>CM059432.1:49509190-50898346 GCA_030390025.1 Squalus acanthias | reverse complement strand
ACCTGCAGGTACCACAGGCTCTCCTACTTCACCATCTCCTACAGTGTATGGCATCTGCCTCCCCAGGATTTGCAGTTTCTTTCTCCTGTGGCATCAAAATATCTGGTAGTCCTCCACCTGTAGCCTGCGATTGTATTATTGTGGGCGATCCACTCCTGTGATAGAGGATAAAAGAGATCATGGTATTAGGAGGGCAGTGATATCAGTATCATCTGAAAGCCTCTACTCAGCTTCAAACAGGGGCTGAGACCTGCACAGCTGAAATGTTAACATTTAGGGAGGCATTTCACTGCAAGAGGGAGGATACAGATATTTATGTTGGCTGCTGATACTGATGGATGAATGACATTTGATCCACATATCACAGTGAGGGTCGATACAGTGGTTGTCACTGACATTTCAATGCAGTTCACTTAATATATTGGGTAATTTTGACTTTGGGTGATAGCATAAAATAGGGAATATCAATTCAGCCGCATGCTATACATCTCTTCCGACTTTCATTTCCATTATATCATGCTACTGCACCAGAATTTTGCCTCTCTTTAGCTGTTTTCCTCCCCCAATTCCCTGCCAATGGTCTTTACCAAGGCTTGCTTCTTGAATTGAGTTCCTGCCTACCCATGAGATTCCACCCCCGTCCTTAGTATAGCTGTGGAATGGAGGTTGTATTTATGTTGCCTACCTACTGCAACTTACTCTAATGAGTTGACCATGCAATTTTTTAATTGTATTTGTTCTTGGAATGTGGGGGAACACAGACAAGGCAGCATTTATTGTCCATCCTTAGATTCCTTGAGAACATGGTGGCGAGCCTTCTCCTTGAACCACTGCAGTCCTTTTGCCGATGGTGCTTCCACAATTCTATTATGTAGGGACTGTCAGGATTTTGACCCAGCGATGATGAAGCAAAGACAATATATTTCCACGTTAGGATGGTGTGTGACTTGAAAAAGAATTTGAGGATGATGGTGTTCCCACAACATTTCCACTCTTGTTCTTCTAGGTAGTAAAGGTCGCAGGGGAGGGAAGTGCTGTCGAAGTAAGCTTGATCATATCAAATTTGTTTAATAACACTCCCATGAAGTGCCTTGGGCCTTTTTACTATGTTAAGGAGGCTAGATAATGCAAGTTGTTGTTGTTGATTAGTTGCGGTAGTGCATCCTACGGATCGTACATACTGCAGCCACAGTTTGTCATTGATGGAGGGAGTGAATATTGAGTCCAGTGGCAGGGGCACCAATCATGTGAACTGCTCTAATAATAAAAACAGAAAATGCTGGAAATGCTCAGCAGGTCAAGCAGCATCTGTGGGGAGAGAAACAGAGTTAATGGCCCGAAAATTAGACCTAATACGCGAGAGTACGCACTGTGTACTCTCGCGTTTTAGGTCTCCAATTGCCGGTTTCCTGCATGCACTGCGCATGCGCGGGAAACCGGCACTTCGTGAATTCAAAAGGGGGCGGTTCCTAAGTGAACCGCGTGCGCGCTACAGGCTGCGCGCACGCAGTGCACTTAGTGCTTTGAACGCGCAGGTAAGCATGGAAGATTTTACACATAAAGAAAGGAGGCGTAAGACCCTCTTTTAACAAGGTAAGTAGTTAATTAAGTATTATTTTAAAAAATTTTCAACAGGTTTATCTTTTTTAGAGACTTTAAAGAAAGGTAAGTTTATTTTTATAACTTTTAAAAAGATTTTAAATTTTTTCAAAAATTTAATTTTTTGTTTAAAGTGGTTAATTTATTTAACTATACTTATTTTATTAATGTGATGTCTTTTTTTTAAATTTAATTGAGGTTTAGCTGTTCTTTAGGGGGTGTGTAGGATTCATAGCTTTGACAGCCCTTGCTGTTAAAACTATGAATGAAAGATGGTGTGCTGCCATTGGCTCTAACTGAATCACGTGATCCCAGAGCTCGCACGAACTAACTGCGTCTCTGGGTCATGCAAGCACTGCACAGCTGCAGCCTTGAAACTAAAGTTCGTGTGGGCCCGGAGGAAAAAGGTAGGCGCGGAGTGAGATATCGCGGGGAAGCCTTACCCCCGCGTGAACACTCAGTGTTTAATTTCTGGGCCAATGTTTCAGGTCGATGACCTTTCGTCAGAATGGGAACTGCTCTGTTCAGGATGGTGTCGAGCTTCTCAGTAGCAGCAGAAACCTGGTTGATGTATATTTCTCCCCATTAACAAAACCACCCCACCCCACTGGAATTACCCTGGAATTGCACTAGGAAGATGATGCAGCTACTGAGCTGTTTTAAAACATACCTGAAGTTAGGATGAAGTATTGGGCCAAAAATTCGGCACTTGCCGGGTGAGTTTGCATTGTGTACTCACCCATAAGGCCGCCTGAAGTGCCGGTTTCCTGCAAGCACTGCGCATGCGCGGGAAACCGGAACTTCCAGTCTCGTGAAGGGAGGGGTTCAGAGGTGAACCACGTGCGCGGTAGAGGCTGTGCGCACGCAGCAAACTTAGGTTTTTTTCAGGTTTCTCCGGGAGGGTAAGTATTGAAGAACCTGCGCTTTTAAAAAGTTTTTAAATTTTTTTTTAAATATACTGCCGATTTGTATTGCCTCACTGTACTTGTACCTGAAGAAGGAGCAGCGCTCTGAAAGCTCGTAATTTTAAATAAAACTGTTGGACTATAACCTGGTGTTGTGCGACTTCTCATTTTTAAAAAGGAGGCGCAGGACCCGTTTTCAACAAGGTAAGTGGTTAATTAATTATAATTTAAAAAAAATTTCAACAGGTTTATCTTTTTTAGATACTTTAAAGAAAGGTAGGTTTATTTTTAGCACTCTTAAAAAGTATTTTAATTTTTTCAAAAATTTAAATTTTTGTTTAAAGTGGTTAATTTATTTAACTTATAGTTATTTAAAAAATGTGATGGTTTTTTTTCAATTTATTTGAAGTTTAGCTGTTCTTTTGGGGCCGATTTCAATTCATAGATTTGACAGGTCTTCCTGTCAAATCTATGAATGAAAGATGGTCTGCTGCCATTGGCTCTCCATGGCCCACATGATCCCAGGGGCGCATCGCACTAACTACGCCCCTGGGACACGCAAGCACTGCGCGCCAGCAGTTGGAGCAGGCCCAGGAGCTGAAGTCCCCGTGGGCCAGAAGCAGAACGGCAGACGCGGTAGGTAAGTGCGCGCGCGATCCTTACCCCCGCGGCAAGCCGGGGAGGCGAATTTCTGGGCCATTGTGGTAACTGTCCTGGGCAAGGTAGAAGCTCTGTAGCTCCACCTGCTGTACAGCTGGACTTGCTGGCATGACAGGGACTATGACCACTCATTGCTCAATTCAAATTGGAAAGCTTATTAAATTGGCACCTATAGGCATCACAAAGAATAGAAATGCATTGACTTAAATCTGTCAGCAGTCATAGAAGTTGATTAGATTTTGAATTATAATATAATATTGGAAAACAGTAGACACGATGAGTAAAGAGCACTAGGGAATATGGGCATGCAGGCAATAAAGCAGGAGTGGAGCTGAGGTTGATCAAAGGGCTTCCCAAAGCGCATGGCTACGGTTATGTCAGACATACAGTGCAGCCTAACACACTACAATATGTTGCTTAGGTAAAACTCTGGGGAGAATTTCTGTGGTGGTTCTCCTGCTCATCCATCAGAACTTTGGCAGAAGAGTTATGGGCACACTGCAAATAGGGCATAAAAAGCCATTTTCCTCAACAGCCAGCAGTGGTCCCTTTAAGGATCGCTGCTTAGGCTGTTCAACACCAGTACACACAAGCTCCACCCATGTGCCCCTTAAAATTTCAATCAGGGTCCTAACTACGTAACTAGAACCACGATTTGCTTGTTGAGAGGCCTGCTGCCTGTTTCAGACAAGCACTGCAGTCATCCAGGCGTAGGACAACTTTCAAGATGGTAGTAATCGGCGCATTGACATTAAAATAGTGGTATGTCTATCGACCCCATTTTGAGACACTTATTGCCCTGTTATCGCCGGGTTTGGTGACTTAAAATGAACGCCTACTTTTCCTGACTATATTATGTAATTAGCCATTCACAAGCTTCCAAATACAAAGAATGGTTGCTGGACAAAGTAATCTCTACCATCCTTTAAAGCTCATAGCCTGTAATTGTAGAAAATTCATATCTAACCAGCCAGCTATCAGGAACAGAGCTGGACAGGATGACACTAATGGCTTTGCACTCAAATTAAACTACTTTTTGTTTCAGAGGAACAAGCTACAGGTGAATGTTAGTACCTTCAGCTTACCAGAGTAATATGTATCAGTGAGCCTTGAGCTTGATGAGTCACCTAACAGTACTTAATTTTGTGTGCAATGTGTACAGTGGCAAGGAAGATAGATCAAAATAAATAATCCATTCGAGACAAAAATACTTAATTTTTGTCACAACCTTACAGTAGCCTGTGTCAACCAATTCTACAGAGGCAAGCACTGTAAGTTGTAGCAGGGAGCAATTGATGAAATACAGAGAATGAGTGAGGAAGAGCAAGTGCAGATGGAATTGCAGGAAATGCAACCTGCTGACCACAGAATCCAGTAAGTACTGAGCCTAGGGATTCAGAGCTACAACAGCCTGCTTACAAACATAATTTCTTCTTCTTAGGCAGTCCCTCGGAACCAAGGATGACTTGCTTCCACACTAAAAATGAGTTCTCAGGTGACTGATGAGTCCAGTGTAGGACCTACAGTCTCTGTCACAGGTGGGGCAGACAGTGGTTGAAGGGACGGGTGGGTGGGTTGCTTGGGTTGACGTGCACTCCTTCCGCTGTTTGCGCTTGGCTTCTGCTTGCTCCCGGCGAAGAGACTCGAGGTGTTCGGCGCCTTCCCGGATGCTTCTCCTGCACTTTGTGCGGTCTTGGGCCAGGGATTCCCAGGTGTCGGTGGGGATGTTGCACTTTTTCAAGGAGGCTTTGAGGGTGTCCTTGAAGCGTTTCCTCTGCCCACCTGGGGCTCTCTTGCTGTGTCGGAGCTCCGAGTAGAGTGCTTGTTTTGGGAGTCTCGTATCGGGCATGCAGACGATGTGGCCCATCCATCGGAGCTCATCGAGCGTGGTCAAAGCTTCGATGCTGGGGATGTTGGCCTGAGCGAGAACACTGACGTTGGTGCGCCTATCCTGCCAATGGATTTGCAGGATCTTGTGGAGGCAGCATTGGTGGTACCTCTCCAGTGCTTTGAGGTGCCTGCTGTACATGGTCCATGTCTCTGAAGCATACAGGAGGGCGGGTATCACTACTGCTCTGTAGACCATGAGCTTGGTGCAGTACTGTGGCGGGGGCAGGTTGGTAGAGGATCTTTGTGTTACGGATGTTTAGAATAAGGCCCATGCTCTCGTACGCTTCGGTGAAGGTGTTGAAGATGGTTTGGAGTTCGGCCTCAGAGTGTGCGCAGACGCAAGCGTCGTCTGCATACTGTAATGACAGAGGATGGGACGACCTTGGATCTGGACTGGAGGCGACGGAGGTTGAACAGTTTCCCGTTTGTTCTGTAGAATAGCTCCACTCCAGCGGGGAGCTTACTGAGGGTGAGATGAAGCATTGCAGCCAGGAAGATCGAGAAGAGCGTTGGTGCGATGACACAGCCTTGCTTGACCCCGGTCCGTACGTGAATTGGGTCTGTGGTGGATCCGTTGGTCAGGATCACGGCTTGCATGTCGTCGTGAAGCAGGCGGAGGATGGTGACAAACTTTTGAGGCAGCCGAATTTGAGGAGGACACTCCATAATCCCTCATGGTTGATGGTGTTGTAGGCCTTTGTGAGGTCAAGGAAGGCCATGTACAGCGGTTGGTGCTGGTCCCTGCATTTCTCTTGTAGTTAACGCGCGGTGAAGATCATGTCCATTGTGCCCCTTAGTGGGCGGAATCTGCATTGCGACTCTGGGAGGAGCTCTTCAGCCACTGGGAGAAGGCGATTGAGGAGGATTCTTGCGATGACTTTCCCTGTGGCAGACAGCAGGGCGACTCCTCTGTAATTACCGCAATCGGACTTGTCACCTACTTGAAGATGGTCACGAATTACGGCATCTCTGAGATCCCCTGGCATGCTCTCCTCCTTCCAAATAAGAGAAATTAATTCATGTATTCGCGCCAATAGTGCTTCTCCGCCATGTTTTAGCGCCTCGGCGGGGATTCCATCTGCTCCTGAGGCATTGTTGTTCTTCAGTTGTCGGATGGCCTTTTCAACCTCATGCCGGGCTGGGGTTGTGCTGAGGTGGTGGCGGGTAGCATGCTGCGGGATGGAGTTGAGGACACTCGCGTCGAAGACAGAGTCTCGGTTAAGGAGATCTTTGAAGTGTTCCTTCCAGCGGGCACTGACTGCCTCTCTGTCCTTGATGAGTGCCTCTCCGTTCTTGGCTCGCAGTGGGGTAGGACTTTGGGTGCTTGGGCCGTAGGTGGTCTTGACTGCGCTAAAGAATCCACGCACGTCTTGGTTGTCGGCTAGCTGCTGGATCTCCTGCACTTTCTCCACCCACCATCTGTTTTTTAGGTCACGAGTTTTTTGTTGGACATCGGCCTTCAGGCGTCTGTAGAGCTGCTTTCTTGCTCTCGAGTTGTGTTGCTGTTTCCAGATCAGGAATGCCTTGCGCTTGCGGCTTATTAGCTCCTGGATCAACTGGTCGTTCTTGTCGAACCAGTCTTGGTGTTTCCTGGTCGAGTGACCTGAGCGTCTCTTCACAGGTGCTGATTATGGAGGCCTTGAGTGTAGACCAGGCGCTGTGGACACTCTGTGTCTCTGCATCACTGGGAGTCGTCAGATTGGTTGTGAGGCGCAGGCTGAATAGGGCTTTCTTAGCAGGGTCTTTGAGTGCTCCAGCGTTGATTTTCCTGCAGCATTGCTTCTGTTGCCGCCGCTGTTTTGGAGCTACATTGATGGAGATGACAGAGCGGATTAGGCGGTGGTCTGTCCAGCAGTCGTCAGCTCCTGTCATGGCGCGGGTGATGCGGACGTCCTTGCAGTCCCTCACTCGGACGATGACATAGTCCAGCAGATGCCGATGCTTGGAGCGAGGGTGTTGCTATGAAGCCGTGTACTTGTCTCTCTGACGGAACAAGGTGTTGGTTATGACAAGGCCATGTTCTAAGCATTTCGTCAGGAGGAGGGTACAATTGGAGTTGACTTTCCCTACCCACTCTCTGCCGATCACACCTCCCCAGAGGTCTGTGTCCTTTCCAACTCTGGCGTTAAAGTCGCCAAGGAGGATCAGCTTGTCGCCCGTTGGGACTCGGGACAGGGATTGTTCGAGGCTGGAGTAGAATTCTTCTTTGGTCTCGTCTGTGGCTTCCAGTGTTGGGGCGTATGCACTGATGACCGTAGCGCACTGGTTCCGGGCTAGGGTGAGCTGAAGAGTCATGAGGCACTCGTTTATACGCAAGGGGAGTCTCTGAGACGCCCAACTAGTTCATTTTTTATGGCGAAGCCTACCCCATGGAGGCGGCGTTCTTCTTCAAGCTTGCCTTTCCAGAAGAAGGTGTAACCACCGCCTTGCTCTTTGAGCTGGCCTTCCCCTGCCCGCCGGGTCTCGCTTAGGGTGGCGATGTCTATGTCGAAACGTCTGAGCTCCCGAGCAACGATAGCGGTACAGCGTTCTGGTCTGTTGGGGTAGTCCATGAGGGTCCTGACGTTCCAGGTCCCGAACTTCATTTTAAAGGGTGGAAGATGCCTGTGCATGAATTCTTTTAACGTGGGTTGGCTGTTGCACATCAGCTACCACACAGGCTTGACAGAGCAAGGTCTTGGTCCAATGGCAAGGGGATCCAAGATGATTGGAGACCAGGCTCTGCTACATCAGCCTAGCACACACACACACAAACATACTCCTACTGTCCTCCTCCCTCCTTCCCGCAGGTCCTGACAGGGTACTGAGTTTGGATGACCAGCCATGATCTCATCGAATGGCGGAGCAGGCTCGAGGGGCCGAATGGCCTACTCCTGCTCCTATCTTCTATGTTTCTATGTCCTCTCTGCCTGGGTTTCATAGGCTGCAGTGTGGTCCTCCTGACCCCGCTGCTGGCCCACGCTGCGCCACTCCTGGGTCCCAACCTCGCCCCTGGGCCTCGTGCTCGCTCCTGGGTCATGACCTGATTTGGTAGCTCAGCATCAGCAGTTCATGCAGTCATTTGAATGGTGCCAAGCGGCCTGTACAGTTTATGGAGGTATTGACAAGCCTGCTTCTGTGCAGTGCGGCATGAGCGTCTGACTGAGTTGCAGTGCACCATGGAGAGCATGGCCACTGCAGGGCCCTCATTGGCCAATATTCTAAGCTCAGACTTGCCTTCCACCACTACTTTGATTGGCGCTCTCGAGAGCTTGCACTCTAATCCATTGCAGTCTGTTTTGTCTGGTTTCACCTTGCTGAGGAACTGGTTGGAGATCACCATAACACTAGGTATTCTGCAGCGAGTGTCTCACCTCCTGACTCCCCAAAGCCTTTCCACCATCTATAAGGCACAAGTAAGGAGTGTGATGGAATACTCTCCACTTGCCTGGATGAGTGCAGCTCCAACAACACTCAAGAAGCTCGACACCATCCAGGACAAAGCAACCCACTTGATTGGCATCCCATCTACCACCTTAAACATTCACTCCCTCCACCACCGGCGTACCGTGGCTGCAGTGTGTACCATCTACAAGATGCACTGCAGCAACTCACCAAGGCTTCTTCGGCAGCACCTCCCAAACCCGCGACCTCTTCCACCTAGAAGGACAAGGGCAGCAGGCGCATGGGAACACCACCACCTCCAAGTTCCCCTCCAAGTCACACACCATCCTGACTTAGAAGTAAATCGCCGATCCTTCATCGTCGCTGGGTCAAAATCCTGGAACTCCCTACCTAACAGCACTGTGGGAGTACCTTCACCGCACAGACTGCAGCAGTTCAAGAAGGTGGCTCACCACCACCTTCTCAAGGGCAATTAGGGATGGGCAATAAATGCTGGTATTGCCAGCGACGCCCTGATCCCATAAACGGTTAAAAAAAACACAGGGCTTCGACAATCTCAATGCTGCCCAATAGCCTGCTCCAGCACTGATCTCAGCACATGCTGAGGGAGTGCACAGCAGACGGAAACAGGCAGGAGCTGGCACGGATAATGGAGATGTCTCTCAGAGCATCTGTAAAACTCAATCACCCTGCAAGTTGCATCCTTCATCTTCCCACTCTCTTTTGCTTTCCTTCACCACCTCTCACACTCCTTTTTCACGTTTGGTGAGTCAGGAAGCATTTGGGCAGATGGGGCGAACATGTGAGAGCGCAGCTTGTACACAAGTTAGGGCAGGTGCGCTGGGCTAGGCAGGTGCGCTGGGCTAGGCAGGCGAGTGAAGAAGCAAAACAGTAAGCACTTGGGGTGGGTGGATGAAGAAGCAGACTTGGAAGCACTCAGCCCAATCTGCACTGATCTGACCCACGTTCTTTGTAGCCTGACCTTTTTTGAAAATTCATTCTTGGGTTAGGCATCACTAGCAAGGCTAGCATTTATCGCCCATCCTTAGTTGCCCTAGAGGCCTTTGTTTTGCTAGTGTACTGAGCACACATGGAAATGACTATTGTGCTTTGGCAGTTCGTGCAGTTAACTGAAAGTGTTTTCTGTAAGAGTCTATCTTATCATTCTGGCTTATTGGCCGCTTGTTTGGAATATATATCTTCAGATTCTTAGTAGCGGTTATCTCCTGCAATTGGTTGATGCTACATGTGATATAAACATTATTTTCCTGGTAAATTTTCAAGTAATTGAAAAATTCAAGATGGTGGCTTAAGACAACTTCACCAAGTTATTTGAGCATTTGATTGGTTGCTTCTTACTACTTGCCAGTTTAGGATTGGTAGATTTCAAAAAAATTGAGTCATTTGATTGCTCAATTCTTTACATCATTCATCATTGGTACCTCTGACTGACTGAATCAAATTGCTTTTATTTTGTTCATGTTTAGCAACAGTGTTCAGCGCCATTCACAACTCCACAGATAATGAAGCAGTCCATGCCCGCATGCAACAAGACCTGGACGACGTTCAGGCTTAGGCTGATAAGTGGCAGGTAACATTCGCGCCACAGAAGTGCCAGGCAATGACTATCTCCAACCAGCAAGAGTCTAACCACCTCCCCTTGACATTCAACGGTATTACCATCACCGAATCCCCCACCATCAACATCCTGGGGGTCACCATTGACCAGAAACTTAACTGGACCAGCCACATAAATACTGTGGCAACAAGAGCAGGTCAGAGGCTAGGTATTCTGCAGCAAGTGTCTCACCTCCTGACTCCCCAAAGCCTTTCCACTATCTACAAGGTACAAGTAAGGAGTGTGATGGAATACTCTCCACTTGCCTGGATGAGTGCAGCTCCAACAACACTCCAGAAGCTCGACACCATCCAGGACAAAGCAGCCCACTTGATTGGCACCCCATCCACCACCTTAAACATTCACTCCCTCCACCACCAGCGCACCGTGGCTGCAGGGTGTACCATCTACAAGATGCACTGCAGCAACTCGTCAAGGCTTCTTCGGCAGCACCTCCCAAACCCACAACCTCTTCCATCTAGAAGGACAAGGGCAGCAGGCGCATGGGAACACCACCACCTCCAAGTTCCCCTCCAAGCCACACACCATCCTGACTTGGAAATATATCAGCGATCCTTCATCATCACTGGGTCAAAATCCTGGAACTCCCTTCCTAACAGTATTGTGGGAGTACCTTCAGCACACGGACTGCAGCAGTTCAAGAAGGCGGCTCACCATCACCTTCTCGAGGGCAATTAGGAATGGGCAATAAATGCTGGCCTTCCCAGCGACTCCCACATCCCATAAACAAATAAAAAAAAAGACTTCAAAGATAAGTCCTCATTTCAGCCAATCACTATGTTTTACCCTACAGATGTGGGCATGCTGAAGTGTGACAATTGTGAAGTGTGACAATTGTGAGGTGTGACAATTGTGAGGTGTGATGCATTAAACGTTTGACATGTGACGTGATAGATGCACTAGATGCTTAATGTTTTATTATATAAATAGATATGCTAAGAATGATTGAATGACATATACACATGTGATCAGAAGGAATTAAAACAGCTATGTTTGGACTATGAAATAGGATTGGGTGAAATGTTCTCACTGGGAAAGTATGTAGCAAAATACCTACCTATTTTATTTTTTGCTTTCTACCCCTATTCAAACTGTTCTCATCTCTAACTCGTTTAGTTAGTCGAAAACCTGCCATAACATTCATTAACTCAGAGGGCTGTTATATATGTCACAGTTACATGCAGAAATGTTTTCTTTGAGCAGCAAAATGCCAACTTCCTTTTTTAAGTATACCAACCACAAATTGCGACAATCACAAAAGAGGAATTTTATGGTTAGATTGCAAAAGAACAAGGGTGAGTGTCGGAACTGAAAGACACAAAGAAGGGACAAAAGGCATCGAATTTAAAATTGCACATACTCCTACCAGATGATGTTCCCCCTTCCCTGAGTGTGCTACCTCATGTACTGCTATTACAATTGTGCAATCTTAAGTTCGGCCGCGCAGGGCCCACAGGCTCCTGAGCCTCCAATAGTGCAGGCCAGAAATGCACACTCATTCTGAACTGGAAATGCACCACCTGCCTTATTGGTAAAGACCAAAAAAATCACTGTGCAGTGCCCATGCCTGAAACAGACAGTAGGGCCTTTGCATATACAAAATAAGGGGCCGAATGCCTGTTTAAAGTCTCCACTGCAAGTTTGGTTTGACCAGAGACATGCGCTCTAACAGGCGTTCCCCCTCCTCCGATCAACGCAGCTACCCACCCCCCAGCCACCTCTACCTTCCCTAGGATCCCTACCTCCTCCCGAGGTTCGAGGACCAATAGTGGTGACACCTCACGCCCCATCGCTCAGGCCAAGGGACTGTTTCTTGCACCATCTCGCATGCCCAAAAATGGGCGCAGCCGAATTTCTAGTCCTCAGTGTTTTCAAGACAGCAAGCACTTTTGCCAAAATGGTCTTATAAACTGTAAACACAATTGCTCTGAATTTTCTCAGGGCATGGGCGCTCCGCAATTAAAATTGTCGAAAGTACAGCGGCGTGGAAAATCAGGCAGGGCCTGGAAACGCCACACCTCTTCCCAGAAAAGGGCCAAGGGAAATTCTTGTTGGGGCATGGAATGGGTGAAATTCCATTGGCCCATAACAGGCTCATGATGTCAGGAGCAACCAAGGCCAGCAGGATGGCCTCCCCCGCCAGAATTCCTCCAACCCTGCCTCCTGAATGCCCAGCGATCTAGACACCAAAAAGATACCAGTGTCCAGGTCATGGAGGGATGCAAGTGGGCTCACTGAAGTGACCAGGCCTGAATCTCGATCTGGACAACCCAGGATCTTGTTGGCATTATATGGTGAATAGCTGTCATTGCCAACATCTTAAAATTCTTTGAAGCCAGTGGTGCCGGCTTAACCCCCCTACCTCCACCATGATGAGAGACTTGCCAGCACTGTATCTTCCTCCCACCAAAACAGGTGGTAAGTTGTTTGTGCTGGCACCCGCTAGCAATATTTAGATTGTCTGATTCCACTTTGCTCCTGGATACCTCTGGTCCAAGGATTTTCTGCTCCAATTAATATAAATCACAGACTGATTTTATTGCATCTTTGCTTGAACAATAAATGAGTGAAAAACGCTAGTATCTGCTTGAATTACCAGGAAAATCTAAAAGATTTGTATTTTTACCCCACTTTATCACTAGTCTGTAAAGAAATTAATTACGCTCCATTCAACAGAACTACCTGAAATACTTCTAAAAAAAATCATATAAAAAATTCCATCATTTGCACTCTGCTTAATAACCATCAGCTGTGGAATCTATGCAGAGTATAAACCAAATGTTCAGACTATTTTTTGAACTAGCGGAACTTATGATCCATCATTCACATATTTGTGTCATTCACACATACACTTTCACATTAAACTTTATTATTTAGGCTGATAATGCGATGTTTGGCAGCGGTAACACTGCTGTGATCAGAAAGCGTTACCCTATATTGTTGGGTTGTGAGGCCTGCTCACTGCCTGCAACGTTTTATACTACGATTTGAAAACACCTGTTGTTGCTGAGAGTCTGTGCACCAGTTGTGCACTAAGCTCAGTAAGACCCAGAAAAAATCCTAATGTGGTCATAGCCAATAATGCAGTCAGAGTGCCTGAACATATGAATCAGGCATAGTCACCATGTCGGGTATTTTCTCTTAAAGTGGACTCATTTTTTTTTGTTATTGCCAGCAGCTCCTCTGTTTGATTGCACTGATTGCTTCTTTACTATTTTTCTCAGATTCTTAAAACAGTACCTCATCTATTATCTGTGCCTGTTACCCCAGGAACGGTCATTGTGTGAGGTTCAGTTGCATTGTGATTATAGAGGACATATGGGTATCCCTTCTGGCCATTCTCTCTATTTTGCAAGTTCTGGGTGAAGAGAAAGATCAAAGGAGGCGTGCGAGACAGGTGTATATGCACCCTCGTTGATCAAGTAGGACCTGTCCTCAAAAGTACCACTCATGTATGCAGGCTAGGGCAATCGTTGCAGGATATATCCAAAGAAACCTGTGTGTGAAGACAATGGGGTAAATTTTTGTCTTCACTGCATACCATGAAAATCAGACGAGCTCTATAATGGGTAAGTGATCTGCTCTGTTAGATTAACGCTCATGCACTGAAGACAAAAAATTACCCCAATGATTCCTCAAGGAAGCTGTGACAGAACTTTGCAGTGTCCTCCAGCCAGACCTAGAAACCACTTCTAGGATAGGGAAAGCTCTGTCAGTGGGGCTTAAGATAACTGCTGCCATAAATATTTATGCTCCTGGGATCTTCCTAGGTCACATCTCCTAACCTGAAGTGCACAGTTGAATCATATACATCACAGATGTCTTGTTTGCCCAGACCAGTGACTTTATATCAATTTCCCTATGGAAAATAGATAGCAACAAGAAAAAAACTGCACCTTTACTGTCTAGCTGGATTCTTTAAAGTGCAGAGCATTATTGATGGCACACCCATGGCCACGTGTATACCTATCCCGAAAGGTACATCATTCCTGAGCAGAAAGGGCTTCCACTCCGTGAATGGGCAGCAGCCCTGTGGCCATAGAGACCAAATTATACACCTTAATGTGTACTTTGTTAGCAGTTGCCATGAGTCCTTCATTTAATTGCAATCAAGGGCCAGAAAGGATGGATGGATGGCTGCTGTTATCCACTACAGCCATGGCTCCTTACCTGATAGAATTTTCATAAAGAGCAGGGGAATTCTTCCTGGTGTCCTGGCCAATATTTATCCCTCAACCAACATCACTAAATAAAACAGATGATCTGGTAATTTATCACATTGCTGTTTGTAGGACCTTGCTGTGCGCAAATTGGCTGCCGCGTTTCCTACATTACAGCAGTGCCTACACTTCGTAAGTATTTCTTTGGCTGTAAAGCACATTGGAATGTCCTGAGGTCATGAAAGGTGCTATATAAATGCAAGTTATTTATTTTCTTTCTATCTGAAGAGGGGCAGAATGAAATGAACACAAACTGTCGGCACTTCCATTCTTTTTTACACACCAGCTTTTCTTTTGCTGGCCCACTGCGCTCACCTACTGGCTCTGACCTCATCTCATCTTCCTGTGCTCCTTAATTCCCACTCTTTCAAAGAACTGCACACTTGCTAGCTCTGCCCTGCTCTCTCTCAGTGAAATAAATCGCCCAAAGAACTGTGCTCATTTGCATACAATGTACACACCTGCCTACTCTCCTTATGCAAAATAATCATAGTTATTCAGTGATAACTGCTTTAAATAGTATCAGAAATTCGGATTGAGGGCTCAGTTTAACCAATTTAATTGTGGAAGAGGCATTTGTTTTTGACCTTTTAAAAAATAATGAATCTGCACTTACTGAAAAATGTGCTGCAGAGTGAGTTTTTCCCTGGTTATGCTGACTTGTGATCTATACTTTCAGAGTCAGATTTGGTTACACAGCGTAGGCAAGACTTCCAGTTTCAATTCTCTCAACTCCACCAGAAACTGAGTCACTAACATTGCCCTTCAGTGAAAAATGTGACATTCCTGGTCTATCCATTATCTTATATTTCCACGCATTAATTTGAACCTTTTATTTTGAGGGGGAATAATCTGTATCCCTCCATGAGGCAAAAAAACCTCTTTTCTCCCCCATTTTCTTTCCTTGTTGGTTCCCTCAAGTGACACACCTCCTGAATTTAAGAGGAATCATAGAATCATAGAATCTTGACTAGCTACCAGGAAGTGCACAAGAACGGTCTTGTGGAGACTCCTCATCTGATTTAAACATCCACTCTCTCCATCACCGGCGGACGGTGGCTGTAGTGTGTATTATCTATAGGATGACTGAAGCAAGTTGCTAAGGCTTCTTCGACAGCACCTCCTAAACCATTCTGCACCCACACTCGCTGTTGGTTGGTAAACTGTTTCCAGTTCCACTAATTCTCCATTTCAAACCAGCTTGAAAAGAAAATCAAATGAATAGCAATAGTTGTTGTTTACAAGTTGTACTTTGGACTGGCGATTGCAGTGCACTTGCAGATAGATTACATTTTCATACTTTGTTAGCAACAGACATGAGTTTGATTTTGACAAAGCTCTGCTGGCAGCATGCAGCCTCCCTCGGGGCAAGTTGGACACAAACAGGCTAGCACGTCCAATTTCTAGCATGCTTCATTTGGCAGCAAAGAAAAATGCTGGGATATTCTTTCAGACTTCATAAAGCTTTATGGTGAATTTTAAATATTTGCCCAGGAAGGATTGTCTGGGCCAGTAAAGATGTGTCCTGACTAAGACATGTGTCTACATAATGTATGAAATACAGTTGCGTCTGGATCTTGTGGCTTTGTTCGCGTTTGAAATGACGTGGTGACACTGTACATGGCCTGACTTGTAAGAGGCTTCTTAAACGTAAGCACATCTTTTTAACATTTTGTTTTGCCTATTGTATTGCTTTATCTGCATCTTTATTGCTGCATTAATTTTCATCTCCGTTTACTTGCAGCAATCAAAGTGGACAGGATGGAAATTCTTCTGGTTTTCCTAGATTTGGAAGAGGAAGAGTAGTTCTTGAGAAAAAAGGCTTCTGCAATTGTATCTCACAATTTATATACATACCCGTCTTAGGCAACACCCAAATGTATTGACCCAGACAATCCTTTCTGGATAAATATTTACAATCCACCTCGAAGTTTTATCAAGGCTGAAAGAATATTTGCTCCAATATGCAGCCAGTTCCCTTTAAGTGCACTCATTCCTTTAAATTTCATTTGCCACACACCCGATTAGGCTAACTATTGGTGCAAGGTCAAATTTGTTCTGAAAACTCATGCTAATCATTCAAATGACCTGACCTTGCAAAATGTGACACAGTCACCTCAGTGCACTCTGGGTTAGCTTGGTTTTGGCAGACAGCCATTCCTTGCACAGATTGTGCAGGGAGTGCAAAATCGGGGCTAGGCAGTAAAATGTTTTTGTGCTGGAAGAATGCACCACATTACTACTGAAAAGAATTACATTTACTGATGATTCAGGAAACACTCAGCAATCATCAACATATGCATATTATAGGAAAATTAACCTTTGTTAAATTATATTAGTGTTTTATAATGACCTTGCTTTTTTTTTCTAAAAGAAATGCTATCAGCTGGCATCAATTAATTCACAGTAAGCCCAGTGTCCCATATGACAGTGCTTGGCTGTCTGCTGCATAACTTTGCTCTGCAACAGGAACAACACCTGGAGCCACCATTGGACGAGGAACTTCAGCTTGATGAGGGTGACGACACTCATGACAGAAGATGGTGAGGAAGTGGGAGGGCTCCAACACATGCCTCTAGCCAGAAGTCTTCAGCAGCAGCTTACCGAAGAGCACTTCAACTAAACATTCCCTGCTCCCTTACATTAACAGTCATGTCCAACATGTAGCATCCTCCACCCTTGTATAAACTGCATGCACCCAAAGACTAACATTGAAATTCATATCACCTAAAACTGCAGGGTCACCAGCTAGTACAGGAATTATGTCTGCGCAGCAAGTCCAGAAGGAATATAATTTTCATGCTTCAAAGTGCCATAATACTAATTACCACCCTGGTGGGACCACCCCTTAGTTCCTGTGTTAAGTGCTCTAAACCTAGTCTAGTTCTCATATGAGTTGCTCCCTCATTCACTTCAGCATGGGAGGTGGAAGGATGCTGTGGCTCAGTCATAAGGTCTGCAGATGTTTGTGGTCGGTGACCACTAAGAGCTCAGACTTATGAGAGCCTGGCTGCAGACTACTGCAGCTCCATGACTGTCAAGGCAGTCTAGCCCAGCTAGTTTTCTGGGTCATCATAAGACATGGTAACTTGTTCCCTTCCCATTACACAACTGCTCCTACCATCAGGCTGCAGGTCAGCAATCCCACTGATTTGTGGGAGAGTAGACTTCCATGATTCGAATTAAGACCCAATCCATTTGGACTCCCAGGCTGCTGCGAGTGCCTCACGAATTGAAAACCCTTCGGCACGTAGTGCCACGGTATTGCAGGCCTCCCTCCCCTGGTTAAAGGGGAGGGGTCTAGCGCTGCGCACACCGGGGCCCTGCTGGACCACCGGGGAACGGGGTGCCGATCGCGGCCGGCACCCCGAATAAAAGAGGGAAGGGGGCAGGTGCTGGCAGGCCGCCAGAAAAAAAAATGGCCGCCCGACACCTGCCCCTTTAAATACCGTCGCTGTGGCTGCAAAAACGCCACCCTGACCCTGTCGGTCTTATCGTCCAGCGATAGGTCAGGGGGCGCAGCTGAAGTTTGCGGCCGGGGCGCTGTGCATGGTGATGACATCATCGCCGGAGGCGCAGGGTGGCATTAATGACGCCGCGCCCAGGCGCTAGGGGCTTTGCGCCCCGTTAGCGGCCCCCGGGGTCGCTAACGGGAGGCGCAAAGCAACCCAATTTTCCCCTATGTATTTAATTAGCTTGCAGTTTTGTTTTATAACTAATTACCAGATTTAGTTAAAGTTCTAGGTGAATAAAATTAAATATTTACCTGCAACACAAAGCACTCCAAGTTTTGGAGGCATAAAACAGCAGCTCCTTCTCCCCCCTGCTCTGAATTCCCACTCTCTCCAAATTCCCAAGTTACAACAAAAGCAAAATACCGCAGATGCTGGAAATCTGAAATAAAAACAGACAATGCTGGAAATACTCAGCAGGTCAGGCAGCATCTGTGGAGAGAGAAACAGAGTTAACGTTTCAGGTCAATGACTCTTTGTCAGAACTGGAAAAAGTTTTTAAGCAAGTGCAGGGGCAGGGAGAGGGGGGAGGGGAGGAAAGAACAAAAGGGAAGGTCTGTGATAGGATGGAAGGCAGGAGAGATTAAGAGACAAAAGGGATGATGGTGCAAGGCAAAAGGAGACGGTAATGGGACAAGTTAAGAAACAAAAGATGGCTCTAGATGAAGTGTAAATGGCAATGGCAGAACGATCGACAGCTGTCATGTGAGAGAGAGAGAAAAAAAATGATAGGGGCAGAGATTATGGTCTGAAATTGTTGAACTCGATGTTGAGTCCAGAAGGCTGTAAAGTGCCTAATCGAAAGATGAGGTGATGTTCCTCGAGCTTACGTTGAGCTTCATTGGAACGGTGTAAGAGGCCGAGGACAGAGTGGTCAGAGTGGGAGTGGAGCGGAGAATTAAAGTGACAGGCAACCGGAAGCTCGGGATCCCCCTTACGGACTGAATGGAGGTGTTCCGCAAAGCGGTCACCCAATCTGTGTTTGGTCTCCCCAATGTAGAGGAGACCGCATCATGAGCAGCGAATAAAGTATACTAAATTGCAAGAAGTACAAGTAAATCACTGTTTCACCTGGAAGGAGTGTTTGGGGCCCTGGACAGTGGGAAGGGAGGAGGTAAAAGGGAAGGTGTTGCATCTCCTGCGCTTGCACGGGAAGGTGCTGGGCGAAGGGGAAGGGGTGTTGGGGGTGATAGAGGAGTGGACCAGGGTGCCGCGGAGGGAGCGGACCCTTCGGAATGCTGAAAGTGGAGGTGAGGGGAAGATGTGTTTGGTGGTGGGATCACGCTGGAGGTGGCGGAAATGGCGGAGGATGATCCGTTGAATGTGAAGGCTGGTGGGGTGAAAGGTGAGGACAAAGGGGAACTCTATCGTGGTTCCGGGAGGGAGGGGAAGGAGTGAGAGCAGAAGTGTGGGAAATAGAATGGACACGGTCAAGGGCCGTGTCAACCATGGTAGAGGGGAATCCTCAGTTGAGGAAAAGGGAAGACATGTCGGAAATACTAGTATGGAAGGTAGCATCGTCAGAGCAGATGCGGCGGAGACGGAGAAACTCGGAGAATGGAATAGAGTCCTTACAGGAAGCGGGGTGGGAGGAAGTGTAGTCTAGGTAGCTGTGGGAGTCAGTGGGCTTATAGTGAATGTTTGTCGATAGCCTATCCCCAGAGATGGAGACAGAGAAGTCGAGGAAGGGAAGGGAAGAGTCGGAGATGGACCATGTGAAGGTGAGGGAAAGGTGGAAATAGGAAGCAAAGTGAATTACATTTTCTAGTTCAGGGCGAGAGCAGGAAACGGCACCGATACAGTCATCAATGTACCGGAAAAAGAGGTGAGGGAGGGGACCTGAGTAGGACTGGAACAAAGAATGTTCCACATTTCCCACGAAAAGACAGGTGTAGCTAGGACCCATGCGGGTTCCCATAGCAACACCTTTAATTTGGCGGAAGTGAGTGGAGTCAAAGTGGAGCATGTAATGGCAAAGTAAGCAGTAGAGGATGGGTGGCAACACAATGCAACAACAGGTTATCATACTGAGTGTGTGATGAGAAAGTTAAGTAGAAAGAGTAAAGGAAGGGAAAATGCCCAAACGCCCTGATGTGTGTCACCTCCAGCCTGACCATCTTCAATGCTGCAAGCTCTCTCTCTCTTTCTCTCTCTGCCAGTAAAGTTAATGTCTTCCGGTGTCAGGATGCATATAGCAGCTGGCCCTCCTCCTGTTCTTGTGCTCTCCCTTCTGTTGTGTGCCAGCTTTTCCTGCAAGAAAAGTGGAAGTGGATTAGTGTGTGCGCTGTTGAAGAGTTTTGAAGATGTTTGAGGTAGCCTAGAATAACGTGCATTCTGAGAGAAAGAAGCAGCAGGTGTGGCCAGCCGTTCATTATATTGACACTGACTCCTGGGGGACACCAATGTTTCTAACGCTCCAGTCCAAAAACATTCATTAACCACAACAGTTTTCTTTCCTTCAAACAACTTCCTATCCACAATCGCTTTAACACCAGGGGGCTGAAATTCGTCTTGGGCGGTAGAGCAAAGTGTGTAATAATCGGCAGCCCCTTTTATACTCTGCCCCACCGTCGGAAACCCCATTTATGTGTCTATCCGGGGTTTCCACTGATCGCCAACTGGAGTTATAGCAGTCGTTTGGGAGAATCCCTGAGGAAATTTCAGTGGTATGGTCAGTTGTGTTCCATAGGGGTCTCTGTTGAGAACATAAGAACATAAGACGCAGGAGCAGATCATTTAGCCACTCGAGCCTGCTCCGCCATTCAATAAGATCATGGCTGATCTGATCTTGGCCTCAACTCCACTTCCCTGCCCGCTCCCCATAACCCTTGACTCCCTTACCTTTCAAAAATCTGTCTATCTCCACCTTAAACATATTCAATGACTCCGCCTCCACAGCTCTCTTTGGAAGAGAATTCCAAAGATTCACGACCCTCTGAGAGAAGAAATTCCTCCTCATTTCCGATTTAAATGGGTGCTCCCTTATTCTGAAATTATGCCCCCTAGTTCTAGATTCCCCCACGAGGGGAAACATCCTCTCTGCATCTACCCTGTCAAGCCCCTTCAGAATCTTATATATTTCAATAAGATCCCCCTCTCATTCTTCTAAACTCCAATGAGTATAGGCCCAACCTGCTCAACCTTTCTTCATAAGACAACCCCTTCATCTTCGGAATCAACCTTGTGAACCTTCTCTGAACTGCCTCCAATGCAAGTATATCCTTCCTTAAATAAGGAGACCAAAACTGTACGCAGTACTCCAGGTGTGGTCTCACCAATGCCCTGTACAGTTGTAACAGGTGGTAGAGCTTGGAGAGGCATGCAGAAGAAACCTGTTGCTAGCTACAAGAGCCATTTGGCAAGCTCTCACAGAAGAGACCTCCTAACTTAGAAATGTGCCATTGCATTAACAGTCCTGTCTACACTTTTCCCATGCCCTCTACTAATATACCTTTACTTATAGTACCAAGTCTTCCATTCCTAGCATCTAAGAAAAGCATGCAACAAAACCTTAACTATCTGGACGTACTATAACGACCGGTGATGTGTGTGAGTGCATAATGTTTGCTTCCACATTGTTTCCCCTTAGTGACAGTGTGTGACATATCTCTTCTTAAACCTATTCTTGTGATTTATCTAGGTGCTTGCGGCAGGAGTACGTGAGATGCTTAGCTGCTGTGTATCCATAATAGCCTCTTGGAATTGAAGAATTGGGTCCTGATAAGCAGTGATACACAGTTGTTAGCATGCAGTCCAATAATCAGTATGATGACATGTATTTGCATCATGCAGCTACATTAGATGGAATGCTTATTTGGGGCTGAATGCCTATATGTATTTGAATGAAGGAACACTTTCAGGTGAAGGTTAGTGGTGCAAAGTGTACACTGCTGCATAATGACCATTCATAGTAAGCACTGAAAGTACTTTAAGTGTGAGAGCGAGGTAATTGTGTCATAGTTGCTTGCTACACTGTATTAATAGCAGATAATGTTCGACTTTCCGATCTCGGTTACCCTGGTAAGGTCATTAAACTTCTGGCATTGCTTCCAGGTGTGCCTATGGTGGGATTGCATTCACACCTCCAATGCTTCTTGGGATCCTGCGATGGTAACTGCTGAACTACTCTGTCTCACTTCTCACCACCATTCTCTGGCTGGTGAACTACTCCCAGACATTTGTTCACCAAAGAAGCTTGCTGCCTTGCAAGCTGGCAAATCTTAATGCCTGCTTCTTTAAGCTGTTCCATATCTTTAAATTCTGCTGCAGCAGCAGATTTCCCACCCATCAATGGGGAAGCTCCCAATCACAGGCATCTTCATTGTTGGAGCTTGCCCTAATTATGTTAATGAGGCTGACCCTGGAATTGCATGTGGGGTCAGCAGACTAAAGGTCCTGTATCCTTATCCTTCCCATATCCTTTCAACCCCTTTTCCTCCATCCATCTACCCAATCGAATCTTGAATGTTGACAAAGTTTTGCCTCAACCACTACCCCTAGAAGTGAGTACCACAGCCGCACAATTTTCTGTGTGAAGAAGTTTCTCCTGCCACCAGTTTTAAATCTCATAAGGGAGAAAAATTCAGTCCTGCCCCCTTCGGGGCGCTAACTTCGCCGGGGCACCAATCCTGAAAAAGTTAGCACCCCTGAGCCATAAATTGAGTGGTAGTGCCCCAAGCAGGAGGCGGGGTGCTACTGGAAGTGCTCCCCCTCCTTCCTGGGGCACTACCATTCAATATCGCGGCGCTAAGTGCAACAGCGCCACGTGCGTCGGCACATAGCGCCGTGGTATTACAGGCCTCCCTCCCCTGATTAAAGGGGAGGGGCCTAGCACCACGCGTACCGGGGCCCTGCTTGACCACCGGGGAGCGGGGTGCTGGGAAAACAGCCTGGCACTCAAGAGGAGTGCTGGGCTGATCGATCGCGGCCGGCACCCCGCATGAAGAAGTGGACGTGCAAGTGCTGGCAGGCGGCACAAAAAAAACTGCCACCCGACTCCTGCCCTTTAATTTGCGCCGCCGCGGCCCCAAAAACACCACCCTGACTCTGTCGGACATATCGTCCGCCGGTAGGTCAGGGGGCATGACTGAAGTTTGCGGCCGGGGCGCGAGCGGGGCGCTGCGCACAGCGATGACTTCTTCACACAGAAAATTGTGCGGCTGTGGTACTCACTTCTAGGGGTAGTGGTTGAGGCAAAACTTTGTCAACATTCAAGATTCGATTGGGTAGACAGATGGTGGAAAAGGGGTTGAAAGGATATGGGAACAGAGCGGGTAAATGTGATTCCTATATTACAACAGTGCCTACACTTCAAAAGTACTTCATTGGCTGTAAAGCGCTTTGGGACACCCTGAGGTTGTAAAAGGTCTTTCTTTCTTACTAGTACTGAATTTCGCGGGAGGCGTTAGCGGTGCCGCGCCCAGGCGCTAGGTGCTTTGCGCCACGTTAGCACCCCCTGGGGTGCTAACGGGAGGTGCAAAGCAACCCAATTTTTCCCCCCATATATCCACCAATAGCAAATGCGTCTTCATGTTTGAAGACTGACGTGTACTTTTCAATCATTTAAAGATAACAGGCCCCTTGATTTGTGCTCTGAGTCCTCCTGCACTGAATCAGAAAGAATTGTTCATTATGACCAGCAGCTGTCAGAAACTAGCATTTGGATAGACTACTGTACAGCAGAGTGTATGCCAGTGACATCGTCCTTCCATCTGAGAAAGCTTTTTAACAGGTTTCTTTTTAAGGCCAATGCGTTCTCCCTTCACACTTTCTGAATTGGCTTATTATCGTGCATTCCAATCCCCTGCCGACTAAAATATTTTTGCTAATGCTTCACAGTAGCTTAGAAACTGCAGCCCTGCACAGACCAGGCATGTGTTCAAGCACATATCATTCAGAAACAAAGGATCTAAGAATGCTACAGTTATCTTGACAAACTCTTGCAGAAACATGTTTGCACAGTATCACAAAGTGTAAAACAAGCTTACACAGCCACATGTACACAGGCACAGTGCACCTTGTACTCAATACAATGAATAGGTTACTGACCGTTGTAAACTCAAGCTGGATTGCAAATTGCCCAGCTCCTTTGGAGTCATCCAAACATTATGTACTTGGGGGAAGAGAGGTTTGAAAAATTATATAAAAGCCTATGAGGAAGGAGAGCTTGCGTATAGCAGATGCAATTTTTTTTAATGAAGCTGCAAATAACATCTCATCAGAGCTAGAGGAGAATGAAAAGGAGAGGAAAGAGGAGAGGCCAGGGGCCAAGGGTCAGAGACTGCAGCTCGAGCCAAGTTGAGGGTGTGGATGGAGTATAGGAGGGCAGGGGAGGGAAATGAGAAGAGGCGAGCAACTGAAAGTGCAGTGCCAGGCAATAGCCACATACCCTGAGACAGAGATGGCATAAACCGAGTGAATGGTGCACACAATACCCTGAAGGGATTCTACCCCATCCACTCTATCTGTGTAACTAGTCTGAGATTAAGTGCTGCTCGCCAGGTTTGCTGATGCTCCACTCCAAATCTGATTGTCAGTTTTAACCCCATTGTCACTCCATTTCATGTCTAGAGGGCGATGGCTGGAGACTAACACCTGCTGAAGGTATTGAATACCCAGGCAAATTTTCCTCTAAGCATTGATCTTAGAGAACATTAATGAGCACCTTATGCTGTCTCCTGGGAATTATAGACTTTTACATTGGATTCCTATGCTTGTACATTTTGTTTGTTTACATCAAAGTTCTTATAGGCGAGTAAAGAAAGAACTTGCATTTTTATAGAGCCTTTCATGTCCTAATGATGCCGTTAAGTACTTCGCAGCCTAGGAATTTCTTTTCAAGTGTGGTCACTGTTATTATGTTGGCAGACATGGCAGCCAATCTGCGCACAGCAAGGTCCCACAAGCAGCAAATCAGATAAATGACCAGATAATCTATTTTGGTGGTGATGGTTTAGAGATGAATGCTCATCCAAAAGACAGAACTCTTGACAGTACAGCACTCCCTCAGTGAAATGTCAGCCTAGATTATAAACTCAAAGGAGGTAATTTTAACCCCAAAAAATGGGTGAGTTTGTTTTGGGTGGGCGGTTAAAAAGCTAAAAATCTGAAACAGGAAACCAACCCGCCTTGAACCCACAAACTTCCAGTTTTAATGGAAGCGGGACAAGGGGCAGGCAACCAATCCACTCTCAGGAGGCAGGTTGGTCATTTAAATATTTTAATGAGGCTGCGTGCCTTCATTTTAACAGTGATTCCAATTTTAACCACAGTCAGCCGGGTTTCCCTGGCCTCGGGAAACCTGTCAGGTGAAAGGAAGCGAGAAGGGCTGAATCCATGAGGTAAGTCCCTTTACAGCACTGCTTGTGTGCCAGGAGGAGCAGGAGTGTTTCCTCCATGCCCAACATGCTTAAATCTGTACCCATCCCCCACAATCTGTCTGCACCCCCCCACCGCACCGCGATCAGACCCCCACCATCTGCTCCCCCTTACCACCATGTAGGGGGTGGTGTGTGGGGGGTCAGCTTCACCTCTGACTCAATGAGCGGTTCGAATCGCTCCCACGCCCCTGGTTCTAGACCTTGGACTTATTTAGGGGTTGTGAACAAAGATGCAGTAGACAACAGGTTTTGATGAAAGAGTTTTGACTTTTATTAAAGAAAAAGGTAACAAACTTAAAACACACTTAATGCTTAAACACAGGTTGGGGAACACACGGTACAGGTGAGGGAGAATTACAATATACAAAAACCATTATCCCTCCCAATCCCACTGCCTAGCTAGGTTTGATTCCAGAGGATCAGGGATAATGCTCACCAATTGACAGTTCTTGACAGTTGAGGTATTTCGCGATTTCAGGGTTCACTGAGGTTTTTGGTTGTTGGGGCCTGCCGTACCCCGGATGTGGTAGAAGACTCCAGCTGCACTCCAGGTCAGTTTGGGTCTGTCCGCAGATGCGGTAAGGTGTGTATTGGATGCTATCAGGTGAGTACCTGATTTTTCTTCCTTAGAGGTAGGGTTTAGAGTTTTTTAAGGGAAAATCTTACCCAGGGGTAAGTCAGGAATAGTTTGTAGCGTGGAAACTTGTGTGTCTTTGGTTTTTCCTGGTGTTGGTCTTTTGGTGTCGCCTAGTGGTTGGTTGCTGCGCGGGGCCTTGGTTTCCGCGGTACTTTCAAGTGTCGGTCTATCTCGTGGAGCCCTTGGCGGCTCTTGTTGTTGGTTCGTTGCGTTGGAGGCCCGTCGGGGCGGTACCTCCTGGAGCTGGACCGTGTGTTGAGCGATGCCGACTCGCTCCCAGCTTCCAGTGACCTTGGCTAGTATCTGCTAGAGCTGGACCGTATACTGAGCGATGCCGACTCGCTCCCAGCTCGTGGTCCCAGTTCTAGCCCTTGCCTGGCCTTGTCTGTCCCTGCCTCCGATCTTGCCTCGGGTCTGCCTGCCTCGTGGCCTAGCTGCTTTTCTCTCCTCCTGCTCGTGTTGTGTGGCTGACCCGTCTGTGCAACTCGCTCACTTCTTGGGGGATTAGGCCCTCAATTATACTGTTCAGGTCTATTGTGTTTTTCGCGCCAAAACCACTTTACTAAATCGGTTTCGTGTTGAAGTGATTTAGGTTTCAGTTGAGGCCTGTTTATTCTATTGTCTTAGGTTTTGGCGGGCTCGTTAAGTCTGATGACTTTAACTTTGTGTTAACTTGTCCTGATGACTTCCGATGTCTTCCATTTAGACAGGGCCTTTATCTACACGCCAAATCTCGCTCCTTTTGTCTTAGGTTTTTGGTGGGCTCATTAACCTGTTCCTGTAGCTACTTGGCTAATCGGTTTTTGATGGGATGATGAGCTAGGAAGCTGTGTACTGGAAGTTTTATTGTTAGGAATTGTTTTCAGACTTCCAGCATTCTGTCTGGACCTGTGGATTTCAAAAGGGTCTTGGTTTATTCATTTTTGAATGTGTTTGTGAGGTTTTGGATGAGGCTCTTCCTCCTTGGTTGGATTGCAGTGCAAACATCTCCCAGACAGCTTGGCTTGGTCCCAATACCCAAAAGCTGTCCACTGCCTCACCACACCCTTTCCCGCAGCCTGTGTTGTTTCTGTGACTGCAGGTTTTCCCAATGGCCCTTTTAAAGGTATTGTATTATCCAAAGTCATTTTCCTCAGGGTTTTTCTTCCCTGATCCTTAAAAATATCCAAAACTGAGGTTTTGACCTCAAATTCCTTCATTTAGGTCCCATCATTCCAAATTCGTGTTAAGATCCAAAATTCACCCCCTTTAGGGTTCTATTCGAGTTTCTGGGGGATTTTGCGAAGCCTACAACCATCTGCCTCCCCCGACCACCATCTTTCCCCCACCGCGATCGTACACCCCCGACCACCATCTTTCCCCCACCGCGATCGTACACCCCTGACCACCATCTTTCCCCCACCGCGATCGTACACCCCCGACCACCATCTTTCCCCCACCGCGATCGTACACCCCCGACCACCATCTGCCCACCCCACCCCCATAATTAGATCCCCTCCCCCGACCACTACCACCTCCCCCCCCCACCCCCACCCCACTAGACCTATTTGCTCTCAGCTCGGCTGCGGCCTTTTGCTGCAGGCTTTCCCACCCGAAACTCAGCCAGCCTGTCCTATGTAACTCAGCACAGACTAAAGACTGAACCTGGGATCTTCTGGTTCTCTGCTACTAAATATTACACCATGTTATGCAGTGACTCCCTGAGTCAGGGGGTAGATGGCTTCTTAATGGCGCCAGCAATTTTTTGGGATCTGACAGGTGTGCAGGTAAAGAAGATTTAATTATAGAAAAGGTTCTGAATTTTCAAGTGGTGAGTTTTCAAGTGTTCAAGCAGGAGTGAGGTAGGTTCATGTATTCTAGCTGTTGTGTGTATGGATGCCTCTGCAGGAGGTGTTTAAGTTTTGATAATGGTTGCATTCATTATAGTAGAGCAGTAACTGTGGAAAATGCAGCTCAGAGCTGAGGAGGGAAATGTCAGTGGTATATAGTAGCTGTATCTTCCCAGTATCTCAATCATATCTTGCCCAATCTCCATGTCACACTTCCTTCCTCAAGGTTATTGTTCCAATCCTGCTGTCGGATATGAATTATTACAGTTGTTTTTTTAATAGATTTCCCATAAATGACGGTCAGAACTCCCACACGCTAATCACTTGCTGTTGCTACTCACAGCTGTTAAACATAACTCAAAATGTTCTCAAAAAGTTACATGTTATCAAGCCAATTTGTTAGTTGAACAAATATTTTCAGTTGGGCCCAAAATTCCTATTCCAACAAAAAATGGAAGAATGCAAACATGTCAAACATTTGTGTTTTAGGGTAGTGTTTGCTTGTCCACACTCACCATTCCTAGCTCCTCTCCTCAGTGCCATTGCTAACTCCCCCCTTCAGCACCACTATTGTTCCATCCTTCAGGGTTGGTCTCAGCCTCTTCAGCCTAATTAATCCTGAACGCTGAAGAGCTCCAGCATGAACTGGGGATGGAGAGGGGTGAAGAGAGTGCCAGCATAAACTGAGGGGAAGGAGAGTGCCTGTTTAATGTTAAGGGGGAAGTGGGGCGGGGGAGGGGGCATGGGGGTGTGGGTTGGGAGACAGTGCTAGCATAAACTCAGAAGGGAAGGAGAATGCCAGTAGGAATGTGGGAGAAGGGAGAATGTGGCAGAAGAGTACCAGCTTCAAATGGGGGTGTGGGTGAAGGGTACAATCCTGAATTGAGGGCGAGAGGGAGAAGACTGGCTGCAGGGAATGGGGTGGAGGGGAAAGTGCGTACTTCAATTCGAGGGAGGAGTTGAAGAGTGCCAGTGTAAATTGAGCGTGGTGTGGGTGAATCCCGCGCTCTTGCAGTAAAATTCAGAAGCTGGTGTTAAAATCACTCTTAAGGGCCTGTAAACAAGCACTTAATGATTTCAATGAGGTCGCCCGCCTCTGAGGATCAGGTCCATGTCGCGCCTTCAAAGCCGCCCGAGTTAAATGCTCGAGGCGGCGGGATGACGGCGGGTTCCCTATTTCCGGCGCTCACTATTTCCGGCATTTTTACTGCCGGCCCGCCCCCAAACCCGCACGTGTGGCAACTGGAAAATTCCAGACCTTGTTTTAGGTTTTAACTGCCTAACAAATTTAGTGAACAATGGAAGAACAAATGAATAAATAAGAGTAATACAATGTATATATTTAGAGTAGATGTTGGACTATGGTAATCTCCTCGAGCATGAAAAATATTGAAGTGTTCAACATCTCTATATTAAAATATATATTTTATAATTAACTTTATATACAGAGTTATTATTTTCCCCTTACATTCCTACCAACTGCAGGTACTGACTGACCTGACCCGATGGCGATAAAAGTTCCAAACTGTAAATACTCCCCAAACAGTTACAGTGGCTTATAGATTTGTGTAACTATCAGCCAAATTGAAGAGGAGTGATAAGTTATGCCCATATTAAACAGATTCTACAGTATAATTTTTATTTGAATTGATTGGCGTGGCTCCTCCCTCAATTCAACAGCCTCAGAGACAATTGAACAAATGTCCTCACAGCATTCTATCAATTTAGACTTCGGGCATGATTCTGAATGCAGCTAATTTTTAATTACTTATATATTGTGACTGAATTAGGTTTCGAGCATGACACAGTGGTAGCACTCCTGCCTCTGAGTCAGAAGGTTGTGGGTTCAAGCCAGACTCCATGAGACATGAGTATATAATCCAGGCTGACACTTCAGTGCAGTACTGAGGGAGTACTTTCGGATGAGACATTAAACTGAGGACTGTCTGCCCTCTCAGGTGTACGTAAAAGATCCTACGGTACTATTTCACCAAGAACAGGGGAGTTCTCCCTGTGTTTTGGCCAACGCTTATCCCTCAACCAACACCTCAAACAGCTAATCTGGCAATTAATTTCCTTGCTGTTCGTGGGATCTTGCTGTGCGCAAATTGGCTGCCGCATTTCCCTACATTTCAACAGTGACTACACTTGAAAAGTATTAACTGGCTGTAAAGCACTTTAGGACGCCCTGAGGTCCTGAAAGACGCTATATCAATGCAACTTATTTCTTTATTAAAGGAACCACTCATCTGTTGTAATCCAACCCACCATATATTTCTAGAACATTATGTTTATTATTTGAATTATACATCTCCATAGTATTCATTCACAAAGCATAAACATTTTGTATTTATTTTCCAAATTCGAGTAAAAAAAATTAGCAAGTCATTTTGGGGGAAGGGTGAAAACAGGCACTAAGTGGGTGCTGTGCTCATTTTTTAAAAATTTGTTTATGGGATGTGGGTGTCGCTGGCAAGGCCAGCATTTATTGCCCATCCCTAATTAGCCAATGAGAAGGTGGTGGTGAGCCGCCTTCTTGAACTGCTGCAGTCCGTGTGGTGAAGGTACTCCCACAGTGCTGTTAGGTAGGGAGTTCCAAGATTTTGACCCAGCGACGATGAAGGAACGGCGATATATTTCTAAGTCAGGATAGTGTGTGACTTGGAGGGGAATTTGGAGGTGGTGGTGTTCCCATGCGCCTGCTGCCTTTGTCCTAGGTGGAAGAGGTTGTGGGTTTGGGAGGTATTGCTGAAAAAACATTGGCGAGTTGCTGCAGTGCATCTTGTAGATGGTACACACTGCAGCTACGGTACTCCGGTGGAGGGAGTAAATGTTTAAGGTGGTGGATGGGGTGCCAACCAAGCGGGCTGCTTTGTCCTGGATGGTGTCGAGCTTCTTGAGTGTTGTTGGAGCAAAACTCATCCAGGCAAGTGGAGAGTATTCCATCACACTCCTTACTTGTGCCTTACAGATGGTGGAAAGGCTTTGGGGAGTCAGGAGGTGAGACATTCGCCGCAGAATACCTAGCCTAGCCTCTTGTTGCCACAGTATTTATGTGGCTGGTCCAGTTAAGTTTATGGTCAATGGTGACCCGCAGGATGTTGATGGTGGGGGATTTGGCGATGGGAATGCCGTTGAATGTCAAAGGGCAGTGGTTAGACTCTCACTTGTTGGAGATAGTCATTGCCTGGCACTTGTGTGGCACAAATGTTACCTGCCACTTATCAGCCCAAGCCTGAACGTCGTCCAGGTCTTGTTGCATGCGGGCATGAACTGCTTCATTATCTGAGGAGTAGCGAATGGAACTGTACACTGTGCAGTCATCAGCGAACATCCCCATTTCTGACCTTGTGTTGGAGGGAAGGTCATTGATGAAGCAGCTGAAGATAGTTGGGCCTAGGACACTGCCCTGAGGAACTCCTGCAGCGATGTCCTGAGGCTGTGATGATTGACCTTCAACCAATAAGATGTACCTGTTTAAAAGTCTGGTTTTAGCACACGATTTTGGGGCTAATTAGTGATTACCATGATTTAAACGTGCCTGGAGGCATTAAAATGGAGACCTGCATGTTTAGCACACAAGCACTGATTAGGAGCAATTTTCCTGGAGCATTATATGTAGCCTCCATACACGCATTTCCACTGAAGGTGTGGTGTGCGCTGGCTGACAGACAATGGCACATATTAGGATGGCTCAGGGAGCTCACAGGTTCTGAGAGGTGGGACTGGAGGTGCAACGGAGGAAGGATGTCCTGTACCCGCAGGGATGAAGGAGGCCACAGAGGCAAATAATGCGGCGAATGTGGGAGGAGGTCGCCGGGGAGGTCACAGCCAGGAGCACTGTCCCCAGGACATGGCTCCAGTGCCGCAAAAATTTAATGATTTAAAATGAGTGGTCAAGGTAAGATCCCATCTCACACTTCTCAATAACTGCACCACCACCAGCATCACAACCTCAACACACTGCATCCACCATCTAACTGTGCAGTGACATTCACACAACCCACACTATTGCATCTTTCACAGGCAATACTCACACCTCAGACACATCTCATAGCTCTTCACCATGTGAGACATCACACACACACAAACACACTCATTCACAATCACCATCTTTCTCTTCCAGGACAAGATAGCACATAACAGGCACCAGCAGGACCGGACCGGGAGGGGGAAGCACGACTCCATGAGATCACTCCCCTTGAGGAGGCAGTGCTGGCAGTGATCGGGAGGGAAGTGGCAGACGCCGTGGCCACAGGCACAGCAGGGAACATATTGCCTCGAGGTATGTGGCCACTCCAGCTTTCTTGCAAATCCACAACTATTCCTGCTCCCTAATCCCCCAAACCTATCCTCACTCACAAGCTCAATATGGTCTCATCACACACATCCTCCTGTAGTGGCCACACAAGCTGCACCCTAATCCTTACTGCTTTATCATTGCAGGCTCCCAGGAGCAAGATCCACCTCATTCCCCACAGAGGAACTGGAAGAGGAGGAAGAGGTAGAGGAGAAGGAGGAGAGCAAGGAAGAAGGCACTGTGTCAATAGCTACTACTGTTTGCAGGCACCAGCTCAGAGACCAGCACCATGTGTAACTTAAAGGCTAGGGTAGAAGATGGGTCCTCACAGTGGGACGCACCAGGCACTAGTGGGCAGAACTCACGCCAGTTGGAAGGGACCCCACAGGTGCCACCTTGCCAGGGGGGAGGGGGGAGGACAAGGTCACATACCAATTGTGCTGCACAGGAGTCAGATGAGGACCTCGCAGGGCCAAGCTTCAGAAGAGGGATGATGTGTTTGACAAACCAAATGCTTAGGACAGCCTGCCTGAAAGCTCATGGGTCATGATAGGGCGATAGAGGAGTCCACCATCAGCTTGGCCCGTGGCTTGACGCAGAGCCTGGAATCCATCCTGTCCAGCATAGAGAGGCTGGCCAATTCCATCCAGCGATCTGTGGAGCCCAACATCATGCAGCATCTGATGAGCATTGGAGCAGGAATAGGCCTTGGCCCCTCGAGCCTGTAAATTGTAAAAGTTTTTTGTGTTGATTTTGATATTCATTGCAAGTTTCTTTTCATACTCCCTTTTTGTAGGCATGCAGCAAGTCACCATGAATCTGGGGCCCTCCTCACTCTCCTGTCCCTCCTCTCCCTCTCTCCTCCAGCAGCTGGTGCTGCTCTGCCTGGCATCATCTCCTCCCCATTACCAACCACTCCCTTTCTCCTGGTGACTCCTATTAGGTCTCCAATAAGGTACAGTAGCACAGCATTCACTCTCTTTAGGTGAAGTCCTCAGAGAATTTCTGGAATAAATGATGATAGTGTAGTTGAGGTCTTGACAAAGTGTCCCATAAATTCTTCCGATGTGTATCAAAAGTCCGCTTCAAACGCAGTGTAGTCAGTCGATCTCAATCAGCCAGTGAAACGTGAAAGCTGAGCATGGCTTTAAGTTGCGCTCAAAATCCTCACCAACAACTTCTTTACTCCCTGTTCAGCAGGTCGCTGATAGGAGAGATCGGTAATTGCAGCACCAGCTAACAAAATGGCATGCAGCCTGTGCATTAATGAGCGTTAGGAGCCAATTTAATTGGTAATCAGAGGCTTAATCATCCTCGGGGTGGCCGTTCCTAGCGCGCGTTTCAACTCCTTTACCAAGGTGGCATCTTGTGCTAAAGGCAGGCTAACCAGGCATTGCAGCTGAAGACCCCATCTTGGCCACCTCGGAGACTCTTTAGCGTCTAAACTACCGGGAAAATAGCCCCCTTAGAGGGGTGGTGTGATTGTGCTAAACACTAAGGGGGAGAAATTCACGTGGTTTGCGCCACACGTTAACGCCGCGAGATGGCGCTAAAATGGCGTTAAAAGCTTTAACGCCACCTGATGCCGGTTCCAGCACCGCACGCCATAACGGTGTTGCCGGTAGCGCTGCCACTGAACATGATCGCCGGGGACCTCGCCATCACGGAGATCATGACATCAGTGAGTATGCAACGCTTACTTGACACCCGATCTCCCAACTTCGTTACAGCCAATGAACTTATCGGCTGGAGAAAACAATGACAACTTCAGGTGGCGTGCCGCAGCAGGAAGCCAGCTCCAGTGACCCTATTTAAAGGGATCATCATAGTGTCAGCCGTGGCTCAGTGGGTAGCACCCTCACCTCTGAGTCAGAAGGTCATGGGTTTAAGTCCCACTCCAGAGACTTGAGCACAAAAATCTAGGCTGACACTCCAGTGCAGTACTGAGGGAGTGCTACACTGTCAGAGGTGCCGTCTTTCTGATGAGACGTTAAACTGAGGCCCGTCTTCCCTCTCAGGTGGACCTAAAAGATCCTATGGCACTATTTCAAAGAAGAGCAGGGGAGTTATCCCCAGTGTCCTGGCCAATATTTATCCCTCAATCAACAATCTAAAACAGATTATCTGGTCATTATCACATTGCTATTTGTGGGAGCTTGCTGTGTGCAAATTGGCAAGCGGGTTTCCGACATCACAACAGTGACTACACTTCAAAAACTACTTCATTGGCTGTAAAGCACTTTGGGACGTCCGGTGGTCTTGAAAGGTGCTATATAAATGCAAGTCTTTTTTCTTTTCAATCACTCGGACCTGACAGGTTTTTGAAGTTTGAGTGGCTGTGTGCTAATTCCTGCTACTGGGAGAGTTTTATTTATTCATTTCAAGGTTCTTTGGTATCAGGGAGTGTTGTGGCAAGTATAAAACTCCATAACTATTTCTGAAAAGCTTCAACCTACAAACTTGCTAAAACTCATGGGGGCTGTACTGGCAGTGGACCTCGCCCTCCAAGATCTACGATGGAGGGAGCGGAGGCAGCGAGACAATCGGCCTTCCAGACGGGCTGTCCGTGACTGGCTCATCAGACTCCGATTCGCATGACTGAAACCCCAGATCCCCGCAGCTCACCACATCTCCATCATACAATCTCTGTCTCACGTCACAACACAGTGTCCTCCTGGGCGCAATGGTGAAATGAGAGAGACCACAAAATATTCCAAGCACAATTAGTAGACTTCTAATAACTAATAACCCTTGTGCCTGCCATAGTTGAATAGTTGTCATTGTGTGCAAGGTGTGAGATGTGTGTGAGTGTTGCTAGGTAGAGATTGTTGGTGGGTGAGTGCTTGGGGGTGTGGTGCATTGAGCAGTGTGTGAAGCTTGTGGCACAGATGGTGGTTTGTAGCATTTGTTCAAGCTTTCACTCACCCTGACCACCCGTAGGAGCTCATTAAACCTCTTCCTGCACTGGGTGTGGGTCTTGGGGATGACAGTGCTGCCCGTGACGTGGTGTGCCACCTCCCTCCACATAGTCTGGCAGACTTGTGGCGAGGGCCTCCTGCCAGTTGGCGGGTACAGGACCGCCCGCCTTCTCTCCACCACTAAAACCAATGCCTCCAAAGATTAATCAGAAATCCTCCGGGCTCTCTCTCTGGGGTGGCGATCTGCCATCAGGATTTGTAAATAAGTGCTCCTTCTCCTTGTCCTTCTTCTTATGGTTGTTGAGGCAGCTGCACACCCAACAATGCTGAGAATGAGGTGCTGCAGCATCATTGAACCTCCCCTTTAAGTAGTAAAAAAGGCCTGTAACAATCATTACTTGTGTTTAGACTGCCCCCGATATTGGTCCATCTTTTCAGTGTAACGCCAATGAGCTTGGGTTTTTAGATGAGAATCATGACTGCAATCATTTTAATGAGGAGTGAGAACGAATTTTGCATGCAGCATAGACAATTTTCAACTGGCGCTGCTTAACCATTTTTAGTCTAAACACTGCCCATTTCTTGGCTATAACGAATTTCTAGCCTTAACATTTTGACACTGGACCAGGGAGTACGGTCATTGGATTTACGTTTGTGGCCACAGTTCCCATCCCTTATTGAGTCAGTGGGAGAGTCAATGAATGCAGTATAAGCGAATTGCTGATTGAGTCACACTGTTGTGAACCTCCAAGTAGCCATTTACAGAGCAGCAGCAACAGAGGCCTTGGAGCAGGCCCCTCACCTGTTTTCATGGATTGGAAATGGAGTTTCGAATTGTGATTCAGTATGACTCAGCACCTTGAGAAGAAGAGGGGATAAAATGAGGGATTTTGTTTTTTAAGGGATGAACTAGGGCAATATGTTTCTAAAATGTTTTAGTCCTTGGAGTGGTGATTATCAGTGCATTAAAATGTTTAAAGCAATTCCACGGCCATCAGTCACACTCTAGCATCTCAACCAAGTGGCCATTCTTCATGCGTAAGCCTATTTGAGTGTTGGCAAGCTATTCAACTGTGGAGTAAGTTACAGGTGAGCCCAATCCTATCCTCGCCCTGTGCCCACACAATAGTCACTGGATAGTGGTCAAGGAACCTGTCTCATTTTTTTCCCCCTCACCAGGGGAGTTGTAGGCAATTACCGTTACTCTAATTGAGATTCATGGTCTGTGTGGCTCAGTACCACACTGGGTGGAGCATTTATCCATTAAGCTTTCATTGTCTCTCTCTATTCTTTAGCAAACTTCAGAACTATGCATTATCAATGAAAAAGATTCATTTTCAACACAAGGGCTGGTTGGTGATGGCTGCATTCATTGTCATTTATATTTGAAACAATTAATCTGTGACCAGGCTCACTGTGCTAGAATTTCACCAGAGTAAATTTTTGTGCACAAACTGACTAACGTCAGCATATAGAGAAATGCACTGAATAAACAAATCAAATCAAACTACATCAACATAACAACAGCGGCAGAAGTGCAAACACAAGGGTAAACTAAAGTAAATTGTTGTCTTTGTGCACTTGTATAAAGTGTTGTGCAACACTCCTAAACAACAAGAAAGGATTTCACTCTCTGGATGTTAGGTTCATTTACAACCACATGCACTGGGCTAGGCATTTCGATGTAAGCTGTCTCAATGCCTTCATCTTAAGATCATGGTCAAACGAATATTTGACCCACAAACGAACATCGCAGGATAGTTCCGAGATGATCATGAAATGTCTGTGATATCCCAGGACACCAGCTGAACACTTGGCATCCACCTGTGTAAACATTGAGCAAATCATTTGTATGTTGGAGCAGTGTTTTATGTGCCTGGATAGACCTGAGAAAATCCTGGCATCACTGTATTCTGTGGGATCCTAGAGGAGGAAGATACCCCTCTTCAGGAAGTGAAGTTGCATGAAAAGCAGAAGGACCCTGAAACCAAGTTCCCTTCCTGGCCCCCACACGAGCTGATATTGTAAATGGTTCCCTCTCCTCAGCTACTATTCCCCAACCTTTCAAAACCACTGTCATCCCCCCCTGCTCCGAAAACCCACCCTCAATCCCTCTGTCCTTGCAAATTACTGCCCCATCTCCAACCTTTCGTCCCTCTTCTTGAATGTGTTGTCCCCTCCCAAATCCATGCCCATCTTTCGCGCAATGCCCTGTTTGAAACTTTCCAATCAGGTTTCTGCTCCTGCTAGAACATTAAAACAGCCCTGATCAAAGTCACAAATGACATCCTGTATGACTTTAGACATGGTTCATTATCCCTCCTCGACTTCTCTGCAGCTTTTGACACAGTCGACCATACCATCCTCCTCCAATGCCTCTCCTCTGTTATCCAGCTCAGTAAGACTGCCACTACTTGGTTCCATTTTTAACTATCCGATCATAACCAGAGCATCTCTAACAATAGCTTCTCATCCTGGCCCCACACTGTTACCACTAGAATCCCTCAACAATCTATCCTTGGCCCCCTCCTCTTCCTCATCTACATGGCAAACCGAATAACTGGGCAGTAGACAGAGCTTTAAATTAATGAAGGGGGGGTTGGGAGGATTCAGGAAAGAGTAAATTTAAAAGCAGCAAGAGAAATATCAAGGCTCTAGAGCAGAGTAGAGGTTTGGGTAAAAATAAGCAGAGTGGATCAGGAAGGAACAGAGAAAGTAACAAAGGTAATAAGGCATCAGTGACTGAGGTGATATCAGGCTAAAGGCACTATATCTGAATGCGCGAAGCATTCACAACAAAATAGATGAATTAATAGCGCAGATAGAAATTAATAGGTTTGATCTAATAGCCATTACGGAGACATGGTTGTAATGTGGCCAAGGTTGGGAACTAAATATTCCATGATACTTAACTTTTAGAAGAGATAGGCAAAATGGAAAAGGAGGCGGGGTAGCCCTGATAATAAAGGATGGGATAATGACAGTAGAGAGAAAGGATCTTAGCTCCAAAAATCAAGAAGTACAATCAGTTTAGGTGGAGTGAAGAAACAGCTAGGGGCAGAAAACATTGATGGGAGCTGTTTATAGGCCCTCAAACAGTAGTTGTAATGTAGGGCAGAGTATAAATCAGGAAATTAGAGGCACATGTAACAAGGGTAATACAGTAATCATGGGGGACTTTAATCTAAATACAGACTGGGCAAACCAAATTTCCAGTAATAGTGTGAAGGACGAATTCATGGAATGTATGCAAGATGGTTTTCTAGATCAGTATGTTGAGGAACCAACTAGGGAACAGGCTATTTTAGAACGAGTATGGTGTAATGAGAAAGGGTTAATTAATAACCTTGTAGTAAAGGGGCCTTTCGGGAAGAGTGACCATAATATGATAGAATTTTATATTGAGTTTGAAAGTGACTTAGTTAAATCCGAAACTAGGGTCTTAAATCTAAACAAAGCAAACTACATAGGTATGAGTAGCAAGTTGGCTAAGGTAGATTGGGAAACTACCTTAAAAAGTATGATGGTAGACAAGCAATGACTAGCATTTAAAGAATTAATACATAATTTACAACAAATATACATTCCTTTAAGGCACAAAATCCCCACAGGAAAAGTGGTCCAACCATAGCTAACAAGGTAGTAGATCAAAGGAAGAGGCCTATAATGTTGCCAAAAAAGTAGGAAACCTGAGGATTGGGAGGATTTTAGAATTCAGCAAAGGACAACCAAGAAATAGATAAAGAAAAGGAAAATAGAATATGAGAGTAAACTAGTGAGAGACATAAAAACAGACTGTAGAAGCTTCTATAGGTTTGTAAAAAGGAAAAGATTAGCGAAAGTAAATGTGGGTCCCTTACAGGCTGAGACAGGAGAAATTATAATGGGGAATAAGGAAATGGCAGAGAAATTAAACAAATAGTTTGTGTCTGTCTTCATGGAAGAAGAGGCAAAAAACTTCTCGAAAATAGTGGAGAACCAAGGGTCTAGCAAGAATGAGGAACTGAAAGAAATTAGTATTAGTGTAAAAAAATAGTACTGGAGAAATAAATGGGACTGAAAGCTAATAAATCCCCATGACCTGATGGCCTACATCCTAGGGTTTTGAAAGAGGTGGCTATAGAGATAGTGGATGCATTGGTTGTCATTTTCCAAAATTCCATAGATTCTAGAACGGTTCCCACGGATTGGAAAGTAGCAAACGTAACCCCACTATTTAAGAAAAGAGGAAGAGAAAATGGGGAACTACAGACCAGTTAGCGTGACATCAGTAGTAGGGAAAATGCTAGAATCTATTATTAAGGATGTGTTAACAGGGCACTTAGAAAATAATAATAGGATTGGGCAGAGTCAACACGGATTTATGAAAGGGAAATTGTGTTCGACGAATCTGTTAGAGTTTTTTGAGGTTGTAACTAGCAGAATAGATAAGGGGGAACCAGTGGATGTGGTGTATTTGGATTTTCAGAACGCATTCAATAAGGTGCCACACAAGAGGTTATTAAAGAAAATTAGGGCTCATGGGATTGGGGGTAATATACTAGCACGGATTGAGGGTTGGTTAACGGACAGAAAACAGAGAGTAGGAATAAACGGGTAATTTTCGGGTTGGCAGGCTGTAACTCGTGGGGTATCCCAAGGATCAGTGCTTGGGCCTCAGCTATTCACAATCTATATCAATGATTTGGATGAGGGGACCAAATGTAATATATCCAAGTTTGCTGATGATACAAAGCTGGGTGGGTATGTAAGTTGTGAGAAGGATGCAAAGAGGCTTCAAGGGGATATAGACAAGCTAAGTGAGTGGGCAAGAACATGGCAAATGGAATATAATGTAGAGAAATGTGAAGTTATCCACTTTGGTAGGAAAAATAGAAAAGCAGAGTATTTTTTAAATGGTGAGAGATTGGGAAATGTTGGTGTTCAGAGGGACCTGGGTGTCCTTGTACACAAATCACTGAAAGTTAACATGCAGGTACAACAAGCCATTAGGAAAGCAAATGGTATGTTGGCCTTTATTACAAGAGGATTTGAGTATAAGAGTAAAGACGTCTTACTGCAATTATATAGGGCCCTGGTGAGACCACACCTGGAGTATTGTGTACAGTTCTGGTCTCCTTACCTAAGGAAGGATATACTTGCCATCGAGGGAGTGCACCAGACTGATTCCTGGGATGGGGGAATTGTCCTATGAGGACAGATTGAGTAGCCTAGGCCTATATTCTCTAGAGTTTAGGAGAATGAGAGGTGATCTCATTGAAACATACAAAATTCTTACAGGGCTTGACAGGGTAAATGCAGGGAGGATGTTTCCCCTGGCTGGGGAGTCTGGAACCAGGGGTCACAGTATCAGAATAAGGGGTCGGCCATTTAGGACTGAGATGAGGAGAAATTTCTTCACTGAGAGGGTGGTAAATCTTTGGAATTCTCTACCCCAAAGGGCTGTGGAGGCTCAGTCATTGAGTATATTCAAGACAGAGATCGATAGATTTTTGGATATTAAGTGAATCAAGGGATATGGGGATAGTGCAGGAAAGTGGAGTTGGCTCCACTGAGCGCCCGATCTGCCAAATTGATTATCGCCTCCTCCCTGACAACGACAGGAAGAGGAGGCGTGAAGCAGGCGGATGGCGGCTCCAGGGGTGCTATTTAAAGGGATCAGTCGCAGCTGTCAGGTTAGTGTGGTTTCACTGCTTTCTTGTCAGTTTGCGATTGTACAAGAGTTTACTTCAGTCATTTAAAGGTTCTTTAGTATCAGGAGTGTTGTGGCTACTAAAAATTTGTTACATTTATTCTGACAAAATTTCAAAGTGCTACACATCGTTACATTACGGGGGCTGTACTGGCAGTCGACCTCGCCCTCCAGGATCTACGGCGGAGGGAGCGGAGGCAATGAGAAAGATTGCAAGATGTGGCCAGAGTCAGGAGGAGGGCCATCAGGGCTCTCAACTGGAGGCCTTACTCGCTGAGGGTATTTCAAGAGCACTTCTCTTACCTCCAATTAAGTGAGGAGCAGTGGATTAGAAGGCTCCGCTTCAGCAAGGATGTGGTCACCAAACTCTGCCACCTGCTGCAACCAGACCTCAAGCCTCAGATCAGATCGACTACGGCTCTCTCAGTGGCAGTCAAGCTCACCGTCGCCCTCAATTGCTTCGCCAGCGATTCCTTCCAGTCTGCAACAGGAGATATAGCGAACATCTCGCAGTTCGCCTTCCATCGCTGCATCCGGGAGGCCACAGAGGCTCTCTACAGTAGGAGAAGGGACTATATTTCCTTCCCTATCACCAGAGAGAAGCAGGACGAATGTGCATGTGGTTTTACCAGAATAGCAGACTTCTCCATGGTGCGACATTGACTGCACCCACGTGGCTTTGTGGGCACCTCATAACAATCCTGAGATCTTTCGTAACCGTAAAGGCTACCACTCTCTTAATGTGAAGTTGGTGTGCGACAACAGAAAGCGAATCCTCAATGTGAATGCCCACTATCCTGGCAGCAGCCATGATGCCTTCATCCTGCGCCAGACCGGTGTGCCAGCACTCTTCCAGCCACCACATCAAGCTCGTGGCTGGCTGGTCGGAGACAAGGGCTATCCGCTCTCCACCTGGCTCATGACACCCCTCCGCAATCCCAACACTCCTGCCCAGCACTCATATAATGAGAGCCATGCCGCCACCAGGAACATCATCGAGCAGACCATCGGGGTGCTCAAGCAATGGTTCCACTGCCTTGACCGCTCGGGAGGAGCTCTCCAGTACTCGGCTGAGCAGGTGTCCCATTTCATCGTGGTCTGCTGCATGCTCCACAATCTGGCCATCATGAGGGCCCAGCCCTTGCCACCCGGAATTATGGGACCACCTCTGGAGGAGGAAGAGGGAGAGGAGGAGGAGGAAGAGGACGAGGGGGAAGAGGAAGACAAGGAGGGAGAAGAGGAGGAAGAGGAAGATAAGGAGGAGGACGAGGAGGAGGAACAGGAGCGAGGGAGGAGGCAGCCACTCAATTGGCCTTCTGGGAGGGTGGTCCGTGACAGCCTCAGCAGACTGCGGATCCAATAAATTAAACCCCAGATCCCCAGTGCTCACCACATCCCTATCATTCCAACCCTATCGCTGGCCATATCACAGCGCCAAGCTGAAATGAGAGACACCACAGAATCATCGAAAGCCAATTAACAAATTTATCAATAATCAGTGAACACATATTTACAACAACAATATTAACTATTCACCCTTGTGCAATCCCTTAGTGCCTCGCGTTCCTGTGCCTTTGCCTACTCTAGTGCTCCTACGAAGTGTTGGCCCAGTGGCTGCAGCAAGGCTGGTGGAAGGCTGCTGAGTGTCTATGCGGGAGACTTCAGATGGCCTTGCAGGACGCCCTCGACCAGCACTGGGCTTGGAAGGCCCGGCTGTAGACTGCACCACCTCAGCATGGGCGGCAGCAGTCTGGGCTGGCTGGATGACAGGCAGTGACAAGGGAAATGGTGGAGTGCCAGTGGTGGGAGCAGGAATGCTGTCATCCTGAGAGAGGACAGCAGGTTCCTGCTCCACTGACCCCCTGCCACTCCCCCAGGGCAGCACCTCAGCATCGCTACCAATCTGCTGGAGCACAGATTGATGGCCTGCTGCGATACCGTGAAAGCCCCGGTGGACGGTGATAGACCCAGCCACAGTGGCAGCAGTCAGAGCTTGCGTGGCATCAAGCTGAGACTGCATGAGAGCAGTCTGAGAATCGATGGCACCAAGCATATACTGCATTACAGCACTAAGACGTTGCGTGGCTTCCGCCTGTGCTGCAATGGAAGCTGCGACATCGGCCATCACATGCGGCATCAGGTCTGGGTCGCCATGGTCACACTGGGAGTCCACCATCCTTTGCAGACTGCAAATGATGGGCTTCATGCTCTGCGCAGAGCCTTGTGCAATGTTGGAGGTGGACTCCTCCACGCTCCTTATCATTGCCGAATGGCTCTCAGGCACCCTTGCCATTGCACCTATCATCTCCGTGTGCATGCCCATCACCCTTCTTCTAAATGCCTCCCCTTCGAGGTCCTCATCTGAGTCCTGTGCAGCAGAACTCGTGCGCGAACTCGCCCTCCGGGGAGCTGGCCCCCGAGCTACCCTTTCCACCTGCCTTGCTGCAGCCCGCTCGTTCCCGGTGCATCACCCTGTGCAGATCCCACTACTATACTAGCCTCTAAAGAACGCATAGTGCCAGTATCTGAGCTGGTGCCTGCGGGTGAGACTTGCAATGACGCGGTGTGTTCTTCGTCCACCTCTTCTCCCGCCTCGCTCTCTATGGTGCCCTCAGAGACAGGCTGCTCAGCTGCTTGCTCATTATCTGAAAGCATAAAGGCAGAAGAGTCGGGTTAAGGTGAGGGGAGTGGGGCAGGAAGGGAGAAATGCATGCATACAGCATGATTAGCTGGAAAGTGGGAAAGGCTTGTGGGGTGAGGGGAAAGTGGGATGTGAGAAGAAGGAGTAGGGATGAACATACCATTGTTGTCCCCAAGGGGGTCAACTTCGCCGGTGGCCACGGCGCCCACACCTGGCGCCAAATGCTTTATAAGAACATAAGAACATAAGAAATAGGAGCAGGAGTAGGCCAATCGGCCCCTCGAGCCTGCTCCGCCATTCAATAAGATCATGGCTGATCTGATCCTAACCTCAAATATAAAGAACACAAGAAGTAGTAGCAGGACCCGGCCACTCAGCCCCTGGGCCCGCTCTGCCACCCACAGGGCCTTGACTGATCCGAACTCAGCCTCATGTCCAATTTCCTGCCCGCTCCCCGTAACCCCTAATTCCCTTTACTTCTAGGAAACTGTCTATTTCTGTTTTAAATTTATTTAATGATGTAGCTTCCACAGCTTCCTGGGGCAGCAAATTCCACAGACCTACTACCCTCTGAGTGAAGAAGTTTCTCCTCATCTCAGTTTTGAAAGAGCAGCCGCTTATTCTAAGATTGTGTCCCCTAGTTCTAGTTTCACCCATCCTTGGGAACATCCTTACCGCATCCACCCGATCAAGCCCCTTCACAATCTTATATGTTTCAATAAGATCGCCTCTCATTCTTCTGAACTCCAATGAGTAGAGTCCCAATCTACTCAACCTCTCCTCATATGTCCACCCCCTCATCCCCGGGATTAACCGAGTGAACCTTCTTTGTACTGCCTCGAGAGCAAGTATGTCTTTTCTTAAGTATGGACACCAAAACTGTATGCAGTATTCCAGGTGCGGTCTCACCAATACCTTATATAACTGCAGCAATACCTCCCTGTTTTTATAATCTATCCCCCTAGCAATAAAAGCCAACATTCCGTTGGCCTTCTTGATCACCTGCTGCACCTGCATACTAACTTTTTGATTTTCTTGCACTAGGGCCCCCAGATCCCTTTGTACTGCAGTACTTTCCAGTTTCTCGCCATTAAGATTTGCAGCACTCTTTCCTCCAGCTCAGAAAGTGGTTGGGTGTCAGGTTGTCTCCCGCTTGTGCGCTCCTGCTCCCTCCTGTTGTGAGCGACCTTGGCCTGCAAGAGAGAGGAAAGTGTGTGAGTGAGTGTGGAGCAATGTGTTTGGAAGATGTGCCTGCCATAGTTGAGTAGCTGTCATTGTGTGCAAGGTGTGTGATGTGGGTGTGAGTGTTGGTAGGTGGAGATTGTTGGTGGGTGAGTGCTGGGGGTGTGGTGCTTTGGCCAGTGTGTGCAGACTGTGGTTAAGACGGTGTTATGTAGCATTTGTTGAGGCATTGACTCACCCTGACCACCCGAGTGAGGTCATTAAATTTCTTCCTGCACTGTGTGTGGGTCCTGGGGACCACAGTGCTGCCCAAGACCTGCTGGGCTACCTCCCTCCACATGGCACGGAAGACTTGCGGTGAAGGCCTCCTGTCACTTGTCGGGTACAGCACCGCCCTCGTTTATCACAGCAAAGACCAAGGTCTCCAATGATTGGTCGTAGAATCTGCAAGCTCTCTCCCTGGGCCGTTGATCTGCCATAATGACACCTCCTTCAGTGGTCCGGTTCCTTCTCCTTGGCCTTCTGCTGCTTGCTGAGACAGCTGCAGAACCAGCAATGCTGAGAATGAGGTTCTGCAGCATGATTGAACCTCCCCTTTAAGAACTGGAAAGAGTCTGTGGCAAAAATTAGACTGCACCTGAAATTGCTTAGCGCTTTGAGTCTAACGCCACTGAGCTAGGTCATTAGCGTTTGATTTAGCGCTCCAGTCCTTTCTTTGAGCGCTAACACTTAATTTAGCGTGCAGTGAGATTCATTAGCGCCTGGCATTAAATCTCAAACTTTTCCAAAGTTAGTGCCCATTCCTGGGCAATAATGAATTTCGCCCCCTGTGACCCCTAGTTCTAGACTCCCCAGCCAGGGAAAACAGTTTCTTAGCATCTACCCTGTCAAGCCCTCTAAGAATTTTACATTTCAATTAGATCACCTCTCATTCTTCTAAACTCCAGAGAATATCGGCCCATTCTGCTCAATCTCTCCCCATAGGACAGCCCTTTCATCCCAGGAATCGATCTGGTGAACCTTTGTTGCACTCCCTCCAAGGCAAGTATATCCTTTCTTAGATAAAGAGACCAAAACTGCACAGTACTCCAGGTGCGGTCTCACCAAATCCCTATATAATTGCAGCACTTCTCTTTCCTCCTTTAAGACCCATTTTAAAACCCATCTCTCTAATCCAGCTTTTAGTCACCCTTCCTAATATTTCCTTTTTGGCTCAAGCGTCCATTTTTGTCTGATTTTGTGTTTCTGTGTAAAATGCAAGTTGTTGTTGAAAGGGCTACAGGGCCTGAAGAGCCATTTATTACGATTTCATACAGGAGATGTTCTCCTAACATTCATTGCATCAACAGTCCTGTCTACATCTTGCCCACATTCTCCACTAATTTGTCTTCACCTTATCTCTCCTACTGAATTCCTAAAACTTCCATTCAGTCAGCTGCTGAAATATCAATCAAAACCTTAGAAAAAAACACTCTCTACAAAGAGTCTAATTGCAGTGCAACCAATGATTTTATTACCTTACATGTGATGTATGCCGGTACCAACTGTCCTCCAATGCTTTCCCTTAAACCTACTGTTTAACCTTAATGTAACCTTAGGGGCAGGCTGCTATTTAGCCACAGAGCTTCTCGAGAATGAAGTGATCCTCCACCTCCAGTGGCTGGATGCTGAGATAGGCCAGTTGCCAGCTCTACCAGTTCTGCAATTGGATTGTTGGCCTGACCCTGCTTGCTTTCGGCACCTGTGACATGAAGGTGGGATAGCACAGATGTTTCGCTGTTCTAAAAAATAGCACTATCATCCATGCCCATTTCAGCCATGTCTTGATCGGAAAATCAAGGTTTCTGCGTCACATGCAATAGTACAGCGGAGAAGGCGGGCAGCTGATACGCTCCTGTGGCCCTGCCAAAGCTGATGTGTAATTGGCAACTAGGAAGTGTAGAAGAATGTCCTGGTATGACTCACGCTTCCTCTTTTCCTCCCTGGCTACTTGCCACTTCCCCTTTATGGTGTGCCTGAGATAAGGAAGTCACTGTGTGAGGAATTGGGCATCAGGTTCTAATGTGGTATAGCCTAACATAGTCATAGTCACAGAATCATACCTTTCAGCCATCGTCCCAGACTCCTCCATCACCATCCCTGGGTATGTCTTGTCCTACTGGCAGCACAGACCCACCAGAGGTGGCAGCACAGTGGTATACAGTCAGGAGGGAGTGGCCCTGGGAGTCCTCAACATTGACTCTGGACCCCATGAAGTCTCATGGCATTAGGTCAAACATAGGCAGGGAAACCTCCTGCTGATTACCACCTACCGCCTTCCATCAGCTGATGAATCAGTACTCCTCCAAGTTGAACACCATTTGGAAGAAGCACTGAGAGTAGCAAGGGCACAGAACATAGGTGGGGGACTTCAAAGTCCATCACCAAGAGTGGCTCGGGAGCACCATTACTGACCAAGCTGGCCGAGTCCTTGAAGGACATAGCTGCCAGACTGGGCCTGCGGCAGATGGAGAGAGAACCAACACAAGGGAAAAACCTACTTGATGTCGTCCTCACCAATCTACCTGTCGCAGATGCATTTGTCCATGACAGTATTGATAGGAGTGACCACCGCACAGCCATTGTGGAGATGAAGTCCCGTCATCACACTGAGGACACCATCCATCATTTTATGTAGCACTACCACCGTGCTAAATGGGATAGATTCATAACAGAACTAGCAGCTCGAAACTGGGGATCAGCAGCAGCAGAATTGTATTCCACCACAATCTGTAACCTCATGGCCCGGCAAAGTCCTCATTCCACCATGACCATCAAGCCAGAGGACCAACCCTGGTTCTCTGAGGAGCGTAGAACAGCATGCCAGGAGCAGCACCAGGCATAACTAAAAATGTAGTGCCATCCTGGTGAAGCTACAATGCAAGACTACATACACGCTAAACAGCAGCAACAGCATGCTATAGACAGAGCGAAGCGATCCCACAACCAACGGATCAGATCAAAGCTCTGCAGTCCTGCCACATCCAGTCGTGAATGGTGGTGGACCATCAAACAACTAACGGGAGGAGGAGGGTCCATGAACATCCCCATCCTCAATGAGTGCAAAAGACAAGGCTGAAGCGTTCGCAACTATCTTCAGCCATAAGTGCCGAGTGGATGATTCATCTTGGCCTCCTCCTGAGGTCTCCACCATCACAGAAGCCAGTCATCAGCCAATTTGATTCACTCCATGTGATATCAAGAAACGGCTGAACGCACTGGATAGAGCAAAGGCTATTGGCCTCGACAACATCCTGGCTGTCATACTGAAGACTTGTGTCCAGAACTAGCTGCGTCTCTAGCCAAGCTGTTCCAGTACAGCTACAACATTGGCATCTAACCGGCAATGTGGAAAATTGCCCAGGTAGTTCCTGTTCACAAAAAAAAGGACAAATTCAATTCAGCCAATTACCGCCCCATCAGTCCACTCTCAATCATCAGCAAATGATGGATGGTGTCGTTGACAATGCTCAGTTTAGGATCCACCAGGAACACTCGGCTCCCGACCTCATTAAAGCCTTGGTTCAAACATGGACAAAAGAGCTGAATTCCAGAGGCGAGGTGAGACTGACTGCCCTTGACATCAATCGTTTGACCGAGTGTGTCATCAAGGAGTAAAATTGAAGTCAATGGGAATCGAGGGGAAAACTCTCCACTGGCTGCAGTCACACCTAGCACAAAGGAAGATGGTTGTGGATGTTAGAGGTCAATCATCTCAGCCCCAGGACATTGTTGCAGGAGTTCCTCAGAGCAGTGTGCTAGGCCCAACCATCTGCAGCTGCTTCATCAATGACCTTCCCTCCATCATAGGGCCAGAATGGGAATGTTTGCTGATGATTGCACAGTGTTCATTTCCATTTACAACTCCTCAGATAATGAAGCAGTCCATGCCTGCATGCAGTAAGACCTGAACGACATTCAGGCTTGGGCTGATAAGTGGCAGGTAGCATTCAGGTCACACAAGTGCCAGGCAATGACTATCTCCAACAAGCGAGTGTCTAACCACCGCCCCTTGACATTCAACGGCATTACCATCATCAAATCCCCCACCATTATCATCCTGGGGGGGTCATCATTGACCAGAACCTTAACTGGACCAGCTACATAAATACTGTGGCTACAAGAGCAGGTCAGTGGCTCAGTATTCTGCAACGAGTGTCTCACCTCCTGACTCCCCAAAGCCTTTCCACCATCTGCAAGGCACAAGTAAGGAGTGTGCTGGAATACTCTCCACTTGCCTGGATCAGTGCAGCTCCAACAACAATCAAGAAGCTCGACACCATCCAGGACAAAGCCGCCCGCTTGATTGGCACCACATCCACCACCTTAAACATTCATTACCTCCACCACCAGCGTACGGTGGCTGCAGTGTGTACCATCTACAAGATGCACTGCAGCAACTCACCAAGGCTTCTTTGACAGCACCTCTCAAACCCGCGACCTCTTCCACCTAGAAGGACAAGGGCAGCAGGCGCATGGAAACACCACCACCTCCAAGTTCCTTCATCGTCACTGGGTCAAAATCCTGGAACACACTCCCTAACAGCATTGTGGGAGTACCTTCACCACATGGACTGCAGCGGTTGAAGACAGCGCCTCACCAACACCTTTTCAAGGGCAATTAGGAATGGGCAATTAATGCTGGCTTTGCCAGCGACACCCACATCCCATGAACGAATAAAAAAACTACGCAGCTGGTAGATATAAGAGATGTCAAATTCTTAGCTTTGTTTTTAATTAATATTTCTATTGGTATTTCAAATGTCACAGGGAACAGTAAACTGACAACATTATTAAAATTCATTTAAAATTGGTCATTAAATACTGGACATTAAAAGCAACACTATTAATTTGCAGTTTTCATAGAAATGTAAGCTCCAGAACGCCAGTAAAAATCCAGAAATTCTTCTAATCCTAATTAATAAAAATGAGATTTGAGCTATTCAGTCACCTTACAGCAGTGGCCCCCAACCAAAATCTTTAACAGCTCACCCCTCCCCCATCTATAATTTGCTGATCTCTGAATCTCTACTATTTGCGGTTTCAAAGATTTGCCTTCCATCTACCTTTTCCTTCGTGCCGTGTTCACTGCACTTTAATTGCCTCTATTATTGTACTGGGTGCTATGCAGCTTCATAGGTTCTTTAAAACAAAATCTAATATCCACAGATTTCATGATCTTCGCGTTTAGTTAAAAACGGATTAGAGAGTGCAATGTTATAGGAGTTCATGTGACTGAAGTGATTTTTCTTTCATGGTGATAAATAGGTCACAGGGTAAATACGTTCTGGGTTTCGACACAAAGCTGCTGTGTGGAGAATAGATGCCAACTGATTCTGCAGGAGGAGTAGGGTAAAGGTCATTCCCACTAGCTCTTTAAAGGCACTTTCACAGGTCAGGAATACAATTGTTGCTGAATCTCAGTTGCCTGCATTACTTATTGAAAGTAACCCAACTCATCCAAAATCAATGACATCAAAGATCCACAATTTGCGTTGGGTCGAAGCTGTCCATTATTGTAATGAAAAGACAAGGAGCTCAGTTGCACTCTCTGGAGGTGAATTTCCTCAGTGCTTCTCCACTCCATCGTTAAGAGGGTCATTTTTAACTGGGGGTGGGATCGAAGGTGGGGGGCACGAAACGGGCAGTGCACCCGGTAGTCTGACATGAAAGTATTGCATTGCCAAGAGCAGCCCCACCGTTTATGCAGCCTCCTCACTACTCATGAAAGAGTCCCTGGGGTAGATTTAACAGCATCCTGTGTGTCTCAGTGATTCAGTGACCGACTCTAATCTGTCCATCAAAGGGTGGATCCGAACTCGATTCCCGATGCAAACCGTGTATCGTCTTTTAGAGACACTGTGGCCGCGATTTTGCCGGCACTCAGAGGGCGGGTACGGAGGCGGGTCCACTGTCAAAATCAAAATGATTGACAGCGGGTTGGGAGCCCGCTCCAAACCCGCCTCCATGTAAGTTTCCAAAGTGTTGGGTCTGCGAATTCAGAACAGGCCTGACACCAAGCGGCGGGGGAGGCATTTAAGATAGTTAAATGCTTGTTAAACGCTTGTTAACTGCTATTTTGCCAGCCTTTTTCTATTTTCCCACGTCGTTTGGAGATCATGTCAGGTAACAGATTAACAGCAAATTTACCTGAACATTGCATAAAACACCCAAGTGCCTACCCTTGTGTGTTGTTAGTTGCTATGATTGCACTAGGATGAGGGTGAGGGTGAGGGGTGGCTACTGAGATGGGGAAGTGATAATGTAAATAGAGAGGGATGGGTGGAGGTGCAAGGTAAGTTGGTGTGAGTAAAGATGTGCAGGAGTAGGGTAGGGAAGGCAGAGTGATGGGGATGTGATGTGGCACAGCAGGATGAGGTTGAGTGTGGCTTGGCAGTAACGTTTCGTGATCTACTGAGATCATTGAAAGGTTTGCGCCACTGCAGCCTGGTCCTCCTGACAACATCCCTGCTTGTGCCCTCCTGTGCAATGTGCATCCAGGCTGTTTTGATCTCCTGGGGAGGTCTCTTTCACCCATGGGAAGGGAAGAGAACCTCCCTGCATGCTGTGACTCCTCCATAAGCATATGGAGGGAGTCATGGGAGAGTCTGGGTGCAGCCGTGCACCTTTGTGCAGTGGTTGTCAGTGTTTGCAGCACCTCAATGCTGTAGAACACTGACAGCAGAACTGTCAAGATCAATTTGGACATGGCCCCTTTAAGGAAACTGGCTGATGACGCATCATCAAATGACGTCATCAGACCCGCTTCCTATTAATTGGCCGGGAAACGCGTAGGGCGGGCTTAACAAGCCCTATTAATGTAAAATCACTTGGAGAGTGTGGGCTGCAGTAGGCAGCGGGCTGGGACTGCGACACCGACCCCAGCCGCCCCGGACCCGCCTCGGTCGGTGAAATCGCGGCCTAAGAGAGAACGGGAACAGAGAAGGAAACAAACCGCTGGCTGGATTCTAATTCCGTCCCCCCGGTTACTCATTGATTAACTAACCAATTGGAGCAATCATAGTGTAGCTTCTTCTCTAATCTATGTTTTTTGAACAGACACCGAATGAACTGGTACAAAAGCAAAATACTGCGGACACTGGAAATCTGAAACAACAACAGAAAATGCTGGAAACACTCAGCAGGTCAGGCAGCATCGTGGAGGAAGAATCAGAGTTAACGTTTCAGGTCGATGACCCTTCGTCAGAACTGAATGAATTGAGACTGTCAGCATACCCTGTTAAACAAACACAGACACCGCCCCAAATAGCCGGCACACTTAACATGTTATAAGCATCGCCTTTGTAATTGACTCCTACGGTATGTGGCAAATGGTCAGCGCTATTTACCTGATACAGGCAGCTGCCCCTGATAAGCATGGACGGTGTAAGTAATGGGGCCTGTACAACATTCCTCCACCATATTATCATGCATATTTTAAACTGGATTTCCAGTTCTGCAGCACTATATTGTTTAACCAAACATGAACTCTAGGAATGGTAGTTTCCAATTTGTCTTTCTATGGTAAACTCCTACTTGTAACTCTCCAAATGCCGATACATTCTGTAAGTCGATCCCCAATATTCCTTTCAGTATTCTACAGGCATCGTTCCATAACAGTTTTCCAGTCACCATCTGCTGATGATTCTATTTTCACCCACCTATCAGACACCGCCGGCATAAGTTAATCACCTACTCATTGGTGCAACTATCTCCTGATCAACAACTTCAAGTGCCAACATGAAGCGGGCTAGCTGGGAACCAAAATAACAGCAAGCATGACGTGGTCTCCACTGCAGTTGTCACCAGCCTCACTCAGGTGGTTTGCTTCCCAAATTAACATAATACCAATTTTGTGAAAATACATTTTATATGAGCGTATCTACAGAAAAAATTATAGTTTTTTTTACATTTGGCATTATAATTTCCAAAAATGTTGCATTGAAGCCCGTTGCAAATTTTGGTCTAGAATGGAATGTGATTACAGTGACACCTGAAGCTCTATGGTGCTTTGTGCTTTGTCTTTAGGCTTGCGATCTAGTCCACCTCTGATAGCTCAGCATGGGTAGGCAGCCCCTGGTGCACTGTTTGTGCAAGGCTGATTGGGGTAGAAATCGGACATCGTTTCGCCCGTCTTACGGCATAAACCGGCGCAACGAGGGCCATTTTTGGGGATCAATGTCCTTCGACCCAAGGTCGTCCAACCCGAAAACAGGCATTAGGTTCCTTGCGTATGTAAAGTAGGGGCCTAATGCCTGTTTTAGTACCCCTCTGCCAAATTGGACAGCACTTCACAGAGCAGGCACCGGGCCTGCTCCACTGAGGCTTCTTCAGCTGCATTTATACTATTCGCCTCAATTTGAGTTCCACATTTTCACCACTCTCTGGGTAAAGAATTTTCTTCTGAATTCCCTATTTGATTTCTTGGTGATTATCTTATATTGATAGCCTCCAGTTTTGCTCTTCCCCACAAATGGAAATACTCTCTCTGTGTCTACTCTATCAAAACCTTTCATAATTTTAAAGACCTCTATTAGGTAACCCTCAGCCTGTTCATCCTTTTCTGATAGGTATAACCTCACAGTTCTGGTATCATCTTTGTAAATATTTATTGCGCCCTCTCCAGTGCCTCTATATCCTTTTTATAATATGATGACCAGAACTGTACACAGTACTCCAAGTGTGGTCTAACCAAGGTTCGATACAAGTTCAGCATAACTTCTCTACTTTTCAATTTTATCCTTCTAGAAATAAACCCCAGTGACTGGTTTGCTTTTTTTATGGCCTTATTAACCTGCATCACAACTTTTAGTGATTTGTGTATTTGTACTCCGAGTTCCCTTTGCTCCTCTACCCCATTTCGATTTCTTATTTTCCAAGCAATATGTGACCTCCTTATTTTTCTTACCAAAATATATCTCATACTTATCTATGTTGAAATTAATTTGCCAATTACATGCCCATTCTGCAAGTTTATTAATGTCTTCTTGTAATTTATTGCAATTCTTCTCAGTGTTGACTATTCCTCCCAATTTGGTGTAGTCCGCAAATTTAGAAATTGTGTTTTTGATTCCAAAGTCTAAATCATTAATATAAATTGTGAACAACAGTGGTCCCAGCACTGATCCTTGTGGGACCCCACTTCCCACCTTCTGCCACTCTGAATAGCTACCCATTAGCCCTACTCTCTGCTTTCTGTCTTGCAGCCAGCTAGCTATCCATTCTTCTACTTGTCCACTGACTCCACATGCTCTGACCTTATTCATTAGTCTATTATGTATTACCTTATCGAAGGCCTTTTGAAAATCTAGATATATTACATCTACTACATTCCCCTAGTCTACTCTCTCTGCTCCTCTTCAAAGAATTCAATGAGGTTGGTCAAGCAAGATTTTCCAGTTTGTAAGGGCAGTTCACTTTGGCACCAGTATGTCCAGTGCCCAATGCACTGTGGTGTTGGCACTGCTGCACTATAACCAATTATCGGTCCCAATAAATCAAATTAGGCCCCACTGGGGCTAGAACCCTGAAGAAACTCTGCATGATATTATGGGATATTCAGAGGTTTTAATTTGTGTTTTGGGGAATGTATTCAGAAATTTTGTTCATTTTAGCATGAAGATCGCAAATCTGTGGCCATTAAACATGATGCAAAGAAATTAATTGTATTATTATTCCATATTCTATGAGTAGAAACAAAATTCTTTATTCACTGAAAAATGTTTCTGCTACCATTTTCTGTGTAAAATAGCTTATTAATTGTCTGCAGCATCTGCTGTTGCATACTCTGCTACAAGAAACAGACTTACCCTATGCTTCCCCGTGCAACAGCTTTCCAATTATGGCTGTGACATGAGGGAGACACACAGTATAGGGCTGGTACTTTTCCACTGGAAAGGAGAGGAAAAATCAGAGGGCAAGTCATCATGGGGCACGATATTGTACCCGATTGTAGCCAATTCAAAAGTGGTATTTTTGTGGAACAAATTGTGGGGGAAGAATTGGGTTGCTTTGCGCCTCCTGTTAGGGGGGCGCTAATAGGGCACAAAGCACCTGGTGCCTGGCCACGGTGCCGCTAACGCGTCCCGCGAAATTCAGCGAGAGGTTAGCACCGGCAGTAGCTGGTAGCACCCCGTGGTGCTGCGCCTCCGGCGATGACGTCATCGCTGTACTCAGCGCCTCTCTTGCGCCCCTGGCCGCAAACTTCGCTCGCTCCGCCTGACCTACTGCCAGATGCTATGTCCAACAGGGTCAGGATGCCATGTTTGCGGCCAGGGCGGCGCAAATTAAAGGGCAGGTGCCGGGCCGCCATTTTTTTTGGGGCCGCCTGCCAGCACTTGCCCCCTTTCGCCTCCTCCTGCGGGGTGCCAGCTGCGATCGGTCAGCCCGGCACTCCTCTTGAGTGCTGGGCTCTTTTACCGGCAACCCCATTCCCCAGTGGTCCAGCTGGGCCCCGGTGTGCACTGGGCTAGGCCCCTCCCCTTTAATGAGGGGAGGGAGGCCTGCAGTACTGACGCGCATGGCGCTGCTGCATGTAGCGCCGTGATATTCAATGGGAGTGACCCAAGAGGGAGGGGGAGCGCTTCCAGTCGTGCCCTGCTTCCTGCTTGGGGCGCTACCATTGAATTTCCGGCACGTGGGCGCTAACATTTTCGGGGCGCTAAAAGTAGCGCTCCAGCGAAGTTAGCGCCCCAAAGGGGGTGCGACCCAATTTTTCCCGCTGTCGAGAGGAGGGGAGAGGAAAGTTGGCTGAGAGGTCACTTTGTGCCACTTATACATATGCTATAAGCTCCTATGCATTCTGTCTACTTTCCAACCCACGCAGAGGATGAAAACTGCTTTAGTCAAAGCTACCACCAATGACATTCAGTGCAACTATAACTGTGACATTTTATCTCTCCCTGTCCTCCTCAATCTGTCTGCACCTTTTGACATGGTGGATAATTTCATTGTCCTTCACCAGCTCCTCTCTGTGGTCTACCTATGTAGCATTGTCCAGTCATGGTTTCATTCTACTATAGGCAGCACAGCCTGCAATGGCTACTCCTCACATACCTGCATGCTCACCAACAGCATATCCGAAGGTTCCATCTTGGTAATCTCCTATATTTCATTTACATGCTGTCTGTCAGTAACATTAGCTGCAAGCGTGAGTTCTGCTTCCATTTGTATGCTAATGACATGAAGCTTCACCTCCCTGCCATCCTCAGATCATGGATGAGCTGGAACATTTGCAAGTCTGAACAAATCTCTTTCAGCTCCCAGCAGAAACTTCACACTTTAGCCCCCGCCCACTCCATCTCCCATCATGGCAGCTTGTTCAATCTAAACCTAACATTGTGCAATCTCGTGTCTTTTTTAACTGAGCTGAGCTTTGAACCTCATATCTAGTCCATCACCAAAACAGCCTGCTTTCACCTCCATAATATCAGCACTTCACCCCCTCCACTCCCCAAAATCCTTATCTCCACCTTTTGCCACATATAGATTTGACTTCTCTAATGCCTTCTTACAGGCTACCACCTCCATCCTACCCAAACCCTAACTAATTCAGAACTCCGCCATCTGCAGCCTATCCTGCTCACCTATCACCTTATCCTTTACTGGGTCTCTGTCCCCCGGTGTATTGATTTCAAAATTCTTTTCAATCTGGCTTATAAATGCCTCCATGACCTTGTCTTACCCTACCTCTGCAACTTCCTCTAACCCCCTATGTTCTAGCTTGCACCTTCCACTCTGACCTTCTGTACGTTCCTTTCCCCCCTCCATTAATTTACCATTGGTGACAAAGTCTTCAGTCATCACACCTAGCATTCTGGAATTCTCTTCCTAAAGTTTTTCATCTTTCACAGTTCTCCAAGTTTTCATAAGCCTCCTCAAAATCTACCTATTCAACTGTTCCTTCGGTCACCTCTCTTAAGCTTCCTCCAGACTTCTTCTCAGTGTCCAATTTTCCACTTCAGAAATTTCACTAAGTTAAAAGGTGTAAAGTTGTTGTTACAATGTAGGACAGGCAGAAGCCTAACAGCAGGTTGTCTGTCCAAACCCTTTGTCAGAGAGCAAAATCTAAAATAGTAGTGAAAAAATGATTTTAAATGGCAGGGACAAATGGAATATATGTTTTTAAAGGTTTCTGTACAAAAACTACAAGAGAAAATGGTCGTCAATGATTACAGAGAGTGCCAATAGGTGGCATATTATTATGGTTCTTTACTGACACCAAGTGGTCATAAAGAAAGTTAAACCAAAACTAAATCACTACTTTTTAAAACCTGGAACAAACTTAGAAATGTTAATTTTGTAAGTGAAAGTTTTGATATGAAAATCATGCCCATATAAGATTTAAATGCATCAAAACATGACAGTCGTAAACATGATTAATAGTATTCTAAGAGAAGTATAACAGAAGAAAATATTTCAGGGGCATTGGATTATAAATTGAAACAAATTATTTTAACATGTGTAGCTCATCAATCAGATTGTATTTAGACTATAGAGTTCCGTTTTGGACATTCTACTGTCAATAGTACATTGTGGCATTAGAGAGAGTTCAGAGATGAAATACTAATCTGATTCTGGGATTTAGGGCTCAAATTAAAGCCCCGATTATGACTGAGGGTGAGGGTCAAGCGTGGGATCGGCAGGGCGAGCGACAGGCTTGCAGAGACTCATCAATGTGAGGCCCGGCACTCTAATTACACCCTATTGTTTTTTTTCTGAATTCTCTATTGTTCGTACTGGTGTGGTTAGGTCACAGGGGTTGTGGGATTTTAAAAGAGAGCTAAAATCCAACTAATTGGGATCCTGCATGTTGAGGTAGGAAGCCAGTGTCAGACAATAACACAAGAACTGGAGTTGGGCTGAATTTAAAACAACAGCACCTCAGGAAATTCACTAGAATGATACAACAACTGTAACAACTTGCGTTTATATAACGCCGTTAACGTAGTAAAACACCCGAGGCACTTCACAGGAGCGTTATCAAACAAAATTTGACACCGAGCCACAGAAGGAGATATTGGCCTGAAAATTAGACCTAATACGCGAGAGTATGCACTGTGTACTCTCGCATTTTAGGTCTCCAATTGCCGGTTTCCTGCATGCACTGCGCATGCGCGGGAAACCGGCACTTCGTGAATTCAAAAGGGGGCGGTTCCTAAGTGAACCGCGTGCGCGCTACAGGCTGCACGCACGCAGTGCACTTAGTTATTTTTGCAGCTTTGAACGCGCAGGTAAGCATGGAAGATTTTACACATGAAGAAAGGAGGCGTAAGACCCTCTTTTAACAAGGTAAGTAGTTAATTAAGTATTATTTTAAATTTTTTTCGACAGGTTTATCTTTTTTAGAGACTTTAAAGAAAGGTAAGTTTATTTTTATAACTTTTAAAAAGATTTAAAAAATTTTCAAAAATTTAATTTTTTGTTTAAAGTGGTTAATTTATTTAACTATACTTATTTTATTAATGTGATGGCTTTTTTTTAATTTAATTGAGGTTTAGCTGTTCTTTTGGGGGTGTGTAGGATTCATAGCTTTGACAGCTCTTGCTGTGAAAACTATGAATGAAAGATGGTGTGCTGCCATTGGCTCTAACTGAATCACGTGATCCCAGAGCTCGCACGAACTAATTGCGCCTCTGGGATACGCACACACTGTACAGCTGCATGTGGGACTGGCCTTGAAACTAAAGTTCGTGTGGGCCCGGAGGAAAAGGTAGGCGCGGAGTGAGATATCGCGGGGAAGCCTTACCCCCGCGGGAACACTCACTGTTTAATTTCTGGGCCATTAGAACAGATGACCAAAAGCTTGGTCAAAGAGGTAAGTTTTAAGGAGCGTCTTAAAGGAAGAGAGAGAGGTAGGGAGGTGGAGAGGTTTAGGGAGGGAATTCCAGAACTTAGGGCCTAGGTAGCTGAAGGCATGGCCACCAACCGAGACTTAGAGGGTTAAATTATGAGGATAGGTTGCATACACTTGGCTTGTATTCCCTTGAGTATAGGAGATTGAGGGGAGATCTGATCGAGGTGTTTAAAATCTTAAAAGGATTTGATAGGATAGATATGGAGAAACTATTTCTACTGGTGTGGGAATCAAGAATAAGAAGACATAGGGCTAGATTTTCCAAGCCCCGAGGAGGCGGGACAGCCCGTAAAATTGGAGAAAGTGGGGGCGGATGGCAAAGCCGCCCCCATCTCACCTCCGTGCCCATTTGCCAGGAGGCGGGAAGATGTGCAGCTTCGGGTCCCGTCTCCTGGAGGCAGGAAAGGCTTTTAATCCTTTTAACAGCCTGTTAACAGGTGGTTCACAGGCAGAAAAAAGGATTAGTGCCATTTTACCTTCACAGGTGAAGGCTTCCCGACCTCGGAGAACCCCGCCGGGTTGGAGGAGACATGAAGGAGGTCTGCGGTGGTCGGAGGCACCTGGAAGTAAGGTGTAGAGGTGAGTGATGGGTGCAAGTGTGGAGTGGTAAGTATGCAAGGTGAGTGATTACTTTAAAAAAATGTTCACTTACCTTTTTTTCCTTCTATAGCCTTTAGCCGCGCTGGACCGGGAGAGTGGACATCCACCTTGTCAATTTCAGGTAATGGCTGATGGACCCTCCGATCCATCAGACATCTGAAATTTACTTATTTTCAATGTTTGTTGAGTCCTCACCATAAAGACTCATCAAACTACAGAGACTCTCAGTGTTTGACAGCTTCACACTGTCATTTCTTCTTTCAAGAAGTCTTGGACAGATAGCACGTCTGACGTTGACGTGATCTGTCAGTGACTTCTTCCCTAATTAGCTTGCTGAGCCCGCAGGGCGGGCTTAACAAGCTCATTCAGGGGAAAATCCCTCTGAATGGTCAGGCGAGGATGGAGACGGGACACTGACACGACAAGCAGCAGTCCTGCCTCCAACTCGCCTCCATTCACAAAATCCAGCCCATAAACTTAAAATTAGAAACAAGCCATTTAGGAGCTAAATCAGGAAGCACTTTTTCACACAAAGGATAGTAGAAATTTGGAATTCTCTCCCCCAAAATTGTGGATGACAATTGGAGCTTTTAAGACTGAGTTAGATAGATTTTTGTTAGGTAAGGGTGTTAGGAGATATAAAGCAAGGCCAGGAAAATTGAGCTCAGATGCAGATCAGCCATGATCTAAATGAATGTCAGAACAGGTCCGAGGGGCTGAATAGCCTACTACTGTTTCTAATGTTCCTGTGAGATCAACAATTCCCACCAAGAGCAGAGTTCCATCCTCCAATATATAGAAATGCATAGAGGTTACAGCACAGAAACAGGCCATTTGGCCCAACCACTTTGTGTTAGTGTTTAACCTCCACAGGTTTAAAATCAGGCACTCTATTTACACAATTCTCAATTGTTTGTGGTGGGAGTGGTTAGATCACAGGGGTTTTGATAACTAAAACAGAGCCACAATCCAACTAATTGGGGTCCTGCATGTGGCAAGTATATGCTTGAAGGAGGAAGCCAGTGTCAGATAATAACACAAGAGATGGAATTGAGCTTCATTTATGTAGCACTTTTAACATAGAAAATGTCCCAATGCTCTTCACAGAGGTTTAATCAAAAAATGGGCGCAGAGCCAAAGGAGATATTAGGAGGGATAACCTAAAGCTTGGTCAAAGAGATGGGTTTGAAGGAGGGTCTTAAAAGAGAAGATGAGGTGGAGAGACAGAGATGTCTGGAAAGAAATTCCAGAAAGTAGGGCCTAGGCAGCTGAAGGAACGGCCAGCAATAATTTGACAAAGGCAGGAGGAAATGCACGAGAGGCCAGAGTCACAGGAGCATCTGAGTTCACGTTAAGATTTTACAGTGGTGAAAGGGTCAAACACAAGGATGAGAATTGTAAATGAACCACTGGAGGATCAGGAGCCAATGTATGTGAGTGAGGATGGGGTGATTAGTAAGAAGCACTTGGTGTGGGATAGTATACAGGCCAGCAGAGTTTTGGTTGAGTTTACGGATGGTGGAAGATGGGAGGCCAGCCGGGAGAGCATGGAATAGTCAAGTCTGGAGGTGACCAAGGCATGGTTGAGGGTTTCAGCAGTAGATGGGCTGAGGCAGGTGTGGAGACAGGTGATATTATGGAGGTGGCAGTAGGTTTTGTGATAAGGATATGAACTTGGAAGCTAAGCTCAAGGTCGAACAGGATGCTGAGGTTGCAGTCTGGTTCAGCTTGAGACAGTGGCCAGGGGGGCGGATGGAACCAGTGGTGAGGATACAAAGTTTGTTACAGCTGCCATAGACAATGGCATGAGTCTTACCAATGTTTAGCTGGAGCTGTGGCTCATCCGAGACTGGATGTTGGACAAGCAGTCTGACAGCATAGAAAGAGTGGAGGAGTTGAGAGAGTTACATAGTATATATAGCTCAGAAACAGGCCATTCAGCCCAACAGGTCCATGCCGGTGTTTATGCTCCACACAAGCCTCCTCCCATCCTACTTTATCTAACCCCATCAACATGTCCTTCTATTCCTTTCTCCCTCGTGTGTTTATCTAGCTTCCCCTTAAATGCGTCTATGCTAGTCGCCTCAACTACACCTTGTGGTGGCGAGTTCCATATTCTAACCTCTCTCTGGGTAAAGAGGTTTCTCCTGAATTGCCTATTGGATTTATTAGTGATTATCTTATATTTATTATCCCTAGTTCTGGTCTCGTCCGCAAAAGGAAACATCTTCTCTGCATCTACCCTATCAAACCCTTTCATAACAGAAATGCGAGGGTACACCTATCAGGAAAGGATGAACAGGCTGGGTCTCTTTTCTCTTGAAAAGAGGAGGCTGAAGGGTGACCTAATAGAGGTCTTTAAAATCAAGAAAGGTTTTGATAGAGTAGATACAGAGAAAGTGTTTCCACTTGTGGGGAAAAGCAAAACTAGAGGCCATCAATATAAGATAGTCACCAAAAAATCAAATCGGGAATTCAGAAGAAACTTCTTTACCCAGAGAGAATGTGGAACTCGGTACCACAGGGCGTGGTTGAAGTGAATTGTATAGATGCATTTAAGGGGCGATTAGATAAGCATATGAGGGAGAAGGGAATAAAGGGTTATGCTGATAGGGTTAGATGAGGAAAGATGGGTGGAGCATAAACAGCAGTGGGCATAGACTGGTTGGGCCAAATGGCCTGTTTCTGTACTGTAAATCCTATGTAATCCTATGTAATCTTAAAGATGTCTATCAGGTCACCCCTCAGTCTTCTCTTTTCTAGAGAAAATAGCCCCGGCCTGTTCAATCTTTCCTGATAGGTATAATCAGAGATGGTGGAGAAGTAGAGCTGGGTGTCAGGAATGTACATTTGGAGGCTGACTGATGTCAGTGGATGATGTCACCAAGGAACAGCATGTAGATGAAGAAGAGGAGGAGCCAAAGATAGATAAGAACATAAGAACATAAGAAATAGGAGCAGGAGTAGGCCATTCGGCCCTTCAAGCATGCTCCGCCATTCAATAAGATCATGCCTAATCTTCTACCTCAACTCCACTATCCCCATATCCCTTGATTCCCTTAATATCCAAAAATCTATCGATCTCTGTCTTGAATATACTCAACGACTGAGCATCCACAGCCTTCTGGGGTAAAGAATTCCAAAGATTCACCACCCTCTGAGTGAAGAAATTTCTCCTCATCTCAGCCCTAAATGACCGGCCCCTTATTCTGAGACTGTGACCCCTGGTTCTAGACTCCCCAGCCAGGGGAAACATCCTGTCTGCATCTACCCTGTCAAGCCCTGTAACAATTTTGTATGTTTCAATGAGATCACCTCTCATTCTTCTAAACTCTAGAGAATATAGGCGTAGTCTACTCAATCTCTCCTCATAGGACAATCCTCCCATCCCAGGAATCAGTCTGGTGAACCTTCGTTGCACTCCCTCTATGGCAAGTATATCCTTCCTTAGGTAAACAGACCAAAACTGTACACAATACTCCAGGTGTGGTCTCACCAGGGCCCTATATAATTGCAGTAAGATTTCTTTATTCTTATACTCAAATCCTTTTGTAATAAAGGCCAACATACCATTTGCTTTCCTAATTGCTTGCTGTACCTGCATATTAACCTGCAACAATTTGTATACAAGGACACCCAGGTCCCTCTGAAATCCAACATTTCCCAATCTCTCACCATTTAAAAATACTCTGCTTTTCTATTTTTCCTACCAAAGTGGATAACTTCACATTTCTCCACATTATATTCCATTTGCCATGTTCTTGCCCACACGCTTAACCTGTCTATATCCCCTTGCAGCCTCTTTACATCCTCCTCACAACTTACATTCCCACCTAGCTTTGTATCATCAACAAACTTGAATATATTACATTTGGTCCCCTCATCCAAATCATTGATATAGATTGTGAATAGCTGAGGCCCAAGCACTGATCCTTGTGGTACCCCACTAGTTACAGCCTGCCAACCTGAAAATGACCCGTTTATTCCTACTCTCTGTTTTCTGTCCATTAACCAATCCTCAATCCATGCTAGTATATTACCCCCAATCCCATGAGCCCTAATTTTGCTTAATAACCTCTTGTGTGGCACCTTATCAAATGCCTTCTGAAAATCCAAATACGCTACATCCACTGGTTCCCCCTATCTATCCTGCTAGTTACAACCTCAGAAAACAGATTTGTCAAACATGATTTCCCTTTCATAAATCTGTGTTGACTCTGCCCAATCCTATTATTATTTTCTAAGTGCCCTGTTACCACATCCTTAATAATAGATCCTAGCATTTTCCTTACTACTGATGTCAGGCTAACTGGTCTATAGTTCCCCGTTTTCTCTCTCCCTTCTTTCTTAAACAGCGGGGTTACGTTTGCTACCTTCCAATCCACGGGAACCGCTCCAGAGTCTATGGAATGTTGGAAGATGACAACCAATGCATCCATTATCTCTATAGCCACCTCTTTTAAAACCCTAGGATGTAGGCCATCAGGTCATGGGGACTTATCAGCTTTCAGTCCCATTAATTTCTCCAGTACTATTTCCTTACTAATACTAATTTCTTTCAGTTCCTCATTCTCACTAGACCCTTGGTTCTCCACTATTTCCAGAATGTTTTTTGCATCTTCTTCCGTGAAGACAGACACAAAGGGCTGGATTTTCATTGACCCGTGGAGGTGGGTTTGGAGGCGTGTGGGGGGTTAAAATTGTGAAAATTGGCGGGCGGGCACAAGCCTGCCTCCATCCCACCTCCACGCAATTTTCATTAAATCATGTCTGCTGGTCCCGACTCCGTCCCGCCTCTAAGAGGCGGGATAGGCTGTTAAGGCCCTTAACAAGCACTAAATTGCCTCTATAATGCCAATTTGAAAGGCCTTTGTGATTTTAACCCTTTTTCTACGTGAAGCACGCCTGTTCTGAACCACGAATGTGAAACCTGGCAGGAGCACATTTGGCTGACTGGCTGGCTGGCTAGCTATGGGGATGGATGCATATATGGATGGATGGGGAGGAGACATATCTGGGAGTGGTGGTGTAAAAATATCTGGGAGCAGACTTAGGGCTGCTGCTGCTCATTTTGCATCCAGGTCCTCTCACAGCAAAGGCCAGGCAGTCTCTGAAGACCTTCAATGCAGCAGCACTGATGACATCATCAGAGGCGACTTTCAGACTGAAAACACTAATTGGTTCATAGGTTCCCACATGCTGGAACTCAATTGCCCAATTAGGTGAAAATTGCATCAATCTCCCACATCCAATTGCAGTTGGGTGGATAACACGAAAAGTGGATGACACGACCCCAACCCGCCCCAGTATCAAAATCCAGCCCAAAGTATTTGTTTAATTTCCCTGCCATTTCCTTATTCTCCATTATAATTTCTCCTGTCTCAGCCTGTAAGGGACCCACATTTACTTTCGCTAATCTTTTCCTTTTTACATACCTATAGAAGCTTTTACAGTCTGTTTTTATGTCTCTCGCTCGTTTACTCTCATATTCTATTTTCCGTTTCTTTATCAATTTCTTGGTCCTCTTTGCTGAATTCTAAAATCCTCCCAATCCTCAGGCTTACTACTCTTTTTGGCAACATTATAGGCCTCTTCCTTTAATCTAATACTATCTTTAATTTCTCTTGTTAGCCACAGATGGACCATTTTCCCCGTGGTGTATTTATTCCGAAAGGGAATAGATGCTTGAGGGACTCTGGGAGTGGAATAGAAGCCATAGCTAGATATGCTCTGACTATAATCAGATCGAAAAGAGTGGAACCAAGCCATGGTAATGGAGGAAATGTGTTGGAGGAGGAATGTGTGGTCGACTATGTCAAAGGCTGCAGAGAAGTGGACGAGAACAAGGAGGGATAATGCACCATGGTCACAGTCGCATAGAATGTCATTCATGACTTTGGTTAAGGCCACTGCAATGCTGTGGATGGGGCAGAATCCTAACTAGTGAGTTTAGAACAGGGAGTTGCAGGAGAGAGGGGCACGGATTTGGGAGGTGACAACATGTTCAACGACTTTGGAGAGGAAAGGGAGGTTGGAGATGGGGCAGTAGTTAGAGGAGAGGGGGCAGTAGTTAGAGGAGAGGGAACCATTTACCATGGAAGAAAGGTGGGTGGTTTTGGCAGAGGAGAGTGAGGCTTACCAGAGATTCATGTGGTCCAATCAGATCTGGTGATGGATGCTAAAACTAGTTGCATGCCATATATGCTCAAGTCTGCTCCTTTTGAAATTGGGGGGCTTTAAAGTACATCAACTGTGTCAACTAAATAACTGATCATTTAGGGGTTTATTTATTGAAAATTGTAATCCATTTTCATTTTAACCAGCCAATTTAACATCAGAATGTTTTCCTCCATTTGAATAATAGATGGACATAAATGGTGCTGAAATTCTGCCACCAGCACAATTGAGGTTTTAATGCCACATTGCAGGTGCAAACCGCACCAGTGGAGCAGTGCACTGACTACCCTGAAATACCCGCTCCAGCTCATTTGAATAATTATTCATAGCTGTCATTGTAGCTTTTCATTTTTGCAGGGAGTAGAAATTCTGGTCACCAAGTCCAAATTAAAGGCATGTGCACAATTAAAGGTGCACACTTGAAATGTTAACAAAAAATTATATCAGCTTTTATTAAGTTTCAAAATGAATTTCAGATATTTGACAGCCTTGGCTAAAGCTGGGGGTAGGGGAGGGAGTGTCAGGCATAAATGAGGTGAAAGTAAGCCCAGTGTGGACACACAAAACTGATTCTATGGGCAAGTGACAGAATGGGTACAACCCTGTTTGAGCAACAGTGACCCTAATCTACTCTGCTGCAGCATACTGCTCTGCCTCATGGTCCTGCAGTCGCCACACAATGATCGTGGACATGCAGCTAAACACCGCCATGAGGACGGTGTCAGGGACGCTTAAGTCCACTCCAACAGAGTGGCTCCCGGTGCTGTCCCACATTGCCCCGCCTGCCATTCGCCGTGATGCCACTGTGCTCTGTGAGATGGGAAAAATCATGAGCAACATCGACCTTCCCATTCATGAAGACTTGAAAAACCCACCATGAAAGCGCTTAAAATCACACTGGCCATTCTGGAAAACAGCAGCCAATATTTATGCAGCTGATATCAACCCACTATCCGGATGGACAGAATCTTGGGACGCATGCAACATAAAGAACCAACATCTTATCACTGACCCAACAGCAGAGGACCCTGGATTCGACCTCCCTCGAAGACAGTTGTCACCGCTCAACTGAATCCACACAAGGCATGGATGATGCAGCCACCTGCTCCACATGTGGAAGATGAGGGATGATCCGAAGTGCAACTGTGGCCATGAGTCCCAGACCATGGAACACTTCACATCTTCACATCAACCTGCCCACTAAGATCTGTTGCGGAAGGCACCTCACTTCTCCACTCGGCAACTCAGGAGGCCATCGAATGGATAGCCAAAGTAGACATTCCATTATAAGCTTTTCCCAACATACGAAAGTAATAGTAGGGATGGCTAAATGGACAAGCAGCTACATGAGATGGGTGAGAGGAGGGTTGTCCAATTTAGTACTCTGGGGCACTCTCCCCAGAGGATAACAGTGCCCCATTCCTGACAGCAGATGGTAAGCATTCCCAATGCTGTGTACACTACCTCAAGACTATAACACCTCAAATTATTATAGATCAACCTAAGCTGCATGATGCACAAGTACTTAATGTTACCCAGGTTGGCATGCAGGATGTGCACATGTCTATCTCCGTGCATGTGCTTATTTAGCTTCCAACCTCTCAAAACAATTTTTCTGCTCATACAACCAGATGCCACAATGAGTGGTCCCCACCTGGAGAACAGCCTCCCTTGTTAAGTCTCCTGTGACGTGCCCAACGAACTCTGGTGGGATCTGAGGGCAAACCTGGATAATGACGGATTTGTGCCAAATGCCTCAGGAACAGGCAGACATTCCTCTGATGAACCCTCTAGAATTCCTCCTTGCCATCTATCTTACACAGAGCAAGAGGAACTGCAAAAGAATTCCCAATCCTACCTGCAAAGAGCTATTGCACATTACAACATAACACCTCTGACTAGTTGGTGGGAAAAGAGGAAAAAGGAAAAATAAAAATAAAACAGTGAATTAAACTGAAATCCAAAACAGAGATCAGAAATAAATGCAAGAAGAATAGTATAATTCCTAGGGAGATATAGCTTTGAAGAGTCATAAGTCACTTCCAGTGGCTCTGAAACTCGGAGTATTGCTCTGCACCTGTTTATACAGGTGCACAGTTATCAAGCTCCCATTGGTGACAGAAACCATCAGGAATTGTGGAGCAGAGAGACCCCAGTAGTCACTCCAGTGGACTCATGCTGTAATTTTGGTGCCTTTCAAAGGAGGCATGGGGCTATCCATGACTTCTAACCAGGTGATTGGGGGTCCCCAGTACCCCCACCCCAGCTATACCAGTCTTTATGGGTTTTCTTATGTGGCCTTAATATTAAATTACATTGTTTTTTTTATTCGTTTATGGGATGTGGGCATCGCTGGCAAGGCCAGCATTTATTGTCCATCCCTAATTGCCCTTGAGAAGGTGGTGGTGAGCCACCTTCTTGAACCGCTGCAGTCTGTGTGTTGAAGGTATTCCCACAGTGCTGTTAGGTAGGGAGTTCCAGGATTTTGATCCAGCGACGATGAAGGATCGGCGATATACTTCTAAGTCAGTGAGGAATTCTAGAGGGTTCATCAGAGGTGTACGACTTGGAGGGGAACTTGGAGGTGGTGGTGTTCCCATGCCTCTGCTGCCCTTGTCCTTCTAGGCGGTAGAGGTCGCAGGTTTGGGAGGTGCTACCGAAGAAGCCTTGGTGAGTTGCTGCAGTGCATCTTGTAGATGGTACACACTGCAGCCATGATACGCCGGTGGTGGAGGGAGTGAATGTTTAAGGTGGTGGATGGGGTGCCAATCAAGCGGGCTGCTTTGTCCTGGATGGTGTCGAGCTTCTTGAATGTTGTTGGAGCTGCACTCATCTAGGCAAGTGGAGAGTATTCCATCACACATCTTACTTGTACCTTGTAGATGGTGGAAAGGCTTTGGCGAGTCAGGAGGTGAGACACTCGCCGCAGACTACCTAGCCTTTGACCTGCTCTTGTTGCCACAGTATTTATGTGGCTGGTCCAGTTAAGTTTCTGGTCAATGGTGACCCCCAGGATGTTGATGGTGGGGGATTTGGCGATGGTAATGCCGTTGAATGTCAAGGGGCGGTGGTTAGACTCTTGCTTGTTGGAGATAGTCATTGCCTGGCACTTCTGTGGCGTGAATGTTACCTGCCACTTATCAGCCCAAGCCTGAATGTCGTCCAGGTCTTGTTGCATGTGGGCATGGACTACTTCATTATCTGAGGAGTTGTGAATGGCACTGAACACTGTGCAGTCATCAGCAAACATCCCCATTTCTGACCTTATGTTGGAGGGAAGGTCATTGATGAAGCAGCTGAAGATGGTTGGGCCTAGGACACTGCCCTGAAGAACTCCTGCAGCGATGTCCTGGGGCTGTGATGATTGACCTTCAATCACCACAACCATCTTCCTTTGTGCTGGGTATGACTCCAACCAGTGGAGAGTTTTCCCCCCCGATTCCCATTGACTTCAGTTTTACTAGGACTCCTTGGTGCCACACTCAGTCAAATGCTGCCTTGATGTCAAGGGCAGTCACTCTCACCTCACCTCTGGAATTCAACTCCTTTGTCCATGTTTGGACCAAGGCTGTAATGAGGTCGGGAGCCGAGTGGTCCTGGCAGAACTCAAACTGGGCATCAGTGAGCAGGTTATTGGTGAGTAAGTGCTGCTTGATAGCACTGTTGATGACACCTTCCATCACTTTGCTGATGATTGAGAGTAGACTGATGGGGCGGTAATTGGCTGGATTGGATTTGTCCTGCTTTTTGTGGACAAGACATACCTGGGCAGTTTTCCACATTGTCGGATAGATGCCAGTGTTGGACCAACCCTGGTTCAATAAGGAGTGTAGAAGAGCATGCCAGGAGCAGCACCAGGCATACCTAAAAATGAGGTGCCAACCATCTCTCTTTTAAAAGCAAAAGGGCTCACACCTGAAACTCTGCTGCACGTGTCCGAACTCGCACCAAGTCCTGTTCACCCAGCACCCCAGTACTCTCTGACCTACATTGGCTCCCAGTCTGGCAACGCCTCGATTTTAAAATTCACATCCTTGTTTTCAAATCCCTCCATAGCCTTGTCCCTCCGTATCTCTGTAACCTCCTCCAGCCCTACAACCCTCCGAGATCTCTGCGCTCCTCCAATTCTGGCCTTTTGCGCATCCCCGATTTCAATTGCTTCACCATTGGCGACCATGCCTTCAGCTACCTAGGCTCTAAGCTCTGGAATTGCCTCCCTAAATCTCTCTACCTCTCTCTCCTCATTTAAGACACTCCTTAAAACCTATCACTTTCACCAAGCTTTTGGTCATCGGTCCTAATATCGCCTTATGTGGCTCGGTGTCAAATTTTGTTTGATAACGCTTCTGTGAAGCGCCTTGGGATGTTTTACTACGTTAAAGGCACTATATAAATACAAGTTGTTGTTGTTGAAACATTGGCCCAAAAATTAGTGTTGCTACGCGAGAGTACGCATTGTGTACTCTCGCGTATTCTGTCTCCAATTGCCGGTTTTCTGCATGCGCTGAAAACCGGCACTTGGTGATTTCAAAAGGGGGCGGTTCCTAGGTGAACCGCGTGCGCTCTACAGGCTGCGCGCACGCAGTGCACTTAGTGCTTTGAACGCGCAGGTAAGTATGGAAGATTTTGCACATAAAGAAAGGAGGCGTAAGACCCTCTTTTAACAAGGTAAGTAGTTAATTAAGTATTATTTTGAATTTTTTTCAACAGGTATATCTTTTTTAGAGACTTTAAAGAAAGGTAAGTTTATTTTTATAACTTTTTAAAAGATTTTAAATTTTTTCAAAAATTTAATTTTTTGTTTAAAATGGTTAATTTATTTAACTATACTTATTTTATTAATGTGATGGTTTTAAAAAAAAAATTTAATTGAGGTTTAGCTGTTCTTTTGGGGGGGTATAGATTCATAGCTTTCACAGCACTTGTGTGAAAGCTATGAATGAAAGATGGTGTGCTGCCATTGGCTCTAACTGAGTCACGTGATCCCACAGCTCGCACGAATTAACTGCGCCTGTGGGATACGGAAGCCCTGCACAGCTGCTGTCCAGAACATCAAGTTCGTGCGAGCTGGGAATGAAAAAGCCAGCGCGCAGTGAGAGATCGCGGGGATGCCTTACCCTCGCACGAAGGCTCCCTCACTAATTTTTGGGCCATTAACTTGTCTGTGCTCTCCACAGATGCTGACTGACCTGCTGAGTGTTTCCGGCATTTTCTATTTTTGTTTCAGATTTCCACCATCTGCAATTTTCTGTTTTTGTTTAAACAGAAACTCTAGGTGGATTTCTCAGTAGCTTTGTTTTGAATTTCTTAAACATGGTGAGAGGTTTCCCCACATTCCGGACATCTGGCTGACCAAAAATTGCAAATGTCAGGGAATTGCTTTGTTGTTCGAATATTAAACCTGTGAAGAATGGAAAAATAACACCTGACTCTATCAACGTCCTCTGATCAAAGGGTCTGAGAGGGTCAGACAGCAAGACAAGGGAGGCAGAGTCCCAACAGTTCTTTGGACCTGGCTGTCTATTGGCTGCTATGAGAGATTTATTGCACTGGGACTGAGAAGATACTGGGCAGACTGGTTCTTGGGGTCTGCAGGAGAAAGTGTCCTGTATTAAGGTCTTGCAGCTGCTAAAGGCTCTTGTGCTAATGCCTCTTCTGGTCAGTAGCTGAGCCATGTACACCATATATATCCGGGGTTCAATCCTCGCTCTGTACATACAAATGTACAAAAAAGGTCAGGATCATCAGGCTAAACGAACTTGCCCCTTCAAGTAGACGGTACAACCTCGCACACAGTCCTATGCACTTCTTGTGTCACATGCACCATGCTTCGTGTCACGTGCACAATTAAATTTGTGTCATGTGCACTTCTTGTGTCATGTGCACCATGCTACTTGTGTCACATGCACCATGCTACTTGTGTCACATGCACCATGCTACTAGTGTCACGTGCACCATGCTTCTTGTGTCACATGCACCATGCTACTTGTGTCACGTGCACCATGCTACTTGTGCCACGTGCACCATGCTTCGTGTCACGTGCACAATTAAATTTGTGTCATGTGCACTTCTTGTGTCATGTGCACCATGCTACTTGTGTCACATGCACCATGCTACTTGTGTCACGTGCACCATGCTACTTGTGTCATGTGCGCCATGTGTCCTGTGTCGCGTGCACCATGCTACTTGTGTCGCGTGCACCATGCTACTTGTGTCGCGTGCACCATGCTTCTTGTGTCACGTACACCATGCTTCTTGTGTCACGTGCGCCATGTTTCTTGTGTCGCGTGCACCATGCTTCTTGTGTCACGTGCACCATGTTTCTTGTGTCGCGTGCACCATGCTACTTGTGTCATGTGCACCATGGTCCTTGTGTCATGTGCACCATGGTCCTTGTGTCACGTGCACCATGCTTCTTGTGTCATGTGCACCATGCTTCTTGTGTCACGTGCACCATGTTACTTGTGTCACATGCTCCATGCTACTTGTGTCACGTGCACCATGCTTCTTGTGTCATGTGCACCATGCTTCTTGTGTCACGTGCACCATGTTACTTGTGTCACGTGCTCCATGCTACTTGTGTCACGTGCACCATGCTTCCTGTGTCACGTGCACCATGCTACTTGTGTCACGTACATTATGTTACTTGAGTCACGTACACCATGTTACTTGTGTCACGTACGTCATGCTACTTGTGTCACGTACACCATGCTTCTTGTGCCACGTGCACCATGTTACTACTGTCACGTGCTCCATGCTTCTTGTGTGACTTGCACCATGCTTCTTGTGTCATGTGCACCATGCTACTTGTGTCACGTGCACCACGCTTCTTGTGTCACGTGCTCCATGCTACTTGTGTCACATGCACCATGCTACTTGTGTCACGTGCACCATGCTTCTTGTGTCATGTGCACCATGCTATTTGTGTCACGTGCACCATGCTTCTTGTGTCGCGTGCACCATGCTACTAGTGTCACATGCTCCATGCTACCTGTGTCACGTGCACCATGCTTCTTGTGCCACATGCACCATGCTTCTTGTGTCACGTGCAACATGCTTCTTGTGCCACGTACATCCATGCTTCTTGTGCCACGTGCACCATGCTTCTTGTGTCATGTGCACCATGCTTCTTGTGTCACGTGCACCATGTTACCTGTGTCATGTGCACCATGCTTCTTGTGTCACGTGCGCCATGCTTCTTGTGTCATGTGAGCCATGTTTCTTGTGTCGCATGCACCATGCTTCTTGTGTCATGTGCAAAATGCTACTTGTATCACGTACATCCATGCTTCTTGTGCCACGTGCACCATGCTTCTTGTGTCACGTGCACCATGTTGCCTGTGTCATGTGCACCATGTTACTTGTGTCACGTGCTCCATGCTACTTGTGTCACGTGCACCATGCTACTTGTGTCACGTGCACCATGCTTCTTGTGTCATGTGCACCATGCTATTTGTGTCACGTGCACCATGCTTCTTGTGTCGCGTGCACCATGCTACTAGTGTCACATGCTCCATGCTACCTGTGTCACGTGCACCATGCTTCTTGTGCCACATGCACCATGCTTCTTGTGTCACATGCACCATGCTTCTTGTGCCACGTGCACCATGCTTCTTGTGTCATGTGCACCATGCTACTTGTGTCACGTGCACCATGCTACCTGTGTCATGTGCTCCATGCTAATTGTGTCATGTGCACCATGCTACTTGTGTCATGTACACCATGCTACTTGTGTCACGTACACCATGTTACTTATGTCACGTACGTCATGCTACTTGTGTCACGTACACCATGCTTCTTGTGTCACGTGCACCATGTTACCTGTGTCATGTGCACCATGCTTCTTGTGTCACGTGCACCATGCTTCTTGTGTCATGTGCACCATGCTTCTTGTGTCACGTGCACCATGTTACTTGTGTCACGTGCTCCATGCTACTTGTGTCACGTGCGCCATGCTTCTTGTGTCACGTGCACCATGTTACTTGTGTTACGTGCTCCATGCTACTTGTGTCACGTGCACCATGCTTCCTGTGTCACATACACCATGCTACTTGTGTCATGTACATCATGTTACTTGAGTCACGTACACCATGTTACTTGTGTCACGTACGTCATGCTACTTGTGTCACGTACACCATGCTTCTTGTGTCACGGGCACCATGTTACTACTGTCACGTGCTCCATGCTTCTTGTGTGACTTGCACCATGCTTCTTGTGTCATGTTCACCATGCTACTTGTGTCACGTGCACCACGCTTCTTGTGTCACGTGCTCCATGTTACTTGTGTCACGTGCACCATGCTACTTGTGTCACGTGCACCATGCTTCTAGTGTCATGTGCACCATGCTATTTGTGTCACGTGCACCATGCTTCTTGTGTCGTGTGCACCATGCTACTAGTGTCACATGCTCCATGCTACCTGTGTCACGTGCACCATACTTCTTGTGTCATGTGTACCATGCTTCTTGTGTCACGTGCACCATGTTGCCTGTGTCATGTGCACCATGCTTCTTGTGTCACGTGCACCATGCTTCTTGTGTCATGTGCACCATGCTTCTTGAGTCACGTGCACCATGTTACTTGTGTCACGTGCTCCATGCTACTTGTGTCGCATGCACCATGCTACTTGTGTCACGTGCACCATGCTTCTTGTGTCATGTGCACCATGCTATTTGTGTCACGTGCACCATGCTTCTTGTGTCGCGTGCACCATGCTACTAGTGTCACATGCTCCATGCTACCTGTGTCACGTGCACCATGCTTCTTGTGCCACATGCACCATGCTTCTTGTGTCACATGCACCATGCTTCTTGTGCCACGTGCACCATGCTTCTTGTGTCATGTGCACCATGCTACTTGTGTCACGTGCACCATGCTACCTGTGTCATGTGCTCCATGCTAATTGTGTCATGTGCACCATGCTATTTGTGTCATGTACACCATGCTACTTGTGTCACGTACACCATGTTACTTATGTCACGTACGTCATGCTACTTGTGTCACGTACACCATGCTTCTTGTGTCACGTGCACCATGTTACCTGTGTCATGTGCACCATGCTTCTTGTGTCACGTGCACCATGCTTCTTGTGTCATGTGCACCATGCTTCTTGTGTCACGTGCACCATGTTACTTGTGTCACGTGCTCCATGCTACTTGTGTCACGTGCGCCATGCTTCTTGTGTCACGTGCACCATGTTACTTGTGTTACGTGCTCCATGCTACTTGTGTCACGTGCACCATGCTTCCTGTGTCACATACACCATGCTACTTGTGTCATGTACATCATGTTACTTGAGTCACGTACACCATGTTACTTGTGTCACGTACGTCATGCTACTTGTGTCACGTACACCATGCTTCTTGTGTCACGGGCACCATGTTACTACTGTCACGTGCTCCATGCTTCTTGTGTGACTTGCACCATGCTTCTTGTGTCATGTTCACCATGCTACTTGTGTCACGTGCACCACGCTTCTTGTGTCACGTGCTCCATGTTACTTGTGTCACGTGCACCATGCTACTTGTGTCACGTGCACCATGCTTCTAGTGTCATGTGCACCATGCTATTTGTGTCACGTGCACCATGCTTCTTGTGTCGTGTGCACCATGCTACTAGTGTCACATGCTCCATGCTACCTGTGTCACGTGCACCATACTTCTTGTGTCATGTGTACCATGCTTCTTGTGTCACGTGCACCATGTTGCCTGTGTCATGTGCTCCATGCTAATTGTGTCATGTGCACCATGCTACTTGTGTCATGTACACCATGCTACTTGTGTCACGTACACCATGTTACTTATGTCACGTACGTCATGCTACTTGTGTCACGTACACCATGCTTCTTGTGTCACGTGCACCATGTTACCTGTGTCATGTGCACCATGCTTCTTGTGTCACGTGCACCATGCTTCTTGTGTCATGTGCACCATGCTTCTTGTGTCACGTGCACCATGTTACTTGTGTCACGTGCTCCATGCTACTTGTGTCACGTGCGCCATGCTTCTTGTGTCACGTGCACCATGTTACTTGTGTTACGTGCTCCATGCTACTTGTGTCACGTGCACCATGCTTCCTGTGTCACATACACCATGCTACTTGTGTCATGTACATCATGTTACTTGAGTCACGTACACCATGTTACTTGTGTCACGTACGTCATGCTACTTGTGTCACGTACACCATGCTTCTTGTGTCACGGGCACCATGTTACTACTGTCACGTGCTCCATGCTTCTTGTGTGACTTGCACCATGCTTCTTGTGTCATGTTCACCATGCTACTTGTGTCACGTGCACCACGCTTCTTGTGTCACGTGCTCCATGTTACTTGTGTCACGTGCACCATGCTACTTGTGTCACGTGCACCATGCTTCTAGTGTCATGTGCACCATGCTATTTATGTCACGTGCACCATGCTTCTTGTGTCGTGTGCACCATGCTACTAGTGTCACATGCTCCATGCTACCTGTGTCACGTGCACCATACTTCTTGTGTCATGTGTACCATGCTTCTTGTGTCACGTGCACCATGTTGCCTGTGTCATGTGCACCATGCTTCTTGTGTCACGTGCACCATGTTACTTGTGTCACGTGCTCCATGCTACTTGTGTCACGTGCGCCATGCTTCTTGTGTCACGTGCACCATGTTACTTGTGTTACGTGCTCCATGCTACTTGTGTCACGTGCACCATGCTTCCTGTGTCACATACACCATGCTACTTGTGTCATGTACATCATGTTACTTGAGTCACGTACACCATGTTACTTGTGTCACGTACGTCATGCTACTTGTGTCACGTACACCATGCTTCTTGTGTCACGGGCACCATGTTACTACTGTCACGTGCTCCATGCTTCTTGTGTGACTTGCACCATGCTTCTTGTGTCATGTTCACCATGCTACTTGTGTCACGTGCACCACGCTTCTTGTGTCACGTGCTCCATGTTACTTGTGTCACGTGCACCATGCTACTTGTGTCACGTGCACCATGCTTCTAGTGTCATGTGCACCATGCTATTTGTGTCACGTGCACCATGCTTCTTGTGTCGTGTGCACCATGCTACTAGTGTCACATGCTCCATGCTACCTGTGTCACGTGCACCATACTTCTTGTGTCATGTGTACCATGCTTCTTGTGTCACGTGCACCATGTTGCCTGTGTCATGTGCACCATGCTTCTTGTGTCACGTGCACCATGCTTCTTGTGTCATGTGCACCATGCTTCTTGTGTCACGTGCACCATGTTACTTGTGTCACGTGCTCCATGCTACTTGTGTCGCATGCACCATGCTACTTGTGTCACGTGCACCATGCTTCTTGTGTCATGTGCACCATGCTATTTGTGTCACGTGCACCATGCTTCTTGTGTCGCGTGCACCATGCTACTAGTGTCACATGCTCCATGCTACCTGTGTCACGTGCACCATGCTTCTTGTGCCACATGCACCATGCTTCTTGTGTCACGTGCACCATGCTTCTTGTGCCACGTGCACCATGCTTCTTGTGTCATGTGCACCATGCTACTTGTGTCACGTGCACCATGCTACCTGTGTCATGTGCTCCATGCTACTTGTGTCATGTGCACCATGCTACTTGTGTCATGTACACCATGCTACTTGTGTCACGTACACCATGTTACTTATGTCACGTACGTCATGCTACTTGTGTCACGTACACCATGCTTCTTGTGTCACGTGCACCATGTTACCTGTGTCATGTGCACCATGCTTCTTGTGTCACGTGCACCATGCTTCTTGTGTCATGTGCACCATGCTTCTTGTGTCACGTGCACCATGTTACTTGTGTCACGTGCTCCATGCTACTTGTGTCACGTGCGCCATGCTTCTTGTGTCACGTGCACCATGTTACTTGTGTTACGTGCTCCATGCTACTTGTGTCACGTGCACCATGCTTCCTGTGTCACATGCACCATGCTACTTGTGTCATGTACATCATGTTACTTGAGTCACGTACACCATGTTACTTGTGTCACGTACGTCATGCTACTTGTGTCACGTACACCATGCTTCTTGTGTCACGGGCACCATGTTACTACTGTCACGTGCTCCATGCTTCTTGTGTGACTTGCACCATGCTTCTTGTGTCATGTTCACCATGCTACTTGTGTCACGTGCACCACGCTTCTTGTGTCACGTGCTCCATGTTACTTGTGTCACGTGCACCATGCTACTTGTGTCACGTGCACCATGCTTCTAGTGTCATGTGCACCATGCTATTTGTGTCACGTGCACCATGCTTCTTGTGTCGTGTGCACCATGCTACTAGTGTCACATGCTCCATGCTACCTGTGTCACGTGCACCATGCTTCTTGTGTCATGTGTACCATGCTTCTTGTGTCATGTGAGCCATGTTTCTTGTGTCGCATGCACCATGCTTCTTGTGTCACGTGCAAAATGCTACTTTTGTCACGTACATCCATGCTTCTTGTGCCACGTGCACCATGCTTCTTGTGTCACGTGCACCATGTTGCCTGTGTCATGTGCACCATGCTTCTTGTGTCACGTGCACCATGCTTCTTGTGTCATGTGCACCATGCTTCTTGTGTCACGTGCACCATGTTACTTGTGTCACGTGCACCATGCTACTTGTGTCACGTGCACCATGCTTCTTGTGTCATGTGCACCATGCTTCTTGTGTCACGTGCACCATGTTACTTGTGTCACGTGCTCCATGCTACTTGTGTCGCATGCACCATGCTACTTGTGTCACGTGCACCATGCTTCTTGTGTCATGTGCACCGCTATTTGTGTCACGTGCACCATGCTTCTTGTGTCGCGTGCACCATGCTACTAGTGACACATGCTCCATGCTACCTGTGTCACGTGCACCATGCTTCTTGTGCCACATGCACCATGCTTCTTGTGTCATGTGCACCATGCTACTTGTGTCACGTGCACCATGCTACCTGTGTCATGTGCACCATGCTACTTGTGTCACGTGCACCATGCTACCTATGTCATGTGCTCCATGCTACTTGTGTCATGTGCACCATGCTACTTGTGTCATGTACACCATGCTACTTGTGTCACGTACATCATGTTACTTGAGTCACGTACACCATGTTACTTGTGTCACGTACGTCATGCTACTTGTGTCACGTACACCATGCTTCTTGTGTCACGTGCACCATGTTACCTGTGTCATGTGCACCATGCTTCTTGTGTCACGTGCACCATGCTTCTTGTGTCATGTGCACCATGCTTCTTGTGTCACGTGCACCATGTTACTTGTGTCACGTGCTCCATGCTACTTGTGTCATGTGCGCCATGCTTCTTGTGTCATGTGCACCATGCTTCTTGTGTCACGTGCACCATGCTTCCTGTGTCACATGCACCATGCTACTTGTGTCATGTACACCATGTTACTCGTGTCACGTACGTCATGCTACTTGTGTCACGTACACCATGCTTCTTGTGTCACGGGCACCATGTTACTACTGTCACGTGCTCCATGCTTCTTGTATGACTTGCACCATGCTTCTTGTATTATGTTCACCATGCTACTTGTGTCACGTGCACCAAGCTTCTTGTGTCACGTGCTCCATGCTACTTGTGTCACGTGCACCATGCTACTTGTGTCACGTGCACCATGCTTCTTGTGTCATGTGCACCATGCTATTTGTGTCACGTGCACCATGCTTCTTGTGTCATGTGCACCATGCTACTAGTGTCACATGCTCCATTCTACCTGTGTCACGTGCACCATGCTTCTTGTGCCACATGCACCATGCTTCTTGTGTCACGTGCAACATGCTTCTTGTGCCACGTGCACCATGCTTCTTGTGTCATGTGCACCATGCTACTTGTGTCACGTACACCATGCTACTTGTGTCACGTGCACCATGCTACCTGTGTCATGTGCTCCATGCTACTTGTGTCATGTGCACCATGCTACTTGTGTCATGTACATCATGTTACTTGAGTCACGTACACCATGTTACTTGAGTCACGTACACCATGTTACTTGTGTCACGTACGTCATGCTACTTGTGTCACGTACACCATGCTTCTTGTGTCACGTACACCATGCTTCTTGTGTCACGGGCACCATGTTACTACTGTCACGTGCTCCATGCTTCTTGTGTGACTTGCACCATGCTTCTTGTGTCACGGGCACCATGTTGCTTATGTCACGTGCAACATGTTTCTTGTGTGACTTGCACCATGCTTCTTGTGTCACGTGCACCATGTTTCTTGTGTCACGTGCAACATGCTTCTTGCATCACGTGCAACATGCTTCTTGTGCCACGTGCACCATGCTACTTGTGTCACGTGCAACATGCTTCTTGTGTCATGTGCACCATGCTTCTTGTGTCACGTGCAACATGCTTCTTGTGTCACGTGCAACATGCTTCTTGTGCCACGTGCACCATGCTTCTTGTGTCATGTGCACCATGCTTCTTGTGTCACGTGCAACATGCTTCTTGTGTCACGTGCAACATGCTTCTTGTGTCACGTGCAACATGCTTCTTGTGCCACGTGCACCATGCTACTTGTGTCACGTGCGCCATGTTTCTTGTGTCATATGCACCATGCTTGTTGTGCCACGTGCACCATGATACTTGTGTCACATGCACCATGCTTGTTGTGTCACGTGCACCATGCTTCTTGTGCCACATGCACCATGCTGCTTGTGTCACGTGCAACATGCTTCTTGTGCCACGTGCACCATGCTTCTTGTGTCACGTGCAAAATGCTACTTGTGTCACGTACATCCATGCTTCTTGTGCCACGTGCACCATGTTTCTTGTGTCATGTGCACGATGCTTCTTGTGTCACGTGCACCATGCTTCTTGTGTCATGTGAGCCATTTTTCTTGTGTCACATACACCATGCTACTTGTGTCACGTGCACCATGCTTCTTGTGTCACGTGCAAAATGCTAATTGTGTCACGTACATCATGTTACTTGAGTCACGTACACCATGTTACTTGTGTCACGTACGTCATGCTACTTGTGTCACGTGCACCATGCTTCTTGTGTCACGGGCACCATGTTTCTTGTGTCATGTGCACCATGCTTCTTGTGTCACGTGCACCATGCTTCTTGTGTCATGTGAGCCATGTTTCTTGTGTCACATACACCATGCTACTTGTGTCACGTGCACCATGCTTCTTGTGTCACGTGCAAAATGCTAATTGTGTCACGTGCACCATGTTACTTGAGTCACGTACACCATGTTACTTGTGTCACGTACGTCATGCTACTTGTGTCACGTACACCATGCTTCTTGTGTCACGGGCACCATGTTACTACTGTCACGTGCTCCATGCTTCTTGTGTGACTTGCACCATGCTTCTTGTGTCACGGGCACCATGTTGCTTATGTCACGTGCAACATGTTTCTTGTGTGACTTGCACCATGCTTCTTGTGTCACGTGCACCATGTTTCTTGTGTCACGTGCAACATGCTTCTTGCGTCACGTGCAACATGCTTCTTGTGCCACGTGCACCATGCTACTTGTGTCACGTGCAACATGCTTCTTGTGTCATGTGCACCATGCTTCTTGTGTCACGTGCAACATGCTTCTTGTGTCACGTGCAACATGCTTCTTGTGCCACGTGCACCATGCTTCTTGTGTCATGTGCACCATGCTTCTTGTGTCACGTGCAACATGCTTCTTGTGTCACGTGCAACATGCTTCTTGTGCCACGTGCACCATGCTACTTGTGTCACGTGCGCCATGTTTCTTGTGTCATATGCACCATGCTTGTTGTGCCACGTGCACCAAGCTACTTGTGTCACATGCACCATGCTTGTTGTGTCACGTGCACCATGCTTCTTGTGCCACATGCACCATGCTGCTTGTGTCACGTGCAACATGCTTCTTGTGCCACGTGCACCATGCTTCTTGTGTCACGTGCAAAATGCTACCTGTGTCACGTACATCCATGCTTCTTGTGCCACGTGCACCATGTTTCTTGTGTCATGTGCACCATGCTTCTTGTGTCACGTGCACCATGCTTCTTGTGTCATGTGAGCCATGTTTCTTGTGTCACGTGCAAAATGCTAATTGTGTCACGTACATCACGTTACTTGAGTCACGTACACCATGTTACTTGTGTCACGTACGTCATGCTACTTGTGTCACGTGCACCATGCTTCTTGTGTCACGGGCACCATGTTTCTTGTGTCATGTGCACCATGCTTCTTGTGTCACGTGCACCATGCTTCTTGTGTCATGTGAGCCATGTTTCTTGTGTAACATACACCATGCTACTTGTGTCACGTGCACCATGCTTCTTGTGTCACGTGCAAAATGCTAATTGTGTCACGTACATCATGTTACTTGAGTCACGTACACCATGTTACTTGTGTCACGTACATCATGTTACTTGAGTCACGTACACCATGTTACTTGTGTCACGTACATCATGCTACTTGTGTCACGTACACCATGCTACTTGTGTCACGTGCACCACGCTTCTTGTGTGACTTGCACCATGCTTCTTGTGTCACATGCACCATGCTACTTGTGTCGCGTGCACCATGCTACTAGTGTCACATGCTCCATGCTACCTGTGTCACATGCACCATGCTTCTTGTGCCACATGCACCATGCTTCTTGTGTCACGTGCAACATGCTTCTTGTGCCACGTGCACCATGCTTCTTGTGTCATGTGCACTATGCTACTTGTGTCACGTGCACCATGCTACCTGTGTCATGTGCTCCATGCTACTTGTGTCATGTGCACCATGCTACTTGTGTCATGTACACCATGGTACTTGTGTCACGTACATCATGTTACTTGAGTCACGTACACCATGTTACTTGTGTCACGTATGTCATGCCACTTGTGTCACGTACACCATGCTTCTTGTGTCACGGGCACCATGTTACTACTGTCACGTGCTCCATGCTTCTTGTGTGACTTGCACCATGTTTCTTGTGTCATGGGCACCATGTTGCTTATGTCACGTGCAACATGCTTCTTGTGTGACTTGCACCATGCTTCTTGTGTCACGTGCACCATGCTTCTTGTGTCACGTGCAACATGCTTCTTGTGCCACGTGCACCATGCTACTTGTGTCACGTGTGCCATGTTTCTTGTGTCACTTGCACCATGCTTCTTGTGTCATGTGCACCATGCTTCTTTTGCCACGTGCAAAATGCTAATTGTGTCACGTACATCATGTTTCTTGTGTCACGTGCACCATGCTACTTGTGTCACGTGCACCATGCTACTTGTGTCACGTGCACCATGCTACTTGTGTCACATACACCATGCTACTTGTGTCACATACACCATGATACTTGTGTCACGCATGCCATGCTACTTGTGTCACGTGCGCCATGCTTCTTGTGTCATGTGCAAAATGCTTCTTGTGCCACGTTCACCATGCTACTTGTGTCAGGTGCACCATGCTTCTTCTGTCACGTGCACCATGCTATTTGTGTCAGGTGCACCATGCTTCTTGTGCCACGTGCACCATGCTATTTGTGTCACGTGTACCATGCTACTTGTGTCACCTACACCATGCTACTTGTGTCACGTACACCATGCTACTTGTGTCATGTGCACCATGTTACTTTTGTCACATACACCATGCTACTTGTGTCACGTACACCATGCTACTTGTGTCACGTACACCATGCTACTTGTGTCACGTACACCATGCTACTTGTGTCACGTACACCATGCTACTTGTGTCACGTACACCATGCTACTTGTGTCATGTGCACCATGTTACTTTTGTCACGTACACCATGCTACTTGTGTCACGTACACCATGCTACTTGTGTCACGTACACCATGCTACTTGAGTCACGTACACTATGCTACTTGTGTCACATGCACCATGCTACTTGTGTCACATGCAAAATGCTTCTGGTGTCACATGCACCATGCTTCTTGTGTTACTTACACGATGCTTCTTGTGTCACGTGCACCATGTTTCTTGTATCACATGCAAAATGCTACTTGTGTCACGTACATCCATGCTTCTTGTGCCACGTGCACCATGCTACTTGTGTCACGTGCACCATGCTACTTGTGTCACGTGCACCATGCTTCTTGTGTCATGTGCGCCATGTTTCTTGTGTCGCGTGCACCATGCTACTCGTGTCACATGCTCCATGCTACTTGTGCCACATGCACCATGCTTCTTGTGTCACGTGCAACATGCTTCTTGTGCCACGTGCACCATGCTACTTGTGTCACGTGCACCATGCTACTTGTGTCACGTGCACCATGCTACTTGTGTCACGTGTGCCATGTTTCTTGTGTCACGTGCGCCATGTTTCTTGTGTCGCATGCACCATGATTCTTGTGTCACGTGCAAAATGCTACTTGTGTCACGTACATCCATGCTTCTTGTGCCACGTGCACCATGCTTCTTGTGTCATGTGCACCATGCTTCTTGTGTGATGTGCACCATGCTTCTTGTGTCATGTGCACCATGCTTCTTGTGTCACGTACGTCATGCTACTTGTGTCATGTGCACCATGCTACTTGTGTCACGTGCCCCATGCTTCTTGTGTGACTTGCACCATGCTTCTTGTGTCATGTGCACCATGCTACTTGTGTCACGTGCACCATGCTTCTTGTGTCACGTGCTCCATGCTACTTGTGTCACATGCACCATGCTACTTGTGTCACGTGCACCATGCTTCTTGTGTCATGTTCCCCATGCTACTTGTGTCGCGTGCACTATGCTACTAGTGTCACATGCTCCATGCTACCTGTGTCACGTGCACCATGCTTCTTGTGCCACATGCACCATGCTTCTTGTGTCACGTGCAACATGCTTCTTGTGCCACGTGCACCATGCTTCTTGTGTCATGTGCACCATGCTACTTGTGTCACGTGCACCATGCTACCTGTGTCATGTGCTCCATGCTACTTGTGTCATGTGCACCATGCTACTTGTGTCATGTACACCATGCTACTTGTGTCACGTACGTCATGCTACTTGTGTCACGTACACCATGCTTCTTGTGTCACGGGCACCATGTTACTACTGTCACGTGGTCCATGCTACTTGTGTGACTTGCACCATGCTTCTTGTGTCACGGGCACCATGTTGCTTATGTCACGTACAACATGCTTCTTGTGTGACTTGCACCATGCTTCTTGTGTCACGTGCACCATGCTTCTTGTGTCACGTGCAACATGCTTCTTGTGTCACGTGCAACATGCTTCTTGTGCCACATGCACCATGCTACTTGTGTCACGTATGCCATGCTACTTGTGTCACGTTAACCATGCTTCTTGTGTCACGTACACCATGCTACTTGTGTCACGTACACCATGCTACTTGTGTCACATACACCATGCTACTTGTATCAAGTGCACCAAGCTTTTTGTGTCGCGTGCACCATGCTTCTTCTGTCACGTGCACCATGCTTCTTGTGTCACGTGCACCATGCTACTTGTGTCACGTGCACCATGCTACTTGTGTCACGTACACCATGTTACTTGTGTCACATACACCATGCTACTTGTGTCACATACACCATGATACTTGTGTCACATACACCATGATACTTGTGTCATGCATGCCATGCTACTTGTGTCACGTGCACCATGCTTCTTGTGTCATGTGCAAAATGCTTCTTGTGTCATGTGCACCTTGCTTCTTGTGTCGCGTGCTCCATGCCACTTGTGTCACATGCATAATGCTTCTGGTGTCATATGCACCATGATTCTTGTGTCACGTACACCATGCTTCTTGTGTTACTTACACCATGCTTATTATGTCACGTGCACCATGCTTCTTGTGTCACTTGCACCATGCTACTTGTGTCACGTGCACCATGCTTCTTGTGACACGTGCACCATGATTCTTGTGTCACGTGCACCATGCTTCTTGTGTCATGTGCACCGTGCTTCTTGTGTCACGTGCACCATGATTCTTATGTCACGTGCAACATACTACTTGTGTCACATACACCATGCTACTTGTGTCACGTGCACCATGCTTCTTGTGCCACGTTCACCAGGCTACTTGTGTCAGGTGCACCATGCTTCTTGTGTCACATGCACCATGCTACTTGTGTCAGGTGCACCATGCTTCTTCTGCCACGTGCACCATGCTAGTTGTGTCAGGTGCACCATGCTTCTTGTGCCACGTGCACCATGCTACTTGTGTCACGTACACCATGCTACTTGTGTCACGTACACCATGCTACTTGTGTCACGTACACCATGCTACTTGAGTCACGTACACTATGCTACTTGTGTCACATGCACCATGCTACTTGTGTCACAGTGCACCATGCTACTTGTGTCATGTCACCATGCTACTTGTGTCACGTACACGATGCTTCTTGTGTCACGTACACCATGCTTCTTGTGTCACGGGCACCATGTTACTACTGTCACGTGCTCCATGCTACTTGTGTGACTTGCACCATGCTTCTTGTGTCACGGGTACCATGTTGCTTATGTCACGTACAACATGCTTCTTGTGTGACTTGCACCATGCTTCTTGTGTCACGTGCACCATGCTTCTTGTGTCACGTGCAACATGCTTCTTGTGTCACGTGCAACATGCTTCTTGTGCCACATGCACCATGCTACTTGTGCCACGTGCACCATGCTTCTTGTGCCACGTGCACCATGCTATTGTGTCACATACACCATGCTACTTGTGTCACGTACACCATGCTACTTGTGTCACGTACACCATGCTACTTGTGTCACGTGCACCATGCTACTTGTGTCACCTGCACCATGCTACTTGTGTCACGTATGCCATGCTACTTGTGTCACGTTAACCATGCTTCTTGTGTCACGTACACCATGCTACTTCTGTCACGTACACCATGCTACTTGTGTCACATACACCATGCTATTTGTATCAAGTGCACCAAGCTTTTTGTGTCGCGTGCACCATGCTTCTTCTGTCACGTGCACCATGCTTCTTGTGTCACGTGCACCATGCTACTTGTGTCACGTGCACCATGCTACTTGTGTCACGTACACCATGTTACTTGTGTCACATACACCATGCTACTTGTGTCACATACACCATGATACTTGTGTCATGCATGCCATGCTACTTGTGTCACGTGCACCATGCTTCTTGTGTCATGTGCAAAATGCTTCTTGTGTCATGTGCACCTTGCTTCTTGTGTCGCGTGCTCCATGCTACTTGTGTCACATGCATAATGCTTCTGGTGTCATATGCACCATGATTCTTGTGTCACGTACACCATGCTTCTTGTGTTACTTACACCATGCTTATTATGTCACGTGCACCATGCTTCTTGTGTCACTTGCACCATGCTACTTGTGTCACCTACACCATGCTTCTTGTACCACGTGCACCATGCTTCTTGTGACACGTGCACCATGATTCTTGTGTCACGTGCACCATGCTTCTTGTGTCATGTGCACCGTGCTTCTTGTGTCACGTGCACCATGATTCTTATGTCACGTGCAACATACTACTTGTGTCACATACACCATGCTACTTGTGTCACGTGCACCATGCTTCTTGTGCCACATGCACCATGCTTCTTGTGTCACGTGCAACATGCTTCTTGTGCCACGTACACCATGCTACTTGTGTCACGTGCACCATGCTACCTGTGTCATGTGCTCCATGCTACTTGTGTCATGTGCACCATGCTACTTGTGTCATGTACACCATGCTACTTGTGTCACGTACGTCATGCTACTTGTGTCACGTACACCATGCTTCTTGTGTCACGAGCACCATGTTACTACTGTCACGTGCTCCATGCTACTTGTGTGACTTGCACCATGCTTCTTGTGTCATGGGCACCATGTTGCTTATGTCACGTACAACATGCTTCTTGTGTGACTTGCACCATGCTTCTTGTGTCACGTGCACCATGCTTCTTGTGTCACGTGCAACATGCTTCTTGTGTCACGTGCAACATGCTTCTTGTGCCACATGCACCATGCTACTTGTGCCACGTGCACCATGCTTCTTGTGCCACGTGCACCATGCTATTGTGTCACATACACCATGCTACTTGTGTCACGTACACCATGCTACTTGTGTCACGTACACCATGCTACTTGTGTCACGTGCACCATGCTACTTGTGTCACCTGCACCATGCTACTTGTGTCACGTATGCCATGCTACTTGTGTCACGTTAACCATGCTTCTTGTGTCACGTACACCATGCTACTTCTGTCACGTACACCATGCTACTTGTGTCACATACACCATGCCACTTGTATCAAGTGCACCAAGCTTTTTGTGTCGCGTGCACCATGCTTCTTCTGTCACGTGCACCATGCTTCTTGTGTCATGTGCACCTTGCTTCTTGTGTCGCGTGCTCCATGCTACTTGTGTCACATGCATAATGCTTCTGGTGTCATATGCACCATGATTCTTGTGTCACGTACACCATGCTTCTTGTGTTACTTACACCATGCTTATTATGTCACGTGCACCATGCTTCTTGTGTCACTTGCACCATGCTACTTGTGTCACCTACACCATGCTTCTTGTACCACGTGCACCATGCTTCTTGTGACACGTGCACCATGATTCTTGTGTCACGTGCACCATGCTTCTTGTGTCATGTGCACCGTGCTTCTTGTGTCACGTGCACCATGATTCTTATGTCACGTGCAACATACTACTTGTGTCACATACACCATGCTACTTGTGTCACGTGCACCATGCTTCTTGTGCCACATGCACCATGCTTCTTGTGTCACGTGCAACATGCTTCTTGTGCCACGTACACCATGCTACTTGTGTCACGTGCACCATGCTACCTGTGTCATGTGCTCCATGCTACTTGTGTCATGTGCACCATGCTACTTGTGTCATGTACACCATGCTACTTGTGTCACGTACGTCATGCTACTTGTGTCACGTGCTCCATGTTACTTGTGTCACGTGCTCCATGCTACTTGTGTCACGTGCGCCATGCTTCTTGTGTCACGTGCACCATGTTACTTGTGTTACGTGCTCCATGCTACTTGTGTCACGTGCACCATGCTTCCTGTGTCACATGCACCATGCTACTTGTGTCATGTACATCATGTTACTTGAGTCATGTACACCATGTTACTTGTGTCACGTACGTCATGCTACTTGTGTCACGTACACCATGCTTCTTGTGTCACGGGCACCATGTTACTACTGTCACGTGCTCCATGCTTCTTGTGTGACTTGCACCATGCTTCTTGTGTCATGTTCACCATGCTACTTGTGTCACGTGCACCACGCTTCTTGTGTCATGTGCTCCATGTTACTTGTGTCACGTGCACCATGCTACTTGTGTCACGTGCACCATGCTTCTAGTGTCATGTGCACCATGCTATTTGTGTCACGTGCACCATGCTTCTTGTGTCGTGTGCACCATGCTACTAGTGTCACATGCTCCATGCTACCTGTGTCACGTGCACCATGCTTCTTGTGTCATGTGTACCATGCTTCTTGTGTCATGTGAGCCATGTTTCTTGTGTCGCATGCACCATGCTTCTTGTGTCACGTGCAAAATGCTACTTTTGTCACGTACATCCATGCTTCTTGTGCCACGTGCACCATGCTTCTTGTGTCACGTGCACCATGTTGCCTGTGTCATGTGCACCATGCTTCTTGTGTCACGTGCACCATGCTTCTTGTGTCATGTGCACCATGCTTCTTGTGTCACGTGCACCATGTTACTTGTGTCACGTGCACCATGCTACTTGTGTCACGTGCACCATGCTTCTTGTGTCATGTGCACCATGCTTCTTGTGTCACGTGCACCATGTTACTTGTGTCACGTGCTCCATGCTACTTGTGTCGCATGCACCATGCTACTTGTGTCACGTGCACCATGCTTCTTGTGTCATGTGCACCGCTATTTGTGTCACGTGCACCATGCTTCTTGTGTCGCGTGCACCATGCTACTAGTGACACATGCTCCATGCTACCTGTGTCACGTGCACCATGCTTCTTGTGCCACATGCACCATGCTTCTTGTGTCATGTGCACCATGCTACTTGTGTCACGTGCACCATGCTACCTGTGTCATGTGCACCATGCTACTTGTGTCACGTGCACCATGCTACCTATGTCATGTGCTCCATGCTACTTGTGTCATGTGCACCATGCTACTTGTGTCATGTACACCATGCTACTTGTGTCACGTACATCATGTTACTTGAGTCACGTACACCATGTTACTTGTGTCACGTACGTCATGCTACTTGTGTCACGTACACCATGCTTCTTGTGTCACGTGCACCATGTTACCTGTGTCATGTGCACCATGCTTCTTGTGTCACGTGCACCATGCTTCTTGTGTCATGTGCACCATGCTTCTTGTGTCACGTGCACCATGTTACTTGTGTCACGTGCTCCATGCTACTTGTGTCATGTGCGCCATGCTTCTTGTGTCATGTGCACCATGCTTCTTGTGTCACGTGCACCATGCTTCCTGTGTCACATGCACCATGCTACTTGTGTCATGTACACCATGTTACTCGTGTCACGTACGTCATGCTACTTGTGTCACGTACACCATGCTTCTTGTGTCACGGGCACCATGTTACTACTGTCACGTGCTCCATGCTTCTTGTATGACTTGCACCATGCTTCTTGTATTATGTTCACCATGCTACTTGTGTCACGTGCACCAAGCTTCTTGTGTCACGTGCTCCATGCTACTTGTGTCACGTGCACCATGCTACTTGTGTCACGTGCACCATGCTTCTTGTGTCATGTGCACCATGCTATTTGTGTCACGTGCACCATGCTTCTTGTGTCATGTGCACCATGCTACTAGTGTCACATGCTCCATTCTACCTGTGTCACGTGCACCATGCTTCTTGTGCCACATGCACCATGCTTCTTGTGTCACGTGCAACATGCTTCTTGTGCCACGTGCACCATGCTTCTTGTGTCATGTGCACCATGCTACTTGTGTCACGTACACCATGCTACTTGTGTCACGTGCACCATGCTACCTGTGTCATGTGCTCCATGCTACTTGTGTCATGTGCACCATGCTACTTGTGTCATGTACATCATGTTACTTGAGTCACGTACACCATGTTACTTGAGTCACGTACACCATGTTACTTGTGTCACGTACGTCATGCTACTTGTGTCACGTACACCATGCTTCTTGTGTCACGTACACCATGCTTCTTGTGTCACGGGCACCATGTTACTACTGTCACGTGCTCCATGCTTCTTGTGTGACTTGCACCATGCTTCTTGTGTCACGGGCACCATGTTGCTTATGTCACGTGCAACATGTTTCTTGTGTGACTTGCACCATGCTTCTTGTGTCACGTGCACCATGTTTCTTGTGTCACGTGCAACATGCTTCTTGCATCACGTGCAACATGCTTCTTGTGCCACGTGCACCATGCTACTTGTGTCACGTGCAACATGCTTCTTGTGTCATGTGCACCATGCTTCTTGTGTCACGTGCAACATGCTTCTTGTGTCACGTGCAACATGCTTCTTGTGCCACGTGCACCATGCTTCTTGTGTCATGTGCACCATGCTTCTTGTGTCACGTGCAACATGCTTCTTGTGTCACGTGCAACATGCTTCTTGTGTCACGTGCAACATGCTTCTTGTGCCACGTGCACCATGCTACTTGTGTCACGTGCGCCATGTTTCTTGTGTCATATGCACCATGCTTGTTGTGCCACGTGCACCATGATACTTGTGTCACATGCACCATGCTTGTTGTGTCACGTGCACCATGCTTCTTGTGCCACATGCACCATGCTGCTTGTGTCACGTGCAACATGCTTCTTGTGCCACGTGCACCATGCTTCTTGTGTCACGTGCAAAATGCTACTTGTGTCACGTACATCCATGCTTCTTGTGCCACGTGCACCATGTTTCTTGTGTCATGTGCACGATGCTTCTTGTGTCACGTGCACCATGCTTCTTGTGTCATGTGAGCCATTTTTCTTGTGTCACATACACCATGCTACTTGTGTCACGTGCACCATGCTTCTTGTGTCACGTGCAAAATGCTAATTGTGTCACGTACATCATGTTACTTGAGTCACGTACACCATGTTACTTGTGTCACGTACGTCATGCTACTTGTGTCACGTGCACCATGCTTCTTGTGTCACGGGCACCATGTTTCTTGTGTCATGTGCACCATGCTTCTTGTGTCACGTGCACCATGCTTCTTGTGTCATGTGAGCCATGTTTCTTGTGTCACATACACCATGCTACTTGTGTCACGTGCACCATGCTTCTTGTGTCACGTGCAAAATGCTAATTGTGTCACGTGCACCATGTTACTTGAGTCACGTACACCATGTTACTTGTGTCACGTACGTCATGCTACTTGTGTCACGTACACCATGCTTCTTGTGTCACGGGCACCATGTTACTACTGTCACGTGCTCCATGCTTCTTGTGTGACTTGCACCATGCTTCTTGTGTCACGGGCACCATGTTGCTTATGTCACGTGCAACATGTTTCTTGTGTGACTTGCACCATGCTTCTTGTGTCACGTGCACCATGTTTCTTGTGTCACGTGCAACATGCTTCTTGCGTCACGTGCAACATGCTTCTTGTGCCACGTGCACCATGCTACTTGTGTCACGTGCAACATGCTTCTTGTGTCATGTGCACCATGCTTCTTGTGTCACGTGCAACATGCTTCTTGTGTCACGTGCAACATGCTTCTTGTGCCACGTGCACCATGCTTCTTGTGTCATGTGCACCATGCTTCTTGTGTCACGTGCAACATGCTTCTTGTGTCACGTGCAACATGCTTCTTGTGCCACGTGCACCATGCTACTTGTGTCACGTGCGCCATGTTTCTTGTGTCATATGCACCATGCTTGTTGTGCCACGTGCACCAAGCTACTTGTGTCACATGCACCATGCTTGTTGTGTCACGTGCACCATGCTTCTTGTGCCACATGCACCATGCTGCTTGTGTCACGTGCAACATGCTTCTTGTGCCACGTGCACCATGCTTCTTGTGTCACGTGCAAAATGCTACCTGTGTCACGTACATCCATGCTTCTTGTGCCACGTGCACCATGTTTCTTGTGTCATGTGCACCATGCTTCTTGTGTCACGTGCACCATGCTTCTTGTGTCATGTGAGCCATGTTTCTTGTGTCACGTGCAAAATGCTAATTGTGTCACGTACATCACGTTACTTGAGTCACGTACACCATGTTACTTGTGTCACGTACGTCATGCTACTTGTGTCACGTGCACCATGCTTCTTGTGTCACGGGCACCATGTTTCTTGTGTCATGTGCACCATGCTTCTTGTGTCACGTGCACCATGCTTCTTGTGTCATGTGAGCCATGTTTCTTGTGTAACATACACCATGCTACTTGTGTCACGTGCACCATGCTTCTTGTGTCACGTGCAAAATGCTAATTGTGTCACGTACATCATGTTACTTGAGTCACGTACACCATGTTACTTGTGTCACGTACATCATGTTACTTGAGTCACGTACACCATGTTACTTGTGTCACGTACATCATGCTACTTGTGTCACGTACACCATGCTACTTGTGTCACGTGCACCACGCTTCTTGTGTGACTTGCACCATGCTTCTTGTGTCACATGCACCATGCTACTTGTGTCGCGTGCACCATGCTACTAGTGTCACATGCTCCATGCTACCTGTGTCACATGCACCATGCTTCTTGTGCCACATGCACCATGCTTCTTGTGTCACGTGCAACATGCTTCTTGTGCCACGTGCACCATGCTTCTTGTGTCATGTGCACTATGCTACTTGTGTCACGTGCACCATGCTACCTGTGTCATGTGCTCCATGCTACTTGTGTCATGTGCACCATGCTACTTGTGTCATGTACACCATGGTACTTGTGTCACGTACATCATGTTACTTGAGTCACGTACACCATGTTACTTGTGTCACGTATGTCATGCCACTTGTGTCACGTACACCATGCTTCTTGTGTCACGGGCACCATGTTACTACTGTCACGTGCTCCATGCTTCTTGTGTGACTTGCACCATGTTTCTTGTGTCATGGGCACCATGTTGCTTATGTCACGTGCAACATGCTTCTTGTGTGACTTGCACCATGCTTCTTGTGTCACGTGCACCATGCTTCTTGTGTCACGTGCAACATGCTTCTTGTGCCACGTGCACCATGCTACTTGTGTCACGTGTGCCATGTTTCTTGTGTCACTTGCACCATGCTTCTTGTGTCATGTGCACCATGCTTCTTTTGCCACGTGCAAAATGCTAATTGTGTCACGTACATCATGTTTCTTGTGTCACGTGCACCATGCTACTTGTGTCACGTGCACCATGCTACTTGTGTCACGTGCACCATGCTACTTGTGTCACATACACCATGCTACTTGTGTCACATACACCATGATACTTGTGTCACGCATGCCATGCTACTTGTGTCACGTGCGCCATGCTTCTTGTGTCATGTGCAAAATGCTTCTTGTGCCACGTTCACCATGCTACTTGTGTCAGGTGCACCATGCTTCTTCTGTCACGTGCACCATGCTATTTGTGTCAGGTGCACCATGCTTCTTGTGCCACGTGCACCATGCTATTTGTGTCACGTGTACCATGCTACTTGTGTCACCTACACCATGCTACTTGTGTCACGTACACCATGCTACTTGTGTCATGTGCACCATGTTACTTTTGTCACATACACCATGCTACTTGTGTCACGTACACCATGCTACTTGTGTCACGTACACCATGCTACTTGTGTCACGTACACCATGCTACTTGTGTCACGTACACCATGCTACTTGTGTCACGTACACCATGCTACTTGTGTCATGTGCACCATGTTACTTTTGTCACGTACACCATGCTACTTGTGTCACGTACACCATGCTACTTGTGTCACGTACACCATGCTACTTGAGTCACGTACACTATGCTACTTGTGTCACATGCACCATGCTACTTGTGTCACATGCAAAATGCTTCTGGTGTCACATGCACCATGCTTCTTGTGTTACTTACACGATGCTTCTTGTGTCACGTGCACCATGTTTCTTGTATCACATGCAAAATGCTACTTGTGTCACGTACATCCATGCTTCTTGTGCCACGTGCACCATGCTACTTGTGTCACGTGCACCATGCTACTTGTGTCACGTGCACCATGCTTCTTGTGTCATGTGCGCCATGTTTCTTGTGTCGCGTGCACCATGCTACTCGTGTCACATGCTCCATGCTACTTGTGCCACATGCACCATGCTTCTTGTGTCACGTGCAACATGCTTCTTGTGCCACGTGCACCATGCTACTTGTGTCACGTGCACCATGCTACTTGTGTCACGTGCACCATGCTACTTGTGTCACGTGTGCCATGTTTCTTGTGTCACGTGCGCCATGTTTCTTGTGTCGCATGCACCATGATTCTTGTGTCACGTGCAAAATGCTACTTGTGTCACGTACATCCATGCTTCTTGTGCCACGTGCACCATGCTTCTTGTGTCATGTGCACCATGCTTCTTGTGTGATGTGCACCATGCTTCTTGTGTCATGTGCACCATGCTTCTTGTGTCACGTACGTCATGCTACTTGTGTCATGTGCACCATGCTACTTGTGTCACGTGCCCCATGCTTCTTGTGTGACTTGCACCATGCTTCTTGTGTCATGTGCACCATGCTACTTGTGTCACGTGCACCATGCTTCTTGTGTCACGTGCTCCATGCTACTTGTGTCACATGCACCATGCTACTTGTGTCACGTGCACCATGCTTCTTGTGTCATGTTCCCCATGCTACTTGTGTCGCGTGCACTATGCTACTAGTGTCACATGCTCCATGCTACCTGTGTCACGTGCACCATGCTTCTTGTGCCACATGCACCATGCTTCTTGTGTCACGTGCAACATGCTTCTTGTGCCACGTGCACCATGCTTCTTGTGTCATGTGCACCATGCTACTTGTGTCACGTGCACCATGCTACCTGTGTCATGTGCTCCATGCTACTTGTGTCATGTGCACCATGCTACTTGTGTCATGTACACCATGCTACTTGTGTCACGTACGTCATGCTACTTGTGTCACGTACACCATGCTTCTTGTGTCACGGGCACCATGTTACTACTGTCACGTGGTCCATGCTACTTGTGTGACTTGCACCATGCTTCTTGTGTCACGGGCACCATGTTGCTTATGTCACGTACAACATGCTTCTTGTGTGACTTGCACCATGCTTCTTGTGTCACGTGCACCATGCTTCTTGTGTCACGTGCAACATGCTTCTTGTGTCACGTGCAACATGCTTCTTGTGCCACATGCACCATGCTACTTGTGTCACGTATGCCATGCTACTTGTGTCACGTTAACCATGCTTCTTGTGTCACGTACACCATGCTACTTGTGTCACGTACACCATGCTACTTGTGTCACATACACCATGCTACTTGTATCAAGTGCACCAAGCTTTTTGTGTCGCGTGCACCATGCTTCTTCTGTCACGTGCACCATGCTTCTTGTGTCACGTGCACCATGCTACTTGTGTCACGTGCACCATGCTACTTGTGTCACGTACACCATGTTACTTGTGTCACATACACCATGCTACTTGTGTCACATACACCATGATACTTGTGTCACATACACCATGATACTTGTGTCATGCATGCCATGCTACTTGTGTCACGTGCACCATGCTTCTTGTGTCATGTGCACCTTGCTTCTTGTGTCGCGTGCTCCATGCCACTTGTGTCACATGCATAATGCTTCTGGTGTCATATGCACCATGATTCTTGTGTCACGTACACCATGCTTCTTGTGTTACTTACACCATGCTTATTATGTCACGTGCACCATGCTTCTTGTGTCACTTGCACCATGCTACTTGTGTCACCTACACTATGCTTCTTGTACCACGTGCACCATGCTTCTTGTGACACGTGCACCATGATTCTTATGTCACGTGCACCATGCTTCTTGTGTCATGTGCACCGTGCTTCTTGTGTCACGTGCACCATGATTCTTATGTCACGTGCAACATACTACTTGTGTCACATACACCATGCTACTTGTGTCACGTGCACCATGCTTCTTGTGCCACGTTCACCAGGCTACTTGTGTCAGGTGCACCATGCTTCTTGTGTCACATGCAACATGCTACTTGTGTCAGGTGCACCATGCTTCTTCTGCCACGTGCACCATGCTAGTTGTGTCAGGTGCACCATGCTTCTTGTGCCACGTGCACCATGCTACTTGTGTCACGTACACCATGCTACTTGTGTCACCTAACCCATGCTTCTTGTGTCATGTGCACCATGCTACTTGTGTCACGTGCACCATGCTACCTGTGTCATGTGCTCCATGCTACTTGTGTCATGTGCACCATGCTACTTGTGTCATGTACACCATGCTACTTGTGTCACGTACGTCATGCTACTTGTGTCACGTACACCATGCTTCTTGTGTCACGGGCACCATGTTACTACTGTCACGTGCTCCATGCTACTTGTGTGACTTGCACCATGCTTCTTGTGTCACGGGTACCATGTTGCTTATGTCACGTACAACATGCTTCTTGTGTGACTTGCACCATGCTTCTTGTGTCACGTGCACCATGCTTCTTGTGTCACGTGCAACATGCTTCTTGTGTCACGTGCAACATGCTTCTTGTGCCACATGCACCATGCTACTTGTGCCACGTGCACCATGCTTCTTGTGCCACGTGCACCATGCTATTGTGTCACATACACCATGCTACTTGTGTCACGTACACCATGCTACTTGTGTCACGTACACCATGCTACTTGTGTCACGTGCACCATGCTACTTGTGTCACCTGCACCATGCTACTTGTGTCACGTATGCCATGCTACTTGTGTCACGTTAACCATGCTTCTTGTGTCACGTACACCATGCTACTTCTGTCACGTACACCATGCTACTTGTGTCACATACACCATGCTATTTGTATCAAGTGCACCAAGCTTTTTGTGTCGCGTGCACCATGCTTCTTCTGTCACGTGCACCATGCTTCTTGTGTCACGTGCACCATGCTACTTGTGTCACGTGCACCATGCTACTTGTGTCACGTACACCATGTTACTTGTGTCACATACACCATGCTACTTGTGTCACATACACCATGATACTTGTGTCATGCATGCCATGCTACTTGTGTCACGTGCACCATGCTTCTTGTGTCACGTACACCATGTTACTTGTGTCACATACACCATGATACTTGTGTCACATACACCATGATACTTGTGTCATGCATGCCATGCTACTTGTGTCACGTGCACCATGCTTCTTGTGTCATGTGCAAAATGCTTCTTGTGTCATGTGCACCTTGCTTCTTGTGTCGCGTGCTCCATGCTACTTGTGTCACATGCATAATGCTTCTGGTGTCATATGCACCATGATTCTTGTGTCACGTACACCATGCTTCTTGTGTTACTTACACCATGCTTATTATGTCACGTGCACCATGCTTCTTGTGTCACTTGCACCATGCTACTTGTGTCACCTACACCATGCTTCTTGTACCACGTGCACCATGCTTCTTGTGACACGTGCACCATGATTCTTGTGTCACGTGCACCATGCTTCTTGTGTCATGTGCACCGTGCTTCTTGTGTCACGTGCACCATGATTCTTATGTCACGTGCAACATACTACTTGTGTCACATACACCATGCTACTTGTGTCACGTGCACCATGCTTCTTGTGCCACATGCACCATGCTTCTTGTGTCACGTGCAACATGCTTCTTGTGCCACGTACACCATGCTACTTGTGTCACGTGCACCATGCTACCTGTGTCATGTGCTCCATGCTACTTGTGTCATGTGCACCATGCTACTTGTGTCATGTACACCATGCTACTTGTGTCACGTACGTCATGCTACTTGTGTCACGTACACCATGCTTCTTGTGTCACGAGCACCATGTTACTACTGTCACGTGCTCCATGCTACTTGTGTGACTTGCACCATGCTTCTTGTGTCATGGGCACCATGTTGCTTATGTCACGTACAACATGCTTCTTGTGTGACTTGCACCATGCTTCTTGTGTCACGTGCACCATGCTTCTTGTGTCACGTGCAACATGCTTCTTGTGTCACGTGCAACATGCTTCTTGTGCCACATGCACCATGCTACTTGTGCCACGTGCACCATGCTTCTTGTGCCACGTGCACCATGCTATTGTGTCACATACACCATGCTACTTGTGTCACGTACACCATGCTACTTGTGTCACGTACACCATGCTACTTGTGTCACGTGCACCATGCTACTTGTGTCACCTGCACCATGCTACTTGTGTCACGTATGCCATGCTACTTGTGTCACGTTAACCATGCTTCTTGTGTCACGTACACCATGCTACTTCTGTCACGTACACCATGCTACTTGTGTCACATACACCATGCCACTTGTATCAAGTGCACCAAGCTTTTTGTGTCGCGTGCACCATGCTTCTTCTGTCACGTGCACCATGCTTCTTGTGTCACGTGCACCATGCTACTTGTGTCACGTGCACCATGCTACTTGTGTCACGTACACCATGTTACTTGTGTCACATACACCATGCTACTTGTGTCACATACACCATGATACTTGTGTCATGCATGCCATGCTACTTGTGTCACGTGCACCATGCTTCTTGTGTCATGTGCAAAATGCTTCTTGTGTCATGTGCACCTTGCTTCTTGTGTCGCGTGCTCCATGCTACTTGTGTCACATGCATAATGCTTCTGGTGTCATATGCACCATGATTCTTGTGTCACGTACACCATGCTTCTTGTGTCACTTGCACCATGCTACTTGTGTCACCTACACCATGCTTCTTGTACCACGTGCACCATGCTTCTTGTGACACGTGCACCATGATTCTTGTGTCACGTGCACCATGCTTCTTGTGTCATGTGCACCGTGCTTCTTGTGTCACGTGCACCATGATTCTTATGTCACGTGCAACATACTACTTGTGTCACATACACCATGCTACTTGTGTCACGTGCACCATGCTTCTTGTGCCACATGCACCATGCTTCTTGTGTCACGTGCAACATGCTTCTTGTGCCACGTGCACCATGCTTCTTGTGTCATGTGCACCATGCTACTTGTGTCACGTGCACCATGCTACCTGTGTCATGTGCTCCATGCTACTTGTGTCATGTGCACCATGCTACTTGTGTCATGTACACCATGCTACTTGTGTCACGTACGTCATGCTACTTGTGTCACGTACACCATGCTTCTTGTGTCACGGGCACCATGTTACTACTGTCACGTGCTCCATGCTACTTGTGTGACTTGCACCATGCTTCTTGTGTCACGGGCACCATGTTGCTTATGTCACGTACAACATGCTTCTTGTGTGACTTGCACCATGCTTCTTGTGTCACGTGCACCATGCTTCTTGTGTCACGTGCAACATGCTTCTTGTGTCACGTGCAACATGCTTCTTGTGCCACATGCACCATGCTACTTGTGCCACGTGCACCATGCTACTTGTGCCACGTGCACCATGCTATTGTGTCACATACACCATGCTACTTGTGTCACGTACACCATGCTACTTGTGTCACGTACACCATGCTACTTGTGTCACGTGCACCATGCTACTTGTGTCACCTGCACCATGCTACTTGTGTCACGTATGCCATGCTACTTGTGTCACGTTAACCATGCTTCTTGTGTCACGTACACCATGCTACTTGTGTCACGTACACCATGCTACTTGTGTCACATACACCATGCTACTTGTATCAAGTGCACCAAGCTTTTTGTGTCGCGTGCACCATGCTTCTTCTGTCACGTGCACCATGCTTCTTGTGTCACGTGCACCATGCTACTTGTGTCACGTGCACCATGCTACTTGTGTCACGTACACCATGTTACTTGTGTCACATACACCATGCTACTTGTGTCACATACACCATGATACTTGTGTCATGCATGCCATGCTACTTGTGTCACGTGCACCATGCTAGTTGTGTCAGGTGCAAAATGCTTCTTGTGTCATGTGCACCATGCTACTTGTGTCACGTACACCATGCTACTTGTGTCACATGCATAATGCTTCTGGTGTCATATGCACCATGATTCTTGTGTCACGTACACCATGCTTCTTGTGTTACTTACACCATGCTTATTATGTCACGTGCACCATGCTTCTCGTGTCACTTGCACCATGCTACTTGTGTCACGTGCACCATGCTTCTTGTGACACGTGCACCATGATTCTTGTGTCACGTGCACCATGCTTCTTGTGTCATGTGCACCGTGCTTCTTGTGTCACGTGCACCATGATTCTTATGTCACGTGCAACATACTACTTGTGTCACATACACCATGCTACTTGTGTCACGTGCACCATGCTTCTTGTGCCACATGCACCATGCTTCTTGTGTCACGTGCAACATGCTTCTTGTGCCACGTGCACCATGCTTCTTGTGTCACGTGCACCATGCTACTTGTGTCATGTGCTCCATGCTACTTGTGTCATGTGCACCATGCTACTTGTGTCACGTACACCATGCTACTTGTGTCACGTGCACCATGCTACTTGTGTCACCTGCACCATGCTACTTGTGTCACGTATGCCATGCTACTTGTGTCACGTTAACCATGCTTCTTGTGTCACGTACACCATGCTACTTCTGTCACGTACACCATGCTACTTGTGTCACATACACCATGCTACTTGTATCAAGTGCACCAAGCTTTTTGTGTCGCGTGCACCATGCTTCTTCTGTCACGTGCACCATGCTTCTTGTGCCACGTGCACCATGCTTCTTGTGTCACGTGCAACATGCTTCTTGTGCCACGTGCACCATGCTTCTTGTGCCACGTGCACCATGCTATTGTGTCACATACACCATGCTACTTGTGTCACGTACACCATGCTACTTGTGTCACGTACACCATGCTACTTGTGTCACGTGCACCATGCTACTTGTGTCACCTGCACCATGCTACTTGTGTCACGTACACCATGCTACTTGTGTCACGTTAACCATGCTTCTTGTGTCACGTACACCATGCTACTTGTGTCACGTACACCATGCTACTTGTGTCACGTACACCATGCTACTTGTATCAAGTGCACCAAGCTTTTTGTGTCGCGTGCACCATGCTTCTTCTGTCACGTGCACCATGCTTCTTGTGTCACGTGCACCATGCTACTTGTGTCACGTGCACCATGCTACTTGTGTCACGTACACCATGTTACTTGTGTCACATACACCATGCTACTTGTGTCACATACACCATGATACTTGTGTCATGCATGCCATGCTACTTGTGTCACGTGCACCATGCTTCTTGTGTCATGTGCAAAATGCTTCTTGTGTCATGTGCACCTTGCTTCTTGTGTCGCGTGCTCCATGCTACTTGTGTCACATGCATAATGCTTCTGGTGTCATATGCACCATGATTCTTGTGTCACGTACACCATGCTTCTTGTGTTACTTACACCATGCTTATTATGTCACGTGCACCATGCTTCTTGTGTCACTTGCACCATGCTACTTGTGTCACCTACACCATGCTTCTTGTACCACGTGCACCATGCTTCTTGTGACACGTGCACCATGATTCTTGTGTCACGTGCAACATACTACTTGTGTCACATACACCATGCTACTTGTGTCACGTGCACCATGCTTCTTGTGCCACGTTCACCAGGCTACTTGTGTCAGGTGCACCATGCTTCTTGTGTCACATGCACCATGCTACTTGTGTCAGGTGCACCATGCTTCTTCTGCCACGTGCACCATGCTAGTTGTGTCAGGTGCACCATGCTTCTTGTGCCACGTGCACCATGCTACTTGTGTCACGTACACCATGCTACTTGTGTCACCTAACCCATGCTACTTGTGTCACGTATACCATGCTACCTGTGTCACGTACACCATGCTACTTGTGTCATGTGCACCATGTTAATTTTGTCACGTACACCATGCTACTTGTGTCACGTACACCATGCTACTTGTGTCACATACACCATGCTACTTGTGTCATGTACACCATGCTACTTGTGTCATGTACACCATGCTACTTGTGTCACGTACACCATGCTACTTGTGTCACGTACACCATGCTACTTGAGTCACGTACACTATGCTACTTGTGTCACATGCACCATGCTACTTGTGTCACATGCAAAATGCTTCTGGTGTCACATGCACCATGCTTCTTGTGTTACTTACACGATGCTTCTGGTGTCACGTGCACCATACTACTTGTGTCATGTGCACCATGCTACTTGTGTCACGTACACCATGCTTCCTGTGTCACGTGCACCATGCTACTTGTGTCACGTGCACCATGCTTCTCGTGTCATGTGCACCATGCTACTTGTGTCACATGCACGTCTTGTGCCACGTGCACCATGCTTCCTGTGTCACGTGCACCATGTTACTACTGTCACTTGCACCATGTTACTAGTGTCACGTGCCCCATGCTACTTGTGTCACGTGCACCATGATACTTGTGTCACAGGACCTTTTTTCTCGTGGAATGTGCACCATGTTACTAGTCATGTGCACCATGCTTCTTGTGTCATGTGGACCATGCTTCTTGTGTCACGTGCACCATGCTACTTGTGTCACGTGCACCATGCTACTTGTGTCACGTACACCATGCTACTTGTGTCACGTACACCATGCTACTTGTGTCACTTGCACCATGCTTCTTGTGTCACGTGCACCATGCTTCTTGTGACACGTACACCATGCTACTTGTGTCACGTGCTCCATGCTTCTTGTGTCACGTACACCATGCTACTTGTGTCACGTGCACCATGCTTCTTGTGTCACGTACACCATGCTACTTGTCTCACCTGCACCATGCTACTTGTGTCACGTACACCATGCTACTTGTGTCACGTACACCATGCTACTTGTGTCACTTGCACCATGCTTCTTGTGTCACGTGCATCATCCTTCTTGTGTCACGTACACCATGCTACTTGTGTCACGTGCACCATGCTACTTGTGTCACCTGCACCATGCTACTTGTGTCACGTACCCCATGTTACTTGTGTCACGTGCACCATGCTACTTGTGTCACATACACCATGCTACTTGTGTCACGTGCACCATGTTACTTGTGTCACGTGCACCATGCTACTTGAGTCACGTACACCATGCTACTTGTGTCACGTGCTCCATGTTACTTGTGTCACGTGCACCATGCTTTTTGTATCACGTACACCATGCTAGTTGTGTCACGTACACCATGCTTCTGGTGTCACGTGCACCATGCTTCTTGTGTCACATACACCATGCTTCTTGTGTCACGTGCACCATGCTACTTGTGTCACGTGCACCATGCTTCTCGCGTCATGTGCACCATGCTACTTGTGTCACATGCACGACTTGTGCCACGTGCACCATGCTTCCTGTGTCACGTGCACCATGTTACTACTGTCACTTGCACCATGTTACTAGTGTCACGTGCCCCATGCTACTTGTGTCACGTGCACCATGTTACTTGTGTCACATGACCTTTTTTCTCGTGGAATGTGCACCATGTTACTAGTCATGTGCACCATGCATCTTGTGTCACGTACACCATGCTACTTGTCTCACCTGCACCATGCTACTTGTGTCACATACACCATGCTACTTGTGTCACGTACACCATGCTACTTGTGTCACGTACACCATGCTACTTGTGTCACGTACCCCATGTTACTTGTGTCACGTGCACCATGCTACTTGTGTCACGTACACCATGCTACTTGAGTCACGTACACCATGCTACTTGTGTCACGTGCTCCATGTTACTTGTGTCACGTGCACCATGCTTCTTTTGTCTTGTGCACCATGCTTCTTGTGTCAAGTGCACCATGCTTCTTGTGTCACGTGCACCATGCTTCTTGTGTCACGTGCACCATGCTACTTGTGTCACGTACACCATGGTACTTGTGTCACATACACCATGCTTCTTGTGTCACGTACACCATGCTACTTGTGTCACGTACACCATGCTTCTTGTGTCACGTACACCATGCTTCTTGTGTCACGTGCACCATACTTCTTTTGTCACGTACACCATGCTTCTTGTGTCACGTACACCATGCTTCTCGTGTCATGTGCACCATGCTACTTGTGTCACGTGCACGTCTTGTGCCACGTGCACCAAGCTTCCTGTGTCATGTGCACCATGTTACTACTGTCACTTGCACCGTTACTAGTGTCACGTGCCCCATGCTACTTGTGTCACGTGCACCACGTTACTTGTGTCACATGACCTTTTTTCTCGTGGAATGTGCACCATGTTACTAGTCATGTGCACCATGCTTCTTGTATCACGTGCACCATGCCTCTTGTGTCACGTGCACCATGCTACTTGTGTCACGTTACCCATGCTACTAGTGTCACGTGCTGGGTGCTATTTTTTCCGTGTTTGCTCAATCAGGAGTTGCGAGTTTGGTGGAACGAGCTCGGCTGCGTGCTACGTGATGACGCTTTTGTTTTGCCTTTCGGTTTCGGTCTGAGTGTCGGGTTTGTGCAGGCGGCGGCGGAGGCGGCGGAATGACGAGTCCACAGGGGAAGCGATTAAACAGCGGCCTGAGAGAGGTGAGCCCGTCGCGGCGGCTTCTTACCGCGTCCGCCTGGATGATCCGGGAATCCAGACTCGGAATTGACACAGGCGACTGGGTGTCGGTGTGGGTCAGGAGCTGCGGTGAGCGAGTGACGCAGACTGGACAGTGCAATATACAGTGCACTGCACTAGGATCAGGGGTTACAGTGAGCAGTGGCGTACACTGCACTGGGATCAGGGGCTACAGTAAGCAGTGGTGTACACTGCACTGGGATCAGGGGCTACAGTAAGCAGTGGTGTACACTGCACTAGGATCAGGGGTTACAGTGAGCAGTGGTGTACACTGCACTGGGATCAGGGGCTACAGTAAGCAGTGGTGTACACTGCACTAGGATCAGGGGTTACAGTGAGCAGTGGTGTACACTGCACTGGGATCAGGGGCTACAGTAAGCAGTGGTGTACACTGCACTAGGATCAGGGGTTACAGTGAGCAGTGGTGTACACTGCACTGGGATCAGGGGCTACAGTAAGCAGTGGTGTACACTGCACTAGGATTAGGGGTTACAGTGAGCAGTGGTGTACACTGCACTGGGATCTGGGGCTACAGTGAGCAGTGGTGTACACTGCACTGGGATCTGGGGTTACAGTGAGTAGTGGTGTACACTGCACTGGGATCTGGGGCTACAGTGAGCAGTGGTGTACATTGCACTGGGATCTGGGGCTTCAGTGAGCAGTGGTGTACACTGCACTGGGATCTGGGGTTACAGTGAGCAGTGGTGTACACTGCACTGAGATCTGGGGCTACAGTGAGGAGTAGTGTACACTGCATTGGGATCTGAGGTTACAGTAAGCAGTGGTATACACTGCACTGGGATCTGGGGTTACTGTAAGCCGTGGTGACATTGCACTGGGATCTGGGGTTACAGTGAGGAGTGGTGTACACTGCACTGGGATCTGGAGTTACAGTTAGGAATGGTGTACACTGCACTGGGATCTGGTGTTACAGTGAGGAGTGATGTATGCTGCACTGGGATCTGGGGTTACAGTGAGGAGTGCTGTATACTGCACTGCTACCGGAGGTTACAGTGAGCAGTGGTGTACACTGCACTGGGGTCTGGAGTTACAGTGAGGAGTGGTTTGCACTGCACTGGAATCTGCACTTACAGTGAGGAGTGGTGTACACTGCACGGGGATCTCGGGCTACAGTGAGCAGTGGTGTACACTACACTGGGATCTGGGGTGTAAGGGGTTCTGTGTCGTGCTTGTATCGCAGACGGTGCTGGTGCGGGGTTAGGCCTTCGTTGCCTAATACTATTGCTTGCTCTGGTCTCCGGCCAGCCTTGTTGCAATAAGCACCTGTGAGTGGTTCGACCCACTCGCCCTTACGGTTCTAACACTGGACTTAGGTGCGAGAGCAGTAATGCAGAGAAAAACTCAAATAGACCCGGTTGAATAGTACGAAATGGAAATCTTTATTGCATAGCGTCCAAAATCATGAAGTACATGTCATAGGCACAAATTAACGATAGTACAAGTATACATACATTCATAAAGCTTGGTCTATGGTAATGAAGAACGCATGGCACATCGTAAAAAGGGGAACACATTATACTTTATCCTTAATAAAACCACCCTCCCCTATCAATACCTACACTACATCTAGATTTGTAGGATCGGGAAACATGCTCACCACTCGTGATACTTCGGAGAATTTTAAAGTGAGGCGCTCGGCTCGTTTCGCTGCAGCGCCTGACTGTCACGTGTTTGAAGGGGTCTCTGTACCCCACTTGTTTACTTTCGCTGCTGCTGCAAGCAGGCTGGGCTCCCCGTTGTCATGAAGAACTCGACAGTGCTCAGGCCCGGCTGTAGAACTCAAAGAAAAGTCTTCCTGTACCGACACCAGTTACCGGTAGAATTCAAAGAAGAGTCTTCTTGTATCGACACCAGTTGTCGATAGAATTCGAAGAAGAGTCTTTCACTGGTTCGTGCAGCAACCTATAGAGTTCAAAAATGGTCTATATATTTTCGGGCGCGGTCGGGGTTTACTGACCGCGGCGGCACGTGGACTCTTCTCATCTTGTCTTGTCTTTTCGGGCCTTCGGGTCCAGAACACCGTTTACCGACACTCGGGATGGTGCACCCGGTTACGCGCCCTCCGTCGAGGCGGCTCGTCCCGATTGAGCTCCACCCAACATTAGTCGACAGAGTCCAGAGAAAACACAGAAGGCTGCTCGTCCAGCAGAGCGATACCCGAGGATAAGGATAGGAGAGATAAAAAAGCGATGGACATTTGTTCACTATAGTTATAGCGCTGTGTTTTCTTATCTCCCGCCCAAATCTTAATGTTTGTCCTTTGTGAAATATTGGCGCTCAAAACTCCCAGCATGGGGTGATTCTTGTCTTTAACGGTTTTCAGTAGCACCTGAGACTGGCCAACTACCCGTTAATGTTTTCCCCATTGTCGAACCGGCTAGGAGCCTCCCTGGCTGGGTTTTGGGGGCCCCCGAATACTTGTTTAATCACCCAAGAATGGCTCTCTCATTGTAGAGCCGTGGGGGTATTTGCGTATTGATGTGTCTGGATGGGCCTTCGATTGCCCAGTACAATGGTCCTTACTTGTGCATGGAAAACGATTCCAGCACTCATATCTTTTGCTATTGTCACAAATGCAAACAGGTTGCATCCTGTCTTTGTCAGTGCTTATCGAAAATGTTTATTCGAACGCCATCTTGTCTGCCCACTGTGCTTCTGGAAACTTCTGCCACGATGCGCGGCGGCCATTTTACAGGCTTCTGTGTCCTGTTTAATCATGACAGCATTTCGTTTAAATAAACTGATCAAACGAATCTGCTTCTATCTCGTTATTTCGAATCGCGATAATTGCGAAACTTTACAGGGGCTTCAGTGCGGAGTGGTGTACACTGCACTGGTATCTGGGGTTACAGTGAGCAGTAGTGTCCACTGCACTGGGATCTGGTGTTACAGTGAGGAGTGGTGTGCACTGCACTGGAATCTGCACTTACAGTGAGGAGTGGTGTACACTGCACGGGGATCTCGGGCTACAGTGAGCAGTGGTGTACACTACACTGGGATCTGGGGCTACAGTGAGCAGTGGTGTACACTGCACTAGGATCTGGTGTTACAGTGAGCAGTGGTGTACACTGCACTGGGATCTGGGGTTACTGTAAGCCGTGGTGTACATTGCACGGGGATCTGGAGTTACAGTGAGAAGTGGTGTATACTGTACTGGGATCTGGGGCTACAGTGAGGAATGGTGTACACTGCACTGGGATCAGGGGTTACAGTGAGGAGTGGTGTATACTGCACTGGGATCTGGGGTTACTGTAAGCCGTGGTGTACATTGCACGGGGATCTGGAGTTACAGTGAGAAGTGGTGTATACTGTACTGGGATCTGGGGCTACAGTGAGGAATGGTGTACACTGCACTGGGATCAGGGGTTACAGTGAGGAGTGGTGTATACTGCACTGGAAACTGAGGTTACAGTGAGGAGTGTTGTATACTGCACTGGCATCAGGAGTTACAGTGAGGAGTGGTGTATACTGCATTGGGAATCTGGGGTTACAATGAGTGGTGTATACTGGACAGGGATCTAGAGTTACAGTTACAATGAGGCGTGGCATATACTGCACTGGCATCAGGAGTTACAGTGAGGAGTGGTGTGTACTGCACTCTGGGATCTGGGGTTACAGTTACAGTGAAGCGTGGCGTATACTGCACTGAGATCTGGAGTTACACTGAGCAGTGGTGTACATTGCACTCTGAGATTTGGGGTTACAGTGAGGAGTGGTGTAAACTGCACTGGGATCTGGGGCTTCAGTGAGGAGTGCTGTATACTGCACTGCTACCGGTGGTTACAGTGAGGAGTGGTGTACACTGCACTGGGGTCTGGAGTTACAGTGAGGAGTGGTGTCCACTGCACTGGAATCTGCACTTACAGTGAGCAGTGGTGTACACTGCACGGGGATCTGGGGCTACAGTGAGCAGTGGTGTACACTGCACGGGGATCTGGGGTTACAATGAGCAGTGGTGTACATTGCACTGGGATCTGGGGCTACAGTGAGCAGTGGTGTGCATTGCACTGGGATCTGGGGCTACAGTGAGCAGTGGTGTACACTGCACTGGGATCTGGGGCTACAGTGAGCAGTGGTGTACACTGCACTGGGATCTGGGGATACAGTGAGGAGTGGTGTACATTGCACTGGGATCTGGGGCTACAGTGAGCAGTGGTATATAATGGAATGCAGACTTTTAAGGAGATATTTCATAACTCAACAAAGATATATTCCAGTGAGAAAGAAAGCCTCTACGAGAAGGATGAACCCTCCGTGGCTTACGAAGGAAGTTAAGGAGGGTATCAATTTGAAAGAAAAGGCATACAATGTTGTGAAGATCAGTGGTAGGCCAGAAGATTGGGAAACTCTTTAGAAACTTGCAAAGGATAACTCAAAAAATAATAAAGAGGGAGAAAATAGATTGAGAATAAACTAGCTAGAAATATAAAAACAGACAGTAAGAACTTCTACAAGTATATAAAAAGGAAGAGAGTAGCTAAAGTAAACATTGGTCCCTTAAGAGGATGAGACTGGGGAATTAATAATGGGAAACAAGGAAATGGCAGAGACTTTGAACAAATATTTTGTATCTGTCTTCACGGTAGAAGACACTAAAAGCATCCCAATAATAGTGGAAAATCAAGGGGCAAAAAGGAGGGAGGAACTTAAAGCATTATCACCATCACTATAGAAAAAGTACTAGGCAAACTAATGGGACTAAAGGCTGACAAGTCCCCTGGACCTAATGGCCTGCATCTTAGGGTCTTAAAAGAAGTGGCTGCAGAGATAGTGGATGTATTGGTTGTAATCTTCCAAAATTCCCTAGACTCTGGTAAGGTCCCAGCAGATTGGAAAACCGCAAATGTAACGCCCATATTCAAGAAAGGAGGAAGACAGAAAGCAGGAAACTATAGGCCAGTTAGCCTAACATCTGTCATTGGGAAAATGCTGGAATCCATTATTAAGGAAGTAGTAGCAGGACATTTAGAAAAGCATAATACAATCAAGCAGAGTCAACATGGTTTTATGAAAGAGAAATCGTGTTTGACAAATTTATTAGAAGATATAACGAGCAGGGTGGATAAAGGGGAACCAGTAGAAGTAGTGTATTTTGGATTTCCAAAAGGCATTCAATAAGGTGTCACATAAAAGGTTACTGTACAAGATAAGGGGCCGTATATTCCGATGACCGTTTCAGGCATGCGAAGCGCATGCGCTGAAAACCGGCATTTCCGATCTGTCAAAAATGCTCTTGACAGATCGGACGCCTGCCCTGGAGAAGGGCCTCTGCGGATAGTTCCGCTTTTTGGAGCACCTCCGCCCGCAGAAAACCCTTAGAAATCTTATGCCTGGTAAAAGCAGGCGTAAGGTCTGCTTTTACCAGCATAAGAGTTGAAAAAAGTTTTTTTTTTAAATTTCTTCACTCATTTATAATTTAAAAATACTTTTTTAAAAAAGGTAAGTTTATTTTTAGCCCCGTAAAAAAACTTTAATTATTTTTTTCAAAAAATTAAATTTTTGTTTAAAATATTTAATTTATTGTAATTTCAACTAATTTTAAAAAGGTGATGGTTTTTTTTTTAATGTATTTAAAGTTTTACAGTGTTTTTGGGGTGATCTCCATTCATATATTTGACAGGTCTTTCTGTCAAGTGTATGAAGGGAGATTCCCTTCTCCTATTGGCTCCCCATGGCCCACGTGATCCCAGGGACGCTTGCGAACTGCCTGTGCCTCTGGGATACGTGGACCCTGCGCACTTGGAGTTTGGAGAGGCCCAGGAGCGGAAGTATACGCACCTCGGGAGCCCTCAGGTAAGTTCGTAGATTTTTCCAGATCGGAGGCCTCCGCACGCAGGAAGCCTCCGATCGGAAAATACAGCCCAAGATCTCATGGTGTTGGGGGTAATATATTAGCATGGATAGAGGATTGGCTAACTAACAGAAAACAGAGAGTCAGGATAAATGGGTATTTTCAGGTTGGCAAACTGTAACTAGTGGGGTGCCACAGGGATCAGTGCTGGGACCTCAACTATTTACAATCTATATTAATGACTTGGATGAAGGGACCGAGTGTACTGTAGACAAATTTGCTGACGATACAAAGATAGGTGGGAAAGCAAGTTGTGAGGAGTACACAAAGGGCTCGATTTTAATGGACCTCAGAGGGCAGGTTTGGAGGCGGGTTGGCAGCGAAAATCGGAAAAACTGCCGATTGTTTACCAACCCGCCTCCAACCCGCCCCCACGCTACTTTCGTAAATGTCGGGTCAGCCGCTCCCGAACTGACCCGACAGCAAACGGTGGGAAAGGCAGTTAACAGCCTGTTAACTGCCTTGCTAATCCTGTTTTAATTAGTGCTTCCGATTTTGGTGCTTCTGGCTCCTGTTTGTCGTCTTCCGAGAAACATGCAATGAGTCGGGTTTCTCGAGGACATGATTTGTTGTCAATTGCTGCAGCCGCTTAAAAGCGCTCCTGCAACATGGCTGACATTCACATGCCACAACTTTGTTGTTGGAGGTTTGGGATAAGATTTAGCAACTCTACTGACCTTGTTAAAAAAACAAGCCTGAAGGCTTTGGGGTAAAAATTCACTTGGTTGCGCCTCCCATTAGCGCCTTAAGAGGGCGCTAATGGGGCGTTAAGCCGCTAACGCCCGGGCGCAGCGCTGTTTGCGCCGCTCGAGAACTTAACTTGAGATTGTGCGGCGGCGCTAAAACTTACCGCTGCGACCACCTGCGCGCGCAGATTGTGACGTCATTCCATGGTGCAACGCCCTTGGGGCGCCCCGGAGCGGAAATTGAGTGGCGCCCCCTGCCTTACCGCCTGGCGCTTCCAACGACCGGAAGACTGGAACGTTATCAATCGGTGTGGGGCTGGGGGGGGCGCTATTTAAAGGGGGCCTCTTCCTGTCTTTTTCTGTGGTCGACATTTATGCACCACTCGTTCTGAGAGAGAGAGAGAGAGACTTCTACATTGACTCAACGCTTTGTGAGGTAGTTTTGCCTATTCATCCTAACTTTGTTGCTACTTTAGTTGCTGTACCTCATTACTTTTATGGCAAAGAGAATATGGGGGCTGCAATGATTGGGGGCGTCGTCCTGCTCCAGCTGAATCGGAGGATAGTGAGACGCAGACAGAGAGTGGCAATGATGGCCAGACGGAGGAGGGCCATCAGGCACATGTACAGGAGAGCTTACCCTCCCAGGGTATATCATGAACAGCTCTCCTACATCCATATGTCCGAGGAGCTGTGTTTGCGAAGGCTGCGATTCAGCAAGGAGGTGGTCACTGAGCTCTGCCACCTGCTGCAGCCAGATCTGCAACCTCAGCTGAGGTCCAGGACGTCTCTGTCGGTGGCAGTGAAGGTCACAGTGGCTTTGAACTTCTACGCCACTGGCTCATTCCAAGCTGCTGTTGGGGACCTCGCCAATATCTCCCAGTTTGCGGTGCATCGCTGCATCCGGCAGGTCACCAATGCCCTCTTCAGAAGGAGACGAGACTTCATCTCTTTCCCTATGACCCCAGACAAGCAGCGTGACCGTGCTCTGGGCTTTGCGAGGGTAGCGGGCTTCCCCATGGTGCAGGGCGCCATTGACTGCACGCATGTGGCTTTGCGTGCTCCGCGAGAGAATGCAGAGGAATTCAGGAACAGAAAGGGGTTCCATTCCTTGAATGTGCAGTTGGTCTGTGACCACAGACAGGTGATACTCGCTGTCAATGCCCACTATCCGGGCAGCTGCCACGATGCTTTCATCCTGCGCCAGACTACTGTGGCAGAAGTTTTCGAGGCACCGCATCAGCCAGTTGGTTGGCTTCTGGGGGACAAGGGGTACGCATTGAGCACCTGGCTGATGACACCGCTCCGTACGCCAAACACCCCTGCTGAGCTGCGGTACAATGAAAGCCATCAAGCAACCAGGAACATTATTGAGCGCACAATCGGCGTGCTGAAACAGCGGTTCCGCTGTCTGGACCATTCCGGAGGAGCCCTGCAGTACTCGCCTGAGCAAGTTTCGAACTTCGTAGTCGTGTGCTGCATGTTGCACAACATGGCAATCCTCAGGACCCAGCCAATGCCACCAGGCCTTGTAGCACCACCAGAGGAGGAGGAGGAAGAGGAGGAAGAGGACGAGGACGATGATCATCAGCAGCACCAAGGCAGGAGGGCGGCCCACAATGGTCAAACTGCAAGGGCCGTCCGTCAACGACTAATAGCAAGCCGCTTCTAGGGCCCCTGCCATTGCTACAAACACTAATCAACCCAGCACGCAACCCCTAAGCCGGCCAAGGCACCAATAATTCCAACCACCAGCCATGTATATTTTGAATACAGAAACTTATTTATTTTACAAACTCTGTGTGTGTCAATTCCTCATGACAAACTCATAGAAATAAACACAAAAAAACAGTCAATAACATAACTGGTTCTCACAACCTGGAGATAATGTCCAAAACACTAAACAAAAGTTGGACCATGAACCTCGGCCTTTAATAAAAAAATGACCAGCATTTTGGCACACCTCCTACTTTTTGCCCTTCGAGGGTGATCTCCTTCCCTTGCGCACTTCCCCCCTTCTAACCCTACTGCTCCTCCGTAATGGGACCTCAGTGGCTGCAGCAAGGCTGGTGGAAGGCTGCTGCTCGTCAGACCCTGACACTGCAGATGCCCCTGAAGGACGGCCTCGACCACTTCTGGGCCTGGAGGGCCCGGCTGCAGACTGCACCAACTCTGCATGGGCGGCAGCAGTCTGTCCTACAGGCGGTGGCAAGTGCAGTGGAGAAGTGACAGTGTTGGCAGCAGGAATGCTGTCATCGTGAGAGAGGACAGCAACTCCCTGCTCGCCCGACACACTGGCACTCCCACGGGGCAGCACTTCAGCATCCGGAGCAATCTGCCGGAGAACAGATTGCTGGCCTGCTGCGGCGCGGTGACAGCCCCGGGGACATGTGCATGAACCATCGAGGTTGGCAGCAGTCTGTGCTCGCGTGGCCTCCATCTGAGTCTGTATGAGAGCAGTCAGAGGTGGGATCACGGCAGCCAGTGACTGAATTGCAGCACTAAGCGTTAGTGTGGCATCCGCCTGTGCTACAGCGAAGTGCTCCACACTCCTTGCCAGTGACTCAATGCATTCGGGCACCCTTCCCACTGCACCCATGAGCTCAGTGTGCATGCCCACCGCCTGGGTGTTCATTTCTGCAATCAGCCGCTCCTCCTCTGCGTCCATTGCAGTAGGAGTGTCTGGCATACTCTCCCTCTGGGGAGAAGGCCCCCGTTCTTCCCTACCCCCCCCATGGCGTTGCTGCAGCCCGCTGGGTCCTGGAGCTTCACCATCATCAGCCCCTTCCCCCCTGCTCCCCTCGGGGAAGGCGTGTTCCCAGTGTGGGCATGGGCTTCCTCGGGAGAGGGTGGCACTGATGCTCCGGCTTCCTCTTCCTCCTCGGCTGCAGCATCACTCCCAGTGGCAGCTTGAGGGCCCGTCTCCTCAGCTGGTGAATCACCATCTGAAAGCAGGGAGGTACAAGAGTGGCTTTAGCGTGAGGACAGGTTGGCAGTAAGGGAGGAATAAGTGCAGCGAGTTAGCTAGTTGGATTGAAAGTGTCAAAGGCTGGTATTGTGAGGGACAAGTGGAAGGACAGAGGACAAAAAGGTGATGACCTTACCATTGCTGTCCACAACGGGGTCGGCGTCTCCAGTGGCGACGGGACCGATCACCCGGCTTGCCACAATCCTGTGGACGCGCTCCTCCAGATCGCTGAGGGGTTGCAGCTGAAGCCGCCCTCCACCCGTCCGTTGCTGCTGTCTCCGATTATGAGCCAGCTTAGCCTGCAAGAAAAAGGACAGCATCTGAGTAAATATACAGCCATGGTCTTGCCTGATGTGCCTCCCATAGGTGAATAGCCCTTACAATATACAGCCATGGTCTTGCCTGATGTGCCTCCCATAGGTGAATAGCCCTTACTGTATGCAGCCATGGTCTTGCCTGATGTGCCTCCCATAGGTGAATAGCCCTTACTGTATGCAAAGTGTGGAATGTGTGTGTGTGTTTGATAAAAGGGCCATAGGTGTTGGATGAGTGTTGTGCATTGGGGTTTTAAGACCCTCTGGCCATAGAGTGAGGTTGAGATGGAGGGATGGAGAGGTATTGAGAAAAAGCCACTCACCCTGACGACCCGAGTGAGGTCGTTGAACTTTTTGCGGCATTGAACATGGGTCCTGGGCACCATGCTCCTGGAGGAGACGCTCTGAGCCACCTCCCTCCACACTCTTCTGAACTCGCGTGGCAAAGGCCTCCTGCCACTCTCCGGGAACAGCATGCATCGTCTGCGCTCCACTGCGTCAACCAGAGCATCCAAGGCCCGCTCGGTGAAGCGATGCGCGCGTTCTCTCACCCTCTCCATGCTTGGCAGCAAAATGGATTACAGGTCTCTCCAGGCTGAGATTCAAGGCTGCAATGAGCAGGGTGTGGCTGGGGAGCAAGTGGCCCCCCCCCGCTTTAAGAAGTGTCCGGCGCCATTGTGTCTGTGTTCCCTCGCTAACTGGCAGCAGCTGCGCTGCGCTCGTGCGCTGAGTTAGCGCCTCACTCCTTGGCCTTTGCGCCTTAAGAGAGGTGTGCAGCGCCTACTTTAGCGCTCCACTCACCTCCCGGGGCGGTAAAAGTGAAGTTTCCTGTCAGTGCCGATAATTAGCGCCAGGCGCTAATATTTGCGTCCGGACGATATTTGCGCCCCAAATGGGGCGCGACCTAATTTCTACCCCTTTGTGTCTTAATGCGAGGAGCATTTGTAATAAGGTGGATGAATTAGCTGCGCAATTAGATGTAAATGGATATGATATAATTAGGATTATGGAGACATGGCTCCAGGGTGACCAAGGCTGGGAATTCAACATCCAGGGGTATTCAATATTCAGGAAGGACAGGAAAAAAAGTAAAAGGAGGTGGGGTAGCATTGCTGGTTAAAGAGGAGATTAACACAATAGTAAGGAAGGATATTAGCTCTGATGATGTGGAATCTGTATGGGCAGAGCTGAGAAATACCATGGGGCAGAAAACGTTAGTGGGAGTTGTATACAGACCCCCAAACAGTAATGCTGAGGTTGGGGATAGCATTAAATGGGAAATTAGAGATGTGTGCAATAAGGGCACAGCAGTTATCATGGGTGACTTTAATCTACATATAGATTGGGCTAACCAAATTAGTAACAATACTGTGGAAGAGGAATTCCTAGAGTGTATACGGGATGGTTTCCTGGACCAATATGTCGAGGAACCAACTAGAGATCAGGCCATCTTAGACTGGGTATTATGTAATGAGAAAGGATTAATTAGCAATCTTGTTGTGCGAGGCCCCTTGGGGAGGAGCGATCATAATATGATAGAATTCTTCATTAAGATGTAGTAATTGACTCAGAGACTAGGGTACTGAATTTAAATAAAGGAAACTACGATGGTATGAGGCGCGAGTTGGCTAGGATGGATTAGGGAATGTTACTTAAAGAGTTGACGGTAGATATGCAATGGCAAACATTTAAAGATCGCATGGATGAACTACAGAATTTGTTCATCCCTGTTTGGCATAAAAATAAAACAAAAAAGGTGACTCAACTGTGGCTAACAAGGGAAATTAGGGATAGCATAAGATCCAAGGAGAGGACATATAAATTGGCCAGAAAAAGCAGCAAACCTGAGGATTGGGAGCAGTTTAGGATTCAGCAAAGGAGGACAAAGGGCTTAATTAAGAGGGGCAAAATAGAGTATGAGAGTAAGCTTGCGAGGAACATAAAAACTGACTGTAAAAGCTTCTATAGATATGTGAAGAGAAAAAGATTGGTGAAGTCAAGCATAGGTCCCTTGCAGTCAGAATCAGGGGAATTTATAATGGGGAACAAAGAAATGGCAGACCAATTAAATACATACTTTGGTTCTGTCTTCACAAAGGAGGACACAAATAACCTCCCAGAGATGTCGGGGAACATAGGGTCTAATGAGAGGGAGGAACTGAAAGAAATCAGTATTTGTAGGGAAATGGTGTTAGGGAAATTGACGGGATTGAAGGCTGATAAATCCCCAGGGCCTGATAATCTACATCCTAGGGTACTTAAGGAAGTGGCCCTAGAAATAGTAGATGCATTGCTGGTCATCTTCCAAAGTTCTATAGACTCTGGAACAGTTCCCATGGATTGGAGGGTAGCTAGCGTAACCTCACTATTTAAAAAAGGTGGTAGAGAGAAAACGGGGAATTATAGACCGGTAAGCCTGACATCGGTAGTGGGGGAAATGCTAGAGTCCATTTTAAAAGATGTAATAGCAGAGCACTTGGAAAACAGTGACAGGATCGGACAAAGTCGACATGGATTTACAAAAGGTAAATCATGCTTGACTAATCTACTGGAATTTTTTGAGGATGTAACTGGTAGAATAGATAAGGGAGAACCAGTGGATGTGGTGTATTTGGACTTTCAGAAGGCTTTCGATAAGGTCCCGCATAAGAGATTAGCGTGCAAAGTTAAAGCACATGGGATTGGGGGTAAGGTACTGACTTGGATAGAAAACTGGTTGGCAGACAGGAAGCAAAGAGTTGGAATAAACGGGTCTTTTTCCGAGTGGCAGGCAGTGACTAGTGGGGTACCGCAGGGATCGGTGCGAGAACCCCAGTTATTCACAATATATATTAATGATCTAGACGAGGGAACTAGATGTAATATCTCCAGGTTTGCAGACGACACAAAGCTGGGTGGGCGTGTGTGCTGTGAGGAGGATGCAGAGAAACTCCAGTATGATTTGGACAGGTTGGGTGATTGGGCAGATGCATGGCAGATGCAGTATAATGTGGATAAATGCAAGGTTATCCACTTTGGTGGCAAAAACAGGAAGGCAGATTATTATCTGAACGGCAATAGATTGGGAAAAGGGGAAGTGCAACGAGACCTGGGTGTCCTTGTGCACCAGTCGCTGAAGGTAAGCATGCAGGTGCAGCAGGCGGTTAAGAAGGCAAATGGTATGTTGGCTTTTATAGTGAGAGGATTCGAGTACAGGAGCAAGGATGTCTTGCTGCAGTTGTACAGGGCCTTGGTGAGACCACACCTTGAGTATTGTGTGCAGTTTTGGTCGCCTTATCTGAGGAAGGATGTTCTTGCCATGGAGGAAGTGCAGCGAAGATTCACCAGACTGATACCTGGGATGGCAGGAATAACGTATGAAGAGAGATTGGGTCGATTAGGTTTATATTCGCCAGAGTTTAGAAGAATGAGAGGGGATCTCATTGAAGCTTATAAAATTCTAACAGGACTAGACAGACTAGATGCAGGAAGGCTATTCCCGATGGCGGGGGAGTCCAGAACCAGGGGTCACAGTCTAAGGATAAGGGGTAAGCCATTTAGGACTGAGATGAGGAGGAATTTCTTCACCCAGAGAGTGGTGAACCTGTGGAATTCTCTACCACAGAAGGCAGTTGAGGCCAATTCATTAAATATATTCAAGAAGGAGTTAGATATATTTCTTAAGGCTAAAGGGATCAAGGGATATGGGGAGAAAGCAGGGACAGGGTACTGAATTTGGATGATCAGCCATGATCGCATTGAATGGCGGAGCAGGCTCGTGGGGCTGAATGGCCTACTCCTGCTCCTATCTTCTATTTTTCTATATTTCTATGTGACTGTTCAAGCTGACAGCCATCTGCAGTGTGACCTGATTGGAATAATCTCAGGCCACTTTGACTGTGTACTTGCAAGCTTCCTGCCTCAACTGAAATCTATAGCAATCGTATGGAAACCATTTATATCCTCTCATCCTGGTCGTCAGATTCGGAGGAAGAGCAGCCGCGGCAGCACCACAACCAGCCACAACAGCAGCACCAGCACCAGGAGCGCCTATCTCCTCCTCACCCACCTGATGTTGCACAGGGCAGAGGGCGTCAGCGCAGTGCTGCACCTTGCCGCAGGAGATACCCCCAACACAGGGTTTATAGGCCGAGGACCAACTTCCTCAGCATGACTGAGCAGCAGTGCCAAAGGAGGCTGAGACTTTCGAGAGACGTAGTCGCTGACACCTGCACCAACACCTGGAGCCCAGAGGAGTGTGTGGACACTCCTTACCAGTGGCTGTCAAAGTCACCACCGCACTCAACCTCTTTGCTTCGGGCTCCTTCCAGGGATCAGCTGCACACATCAGCGGCATTTCCCAGTCGGCCACACACACCTGCATCACACAGGTCACCGATGCCCTCTTTGCAAAGGCCCACAATTACATCCACTTCTCCACGGATGGCCCAAGTGTGACCGCTCATGCGGTTGGCTTTGCCAGTGTGGCAGGCTTGCCAATGGTGCAGGGCAGTCATAGACTGCACACATGTAGCCATTAGGGCACCCCATCACAACCCAGCTGTATTTGTCAACCGCAAGGGATTCCACTCCCTGAACGTCCAGCTGGTGTGTAACCACAGGACGATCATCATGCATGTTGGCGCAAAGTACCCTGGCAGTTGCCATGACTCCTTCATCCTGCGGCAGTCTAGTGTGCCTCAGCTCTTCCATCTGCCAACCCAACTTTGCGGATGGCTTCTTGGCGACAAGGGCTATCCCCTGAAAAAGTGGCTTATGACACCGATGAGAAGGCCAACAAACGAGGCTGAGGAGCGCTACAATGTGTGCTACCTTTCCACCAGAAGCATCATAGAGCAAACCATCAACTTGCTCAAAATGCGCTTCCAATGCCTGGACAGATCTGGTGGAGCCCAGCAGTACGCTCACTCTCACCACTATCATTATAAATGGAATTAGCCCTGAGCCCTCACTCTTGAACTTCCATTTCCCAGAACACATAGGCCAGAACATCAACTCTTTGCCATCACTTTTGTTTAATTACATCACAAAAGGATGACACTCGATATTAAATAACACTATAAGACATCCAAGTGACTACCCTTGTGACTATTAGTGCTTTAACTTCCTCTTACGCATGTTCCTACGTGGTGTTTCCCCTGTGGCTTCAGCAGATGTAGAGGCACCTTGCTCACTTTGGTGCTGCGCCTACATAGACGCCTTTGGCGGGCGTCCTCTGGGTTTGGGAGCCTGTGAGGGCTCCTCCACAGTCTGCTCTTCCTGCGGCTGTGCAGGGGCTGAGACGGCCATCTCAGTTGGGTGAGGAACCTGTGGCTCTGACTGAGGGCTCCGCAGTGGCATGGGAGTGTGAGCGCTTGGAGAGGAGCCCACACTTCCTTGTTGTCTGCCACCAACATCCCTCTCATGGGTCACCCGCACTTCACTGCTAGCAAGAGGCTGGAGAGCAACCTACTGCACCTCAGTACTGACAGTCCTCATAACTGGGACGTCCATGTACCTCTGGTGTCTCTCCTCAATAGCTGCCCATCTATCCTCCATAGCGGACCATCTATTTAGAAGAGTCACCATGCTCTGTTGACTTATGTCCTCCAAAGAGGTTGCCACCCTCTCCATGGCGGCACATTCATGCGCCATTGCCTCCACAAAGGCAGTGCTCATGTTAGAGATGGACTCCTCCATTCTCTCCACACTCGCAGTTACCCTGGATGCAAACCCTGTCAGAGACTCCTGCACTTGTTCCTGGAGTTCCAGCACCGCTCTCTTTCTGGATGGTCCCAGAGGCACAGCGTCTACATGCAGCTGAGCAGAGCTAGGAGAGTCCTGCGACCTCCGACGAGGACTCTCCACTGCTGTCGCTGTCTCCAGCATCTGCTGATGCTCACTTGTGAGCTGTGGTACACCAGGTGACAACACTAATCTATGTCGCGAACGACCCACCGAGGTGTGCGTATCTGCGCTGGTGCTGGGTGCGCTGAGTCCTGGTGACGCTGCTCCCTCAGAGGCTCCAGGTTCCTCTGAGGATTCGTCTGGCTCTTCCTCCTGGACAGTGGGGAGCGGGGCTTTCGATGGTCCTGTAGGAGAGTAAAGGCATGAGTTAGACATCAGATTTGGAGGTAGCAGACACATCCTATTGTGCAGATCATCAGAAGTCAATCTCTATAAGCAACATATGCCATTGCAGTCAATGAGGAATTGCAAAAGCGAGGGATGAAAATGTATTCTGTCACCAGCTTCCTCTAGTGCATCTGTCTCTCCATCCCCCACTTCCAGCTCCTCTCCACCTCCCATGATGTCGCAAGCAGCCTCCTCAGCATCAGTTAATGTGGCGAGTGATGGTGTGCCTCCTCCTGTCTTGGCTCTCTCCTTATTGTGGGCTATCTTTTCCTGCAATGAGGGACACAAGTGGAGTTTCAGCGAGAGTGATGGAGTGAGTGTGAAGAATCCACAAGGTAGAATCTTAGAGGGAGGCCAGAATGGAGTGAGGTGGCAAGAGGAAGGAGCCTCCCTGTGCGTTGTTAGTTGTTGTCATTGCATAACAGTGAGAGCGAGTGTGAGGGCTGCAGAGCAGGATAGTGAAGTGATTCAGTACAGAGAGAGAGATAGAAAGGTAAGGGTGCAAGAGAAGTAAGGGTAAGGTGGGATGTGGAGGAGCAGGCTGACAATGCAGTGTGCTGGTGATGAGAAGAGAAGGGAAGCAGGGTGAAGGTAAGTGTGATGTGAAACTCACTTTTGATGTTCGGACAAGATCATTGAAGCGTTTGCGGCACTGGAGCCAGGTGCGTCCACACAGCGACCTTGCACTGACCTCCTCAGCTATCTCCAGCCAGGCTGCTTTCGTCTGTTGAGGAGGCTTCCTGCGGCCATTGGCAGGGAACAGAATGTCCCTGCGCCCTCTTACTCCCTCTACAAGAGCTTGCAGGGAGTCGTCATTGAATGTAAGAGCAGCCTTCTTGCCTGTGGCAGCACTCATGGTGATCCTGGCCCTTTCCAGCAGCAGCAGCAACGAGAAATGAGAGGCTGAGGCTACATGGAGCCCTTAAAAACAAGTGCAGCAAAGACCTCATCAGTGCAGACCAACAGACCCACTGCACCTCATTGCAGCAGGCAGCGCGCACGACGGGGCTAAGTGGACCAATTAAGTGAAAATGGGACACCAGGAGCGGCTGAAACCGGCAGCGGGTCCAAAACCCGCCCACCAGGCTACTCAACTCCATCCCGCCTCCTCCATTAAAATCGAGCCCAAAGAGTCTGCAAAGGATACAGATAGGTTAAGTGAGTGGGCAAAAATTTGGCAGATGGAGTATAATGTGGGAAAATGTGAGGTTATCCACTTTGGTAGGAAGAATAGAAAAGCAAAATATTATTTAAATGGAGAGAGACTACAGAATGGTACAGAGGGATCTGGGTGTCCTCGTACATGAAACACAAAAAGCATGCAGGTACAGCAAGTAATTAGGAAGGCAAATGGAATGTTGGCCCTTATTGCAAGGGGGATGGAGTATAAAAGTAGGGAAGTCTTGCTACAACTGTACAGGGCTCTGGTGAGACCACACCTGGAGTACTGCGTACAGTTTTGGTCTCCTTATTTAAGGAGGGATATACTTGCATTGGAGGCTGTTCAGAGACGATTCACTAGGTTGATTTCTGGGATGAAGGGGTTGTCTTATGAGGAAAGGTTGGGCCTATACTCGTTGGAGTTTAGAAGAATGAGAGGTGATCTTATTGAAACATATAAGATTCTGAGGGGGCTTGACAGGGTAGATGCTGAGAGGATGTTTCCCCTCGTGGGGGAATCTAGAACTAAGGGGCATAGTTTAAAAATAAGGGTTGCCCATTTAAGACGGAGATGAGGAGGAATTTCTTCTCTCAGAGGGTCGTGAATCTTTGGAATTCTCTACCCCAGAGAGCTGTGGAGGCTGAGTCGTTGAAAAAATTCAAGGCTGAGATAGACAGATTTTTGAACTACAGGGGAGTCAAGGGTTATGGGGAGCAGGCAGGGAAGTGGAGTTGAGGCCAAGATCAGATCAGCCATGATCTTATTGAATGGCGGAACAGGCTCGAGGGGCCGAATGGCCTACTCCTGCTCCTATTTCTTATGTTCTTATACAGGTTGAGCGTCCTGAATCCGGCAACCTTGGGACCGAGGCCGAGCCAGTTTTCGTGTTTTTCCGGACTTCGGAACGTGTTTCTGATGTCCGAAGTCCAGAAATATCGCAACCTGGGCTCGGGCGTTTCCGGACTTCAGCCATCAGAAACACGTTCTGAGTCCGGAAATGCCTGGGCCCAGGTTGCGATATTTCTGGTTTTTGGACGTCACCTTGTAGTTCTTCTCCTCGCAGGCCTTGTAGTCCTCGCTTCTTCGCAACGCATGGTAAGCCTCCCTCTCTTGTTTTTGCAACGCAGTACTCTGTAACTGTACTTAATGTGAGCTTCCCGGCCTGTGTCTTTTGCTACCATCTTCAAATTTGAAAAGGAATGTACAGTACTCAAAGCATGAAATATAATGACAAAGATTGATTGCTTTGTCAAACGGCACTTTTTCGACTTGATCACAGGCATCATCATCATCCTCACTGCTTTCATCCTTTTCTTCTGGATGCAAAACCCTCTGCATGATTTCTTCATCTGTCACTGCATGCACAATGGGAGCATCGTTGTCTATGTCCATGACTTCTGCGACATCGTCCTCATTCAATTCCTGTGCAGCTTTGCAAGTCAGCCCTCTTGCATAATCTAAAAGTTGAGCAATCATTGCTTTCTCCCTGGACACACGAAAGCCTTGAAAGTCCTGAGGAGCATCATCAGCATCATCGTCAGCAAACATAGTTGATGGCCAGAGGTTATGCCAAGCATTGACCAAGGTGTCTGCAGTTACCAAGTTCCATGCATCCGCAGCTGTCCATATGGCGTCCTTGATAGAGAAAGCTTTTGAGAATGCTTTTATTCCCATGCCTGTGTTCACAGCATTAAGTAAACACCTCATAAACTCGTTTTTGTACAGACACTTCATCGATCTCAAAATTCCTTGGTCCATTGGCTGTATCAGTGATGTAACATTTGGAGGTAAGTAGATTCCATGGACATTATCCTTTACCAAAAGCTCAGCATTGGGATGTGCTGAGCAATGGTCTAGCAGCAAGTATATTTTGCAGTTTTCCTCAAGGCCAGCTTCCGTGCGATGAGCACGCGCCTGAGGGACAAAATTCTTCTCAAACCAGTTCAGAAAGATTACCCTGTTTACCCATGCTTTCCTATTGGCATAATAATGCACTGGCAATACTCTCAAACCCTTGAAACATCTTGGACGCTGGCTTCTCCCAATGACCATAAGCTTATACTTATGTGTCCCAGCTGCATTTGCAGCAGCAAGCACAGTCAACCTAGCCTTGATGTCTTTAATACCTGCTGGCTGTGTTTCTTCTGCTGCTGCTAATGTCTTTCGCGGTACGTAGCGCCAAAACAGTGCTGTCTCGTCAGCATTGTACATTTGCTCAGGTGAAAGGTTTTCATATCAGCAATTAGTTTGATGAACTCATCAATATAATTTTCAGCTGCCTCATGATCTGCTCAGGCTTTCTCACCACATACTTTCAGTTGCCTGATGCCATGACGCCTTTTAAATTTGGCTAGCCAACCAGAAGAGTACTCGCATGGAGTTTCAATCCCCAGTTGTGCATGGAATATTTTAGCTTGTTGCACCACCATTGGGCCAGACAAAGAAACCTTTTCACTTCGCCTCTGTCGCCACCATTCCATCACTGCTCGATCCAAATCATCACATTTCGGCTTATGCATACTTTTTCTCTTCCTCATTTCCTTATGAACATCACTTTCCGCATAAAACTTCATGAGCTGTTCTTTCTGTTTTCTAATATCATAGAATTGGAGAGTCCAACACCATACTCCTCACTCAATCTTCTCACTGAAGCACCTCTATCTAATCTCTGAAGTAACTCAACCTTCTTGGCAATTGAAAGTGAACTATGCTTCCTCTTTCCTTTATCTGAACCCATTGGGGTATCTGTTGGCCTTTTGACATGTTTGCAATGACAACACAAATTCACAATCTTTACCTGTGCAGATCTTTAAATCGGGAAAAACATCACCGCAATGGAGTCAGGTTGGGTGGGGTCTGATCATGGGGTGTAGGTGAGTCACCTGGGGTTGGGTCTGACCAAAGGGACTTGTGTGCTGTGCAGAGTTGATTCTGGCCAAAGGGACTTGTGTGCTGTGCAGAGTTGATTCTGGCCGAAGGGACTTGTGTGCTGTGCAACTTGTGTGCTGTGCAGAGTTGATTCTGGCCGAAGGACTTGTGTGCTGTGCAGAGTTGATTCTGGCCGAAGGGACTTGTGTGCTGTGCAGAGTTGATTCTCGCCGAAGGGACTTGTGTGCTGTGCAGAGTTGATTCTGGCCGAAGGACTTGTGTGCTGTGCAGAGTTGATTCTGGCCGAAGGGACTTGTGTGCTGTGCAGAGTTGATTCTCGCCGAAGGGACTTGTGTGCTGTGCAGAGTTGATTCTGGCCGAAGGACTTGTGTGCTGTGCAGAGTTGATTCTGGCCGAAGCGACTTGTGTGCTGTGCAGAGTTGATTCTGGCCGAAGGACTTGTGTGCTGTGCAGAGTTGATTCTGGCCGAAGCGACTTGTGTGCTGTGCAGAGTTGCTGCGGACCCCAGAGCAGCGGTGTGGTGACTGTGAAGACCTAGCCTGGAACTGGTAGGATTGGCGTTTTTATTCTTGCAATTTTTGTCACTGTACAGTAGTTGGATTTCATTTTTTGACTTTTCACTGGGCCCGGCTGGCGGCGGAAACGGTTTGACAGGGTGTCCGGATTCTGGAACATTTTACGGATCCCGGACGACCCTGCCACCAATCGTCCCGGAGTCCGGATTCTGGAACTCCGGATTTTGGATGCTCAACCTGTACTGCAATGGGATCTGGGGTTACAGTGAGGAGTGGTGTATACTGCACTCTTGGAGCTGTTAACTTTTTGAGAACGGTCTTCTAAATACCATTTTGAACTAAATACCAATTGTGAACTTAAAATTGCTTATTTCTACACCACTTGACTAATAGTTATCGGAGCTGCTTTCAAAGTATCCCTGCTGATAGTGTCAGTGGTGCCATATTTCAGTTATGATGTTAAACCAAGGCTCCTTCTGCATCTAAGGTGGACATAAAAGAATCCATGGCACATCTCAAAGAAGAGCAGGAAAGTTCTGATGTCCTGACTGGTATTTATCCCTCAACCAACATCACTAAAACAGGTTACCTGGTCATAAGTCATTGCTCTTTGTGGGACCATGCTCTACACCTATATTTTCAGACAAATTTGTGGAGATGTTATTGACCGAGGTAAGGACAAGGCTTGGCTCTTTGGCACCTCTTATGGAAGGAAATATGGGGCTGGATTTTGCCAGCCCTGGGGAGGCGGGTTTGGAGGCGGGATTGTCGGGGGAAATGACAGAAATTGGGGGCGGGTGCCCAACCCGCCTCCATGCTATCTTGCCAGGAGGTGGGTAGCCGTCCCGCGCCGGGTCCCATCTCCTTGGAGGCGGGAAGGGATTAAAGCCACTTAACTGCCTGTTAACAGGCAGAAAATAGGCTTATCTCCATTTTGCCCACACAAGTGCGGGCTTCCTGAAGGCTCCGAAACCTGCCAGGGTCACCGAGGCAAATAGTGGGTCTGCGGGGGTCAGAGGGGTCCAAAAGTGTGCTGTGGAGGTGAGTGATGGGTGCAAGTGTGGAGAGGTGAGTATCTGAGGTAAGTGTACAGCGTTAGAAAAAGTATACTTACCTTTGTTTCTTCCTGCAGGCTTCAGTCGGTGGGTATGCGGAGAGTCTCGCACCTCCGCGGTAGAGATGAGAGATGGCTGTTGCATTCTCAGATGCAACAACCATCTCATTTCTGCAAAAGAAAGAAGGTTGATGAGGTCTTGAATTCAAGACCTCATCAAACTACAGAGAATGTCACTGTTTGACAGCTTCACAGAGCTGTCAAACGATGACAATTCATCTGTCAAAAATGTTTGACAGATGAAACGTCATACGTTGACATTTTCTGCAACTGGCTTTCCCTTAATTGGCCTGCTAAGCCCGCTGAGCGGGCTTAACAAGCTCAATCAAGGGAAAATGGCGTGGGTTGGCCAGAAGTTGATGGAGGCGGGACTGAAACCCGACAAGTGGGAGTCCCGCCTCCAAAAGCTCCCCATTGGCAAAATCACCTCCATGGAGGTGGCACAGCCAGCCAGTGCTAAAGGGAAAATAAGAGATCCTGTGCTCTGAAGCTATTACTTAGCTGTAGCACTTCAGCGTAAGGGTATATCTGGGCTGGCAGTGGCACAAGAGCTCACTTTGGCAACAAGACTTGGAGAAAAGGAGATTGGGACTTGCAACCACTGATGGGAGGAAGCGATTGAGTAGGAAGGTAGGCTAGTTAGAAAATGGAGAATCATGCCAGGCAAAGGGGAACCTGTTACTCAGTATAGATTGGATTAGGATTAGGAGTGGCTGCCTATATTTAGAAAAAATAAATAAATCCAGCAAGTTCCTGCCCTGTGGTTCCCACAGCCCAGTCGTGTTACTGGAAAAGTAATGGAATCCTCAATATATGATTGCCACAGACCAATCAAAGGAGGAACAGGCCACGCTGTTCTCGGGCACCAAATAGATTCCTAAAAGTGACACAGCTTCAAACATAGCATTTGTAATAATGACCAGTTTTATGTTGGGGACTGACATGCATTAGGAATAAGGTTGAGGCTATCCATATCATTCACAACAGATCCTTGAAGCTGGGAGAGGAAGCTTATCTCAGCAGTCTGGGTTATTTCAGCATCACCTCCCAGAAGACAAAGAGCAGCATCCTTACCTGCTTCACTTCCCAGCACCATTTTAAAAAAAAAACCTCTGGAATGAAATTTTACATTATATACTATATAAGGTTTGTTTTTGTAGATTTTCAAAAATTTAGGAATGATAAACTAAACAGTAAGAGGAAATTATGTTTTGACCTTGTAATGATATGCAATGTTGCAAATGATCTCTCTTTTTCTTTCACAGTATTCATATCTTTATCCAGCAGAGGTTGCGAAAGAACTTAACAATGTACATGCAATGTACAGAGACCTCTCTGTGTGTTTTGACTTTTATTGTAAGTAATGGTTTACTGTTTACATAGAGATGGATAAATTACATTTAATTGTTCTCCTATACATGATTAAAATGCATAACTCCATATTTATTTAGTTTCAAAAGTTTCAAAACATTAGCGTAAAATACAGGGTTTTTTTCCTGAGTGCAAATTTTGGAGAGTTTAAAAAGAAAATACAATACTGTATGGTGAGGCAAAAACAACAACTTACATTTCAGTAGCACTCCTCAGTTGCAGGAAGACATCACTGGTCATTACCACATTGCTGCTTGTGGGACCTTGCTGTGCACAAATTTGCTTTCCTACATTACAACAGTGACTAGACGTCAAAAAGGACTTCATTGGCTGTAATGCGCTTTGGGACATCCTGAGGTCACTATATCAATGCAAGTCTTTCATTTTACTTTCAAAGGGAAAAAGGAGATTTGGGAGGAATTAAAAACATGGTAAAAGTGAGTTTTGAAGTTTTGAAAACAGGAAGGACAGTGATAAGGTGGAGGAAACTGGGCAGAGTGTTTCAGAGTGCAAGAGCATAATGACTGAATGAGTAGGCACTGATGGAGGAATGGGAGACAAGGAGAAGCACAGTGTTGGAGAAGTGAAGTATGTGAGCATGTAAGGCAGGAGGAGATCACTAAGGTAGGGTGGGGATGAGGACATGTAAGATGAGTCAACTTGCCAGGTCATGGGGTGCCAGTGAATCTTGGAAAGGATAGTGTGAATCCAATATGTAAAAAGCCCAACAAGGGAGGATTCGCTATTGGATCTAGTAATGGGGAATGAACTAGAGCAGATAAGAGAAGTAAAAGTAGGGGAACATCTAGGCAATAGAGACCATAATATAATACGCTTTAAGATAATAATTGAGAAGGACATAGGTATGACAAAGACCAGGGTAATAGATTGGAGAAAAGCTGATTTTATGGGGCTGAGAATAGAACTTGGGGAAAATAAAATAGACAACAGTATTGTCAAACAATGATGTAGAACAGCAATGGGAAACATTTAAAATGATGTTCAACAGAGTCCAGGAAAAATATATTCCGCTAATAAACAAGAACAAGCTAAACACTAATGAGACACCATGGATGAATAAAGCCATAAGGGAAAAATTGAGGGTAAGGAAAGAGGTATACATTAAGTACATGGACAGCAGCATGATAAGGGAGAATATGAAGGGATTAGGAGAGAAGTCAAAAAACAATTAGGAAGGCAAAGAGGAACTATGAAATTAAATTATCAAGGAACATCAAACAAAATAGTAAAATAATTTACAGGCACATCAATAAAAAAAAGAAAGGTCGGGATGGAGAGGATAATACCACAGGCAGCAATAGAGAGATGGCAGAAATATTAAATAATTATTTTGCTTCAGTATTTACCAGGGAGATAGAACAGGTGGAGATGACATTGGATGATGAGATTAGTAATGAGTTAACTGCATTTAAAATAAAACGAGGAGATATACTAAATAAACTAATGAAACTCAAAGAGGATAAAACCCCTGATCCAGATGGATTACATCCGTGCATTTTAAAAGATTCTAGGGAAGAAATAGCAGAGGCATTACTATACATATTTAGTAATTCGTTAGAAAAAGGTGTAGTGACAGAGGACTGGCGGATAGCTAACGTAATACCTATCTTTATGAAGGGAGATAGAACATGTCCTGGGAACTATAGGCCAGTCATCTTAACATCGATGGTAGGAAAAATAATGGAATCCCTACTAAAGGAGAAAATAGAAGAACATCTAGAAACAAAAAATATAATAAAAAATAGTCAGCATGGATTTCAAAAGGGAAAGTCTTGCTTGACCAACCTAATTGAATTTTTTGAAGAGCTAACAGAGAGTAGACAAGGGTAATGCAGTAATTTTTCTAGATTTTCAAAAGGCCTTCGATAAGGTTCCACATAATAGACTAATGAATAAGGTCAGGTAATGCGGAGTCGGGACAAGTAGCTGAATGGATAGCTAGCTGGCTTCAAGACAGAATGCGGAGATGCCGGTGTTGGACTGGGGTGGACAAAATTGAGAGGTCGCACAACACCAGGTTATAGTCCAACAGTTTTATTTGAAATCACAAGCTTTCGGAGCTGTCGATCTGAGGAAGGGGCGATCGACAGCTCCGAAAGCTTGTGATTTCAAATAAAACTGTTGGACTATAACCTGGTGTTGTGCGACCTCTCAATTCAAGACAGAAAGCAGAGAGTAGGAGTAAAGGGTAGCTATTCAGAGTGGCAGAAGGTGGGAAGTGGTGTTCCACAAGGATCAGTGCTGGGACCACTCTTGTTCACGATTTATATTAATGATTTCGACCTTGGAATCAAAAACACAATTTCTAAATTTGCGGACGACACCAAATTGGAGGGGAAAGCCAATACTGAGGAGGACTGCAACAAATTACAAGAAGACATTAATAAACTTGCAGAATGGGCATATAATTGGCAAATGAAATTCAACACAGATAAATACGAGGTATTACATTTTGGTAAGAAAAATAGGGAGGTCACATATTACTTGGAAAATAAGAATCTAAATGGGGTAGAGGAACAAAGGGATCTAGGAGTACAAATACACAAATCACTAAAAGTATCGACACAGGTTAACAAGGCCATAAAAAAAGCAAACCAAGCACTAAGGTTTATTTCTAGAGGGATAGAATTGAAAAGTAGTGAAGTTATGCTAAACTTGTATCAAACCCTTGTTAGACTACACTTGAAGTACTGTCTGCAATTCTGGTCACCATATTCTAAAAAGGATGTGGAGGCACTAGAGAGGGTGCAGAGAAGATTTACAAGGATGATACCAGAAATGCGAGGGTATACCTATTAAGAAAGGATGAACAGGCTGGGTCTCTTTTCTCTTGAAAAGAGAAGGCTGAGGGGTGACCTAATAGAGGTCTTAAAAATCATGAAAGAGTAGATACAGAGAGAGTGTTTCCACTTGTGGGGAAGAGCAAAACTAGAGGCCATCAATATAAGATAGTCACTAGAAAATCAAATAGAGAATTCAGAAGAAACTTCTTTACCCAGAGAGTGGTGAGAATGTGGAACTCGCTCCCACGGGGAGTGGTTGAAGCAAATAGTATAGATGCATTTAAGGGGCAATTAGACAAACATATGAGGGAGAAGGGAATAGAGGGTTATGCTGATAGAGTTATATGAGGAAAGACGGGAGGAGGCTCGAGTGGAGCTTAAACGCCGGCATAGACTGGTTGGGCCGAATGGCCTGTTTCTGTGCCGTATGTTCTATGTAATACGAGTGCAGAACTTTGCTTGGGTGAAGTTGCAAGCTACACTGTTTTGAGGAAGTTGAAGCTTTTGAGGCAGAGAGGCTGGCTAGCAGAGCATTCAAAAATGTGAGCCCTAATGTAATTAAACCATCGCCATCTCCATTACACCATATAATCCACTCCTTATCAAACTGCAGATTGAGTAAATATGTGCACAATCACGACATTTGAGCCTGAAAATACCACAAACACACTGACAGTACTCTATAATGAAAATACAATTTGACATCACAATCATAAATCAGTGGCCCTGATATATTCCATTTTACAAGGGATATGTTTCTGTGCCGTATATCCTATGTAATCCTATGTAAAACAGTTTATCCTCTAACATTGTTATATATAATTCTCTGATATTAGAGTATATGGCCTGGATATTAACAGGGGCGGGTTATGTAGGCGGGGGCGCAGTGTTTCGAACGGTAAACCCGGAAGTCCAGGTTAGCGTGTGTCTTTTGTCCTTGACTGGTTCCCCACCTGGAAGTCAGCCTGATTGACAGACTTGGCTTCCATTCGGACGGGGAGGACTCTGGAGTAAGCAGCAAGTCCAGGTAGATCCGATCCATGACCCCGGGGGGTCAGATCCCTGACCCCGGGGGTCTTTGTATGGGAGGTGGACTTGGGGGGCCGGGAGGAAGCAATCCTGCTCCTCCTGGCCCATAAGCAGTGCTGTAAAGGCACTTACCTTCTCCCTGAAGCAGTCCTCGCCTCCCTTTAGCTGCCGGGTTCCCCGAGGCCTGCAAAATCTGGCAGGCCAGGGATAAACCTTGAAAACAGGTTAAATCAGAGGCTGCCAGCCTGATTAAAATATTTAAATTGCCAACCCGCCTCCTGGGAGCAGGTTGACTGCCCGCCCCTTGTCCCACCTCCGTTAAACCCAGAAGTGGGCGGGGGTTGGGGTCAGGTTTTGAGATTTTTAAAACTTTAACCTCTGACCCGACCCCAACCCACTCGTTTTTGGGTGTTAAAATCCGGCCCTATATGCCTGAGTGAAAGTAGCTGAGTCAAATCATTGTAGATTGATAAATTTCTTTAATCCACTTAATGAAAATATATTTTCCTTTTCCTTCCAGGTTATGGAACTGGTGTTAAAAATAAACTGGTTAATTTGAATGGTACTATTCCTGTGCCATGCAGTGGTAAGACAGCATAATATGGTAGCTACATTAGAGTGTTAGATCTGTAATAGATGGCAATTTGGACTAAGAGTTAAATTCGGGCTTCCCTCCGTGGATGTGCTTTTCCAGTCTTGGGAAACTTTATCTGAGAAACACTGCTGAGGTTGAAGTTGGATTTTATCTTTCACTGGACTGAGCCTCCTGGTGAACTGCTGGGCCAGAATCTTTACCGTGGAGTCGGGTCAGGTGTGTGCGGGTCGGGAACGCGATGTTCTGCTCAGTGCGTTCTTCGGGGCGACTTTAACTTAATGGCCCCACTTAAAGCAGTCATGCGCGTTTCCCGGCCCAATTAAATGGAGCGGGTCTGACGATGTAATCAATGACTCGTTTCCAGCGCCAGTATTTAAAGCAGCCTTGCCCTCATTTGAAGATTGCTAGAGGAGTGTGGAAGGTGAAATACAAAGGTCTGAGTACTGCTCTAATCCATAAATGATGGCTAGTCAAAGGCAGAGGGCGGCACCCCGATTTTCTGATGCATCCCTGCATATTCCAGTGGAGGCAGTGAGAGCACGCAGGGCTCACTCATGGTGACTGATGTCAGCAGCCAGTGAAATGCCATCATGTACGTAATGGTAAAAATTACCCATTCTTATTAAAGCGCTACCAATTCATCTCTGTACTCTCCCACAGGTCCATAAAATGCCTCCCCCCCCCCCCACCCCCCCCCAGCTATCCGGCTGGAGGAGGAAGATGACTCCTCAGAGGAACCTCCAGCCTCTGAGGCTGCACCATCAGCAGCCCCAAGCGCACCCAGCACCAGCGCAGATACGAACACCTCGGTGGGTCCTGTGCGAGATAGAGTAGTGTTGTCACCTGGTGTCTCACACTTCACAAGTAAGCAAGAGCAGATGGTGTTAACAGGAACAGCAGTGGAGACTCATCGCCGGAGAGCACAGGACGCAACAAACTCAGCTGAGCTGCATGCAGACACTGAGCCTCGGGGGCCATCGAGAAAGAGGGTGATCTTGGAGAAGCAGCAACATTTGCAAGAGGCTCTGGCAGCCTTTGCAGCTGTGATGTCTGCAAATGTGTAAGAATGGAGGAGCCCATCTCTACAATGAGCACCACCATCTCGCAGGCGATGGCGACGATGTGCTGTTCCATGGAAAGGATGGTCACCTGCATAGAATGGTTACAGCACAGAAGGAGGCCATTCGGCCTGTCGAGCCCGTGCCAGCTCACTGCAAGAACACTTCAGCTAGTCCCACTCCCCTGCCCTTTCCCCATAGCCCTGCAAACTTTTTTCCTTCGGGTACTTATCCAATTCCCATGGAGCAGCCAATGCGCCAGTCACATGAGCACATGTTAGCTGTGGACAATAGATGGCAGATGCTCATAGACCTCATCTCTAGGAGGGATATAAATGTAGACTTGGGCCTCCATCGCCCCACTGCTGTGCAGCAAGGTGCTCTCCAGCTCCTTGCTAGCAGGGAAGTGCGGGTGGCCCATGAGAGGGATGATGGTGAGAGGGGACATGGAAGTGGGGACTCTTCTCAAAGCTCTCCCACTTCTCCCCCGTTGCCTCCCCCTCAGTCAGAGCCCCACATTCTTCATCGGATCCCGATGGCCGAGTCTGCCCCTGCACAGTTGCAGGAGCAGCAGACTTTGGCGGGGCCATCACAGGCTCCAAAGCCCAGAGGAAGTCCGCCAAAAGTGTCTAACCAGTCACAGAAGGATAGTGAGCAGCCTGTCTCTACCTCTGCTGAAGCCACAGGGATTGCACCTCGTAGAAGCACTCTGAAAAGAAAAAAGACGCAAAAGTAGATGTATGAAAAAATGTTAGTGTTAAGTTTCAGTTCTTTTGATGACATAGATAAATGTATTTCTTTGCACCATTTTCCGGTCTTGTCCATTTTTGCCTGCTACCTTTGTCACTTGGAGTGAAAGGTGAGACATTACTTAACCTCGAGCACTGGGGGTTTGGATGAGAAAAATGGCTTGTTCGTTGTAGGGATGCTTTATGGTGTTGTTGCGGGGGCGGGGGTGGTAACTTATTGTGGCAGCCATAAGTAAATCTAGCCATGATGATGCCATCCCAGGCAGCAATGTGCGCCACTGCTGGTGCCATCTCCACCTCAGGTTCCTCCTCCTCCTCTGAAGAGGCTGCGTGCTTTGTGCCTTGCTCATCCTGCAGCTCTAATCCTCGCTGCTGCGCTCTGTTGTGCAGTGCGCAGCAAACGATGATAATTCTGGAGACCCTGGCTGGTGCATACTGAAGGGATACTCCAGATCTGTCAAGGCATCTGAAGCGCATCTTCAGCATGCCTATTTTCTGCTCTATGACACATCTGGTGGACATGTGGCTGTCATAATAATGCTTCTCAGCCTCAGTACTTGGCATCCTCAAGTGAGTCATCAGCCACGTCTTCAGTGGATAGCCCTTGTCTCCAAGCAGCCAGCCGGTAAGTCTGTTTGGAGGTGCGAAGAGCTGAGGGAGGGTGGACTAGTGCAGCACCAAAGAGTTATGACAACTGCCAGGGAATCTGGCGCACACATGCATGATTATCTTTTTATGGTTGCAGACGAGCTGCAAATTGAGGTAGTGGAAGCCCTTGCAGTTCACAAACACTCCTGGGTGATGAGGAGGTGGCTTCATGGCCACATGTGTGCAGTCGATGATGCCTGCACCTGTGGGAAGTCAGCCAGAGCCGCAAAGCCGAGCGCCCGCTCAGTAACACTGGCTTCATCAGTGGCAAAGTTGATATAATTGGCTGACTTGTGAAACATGGCATCGGTCACCTGGGTGATGCATCTGTGGGCGGCTGACTGCGAGATCCCGCAAGTGTCTGCTGCAGATCCCTGGAAGGAGCCTGAGGCGAAGAAGTTGAGGGCGGTGGTGACTTTGAAGTCACTGGTAAGGAGTGTCCACCAGGACCTCTGGGCAGCAGGTCTTGTTCCAGCAAGCTACAAATGTCTGCGACAACCTGACGCCATAGCCTGAGCCTCCTGACGCACTGCTGCTCAGTCATGTTGAGGAAGCTCATCCTCTGCCTGTATACCCTGTGTTGGGGGTATCTCCTCCGGCGCGCTGCAGCCCTGTGGTGCCCCCCTCCTCAGGTCAGTGAGGAGAAGGCTGTTGTGGTTGCTGCTGCTGCTGGTGGTGCGACTCCGCTTGGTCCGATTCTGAGGATCAAGGTGAAACAGTATATACGGCTCCCATGCTGATGTAGTAGATGGCAGGTAAATTGGAGATCAGAGGGCCAATCCCTCAATGTTATGATACTGAGTAGCAATGTGGTGAGAGTGGCTTCCAAGGTTTCAGAAATGACCTGCAAACTGCTGACACCTAAATCTGTGGACATAATGGAGTGAGCAAGAGCCTTTCCATGAGGCAGGTAATGAGGTGTAATGTTGGAGTATTTATGTGCTTTTCCCAGCTCTCAATAAATGGACTTGCCAATGGGCACTGAGCTACCGACTCCCCTTCACAGGCGAGGTACCCGAGCTGCGTGAATCCCGTGCTCCTGCAGTAAAGGTCAAAAGCTGGCATTAAAAACCCTCTTAAGGGTCTCTCAATAAGCAGTTAATGACTTGAATGAGGTCGCCCGCCTCTGCCGATCGGGTCCGTGTCGCGCCTCAGTTAAATGCGTGAGGTGGCGGGATGACGGTGGGTTCCCGACGCGCTCGCAATTTCTGGGATTTTTATTGCCAACCCGCCCCCAAACCCACACGCTTGGCAACGGGAAAATTCTGGCCATGGTGTCGATGGAGCTATTTGTGGGTGAGATTCTATCCTTCCTATCGAGAAAGGGCAGTGCAGATGAGGGGCTGAAAAGGTTTTGTGCGAGGAAAAACCTTCAAAGCAATATTGATTTTAGAACAGTTACTTATAATACAAGAACAGTTCATTGATGGTTTAACAACTTGATTCTTAAGAACAAGTAGGCTATTTCAACAAGAACTTACTCAAATTGTTTTCTCAGAAATTTCCCTTTTTCACCATTAATATTCAACAGTAATTAAATTGAGATGGTGAGGAATTTCTCCAGAGCAATATGCTGTGAAGTAATCTATAAACCCCAGTCTTTAATTGTGTAGTTGATTGCTAACTCCTTAGTAATGTACAGTGCAATTGAAGTAAGCTGACAAAGTTACTTATTAATGATTTCTGTATAATTTTTTTTGTTATTGGTAGAGAATGGAACACAATGGAACACTTTGGGGGAGAAATTCGGTATTGCCCTGTTTGGGGCGCAATTATCAGCCGGGTGCAAAGTTTAGTGCCTGGCGCTAATTATCACCTCCGACTGCAAACTTGGCTTCTATCGCCCCTGGAGGTGATTGGAGCGCTAAATCAGGCGCTACACACCTCTCTTGAGGCGCTAACGCCGAGGAGCGAGGCGCTACCTCAGAGCGCTGGCGAAGCTCATGTGATGTCAGTTAGCAATGGAACACAGACACACTGGCGCCAACCAGTTCTTAAAGGGGAGGGTCGACCTTGCTCTCCAGCCATACCCTGCTCATTGCAGCCTTGAATCCCGGCCTGGAGAGACCTGTACATCAATTCTGCTGGAAAGAACAATGGAGAGGCCCAGGGAAAGTGCTCATCGTGCAGCCCCCATAGTCTCTTCTAAATCGATGCAAGGAAGGTCAAATCAAAATGAACCTGCAACATGCTGCTCAGTACCCAAAACTCCTTCACACAGCGTTGAACCTCTCCAGAAGTCTCTCTCTCAGAATCCGTGGTGCAAAAATGTCGCCGACAAAAAAAGGCAGGGAGCGGCCGCCTTTAAATAGCGCTCCCCCAGTCCTTTCCCGACTGCAAAACGTTCCCCTCAACCTGTCGTTGCTAGCGGCAGGCGGAAAGGCAGGGAGCGCCACTCAATATCCGGTCCGGGGCCCTACCGGGGCGTTGCACACTCGACTGACGTCACGCTCTGCGGGCGCAGGAGATCGTAGCAGTAGTGTTTAGCGCCGCCGCAAAATGTCTGGTCAATTTTGCGAGTGCCGCAAATATCGCCGTGCCCGGGCGTTAGTTGCTTTGTGCCCCGTGGGCGCTAACGGGAGGCGCTAAGGAACCAAATTTTTCCCCCTTTAAGTTTTGGGTATTCAGTGTGAAGATCAAACATGCTAAGGTCAGCTATCGACTCCCCACACCAGTCCCTCTAAGTGAGATTGCTAATGTAGTTAGTGCCAATTACCTCTTTATTTGGGCAGTTTTGTGTTTGTGCGCGTGCCACAAGGAATTGAATTAAGATTCCCTAAACTAATGTCAACAATAACAAAAATTGCATTTATGTACCATGTTTAATGTAGGAAAACGTACCAAGGCACTTCACAAAAGTATAATAAGACAAATTGTGAAATGCCCTGTACAGACATCAGTCTGGGGAGACTTTTCTATCACAACTCATCTGGCCAGGATTCAAACCCTGTTGAAAGGTTAATATCTAATCCACTGTACCACCCAGTTCCTTCCCCCTAGATTAACAATTCAAGAAACAGTCTATTAACTTTAATAAAATTTTTTTTTCATTCATGGGATGTGGACCTCACTGGCAAGGCCAGCATTTATTGCCCATCCCTAATTGCCCTCGAGAAGGTGGTGGTGGGCCATCTTTCTTGAATACAACTGAGTGGTTTGCTCGGCCATTTCAGAGGGCAGTTAAGAGTCAACCACATTGCTGTGGGTCTGGAGTCACATATAGGCCAGACCAGGTAAGGACGGCAGATTTCCTTCCCTGTGGACATTAGTGAACCAGATGGGTTTTACAACAATCCGGTAGTTTCGTGGTCACCATTACTGATACAAACATTTTAATTCCAGATTTATTTAATTGAATTTAAATTCCCCAGCTGCCGTGGTGGGATTTTGAACTCGCGCCTCCGGTTTATTAGTCTAGGCCTCTGGATTACTAGTCCAGTAACATAACCACAATCCTACCATACCCAATATTAACTCACAAGTCTTATGTTTTGTGGCTCCTCTGTGGGTCAGGTTAGTGAATCATGTTGAATAAACAAGAAAGAATGGAAAACAAATGTTTTATGTAAGTTTAAAAAAACCTTTAAATTTAGAGCCAAAGAGATAAAACCAGATACCCCCAGGCATGGATGGATCTCACAAATTTTACTATTTTTTTTAACAATGTGCAAATGTGTTTATATTCAGGCCTAATTTATAATGTTCCAGTAAGCATCTGGTTGCATAACGCACACCCCCTGAATCCACCAAAATGTTTTGTGAAGGGGCTACCAATTCCGTGCCGAAATCCTGGAATTCATATCGATAACACCGGCATGATGTCTTCAAGTTATTTATGCAACTGGAAATACGTAAGCAAGAATACATGTTATAATTTTGTTCATACAGCAAAAGCCAAAGCTCAGTAAAGACGATTCTTCTCAAAGTAATGAGATGAATCGATGGATGTTTGAAATGCTCTGGTTTTGGCAAATTTAAACACAACAATTCTGACCTGAGACTGTATGTTACTTGATAACTTGAATACAATAGCACATAAGTTATTGAATATAGCAATAGTATATTTAACTTAACCAAGTTTCTAGTAGAATGTCTAACCTAGTCCTTTTTGAACATGAGAATTGGTAGAGGATACTCACTAAGCACATATCAGATATATTATTCAATGATCAGACCATGTCAAATTATGCCAAAGTGACATTTATAATTATATTATAAACATTGCGTTGCAAAGGTGGTGTGATACTAGTTTAAGAATGTGTTTAAAATAATGAAGTATCAGGTTTTTTAAATTGTACATTCACCTGTTGTAATGTTTTTAAACATAGAAATTGAGTAGAAGTGAATTTTTTCCCATCCCAGTGGGTGTAACATTGGATTTAGTTCTCAATTGTACACATATTGATAGCTGTGGGATTGCTGCAGGAACATACATTACACTGGTCCTCATAGCAGCTACTTTCAAATGTCTTCACAACCTAATCAGTATATTTTATAAGGGTTGTGGCAAACGTTTTAAGGTATGATCCAGTAATTTCATTTGTGATGAAAACACTTGCTAAATCAGAATCAATCTCTCCCTCTCACCCTCCCCAGAACACAGTGGTGTTTTTTAATCTTTGTGTATCTCCATGTACAATAAAAATACCAGGCCAGCTAATTTGTCCCACCAAATATATATCAAATGATGTTAAAGAAAAGTCTGCCACTGTTTTTTTTCACTGTAAAGCTGTTTTAATGACAACCAAATAGATACTTTTTTGTTCAAGATATATTTGAGTTTCTCCAAGTGCAATAGAATACAAGAGTGAAAGTGCTATGCAAGAGCAGTAGTAGAATAGGATTATTATGGAATTTTATAAATATTTTATTCCAAAGGTGGTGTGAGGATAGTTTAAGAGTGTGTTTTTAAATGGGAAAATTTAAAATACAATTTTGACTTGGGTTGAGGAAAGGTGCAGTAAAGTAATTGCTGTGAAGTAAAAATTCAAAGTTCAAGGTCTAGGCAATAAGGGTTTTCATTGTTATTTATTGTTTACTGGATGGTTCTGCTTTCTTTAGCCAGCATCGCATTTGGTGGGTCTTATTGAAGATATAAGAACATCATTTATAAATTGCTTAAATAATCCAACCCCAATTGCTCTTTCGCAAGGTAAAGTATCAATTTACTGTCGGTACATTTTACATTTTTATATTAAAAGATTTAGCAAAATCCATTGTCTCCACCTTTTTTAAATTTCAGTTTTTTGTTTTAGTTTATTTTCTTCCCTTCACTGGTCTTCCCATACTTTGCACCAGCAATGGCTGAGAGGAAAGGCAGTCTGCTCCCAGACCTTACTGCTTCTCTGAAGAAAAAAGGATATATGACCAGTCTAGGAATAAATTTTCCCTTTTATCTTTTTTCCCCCATCCCTGTGGGAAAACACCAAACTTCCACTTAGCCCCTTCCCAAAGGCAGTGCAAAGTTCAGGAACTCCACTTTGCACATTGTGGCATGCCACCATTTTGAATTTCACTTTTATAGATTGTTGTTCTTGATGTAACTATGTCATTAATGATATATCTAACAGGAACACAAGTTTCTTTAATGAAATGGGGAACATTTTTAGTGTATTTATAATTGGAATTAGTTGCTTTCCAGTGCCATTGCACACAGTGAATAAAGACCAAGTGTAATCTTCGGGTGAAGCAAGGTTAAAGGGTGTGGGATAATTGGAGCAAAGCGTTCAGACATAATTCAGACCCCATTTTAACATCATACGTCCCATCCTTATTTTTATGTTTCCATTACAAATTCCGCTGTCCACATTTGTAATGGAAACTGCCTATGCTGGCAGACCACTGACAAGGAGGGTGCAATTATAGCATGACTAGTTTACATAGGCAGTTTCTAATATAAATGTGGACATAAGGATTTTTAATATGAAGTATGGTTTTCTGGAGAGAGAGAGAGTGCATGCAAAGACAAGATTTTTAATATAGATATGTTGAGTAAGAAAGAAGTGACTACTTCTTGGAATAAAGCGCTGGTAAGCAGGCACTTTTCATGTGCTAAAGCCTGGAAATCGCTTCCCATTCACTTTAATTAATTTGAATAACTTACAACTTCTTTATTTTGTTGAGGAAAAAATTTGGAATGCAAAATCTTTAAAGTCTGTTAAAGTACAAAAAAAAGGCATGACTTGGAAGAGAATTGTAAAAGTGATATTTGCAAATAGAGCTTTAGGAGAACATGTTTTAATTTTACTTTGAATTGTGTCTTTTAGCACACCTTTCTCCCAACTCTCTTGCTATACCTCCTCAGCCAAGGTAAGCCCCTGTTGCTGGTGATTATCCCTATCCTATGGGTGATTACTTTTAGAAGTTAAATACTTTGTAACTCCTCTGTAAATTTGTCAATTATTGCAGTGGTAGATTTATTGATGCAAATACAGTGTACTTTGTTCAACAAGAAGTGAAGCAGTGAGAATATTTAAAAATGTTAATGGTACACTAGATTGCAGTTAACTACAGAATTGCAATAACTCACTACATTAAATATCAATGCACCAATAACAAGGGCATTGTTGTGTAAATCTATTTAAATAGATATTGTCCTTTTACTTTAAAAAAGGTACAGTCAGTTTGGGAAGTAGAGATGTAGGCCGTGATTTTGCCAGCGCTCAGAGAGGCGGGTCAGAGGTTAAAGTCCTATTGATTGACGGCGGGCCACGAACCCGCTGTCAACCCGCCTCCAAACAGCCTTCCCAAGTGTCGGGTCCCCGATTTGCGAATGGACCCGACACCTAGCGGCAGGAAACGGATTAAAGGCAATTACCTGCCTATTAACAGGTACTTGTCAGTAGTGTTCAGCCTGTTTTTCAATTTTCCCGCTTCTAGGATGGGTTTCATGACGTCCGGACACCACGCCAGGTAAGTGTGGCGTGTTGTGAGTCTGGTGTAATGTTTGTGAAAACATGACAGCTGCAGAAGTGGTGTGAAGGATGCAATGTTGCACATGGTGAGTTTTGGAGCAAAGAAAATGTTGGTTACTGCATTTTTAAAACATAAACAGATTTCTTTATCTTACAAGTTTTTAAATCAACTATATGTCCAGTGTCACCTCATTGGGAGAACCTCTCTCGCCAGTGACAGATCGCTTCTGTCATCTCACCTGCAGCTGCCATCTATTCCAGCATATGGAGGGAGTCATTGGAGTGCCTGGGTGCAAGAGTTCACCTTTGTGCAGTGATTGTCAGTGTTTTCAGAACCTCAATGCTGTCAAACACTGAGAAATCAACTGTCAAAATAAAATTGTGCATGGTCCCTTTAAGGAAACTGGCAGATGACGCATCATCAAATGACGTCATGAGACCCATTAATGATCTAGACGAGGGAACTAGATGTAATATCTCCAAGTTTGCAGACGACACAAAGCTGTGTCGTGTGTGCTGTGAGGAGGATGCAGAGAAACTCCAGTATGATTTGGACAGGTTGGGTGATTGGGCAGATGCATGGCAGATGCAGTATAATGTGGATAAATGCGAGGTTATCCACTTTGGTGGCAAAAACAGGAAGACAGATTATTATCTGAACGGCAATAGATTGGGAAAAGGGGAAGTGCAACGAGACCTGGGTGTCCTTGTGCACCAGTCGCTGAAGGTAAGTATGCAGGTGCAGCAGGCGGTGAAGAAGGCAAATGGTATGTTGGCCTTCATAGCGAGAGGATTCGAGTACAGGAGCAAGGATGTCTTGCTGCAGTTGTACAGGGCCTTGGTGAGACCACACCTTGAGTATTGTGTGCAGTTTTGGTCGCCTTATCTGAGAAAGAATGTTCTTGCCATGGAGGAAGTGCAGCGAAGATTCACCAGGCTGATACCTGGGATGGCAGGAATGAAGTATGAAGAGAGATTGGGTCGATTAGGCTTATATTCGCTAGAGTTTAGAAGAATGAGAGGGGATCTCATTGAAACTTATAAAATTCTAACAGGACTAGACAGACTAGATGCAGGAAGGATGTTCCCGATGGCGGGGGAGTCCAGAACCAGAGGTCACAGTCTAAGGATAAGGGGTAAGCCATTTAGGACTGAGATGAGGAGGAATTTCTTCACCCAGAGAGTGGTGAACCTGTGGAATTCTCTACCACAGAAGGCAGTTGAGGCCAATTCATTAAATATATTCAAGAAGGAGTTAGATATATTTCTTAAGGCTAAAGGGACCAAGGGATATGGGGAGAAAGCAGGGACAGGGTACTGAATTTGGATGATCAGCCATGATCGCATTGAATGGCGGAGCAGGCTCGAGGGGCCGAATGGCCTACTCCTGCTCCTATCTTCTATGTTTCTATGACCCGCTTCCTGTTAATTGGCCGTTAAGCCCGCTTAACAAGGTCAATCAAGGGAAACTCACATCTGTGGAGTGGAGGCAGCTGGGGGCGTGACCAGAACCTGGAAACCAGCTGACACGCACCCATCCCGCCACCGAACGCAAAATCACGGCCATAGAGTTAGTTGGAACATAGGCGTTTCTCTGGAGTACAGACTGAAGAACTGATAAATACAAAACAGGTGCTAGGATGACACTATTGGCAGAAGGGTGTAATTACAGTGTGATAAGTTTAGATAGGTAGTTTCCATTATAAATGTGGACATGAGAATTAATAATGGAAAAAGTTGACAAAGTTTATGCAGATGTATGTTTTTAATATTATAGGTTTTATATATAAGCAGCATTACAGTTTGAGGACTGAGGTGCTGGTTTAGCAGTGAAAATGACAGGGCTGGCCTCGGGTAGCACGTGATTGGGATCGTGGAAGGCGATGGACAAGAGGGCAGGCAAGCTGGGGCCCAATGCTAGATCACCATAATGGGTCAGGAGGCGAGTGGGGATGACGAATGGCAGGCCGGGACTACTATATAGAAGGCAGCAGGTACCAGCCCAATGATGTGCTGCGTCTTGGTTTTGGAAAGAAACAAAATAAAATGGCGATGGAGCGAGATGCCTTGGCCCACAGCGCCACCACTGGTGGGATATCTGCAACTACAGCATGACAGGAAGATTCTCATTATAAATGTTTACATATTACGTACTGAGTCTTCAAATGTTAACATAGGGTGTTTCTATTTTAAATGTTAACATAAAAAGCATTGCTCAAAAATTGTAACAATGGATATTAAGGTTTGTGAACAGGTTAGTTTGATCTATATAGTATTTTAAGGGTTAGTTTCCAGGCTACAATAGTTGGAGTAAAATGTTAAAAACTAAAAAGCTTCATCAAATTTTTCATGTGGGGTCGTATATTAATTGGTTAAAACGTCCAACAGAAGGAGTACTCTGCTAAACGGCCATTAAACTTAAATAAATGCATAGGGAGTTTATCAATTTAATTTTTGTCTTTCTGAAGCCTCATACAGGAGCATTCTGATTGATTCAATGTAGGCTTTATTCCCAATTTTCCGATTGGCTGTTTTTCTACAGTAAAAGCAATAAGCCAATAACGTGTTAAGGAAATAATTCAATTATCCTTTCTGATCTGTTCTTTACACTAGATAGTGAACCAATTGGCGTTACTAGGAAAAACATTGAGGTCCCTTTCTACTGCCATTACAGTTTGCTGTTTAACTCTACACAGTAACCCACCAAACATGAAAAAACAGCAGTTATTGGTAACTTAATGCTGTAATGCCTACTATTGGGCCAGATACTTCGACCTCCACGGGTACGTACGAGGTGTGTAAGCACCCGTAGGGGCCTCGCAAGTGCCGGTTTCAGGTATGCGAAGCGCATGCGCTAAAACCCGGCACTTCCAATCTGTCTGGGAGAAGGGCCTCCGCAGGCAGGGAGTTCCGCTTTCTGCACAACCTCCGCCTGCTGAAAACCTTTAAATATCTTACGCCTGGTAGAAGCATGCGTAAGGCCTGCTTTTACCAGCATAAGAGTTTTAAAAAATTATTTTTTTCGCTCATTTATAATTTAAAAATACTTTTTAAAAAAGGTAAGTTTATTTTTAGCCCTGTAAAAAACTTTAATTATTTTTTTCAAAAAATTAAATTTTTGTTTAAAATATTTAATTTAATGTAATTTTAACTAATTTTAAATACGTGATTTAAAAAAAAATTATTTAATGTTTAACTCTGTTTTTAAATGTGATCCCCATTCATACTTTTGACAGATCTATGCGGAGAGACCTGTCAAAAGTATGAATGGGGAGTCCCTTCGTTGATTGGTTCCCCATGGCCCACGTGATCCCAGGGACGTTTGCGAACCGCCTGCGCCCCTGGGATACCTGGGCCTCTGCGCACGCGGACCAGGAGAGGCCCAGGATCGGAAGTCTCGGGACCTATGGAGCCAGCAGGTAAGTGCGTAGATTTTTCCCGATCGGAGGCATCCGCACGCAGGAAGCCTCCGATCGGAAAATCCGGCCCAATGTGTTTTCAACCTCATTGTCACCAGCCTCACTGGGAGGACTTCTCCTCGGTCTCCACCTTCCCTACTGCTTCTCCACCCAGCCTCCTATCTGATGGTCCTGGACATTTGTCTACTGCTCTGTGACTTCCCTGAGTCAACCCCACTCTCCTGCTTAGTTTTGTACTGATCGAAATAGATAGCTTGCATTGGAGAAAGCTGGAGGCCTGTCCACAATGGATCAGAACTCCTATTTTAGCTTGCACAGCTCTTACTGGGGCCAAACAAAGAGCCGAGTGTGGACAGTAGGTTATTATTTTCTTAAGTGGATTTTGCATGTTCTGCACTTCTGCAGAGAAAATAAGTTGTCTCAATTTAACTTTGAGTATTAGGCAGCCATCAATAGAATAGTATTTTTTAAATATTGTCAATAGGGTGAAATTAAAGAATTGAGTGGGAGTGGAGTTTTCCACCTTTACCACTGGCTGAAAATACAAGCCTTTGCAGTACAGTACATCATCTCTAAAAGATAAAATCTGATGAGGTATGTTGCTTTTCAGTTGTACCATTGCACCTTCCATTGGAAATAGTTGTCAGAGTCTCCAAAACGTTCCTCAGCCTCTGATTTCTGGTTGTGTCCTGCCTGCCTATTCAACTGAATGGCGTAAGTAAACAGGTTAAGATAACTGCATACTGAGTCATTTTTAAATAGTAAATGTGTTTTTCAATAATTTTATCAAATATTAACACCTGAAAATACCTTGTAGGCAAGTTAGTACATAAAGGAAAGGTAGCTTTTATTGGAGTGTGCAAAATCTTTCTATCTCAGTAGAGCTTCAGCCAACTTTATATTTTCTTTAGCTGATCACCCTAAATTGCTTTAATATTTCAGACATATCCCAAAGTGCTTCACTTGCAAAGAATTGCTTCAAAGTTCAGTCACATTTAATAGGTGAATGCAGCTACCATTTGTGCACAACGGTGTCCCACAAATAGCAATGAGATGAATAACTAGTTAATCTGGTGTTGCTTGAGGGAGGAAAATTGACCAGGACATCGCCAGAACTCCTTGCACTTCAAATAGCGCCATGTGATCTTTGTTGTGTTTACCAGAAAGAGCATTCGGGCCTCATTTTAACATCTCATCTGAAGCATGCTATCTCTGACAGTGCAGCACTCCCTCAATATTGCATTGAATTGTCAGCCTACCTTACGTGTTCAAATCTTAGAAAGGGACTTGAACCCACTTGAGCACATAAGGTAAGCTGACACTAAAAAAGGCGGGGGAGGGGTCAGGTGACCGGAAATTTACAAATCTAAGGAGAAAGGTCAAGGCAATAGAGCAGTGTAGCAATTTGGGTAAAAAAATAAGCAGAGTGTGACAGGAAGGGACAGAGTTTAATGGTAGCAGTGCAGCAGAGAATAAGGTCAAAGCAGGGAATAATGGTAAAACATTTAAATTAAAGGCTCTTTATCTGAATGCACGTAGCATTCGTAACAAGCTAGACGAACTAGTGGCACAAATAAGAGATAAATGGGTTTGATCTAATAACCATTACAGAGACATTGTTGCAAGATGGCCAAGGTTGGGAACTAAATGTTCCAGGGTACTTGACGTTTCGAAAAGACAGGCAGAATGGAAAAGATGGGGGAGTAGCCCTGATAATAAAGGATGACATAAGGACAGTAGAGAGAAAGGATCTCGGCTCGGAAGATCAGGAAGTAGAATCAGTATGGGCGGAGATAAGGAATAACAAAGGGCAGAAAACACTGGTAGGAGTAGTATATAGGCCCCCTAACAGTAGCTATACCGTTGGACAGAATATTAATCAAGAAATAGTAGGAGCTTGCAACAAAGGTAATGCAATAATCTTGGGGGACTTTAATCTTCATATAGACTGGACAAATCAAATTGGCAAAGGTAGTCTGGAGGACGAGTTCATGGAATGCATTCGGGACAGTTTCCTAGAACAGTATGTCATGGAATCAACCAGGGAACAGGCTATTTTACATCTTGTGTTATGTAATGAGACAGGGTTAATTAGCAATCTCATAGTAAAGGATCCTCTGGGGCAGAGTGATCATAATATGATAGAATTTCACATTAATTTTGAGAGTGACTTGCCTAAGTCCAAAACTAGAGTCTTAAACTTAAATAAAGCCAATTACATAGGTATGAGGGGCGAGTTGGCTAAGGTAGATTGGAAAAATAGATTAAAAGGTATGGCGGTAGATAAGCAGTGGCTAGCATTTAAAGAAATATTTCATAATTCTCAACAAAAATACATTCCATTGAGAAACAAAAACTCCACAGGAAAAGTGATCCAACTGTGGCTAACTAAAGAAGTTAAGGATAGCATTAGATTGAAAGAAGAAGCTTATAATGCTGCAAAGAATAATAGTAAGCCTGAGGATTGGGAGAGTTTCAGAAACCAGCAAAGGTTGATCAAAAAATTGATAAAAAGGGAAAAAAATAGAATATGAGAGAAAACTAGCAAGAAATATAAAAGCAGATTGTAAGAGTTTCTACAAGTATGTAAAAAGGGAAAGAGTAGTGAAAGTAAACGTTGGCCCCTTAGAGGCTGAGACAGGAGAAATTATGGGGAATAAGGAAATGGCAGAAACGTTAAACAAATATTTTGTATCTGTCTTCACAGTAGAAGACACAAAAAGCATACCAAAAATGGTGGGAAACCAAAGGTCTAATGAGGGTGAGGAACTTAACATAATTAATATAAGTAGAGAAAAAGTACTAGAGAAACTAATGGGACTAAAAGCCGACAAATCCCCTAGACCTGACGGCCTAGGGTTCTAAAAGAGTTGGCTGAAGAGATAGTGGATGCATTGGTTTTGATGTTCCAAAATTCCCTAGATTCTGGAGAGGTCCCAGCGGATTGGAAGGTCGCAAATGTAACACCGCTATTCAAGAGAGGATGGCGAGAAAAAACGGGGAACTACAGGCCAGTTAGACTGACATCAGTTGTCGGGAAAATGCTGGAATCCATTGTTAAGGAAGTGGTATCAAGTCACATGATTAGGCAGAGTCAGCATGGTTTTATGAAAGGGAAATCGAGTTTGACAAATTTATTAGAGTTTTTTTAGGATGTAACTAGCAGGATAGATAAAGGGATGTTGTATATTTGGATTTCCAAAAGGCATTTGATAAGGTGCCACATAAAAGGTTATTACACAAGATTAGGGTTCATGGGGTTGGGGGTAATACAGTAGCATGGATAGAGGATTGGTTAACAGACAGAAAACAGAGAGTAGGGATAAACAGATCTTTTTCAGGTTGGCAGGCTGTAACTAGTGGAGTGCCGCAAGGATCAGTGTTGGGGCCTCAGCTATTTACAATCTATATTAATGACCTAGATGAAGGGACCGAGTGTAATGTATCCAAGTTTGCTGATGATACAAAGCTAGGTGGGATAGTAAGCTGTGAGGAGAACACAGAGTCTGCAAAGGGACATAGATAGACTAAGTGAGTGGTCAGTAAGGTGGCAGATGGAGTATAATGTAGGGAAATGTAAGGTTATTCACTTTGGTAGGAAGAATAGAAAAACAATATTTTTTACATGGTGAGAAACTTTCAAATGTTGGTGTTCAGAGAGATTTGGGTGTCCTCGTGCAAGAAACACAGAAAGCTAGCATGCAGGTACAGCAAGCAATAAGGAATGCAAATGGCATGTTGGCCTTTATTGCAAGGGGGTTGGAGTATAAGAGTAAGGAAGTCTTGCTACAATTGTACAGGGCCTTGGTGAGACCACACCTGGAGTACTGTGCACAGTTTTGGTCTCCTTATCTAAAGTAAGGATATACTTGCCTTGGAGGCGGTGCAACAAAGGTTCACTAGATTGATTCCTGAGATGAGAGGGCTGTCCTATGATGAGAGATTGTGTAGAATGGGCCTATACTCTCTGGAGTTTAGAAGAATGAGAGGTGATCTCATTGAAACATACAAGATTCTGAAGGGGATTGACAGGGTAGATGCTGAGAGGTTGTTTCCCCTGGCTGGAGTGTCTAGAACTAGGGGGCATAGTCTCAGGATAAGGGGTAGGCCATTTAAGACTGAGATGAGGAGGAATTTCTTCACTCAGAGGGTTGTGAATCTTTGGAATTCTCTGTCCCAGAGAGCTGTGAATGCTGAGTCTTTGAGTATATTCAAGGCTGAGATAGATAGATTTTTGGACTCTAGGGGAATCAAGGGATATGGAGATGGGGCGGGAAAGTGTGGTTGAGGTTGATGATCAGCCATGATCTTACTGAATGGTGAAGCAGGCTCGAAGGGGCCATATGGCCTACTCCTGCTCTTACACTGAAGTGTCATAAGAACGTAAGAAGTAATACTGACCCAAAGTGCTATCAGCTAAACCAAAGTGGCACAAGGTGAGCTGAGTGAAGCGAGATGTACATCAGTCCTCACTCTACTCAGTTACTTCTTAGGCTCCAACAACAACAACTTGCATTTATATAGCACCTTTAATGTAGTAAAACGTCCCAAGGTGCTTCACAGGAGCGCTATCAGACAAAATTTGACACCGAGCCACATAAGGAGATATTAGGGCAGATGACCAAAAGCTTGGTTAAAGAGCTAGGTTTTAAGGAGCATCTTAAAGGAGGAAAGAGAGGCAGAGAGGTTTAGCGAGGGATTTCCAGAGCTTAGGGCCTTGGCAGCTGAAGGCACAGCCACCAATGGTGGAGCGATTAAAATCGTGGATACGCAAGACACCAGAATTAGAGAAGCGCAGATATCTCATCGGGTTGTGGGACTGGAGGAGATTACAGAGATAGGGAGGGGCGAGGTATTACACCAGACAGGGTATTTACCCATCAGCCATCAAGGATGCCTACTTACATCTTTTTATATGTAAAAATATATATTGTAACTTTTTAACTGTGCACAAATTTGTTAAGATCATTGTATGTTTAAATATGTTAATTGTATTTGCATTTAACTTTTACAGCCCTTAGTTACCAACATCAAGGCAGAGTAGGCAGTGGTTACTCTGTGTCTCCTACAAGAATTTCTCCAAGGTAATACTCAATACTAAGAAATTGCCTGTTACCTGTTAATTCAAATTAAGATTGTACATAAACTGCCCTGTGTTGTTTCATTTAAATTGCTTCATTTGAATTATTGGATAATTTGATTTTTCCTTCAAGGGAAATTGAGTTAAAAGGAACAGACTATATGTCACTGAAACTGCATTAGAAAAGAAGCATAAGTACATTGCGATCTCTGCTGTCGTTTATTGTATTGTGCAAACTCGTATGATTCATATTGCGTATTCTGTAGAAATAAAACAGAAAATGCTGGAAATACTCAGCGGGTCAGGCAGCATCTGTGGAGAGAGAAACAGAGTTAACGGGCTGGATTGTAACACCCAAAAACGGGTGCATTGGGGTCGGGTCAAAAGTTAAAATTTAAAAAAATCTCAACCCGCCCACTTCTGGATTTAACGGAGGTGGGACAAGGGGAAGGCAGCCAACCTGCTCCCAGGAGGTGAGTTGGGAATTTAAATATTTTAATGAGGCTAGCAGTCTCTGATTTAAACTGTTTTACAGATTTAACTGGCCAGCAGGGTATCCCAAGCTTCAGGAAACCCAGCGGCTGAAGGGAGGTGAGGACAGCTTCGGGGAGAAGGTAAATGCCTTTACACCACTGCTTGTGGGCCAGGAGGAACAGGAGTGCATCCTACCTACCCACCCACCCCCCAATAAAAAGACCCCCAGGGTCGGAGATTGGATGAGACAACCCCCCGACTTCCCCCTCCCCCCACCGGGGTTGGGAATGGGACCTACCCCGGGATTGGATACCTGCCCCCGGGGTTGTGGATCGGACCTACCCCGGGATTGGATACCTCCCCCCGGGGTTGGGAATCGGACCTACCCCGGGATTGGATACCTCCCCCCGGGGTTGGGAATGGGAACCTACCCCGGGATTGGATACCTCCCCCCGGGGTTGGGAATCGGACCTACCCTGGGATTGGATACCTCCCCCCGGGGTTGGGAATTGGACCTACCCTGGGATTGGATACCTCCCCCCGGGGTTGTGGATCGGACCTACCTGGTCCTGAGGCCTGCTCCAGAGACCTCCCCGCACGACTGGAAGCTAAGCCTGTCAATCAGGCTGACTTCTGGGTGGGGAACCTGTCAATGACAAAAGACGCATGCTGTGGAGTTAAAACTCCAGAGCATGCGGGGTAACCCAGACTTCCAGGTTTCCCATCCGAAACTCCGCCCCTCGCCCCGTTAATATCCAGGCCAACGTTTCGGGTCGATTGAAAGGTCATCGACCTGAAACGTTGACTCTGTTCCTCTCTCTCCACAGATGCTGCCTGACCTGCTAGGTATTTCCAGCATTTTCTGTTTTTATTTCAGATTTCCAGCATCCGCAGTATTTTGCTTTTGTATTCTGTAGAAAGTTGGTTTTGTGTCTAAGATGTATTGGGGTTTTAAAGTTTCCTTCTACAATACAAAAATTCAGATGACATTTGAAAACCCTTTCCAACAGTTCTGCAACAAAAAATAACTGGGAACATTAGTAAGTAAGCCTATTGATGCTTTCGTTATAAGTGTCTCTTACATGACTGACAATTTCATGAAACAAAAATGAATTTAAAATGTTTTAAAACTATTATTAACATCAACAGGTTAAAAGAAATACAGGTGGTTTTATTCATTTTTGTTCATAGTTTGTTAAAAATGTTGGTGTAGTTGCATAATGGGGTTGAAGTAGTAGCACTAAATGTTTTGTTTTATTTTATTTCTTATGTCGTTCAGTCTGTTACCTTCCAGATCTTTATATGAAGTTCTCAAGGGAAAATCTGGTATGTATTCCTGTTTTATAATCCAGCAATTGTTATGATCAGACTCACTTAATTCACAGTACAACTTGGCTTTGTGTAACAATGTGAAAATAATGAACACGCTACGTTTTCCCACATCCGTGGATCATTTTGCTTGACTTAAACAAAATAACTCCTAACTACCCTGCTGCATTCTCCCTTGTACCTGGTGACTGCCTACATGTGTCTCTGCCCTATTGTTTAACTCCCTGTGTTCACAAGTGGAGGAGAGGGGCCTATGTCAGATAACCCCTGCCGAACACCCAGGATCAGGGACCTCCCGACAGAATGCATGAGATATTTATCGATTAACGAAACAGGCTAATAAATTGCTTATTACCAACGGTCTTTGGGGAAAATTACCATTTAGCCACCTTTTATCTCCGTGCTTTAAAACACAACCCTTAAATGTAACTCTTTTCCAAATCCTTTCTATGGTAAATGGTCAAAATATCTTGAAACAACAAGTTGATGTTGTTTTAATTTGTAGAAGGTGCAACTTGTTTGAAGTTTGGAAACTGGTACATTTAAAAAATTCTTCCATTGCAAGGAAAATTTAGTCTGATAATAGTCCCATGGTGTTGCACAAGGGGAGTCGAGACCAAGTGTAGTCTTCAGGTGAAATATGGTTGGAGGGCAGGAAATAATTGGATCAGGGTGCACAGACTTAATTTAGTCCTCATTTTAAAGCCATACATTCTGTCCTTGTTTTTGAATTTTCCTTTATAAATGTGGACATAGAAATTTATAATGGAAACTGCCATGTCAACTTGTCATGCTGTAAATATACCCTCCTGCCAGTGGTGGTACTGCAGCACTTCAAATTGGGGAGGAGAAGTTTTATATAGGCAGTTTCCATTATAAAAATATACAGAGTAATTTATAATGGCAAAAGTTGAAAGTGTGTGCCGACATAAGATTTTTAAGATACTGTTAGTCGATCTCCTGTGGAGTTGCAAATGGTAAGTCAGAATATGGTCTCTCTTATCCCTTGTCTCTGTTATAGTTGTGTTGCTGTTTCTCTTTTTCTTTTTCCTCTCTCTTCAACATCCCTTCACCATCCCAATTTTCCCCCATCCCAGGAATTTATAATAGTAAAAGTTGGCTCAAAAGTGTGACAAGAACGTGACTACAGGAAACCAAGTGATGCAGACAGGAACTACGTGCAGGCATAAGATTTTTTAATATACTAGATATAGATAGATGGTGTTCAAATCTCATCATGGCAAACTGTGAAATTGAATGCAATAAATCTGGTAATTTATGGGCTGGCACCAAGAAAAATGATCATTAAAGCTGTTGTAAAATCCCAAGTAGTTCACTAATGTCCTTCAGGAAAGGAAACCTCTTCGTGGGCAGATTACTCGAAACCATGCTTTCCTAATACCATCCTGAAACCAGATGTTTTTTAGATGCTTCTCTGTTCTTTCTCGCCTGTTATGTGAGGAAGGGCCTAGTCTCTGCTCTGCACCCACCCCCACCTCAAAAGAGGTGTGGCTCAGGTTAAATAGGTAGTAATATGGATACATTAATACCCCAATGTGCTGCATCACCATACCAGCTCAATCAGTAAGTTTTGTTAGCAATCCTTTATATAGTAACAGTAATGCTTTGGGCAGGAGAAGACCACTGACCCATCTAGCCTAACCTTCTAAGCCACCCATCAATTTCCTTATCAGGATTCTGGAACTAATATTCTTATATCCCTTTTCCTACTTGGGCTTTATCCAGTTCTTTTTAGAACCCACAATTGTTATATGTTCTACATCCCCCACTGGTAATCTGTTATATATAAAATACTCTATTCTAACTCCGCTCTCAAATGCAGCAATACATTATTCTGTATTTCAGATGTCCATTGCGTTGCAAAAGGGGCACCTTTGCATTCTGGAGAGTACACTTCAAATAAATCTGAGAAAACATCTTATGTAACAGAGCTGATGTCTCTGGGAATCTCATTTTCACAAAGCCCTGCAGAAGCTTCTCCTCCCATGGGGACAAAGTCAAAAGGTACATAATACTAAGAGAAACACACTGTGGCCTGTTCACAAAGAATAAATATCAACTCTTCAGAATTACAGGAAAGAGACATGGAGGTTTTCAGATTATCCTTTGGTGAACTACATTGATGTGTAATACTACCTTTGTACTGATGGTACAAAACTTGAAAGATAATTTCATATTTGCTGTCGCAGTGTGTTCATCTTTACATTGAGGGGAACAAAAGCGCATTAAGTGACCACTTTGCAGAACACCTCTGTTCTATTTGCCAGTGTGGCCCTGAGTTCTCTGTGGCTTGCCACTTGAACCCCCCCCCCCCCCCACATTCCCATTCTGACCTGACTGTCAGTCTTTAGCCTCTTGCACTGTTTCAATGCAGCTCAACACGAGGTTGAGAAACAATTTCTCATGTATTGCCCACTGTACTCTGCTAGCATCTTGCATTTTAATTTCAAACCTAACCATCAGGTTTGCTGTTTTCCATCCCTATCTCATTTCATCACCCTTTCCCTACCCCTCTCACTCCCTTAACTATTCAAAAGGAAAATACTGCAGATGCTGGAAATCTGAAATAAAAACAAAATGCTGGAAACAGTCAGCAGGTCAGGCAACATCTGTGGAGAAGAAACAGAGTTAACGTTTCAGGTCGGTGACTATTCGTCAGTTCTGATGAAAGGACATCAACCTGGAACGTTAACTCTGTTTCTGTCTCCACAGATGCTGCCTGACATGCTGAGTATTCCAGCATTTTTTGTTTTTATTTCAGATTTTCAGCATCCGCAGTATTTTGCTTTTGTAATGATCCGGAGACATGGGGGCGACTTTGCCAGCCCTGGGGAGGCGGGACTGCTGGGAAAATGGCAGAATCTGGGGGCGGGTACCCATCCCGCCCCCAACCCGCTTATGTGCCATCTTCCCAGGAGGCAGGTACCCGACCCACGCCGGGTCCCATCTCCTCGAGGCGGGAAGGGGATTAGTGCCAATTAACTTGCCAGGGTCAGCGAGGTGGGCCGTCGGTCTGCGGGGGACGGAGTGGTCGATGGTGCAAGTGTGGAGAGGTGAGTGTGTGAGGTGAGTGTAAAGTGTTTCAATAAGTTTTACTTACCTTTACTTCTTCCTGCAGGCTTCATCCCTTCAGTTCTCGGGAGTCCCTCATCTCACCGGCACAGAAAGCAGAATGGCCGCTGAACTGTCAAAAGCTGCAGCCTTCTGCTTTCTGCTCAGGAGAGATCTCTAACTGAGCCTGAGTGGAAGGGCTCAACTTAGAGGACAGATTGTCAGTGTTTGACAGCTTCACAGAGCCGTCAAACACTGTCATTTCATCTGTCAAAAGCTCTCGACAGATGAAATGTCACTCGCTGACGTCACCTGTAACCGGCTCTCCCTTAATTGGCCTGCTAAGCCCGCTGGGTGGGCTTAACAAGGTCAATCAAGGGAAAATAGCGTGGGTTGGCCACAAGTCGATGGAGGCAGGACTAAAACCCGACAAGTGGGAGTCCTGCCTCCAAAAGCTCCCCATTGAGAAAATCCAGCCCATGAGTCAAATATCACCACATCATCTGGGGAATTTAAATTCAGTAAAATCCTGGCCTTTGTGTCACCAGACTGCCGTAAAAAAAAAGTATTTAATTTCAAGTATGAGATTGTCAATATGTCTGTGTAGTTACTCTTTACTGCATTTTTAATCAGTTGGTTGAAATGTATTCTTGTTTCCTTTATTTGATAGATCATGCAGTGAAGAAGAAAATGGATTCTATCGAAGAAACTGTAGATTGCTTTAAAGACTTGCATTTGGACAAAGTGCTTAATGCGTTTAACTTGGTGACATCTTCCCAAAAGAAACAAGGTAGCACTTATACATTACACCTGAAATTTGAAGTGCTTAAATTGAATAACTGCTTTGTCTTTATCTTATCTTGCTTAGTGTCTTATTTCCTTACAAAATATTTGTTCGAGAATGAATATCTTTTAATATTTGAAGTAGTTCTACTGCTGTCTTTTAGAATAGATTATTAAGAGTGCTAATTAATATTTAGAAAGTCCCCATTAGTGAGAAAATCAACTTAGAAAAAACTAGCAGAAAGTATTTAGCTGCTTTTATACTGCAGCTACTAGTCTCAGGCCAGTATCCGTGAAGTGCAGTGCGCAGTTGGAATTCTACTGCAAGTGTACTTGAATGCACACGCAGAGCACTACTCCCTGGCTGGTCATTTTCAATATTAAGACAGTACAGCTGCGAATATCCCTTTCTCCTAATGATGAAAATTCTATCAAGTGCCCAGGTGCTCAAAGGGTCCTGGGAAATTCTAAAATGTGGCTTTGTATCAGGTTGGAGTTATACTATACCTGCTGCTAACTAAAACTTGCGTAATGCCGCCTCCTGTCGTGTGCACTGGAGTCAGATAGGGATCTGACTGCCAGTTGTACTGCCAATCTTGCATTGATGTGCATCCATCGATGTAAAATATTCTTTTAAACAAAGCTGATCTTTGAAAAATTATTATTTATGTAGAGGTGTACAGATTTTCCATATGATTTACCTGTGTCAAATCTCATAATACTGTGACATGCAGGTTTTAGAATGACATGTTCTCTGTTTCTTGAAGGTGTGGCTAATTTTACGTCTTTTTCGGATCGGATTGAATCAGAAGATGCAAAACCTTTGAGTTTACATGACACTCAGAATTCAAGCTTGTATAAGGATAAACGGAGAGTACACGTACTTAAAATTCCTGTTGAGTTTCCAGGGCACAGGATAAAAGATAAGCTTACCATATTTTTCCAAAGAGCTAGAAACGGTGGTGGGGAAATAGTCAATTTTCAGTATCCAACTCGAATTCCAGGATCTGCTGTTATCACCTTTGATGATGCCAAAGGTACAATATGCTTGAAGTATGATTTAGTTCGTACAATGTGTTTCAAACAATAATGCAGGATTTTAATTTTTGTGCACTCATCTACATAACTTTATTTTAAAATCTTTATTTGTCATCAAAAAATAAGACTTTATTAGTTGTGTTCAAAACTAATGTGTGTTGTACTTTTATATCTGCTGTGATTGATGCTAGAGTTATACCTTTTCAAGTACCCAGAGCCATAAAATAGCACCATAATTCTACATTCTGAGGGAACTGAATTAACATCTATTATGGGAAGAATATGATCAATCTTAGGTGCTTCCAGTGTACATGGTAATATTGTCAGTCATATTAAGCAAAAATATTTTGAAAAAAATCAACAGAAATGATTTACTGTAATTCTGTTTAAAAAGGAGTGCTGATGGTCATGCTTTCTCCTTGACTTTCCAATAAGGCTTTTTAAATTACAGATAAGGTTTACCCCATATATTTTCCAGCAAGGGGCTGCATTTTTTCCAGCAAGTTCATAATCACGATTTAAAAGAAAAATAAGTTTGTGTCGCATTGCCTCATGCAAACTGGAATAAAATCTGATACCAAAATGGCAGTCTGGTAATGTTAATGGGAAATTGTTCTAATAGCCTTGGAAAACTATGATTTTTAAAACAAACAAAGAAATCCAATTGACTTTGGTTCCAGTCACTGAGAAAAATTGCATAAAATGTAACGTACACAATAAGGTTAAACAAAAATATGGGTACCAAGTATTTTCCATTGTCATACTAGATGTGAAAACTTGTGCTCTATTCACTGACCCAAAGTATATTAAACTTATTACATTTTTTATTCAGTTGCAGAAAGAGTTGTCCAACAGGAACATCATGTAATCACCATTAATAATAAAAACTTCCCTCTGCAAGTGAAGTTGTATAATGAAAAAGATGGTGTATTAGCTAAAGATGATGCTGGGGCTAAAATTCTCACTGTGGATATGGTGCATACCTGCCAAACCCAGGTAGGTGACTTTAAATACTGACATATTGGTGCTTGTGAACTAGAACTTTAGTTTCCCTTAGTTCATTGTGTTTTAACACCTACTTATTTACTGTGATAGCAGATACCATGTCGAAGGTAAGTATTAGATCATTGTGAAATAGACTTTTTTAGGTTACAAAGGAAGTTTTTCCTCTTAATCACAGAGGGGTTTTTGTTTTTTCAATTCACAGCTAAATTTGTCATCGATTCCTGTTGGTCTGTCAAAGGAAAAATCAGAAATTTTTCAGAGTTTACTGAGCCTTCAAGACCAGAATTTCAATGTTGAGGATGTGATGGAAGTTGTGCAGTCTGGTTTAAATTACGAAACAGCTGTGCGGTATCTTTCTCATGAGTGTCCCATTTGCAGTGAACAAGTATCTTTTAGCAAGGTATGGTATAATGTATAGAATTCTTGGCTCTGCTGTGTAGTATCAGGCAGCACTAATTTGCTCTTGCAAAATCTATGACCCATGCAGCACACTTGTACCTTGTGCAGAGCTGAGTATGAAGTAGTTAGCTTCTGATGTTATGTTTTATGTATTTATGTATCCAGGGCACACAAAAGCCCTCAGACCCATACGTGCTTGCCCACATCATTCAGCTGATTTTATTCCTGTGCACCAACCATCCCTTCCCTTCCCTCCTGATAGAGAAAAATATGTGACCAGTTCAGCAGCCCTCTGCCTGAAATTCCTTTAAAGCTGAAAAGCTTTAAATAATCCTATTTTCATGGTCTGGCTAATACAGCTTAGGGTTCTGTTAGCTCTGGTCATGACTTTCCAACACTGAGCTTGAACTTTTTCTCCCATTCAGTTACCTCTACCTGACTCATGTTATGTTCTATGCCCTCATATATGCACGTGCATATCTTCACACTTGGTGATATTGAAGGACATTTGCGAGTCTTGGGCCCACTTCCACAATCTATCCAAATCCAGTTGTCTATTTCTCTTTCCTAGACTCTTCCAAACAATTTGGCGTCATTGCAGATTTAATGACTGTGCTGCTTATGTCCTCCTCCAGATCATTAATGAATATAATGAACAGAAAGGGACCCAGTACTGAACCCTGGAGCAAGCCCATTCATGATTGTCCCCTATTAGGAAACTACCCCATTTAAAGCCATCTGTTGTTTACAGTCCTTTAGGCAATTTAAAAAAAAATCCATCTTCCCCTTTTAACCCACCACATCATTGGACATGAACCCTTGTGTGACTGCTCTGTGACATGATACAGCAATGTTCCCCCATGCTGCACTACCCTGTGACCAGGCATATTGATATAATTACCTGTTTGCTAGGAAGCCCCAAAACTCCTATCATCCAAGAGTACTAAGACAGTAGAGCACATCTTCTGCTCTAACTGGTTAAGTTGTACACTGTTATTAGAATACTGACTTGGAAATTTAATTATTTTGTTCAGTCACAAACTGTTACAGTTTATGTATCTCAATTGTGCTTTGTAGGCATAGGTGAAATAAAGCTTGTGTGGGAAATGGAAAGATTGACACTGGTGCACAAGGGGTGGTCTTTTGAGCTTGGCCGTAAGGTAAACTGTTGAGGCAGAGTAGAAAGAGCTTCATTCTGCACCTGACCATGCTGTACCCAAGCTGTAATTGCTTGATGTGGATACTGATTCCTTCATTGTCCTGACATTTGTTGCCTTGCTTAGCACTTAAAATCACCAAATGATTTAAAGGGGTTCTCGGGGAATTAATCAGTAAACTTCCTCCAGGCCCTCATTGAACTTGTGGGTCCTCTGCTTGCTTATTCATATAGTAGCCTAATTAATCAGCTTGTAAAGCATTCTGTTTTTCATTATGTGATGCACAGGTTGTAATTTGCTATTGCTTTAAAATGCACACTGCTTTCCAAATACATTAAAAAAAAAGTTGCATATGGAACAGTGGAAATTAAGAATATTCAGCGAAGGTTGTAGCAGCTTCTAAACATCCTCTGAATCCCAAGTTAGACTGCTGGCCAATAATCACTTCCATCTATTAATCATGTTCAGTGTATGTTTTAGAACTGCAATCAGTGTTATTCTTGTGTAATAAAATGTGTGTGTTATCTATGCATTATGTAATTCTTAAATCTGGATCACATTTTTTTAAAACTTGATTGTGGATATATATTGTATAGTGTGTGAGTGCTGTCTTTCTATAGTTTGTTTAACTTAAATGACTTGCATTGAACTAGATAAATTATTTTGGTGGTTTATTATTTAAATGACATGTTGATTAAAATCCTTATACTTTTATTTTTGTAGATTATCAAAATGGTACACTGTAGCTGTTCTTTCTGTGAAGACTGTTTTAAGAAGTATTTTTCATCAGTCATAAAGGAAAAAAATATTGTTAGCGTGGTTTGCCCAATGTGTAGTACACCTGATCTGAAAAGCCACCAACTCCAAGAGGATATCACAGAGTACTTCAATTTATTGGATATTCAGGTTGGAGTTTTAAAATCTGAGAAGAAAAATCCAGAAAAGTTGTTAGCAGAGAGTAGATTATATCAGAAGCTTAGTTCAGGAAATAAGTTGTGTAACTATGTGAATAAGAGTAAGCAATGGAAGACTCAAAAGTATGAGGTTTGGCAAACTGTAAAAGACTTCAGATAGACATAGTAGCAGAATTGATAAATACGGTCGCTCTTTTTTTGTTAATGGGAATTTTTTGTGAGAGAGTGACAGAAGTGTTCAGTCTGTGTAACATTTATTTTTTTTAAAGTAACCAATCCACTTGACTTAAACTTGTCAGATATTTTGCGAGCTGCAAAACTTTGAATTATATTGATTGACATTTTTTTAAAGTTTATTCTTGTAAAACATATTGGCCATGAAATTTGGCACCTTAGCGTTGGCAGTTAAGGCCAGTTTGGAGAAAAAAAATGGCGGATGTCTTGCTTCCGCCGGTCACCATCTTGGTGAGGGCGATAGCATGGGTGGGACGTGCGTGCGCCGACAGAATGTAAAGTAGGCAGATCGTGATGTCAGTCAGCGTGTAATGCTGATTTGACGCATGACCTGCCATTTTCGATGTCGTTGTTCCAAACAATGCCCTCTCCCAAACCCGCACAGCAGGGAGTGCTGCTGGACGTTGGGAAAGTGTTGGCTGCTACTGGAAGGCCTCTGCGTACACCACTTGCTCCCAGTCATGGGGGCTCTACTTGCAGTCCCGCTCGCGCTGCAGCATGACAGGGAGATGGAGCAGAGGTAGAAAAGACAAGCTGCTCGCAGAGGGAGGAGGAGGAGGAGGGCTCTCAGCAGGAGGCCTTATCCACCTAGGGTCTTCAGGCAGCACTTCTCCTACCTGCACCTAAGCCAGTGTTTCCGGTGGCTCCGCTTCAGCAAGGAGGTGGTCACAGAACTCTGCACCTCTTGGAACCAGACCTGCAGCTTCAGAGCAGGGCGATGATGGCTCTGCCAGTGGCCCTCAAGGTGACCGTGGCCCTGAATTTTTTTCACCAGTGAATCCTTCCAGGCAGGAACAGGCGATATAGCAAAGATCTCGCAGTTCGCCATCCACCCCTGCATCTAGGAGACCACAGAGGTTCTGTACTCTAGGAAAAGGGACTTCATTGTCTTCTCTCTAAACAGAGAGAAGCAGGAGGAACGCTGATGTGGCTTTGCCAGGATATCGAACAACCCCATGGTGCAGAGAATCATCAACTGCACTCACGTGGATTTGCAGATGCCGCATATCAATGCGTAACCGCAAAGGGTGCCACTCACTTAATGTGCAGTTGGTGTGCGGCCACGCCCAGCACGTGTCGGCTATCCTGGCAGCAGTCATGATCAATGCTCCCTTTAAGCTGCGTGGCTGCGCAGTGCTCTGCAGCTCCCGCGCATCAAGCTCACCAGCATTTAAAGAGGGAAAAACCGCGCACCCAAAAAAAATTAAAGGGAACATTGGTCATGATGCCTTCATCCTGCGCCAGTCCGCTCTCCCAGCAATCTTCCAGCCAACACGTCGAACCCGAGGGTGGCTGCTCGGCGACGAGGGCTGTCCGCTGTACACCTGGCTGATGACTTCCCTCCACATATAATGACAGTCATACTGCCACGAGGAACCTCATTGAGCAGATCATCGGGGTGCTCAAGCAACGGTACCACTGCCTTGACTGCTCGGGAGGAGCTCTCCAGTACTCAACGGATTGGGTGTCCCAATTTGTGGTGGTGTGCTGCATCCTCCACAACTTGGCCATCATGAGGGCGCAGCCCTTGCCACCACGGGTTCCGCGACCACCTCAGGAGGAGGGGGAGGAGGCAGCCTGCAATGTTCCCGTTCGGATGGGCTATCTGTGAATGCACCATCAGACTCCGGTTCCCCTGAATGAAACCCCAGATTCCCGTTGCTCAACACTTCCCCACCTTACCATCCCTCTGTCACGGAACATCACAACGGCCTCTTGGCCACAATGCTAAAATGAAAGCCACCACAAAACAAACATTCCAAACATGATTTATAAATGATTAATTCCAATATTCTATTACAAAGTCAAATAATTACCCTTGTGCATTCCCTTAGTGTCTGTCTTTCGTGTTCCTTTGCCTATTCTAGTGCTCCTACGACCGCAAGTAGCTCTGAGTCTAGATGGCCCGGCCTTAGACTGCACCACCTCAGCATGGGTGGAGGCAGTCTGGGCTGGCTGGCTGACAGGCAACTGCAATGGTACTGGGGGAGTGGCAGTGGTGGAAGTACGAATGCTGTCATCCTGGGAGAGGACAGCAGGTTCAAGCTCCACGGAGCTACTGCCACTCCCCCGGAAGGGCCCCTCAGCATTTCTAGCTGGACTGCTGCAATACCTTTCCACACTCATTAACCCAGCCACGATGGCAGCAGTCTGAGCTTGCGTGGCAGCAAGCTGAGCCTGTATGACAGAAGTCTGAGCTTCCACTGCAGCACTCAGATGTTGGATCGCTTCCGCTTGTGCTGCAATGGAAGCTGCGACATCGCCCATCACACCCAGCATCATGGTTGGGTCCACAAGCGCTCTAATAAAGCTCTGTGCAAAGGCCCGTGCAAGGTTGGAGCCAGACTCCTCCATGCTCCTTGATAGTGTCAACAGGATCTCTGGCAGGCCTGCCATTGCACCAAGCATTTCTATGTGCATGTCCATCACCCTTCTTCTGAAGGCCGCCCCATCGAACTCCTCATCTGAGTTCAGGTCACTTGTGCTCAGTGACTCACCACGTGCAGATCCTGCCTCTATACTACCCTCTAAAGTTTGTGCAGTGCCATTTTCTGAGCTGGTGCCTGGGAGTGTCAGATCGAGTAACAGTGTCTCTTCTTCTCTATCACTCTCCTCCTCTACTTCTTCCTGCACAGACTGGGCTGGTGGTAGTTCTTGGGTATCTGAAAGGAGAAATGCGCAAGAGTCGGGTTGTGGTGAGGTGGGGGAGAAAGCAAGATGTGCATGCTTACACCATCAGCAGCTTGTAAGTGAGAAGAGATTGTGGGATGAGGGGGAAGTGGGATGTGAGAAGAAGGATTAGGTATGAGCATACAGTCATCATCAATGCTTTCAGCCTCGCCGATTGCCACGGCCTCAGTGACGACCCCTCCAATTATATCCGCTGGGTCAGGTTCTGCAGCCATGCTTGTTAGCTCCTGCTGGCGCCGGTTATGCAAGAGAAAGGAAAGTCTGTCAGTGAGTGTGGTGCAGTGTGTTTGGGTGAAGTGTGTCAGTGCGTGTGGTGCAATGTGTTTGGGTGAAGTGTGTCAGTGAGTGTGGTGCAGTGTGTTTGGGTGAAGTGTGTCAGTGCGTGTGGTGCAATGTGTTTGGGTGAAGTGTGTCAGTGCGTGTGGTGCAATGTGTTTGGGTGAAGTGTGTCAGTGAGTGTGGTGCAGTGTGTTTGGGTGAAGTGTGTCAGTGCGTGTGGTGCAATGTGTTTGGGTGAAGTGTGTCAGTGAGTGTGGTGCAGTGTGTTTGGGTGAAGTGTGTCAGTGCGTGTGGTGCAATGTGTTTGGGTGAAGTGTGTCAGTGCGTGTGGTGCAATGTGTTTGGGTGAAGTGTGTCAGTGAGTGTGGTGCAGTGTGTTTGGGTGAAGTGTGTCAGTGCGTGTGGTGCAGTGTGTTTGGGTGAAGTGTGTCAGTGAGTGTGGTGCAGTGTGTTTGGGTGAAGTGTGTCAGTGCGTGTGGTGCAATGTGTTTGGGTGAAGTGTGTCAGTGCGTGTGGTGCAGTGTGTTTGGGTGATGTCACTGTCATGGTTGAATAGCTGGCATTGTGTGAGATGTGCATCTGAGGCTTGCAACAGTGGTAAGTATGTGAGGTGAAGCTATGATTGTGGGGTATGAGTGGTGATTGATAGAGATTGTTGGTAGGTGAGTGATTGAGGTGTGGTACATTGAGCAGTGTGTGAGGCTAGTGGTGCAGTTGGTGGAATATGGCATTTGATATGGCATTCACTCACCTTGACCACTCGTGTGAAGTCATTAAACCTCTTCCGGCACTGGATCCAGGTCCTGGGGGAAAGACTGATGACACTGACTGCTTCAGCTATCTCCTCCCACTGCCTTCGTACACTCTGTCTAAAAGGCCTTCTGGCCCACCACGAGAAGAGGACCTGTCTCCTCCTATCGACCCCCTGCACCAAGGCCTGCAATGAGAACCGAGGTGCCCTTTCTCTGCCGTGTTGTGACATTGCTAACTTCCCCTTTGCTTCGCTCTAGTCAGAATGAGGTACTTCTCACACAAAGCACCTTCCCTTTAAGAAGTGCAGACAGCCTTTCACTCTGCAGGCAACCTTTAAATACAGAGCAGACCTCCCATGATATTGGGCCCCCTGCTGAGCGCTGAGCCAACTAGCAACGTGTTGGGCTCAGCACTTTAATCATGTTAATGAGCAGGCAGCACAAATTTTGCGTGCTGCCTGCAGTACTTTCAACAGGCGCGGGCAGATCGCGCATCATGACTAGTGATTTAAAACCTAAATACAAACATTATTTATTTTGTGGTTCGAAAACAATGTATGTCAAACCAGGTGACTTTGCAGGATGGAAATGGAAGAAAATTTGAAGTGTGACAATTCTACTAAACTTGCATAAAAAATTTATTTTGAAAAGTTTAATTCTGTAGTTTTAATAATGAAGTACCTATCTGTGTATCTTTTCATTTTTTAAAGAAAATTTTGATGAACTGAAAAATCTGTGTTTTTTTTAACAATTAGATTCGCCATTATCTTGACAAAGAAACTCATGAGTTGTTTCAAAGAAAACTTCGAGACCGAACTCTGATGGAAATGCCAAACTTCAGATGGTGTGCACATGTAAGAATGTTTGTGCTTGTTACATTTCGATCTAGAAAGGTTTTTCTCAAACAAGACACCCAATAGAGATTTTATTTTTGTAATCATTTGTACTTTTCAGTGTTGGATTTTTACATTTTTTCTATGATCCTATGTTCCAAAAAGTTGTTGAGGCTAGGTCAGTTGAAAATTTCAAAGCTGAGATTGATAGATTTTTGTTAGGCAAAGATATTAAAGGTTATTGAACCAAGGCAGGTAGATGAAGTTAAGATACAGATCAGCCATGATCTAATTGAATGGCAGAACAGGCTTGAGGTGTTGAATGGCCTACTCCTGTTCCTATGTTCTTCCTTCCACTCCCGAAAGCGATAACTCTTGCTGGCACTCAGTTGCATGGGTGTCAGTAGTCCTCAACTACCTTGCTCATGACCATTCTTTATGTTGGAGGCAAGACAGTGAGGGGGAAAAATTCGGTACCTTAGCGCCTCCCATTAGCGCCAGCAGATGGAGCTAACGGGGCGCGAGAGCATTATCGCCAAATCCCGCCCCCACAGTGCCACCGCTAACAGTTATCACCAGGAGCCTCAACACCAGGTGGATCGTAACATCAGTGAATGTGCAACGCCCACTGAGCGCCCAATCTGCGAAATTGATTGTCACCACCTACCTTAGCGCCTAGAGTCAACCGCGACAGGGAGAGCTGGTGTGAAGCAGCAAGAAGCCTGCTCCAGGGACGTTATTTAAAGGGATCATCTCGCAGTTTGCCATCCATCGCTGCATCCAGGAGGTCACAGAGGCTCCCTACAGTAGGAGAAGGAACTACATTTCCTTCCCTATCACCAGAGAGAAGCAGGACGAGCATGCATGTGGCTTTGCCAGGATAGCGGGATTCCCCATGGTACAGGGCGCCACTGACTGCACCCACGTGGCTTTCCGGGCACCGCATAACAATCCTGAGATCTTCCGTAACCGCAAAGCCTACTACTCACTTAATGTGCAGTTGGTGTGTGACCACAGACAGCGAATCCTCAATGTGAATGTCCGCTATCCTGGCAGCAGCCACGATGCCTTCATCCTGCGCCAGACCGGTGTGCCAGCACTCTTCCAGCCACCACGTCAAGCTCGCGGCTGGCTGGTCGGAGACAACGGCTATCCACTCTCCACCTGGCTCATGACTCCCCTCCACAACCCCACCACACCTGCCCAGCACTCATATAATGAGAGCCATGCTGCCACCAGGAACATCATCGAGCAGACCATCGGGGTGCTCAAGCAATGATTCCACTGCCTTGACCCTTCAGTACTCGGCTGAGCGGGTGTCCCATTGCTGGCCTGCTGTGACACAGTGAAAGCCTGAGTCGATGGTGGTAGACCAAGCCAAAATGGCAGCAGTCAGAGCTTGCGTGGCATCAAGCTGAGACTGCATTACAGCACTAAGACATTGCGTCGCTTCCGCCTGTGCTGCAATGGAAGCTGCCAGATTGCCCATCACACGCGGCATCTGGTCTGGGTCGCCACGGTCTCTTTGGGAGTCTACCATCCTTTGCAGACTGGAAATTATGGGCTCCATGGTGTGCGCAGAGCCTTGTGCAATGTTGGAGGCGGACTCCTCCACGCTCCTTATCATTGCCGAATGGCTCTCAGGCACCTTTCCATTGCACCTATCATCTCCATGTGCATGCCCATCACCCTTCTTCTAAAGGCCTCCCCATCGAGGTCCTCATCTGATTTCTGTGCAACAGAACTCACGCATGAACTCACCCTCCAGGGAGCTGGCCCCCGAGCTACCCTTTCCACCTGCCTTGCTGCAGCCCGCTCGTTCCCGGTGCATTACCCTGTGCAGATCCCGCTACTATACTAGCCTCTAAAGAACGCGTAGTGCCAGGATCTGAGCTGGTGCCTGCAGGTGAGAACATGCAGTGACGCGGTGTGTTCCTCCTCCTCTTCTCCCCTCCCTCGCTTTTTACAGTGCCCTCAGGGACAGGCTGCTCAGGTGCTTGCTCATTATCTGAAAGCATAAAGGCACAAGAGTCGGGTTAAGGTGAGGGGAGCGGGACAGGAAGAGAGAAATGCATGCATACACCATGATTGGATGGAAAGTGTGAAAGGGTTGTGGGGTCAGAGGGAAGTTGGGTGTGAGAAGAAGGAGTAGGGATGAACATACAGTTAGTGTCCCTAAGGGGGTCAATGTCGCCATTGGCCACGGCGCCCACCACCTGGCGCCCAATAATCTGCAGCACTCTATTTTCCAGCGCAGACAGTTGTTGTCTGTCGGCTTGTCCCCTGCCTATGCGCTCCTGCTCCCTCCTGTTGTGAGCCACCTTGGCCTGCAAGAGAAAGGAAAGTGTGTGAGTGAGCGTGGAACAATGTGTTTGGGTGATGTGCCTGCCGTAGTTGAATAGCTGTCATTGTGTGCAAGGTTTGAGATGTGGGTGTGTGTGTTGGTAGGTAGAGATTGTTGGTGGGTGAGTGCTGGGGGTGTGGTGCTTTGGGCAGTGTGTGAAGACTGTGGTTCAGATGGTGTTATGTAGCATTTGTTGAAGCATTCACTCACCCTGACAACCCGAGTGAGGTCGTTAAATATCTTCCTGCACTGTGTGTGGGTCCTTGGCACCACAGTGTTGCCCAAGACGTGCTGCACTGCCTCCCTCCACATGGTGCGGAAGACTTGCGGCGAGGGCCTCCTGCCACTTGCTGGGTAGAGCACTGCCCTCCGTCTTTCCACAGCGAACACCAACGCCTACAGTGCTTAATCGCAGAATCTGCAGGCTCTCTCCCTGAGGCGTGGATCTGCCATGCGTACAGTTGCTTCAGTCCTCCGCTCCTTCTCCTTGACCTGCTGTTGCTTGCTGAGACAGCTGCATAGCCAGCAATGCTGAAAATTAGATTCTGCAGCATCAATGAACCTCCCCTTTAAGTACTGAAAAAAGCCTGTGACAATCATGACTTGTGATTAGACTGCACCTGATATTGGTCCACCCTTTGAGTGTACTCTTCTGGTTTGAACAATAAACAATAAAACTGTAACTTAACAAAAAACATTAAAGTAAACTTAACAACTTAAATTAAAATTTTATTGCCGGGGGTGATGATGCACTCCAGTCCCTCCGGTGCCCACCGGTCACGGAAGGCCTCGAGCGTGCCGGCGGACACCCCGTGTTCCATCTCCAGGACCACCTGGGCGCGAACGTGGCCGTGGAAGAGAGGCAGGCAGTCGGGCCGAACGACCCCCTCAGCCTTTGAGTGTAACACCAATGAGCTTGGGCTTAAAGACTTGAATTAGGACTCCAATCATTTTTTTGAGCAATGAGCGCGAATTTTGCATGCAGTCTAAAGCATTAGCGCCTGGCGCTAATTCTCCAACTTTTCTAATGATACCGCCCATTCTGGGCTATGATGAATTTCTAGCCCTGAGTGTTGGTAAGTTATTTGGCTGTAGGGACATCACAGCTGAGGCTAATCCAGGCTATACCCAATATCTAGACACCTGGGCAATCATCAGAGGTGGGAATCCTGGCTGTTTTATTTCTTCCTCCCTAGTCTAGGGTGTAGAAACCATTTATAGTGCCCCACTTCTGCCTTGGCTGAGTTCACATAACTCTGCGCAGACTAGGGACCTTTCTGGTTTATGTGACTCTGTACTACACTAGGTGGTCCATTTATCCGCTGAGCTCAGGGGAGCTCTGGATTTACATTTCTACATTGAAATGTATTCTTTATTTCCATTTTATATTTCAGCACTTTCTGCCTATAAGATTCCACTGTCTCCACAATACTCCAGAGCTACGTACAGTTACAGATTTAATAGAGTGCCTATCCAACTCTCACACCACGCCGTGGAAATGCACAGCTGCAGTTTTGCAGATAATGGTTTCAAAATGGCAGAATTAGATTTTTAAAAAGACTAGCATGGCTCTCTTGCATCTTTTTAGTTAAGTTCATTTGCAAGATTAGTTATACTGATTGTTTGTATTAGAACTTAGATATTTGTATTTGTTAGTTGTAGAATTGTTCCATGATCTCTGCACCGAATCTATGGAGGCTGTCTGAACACTTTAACCATTGTGGCTTCAAACGATGAGCCACTGTGTAGATAGGCATGTCTGTGAGTAATGGCTGTGGATCGCAGTTCTTGACTTCCTTAATTTCCTGTCTACCAAAGAAACAAACATCATATGGCAACCATATGGTTGAGGCAAAATTATTTGATCAAGTTTGGAATACAAATTGGAATTAGTTGAAATTGCATTAAGCTAAGTTTTATACTGAACATGGTTTCTATGCTAAATGTTATATTGTTTCTTTCAGTGTTCCTTTGGACTGTTGCATGAGATAGATAGATTGAGAATGGATTGTCCTTCTTGTGAAAAAAGCTCATGCTTCCAATGCAAGATTCCTGTAAGTAATCTGTTGGACTGTATAATTATCTGTATTTAATTGATCTGCATTCCAGCTGTTGTGGAGATTTCACAGAACTATGACCAATGATGCTTCATGTTTTTTTTCCTCAGTGGGAGCAACAGCATGAAGGGATCAGCTGCGAAAAGTTTAAGATATGGAAGCAGCAGAATAACCCTGAGTATCAGGCAAGCAAACTAGACATCTACCTCACCCAAAATGGATTAGGTAACTATATTTGCACCTAACAGCAGCTGATAATTATAGATTAACTTAATTTTTTAGCATGCCACAGACACAACTGTAGTCATCAAATTGCGCCCTTATTCTGTGGGCTACTGACAAGATTTGCTTGTCAGGTAGAATTTTACTGTTTTGACGGAAAAAAATACATACGATAAATGCACAACTACGATGTAATCATGGGTCAACGTTTGAACATAAGAAATAGGAGCAGGAGTAGACTGTTTGGCCCTTCGAGCCTGCTCCGCCATTCAATAAGATCATGGCTGATCTTCTACCTCAACTCCACTTTCCTGCACTGTCCCCATATCCCTTGATTCCCTTAATATTAAAAAATCTATCGATCTCTTTCTTGAATATACTCAACGACTGAAACTAGTCCAGGAGATCACGCTGGCCCTGAATTCCCTGCAGTACCTACCTTCTGTAAGAGGTGATCTTATGTGAGAAATAAAAGAATGACCAGGGTGAGGGTAGGGCCGGTCAAGGACAGTAGTGGGAACTTGTGCATGGAGTCAGAAGAGATAGGAGAGGTGATGAATGAATACTTTTCGTCAGTGTTCACCGAGGAGAGGGGCCATGTTCTTGAGGATGAGAGTGTGATAAAGGTGGATAGGCTGGAGGTGGTAGATGTTCTGAGGGAAGATGTTTTAGCAATTTTGAAGAACCTGAGGGTCGATAAGTCCCCTGGGCCAGATGGGATATATCCTAGGATTCTTTGGGAGGCAAGGGAGGAGATTGCAGAGCCTCTGGCTTTGATCTTTGGGTCCTCACTGTCCACGGGGATGGTGCCAGAGGACTGGAGAGTGGCGAATGTTGTTCCTCTCTTCAAGAAAGGAAATAGGAATGACCCTGGTAATTATAGGCCGGTTAGTCTTACTTCGGTGGTTGGTAAGATAATGGAAAAGGTCCTGAGGGATAGGATTTATGACCATTTGGAAAGGGGCAACTTAATCAGGGATAGTCAACACGGATTCGTGAAGGGTAAGTCTTGCCTAACAAATTTGATTGAATTCTTTGAGGAGGTAACTAAGTGTGTAGATGAAGGTAGAGCAGTTGATGTCGTATACATGGATTTTAGTAAGGCGTTTGATAAGGTTCCCCATGGTCGGCTCATGAAGAAAGTAAGGAGTTGTGGGATAGAGGGAAATTTGGCTGATTGGATAAGTAACTGGCTATCTCATAGAAGGCAGAGGGTGGTGGTGGATGGAACATTTTCGGACTGGAGACCAGTTACCAGCGGTGTGCCACAGGGGTCGGTGCTGGGTCCTCTGCTGTTTGTGATTTTTATCAATGACTTGGAGGAGGGGACTGAAGGGTGGATCAGTAAATTTGCTGATGACACCAAGATTGGTGGAGTAGTGGATGAGGTGGAGGGCAGTTGTAGGCTGCAAAGAGACATTGATAGGATGCAGAGCTGGGCCGAAAAATGGCAGATGGAATTTAACCCTGATAAGTGCGAGGTGATTCATTTTGGTAGGGCAAATTTGAATAAGGATTACAGGGTCAACGGCAGGGTTCTGAGGAACGTGGAGGAGCAGAGGGATCTGGGGGTTCATATCCACAGATCTCTGAAGGTTGCCACTCAAGTGGATAGAGCAGTAAAGAAGGCCTATGGTGTGTTGCCGTTTATTAACAGAGGGTTTGAGTTTAAGAACCGTGAGGTTATGCTGCAACTGTACAGGACCTTGGTGAGACCACATTTGGAATATTGTGTGCAGTTCTGGTCACCTCACTATAGGAAGGACGTGGAAGCATTGGAAAGAGTGCAAAGGAGATTTACCAGGATGCTGCCTGGTTTGGGGGGGAGGTCTTATGAGGAAAGATTGAGGGAGTTGGGGCTTTTCTCTTTAGAGCGGAGGAGGATGAGAGGCGACTTAATAGAGGTTTATAAGATGATGAGGGGGATAGATAGAGTGGATGTTCAGAGACTATTTCCTCGGGTAGAGGCAGCTGTTACAAGGGGGCATAGCTATAAGGTGCATGGGGGGAGATATAGAAGGGATGTCCGAGGTAGATTCTTTACTCAGAGAGTGGTTGGGGTGTGGAATGGACTGCCTGCTGTGATAGTGGAGTCGGACACTTTAGGAACTTTCAAGCGGTTATTGGATAAGCACATGGAGCACACCAGAGTGACAGGGAGTGTGATAGCTTGATCTTGGTCTCGGACAATGCTCGGCACAACATCGAGGGCCGAAGGGCCTGTACTGTGCTGTACTGTTCTATGTTCTATGCCCCAGCCAGAAACAAATCCAGCTCTCGCTTGAAGGAATTCAGCGAGTCCGCGACCACCGCACGAGACGGCAGCCTGTTCCAGAGGTCCACTATTCTCTGGGAAAAGAACCACCTCCTGACATCTAACTTAGATCTGGCCTTATACAACTTAAATTTGTGATCCCTGGTCCTACCTAACCTATTTAATTGAAATAAACTGTCAGCTGGAACACAATCTATTCCCTTCTTCTAAACCTCAATCAGATCCACCCCCCCCTTAGTCTACACTTCCCTAAGGTACAGAGTCCCAACTCTTTTAGCCCATCTTGATAACTAAGATGCTTTAGTCTGAGAATTAGTCTAGTGACCCTCCTCTGCGCCTTTTCCAAAGCCTCAATATCACCCGCCATGTGAGGAGACCAAAACTGGACACAGTATTCCAAGTGCGCATGACTAAGGTCTTGTACAAGGACAAAACAGTGTACCTCGTCTTGTACTCAATTGTCCTATGGATACACCCCAACACCCTATTTGCTCCAGCTATCGCTACACTGCATTGCTCATGTACCTTTAGCTTTGAGTTTCCTAGGTGCAAAAAATTGGCTATAGTTATTCACCATTATGGCAGCAGATTTCTGTTTTTTTTTCCATTTATATTGAAATCATAAATGTGTTCTGTATACATGCATTTTCTCTATAAATAGCGAACAGCAGAAATCTTCCCTCTGTGTGGTGACACCTGTGTTCTTGAGTTAATGATGTAATGTCTAATTGATATATATGCAGACATTTTTGGCCTGCAATGTGGGTTCCTAATCTCTTTCATTGTATATTTTGTGTCTGCTTTAGAGTGCCCTAATTGCAGAGTTCGATTTGACCTGTCCAGAGGGGGTTGTATTCATTTTACTTGCTCAGAATGTCAGTATGAATTCTGTGGTGGCTGTAAGAGACCCTTTAAGTTAGGATCGGTAAGTTGTTACTGTTTCCAGATCCTTGAATGTCCTTTCATTCACAAAATATATTTGTGTCTTTATTGTGCTTTTCACTTTTATCTATAATATAAAGGTGGTTGTTTTCAGGACCACCGGACATTTACTAGTTGTGGTACTGAGTTGTGGATTCCTATTTGAAGACCATGTTTATTCAAGAACATTTGGTATTTAAGTAATGCACAACTCATGTTGTCCTATTGTAACCGTTCCCTTCCTTCTCCCTTTTTTCTCTCTCCCATTTTCTTCTCTAACAAACTGTCTTGCATCATCTCCACTGAAGATTAATTATTAACCTCTTTTGTTTTGTTAATATAGTCTTTAAGTGCTCATTCAAAGGTTTTCAAAATGTCCCAGGATGTCGTTGTCATTGTTTTCTATCTCTCCCATCTTCCCCCCTGTTGGGGACATGCTGACCTCTGCTCAGTACCGTCCCGATAGTTGACATTAACAACTTGCTCTGCTCCCTTATAATTCAAAATTTATAATCACAGAACCATAAGATAATTACAGATGCAGGAGGCTATCACATTTTAAGAGCTTTATTGACTCATTTCCTACAAATAAGATTTGGAAAGAAAAATAGTTACTTTTAAAGGTCAGTTTTTAAAGCAAAGTGTATTCACATAAGTTTTTTTTAAAAGGCAAAAAGTAATTAAAATCATAATGAGCTAAACTTTGATTTTGCTTTCCTATAGATCGTAAACAATAAATAATTAATTAGCCTGTTTCACACTCCTTGTGTTGGAAAGTCTCTGGGCCTTTCTGGCTGTGAACACTGCGTGCTATAAAAACAGGGACATAGGCAGTCAGTCAGGTCAGCAAAGGCTGTAATGTCAGTCAGGTTATAAACAGAAAGCTGTGAAGACCAGCTTTGGCCTGGCTCAGAAGTTTAGCACACGGGAGGTTGTGTTAAGTCAAGTAAGATGACACACTTACGTGGGGATGCAAAGCATGTTCATTATCTTGCATTATTACGCAAAGAAATTTTGCAATGATTGAACTAAGTAAATCTGATCATGACTAAGTAAATCTGATCATGGCTGCTGGTATGTATGTTCACTTACTGTGAAATAAAGCAGGTCTCAACAAAATATTTTCTTAGTCCATCTTCGACGAGATTGAAGAAGCATGCCTGTGCAAGATAAGAGTATCCAGTTCAGATCACAAGGGGTTACTATTGTCACACCACTAAGTTACACTTTTGTATGGTTAGATATGGGGCAGTACAGGCACATGCCAAAACACAAGACGTTCCGACCGCTTACAGGAGTGACTAGCACGGCTGTACCTAAGGGAATATCTAAGGCAAGACCCCAGAATTGTAACAAAGGCCATTTGGCTCATGTTAGTTCATCCATCCAGAAAAACCCTAAAGCTCTCTCCCCCATTGTAGCATCCAATTGTTTCTTAACTGATTCTAAGGTTTTTGCTTTCACTTTTGTATCTAGGAGTCCATTCCATTTATTGATCACTTTTTGAAGACTTCCTGATATCATTCGTAAATTTTCCTTTTACTAGTTTACTAGTCCCTTGGCCTTAGTCTCTGGTAATTTTCCACATTTACCTTTTCCATACGGTTTACTATCTTCTATACCTCTTAAGAGCAGATGCCTCATTTCATAGGATTACATTACATAGGATATACGGCACAGAAACAAGCCATTCGGCCCAACCAGTCCATGCCGGCGTTTATGCTCCACCGAAGCCTCCTCCCGTCTTTCCTCATCTAAATCTATCAGCATAACCCTCTATTCCCTTCTCCCTCATATGCTTGTCCAGCCTCCCCTTAAATGCATCTATACTATTCGGTTCAACCACTCCCTGTGGTAGCGAGTTCCACATTCTCACCACTCTTTGGGTAAAGAAGCTTCTTCTGAATTCCCTATTGGATTTCTTGGTGACTATCTTATATTGATGGCCTCTAGTTATGCTCTTCCACACAAGTGGAAACATTCTCTCTCTATCCACTCTATCAAAACCTTTCATAATTTTAAAGACCTCTATTAGGTCACCCCTCAGCCTTTTTTCATGAGAAAAGAGACCCAGCCTGTTCATCCTTTCCTGATATTTCTGGTATCATCCTTGTAAATCTTCTCTGCACCCTCTCCAGTGCCTTTATATCCTTTTTATAATATGGCGACCAGAACTGTACGCAGTACTCTAAGTGTGGTCTAACCAAGGTTCGATACAGGTTTAGCATAACTTCCCTACTTTTATTCTATCCCTCTAGAAATAAACCCTAGTGCTTGTTTTTTTTTATGGCCTTGCTAACCTGTGGCGCAACATTTAGTGATTTGTGCATTTGTACTCCAAGATCCCTTTGTTCCTCTACCCCACCTAGACTCGCACCCTCCAAGTGATAAGTGACCTCCCTATTCTTTCTACCAAAATGTAATACCTCACATTTATCTGTGTTGAACTTCATTTGCCAATTATATGCCCATTCTGCAAGTTTATTAATGTCCTCCTGTAATTTGTTGCAGTCCTCCTCAGTATTGACTATCCCCCCCCAATTTGGTATCATCTGCAAATTTAGAAATTGTGTTTTTGATTCCAAAGTCTAAATTGTTAATGTAAATTGTGAACAGCAGTGGTCCCAGCACTGATCCTTGTGGAACACCACTACCCACCTTCTGCCACTGGAATAAAAGAATAAAAGATTCACCTTCTGCCACTGTGAATAGCTACCCTTTATTCCCACTCTCTGCTTTCTGTCTTGAAGCCAGCTAGCAATCCATTCTGCTACTTGCCCCCTGACTCCGCATTCTCTGACTTTATTAATGAGTCTATTATGGGGTACCTTATCGAAGGCCTTTTGAAAATCTAGATAAATTACATCTACTGCATTACCATTGTCTACTCTCTCTGTTACCTCTTCAAAAAATTCAATAAGGTTGGTCAAGCAAGATTTTCCCTTTTGAAATCCATGCTGACTGTTCATTATTACACTTTTCATTTCTAGATGTTCTTCTATGCTCTCTTTTAGTAGGGATTCCATTATTTTTCCTACCACCGATGTTAAGCTGACTGGCCTATAGTTCCCTGGACATGTTCTATCCCCCTTCTTAAATATAGGTATTACGTTAGCTATCCGCCAGTCCTCTGGCACTACACCTTTTTCTAACGAATTATTAAATATGTGTAGTAACGCCTCTGCTATCTCTTCCCTAGATTCTTTAAAAATGCCTGGATGCAATCCATCCAGACCAGGGGTTTTTGCTCTTTGAGTTTGATTAGTTTATTTAATATATCCCCTTTTTTATTTTAAATGCACTTATCTCATTACTCATCTCATCATCCAATGTCATGTCCACCTGTTCTATCTCCCTGGTAAATACTGAAGCGAAATAATGATTTAATATTTCTGCCAACTTCCTATCGTGTGGTATTGTCCTGTCTATCCCTTAATGGCCCTATTCCCAACCTAACCTTCCTTCTTTTATTGATGTGCCCGTAAAATATTTTACTATTTTGTTTTATGTTCCTTGATAATTTAATTTCATACTTCCTCTTTGCCTTCCTAATTGTTTTTTTTTTACTTTTCTCCTCATCCCTTCGTATTCTCTCTTATCATGCAATCCTCTGCTGTCTATGTACTTAATGTATACCTCTTTCCTTACCCTCAATTGTTCCCTTATGTCTTTATTTATCCATGGTGTCTCATTAGTGTTTAGTTTGTTCTTTCCTTTTAGCGGAATATATTTTTCCTGCACTCTGTTGAACACCGTTTTAAATGTTTCCCATTGTTGATCTACATCGTTGTTTGCCAATATTGTTGCCCATTTTATCTTCCCAAGTTCTATTCTCAGCCCCTCAAAATCAACTTTTCTCCAATCTATTAACCTGTTTTTTGTCATACGTATGTCCTTCTCTATTATCATCTTAAAGCGTATTATATTTTGGTCACTATTGCCTATATGTTCCCCTACTTTTACTTCTCTTATCTGCTCTGGCTCATTCCCCATAACTAGATCCAATAGCGAATCCTCCCTTGTTGGGCTTTTTACATATTGGGTTAGAAAGGAGTCCTGTAGACATTGTAGGAACTCCATTCCCTTATCCCCTTTACCTACCTCTTCTGTCCAATTTAATATTGAGGTAGTTGAAATCCCCCATGATGATTATTCTATATTTTTTACTCATTTCTCTTATTTGTCTGTATATTTCTTCCTCCATCCCCCTTCCACTATTAGGTGGTCTGTTGATTACACCTATTAGTGTGATTGATCCTTTATTATCTTTTATCTCTATCCATGTGGATTCTATTTTTGTCTTGCTGATATCTACGTCCCTTTTTTCTACTGCCATTATGTTATCCCTAATGAGTACAGCTACTCCACCTCCCCTTTTTCCCTCTCTATCCTTTCTAAACATGTTATACCCTGCAATGTTTAATTTCAAGGGTGAAACGCCCCAGCTTCTCCAGTCTTTCCTCTTAGCTCATATCTTTGAGTCCAGGAACATCCTCATGGCTCATTTTTGTATGAACTTCAGCACTAATATATCTTTGTGTTTTGGTGACCAGAACTGGACACGTTATTCAAGATGTGTTCTGACCAGAGCACTGTACAGTTTGATCTGAACTTCTTCTATTGTACTGTTCAACATTCTGTTGGCTTTATTGATTGCAGCTCTGTATTTATTTGACATTTTGAGCATCAAATCTACTAAGACTCCTAAGTTGCTTTCAACTTTATCCCTAGCTATTTCAACACCATTCATGGAATACATGTTGCCCATTTTTCCTTCCCATGTGCAATACTTTACACTTGTCCACATTAAACGTTAATTGCCTTTTTTTTTGCTCACTTACATATTTTGTCCAACTTATTTTGTAATTTCTGAGCTGATTCCATTGCCCAAACTAGTTTGGTTTCATCTGCAAATTAGACCACTTTGCTTTTGAGAATATGAATCCAAGTCATTAATGTAAATTAAAATAGTAGTGGTCCCAACACCAATTGCTGAGGTGCCCCTTTCAGTACTTCCCTGCCCCAACATAGCTCCTCTAACAAGTACCTAATGTTTTCTAACCTTCACCCAGTTTCTAGTCTGTTCTGAAGATTCACCTTGAATTCCGACAGCTTTCTACTTAACTAACCTTTTCATGTGGAACTTTGTCAAATACTTTTTGGAAGTCTAGGCATTAATTTTGCCTAGGTTATATCTGTTTGGGGACAGTATATTACTCATGTCTACTCCTGTGAATACTTGGGAGCAAGTAATAATTAAGAATATTTACTATTTTGTGCTTATCTTCTGTTTCAATTTTTTTTATTCATTCATGGGATGTGGGCGTCACTGGCAAGGCCAGCATTTATTGCCCATTCCTAATTGCCCTTGAGAAGGTGGCGGTGAGCCGCCTTCTTGAACCACTGTAGTCAGTGTGTTGAAGGTACTCCTATAGTGCTGTTAGGGAGGGAGTTCCAGGATTTTGATCCAGCGACAATGAAGAACAGCAATATATTTCCAAGTAAGGATGGTGTATGACTTGGAGGGGAACTTGCAGGTGGTGGTATTCCCATGCACCTACTGCCCTTGTCCTTCTAGGTGGTAGAGGTCTATTTGCATCTTTTATGGTTTTCACCCCTTCTCTGCTTGCCATCTGACTGTTGAAGTACTGAAATAATGTCTTGCCATTTTGCAAGAAATCTGCAACTATGCTTTTTTCTAGGTCTCTCTTTGCCCCTCGTTATGCTTTAAACATGTTTCTACATGTTTCAATATTCGCCCCAATGAATCCCCCTTCCCTTTTCTCCCGGTGGGATTTGTAGAGGTTATTTTTCCTCTTTCACTTTTGATTTGTTTGTTAACGCATTTAGAGTCATAATTGTTCAGTATGAGCCAACTTGCTGATTCTAGATTAAGTTCCTGGGCTTAGGAGGACAGTATCAGGGCATACGAAAGTAAGGGAACCAGAATTTGAGAGTGGACCTGATTCCACCAGATCTTGCCCTTTCCCTACACTAACAAAAATTCAGTTGCAAGGTATCATGAACACTTCTTGTGTCCACCTCCTTGTGACTTAAGCCTTGCAAATGGTGGAAAGGCTTTGAGGGATCAGGAGGTGAGTAATTCATTGCAGAGTACAAAGCCTCTGCCCTGATTTAGTACTTATGATATTAATATGGCTGGTCCATTTAAGTTTCTGGTCAGTGGTGACCCCTCAGATGTTGATGGTGGTGAACTTGACGATGATGCTGCCGTAAAAGGTCTAAGGGAGATCAGTGGGCTTTCTCTTGTTTGAGGTGGTCATTACCATGCACTTATGTAGCCTAAATATTACCTGCCACTTATCGGCCCAAACCTGGACATTCTCCAGGTCCTGCTATAGGCAAGCATGGACTGCTTTGTTATCAGAGGAATTGCAAATGGAGATGAACAGTGTGGAATTGTCAGCACTCCTAACCTTATGATGAAAGGAAGATCATTGATGAAACAGCCAAAAATGATTGAGCACTTACCTGAAGGGTGAGAGGATGATCTGGGACTACAATGATTGACCTTCAACAACCACAACTATCTTCTTTTGTGTCAGGCATAACTGCAGGGTTTTTCCATTGACCTCAGTTTTGCTTAAGGCTTCTTGATGCCATACTCGGTTGACCTTTTTTAGAAAGTTGAACTCTACGGCTGGAAAGGTGAGCCCATCCCCCAATGGAGCAGCAGTGTGCTGCTCTGATATTCCTAGCCTCCTGTGGGGCGGATGCCTGTAAATGGCATAGGTTCCTGTCTCTTTTTATGTAAATGAGCCCTTGCCCCCAAGGATGCCATAACTTCTATTTCCTGTATATTGTCTGAATTACTTAGGAATACCAGGTCAAGATGAGCACTGCCTCTAGTGCAGAGATGAACTTGATCATGAAGCAGTCATGCTTTACATCAACCAACCCTGACTCGAAAACCACTTGCATCTTCCCTATTTATATTTGATTGATTGAAGTTATCAATTAAAATAACTTCCCTTTTCTTCCTATCACTTCATAGAGCAAGCTGTCTTCTTCCTTATGGTAATCTGGTTAGCCTGTAGCATAACCCTAGGGTTTAGGCTGAATTTTTTCACATAGAGATGTGTAACCAGAGTAGTTCATTGTGTAACTTGCCACCTTCTGCAGGATCAGCTTCTTTTACCACCCATGTGTCCTGATATATAGGGCTACACTGCCTTCTTTTCTGTCCACTCTGTCTATATGCCTGTATGTTATATTCGTTACTATCATCCAGAGTTAGCCAAGATATTCCCATTATGTTGTAGTTCCCTACAGCCACAATAGCCTCCAGTTCCTACATCTTATTTCTAATGTATTTTTGTACTATTTGTTCTGGACTAGACCAGTATGGCAGCAGTTATTACCCACCCCTAATTGTTCTGAGGACATAAAGAGTCAACCACATAGCATGGGACTGGAGTAGCATGTAGGTCAGAGCAGATAGGGGTGGCAGGTTCTCTTCCCTGAAGGGCGTTAATGATTATTTGGATTTTTATGATAAAACCAGAAGCTTTCATGGTCATGTTTATTCTGGTAACAAACCACACATTAACAGATTTATTCAATTCAGTTTCACAACTTGTCATGATGGGATTTAATTTGTGTAAATACATCTTGATTCTTGATGTAGACTTAGTACATTTCATGGCCCCGAGTGTCTGCCTTTTCTTGGTCTCTGGTTCCTATATACAGTTTTTATGCCCAAGCACACCTTGACTATCTTCTACCCTATGATCAGTTTCCTCTGAGAGCAAGCTTCCTCACAGCCTCCAATTTAAGTATACTTCACTCAGCTAGTCCCCTTTTAATCTTGCTTCTCTCATTGACCTTTTTTGATTTAACTTTGTATATTTTCACCTTGTGTACTTTGCTAATAGTCATATCCAGATAATAGAAACTGCTTGCTTTATACAATTATGCAAACATTATTTTAAATACATTTGATTACAACAGGCTTGTACATTCATGAGTAACTGCCATACAAAGGGTTTGCATGCACATCATCCCCGGGACTGTTTCTATCACCTCAGAGACTGGAGTGTGGAACGGATGCAGCAACTATTAAATGTGAGTCGTATCTAATTTCTTGATGTTCTACTCTGCCTAGAGTACTGTAAATGCATTTCAAATAATTTAACAAGAGGGAGCATTATCGTAGAGTGAGGACTTTCAATACAGACTACTCCTTGATTCCCCTCCCCAAAGACTAACATTAGGTATAGAAACATAGAAACTAGGAGCAGGAGTAGGCCATTCGGCCCGTCGAGCCTGCTCCACCATTCAATACGATCATGGCTGATCATCCAAATCCAGTACCCTGTCCCTGCTTTCTCACACAGAATCCCCATCGAGCCTGCACCGACACATATCCCACCCTATCCCCGTAACCCCACGTATTTAATTCCCCCTAACATATCCCATCCTATCCCCGTAACCCCACATATTTAATCCCCCCCTAACACTAAGGGTCAATTTATCATAGCCAAATCAACCTAACCCGCACATTTTTGGACTGTGGGAGGAAACCGGAGCACCCGGAGGAAACCCACGCAGACACGGGGAGAATGTGCAAACTCCACACAGACAGTCACCCGATATGGTATGGTGGATAACTTTTAGAAAACTCCTAACTGGTAGGAGCAGTAATTGGCTCATAATGAATCATGCCAACCCAGCTGCTGATCTAGGAAGTTCCCTGTGGAACCTCAAGCAGACAGGCTTCTTCACTGAGTCAGTGGATTGTCAGAACTCCACATCGAGTCTTGAAGTGGAGGATTTGTATATGGGGAGAGAAGGTTTCTCATAGGACAACATTTATGAGTATGTCAACACAGTTTTTTAAATAAACTAGCCAATTTTTTAGTTAAAGCTGTCCCTTCTACAGTCATATTATTCTTGTCATATTATACTTTATTAAATACCAAAACAATTGGCTTTTTTAGCACTTTCTTAATGTCTGTGATTTCCTTTCATACAGACGGAGGGTATTTCCTTGACTGCCTTTGTAACAGATAACAGTCTAGGACAGGTGGAAGGTAATAACTATTGGCTTTAAATAATGGGTGGTATACTGCATAAGAATATAATTTGTATGCACCCTTAAGTTTCTGTGTCCTTTGACAGTAAGAGTAGCTCGCCCATGGTGTCGCTCACATGTAGTTTAGCACAGAGTATCTGGTGTTTTATATACATATCTATAGACACACACAAGATGCTGTATGCTAAACTATACATTTGACAGAAGTGAACAGTGTTCAATTTAAAACATTGCTCCCAACCCCAATAATGGCTCTGCATGATTTTGTTTTACCACAGAACTAATGAAATGTACGGAAAAAGGAAAAATCACTTTTTAATTTTTGTGAAATTATATGTTAATATTCAGCAGATCGTGACCCAGCAACACAGATATTCTTGCCCTAAAGGCAGTATAGTGATACTGTGATACCAATATTTTCATTTGTAACAGAGAAACTTTTTTTGGACATATGTCATTTTGTGATTATCTGGATTTACATGTAAATGATGACTCAATACTTGGCTTCTTCATATAAATCCATAATACAGAATTACCTTTTTGTGCATGAAATTTAAAAAAAACCTTATTTGCATTTATGCTGCATCCAATGGGGCAATAAAATTTAATCCAGCTTTTTCTGTAAATATTAGTAGTGGATCGCAAAACTTTGTTCTCCATGATAAACACTGTGCTTCTTTAGGTAAATGTAAGGTTATGGAGCAGAAAGAAACCTCACATGGTCTGAAGGATGAGCAGTGTGGACACACTTCAGTTAAAGGCTACTCGGGCTTCTGCGAGTAAGTGAAATGATAATCTGAGTTGACATTTCTCTGAACATGAGTATGCTTAAGATGGTGTTTTCTGAGGCAACTATGGTACCTCCTACTTATTGAAAATAGTACTTAAAAGCTTAACATTAGTCCATTTGTAATGATTCTAATATTTGGAAATCTTCAAGTCAGTTCCAAAGGTGATGGTATAGGCTTTTAATCTCTATGCATTATGCTTAATCTTGTATCAAAGTGGCTTACACAGGAGACTGACTTCTGCATTCCCCCATTATTTCCTGTATAGTTGTGCCCTGCTTATTGTAATAAACTGTGGAGAAAGACCGCAACAATTTGCGCAAACTAGGTCCCACAGCAATTGGATAACTGACCAGAAAATCTATTTTAGTGATGTTGGCAGAAGGATAAATGTTGGCCAGGTAACCGGAAGAAGTAGTGCTGTGAGATCTTTTATGTCCATCTGAGAAGGCAGATGAGGGTTCAGTCCTGCACTGAAGTGTCAGCCTAGATTATGTGCTCATCTCTGGAGTAGACTTGAACCCAAGGCCTTCTGACTCAGAGACAAGAGAGCTACCACTGAGCCATGGCTGACACCTATTTATTTTTAAGTACCCAGGTTTGAGTGTCATTGAAAGTTATGAGGTTCATCTCTGTGCCTCGTTGTGAGGTTCATCTCTCTGTGCCTCACTATGAAGCTTGAAGTTGAATTTTGTTAGTGCTGACTAATATTCTCACCACTCTTATGAGCACTCAATCCAGCAGCTGCTTTTCTAATTCACCTCCTGTGTGCCCCAGGTCTCCACCCTTGGTCCCCTCCAATTCTTCATTTACATGCAACCGCTCAGCAACATTATTCACAAGCATGAGGTCGGCTTCCGCCTGTATACTGGTAACCAATGTTCCCCTCATTTCTTTTGGGGGTGCATGGTCCCTTTAACGGGCTGCGCGGCCCATTCAAAGTTTTGCGCATGCTCAAAATTTCCTATTGGAAAAGCTGATCCCGAGCTGCGCGGGACTGACAGACAGCTGCGTGGCCGCCCAGCTTAGCGGGAACATTGCTGGTAACACCCAACACTATCTCTCCACCAACAACATGAAGTCCAAGGCTGTTTCTGTACTGTCCAACTCCATGTCTAACATAACCCTGGGGTGTGCATTTTGTTAACAAGCTGAAGCCATCCTTTTTGCCACCTGCCAACATTAACTTTCCAAGCTGGCTGCTCAGGCTAAACCTGGTGGTGTGCAACCACAATGCTCTTTTTTCCCCTACTACCACTGCTGCTGAAATCCTAATCATCTTGAGGATTGAGTTCTTTAATGCCCTCTTTACTGTGCTCAACTATCTACAAACCTTAGGTAATACAAAGCAATACAGCATGATTCCTGTCCTTGCAAAGCAGCACTGACTTCCCATACCCCAGCAAATCAATTATAGGATCTCCTTCCTCACTTTTTAAAACCCTTTATGGCTTCACTTCATCACATCAGAATGTTATTTTCCAGCCATATGCCCCAGTCACAACCTCCACTCTTCTAACTCTGGATTACAGCTTTTTCCCTACTCATCAAAGGTTTATCCTTCATTCATTATATCCTTTTATTTTGGAATACTTTTCCAAAGTTAGTTCATCTAGCCCCCTCTTGTCTCATCTTCAAAAGACACTTGAAAACCAATTTCTTCAACCATTCCTTTGGTTTCCTCCTTAATCCCTCCTGTCCTGTTCAGTATCTACCTCTCACCTTGTAAAGCACTGAGATGTTTATGTTGCTGCTGTTATCATAGTCATTGTCTCAAAATATCGTGCTTTTAAAAATTAAAACTATTCTTGCAATTAGTTTTAACTTATAAATGCTTGCATTTTATTTTTAATGAACAGTATTTACTCTCTTAAACTGATACCTAACCAAAATAAGACTGGCCAAGTTTTTCATTGTAGTTGTCATGGGACATTTTTATTTTAACAAAGTATTGCTATTCAAATTTGACAGTTTAAAACTGCACGCAGGGGAAAAATATAAAGACTTATTAATAAAAGTGTCCAAAGACTTTTATTTGACACAGCTCTCTCATCGTCATTACAGAATCCATTTTAAACAGTATTTGGTGGAACTCATTAATAAAACTTCTTTGGACCCAGCTGTACTATACAGCAAGGAGGAAATGTTAATGGAACTAAAACGCTGGGGTGTCGCTATCCCTAACCAGCACGTGAATGAACTGGAAGAACAATTTACACAAAGACTAAGAAAAGTAAGTTATCAAAAATCTCAAAGAAAATTAACTCCTGTGTACAATTAAATGCATTAGCTATCACTACATTAACTATTAATACATTGCATACCCAAAATTGAATCAACCAATTCACCTCCGGAACTTGAGTTCAAATCCAGCCCGGACAGATGGGATAAAAGTCCTATGAGAAATGCATTTGAGCATTCTCAGCCCATTTCCTAGTTGGCATGGGTGTACATCCCAAAACTGTCCCTCTTTTGCAAATGTCACTGACCTAAGGATTGTTGTTGTGAGAAATGGAATAGGTGTCATCTTGTAGGGGATGCTCTTCTGAGGTTCAGGCTGAGGCACATCATTGGGAAAGTGCAGCGTGAGCTTTACTCTGCATCCAGCTATGCGATACCTGAATCAGCAAGTGATCCTCTCTCCAGCATCAACTTCCCTCACCTTGATGAGCACAGAATTTAAAAAAAAAACTTTTCAAGACCTCTTTTTTAACTGTGAGGAGCATGCATTTGGAAAATTGGCCCTGCTCTGTATTAATTTCAAACAATGACACAAGGACCTCGCATTTCCTCGTGGCCAGCAACATACTTGGGGCAGAAGTTGACGAGCAGGTCCGGTAATGCTGGGTCCCCGCTGCAAAGATCATAACTAGGGATTTCTCCCAGCGGGCATGCGGAAGTTCCATGGAGATCTGGCGTATTCGACGAAGGGTGGATAGCATCACCTGCCAGATTTCCTGCTGTTCACACTTTCTATGCACCTGACGTGCTATACGCTGGCAAAATACAGTACCTGTGAATGATAGAAGTGGGGTTTAAGGCCTGGGACTTAGTCTGGAGAATTTCTGCAGTTATAATACAGATGCATTGAAATCAATCCTCTGCTAAAGAAGGCCAATTCTAAGATACCAGACCTTTGTGGCCAGTCCTGTCAGCATTGTACTGATATTGACTTCCCAGGAGCATGTTTTATTCTGCTGCCCTCTAGTGGGTGCCCAAGATACACCCATACTGGCATGAGGACCTGTTTTATTCAAACTTCCTGAGCCCAGAAACTCCAGCGGGGTCAGGATCTCTCTGCATCGGCAGATTGCAAGTTTTCAGGTCCAAAGTGTCTCATTGAGCAAAACAGGTTGTGGGAATTAGTCCGCAGTACAAAATAGATTAAATCTCCAAGGATTACTCTTACTTAACTAGCCTTGGTTGGATGACCTTCCTCTCTTAATGGGGCTACATGATGGGAAGCAGCAGTGTTGAGGTATTCTTACCAAGGAGAAACTGATAAAGATAAGCTTATGCTGCTTGACTTGCACCTACTAGTTGAGTGACAGTAGCTGTAGATATAGACCCCAGACAATGCATTTTATTTTTTTAACTCCACTCAAGTTAGTAGAGGGTGAAACATTACTCTATTTACATCCATTCTTTTGTCATTTCAAATTAAAATTTACCAATTTAAATGTTCATCCAGTGGCACTAAATTCACTGAATTAAATTAAATGTGAGGTAGACATAAACTGCACATCTTAAGACCAAAAATGGAGTGAATTGTAATAACTAGCCATCTTCTGTGAATTCTGTTGAATTTGGTTGCAGTTTAAATGAATCTTTCTCGATGGAGGTACATGCTTAAATGAGTCTTGGGTGATGTCTAAAAAATATTTTGTTTTTGAGTTCTTGGGTGTCAGAGGAGGACATTTTGTTCAGAGGTAAACCTTCCATGTGAAACTAACATATGTTATCTGGTTTATTTTTAACAGAAACTAATGAATGAACTAAAGCTGGACCATCAACAAACTGTTTCCAACAATAGTTTAGGATCATTTGCTTCCATCTGACAGATGCTTAATGAGAAGAGGAAGTATTCCATGTAGAATGAAAGAGAGAAAGACTTGCATTTATATAGCGCCTTTCACGACCACTGGACGTCCCAAAGCGCTTTACAGTCAATGAAGTGTAGTCACTTTTGTAATGTAGCAAACTGTGTAGGCACAGCCACAGAGACTTTAAACTTAATGTGAAAGTGCTTTATTTCAAGATTTACTCTTGTTAAGACTACATTTATTTTTATTTGCTTTATTCACCACTTGTCAATTATGCTTAAGCACCAGTTGATCTCCTGTGGCATTGCTCACAGACAAATGTTTCATTCCCAGTTTCTTTATCTAGGGTAGGAGAATGGAGTAGCCAGTTTGGGCCTGGCACCACTTTGGGGCTGAGTGTATGAGAGAGGGAGGGTAAGAAGAGATTGGGATTTGACATGCAGCTGGCCTGATGGTGTGTGGCATAGCAATGACCTGCATCTGAAGGGATCTCAGAAGCAGGAGCAGAGCCTGCATGTGTGCCCGATGCAAGTGTGTAATAGCATCAGGGGAATGTCAGTGCTGTGGTTGGCTCCTGGGATGTATTTTTCAGAACACTATAATGGTGCCCATCTGAAGCAGGGAAGCTCAGGGAATGCAGAACTCAAGCACAACCTTCAGAAAAACTTTTTCCACATTTTTAAGAAACAGGGAAATTTAATATTTTTCACAATTTAATTTTTTAATGTTAAATGTAATTTTTAGAGGTACCATGTTTAAAAGAAAAAATCAGCCATTTGATTGGCTGCATTGTAGTAAATAGCCATGAGAATAATTTTACAGATAGGGCAGAAATTACAAGGCTCCACTGCCAGCACAGAGCCTCACCATACATGTGCTTGGGTTGGAGATGGGGCTACAACACTACACTCAATTCTGCACCCGACGATCATGTCTAGTGAAGCTCCTTAGCAACAATTGAACTTCAGTTTCTGTTCTTTTACTTTATAAATTTAACATGGGGGGATTTGAGCCAATCAGGATTGACGTGTGTCCTACTTATAAGTCTGACAGCTGGCCAGAGAGCATGGGAAAATTTCTAACAAATCAATTCTGATTGGTTCAAAGCTCCTATGTTAAATGTATATGCAGTAGAATTAAGGAAATAACTATTGTTAAAACTGCTGTGATCCCACACTGGAATACATATATATATATCCAGTGAAACCTTTGCAGTTAAGTAAACAACTCACTGCTTGAGTGATTTTGCACATTGTTCCCATTTAATTTATATTTCTTTTAATTAGTTTGTCCTTGAAAAATATTCCTCATTCCAATATAGCTTTTATATTTTTGAATTTTGGAAGTTGCTTGTGTTCCACTATAGAAGGCTAATCTTGTGATCACAACCCCTGATTATGTTTAAAACAAATAAAATGTTCAGTATTTTCTCCCCAGTGTGTTAATTACTCTACTGCAAAGCTGTCCAAAATACAGACTGTAGGTTATATTCAGCCTGTAAAATCTAGGCAACTTTGTTTTATTTGCATTTATATTTCTTACTCATTAGTTTATCTTGTTTGAATTTTATGGATGGGGCTGGGGGGGCTAGCCTCATTAGTTTCTAAAGATAAAGACCAAGATCGTTTAATAGCCAGATTAAAAGACCATGATGACAAAAAGCAGAGACGCTCCTGCTGTACTAGCAATCCAGAGAAAAGACATTTCCTCAATCAGTCTGGAATGAATACAAAACGAAGAGGTGAAAGGACGGTATATGCCATTCAACCTGAAAACAAAACATTTAAATGCTAATTGTGAAGTGATTGAATTTTTCAACCCACATCCTATCTCTCTCATATGTAAATCACAATTAATCTCAGCCACACTGACCAAGGTGAAGCTAAACAAAGGCCTAGCGCTTACATATTTATAAATACCGTGAACTCATCTCCTATTGGGACCACTAACAAGAGGGTGGGAGTATTGCAAATGGAATTTTCTGACTTGCAAATACAATGCAGTGCTTTACCTTTTAAATAGCCAGAGGTACAAAGTTTAAAAGAATTGGAAAGTGGTTAACAAAACCCACATTTACAAAAAAGGGTCAAGTGTCATACCTGGAAACTGCAGACAGCTCTCTTATCGAAACGTCAACTCTCTTTCTCTCTCCACGGATGCTGCCTGGCCTGCTGAGTTTTTCCAGCGTTTTCTGTTGTTATTTCGGATTTCCAGCATCTGCAGTATTTTGCTATCGTATTAGTGTTTGGTTCACTGCCACCTCTCTTCTTGGAATGCCTACCTTGAAGAAGTTCTGCTCTTCTCTTCGACGGGATTTCCGTTTGGCTCTTCAACCTTGTTCATCTTTACCCTGGCCTTAAATCTATTTGATTTCCAGCTCTTCCCAGTTCTGATGAAAGGTCATCGACCTGAAACGTCAACTCTCTTTCTCTCTCCACGGATGCTGCCTGGCCTGCTGAGTTTTTCCAGCGTTTTCTGTTGTTATCTCTTATCAGTTACAAGGTCACAGTGTAGATATTATGAGCAATGCCATTCAGCCTATGCTAGCTTGTCAATCTGGATAAAAACCTACAGGTCCCTCTTGTAAAGAAAATCTTTGGAAGAATCTCGAGATTTAGTGGGTGTACAGTTGAAAAAGCATAACTTTTTATGAAGACACCTGAGCCAGAAACTTAAAGGCTTCCAATTGTATAGCAGTTTATCACAGTTCTTATGATGGCCCAAAGTAATCACATCCACTGAATTGCTTTGCATTAATGGCATTGTTACTATGCGGATGAAATTACAAAGTCCTATGCTGGAGGAGGGCAACAGGAGCTTTTTCCTGTGTTAGATCACTCTACAATTATATTAAGGCGTAGCACATCAGGTGAGGTTTCCCCCTCATTACAACACAAAACCAAACCAATTCTGGTCATTCAATAACGATTGATTTTCATCAAACCAAAAAACAGAGTTCCTAAACTATGGCCCTAATATTAATCTGAAGATGGTTTCCAGGTTTGGGGGTGGGAGCCGGGGGAGTGGAACTGTGTGGGTGAAACCCGGAAGTCAAGTCAGCGCGTCGCAATGTGAGCGCAACTGAATTGAAGCAATAAATTTTGACTTCCGGGTTTAGTGTTTCCAAGCTGCGCAGGGGGCGTGATGCACTTCCACATGACACAATCTCAGCTCTAACGGAACAATGTACAAGTGAAAATTGAAGGAGCCAAGAGGTGTTTATGATGGATGCTGCACATAGAGCAAGACCAGCATCCAGATTTAATGATGCATCACTGGAATTACTGCTGGGTACAGTCAGGAGGAGGAGGGACATACTTTTCCCAGGCAATGGGAGGAAGAAACCTGCGGCTCTCACCAAGAAGGCGTGGTTGGAGGTGGCTGAGGAGGTGAGCAGCAGGAGCATTGTGCCCTGGTCTTGGATGCAGTGCAGGAAGCGATTTAATGGCCTAACCAGGTCAGGAAAAGTGAGTACATTTGCTGAGTAACCTACAGCATGTGGTTTAAGCCCCCCACCCACCTACCTTTCACTCTGTCTTGCCAAGCGTACTCCATCACCTCACTCCTCACACCCACTCAACTTTCAGCAGTACCCAGCCTTCACTTTCTATGCACTTCATCACTTCCCCATTTATCTAGCCATCATTGACACTCTAGTCCTTATGCAATGTGATGCATCTGTCCCATAGACTCCCTCACCATATGCACTGCCTCCATGAGGTGAATACCTGACCTTCACTCAATCACACGTTTGTTTTTTCACCCCTTGTACAAGAGAGCACAAAACGCAAGGCAGAGGGAGAGCACTGGATGGGGGCCACCACTAATAGTCCAGCTAATAGATGCAGAGGAGGATGCCCTGGATGTAAGTGGCACATCTGCATCCCTCTCAGTTGGAGATGAAGAGACAGGGAGCTCGCAGATAACAAGTGACAGAAATACAAGTATCTCTGACACATAGATGCTGACTTTATTTCATCAATGACTGAACAATGAGAAGATTGAGTATGGTGTTTGTTAAGATTCTGACTTTGCCACGATTATCTCATTTGTCTTCCAGGGCCTTCACGCGTATAGTTAGGCGAATCCGACTGCCTGCTCATTCTGGCTATTGTCATCACAGGGGAAATTTACCTAACTCCCAGCCCGGACAAACAATCCATCCATCACCTGCCTTATACATTTAAGTGCAGTGGAGTGCAAGACGCCCAATAGGGTCTACGAGAGCACCCTGGAAGGAACCAGAGTAAAAAAATTAAGGGCCGTGGTGACTTTCACAGCCACTGGTAATGCAAGTCTGCCATATCCAGCAAGTAGCAGTTGTTCTTCTAGGAGGCTGCAGATGTCTGCAACCACCTGATGTGACAACCTCAGCCTGCAGAAGAATTGCTCTTCCAAGAGGTCAAGGAAGCTGAGCCTCTGTCTGTAAACTGTAACTTGGGTAGTGTCTCCTGTGAACATGCTGATCCCACCACAGCACATCATCGCTGCCGTGGATGGTGATGGTCTTCCTCTTCTGATGTCCTGTCAAACACATCAAACTTTTTTAAATTCGTTTTAATGGGATGTGAGCGTCGCTGGCAAGGCCAGCATTTATTACCCATCCCTAATTGCCCTTGAGAAGGTGGTAGTGAGCCGCCTTCTTGAACTGCTGCAGTCCGTGTGGTGAAGGTACTCCCACAGTGCTGTTAGGGAGGGAGTTCCAGGATTTTGACCCAGTGACGATGAAGGATCGCTGATATATTTCTAAGTCAGGATGGTGTGTGACTTGGAGGGGAACTTGGAGGTGGTGGTGTTCCCATGCGCCTGCTGCCCTTGTCCTTCTAGGTGGAAGAGGTCGCAGATTTGGGAGGTGCTGCCGAAGAAGCCTTGACGAATTGCTGCAGTGCATCTTGTAGATGGTACACACTGCAGCCATGGTACGCCGGTGGTGGAAGGAGTTAATGTTTAAGGTGGTGGATGGGGTGCCAATCAAGCGGGCTGCTTTGTCCTGGATGGTGTCAAGCTTCTTGAGTGTTGTTGGAGCTGAACTCATCCAGGCAACTGGAGAGTATTCCATCACACTCCTTACTTGTGCCTTGTAGATGGTGGAAAGGCTTTGGGGAGTCAGGAGGTGAGACACTCGCCACAGAATACCCAGCCTCTGACCTGCTCTTGTTGCCACAGTATTTATGTGGCTGGTCCAGTTAAGTTTCTGGTCAATGGTGACCCCCAGGCTGTTGATGGTGGGGGATTCGGCGATGGTAATGCCGTTGAATGTCAAGGGGCAGTGGTTAGACTCTCACTTGTTGGAGATAGTCATTGCCTGGCACTTAAGTGGCAGGTAACATTCGCGCCACACATCAGCCCAAGCCTGAATGTCGTCCAGGTCTTGTTGCATGCATTTTAAAAAACTTTTTTTTTGCCCTTATGATTTTTCTCCTAGGTTGCTTGCACCAGTGCCACGAATGCTTAATGACCCCTGACCTAGAAAACTGAACCAGCAGCGTGGTGGGGTTGGAACAGTGGCCAGAAGTCCTGCCCCGATCCTATAGAGGCAGGAAGAGGGAAATTCAGCCCTTTAGCTCTAAAGATTCAAGGCTGCCATACCACCTCCCATATAAAAGGAGGATGTTGAAAGTTGTTACTGGTATTTATCTCTGTATTGTTTCTATAACCATAAACCACTCTCCCAAGTCTTCCAGACTAGTGAAGATATGCCAGCAGTCTATCCTTGTGAATAGGAGCCTTTTAATAAGATTTGCATTAATATAGCACCTTATATTGAAACATAAAAGCACACCACAAATTATTTAATTCCAATGTAAAATATCAAATACTCCTGGTACTGCAGAGCCATCCATAACAACTTAATATTGCAGAAGGAAACAAGTGCCCTACTAACTTCTTCAAATGCCTGGCTGGTAGTGATCGTATCTAGTTGTAACTACTTTTGTGGGAATTGTTACTCAGTTTGATTATAGACTAGGATGTAGCTAAGAAAGGCTATATCTTCCAGGAATACCAGAGCCATCTCTAAAATGTGGGCCCGACCTGCTAATCTGCTTTGGTACATCATGTTGCACTACATTCCATGCTTTACAACAGGTGAATATAAAATTCACAACAGCTGTCCAACAATTCTCAGAAGTTGGGGCCCCTACCATCCTTAATGTTCCCTTTCAAGTGCAGATGGTAGACGGCTAAATTTGTGTGTGCAAGTTGACTGCGCTCAATCTATTCGGGCTACTGAGTTTCGCAACTAAAGTGGGTGGCATTTTTAAAACCAACAAGCATGCTCAGGCAGAGTACTGGGCATGAATTAGGTTGAAGAAAGGCAAAAGATCAATTTAGGAATCAGATTCCGAACTCAATGAGTGGGGCTGATTTTCATCACCACTCAAAACAGAAATCTCCTTTATGCCCTGCAAACAGGTGCAGATGGAATTAGGGAGAAATCAGTAAAAGAAAATTTCTCAGTTCTTGCGAGTTTCAAAAAAACCTCTTACTATCAGAGTAAAATAGCAAGTGTTTCCATGTGGGATGTACTTGGAACAAATGATTTTACACTTACACCAGCACAGCAGCTCCCTTTATTATATATGGAGGGGTACAGTTTCCACTCGATTGCACTGGTTTTTTCAGCACAAAATCGGAGTAACCCGTGTAAAAGATCACCGAATTTTAAGCGCAAGTTATGTTCAGCGCAAATTGAGTTTCCGCGATCATTTGCACTAGTTCTAGGAACTAGTACAAATGATCGCGGAACCCATCTGGTTCACTAATGTCCCTTCAGGAAGGAAATCTGCCTATATGTGACTCCAGACCCACAGCAATGTGGTCGACTCTTAATTGCCTTCTGAAATGGCCTAGCAAGTCACTCAATTGTACCAAACCACTACGACAAAGTCAACACTGTGGGAGTACCTTCACCACAAGGACTGCAGCGGTTCAAGAAGGTGGCTAACCACCACCTTCGAGGGCAATAGGGATGGGCAATAAATGCCAGCTTTGTCAGCGATGCCCACAACCCGTAAACAAATTTTTTTTTTTTTTAAATCGCGCTAGAAGGCAGCCCCGCCCCCAGGATGAATTAATCACCATTAGGAGTTTCTGCTAATTGCGCTCGTTTGCAGGCCTTCGGGGAGGCTCCAAAAATTAAACTGGTTCTTTTGGGCACAAGGACACTAATAGGCTTTATTCCTTCAAGCGGGAGCTGGACCGGTTTCTGGTTGGGACGGACATTACATCTCACAAAAGGTAGGTACTTCAGGGAATTCAGGGCCAGTCTGATCTCCTGGACTAGTTTTGATCACCTAGATGGGTCGGAGAGGAATTTCCCAGATTTATCCCCCCCCAAATTGGCTTAGGTTTTTAATGTTTTTTTTCGCCTTTCCCAGGAGATCACATGGTTTTGGATGGGGTGAGAGTGTATGGTATCACAATTGTGTGGGACAGGCTGGATGGACCAGAGTGTCTTTAGCTGTCCATCATTGTTTGTATGTTTCGTAGGCATGTTTTGAAAGCTTTTGAATATATTTTTTTAAGAAACTGACTACTGTACCCCAATATCACTAGCAAATGGTTCTGTATTTTTTTTAAAGTCATTTTCAGTCATTTAAAATTGGGTTACTCAGAGGTGGACTAGACACTGATTAAAATGCTTATGTGGTAAGCCCATTTTCAGCTATATTAATCAAACTGCGTCAAGTTACCACTCTTAAATAAATATCAGAATATTTTTTAAAGCAAATGTTTTTTTTTAAATGTTCTAAAACGCTGCCCGATTGCACTGGTTCATGGTAGAATTTGGGTTTGCCGAGAGAAAAAAACTTCTCAAAACGTCCGCAAATTGCGCCCAAAGCAGAAACTCTACCCCCATAATATTATACTTCTCACATTCAATTTCTGCACTCATTTCCATTCATTAAATATCAAAACAAGTAAGGAATGTGTGTTTATATACCATAACCATATAGCTACCAACAAAATGCCAACACAAACCACTGGTAGTAATGGTCCAAATTCTGGCTGCATCACTTAAATACATCAGCTTCTGAGCAGCTTTTGCAGAAGCAAGTAATTCTTTTATTGTAAAATATTGGTGAAAGTTATGGTTTTCATCAACACTGTGCTACAAGCAAAATATACATCAGCAGTAATGCCAACCCCACTATCTTATAAATCAAGAGATTTGGTATAAAAATCATGAGTTACTATTTTTTTCCAAACATAAACCAATATAGATTGACAGTTGGTTTCTAAGCCTCATTAGTGGCTTTATTTAATCTCTAACAGGTCACAGCTCTTTACAAAAACTGTATCACTGTATCTGAAAATGCTTTACAAAAAATGCTTTAAAAATTCTACCTGTTATCACCATGTTGCAATGCAACTCAGTTTAAGGTTAAGATGACAGTGATTGGGATGACATTTCTACATACTACCTTTATTACTGCAGTTATGCCCCTTTAAAAAGGCGAGCACGTGTAAATTAGGTTTTTTTCCCCATTGATAACACATGGGCAACCAGTGTTTTTCATTTTCAGTAAAATAGTAGTTATGCTTACACTCTTACACGTGGTTTGTTCAACCTTTATTTGATTTAATTGAAAATGTATCTAAAACACAGAGACTTTAAAATAAAACACAAAACTTACACAAGTGGATTTGTTACTAGTAAATCCAGTCCAGTCCACTTGCGATTTCTTTGATAATTGTAAATGGGTAATCTATATTAATTACTGATTACCCCAATCGCTGTTGTTTTAAAGAAAGAAAATAAAATTACAAATTGGTTGAAGCCAATCCAATTAAACTTAATTTGGAGTTAGCGGAGCTGTAAAATGGATGCTGGTTGCATGCACGCAGATAGTTTTGTTTGCAGGGTTGCTGTGGTAGCAGCTCTGATTGACACTCGGGCACATGCTAATGAGCCTGTGTGTAGTATATTTAGGTTGAGCCGGGAACTGTCCTTCATTCACCCACATGGTGCGGCATTCGCGCCACTTTTGAGAAATCGTAGCCGTTAAACTGCGCACACGAGTGCAGAGAGAGCAGTGGCTCTTGGAGCTGGGGACTCACCACTATCCTACTCCGTGGACAGACCATCTGGTGCTTCCCCGACCTTTGCTCCCAGACAGGAAGTGCATTCGGCTGTCACTAAGCGATTACTGACATCACAAGCAACCAGCTTTGCGAGGGGGGGGGGGGGGGGGGAAAATCATGAGATTGACCGTTCTATCGCATGATCATGAGTGAAGCTTAATTTTGCTTCGAAATCGCGTCTCTCGCGATAAATTCACGTGAATTGGCATGTCTGCATCAGATATACTGAACTTGACCTGACCATTTCACCATTTTCACTTAATGGGTTCAGAGATATTCCCAGTGCGTTTGCAAATAAAACACTGGAAACCTATTTAAACTGGAGTAAATATAATAAACTGTAGTAAATATAATAAACTGTATTGAGAAATACATTTTCTCATTACTCCTGATCATCCCTCGGATAACGGATTATCTGCACTTCTTGCGCTATTCTCTCTGCAATGGCTCTGCTACTTGCAGCAATTATTCTGCGTGACATCAGATCAAATGGTCCTCCTAAAAGGAGAAAATAAAATGTCAATGACAAAGAGATATCAGAGTGTTCTTACAATTAGTTGTACTTTATCTTTAAAGGTTATTTTGTGTCAACATTAAAATCCTGAGAGGGAAGAGGAGGTGTAGAACTGGAGGAGGTTAGAGAGAAAGGCAGGGACAAATCCATAAAGGGATTTAAACATGAGGATGAGAATTTTAAATCTGAGGCATTGGGAGACCTGGAACGATTGTAGGTCAGTGAGGACAGGAGCAATGGGTGAGCATGACTTGGTGTGGGATAGGATACGGGCAGCAGGGTTCTGGATGAGGTGAAGCTTACGGAGGGTGGTGGATAGGAGGCCATCCGGGAAAGCATTGGAATAGACAAGTCTGGAGGTGAGAAAGGCATGAAGGTTTTCAGCAGCAGATAGGCCGAGATAGGGGCGGCGGTTGGCAATGTTACGGAGGTGGAAATAGGGTTTTTTTGTGACCAAGAGGATATGGGTTTGGAACCTCAGCTCGGGGTTGAATAGGAAACAGCGGTTGTGAGCAGTCAGGTTCAGCCTGAGACAGTGGCCAGGGAGGGGGATGGAATTGGCGGCAAGGGTACAGAGTTTGTGGCAGGAGCCGCAGATGATGACTATAGTTTTTCCAATGTTTAACTGTGGGAAATTGCAGCAAATCCAAGACTGGATGTTGGACGAGCAAGCTGACAACACAGATGCAGTAGACGGATTGGGAGAGGTAGTGGAGAGGTAGAGCTGGGTGTCATCAGCATGGAAGCTCATGATGTCGCCAAGGAGCAACATGTAGATGAAGAAGAGCAGGGGACCAGGATGGTTAATTGGGGGATTGCAGAGGTAATAGTGTGGGGGAAAGAAGAGAAGCCATTGTTAGAGATGCTTTGTCTATGATCATATACTTAAAAATGGAACCAAGCAGGAACAGTCCCACTGGACAATGGAGGAATGAGATTGGTATAGCTGACTGTACCAAAGGCTGCAGGGAGGATGAGGAGGGATAAGGCACTATGGTTACAGTCACAGAGATGTCATTTGTGACTTTGGTTAGGGCAAATTTGGTACTTTGGGAGGGTCAGAACTTGAAACTGGGAGTTGCAGGAAAGATGGGCACAGATTTAGGAGGGGACAACACATTCAAGGACTTGAGAGGAAAGGGAGATTGGAAATGGGGCAGTAGTTTGCAAAGACAGAGGGGTATCTTTTTGAGGATGGACTGATGACTGCAGTTTTGAAAGGGAGGGGAACATGCCACCATTTAATAGCAGTTCAAAGAATTTAGGTATACGCCTGCCATGTGCAGAATGTACTTTAATGCTAAGGATTAGAAATTAAGTGCACATATTGAGAAACCATTTTGTAAATTTTAAGCACTTTTTTTGACCAAATCTGACTGAATAGCATCATCTGAAGATGCGCAAAGAAGTTGGCATTTTATCTAAATTTTACAAATGTGTGCATTGCTCCTAAATCTGAAAGTAATCTTTTTTAAAGATTTGAATCTATTCAAGTAAAGGAGTCTGCTTTTACCAGAAAAACCATGATCTGAAAATATACTAGAAAGTTCCACTTATATACAAAACAGCGAATTCATGACTCAAAACTACCTGATATATCCAGCACAACACCACCAGCCTCAGTAACAATGACTGCGGCTGCTGCCATATCCCAGCAGTGAATTCCCATCTCATAGTAGGCGTCTGCACCACCGGTTGCCACCATGCACATGTTTACAGCTGCAGTTCCCAGAGCTCGAATTCTGAAACATATTCAGAAAGTATTATTCTCCTCAGTGCAATTTTGATGTTTTCCATACTAAGTGAAGCGATGGAACATCTTCCCTTAATTCTTCAAATACAATTTCAACCAACAATTGCCAACCTCCTCCCTTTGATGAACCCACCCTTAGTCCTTTTTAATCTAAAGACATTATTGACCTCATCAACAACTCTGATCTCAAATTAAATTCCTACATCAACTTTATTGCTCAACCTGCCTCCGAAAACTTCCAACTCTGTAAAGCCCAAGTCTGTCCAGGATTTGAAACTGTTCCTTTACCTAAAGATTCACACCTCGGATACCTTTTGCACAGTCCTGGACAGGACGCACACAAAAAATCAGCTGACGGATCTTTTGTTTTACCTCTAGTCGCAATCCTCTCTTCCCGTTTCTCCAGCCTCCACCCAGTCATCCCCACTTGCCTCCCAAATTCCAAATATGCATTCCTCCCCACCTGTATCCTCGATGTTGATATCAGAGCCCATACTTTGTTCCCTACTCTAGCTCATTCATGGACTTTCTCCACCAACACAGGACTCCATTCTCTCTCCCACTTGGTTCTTCATATCAATGACTTTGTCCTCTGCTCCAGCTCATTTTTCCCCAGAGTCAAAACTATAGACCTTCTAACATCCCTCTTACAGCCTAAAGGTTTTTAAAACCTACGTTTGATGGCACCTACTCAATTTTTCCTGACATACACATTCTCTCTACCCTATTATTTTTAACCTATGCCTAAAATATTGAATTGGAGACTACTGAAACACATTCCAAATAGGACCTTTACAGTCAGTAGACAGAGGACACTTACACCCCATGAGTCTGGACTAGACTAGAACTCTGGTCCCAGAAGTGAAACTGCTTCTCAGTTCATCCTAGGAGTTTCTAGCAAAGAAATTGTATGCACATTGTCTATTACAGCTACAGCATTATCTGAATGAACAACAGTCCACATACAAAAAAAGTCAATTTCATATGTCATTTGTGAAAGTTAAGATACCTACCCATGGCTCGGAATAGAAATTAGTTTTTCCATGTTTGAAAGAACCGTCTTCACGATTTCTGGTGTGCGATTAGACCCAAGCTCTGTTACTATAAGAGCTTTGCTTATATCTACAACATTTAATGGACAATTATTCAACTACATACAATGGCAAGGCAAGAATATCTAACTGCAAATCATGCATCAGTACAGGAAAACTGACATACGAGAAGAGGAGCACTTCTTTGATTACAACATTTAACTCTCCAATTTCCCTGTGGACTATTAGATTCTTCACATGTTTTCAGGGGGGGGGGGGGGGGGTGGGGAGGGGGAAGAGTTTACCTCCAGAAGCAACCAAATGTCCCAAGACTCAAAAAGCATGGGTTGGCAAGTTTGTCAACTTATGGATGAAGGTCAGCAAAGGCAGATGAGAAATGTTAATATCAGCTCCTCTATTGGTCGAATGGATAAAGACACCATCTAATGAAGCACTAACCCATACAGGATCCCATGTTCCTGCTGCATGCTGTGTTATTCGATCTCAGTTGAAGCACTGCAATTGGTCTCAACATCCCTGTGCTAGGAAAAAAAAACTTTAGCCAGGATTCCCACACCTGCTGGAAGTGTGCGTGTAAAAACATCAGGTGAGAACTTGACTGGGTTGGGCTGTAATGCTCTCAGCTGTCAAAACAGCTTGCTGACACTCACTGTCTAAGGTTGCACATGAAGACTGGCCACTTGTGCAAGTTAATGGAGAGCTGCCTGTATCCATGGAGTCATACCCCAGCAACAGAAAACTGGAAAAACAAAAAGCAATTGTAGGGAGGGGAGAAATTGGGAAAAACTAAAAAAGTGAATATTACTATTAATTTACTCAAAAACCACAGCCACTTCATTGCACTACTGAAGCAGTGCTGCTTTGTCGGAGGTGTTATCTTTCAGATAAAATGTTAACCCAAGGCCCAGATTAACTGGTCATTTATCGTAATACTGTTTGTGGGACCTTGCCGTGTGCAAATTGGATGCTGTGCTTGCCTACATAACAGTGACTTCTTTAAAAATATGTCCTTGAGATGTGGGTGATGATGGCAAAGCCACATCTGTTGCTCATCCCTCGCCGCCCTGAAGATGTTGGTGAGCTTTCTATTTGAACTGCTGCAGTTCTTGTGATGGATGGTGTTCCCACAGTGGGGTTATTATATACACTACACTTCAAAAGTAATTCATTGGCTGAGAAATGCTTTGGAACATCCGGAGACGTGTAAAGCCCTGTTTAAATGTAAGGTTTTAATTCTTTCAAACAGAATGGTTTCAGAGGTGGTCCACCTGAAATAAATTTCCATTTGGGATCTAAGGTATGCTGGCATAAGTGCTTAGAAATAGAAAAATGTGCTCTAACCACAAGGTCAACTATTGCCAGAGCAGTTATTTGATATTAGAGTAATTGTGGAGAGAGAACAAGAACATTCACATCTACACAGACAGATTAATCCTATTCAATAAATGTTCATAAAAGAAGCCTGTAATTAAAAAAAAATGAAAGTATATCTACGACAGATTAGACTTTGGCATGCATTCGTATCATATGAAAACAATTACATCCATCCCCCCACCCCACACATGCCAGGTACCATTGTACAGGCAGGCAACCTTCTCCCACCAACTTTCTGATAGTGCTCATTTACAACTGCTCATTGGGTGGTGTATCCAGGTTGTCTGGGCTGTCTGGAGATTGAAGATTTTCAAATGAAAACATTCTATTGCATCCCCAAAAAGCCACATGAAGAAGCACCTCATCTGACTACAAAGACAGACTATGTTATGTATCTGTTGCCTTTAATGTGACCTAATAGAAAGAGCCCAAAACAAATCTAGGTCACTAATTCAAAATGAGTACTCCAATTTTAATGAGCATTTTTTTAAAACAATAAATTAATTGTTGAAAGTACTTTTATTTATAATTTAATTAAAATTATGAAGGCTCATACTTTAACTGGATAGTAAAATCAGCTACAGGAAACTTTCGTTTATCCGGCACCGACGGGACCGGCGTGGTGCCGGTTGATCGAAAGTGCCGGATTACAGAGAGGTATACTTACCAAGGTACGAGAGCCCCGTACACGGCCACAGGCTGAACAATTGGGACCCGGAGAGGGAAGGTAAACGAGACTCCGGCTTTTTCCTCCGTGGCGGCGACAGGTCCGAGTCGGAAGAACGTTGACCCCCTTTTCGTGGGGGCGAAAGGTCAGAATCGGGGTCTTGTCTGTATAATAAAACTTACCTGATTTTTGCCGGTTAAGCGAGAATTCCGGATATTTGGGTGCCGGATAAACGAAAGTTTCCTGTATATAGGCATAATTTTTGAATTTGCTGAAGATCACTGATCATAAACTAGCTTCTTCCCACTCTCTCTTCACCATCTAACTCAACACGTGAACATCTGTATCTCTGAAGCCTCCAAAACGAGGGAGCCTCGAACTCTCTCTTCATAAATACTTACCAAAGCCCAAAGATGCCCAGCTAATTTACCATCCTTGTGACCACAAAGCAACTGAAAGATTTTAACTCACCTTCTTGTCCAGATACTTTCAATCGTTGCCCATTGCAAAATGCACCTTGCCCTCTTTGAGCTGTGTACATCTTGTCCTCCACACAGCTATATACAACACCAATTTCACTCTAAATGCAATATATAGAAAATGAGATACTCAGTGCACTAGGAAATATATTAGCTTCATCTGTTAAAACTGCCTGTGTTGAACTGAAAAATCAAATAAGAGAGATACAATTCAACAACAACTTGCATTTATGTAGTGGCTTTAACATAGTAAAACACCCCAAGGCACTTCACAGGAGTGTAATCAAACAAAAACTGACACCGAGCCAAAGAAGATGACCTTAGGGCTGGTGGCCAAACGCTTGGTCAAAAAGGTAGGTTTTAGGGAGCCTCTTAAAAAGGTGGAGAGAGGTAGGTAGGCAAAGAGGTATGGGGAGAGAATTCTAGAGCTTAGGGCCTAGACGGCTGAATGCATGGCCACCAAGGAAGTGGAGGATGCACAAGAGACCGACTGGAGTTGGAGGAATGCAGAGTTCAGAGGGTTGCAGGACTCGAGGTATTTATAGAGGTTACGGAGATAGTATGGGACGAGGCCATTGAGGGATTTGAACACAAGGATTCAAATTTTTAATTTGAGTTGTTGTTGGACTGGGAGCCAATGTAGGTCAGCGGCAGATAAATCCTAAGAGTATAATTGAATGTCAGTTCAATATTCTTAAGACTAACATACAACTCCTGCCCAGTAGCTTTACTTTACAACATTCTCATTGTTTACAATTCTCACATTGCTTCCCAATATTAAATTATTCAGAACAAAAAATTAAATTCTGTACAAAATACTTGCATTACCTGTTTATTCACAGAAAAGCCAATAGAAACTGCTACAAAGGGAAACCTATAAAACAAAATTGCCCGAGTTGAATGAACAATATCCACTTCTGTTAATTTCACACCAAGCATCTTGAAGTTTCTTTTAAACATGTAGTTTTAAAGTTTTATGTTAGTTAGAAATACAGAACCATATTCAGATAACGCTCCGTAAGCACACAAGAAAAAAGCTTCAATTTATCAGATCGACACAGCCGATACAGTATACATTTCTCCATAAACATGAAGCCTTTCCCAGCCAAAAAGCATACCTGTGGACAAAATTAGTGGTCCCATCAATGGGATCAATTATCCACGTGGGATTGTCTGTTAATACACTTGCTGCTCCATCTGCAACTGACTCCTCACCAATAAAACTGAAATAAATAAAAAAGTTACAGTAAGACATTAAAGTTCTTAAGTTAAGGCATTTTGTAGTTACTTTTGTAGTTTCCCTGCCCCTGCACTTGCTTAAAGCCTGTTAGAGCTCGAACTTTTTCCAGTTCTGATAAAAAGGTCATCGACCTGAAACATTAACTTTGTTTCTATCGCCACAGATGCTGCCTGACCTGCTGAGTATTTCCAGAATTTTCTGTTTTTATTTCTCATTTGAAAACTTCTTGACCAGTATATTTTTGTGGTGCATTAATATGGTGCAGTAGTGCTCAGAATTACAACTCCTACTCAAATTATTACAATAATCCTTTACCTGTGAGAAGGAAATTTTTCCTTTAGGGTGCACAGAATCATTTTTTCTACATTTTGATCAGTCTCGGTCACCAGGTCTGCAGGAGAACTTTTAATCTGAACGGTCTGTACTTTTTTCAAAGCTTCACAAATAACCTGCAAAGAAAATATGAGTGTTTTAAATTTACAGAACCCCATGGAGCTGTCACATTCCTTTATCCCCATAATTTCCTAATGGGAACAAGAATTTGCCTTTCATACTCTTTGAAGATGTAAAATATTGAAATATATTGAGAATAAAAATGTCAACTCCTTCCCTTTCCCCCTCCAATTATTCTTCAATATGTATGTGTTTTTTTTAATATTCATATTTTTGCCTCAGCATTGCATTGACTAAAAATTTGGATAAAATAAATAGGAAAAGAGATAAACTAAACCTAGTGCAACTTAGCAAAGTCATTCTGAATGAACCAACACTTGTTCAAATGACAGTTTACAGATGTTTTCTAAATTTCAAATACTCAACTGAACACAATGTTTCTCTTGAAACAACAACAGAAAACGCTGGAAAAACTCAGCAGGCCAGGCAACATCCGAGGAGAGAGAAACAGTTAACGTTTCAGGTCAAAGACCCTTCATCAGAACTGAGAAAAAAGCAGGAAATGAAACAGATAAAAAAAGCAAGTGGGAGGCTGGGGGGAGGAAGAACAAAAGGGGTGGTCTATGGTAAGTAGAGACATTAAGAGATGCTCAAGGCAAGATGAGATAGTAATAGGACAGGTTAAGAAACAAAAGATGGCTCAGAAGTGTGAAGTGTGAAATGCTGGCAGAATGAAAGACAGCTGCCGTGGGGGAGAGAGAGAAAAAAAAAGGGAAAAGGCACAAACCAAAAGGGGGGGATAAAATATATATATGTATATGTGGTAGGGGCCGAGGTTATGATCTGAAATTGTTGAACTCGATATCGAGTCTGGAAGGCTGTAAAGTGCCTAATCGGAAGATGAGATGCTGTTCCTCGAGCTTACGCTGAGCTTCCGTGGAACAATGCAAGAGGCCGAGGACGGTGAGGTCTGAGTGGGCGTGGAGCGGTGAATTAATGTTTCTCTTGCTATTTCAAAAAAAAGTGAATGACTAAACAAAGTGCATGTGCACTACTGCACCAAACCCACACAAATACAGTAAGCAACTAATCATCACAGCAATAACTGTGGCACCATATTCCTTGCACATTGTTTCGAGATTACATGGTCAGGTACTTCTGTAAATTTACAGATTTAAAAGTAGACACTTTCATTCAAGGTACATTTTGGAATCCAAGCGAAGACTGGATAGGTATGAACCACACTGCATGTAAAGTCTTGAATGCTGTTTAATCCGTGAGTGAAAGAGGCTGCACATTGAAGAAAATTTACAATATTTTTAAATATAATAATGCATGTGTTCAAATTTTGCATATTACAGTTATAAATTAAAAGGAAACTGGTTTATGAATAGAATTGGACCAGATTTTTTTAGGGGGGAGCAAATGGCAGAGAGAACACAAAGGGTGTGTTCTGCAGTGCACAGCAGTAATACCTTATAATCAGTGGGACGGTTGACTTTCGAATGCTGTGACACTGTTAGTTGGTATTAGATCGAAGCTGCAGTAATGGTATCCACTAGTTTTATTTGCCAATGTATTTAGATAAAGTTTACAGATTAGCAATTTTTTGGGCCATCAATCCCTCAGAACGCCCAGTCATATTCATACCAAGGCGATGTGCTACTTAATATACTACGAACATGCAGTTTGATTTTCAAATTGCCAGTGATTCATGAGAAAGTCATACCCTTTCACTGATGAGATAAAAAATTCTGCATTCCATGTAGTTAGTTATGAGGTAAGTTAACTTCACGAGCTGTTTTTGGACCATGTATGATTTCTCTAGTAATAAGGAAGAGTGAATGTGTTAAGTTTCTAGCACATCAAGCAATGCTACAAGGAAACTTTTCTATTATGTGTGTTCCACTACCAGATGGTTAGCTGTATTGTAGAAAGGACATTTTTATAACCTTGAGATTGAGAAATCATGTCTCATGGCACTTGACTTATTATAAAACTGAAGAAATAAGCAGCCATTCTGCTGGAAGGAATTATGAGACAGGTAGGCTTACTCTGAACAGGAGTCATTCCTGCCAAAGGGAATACATAAAGAAAAAATCCCTGAGGGAACAATAGTGGATTTGGAGAAAGTATGAAGACCAAACTGAAAATGACATTTCCTGGGAAGGAAATAAAAAAAATCTATCCTCCCTCAGCAAGCATGCAGCCATTTGGGTACGCTGGACTGTGCTCACAGAACAAGAAAGTCAATAAATTTTTGGTTTTATAAAATGCTTAAACTTCATATTAAAAAATAATGGACTTTTTGATGCAATTTATGAGGATTATGTACATGGTTTGAGATAGAAATATGACGAAATAAAGATAATCACGGGTTTAAAATGATTTTAATTGCACTAAATTGTTCAACTGAACATTTAAAAATAGTCTTTTAGAAGAAAACAAATTTCCCTGGATAGTTTAAGATTTGTGGGCGAGATCTACTGAACATAGAAAATAAGCACAATTCAAATCCCATTTATTTACTCACTGCACCAGCTTGTCGGGCAACAGCAACTGCAACTTCCATGCAATCTTGCCATGGATCTGATGCACATTCGTTTGCCATCTTTCAACTGTGAATTCCTGTGTAAAAAAGTCATAGAAATTTGAAAGAATTGCTGTGCACTGTACATTCAAACAGCTCAAGAAAATACAGTTATTTATCCTCACTGTAAGATAAAGATGCAGATTCACACTGGCCTTAAAAGTGGGAGCTTAACCAAGATGTTGCAAAATGTGAGCAGAAAATGCTAACTAGTTCTGCAAGATCCATAGTAAAGAATCTGCACCACACAATATCAGGCTATTACATATGCTCCACCTACCCAGAATTACACAGTACCTACCCCCTTTGCAAGGACTTCTGTAATGAGCTAAACGCACAATTAAATTAAATGATTGTGCTACACTGTTGTCCTAGTGCATTCTCCTTTTGCACTTTTTCTATTGATATTGCATAATATTAAGCTTCAGGTCTTCCATGCGGGACCTTGTCAAATGCCTTGCTAAAATCCATATAGACTACATCAAACACACTACCCTCATCGACCCTCCTTGTTATCTCCTCAAAAAAATTCAATCAAGTTAGTCAGACACGACCTTCCCTTAACAAATCCATGCTGACTATCCCTGATTAATCTGTGTCTTTCTAATTGAAGATTTATCCTGTCCCTCAGAATTTTTTCCAATAATTTTCCCACCACCGAGGTTAGGCTGACTGGCCTGTAATTACCCAGTCTATCCCTTCCTTTTTAAACAAAGGTACCACGTTAGCAGTCCTCTGGCACCACACCTGAAGCCAGAGAGGATTGGAAAATGATGGTCAGAGCCTCTGCTATTTCCTCTCTTACTTCTCTTAACAATCTAGGATACATTTCATCCAGGCCTGGGGATTTATCCAAAGATGCTGAACACCTTAATACTTCCTCTTTCACTATGTTTATTTCATCTAATATTTCACACCCCTCCTCCGATTGCAATGTCTGCATCGTCCCTCTCGTGAAAACAGACGCAAAGTATTCATTAAGAACCCTATGAATGTCTTCCGCTTCCACACATAGGTTATCTTTATGGTCCCTACTCTTACTTTAGTTATCCTCTTGCTCTTAATGTATTTATAAAACATCTTTGGGTTTTCCTTGCCAATATTTTTTAATGCCCTCTCTTTGCTTTCCTAATTTCCTTTTTACTTTCACCCCTGCACTTTCTATACTCCTCTCGGCTTTCCACCATATTGAGTCCTTCCTGCACTGCAGGACTCAACAAAAATAATCCACTGGCTATGCCTCCATTTCTGCATTTTGAGGGTGCACATAATTTAGTCTATAATTAGACAAATCAAGTCATTAACTTCTTTCACTCTGCATTACCTATTAATCTTATACTCCAGATGGATAAGTGTACACAGACAAGTCAAAAGCGACTTAAATACTAAACCAAAACACAAAAGTGGCAAACCAATGAACTGACTAAATCAATTTTATGACCTGCTCGTATCTCATTCCTACAATTTGTTTAGCACTTGTATACAGCTGTTGTGTTGCAGGGAATTTGCTCAGTTGCCCCACCCCATACTTACACTCTGTGGAAGAAATGGTATAGTGCAGCACAAAGAATATTGCATTAGCATGTATGAATGCAAAGTGCAGAGTGTGGTGCACAGCGATATCTGCAAAGACATGATGCAGATACAGTCTATGTTGGTTGCATTACCTGTACAAAAAGGACATGCATACCGGTCGCCTGTCACTTTAATTCTCCACTCCACTCCCACTCTGACCCCTCTGTCCTCGGCCTCTTGCACTGTTCCAATGAAGCTCAACGTAGGCTCGAGGAACAGCACCTCATCTTTCGATTAGGCACTTTACAGCCTTCTGGACTCAACAGTGAGTTCAACAATTTCAGACTATAACCCCTGCCCCCATTTTTCAGGCGGCTGTTGATGATTCTGCCATCCCCATTTGCAGCATTTAATCTCTCCTGCCTCCTACCCTAGCACAGACTGTTCCATCAGTTCCTTCCTCCACTCCCCTCCCCCTTTCCCTGCCTCAGCACCTGCTTAAAACCTGTTACATCTCTAACCTTTTCCAGTTCTGATGAAGGGTCACAGACCTGAAACGTTAATTCGGTTTCTCTCTCCACGGATGCTGCCTGGCCTGCTGAGTGCTTCCAGCATTTTCTGTTATTTTAGTAACTCACTTTTTCTTTCTTTGGAAATAATTAATCTGCATTTTTACATTTCATGCCTAGCTAAATCAATAATCATAATGAATTAAAAAACAGAAAATGCTGGAAATACTCAGCAGGTCAGACAGCAACTGTAGAGAGAGAAACAGAGTTAACATTTCAGGTCGATGACCCTTCGTCAGAACTGAATTGCTCAGCTAAAAAAGAATCACAGGCTTGTCTCCAGAAAAAAAACATAACAAATGTCTTTCTGTAATAAGTGAATAATTCAGTAGCATCAGGAGATTTGACATGCTTTCTAGCATTTCTTTGCAGAACGCTGGTGAAACAAAACCAGAATGATGAACATTGAAGACCAAAGATTGGGTGGGGGTGGGGGTGGGGGTGGGGGTGGGGGTGGGGGTGGGGGCGCAACATTCTGAGAGTTGGGACACAAACAGTACGGTTAGGAAATATTTCCAAATGTAATCCAAGTCTGTCACTTAGGTGTCAGCCTTGGACTCTGACTTCTAAATCAGAAGGTTGTGCGTTCAAGACCTATTCCAGAGACTTCAGCACATAATCTAGGCTGCCACTTCAGTGCAGTATTGAGGGAGTGCCATCTATTGGGGGCATCATCTTTCGGATGAGATGTTAAATTAAGACTCTGTCTGGCCTTTCTGGTGGACGCAGATCCCATGACATTATTCCAAGAAGAGGGAGCTCTCCCGGAGTCCTGACTAACATTTACTCCTCAACCAATATCACTAAAAACAGATTATCTAGTTATTTATATCATTGCTGTTTGTGGGAGCTTGCCATGCACAAATAGGCTGTGTTTCCCTACATTACGACAGTGAGTATACTTCAAAAGTATTTCATTGACTGTAAAACGCTTTTGAGGACATCCTCAGGTTGTGAAACTTGTTATATAAATGCAATTTCTTTCTTTGGATACAAGGTTACCAACTGGCTGTAACCATCTCAAAATTATTTTTGCTCGTCTGATTTTAGTTTTTACATTTCAAAGTTTCCTCTTAAAAAAGAGTCCAAGGTCATCATTCACCTCTCTCAGGAGCAGAGGCAAAACGGTCAGGATGCACAGTGCATTGGCAGGAATGGACTGGAAGGGCCTAAGGTTCTCAATCAACCCTTTGGCTCCCTCCTCCCCATCCTCGGACAAACACACATTTTAAACTAAACAGCAGAGCAGCACTGGGGAGGCTGCGAATGGCCTTCAGTAAGGAGCCATGTACAGTTCAGAGAATGGAGCAGCCATCACATCACCCCCGACAGGGCAGGAGACACCGGTGACTAAAGGCCCTGCCTTCTTGGCCTGAGACCCATTTCGAGAACCATTCACCCCCGGGAATCGGACCGGGCCTGTGCGGACACCGAGAGCCTCGCCTCCTGCTCACCTGAAACAAGCCGTCGGCCGCGTCTCTTCCCAGGAGCGGCTCCCCCACACCAACCTCTTCCGGAGCCACCCACTGCCCATGCGCAGACTCAAGGGGCCGTCTCAAAACCTGCAGTGGGCGCGGAAAGGAAAACTGAATCCTCAAACAGAAGCAAAAGCCAAGACAGGCTCGAAGACAGCCTGAGCACACATTGTGAGAATTAAGCTGCAGGCAGATCTTTATGACTTTTAGAATCATTGAGGCTTACAAAACAGGAGGCCTCTCTGTGCGGCTCTTTGCTGGCACGATCCCAAATTTAATCCCACTGCCCTGTTCTCTTCCCACAGTCTTGTATTTTCCTCTGCTTCAAATATTTAGCAAATTTTCCCTTAAAAGATGCAATGCTTTCACCTATCCCTGTGGCAAAGCATTCCATGCTCCAACACTTTCCCCTAACTCAGTGACAATTTAAAATTCTTTCTCTAATGAGATGCTCAAAATTGCACACATTAGTCTGTGATCTTGTGAAGGAATAGCCAGGATTCAGAAAAATACACGATACTAAGAATAGATTTCTGAAATTATTAATAAATGACATACTGGGTTTAAAAGACATAAGCCTTAGCAGACACAGGCTGCAGGCAGGAATACAGGCTTCTAAGATAAGATCAGTTGTTAAACAAAGTTGTAAAACACCACAAGCTTTGAAATGGGAATTAGTTAAAAATATTAAAACAATGCCCTATTGAAGCAAACCATTGAAGGTTCCTCTATGTCTGAACATTGGAACCAACACAATGGAATCGCCCAGTTTAAAGTGTTAAAAGCTAACACTGATGCAAACAGAAACTTAGAATATTAAACAACCATAAGCCTTCATAATTTAACATCAAATAAGACAGGAAACATGATTAAATAAAAACCAATTGAAGTAAATAGAAATGCATGAAGATACTAGTTAAAGTGGTTTTAATTTACAAGTTGTAAAAGGTACACAAATAAGACGACTTTAAAAATATTACTTCAATGGATGGATCAAGCAATTACATTGTTCTTGTATTGAACTTGGAATACCATGGAGTCACAATGTCTGATAATAACCAGTTAAAGTAGCATTAGAAATTCAATAGAAAGACTTCCTAAGAATAGCATCAAATAGATAAATCGATAATAACCATTTTATGATAGGTTTTTGAAACACCTAAAGGTAGAGACACAAGTCTAAAAGCTAACAGCTGATATCACAGTAAAGAATAGAACAAAGTCAGCAAAGAATGACTTGAAATAATTAGCTTACATCATCAGGAAAACTTCAAAGGATAAACCACCCAAAAAAGATATAAAAATAGACCTTTTCAAACAGAAAAGCAGAAGTCGCTGGGAAGACAAGCATTTCTCAACTTCACAGACACTCTCTGTAAGTTTTCAATTTTGAGTTTTAGGAGTTGTTAGGAGTTTTCTACAGGTCCCCAAATAGTAATAAAGATGTGGAGGAAGAAATTGCAAAGCAGATTATGAATAGGTGTGGAGGTCACAGAGTAGTTGTCATGGGTGACTTCAACTTTCCAAATATTGATTGGAACCTTTATAGGTCAAACAGTTCGGATGGGATAGTTTTTGCACAGTGTGTGCAGGAGGGTTTCCTGACACAATATGTGGATAGGCCGACAAGAGGTGGGGCCACGTTGGATTTGGTACTGGGTAATGAACCGGGCCAAGTGTTTGATTTGTATGTGGGAGAGCACTTTGGAGATAGTGACCACAATTCGGTAACTTTCACTATTGCAATGGAGAGGGATAGGGCCATACGGCAGGGCAGGGTTTATAATTGGGGGAGGGGTAATTATGATGCGATTAGGCAAGAATTAGGGAGTATAAGATGGGAACAGAAACTATCAGGGAAAGGCACAAACGAAAAGTGGAGCTTTTTCATGGAGCAATTACTGCGTGTCCTTGATAGGTATGTCCCTGTCAGGCAGGGAGGAAATGGCCGAGTGAGAGAACCATGGTTCACAAAAGAGGTTGAATGTCTAGTCAAGAGGAAAAAGGAAGCGTATGTAAGGATGAGAAAACAAGGTTCAGTTGGGTCGATTGAGGGGTACAAGGTAGCAAGGAATGAGCTAAAAAAAGAGCTTAGGAGAGCTAGGAGGGGGCATGAGAAGTCCTTGGCGGGTCGGATCAAGAAAAACCCCAAGGCTTTTTACTCTTATGTGAGAAATAAAAGAATGACCAGGGTGAGGGTAGGGCCGGTCAAGGACAGTAGTGGGAACTTGTGCATGGAGTCAGAAGAGATAGGAGAGGTGATGAATGAATACTTTTCGTCAGTGTTCACCGAGGAGAGGGGCCATGTTCTTGAGGATGAGAGTGTGATAAAGGTGGATAGGCTGGAGGTGGTAGATGTTCTGAGGGAAGATGTTTTAGCAATTTTGAAGAACCTGAGGGTCGATAAGTCCCCTGGGCCAGATGGGATATATCCGAGGATTCTTTGGGAGGCAAGGGAGGAGATTGCAGAGCCTCTGGCTTTGATCTTTGGGTCCTCACTGTCCACGGGGATGGTGCCAGAGGACTGGAGAGTGGCGAATGTTGTTCCTCTCTTCAAGAAAGGAAATAGGAATGACCCTGGTAATTATAGGCCGGTTAGTCTTACTTCGGTGGTTGGTAAGATAATGGAAAAGGTCCTGAGGGATAGGATTTATGACCATTTGGAAAGGGGCAACTTAATCAGGGAAAGTCAACACAGATTCGTGAAGGGTAAGTCTTGCCTAACAAATTTGATTGAATTCTTTGAGGAGGTAACTAAGTGTGTAGATGAAGGTAGAGCGGTTGATGTCGTATACATGGATTTTAGTAAGGCGTTTGATAAGGTTCCCCATGGTCGTCTCATGAAGAAAGTAAGGAGTTGTGGGATAGAGGGAAATTTGGCCGATTGGATAAGTAACTGGCTATCTCATAGAAGGCAGAGGGTGGTGGTGGATGGAACATTTTCGGACTGGAGACCAGTTACCAGCGGTGTGCCACAGGGGTCGGTGCTGGGTCCTCTGCTGTTTGTGATTTTTATCAATGACTTGGAGGAGGGGACTGAAGGGTGGATCAGTAAATTTGCTGATGACACCAAGATTGGTGGAGTAGTGGATGAGGTGGAGGGCAGTTGTAGGCTGCAAAGAGACATTGATAGGATGCAGAGCTGGGCTGAAAAATGGCAGATGGAATTTAACCCTGATAAGTGCGAGGTGATTCATTTTGGTAGGGCAAATTTGAATAAGGATTACAGGGTCAACGGCAGGGTTCTGAGGAACGTGGAGGAGCAGAGGGATCTGGGGGTTCATATACACAGATCTCTGAAGGTTGCCACTCAAGTGGATAGAGCAGTAAAGAAGGCCTATGGTGTGTTGGCGTTTATTAACAGAGGGTTTGAGTTTAAGAACCGTGAGGTTATGCTGCAACTGTACAGGACCTTGGTGAGACCACATTTGGAATATTGTGTGCAGTTCTGGTCACCTCACTATAGGAAGGACGTGGAAGCATTGGAAAGAGTGCAAAGGAGATTTACCAGGATGCTGCCTGGTTTGGGGGGGAGGTCTTATGAGGAAAGATTGAGGGAGTTGGGGCTTTTCTCTTTAGAGCGGAGGAGGATGAGAGGCGACTTAATAGAGGTTTATAAGATGATGAGGGGGATAGATAGAGTGGATGTTCAGAGACTATTTCCTCGGGTAGAGGCAGCTGTTACAAGGGGGCATAACTATAAGGTGCATGGGGGGAGATATAGAAGGGATGTCCGAGGTAGATTCTTTACTCAGAGAGTGGTTGGGGTGTGGAATGGACTGCCTGCTGTGATAGTGGAGTCGGACACTTTAGGAACTTTCAAGCGGTTATTGGATAAGCACATGGAGCACACCAGAGTGATAGGGAGTGTGATAGCTTGATCTTGGTCTCGGACAATGCTCGGCACAACATCGAGGGCCGAAGGGCCTGTACTGTGCTGTATTGTTCTATGTTTCTATGTTTCTATGAGTCTCGGGTAATCAAGGTATTTGATTTTGGTGGATATTCTGGATTAAGAAATAAGTAGAAGTGTGGAAATGTAACAAAGTTAAGATTTGAGGATAAGGATCTCTGATAAGAAATGTAAGCTATTTGTATTTTGAATGGTTAAAGTTGCGATTACCATAACAGATGTTAACTAAATTTATATTTATATTTATATTTTATTTTTTCATCCACCCTTTTGTTTGCCCCCCCCCCCCCTTTTTTTTTCCCTCCTAGAAGCTGGCAGCTGTCCTTCATTCTGCCAGTGCATTTCACACTTCTTTTAGCCTTAACCTGTCACATTAACACCACCTCTTGCCGTGAATATCTCTTAATGTCTCTTTATCTCTCCTTTTGTTCTTTCATCCCCTCCCCCTTTCCCCAGCTTTATCCTTGCCTTAAATCTATTCCATTTCCTGCTATTTCCAGTTCTGACGAAAGGTCTTCGACCTGAAACGTTAACTCTGTTTCTCTCTCCACGGATGCTGCCTCGCCTGCTGAGTTTTTCCAGCGTTTTCTGTTGTTATTAACTAAATGTCGGTTCTTTAATAAATCTATATATTTTTAAAATTGTCTCACAGAGTATTTCTGTATCATCTTGCAAACTCAAATTTCTGTACACTCTTCACAAAGGAGTTGCAGAATTCTGGGGGGTATTCCGGACCCTCATAATATCCGGAAGGTTACAGTCTAGTTAAACTTATTAAAAGTACTATCCGGAGGACGGTAACATCTTTAGACCATTTCTTTCCTTTAGGAAGAGGTAGTCTGACCTTTAGACCCAATTAAGCGTCTTATAGGATCCGGCTACCGCTAACTTTAGTTGAAGGTAAATGTCTGGGGAATACGCCTGATCTGGGGTAGTCCGAAAGGGCTAGGACTAGTAATTATCCCTTCAATCTAACCAGTGTTTTGTACAAATTTATCATTACTTCTTTACTCTCATACTCTATGCCATGGCTGAGTTAGTAGCACTCTCACCTTTGAGTCAGAAGGTTGTGGGTCCCACTCCAGAGACTTGAGCATAAAAATCTAGGCTGACACTCCAGTACAGTAGTGAGGGAGTGCTGCACTGTCAGAGGTGCCATCTTTTGGATGAGACGCTAAACCGAGGCCCTGTCTGCCCTATCAGGTGGACATAAAAGATTCTATGGCACTATTTCAAAGAAGAGCTGGGGAATTCTCCCTGGTGTCCTGGCCAATATTTATCCCTCAATCAACATCACAAAAACAGATCATCTGGTCATTATCACATTGCTGTTTGTGGGAGTTTGCTGTGCACAATTTGGCTGCCGCATTTCCTACATTACAACAGTGACTCCACTTCAAAAGTACTTCATTGGCTGTGAAGCGCTTTGGGATGTCCTGAGGTCGTGAAAGGTGCTATATAAATGCAAGACTTTCTTTTTTCTATTTATAAAACCCAAAATGCTGTTAGCTTTTTTTTAAACAGCTTTGCACTTTTAGGGAATTATGTATTTGAACTCCTTAGTCTCTTTGTTCACCCACACTGTTCAGCTGCTTTCCAATGAGTGTGTACCCCCATTCCTTGTTTTTCCTCCCAAAATGTATTACTTCACTCCCATCAACATTAAATTGTATCTGCCACTTGCCTGCCCATTCCACTAACCTATGTCCAGTCCAGCTCATTTGTCAAACACTCGACTTCCGTGTCATCAGCAAACTTCAACATTTTGCTCCCCATGTCTAAGTCTAAATCAACTAAATTTAGCAAAATATTTAAACAAAATACAGTAAAATAAATAAATAAAAGTTACAGTACTCTTTTCCCAGTCATTCCCACTAAAACTAAACTCCACACTCGCCTGGACTTTCATACACCACTGACCTCTTACAGCTTGAGAATGATCTCTTCTTACTCAGCTCAAATGCATACTGTCTTAAACAGCCGATGAGAGAATAGATAAACACACCACCTATTGAAATAATTAATTAACCTGTTACTGACTCAAGCTAGCCCATAGTTAAGACACCAAATAGACAAGTTTAAACATCTTCTGGAATGGAACAGCTAAAAAATGTAAATTAAACTCAAAATACAGTAAAATCAATAAATAAAACTTTCAGTAGGTGGGGTTGATTTTAACCTGCCAAAATCGGCATTAATGGGGCGGTAATAGTCTCAAAATAGGGTCGGTAAATACCGCCCATTAACCCTGACAATTGGCCCACTGCAACATTCATAAAGGCCTACCACTGGGCAGCCAAAGCATTTGCCTGTTTCAGGAGGTAGGCCCCTTTTAATATGCAAATTGAGGTCGTATAGGAATATGGGACCCAGATTGCCATTTTAGGAGAGAACCGGTCAGAGTATGCTCCAGTTTCACCGGTGTTACAGTCAAAGAGGCCCTGTAACGGTAAATTTCACATTATTTTTATGGAGCCAGGAGGAACAGGAGTGCTCCTCTGGGCCGCATAAAAATGCAGCTCACTGCAGGTCTGGGGCTCCCATCCCGCTCAGCCTCCCCTTCCCCCAACACCCCCCCACCCCAATCCCAGGATCTACCTGCAGCTGCTCCTAGCATCAGACATTCCTGCTTGGCTCTTCTTGTTATTTCAACATCTTCTCTATGTTATCTCAAGGTCAGAATAAATAGATGGAAGTAACTAAGTTTCTTTGTTTTATTACACACTTTTTATGGCTGAGCATCAACAAATCACAACTGAACAGAGTGTGATGTCAGGAATGGGATGGTGGCTCTCAAAATGTTTAAATAAATAGAAGATAAGCAGGTGAGTGCTATGCACAACAAATCTAATGTTACAAATGTCACACACGTCGAAGTTATAAAACATGTATGTTGCAGCCACTTCTGACATGTTTAGATATATACTGTATAAAGCATTCAAAAAACAATCACATCCAAAAACCTAGTTGCTTAATTTTGATACTTTAACCATTAGGGTGTGGGTAGATACGTGGCAAATACAATTAAATGCAGATAAATGTGAAGTGCTACATTTTGAGAAAAAGAATCTAGAATGGAAATATACCCTAAATCCCCTCCATCACCAAGACTTCTACCTCCATAACATCACCCATCTCAGCTCATCTGCTGCGGAAACACTCATCCATGCCTTTGTTACCTCTAGCCTCGACTATTCCAATGCTCTCCTGGCCGGCCTCCCACCTTACACCCGCCACAAACTTGAGCTCATCCAAAACTCTGCTGTCCGTATCCTAATTTGCACCAAGTCCCGTTCACCCATCACCCCGTGCTTGCTGACCTACATTGGCTCCAGGTCCGGCAATATCTCGATTTTAATATTCTCATCCTTGTTTTCAAATCCCTCATGACCCCTATCTCTGTAACCTCCGCCAGTCCTACAACGCTCCAAGATCTCTATGCTCCTCCAATTCTGGCCCGCTGAACATCCTCGATTTTCTTCATTCCACCATTGGCAGCCGTGCCTTCAGCTACCTAGGCCCTAAGCCCTGGAATTCACTCCTAAACCTCTATGCCTCTCTCTCCTCCTTTAAGACGTTCCTTAAAACCGAGCTCTTTGACAAAGTTTTTGGTCACCTGTCCCCATATCTCTTTATGTGGCTCGGTGTCAAATTTTGTTTGATAATGGCTCCTGTGAAGCACCTTGGGACATTTTATTACGTTAAAGGTGCTACATAAATGCAAGTTTTTGTTGTAAATGGTAAAAGTTCACACTGTAGTAGAGGAGCAGGGAGATCTCGTGGTGCATGGATCAGTGGATTGGTAACAAAGGATCATAAGGTTTGGATTAGTAATAGAGGCACACATGGCAAGTTAGAAGAATTTTTCATGCAAAGAGTTGTTGGGGGATAAATTCAACTCATAACTCAAAGCAGTTGTGCTTTATCTTAATATTACTGTTCCAGTGTAAATTCCATCCTAAGGATTGCAAGATTCCATCAACATTAGCATGAAGCAGTAGCTTGCCTCTTAACATATTCTATTATACTGAAGTTGACAGTCAACTCCAAGCAAGAATTAAACAATTAAATCAATTGTTAAGCCTTGTATAGTGACATGATACTAAACCTTTTAATATCCTACTATTGCCTATTATACAGATATGTAGCTGAATACATTCCTCTGAATCTCATGAGTTGTTTGATTACTTAACCCTAAAAATACTTTGGGAATTTGAGACTAACACTTCATAATTAGTGACACTTGACTGTTTGAAATTCTACCGATAACGAACAGGGCATTTGAAAGAAAAACTTATAAATGCAAGCCAAGAGTTTCCACTTTGTCTGCATTCAACGATCCGGGCGCAAATTGTGCTCAAAATTGTACTCGTTTGAAGAAGTGTTTTTTTGCTCAAACTTATTTGCATATCACCGAACGTAAAATATGCCATGAAACAGCGCAATCAGGCAGCGTTTTAGAATGTATTTTTTTTTTAAATTGCATTAAAGAATATTCCTTGATATGTTTAAGATTGAACCTAGTGCAGTTTTATTGATACAGCTGAAAATGGGTTTATCATAACAGATAAGCTTTTTTAATCAGAGTGTCTAGTTCACCACCTGTGAGTAACCTGATTTTAAATAACTGAAAATGACTAAAAAAAATACAGAACCATTTACTAGTTATATTAGTGTACAGTAGGTAGCTTCTCAGTAAATTAAAAAAATGTATGTAAAAGCTTTTAAAAGGTTCCTATTAGTGTCCTTGTGTCTAAAAAAAGCTTAAGCTAAAGAACCTCCTCGAAAGCCCGCAAACGGGTGCAATTAGTGGAAACTTACAGTGGTGATTAATTCGATCTGGTGGTTGTGGGTGGGGCCGGCTTCCAGCGCAATGTTTTTTAAACCAACGCAAAGATTGCGGAAACTTGATTTGCGCTGGACATAATTTGCGCTTGAAATTCCTCGATCTTTTGTGCTGGTATGGCTAATTTTGGACATATTGCGCTGAAAAAAACAGCACAACCTAGCGGAAACTCTTGTCCTCAGTGCTTTATTGGTCTTAACATCTTTTTCTGCAGTTGTAAAATATTAACAGTAATATCATCTCACAGGCTGCACTCAGAGCTACAACAAAAGGAGCGGCGGAGCTTAAATCAGCCTTTGGTTGAGAGAAAGAAAACTGCAACATTGCCAATGCTATTAATGTGTTCTGTACTCCACTTTCTATCGCCACGGTCTTACAAACTGGAAGAGGGAGTTTGTATATGCTGGCAGAGAAGTACCCAGTAAAGAGACCAAATGCTGGGACTAGCAATCCAATGAGAAACAATTTTGGGTCGGCGCTCTGTAGGAACGTGGATCCCATTTTGAAACCAAGATAAAAACCACCTGTGATTATTACTATACTAAACGGCTTTATTATTCTTTCAAAGATTTTGGCTACCTTAGGAATTTTATGTTTGAAGTATATTCCAAGCGACATAGGTACTGCAATAGAAAGGAGTGTGGACCCAATTGTAAAGAATGGAATGTGTAGATCACGTGATATATCCAAAATGACACTGAATATTGATAAAGACACTGGCATCAGAAAAACTGCCAACACTGTAGATGTGAATGTCATAGTAATAGCCAACGTTACATTTCCATCCAATAACAGAGCATAGAGATAGCCGCCACCTCCACCAGGACAAGAGCAAGCCATGATAAAGCCCAGAGACAAAGCTTCAGTCAACTGAACCAGCCTTGTTAAAAGAAACCCATAGAGTGGCATCAGTACAAACTGGACTACAGCACCAATAACAACAGGATGGGGCTGGTTCCAGATATTAACTAAGGTTTCCAAATCAACTTTACACCCAAAAGCACATTTGTTCAATAAAACCAATGGAATAAGCAAGTACATCAGAGGGGTTGCAGTGAAATGTTGTGCTGGTTCAGCTAAATTTCCTGTGGATATATTTGGAATCACTTGGACTTTGATATCATTTTTATGCTCAACTGGAACGTCGCTGCCATCCAGGGAATCCCAGAGCTTGATTTCCAGGCTGCTCTCTCCTAGTTTTCCAGGTTTTATATAAACCTTGTACACGGCCAGATCTGATCCACGAGTCACATTAACTATCGTCCCAATCTCAGGATTCTGCTCTTCTCCTCTGAAAGCACTCTTCACATAAGTAGATGAAACAATAAATCCACCTTTTGCCTTTTCTAAAATCTTAAGTTCCTTGTCAGAATTTAAATGTTGAATTGTCATAGCTGAGTTCTTTGATCGTTCCATTGTTACTAAGAAGATCCAAATAAGATAAAACATCTGCCTCATTCTGGTTATAATTTAACTGGCGACGGTGTTGCAATCCACTGCTTCGAAAACTTTTTTTCCTAGGTCCCAGTATGATAGACTCACTGAACTCGGCCACTTATTTCTGTATCTTCACACTGCATTGACTATATTTTCCTTTTCAGAAGCATTACTAGAATTTCTTTTAATTTCGGCACTTACTGGAGTGTCTGAAAAGAGAGAAATAAACTTTGCTAGTATTCCTTATCTGTTCCAGTGGCTTTAACAACAAAATGATGAATCACCGTTCCAAAATTGGTCAATGATTGACAGAAGCTGCTGTATTTTTTACTCAGTGCTTCCTTGTTGGCTCCAAATACTTTCTTCCGTACCTTACTTTGATTTCCAGGACTAAGTTATTAGAAAGTAAAAAGAAACAGTCACATCATTAATCAAATTGCATGCTCTTCACTTGCAATGAAAATACTAACAGATTTGGTTACAATCCAACTACAGTATTATCACCCGCCACATTATGTAGTTCAAAGCCCTCACATTGCCTAAATGGTTAGACACCGTAACTGTGATGTGAGTATGAATTAAACTGCTTGTACAATAATGTGACTCTAAAATCAAGCAGGTTATTGATGAGTAAGTGCTACTTGATATCACTGTCGATGATTCCTTCCGTCACTTTGCTGATAATTGAGAGAAGGCTGATGGGGCGGTAATTGGCTGGATTGGATTTGACCTGCTTTTTGTGGACAAGACACAGCTGGGCAATTTTCCACTTTGTCAGGTAAATGCCAGTGTTGGAGCTGTACTGGAACAATTGGCTAGAAGCGCAGCTAGTTCTGGAGCACAAGTCTTCAGCACTACAACCTGGATGTTGTCGGGGCCCAAAGCCTTTACTGTATCTAGTGCGCTCAGCTGTTTCTTGATATCACGTGAAGTGAATTGAATTAGCTGAAGACTGGCTTCTGTGATGGTGGGGACCGCAGGAGGAGGCCGAGATGAATCATTCACTCGGCACTTCTGGCTGAAGATGGTTGCGAATGCTTCAGCCTTGTCTTTTGCACTCATGTGATGGGCTCCTCCATCATTGAGGATGGGGATGTTCATGCAGCCACCTCCTCTCGTTAGTTACTTAATTGTCCATCACCAATCACAAGAATCATGACTGGATGTGACAGGACTGCAGAGCTTTGAACTGACCCTTTGGTTGTGGGATCGCTTAGCTCTGTCTATAGCGTGTCATATAGTCCTGTGTTGTAGCTTCACCAGGTTAGCACATCATTTTTAGGTATGCCTGGTGCTGCTCCTGGCATGCTCTTCTACACTCCTCATTGAACTAGGGTTGGTCCCCTGGCTTAATGGTAATGGTAGAGTGAGGGATATGCCGGGCCATGAAGTTTCAAATTGTGGTGGAATACAATTCTGCTGCTGCTGATGGCCCACAGCACCTCATGGATGCCCAGTTTTGAGCTGCTAGATCTGTTCTGAATCTATCCCATTTAGCACGGTGGTAGTGCCACACAACACGATGGAGGGTGTCCTCAGTGTGAAGATGGGACGTCATCTCCACAAGGACTGCGCAGTGGTCACTCCTACCAATACTGTCATGGACAGATGCATCTGCACAGGTAGATTGGTGAGGATGAGGTCAAGTTGGTTTTCCCCTCGTGTTGGTTCTCTCACCACCTGCCGCAGGCCCAGTCTGGCAGTTATGTCCTTCAGGACTCGGCCAGCTCGATCAGTAGTGGTGCTACCGAGCCACACTTGGTGATGGACATTGAAGTCCCCCACCCAGAGTACGTTCTGCACCCTTGTGAAGTAATTAAAATTTATAATTGATATCATTAAGTGTTAGACATAGGACCTTGTTAAGGAAAAATGTACTTGAGCTTGTTAAGGAAAAATATGTATTCAAATGCACTTGAGCTTGTTACGAAAACAGGAACTGTTATCTTAAGAAAATATGTTACTAAACAAGCCATCTGGTCCTGGAACCAACTGATAACAGAAATGTGATTAATCGGGACGTTGATAGCTTTGCACCCGCCCCTAGGGCAGGGTATGATTTTTGTGTATAAGTGTGAATGTCGCTAGGGTATCGGGGAGTCGAATCTGAGAAGGGTCTCAGAAGGTTCTCCCCAGGCCCGTGAAAATTAAAGGATCGTTTTGAACCATCACTCGAAGTCTGTCATCTGTACCCAACGAAGCGTCGACCCTGTATATCACAGGGCCCGCTCCCATTTACATCACCTTGCTACCCTCAGTGCTTTTTCCAAGTGGTGTTCAACATGGAGGAGTACTGAGGGAGGGTGGTAGGTGGTAATCAGTAGGAGGTTTCCTTGCCCATGTTTGACCTGATGCCATGAGACTTCATGGGGTCCAGAGTCAATGTTGAGTACTCCCAAGGCCACTCCCTCCCAACTGTAAACCACTGTGCCGCCACCTCTGGTGGGTCTGTCCAGCCAGTGGTGATGGAGATGGGATGTTGGCTGATAGGTATGATTCCGAGTATGACTATGTCAGGCTGTTGCTTGACTAGTCTGTGGAACAGCTCTCCCAATTTTGGCACAAGTCTCCAGATGTTAATGAGGAGGACTTTGCAGGGTCGACTGGGCTGGGTGTGCATTTGTCGTGTCAGAGTCCGATGCCTAGGTCAATATCGAGGTTTACTCTTATGCTTTTTTGTAGCAGTTTGATATAACTGAGTGGCTTGCTACGCCATTTCAGAGGGCAGTTAAGAGTCAATGACGTTGCTGTGGGTCTGGAGTCACATATAGGCCAGGCCAGGTAAGAACGGCAGGTTTTCTTCCTTAAAGGACATTAGTGAAGCAGTTGGGTTTTTACGACAATCCAATAGCTTCATGGTCACCATTACTGATACTAGCTTTTTATTCCAGATTTATTTAATTAACTAAGTTCATTCAAAGTGGGATTTGAACTCACGTCTGATTATTAGTCCAGGCCTCTGTAGTCACTGTTGTAATGTAGGCAAGCACAGCAGCCTATTTGCACACAGCAAGTTCCCACAAACAGCAATGCTATAAATGGCCAGATAATATTTCGTGGTTTTGGTTAAAAGATAAATGTTGGCCAGGTCTACTCTTTCTACTTTAAATAGTGTCATGGGATCTTTTACATACACCTGAACGAGCAGATACTACCTCAGTTTAGTATCACATCAGGAAGACAACACTTCTGTCAATGCATTGCTCCCTCAGTACTGCAATGAAGTGTCAGCCTAGATTATGTTCTCAAATCCTGGAATGTGGCTTGAACCTACAACTTTCTGTCTCAGAGGCAAAAGTGCTACCACTGGGCCTAGCGATCTATACACTAAAAATCTTACCTCTGCTGTGGTTCCTGTCAAATTTTTCATTATATCCACATTTATAATTAAACTGTCTATGCAAACTTCTCTCAATAATTTTCCCGCCCCTGGGCCGAATGGCCTCCTTCCATGCTGTATGATTTTATGGATGACATTAAAATGGGGGCTGAATTATTTCTGTGCATCCTGATCTAATTAAACCCCACACCACCTGAAGGCTTCATCTGGTCTTGACTCCAGTAAGTAATGCCACAGAAAATTTATATATTTCTGTCCAACTTCCTGTTGTCATGGTGTTTGGTCAGCTTTTATGTTGTTAACATTGAAATTGCCTAGGTAAACAAGCTCTGCCCAGTAGGTGGCACAGTGGAGTGAGTTTCTAAAGCCTCTCTCCCAACTGTCATCAGTTTACATATAAAAACTTACATTCAAATGATTACTAGAATTCAGTGTTGTTCATGTTTTTAGTGTCTTGTTTGCATTAAACTTTTAGTAATGATTATTTCAATGACCTCAACTAGATCAGTGTAATCAGTACGGAGGTACCTATGACATTATATCCAACTCTGCAAGTAAACTGTACAAAGACAAAATGTATCTGTAAAAAATTTAATCATATTCCATGATTTTAAGAATGCGCAAGAGTGTTCAAATGTCTTGTGGGGGGAAAACCTAGTGATGGCAGTTTTAAATCATTCATGAGTTTAATTTTCTATAAATCACTAATAATCATTTATGAGAGATGTTTGTTATTTCCAAACATAATCAGAGCTAATTAAATTTCAGTCAACATTAATTACATTCTGGCAACCCTCTATGCTCACTCCAGGTAAATACTGAGATATTTGAAAAGTCCAAGTTGCTATAAAAATAAATGCCATTTAGAAATTTGAAGATTAACTCTAGTTTACTCCGCTTTCAATTCAAAAAGATGTTCTTAAATATGTTACTCCAAGTAGCAGGCCCGATAATGCTACAATAGCAGCATAACAAATTAAGAATATATTTCTCAACAGATTATTTCTTCCATTTTGCTAGATATTTTTGGACCATTATTTGACAAAGGTAGAACTTGCACTTATATAGCACCCTATCACATTCTCAGGATGTCCAAAGCATTTCAGAATCACTGAGTTACTGTTGAAGAGCATTTGTTGCTATGTCGCTAAACATGGCTACCAATTTGTGCAGTTACATCCCACAAACAGTAAATGACAAATCAGTTTTTGGTGGTGTTGGTTGAGGAAGGCTTTCCAGAACAGCAGAAGAACCCTCTGCTCTTTGAATAGTGCCATAGTCTTTAATGTCCACCTGAACTAGAGGCACAGACAGATGGGACTTTGGTTTAACATCTTGCCTGAAAGAGCACACCTTTGACAATGCAGAATGCTCTTCAGTATTGCACTGAAGTGTGCTGAACTCGCAAGCTTCTAACTCAAGAGTTGAGAATGCTATCAATTGAGCCTAGCTGACATTGACTTACTGTAGAATCTGATTACTATAAACAAAGAAAACTTAACCTTATTTTGTTGCCATTTTCATATTTGTAAAATCAAGAAATCTTTGGAAGTCAGAAAATTTGAGATCTACACTGAGTGAATACCACTGATTAACACAGAAAAGTAATCTAGCTTAAATAGTGTCTGGTGGATTAGAGTGCACCAAATTAACATATAAAACAGGGTGATAGAATTAGTATAGCATTGAAATTAGGGCATTTTTTCCAACATACACTTTTTATACTCTCATGTTTATTGGTAGCTGTTTCAGACGGTTTAGCTACTCTCAGCTCACACTGGAAACTTTTTTTTAAAATTTGTTCTTGGATGTGGAAAAGGCAGTATTTATTTATTCTCTAGTTGCCCCCAATAACATGTTATATAGCACCTTTAACATAGTAAAACGTCCCAAGGCACTACACAGAAGCGTTATCAAACAAAATGACACCGAGCCACATAAGGAGAAATTATCCGTGCCATGACAAAGATCGCCTATTTCCACTTTTGTAACATTGCCCGACTCCACCCCTGCCTCAGCTCATCTGCTGCTAAACCCTCATCCATGCCTTTGTTACCTCTAGACTTAACTATTCCAACGCACGCCTGGCTGGCCTCCCACGTTCTACCCTACGTAAACTTGAGGTCATCCAAAACTCTGCTGCCCGTGTCCTAACTCTCACCAAGTCCCGTTCACGCGCTGCCCCTGTGCTCGCTGACCTACATTGGCTCCCCGTTAAGCAATGCCTCGATTTTAAAATTCTCATCCTTGTTTTCAAATCCCTCCATGGCCTTGCCCCTCCCTATCTCTGTAATCTCCTCCAGCCCCACAACCCCCCGAGATATCTGCCCTAATTTCTCAGAGGGTTGTGGGGCTGGAGAAGATTACAGAGATAGGGAGGGGCAAGGCCATGCAGGGATTTGAAAACAAGGATGAGAATTTTAAAATCGAGGCATTGCTTAACGGGGAGTCAATGTAGGTCAGCGAGCACAGGGGTAGCGGGTGAACGGGACTTTGAGAGAGTTAGGACACGGGCAGCAGAGTTTTGGATGACCTCAACTTTACGTAGGGTAGAACGTGGGAGGCCAGCCAGGAGTGCGTTGGAATAGTTAAATCTAGAGGTAACAAAGGCATGGATGAGGGTTTAGCAGCAGATGAGCTGAGGCAGGGGTGGAGTCGGGCAATGTTACAAAAGTGGAAATAGGCAATCTTTGTCATGGCACGGATATGTGGTCAGAAGCTTATTTCAGGGTCAAATAGGACACCAAGGGCATTAAGAGTCAACCTCACAGTGTAGGACTAGAATCACATGCATGTCAGACCAGGTAGGGGTGCAGGTTTGCTTCCCTGAAGGAAATTTGTAAAAACCAAACTGGTTCACTAATTCATGGTCATTTTCCTGGTGCCAGACCACAAATTACCAGATTTATTGATATCAGTTTCAGAACTTGGTAGGATTTAAACTCATGACCTCTGGGTTGCTTGTCCAGTACTATCACTAGTTTACTATACCCCATAGCACAGGAGGCAAACTAAAACTTTAAAAAAGTAGACTAAAGTAAAGGCAAAAAGAACAGAGACAGAAGAGATAATTTTTGAAAATACATTTTCAACTCTAAATATGGTCAGTTCAACTTCAGCTAAATAGTCACCTTTAAAGTAGGTAACAATGGCATTGGACAGATTTTTTAAGGCTTCCAAATTCAATTTTAATTAAAAGACAAACTTTGGTAATAACAAGGATATACTATTTACACAGCGTTTTCTGACGAGATTATAATACATCAAATGTACACATCAACAGAACTAATTTTCTTCAGAGTACTTTCCTATTAAAATAAAAGTGATTAGGTTTTGTTCATTTTAGTAACTGTCATTCCATGTATGAGTTTGTGCTTTCTAATGTTACACAATCATTGTCTAAATATTCAAGGATAATCGTTCCTCCATTGTTCAGTGGGCAGTCAGTACTTGTTATCCACAATTCCAAAGTATGGCCCATGGGCAATACACTTCCTGATTCACTATGACACAGTCTCAGTTTCTGGGGAATAAAAGAAAAAGAGCATTAAGAGGTAGGGATGCATAAAGTCATTCATCCCACTGAAGCTTGTCCCTACAGTATATTACCTGTCGCATAGAAACATAGAAACTAGGAGCAGGAGTAGGCCATTCGGCCCGTCGAGCCTGCTCCACCATTCAATACGATCATGGCTGATCATCCAAATCCAGTACCCTGTCCCTGCTTTCTCACACCGAATCCCCACATCGAGCCTGCACCTATCCCACCCTATCCCCGTAACCCCACGTATTTAATTCCCCCTAACATATCCCATCCTATCCCCATAACCCCACATATTTAATCCCCCCCTAACACTAAGGGTCAATTTATCATAGCCAAATCAACCTAACCCGCACATTTTTTGACTGCATAATAGCAGTCATAAAAAAGCCTCAATATTTTTGATTTTATCACTTTGCTTGATTATTCCAAAACATTTCCACTCCAAGCAAAAATGGTTTGCTTGATAGCTGTTGTAAATTTACTTTTCACTAATTTCCATTATGACCTCCAATCCTACTTTCTTGGTATATTTTGAAGTAATGTTTACCTTATATACGCTAATATTTTATACATTTTTGAGTGTTCCCCCTTAATCAACCTCTTTCTAAACTACAGCGCTTTAGTTTCACTAATCTATCCGCTTAGCTCAACCCCTTGGCACCTGGGATCAGTCTTGCTCTTTTCTGCACCCTTTCTGCTGCAAACATTTATTTTTTGTAAAGTAATAGCATAACTTCTGTAGACTTGTATTCTACGGTTTTGTAATCCTATGGAAAATGGTGTGTCTACTACTGTTTCAGGTCTCTTCCTAACTCTCCACGTGCTAATTCAATCCCATTCATTGTATACCCTTGTTCCATCTTTTTTTTAAATCTATGAATACTTTATATTTATCAATGTTAAGTTTTATTTACCATTCATCTGCCCAATGGCATAACTGTTCTAAATCTTTTAAAAATCCTTTGCAGGATCCACTTTCTCCACTGTTCATCCTATTTTTGACTTTAAAATAACAGGAACATTGCATACATTGTTTCATCAAACCAATATTTGTTTTTTCAAACATTTATTTACCTTTGTGTTAACCTTATTTTCCCCCCTCTTTAAGAGAACAGGAGACGCAACCTAGTTCTAGGGCACTGCCAATACCACTCTTATTTGGCTGCCAGAACAAGCAAGAGGGGCTTAGGAAAAAAAACTCTCTTTTCAGCACCACCCACAGGTGGAAGGAGGAGACTATTCAGACTCTAGACTCGACTATTCCAATGCTCTCCTGGCCGGGCTCCCATCTTCCACCCTCCACAAATTTCAGTTCATCCAAAACTCTGCTGCACCAAGTCCCGTTCACCCATCACCCCTGTGCTCACTGACCTACAATGGCTCCCGGTCCGGCCACGGCTCAAATTTAAAATTCTCATCATTCTGTTCAAATGTCTCCATGGCCTCACCCCTCCCTACCTTTGTCCAGTTCTACGAGATCTCTACTGGCCCTTGTGCTTTCCCGATTTCCTTCGCCCCTCCATTGGTGGTCGTGCCTTCAGCTGCCAAGGCCCTAAACTCTGGAATTCCCTCCCTAAACATCTCCTCCTCTCTCTCCTCCTTTACGATGTTCCTTAAAACTTACCTGTTTGACCAAGCTTTTGGTCACCTATCCTAATATCTCCTTACATGGCTCGGTGTCAAGGTTTGTCTGATAACGCTCCTGTGAAGCACCTTGCAACATTTTACTACATTAAAAGGTGCTATATAAATGCAAGTTGTTGGTATTGAGCTCAGCAGGACAGGAGACTGTCATCCATACTCCATCATTCTGCAACACTATATCTGTGCTCCAGCCACTGCACCAATTTTTATGGTTAGTTTTCTATTTGAAACTGAAGATAAACCCGATTTATCAACACTAACAGATTAATATATCACATGCTGGCTAAATAATGGACATAAATCACAGATGAAGGCAACAATGGTACATGTATACAGAAGGTAAATGCAAAACTTTCTTATTTTATCAAGTATTACCTTAGATGCCAAAATATTGTTGTCATTCCTAAGGTTCAACAGTGAAGCTGCATTATCCACCATTTTTCCAATACTCCATTTGGAACAGAAGAACATCGATCTGCTTTTCTCTTTGTTCCCTTTTGGCAAATAAACTTGAAAATATACTCGCTCGTTCTGCAAATAACAACTTCAATTCAGTGCTGATTTGTGGCCATTTGTACATTTGAGAAAATCAACCGCTTAACTTTCACCTGTTTGTGTTGCAGATTTACAACTAGGAACCCATAAAATCCTTGAATGGATTCCTTTTGTAAAGTTGACCTTATTTGCAAAAGATTTAAGTGGTTAAAACACCATGAAAGTTCTGGCCTGAGGATCTAAACTATCTACTGGTTCTTTTTACTCTAGAAAAGTGTAGACCTTGGGGTGATTTGATTGAAGCATGTAAAATGATGAAAGGACTGGACCACGTCCATGCAGTTTGGGAGAACAAGGGGATATGTGTAAAAGTTACACACAGAACCAAGTTAGCTGTCAGGAGATTTTTCTTTTCATAGAGGGTATAGACCATTGCAATAAGTTGTTGGCTTGTGCAGATTCCCTGCAGATATTCAAAAGGGAGCTGAACGAGTTCTTGGAGGAAGCCGATATTGCTGCATACAAAAAGGTAGATGGGATTTTGGGTGATTAACCTTGTGGTCACTTATCTCTTGGAACTTATTTTTGTTTGCCTTCAGGGGTTTCAGAGGAATTTCACAGAATTATTTTTTCCTCGACTTGGTTTACGGTTTTTAAAATCTTTTCTTTCTTGTATCGCCAAGGAGATGACATGGCTGCTGGTGGATGGGAAGCATTGAGGGTTGTGATGTTTAGTTGCAACATGACTTATTTTTTATTCATTCACGGGATGTGGGCATCGCTGGCAAGGCCAGCATTTATTGTCCATCCCTAATTGCCCCCGAGAAGGTGGTGGTGAGCCACCTTCTTGAACCGCTGCAGTCCGTGTGGTGAAGGTACTCCCACAGTAGGGTACTGTAGCATAGTGGTTATGTTACCGGACTAGTAATCCAGAGGTCTGGAGTTCAAATCCCACCACGGCAGCTGGGGAATTTAAATTCAGTTAATTAAATGAATCTGAAATAAAAAGCTAGTATCAGTAATCAATAACTAAATCAGTAATGAAACTAGCGGATTGTTGTAAAAACCCATCTGGTTCACTAATGTCCTTTAGGCAAGGAAATCTGCCATCCTTACCTGGTCTGGCCTATATGTGACCCCAGACCCACAGCAATGTGGTTGACTCTTAACGGCCCTCTGAAATGGCGGCTCACCACCACCTTCTCAATTAGGGATGGGCAATAAATGCTGGCCTTGCCAGCAATGCCCACATCCCATGAACATACTTAATAAAAAAAGTGCTGCGAGGGAGGGAGTTCCAGGATTTTGAACAGCGACAATGAAGGATGTAGAACTGAATGAGACAGGCTAGATGGACCAGCTGGTCCTTTTTTATGTCTTTTTCGTATGTTCAAATTCATGATGGTACACACATCACACTCCACACACCATGAGGGTTCCTTGCATTATCATCCCTCTGTGTCTAACTTAAAGATGTAGATTGTGTTAGCCTGCACTCCCACTAACAACAAACTGTCAAGAATCATACTCTGCTTACTCACGTCACACACACATTAAATTATATAAAAAGAAAACAACCAACTTGAAGACTGAGCTCTATCTATGGCTGAACTCTGGCCTCTTGCAACTCGAGACTGATCTCTTGCTACTCAGCTCAAATTTATACTGTCTTAACTTACACAATAGCCCAACTGCCACAGGAAAAACAGTTAATTAGAGAACAGCTAATCACTCCTCTTCTGCAACCAATTACCTGTTACCAGCTTAAACCTGTCCACAGTTAAGACACCAAGGAAACAAGTTTAAACAGCTTCTAGTGTTAAATAGGTAAAACAAAGTAAATAAACTCACAATACAGTAAAATAAATAAATGAAAATTTCAGTACTAGTGTCCCAATCACTTCCACTGAGGCTAAACTCTATTCTCCTGGCCTTACACACTCCACTGTCCTCTCAGCTCAAAATTGGTGCAATCTACGATGCCCTGGACTTTAGGGAAAATGTGCAACTTGGGCAAACCCATGGCCCTCTTGTTGGTTCCGTCTACCCATTAAGAAAGTGATGAAACTTTGTACTCTGGTGCACAGCACACAAGTCATCTGCTTTATCCTTGTATGAACTACAGATTAGTTGATGTTATCAATGTCCCCAGTAGCAACCTAGAAGGAGCCCTACGCCAAAAGATTCTGGGTTACAGTGGCCTTTAGAGCAAACAGGTAGTACAGTCCCTGCCATGCAGGTTGTCTGCAGGTCATTCTGCAGCATGCAACATAACTGTTACTCTTTCCTTAGCAAAACACTACTTTCACATGCATTACACCTCTGACAAGTGCCTTTACCTGTATACTCAGTTGGGAGCACAAGGGTGCATCTGTGCATGGTATTGCTTACAATCCTTGCATTCTTCCTCTTTCGCCAAGTAAGTCAAATAAAAGGTGAATTCCTAGATGGACACCTATCCAACGGTTCAGGAATTTGTCAAAACCAGAGTCACCAAAATCCCTCCTACAAACCCCTTTCATATACAGCACGGAGAATTGTAATAGAAATTTATTTTGAATAACGGGTTAATAAAATAACAAATTCAGAATGCACCTGTTGCCCCTTTAAATGCTTTGACACACAAATGGTATGTCTTGGATGAAGAAGTTATATGGGCAAGATGAGAAACAAGTGTACTCATGTTGTAAACTATGCTAAATCACAACATCTAAATGATACCACTTCCCTGCTCATTTAAATATTATGAAACACTCACCTATTTTTGGCAGGAACTTGTGCTACCTGCCCAACCCACATAAGAATACAATCAGCATACAGAATGGTCAGAGACCTACTGGGACTGATCTCTGCCTATTTTTACACTCTGTCTGCACATAAGAGAGACTAAAAATCAGCCTAGAGACATCATGTAAAAAAAATAGGAAACTTATCACAATATGCACTATCCCCATCAGGGAAACTTCAATGAAGATTTCACCTTAAATAGGCTGACATTAACCTGTGGTATGGACTTGTCTCCAACAGCATGTAGCTTCAACTTCATAAGTGCCACTTTTGCAGCAGTTGCATTGTTCTTTGCTCCTTTTCTTCCTTTCTTCAGTGGGACTGCATTAGTGGCTTTTGAAAGAAAGAAAGACTTGTATTTATAAAGCGCCTTTCACGACCACCGGATGTCCCAAAGTGCTTTACAGCCAATGAAGTACTTTTTGAAGTGTAGTCACTGTTGTAATGGAGGAAACACTTTAAATTGTTTTTTGATTTAAAAAAACAATTTAATTCAAGAAAGGCAAAAAGCAGTATCAACGATGGCGGAGCTAATAATTTTCCTGCCCATTCAAAACCAGTAAGATTATGCTTGAGCAGATAAAACTTACTGTCACCTATCCCTGCAACAAATATATCATGTCCATACTGTGCAACTTAATAATAACTGAGAAGTCGCACAATACCAGGTTATAGTCCAACAGATTTATTTAAAATTACAAGCTTTCGGAGCTGTCGCCCCTTCGTCAGGCAAAGTTACTGTGAGAGAATCTATCAGAATTCACAGAATATAAAAACACAGAGAAAATGCATAGATTAAATCTTTCCCTACATCAAAGACACACTAAGAGCACAGCCAAGACAATGAGATGTGTCCCAGGGGGTCCAACGCGTCAGAACACCTGCTGGCTGCATATCCTCTCCATTTTTTGTGTTTGTTTCTTGTGTTTGTTTGTTTTTTTTTAAAAACTGGAAAGACCGGCAACGATGTCAAGTCACGTTCTATAGCGTGACATGAACCCGATATCCCTATTGAGGCCGTCCTCATGAGTGCGGAACTTGGCTATCAGTTTCTGCTCGATGATTTTGCGTTGTCGTGTATCACGAAGGCCGCCTTGGAGAACGCTAACCCGCAGATCCGAGGCTGAATGCCCTTGACTGCTGAAGTGTTCCCCGACTGGGAGGCAACCATCCTGCTTGGCGATTGTTGCGCGGTGTCCGTTCATACGTTGTCTCAGTGTCTGCATGGTCTCGCTGATGTACCATGCTCTGGGGCATCCTTTACTGCAACGTATCAGGTAGACAACGTTGGCCGAGTCACATGAGTATGTACCATGTACCTGGTGGGTAGTGTCCTCACGTGTGATGACGGTATCTGTGTTCATGATCTGGCATGTCTTGCAGAGGTTGCCGTGGCAGGGTTGTGTGGTGTCGTGGTCGCTGTTCTCCTGACAGCTGGGTAATTTGCTGCGAACGATGGTACTTTTGAGGTTAGGCGGCTGCTTGAAGGCGAGTAGTGGAGACGTGGGGATGGCCTTAGCAAGGTGTTCGTCGTCATCGATGACATGTTGAAGGCTGCGAAGAACATGGCGTAGTTTCTCCGCTCCGGGGAAGTACTGGACGACGTAGGGTACTCTGTTGGTTGTGTCCCGTGTTCGTCTTCTGAGGAGGTCTGTGCGGTTTTTCGCTGTGGCCCGTCGGAACTGTCGATCGACGAGTCGAGCGTCATATCCCGTTCTTACGAGGGCGTCTTTCAGTGTCCGTAGGTGTCCATCGCGTTCCTCCTCGTCTGAGCAGATCCTGTGTATTCGCAGGGCTTGTCCATAGGGGATGGCTTCTTTAACGTGGTTAGGGTGGAAGCTGGAGAAGTGGAGCATCGTGAGGTTGTCCGTGGGCTTGTGGTAGAGTGAAGTGCTGAGGCGTCCATCTTTGATGGAGATTCGTGTGTCCAAGAATGAAACCGATTCTGAGGAGTAGTCCATGGTGAGTTTGATGGTGGGATGGAACCTGTTGACGCTATCGTGTAGTCCTTTCAGTGATCCTTCGCCGTGGGTCCAAAGGAAGAAGATGTCATCGATGTATCTGGTGTACAGCGTTGGTTGGAGGTCCTGTGCAGCGAAGAAGTCTTGCTCAAACTTGTGCATGAAGATGTTGGCGTATTGGGGTGCGAATTTGGTCCCCATGGCTGTTCCGTGTGTTTGGGTAAAAAAATGGTTGTCGAAGGTGAAGACATTGTGGTCAAGGATGAAGCGGATGAGTTGTAGGATGGCGTCTGGAGATTGGCTGTTGTTGGTGTTGAGTACTGAGGCTGTCGCAGCGATGCCGTCATCGTGGGGGATACTGGTGTAGAGTGCCGATACGTCCATCGTGGCGAGGAGTGTTCCTGGTTCAACTAGTCCATGGGTGCTGAGTTTCTGCAAGAAGTCTGTAGTGTCGCGACAGAAGCTGGGGGTTCCCTGTACGATGGGTTTCAGGATGCCCTCGATGTACCCAGAGAGGTTCTCACATAGGGTTCCCCACGCCTCCACTACTCGCCTTCAAGCAGCCGCCTAACCTCAAAAGTACCATCGTTCGCAGCAAATTACCCAGCTGTCAGGAGAACAGCGACCACGACACCACACAACCCTGCCACGGCAACCTCTGCAAGACATGCCAGATCATGAACACAGATACCGTCATCACACGTGAGGACACTACCCACCAGGTACATGGTACATACTCATGTGACTCGGCCAACGTTGTCTACCTGATACGTTGCAGTAAAGGATGCCCCAGAGCATGGTACATCGGCGAGACCATGCAGACACTGAGACAACGTATGAACGGACACCGCGCAACAATCGCCAAGCAGGATGGTTGCCTCCCAGTCGGGGAACACTTCAGCAGTCAAGGGCATTCAGCCTCGGATCTGCGGGTTAGCGTTCTCCAAGGCGGCCGTCGTGATACACGACAACGCAAAATCATCGAGCAGAAACTGATAGCCAAGTTCCGCACTCATGAGGACGGCCTCAATAGGGATATCGGGTTCATGTCACGCTATAGAACGTGACTTGACATCGTTGCCGGTCTTCCCAGTTTTAAAAAAAAAAAACCAAACAAACACAAGAAACAAACACAAAAAATGGAGAGGATATGCAGCCAGCAGGTGTTCTGACGCGTTGGACCCCCTGGGACACATCTCATTGTCTTGGCTGTGCTCTTAGTGTGTCTTTGATGTAGGGAAAGATTTAATCTATGCATTTTCTCTGTGTTTTTATATTCTGTGAATTCTGGTAGATTCTCTCACAGTAACTTTGCCTGACGAAGGGGCGACAGCTCCGAAAGCTTGTAATTTTAAATAAATCTGTTGGACTATAACCTGGTGTTGTGCGACTTCTCATTTTTGTCCACCCCAGTCCAACGCCGGCATCTCCGCATCATAATAATAACTGCAAAGAGAAGAACCAAATAGGCTATGCAGGTGTTGATGTTTTGTGCTGCTGAGTATTACATGAAAGATTATCCTCAACTATCCATGCAGTGAATTAAGGATTGCAGCCAGGACAGATGAAGTGTTCCATCAAAATGGTAGGAAAGTGTTAAACTGCACTTATGTCATAAACCTACCAGTAGCTGATTACAGTTGCTTTAGAAAAAGGCCTGAACAAAAAGGGTGTGTCTGGCCTCACCCTTTGACCAGGGATCAGTGCACACGAAAACAATATCCACAGAATGCTAATAATTTCCTGTTCTACTACAACTAGGAATGTACAATTTGTTATTGTATTTTTAGTTTTAACTAAGCCGACGTATGCTTTTTGTGCATTTGTTCAGACTCTAAAGATTAATTTACTCGTAGCCAGGCCACAATCAATAGAAAGGTTATGCTGTTTATGAAAGGTAATGCAGTACTTGCCAACAGTCTCTTTAGCTACTTGTTGAGTGATAACCAAACGTGATTTAGGCACCTCCTGCTTTTCACAGTCGTGATCTGACTGGTGTCGATGCCTGAAACAGAAACAGAAACATCAACATACTGAAGTGCAAATCTTAACCAACACCAGTATCAGAATTCAGCTTACACAAATACTCACCCCAGACAAAAGTGTTTCTCACAGTGCGAGCAAATTACTGGCAAGAGTTCTTTTGCCTTACAGCTTTTGTATGTACAGTTGTAAGATGAAGGCCCTTCAGATTTCACAGGTTCTTTTCTTACACATACCTGAAATTTGAATTTCAGACTTTAAATATTTAGCTCCTTCACTCTGTAGCACTCTAAATGTTACTACATACTAGCAGATCTCTAACTGTGTTGCTCAGTGAATAGGCGTGTTTACGACATGTAGGGGATAACATTGTGACCACTGATTTACAGTGACCGAATAATTTATATTTCATTTTTATTCAATTATATTCTGGGACTTTTCCTGGTGCCATGGCAATTCAATTCCACAATTCTGTCCATTATTCTGTGGAAACCGTAATTAAATGGTCTTTATTTTACTGCAATGCATCCTGTAGATGGTTACACACAAACGTTAAAGAGTTTTTTCTGTTTCAGTTTTTCCAATTCAAATTGATATCATATGTTTACAAGGATATGAATACTTCTGTTGCTGTCACCATTATAGCTGCTAATTTTTGCAGTATTATAGCAAGCCAGGTGACAGGAATTTAAAATTTTCCATTAAAGAGATTTCCACTTTATGTTCCTCACATCCTGCATCATTTGTCAGTAAGTGAGAGAGTAGGTAATAACCTCTCAGCTTCCTGCCAAATTTGTGCTGTAGTGCCCATTAGGAGATGTACAAATGTAACGTGGGGAAACTTGCCCGTTAAGTTTCCATCCTTGTGGGAAGCGCCTCACCTCCACTACCACTCACTTATGGTTCGGTGAATTTGTAGTGCATCTCTGAAAGGGAGAGGCTTTTAAAAGTAAAGGGTAAGAAAACAATAGTTTGTCTTACCAGGAAATTCATTGTCCTAGTTATTATGTGCATATATTTAAACATGTTTTACAGTTTTAATGATTGGTACGTGCAAATGATGCTGCAATGTACACCGTTTCTCACTTTAATCCCAATAACATAATTATGACATGAGGCAGATACAATAAAAACCTCCGTTCAGTTGTCATGACAATTTGCCTCAACCCAAACCTAGAACACACCCTGAATTGCACCATTGGAATTGCACCACTCAGGCATTTTTGCCTCAGAGCAACATTGTCAAATTTAGCACAAGCCTATGGTTAGTTCTATAATCATAGTGGAAAATTAGATTCAGACTTACCAATAAAAAGGGGACCTTAAATGTTGCCTTAATACAGAGTTAAACCATCTGATTCAGGAATAAGTATAGTTAAAAATTATCACTCAAAATTGTCTGGCACACTCCAAACAGAGGCCTGCAGCACAATATGACACAGAAGATTCTTTGTGATCTATTTAAATATAGGGAAAGTGACCCATCTATAGCCCACATTAATGCAAAAAAAGCATAAAATACTACATGCACACATATGATCTACAAAAACTCACCCCAGAACAACCATGAGCATCTTTACTTCTATGTTCAAGGCTAAAGAAAAGGAAGAATATATGGTATACCAACTGCAATATTTAATAAGAGATTGCAAGAACAAAGAGGAATCATCCCTATTGTTATATTTGTAGAATGTATTTTCCTAGTTACAATTGTAGCTGCTTATTTTGATGAACAATACTGTACCAGTAAGTTCCTGAACAGCCATCACAAACAAATGGTAGAAAATCTGAAAGATTGGAGAATATTGGTTAGTTTAACAAAACTCAGCAGCTACTTTGACAGCATATTTGTTATTCACTTAAAATTACTTTAGCGTTTACCTAGAGTGACTATTTCGCAATTATACTGAGGAGAAAAAAAAATTGAGTTAGTTCTCAAAGTTCACAATTGACCCAAAAAATAAGGTTAATGATCATCTGGTAACATATATAATGAGTTTGATTTTGGAGCCAAATTACCAGTAAACAAGTTTAATAAACATACTTTATATATTTGTCTACATATTTGTCTACAAGACTAGAAATGTATATCCTTGTTTGGGACGTGTGTGTGGGTGCATGCAGAGGGAATCACACCAGTGCATTCCGATCAGGTACTGCTGAGTTTCACGCTTTGAGTGTGGTGAATTTTAGATGGTAATTTCCCTGCCCTACCCCTGACTTCCAATTTTTTACTGCTTATTTAAGATCAAATACAATCCAGCAGGAGAGATACAGGGTATTTTGGAGAAGCCACAAGAGGTAGTGCTCATCTTGACCTGGTATTTGTAAATAATTAAAGTACCAAAAAAAGGAACTTGTGGCACCCCTGGGGACATCCACCACAGAATGATTAAGTTTAACTTAATGAATACAGGATAGTAAACTTTTCTAAATAACTTCTTCCTCCAAGTAATCAAAGGGAAATAATGAGCAACATGCCCACACAGAGTTATCCCAGTCAAAATTAATGACTTAACAAAGATGAAAGTCCTCAATAGGGTGAAAGGACTCCAAAAAAAAAATTCTTAGGGATAGATGGTTATTTATCTGAATGCTGAGAGAGACTAGGAAGGAGATTTGAGACACATTGACAATTATGAGGGAGTCACTCGACATGGGGGAAAATAACATTCAATTGGAAACAGACCAACGTGGCACCCATATTCAAAATGGCCAACAAATCAGTCTCAAGCAACTATAGAACCATTAGTCTTATTTTAATTGTGTGTAAAATAATTGAATCTATGCAATAATAAATCACTTAGCAGTGATCAACATAGATTCAGAAGGGGAAGATACTGCTTGACCAAATTCCTTGACTTCACTAAGGACGTAATATCCCAAATGGATTATGGTAATCTCATTGAAAGTGTTGGGTCTAGACTTCTAGAAGGCATCTGTCGAAGTTGTTCTGCGTGAAAAGGCATGAGTTAAGTTCAAAGCTTCAGGGATTCTGGGTAAACCTTGGATATGGATAAGAAATTGGCTGAAGGGTAGAAAACAACAGGTACTTATTGGAGCAGTTAAATGACGAGGAGGGAAGAGTACTGAGTGAGGTGCCCCAGGAATCTTTGTTAGGACCACTACTATTTCTAATTTACATCAATGATTTAGGCTTAGAAACCCAATATAAATTAGTCAAAAATGCAGACGATACCAAACAGCAGTGGAATTAGAGGAGCCAGTGCAGAAATTATAAAATGAGCTGGATAAAATATGTAAGTTGGCCCAAAATGTCAAATGAAGACAGATGTAGAGTGCTACACATTGGAAGGAAAATGGGCAACACACATACTCTATCAATCAATGGTTTTGAAACAGCTAAGGGTGAAGTTGAAAAAGACTTAGGAGTTTTAGTAGACTGAATGCTCAATCAATGCAGAGCAGCAATCAACAAAGCCAACAGAATGTTAAAACTTCACAGCCAAAGCACTTGAATAAAAGTCATAGGAAGTTCATGTCAAACTGTAGTGTTATGGTCAGACCACAGATTCAGTACCATGTCCAGTCACCGGAGGCAGCACAGCAAATTGGGCTTTTCAGCCAAGAACAGAGTGCTGGAGCCAAGAAGATCTGGAGAAGTGAAACAATGTGACAAATCCTAACTTAGATTCGCTATTGTCTTGGAAGAAAGTCAAACTATACATTTTTGAACAAAATAAACAGCTGCTGGAAGTATACAAGGAACGCACTGCTACCAGAATCCACCTGAGCATTAGGTCAGTGGGGGAGATCAGTCACTTCTCTGGACATGACAGACTGTGGCTCCAGAGTCTGGCTGTGAGAAGTATATAAGATTGTAAACAGTATGGCAAAGTCAAATCAGGAAAATTACGTTAAATCATGAACAAGTGAACAGATTCCCAGATAAAATGTTGGAGACCAAAACCCTGAAATTATTTAAGAACTGGACCACAACGTGGTTTTGGAAATGGTCTTTAGGGTCATTCTGGATGGATGGGCAATAATGGCCTCCCTCATCCATAATTATCCTCACAATCCTTGCAGAGGGATGAGTGACATTCATCTGCTTCCTGTTGAAAGGACTTAAATGTAAGACATTAAAGATATTCATAGAATCACAGAAATTTACAGCACAGAAGGAGGCTATGCAGCCCATCATGTCTGTGCAGGCCAAAAAAGAGCTATCCAACCAAACCCCACTTTCCAACTCTTGGTTCGTAGCCTTGTAGATTACATAATTCAAGTGCATATCCAAGTACTTTTTAAATGCAGGCAGTAAGTTCCAGAACCCCACCACCCTCTGGGTGAAAAAAATGTTCTCCTCAACTCCCCTCTAATCCTTCTACCAATTACATTAAATCTATGCCCCCTGGTTATGGACCTCACTGCTAGGGGAAATAGATGCTTCCTATCCACTCTATCCAGGCCCCTCATAATTTTATACACCTCGATATTCCCGTCGCGGTTGACACGACACAGTAAAACGTTTACGAAAGCCCGAGAGTGACTGCAGCTGCCCCTCCCAGCTTCCTACCGAGCTGTCGGCACTGCTGCACCTCACACCGCTGCCCGAGCTCCAGCTCCGCCATTTTGTCGCCGGCGCCCCGCCCCCGCACCGAGCGACAGCCGCTTGGCCGGAAGTGCCTCCGGATCGGTCGCGCGAGCCGCGGCGCCTTCCTTGTTTTTCCGTCCGGCTCGAGGCGGCGGCGGCCGATCGCTATGAGTAAACTTGCAAACTTCTTCAAGGGCGGCCCGAGCTCGGGCTCGTCCCGCTCCAGGAAACAGGGCCCGAGCCCACAAGAAGCCCTTCATCGTCTCCGGGAGACCGAGGCGATGTTGACCAAGAAACAGGAATACCTGGAGAATAGGATCCAGAAAGAGCTGGAGACCGCCCGGAGAAACGGCACCAAGAACAAGAGAGGTAGGAGCCCAGACAGCAACAGTATACCAGCCTCAGACAGCAACAGTATACCGGCCATAGACAGCACCAGTATACCAGCTTCAGACAGCACCAGTATACCAGCCTCAGACAGCGTCAGTATACCGGCCACAGACAGCGCCAGAATACCAGCTTCAGACAGCACCAGCATACCAGCTTCAGACAGCAACAGTATACCATCCATAGACAGCACCAGTATACCGGCCACAGACAGCGTCAGTGTACCGGCCACGGACAGCGTCAGTGTACCGGCCACGGACAGCGTCAGTGTACCGGCCACGGACAGCGTCAGTGTACCGGCCACGGACAGCGTCAGTGTACCGGCCACGGACAGCGTCAGTGTACCGGCCACGGACAGCGTCAGTGTACCGGCCACGGACAGCGTCAGTGTACCGGCCACGGACAGCGTCAGTGTACCGGCCACGGACAGCGTCAGTGTACCGGCCACGGACAGCGTCAGTGTACCGGCCACGGACAGCGTCAGTGTACCGGCCACGGACAGCGTCAGTGTACCGGCCACGGACAGCACGAGTGGACCGGCCACGGACAGCACGAGTGGACCGGCCACATACAGCGTCAGTATACCGGCCACAGACAGCACGAGTGGACCGGCCACAGACAGCACCAGGGCAGGAACACAACTACCCCTCCGAGTATCCACTACACCAGAGGCAGGTACACAACTACCCCTCACCTACAAGTATGCACCACATCAAGGAAAGCACAACTATCCCATCCCTAGGAATATATCATTGCACGAAGGGCAAGAGAAGCAGGAGCAATATAAATAATAATACAGCATCAGGAGCAAGGGATAGGAAATCATCTTCAAATCAGCACAAGTAACAAGTGAGGTAGAAGCACAGCTCCTATAGCATCAAGGATGAAAGAGATAGCAACACAACAGATACTACCATCAAAATATAATGCCTATCTCTCACTCCCAAATCGAACACAGTACTGAGGCAAAAAGTCTACAAGGCTACTCTCTCACATTCCCCCCGCCAGCACCAAAAGCAAAACTGGTAAGAAATTGATAACAGCCCCAAGAACAACATAGAATTGAGCACAGCTACCCTCTTCCCAGAAATACAGTATAGCACAAGCGACAATTAGAAACACAGCTATCCCTTCCCCAAAGAATGAGCTATCAAGGCCCAAGGGATGATGAAAGTCCCGATGAACATCTGGGCAGCATAGACAAAATGTAGGGATGCACAGCACATCCCAGCGAGGTTGCATAAAGGATGAGTGCGCCAGATAGTGACCTATATCGAACCTACAACATACCTCAACGATAAGAGAAACTAAAACCATATCAAGGAAGGTGAACACCTATATTAACTTCACAGACAGTGTGGAGGAGAAGGTAAGGACCTTCATCATCCCCAGACATGTATGTACTATTTCCTATAGACATGATAGCAAGAATAAGAGCTGTTAACTTGCACTGTTTCTCCCTTCATCTCAAACCCAACCAATCCCACACACAACAAACATGCACCCACTGGCAAAACCAATACATCAGAAAGAAATAAGTAGTTGCGTTTAGCAGCAGTAAACTAAGCAAAAGGGATGCAAACACCAAGTTTATAACATAATCCAGGGATATTGAACCAAGAACAACAAAATTGCCTGAAAACCACAGCAAATAAGATGAATTAGACACATCCACAGGACTGGAATATCAAGAACTACAGCCTAAGATTAAATTGATCTGAGCAAACTTGGGATGTATCAGATGTACATTAAAGGCTAAATAATGAAAATAGCTACAGATACATATATAAAATAATATATCTGTAATACAAAAAAATAAACAATAAATGCAGCGTCATGAAAAGGAGAATGAGGAGATAATTAAACAGCTACAAAAATTAATTAGAGTAATAAAAATTGGACCATAATCCAAAATTGGGGGGGTTGGGGGAGAATGCTAGAGACAATAAAAAGGAAAGCTATATAGTGGCATAGTGGTGCGATGTGATTTCGTAATTATGTTCACTCTACTGTGGGAGAAAATTCAGACCAAGTTATTGTAGGGTCGCTGTTTTGTACTCCTAGTTGTAGACTTGAAAGTTGCGTTGTCAAGGGCTTAGGAGCTGGTCTCCGGTCTGCCCTTACGATTCCAAGTGGTGTGTGGCACACCAGGATCTGTATGGGAAGTAAAAGTGGAATATAAATACTTCATACACTCAAACTACTTTTTTTTTAACTCGCCTATTTTTTGCAAGAGTACAGACTTGAGGAGGCACTGGAGTTAATTTAGCAATGATTATTCTTAATGGATCTGTGGTGCGCATTTATAAAGGGCGTGTGCACGAAAGTACAGAACATGCCCCACTAAAGGATAGCACGCCTAATGATTAGCAAGCATTCCAATTGCAAGTGAGTCTGCTGTCACATATGATAATATTTTCCATTTACTAGCTAACTTGGGTATATTATTTACTGTACACTGTATGCAAATTGTACTACACCTTCATTCAGCAGTGATGTATGAAAAGTGTACGCACACAAAATGGGTAAATGTAGAGTTGTAAGCTCAAGGCAGAAACTGTTTACTGTTAATACTGTTAATTTAAAGAGGCTCATGTATTAGAAACAGAAAATCTTGGGACCAGAAAAGACCATGTGTTCATCTAATCCGCCTTCCTACTGTCCTAACAGTTGTAATTGATGAAGTGATTTCTGAAGAGATCTAAGCTACTTGCCCCTACAGTCTCCCTTAGCAAGATATACCAGAAACTAGTCAGTGAAAGTAATGCTTTCTGTTCCGCCTGAATCAGCTTATACTTGTTCAGCTATCCTGTAGCAAATCAAATTGTCCTGACTGTCCTCTATATTCCTAAGCTTTACTAATTTTAATATCTCAATATTCTCATCAGTCTCTTCATCTCCAATGAGGAGTCCCACTTCTGTGAGCATATCCACGTATGTTTTATTCTCTAGTCCCCTAATCATTCTAGTAACTCTTTGCACTTTTTTCAGCAAATGCATCCTTCCTGTAATGAATGTTTCAGAAGTCTGGCCAACACTCTCTTAGTGGCAAGATAACCTCCTTTGATCTACACTCCAGTCCCCTAACATCCGTTTACTTTCTTGATAGTAGCCAGATTTTGGCTTGATGTCTTGTGGGATTTTACTAAAACTGCCAGATCCCTTTCCTGATCTTAATCCTATAATTGCGCTTCTCTAAGTGCATGACTTTACACTTATATTGAGATTATAAACTGCATCTGCCAATTATTTGTCGACCTCCCCAGTCTAAGTTCCTATGTAGCTTGCCCCATCTTCACTGTATTAAGAAGGAAAAAGAACTTCTATTTATAAGCTGCCTTTCACTTCCTCAGAACTCCAAAGCACTTCACAGTCAATGAAGTACTTTTGAAGTGTAGCCACTGTTGTAATGCAGGCAAACGTGGCAGCCAATTTGCACACAGCAAAGTCTCACAACAATAAGATAAATGACAACATAATCTACATGAGGGTGGAAATTGCAGAGGCTCTGCACACAATCTTCCAATCCTCCTTGGATATGAGGATGGTGCCAGAGGACTGGAGGATTGCAAATGTTACACCACTTATTAAAAAAGGGGAGAGGGTTAAACCCGGCAACTACAGGCCAGTCAGCCTAACGTCGGTGGTGGGGAAACTTTTAGAGACAATAATCCAAGACAAAATTAATTGGCATTTCAAAAAGTATGGGCTAATAAATGAAAGTCCGCATGGATTTGTTAAAGGCGAATCATGTTTGACTAACTTGATCGAGTTCTTTGATGAAGCAACGGAGAGGGTTGATGAGGGTAGTGCTGTTGATGTGTTTGACAAAGTTCCGCATAATAGACTTGTTAGCAAAATTAAAGCCCATGGGATTAAAAGGATAGTGGCAGCCTGAATTCAAAATTGACTAAGGGACAGAAAGCAGAGAGTAGTGGTGAATGGTTGTTTTTCAGACTGGAGGGAGGTATATAGTGGTGTTCCCCAGGGGTCGGTATTAGGACCACTGCTCTTTTTGATATATGTTAATGACCTGGACTTGAGTATACAGGGCATAATTTCAATGTTTGCAGATGATACGAAACTCGGAAATGTAGTAAACATTGAGGAGGATAGTAACAGACTTCAGGAGGACATTGACAGATTGGTGAAATGGGCAGACACTTGGCAGATGAAATTTAACACAGAGAAGTGTGAAGTGATGCATTTTGGTAGGAAGAATGAGGAGAGACAATATGAACTAAATGGTACAATTTTAAGGGGGTGCAGGAACAGAGAGACCTGGGGGTGTATGTACACAAGTCTTTGAAGGTGGCAGGACAAGTTGAGAAGGCTGTTAAAAAAGCATACAGTCTCCTTGGCTTTATGACTAGAGTACAGAAGCAAGGAAGTTATGCTAAACCTTTTATAAAACACTGGTTAGGCCTCAGCTGGAGTATTGTGTTTAATTCCGGGCACCACACTTTAGAAAGGATGTCAAGGCCTTGGAGAGGGTGCAGAAAGGTACCAGGGATGAGGAATTTCAGTTATGTGGAGAGACTGGAAAAACTGGGGTTGTTCTCTTTAGAGCAGAGACGGTTAAGAGGAGATTTGATAGAGATGTTCAAAATCATGAATGGTTTTGATAGCGTAAATAAAGAGAAACTGTTCGCATTGGCAGAAGGATCAGTAACCAGAGGACACAGATTTAAGAAGATTGGCAAAAGAACCAGAGGCAACATGAGGAAACATTTTTTTACACAGCGAGTTGTTGTAATCTGGAATGCGCTGCCTGAAAGGGTGGTGGAAGCAGATTCAATAGTAACATTCAAAAGAGAATTGGATAAATATTTGAAGGGGAAAAAAATTACAGAGTTATGGGGAAAGAGCAGGGGAGTGGGATTAATTGGATAGCTCTACCTAAGAACTGGTACAGGCATGATGGGTTGAATGGCTTCCTTCTGTGCTGTATCATTCTGTGATTCTATTATCTGTTTTGGTAGTGGTGGTGTTGTTGGCCAGGAGACTAGGAGAATTCCCTGCTCTTTGAGTATTTCCATGGGATATTTTACCCCCACCTGAGAGGGCAGATGGGGCCTCAATTTAACGGCTCATCTGAGTGTTGCACCTCTGACAGTGCAGCACTGCTTCAGTACTGCACTGAAATGCCAGCCTAGATTATAAGAACATAAGAAAGCAGGTGTAGGCCATTTGGCCCTTCAAGCTTGCTCCGCTACTACCTTAACTCCACCTTCTCGCACTATCCCCATATCCCTTGATTCCCTTAGTATCCAAAAATCTATTGATTTCTGTCTTGAATATACTCAACCACTGAGCATCCACAGCTCTCTGAGGTAGTGAATTCCAAAGATTCACAACCCTTCGAGTGAAGAAATTTCTCCTTATCTTAGTCCTAAATGGCCGACCCCTTATTCTGAGACTGACCCCTAGTTCTAGACTCCCCAGCCAAGGGAAACATCCTCCCAGCATCTACCCTGTCAAGCCCCATAAGAATTTTATATGTTTCAATTATGTGCTTAAGTCTCTGGAGTGGGGCTTGAACCCATAATCTACTGACTCTTGAACCCACAACCTACTGACTCAAAGGCGAGAGACCTACCACTGAGCCAAGGCTGACACCTTCATTAGGCACCTCTGCTACTTTTGTGTCAACCTCCGTCGCCTCCAGTCCAGATCCAAGGTCGTCCCATCCTCTGTCGTCGAATTACAGTATGCAGACGACGCTTGCATCTGCGCTCATTCGGAGGTCGAACTCCAAACCATTTTCAACACCTTCACCGAAGCGTACGAGAGCATGGGCCTAACACTAAACATCCGTAAGACAAAGGTCCTCTACCAACCTGCCCCCGCCACACAGTACTGCCCCCGATTATCAAAATCCACGACAAGGCCTTGGACAACGTGGACCACTTTCCATACCTCGGGAGCCTACTGTCAACAAGGGCAGACGTCGATGACAAAGTCCAACACCGCCTTCAGTGTGCCAGTGCAGCCTTCGGTCGCCTGAGGAAGAGAGTGTTTGAAGACCAGGACCTCAAACCCGGCACTAAGCTCATGGTCTACAGAGCAGCAGTGATACCCGCCCTGCTGTATGCCTCAGAGACATGGACCATGTACAGCAGGCACCTCAAAGCACTGGAGAGGTACCACCAACGCTGCCTCCGCAAGATCCTGCAAATCCATTGGCAGGATAGGCACACCAACATCAGTGTTCTCGCTCAGGCCAACATCCCCACCATCGAAGCTTTGATCACGCTCGCTCAGCTCCGATGGACGGGTCACATCGTCCGCATGCCCGATACGAGACTCCCAAAACAAGCGCTCTACTCGGAGCTCCGACACGGCAAGAGAGCCCCAGGTGGGCAGAGGAAACTCTTCAAGGACACCCTCAAAGCCTCCTTGAAAAAGTGCAACATCCCCACTGACACCTGGGAATCCCTGGCCCAAGACCGCACAAAGTGGAGGAGAAGCATCCAGGAAGGCGCCGAACACCTCGAGTCTCTTCGCCGGGAGCAAGTGGAAGCCAAGCGCAAGGAGTGCACATCAACCCAAGCACCCCTTCAACCACCGTCTGCCCCACCTGTGACAGAGACTGTAGGTCCCGCATTGGACTCATCAGTCACCTGAGAACTCATTTTTAATGTGGAAGTAAGTCATCCTCGGTTCCGTGGGACTGCCTAAGAAGAAGATTCACAAACTTTGAGATGAAGCTACCGACACCTTCTTCCAGGTCATTTCTGAAAGGATCCCATTCATCATGCCCCTCTACCCAGAATACCTGCCATTGATACAAATTCTCTGTTTCCTATTTCCCAGCCAGGATTCGGTCCATCTCGGCACAGTGCCTCCAGTGCTATGCATGCTAATTTTCTCTCTCACTTTTCTATGAGATGCCTTCTTGAAATTTTTACTACAATCTACATAAACTGGACTTTGGATTTATAGAGGATTCAGAGTTGTTGAGAAATAACTGCTCAGCACAAATGAATTTGAGTTGTGGTATTAGAAGCAGATCTAATTATAGTGTGCTTTCAGAAAAGAACAGCCAAAGCAGTGCTGAATCAGACAAACAGGAACCCACCCATTTTATTTTGGGATCACCCCTCTTATCTATTTCGGTGTTGAGGAAGATAATCCATTCCTGTGCATTCGGCCATTGGACCAATACGTAATGATGTGACACGTGAAAATTAATCTCCCTCCTTGGCTCATCGTGATACAATTATATCTGATGATTGACGTTCTCCTAATGATGTTAGACTGTCATGTACACTAGTCAGCTGTTTTAAATGCAAAGTGTGTTATGTCGTCAGGTAATAATGCAGATTTTTTCTGAATGGTTGTTTGGTTGGTTGATCTGTTTTGTACAGACCAATAAGTAATGGCATTGAGGTAACCCCAATCCTGTCAGAACATTTAAAAGTGCCCCCATGAAAGGTGGTGCCATTAATAGGAAATAAACTAAAATCAGTATCCTGTAATTCAAATAACAATGGTCATATTTATATCAATAACAATCAATTGATGCCATCAAGTGAGTGATCTAGTTCAAATGCCAGGAATTTGCGGTTGTATGACAGTGAAACTGTCAACGTTCGCCGTCATTACAACTATGAATCTGTCAGCAACTTTTGGAATACGCACATGTGCAGTTAAACGCGGAAATCCAGAAGTTGCTGTCAGTCATTCCCTGTCCCTCCACAGGGCGCGCTGTTGAACTCCCCACAGCCGGCAATCAATTGAAATCACTGAATTGACGAGAACGTACGATTTTACGCTGGAATATTGCTCTTAAAAACCTCCGAAAAAGTTAAGGCTTGTTGAATGAGGTGTAACTGGGTTTTTAATAGCGTACTGTGTCATAATTACTGCTGAACAACCGTTCTGGCCCTGAAAAACAAACTATATTTGTGGAATGTCAAATTTTTCCATTGTGATAAAAGTTCCATGTTTTTTTGTAATTTAAAAAAAAGTTTGTTAATGATATTTCAGTTTCTACCTTAATCCCATGTGTATGTCCCAATCTTTATTTCGTTCTCGGTAAAATGATTAAAAAGTGAAGGAAAATCAGTGCATTTTACTTCCTGGTTTGCTGTCTGTGAGAATTCTTCAATGTGATTGGTTGCATAGCCAGCTTGATGACATCAGTAATACAAAAGCAAAATACTGCGGATGCTGGAAACAATGTTCCCTGTAATTTTTTTGATGCGCAAGCCCTTTAACTGGTCGGTCTTGCTCTCATTCTTTCTCTCTCTCTCCCTCCCTCCTGATGGAATTATTTCCCTGCTGCATAAGAGAGATAGAGACATGATGTCAATGCATGGAGAGACTTGGCAAAAGCTGAAGAGATGTGGTAACAGGGAGCACAAAAGATGCGCGAGGTATAGCCGGCCTTAAATGTCAAATTCTTAAGTCTCGTGTTGGCTGTGAATGGGTAGCTTCTAGATGCTGGCTGTGGTCTGGCTTCTAATAACTGTCTACAAATAGTTTACTCCAAAATGCTGGAAAAATGCATCAAATAAAGTGTTAAAAATGTAAATATTCTTGGTGAGATGCCAGAATGTGCCCCTCCCAAAAATAATTCTTCAGCATGGGATGTACAGTATATCCACTTTGAAGATTGCTCTACAGGTCCTGGTTATTGTAACTTCATCTCAGTGGCAGAGTTTCAGTTTAGCTCTGTCTTGTAGAACACCTGTAGCATTTAGTATTCTATAGGCAAGCTACCATAATTCTAGTATGGAGTGGACTTTGCAAGAGAATGTAACAATTGTGATCATTTGGACGCATGCCAACTAGTTTACAACAGGTGGAAATGCTCTCTTCAGCTGTCTGGTGCATATTAAAATATGTGAGGTTACTTTTAAGAGTGGACCTCAGCTAGAATCAACAGCATTTGGAATTATTTTAAAGAGTCTTAGCACTTGTAATAATTCCTATTGAAATAAAGAACAATTTATTATTTTATTTTAAGAACGCTATCCTCACAAACCAAATACACCTTGGGAAACAATGCAACATTTCACTTGTGAAGATAATATTGGTGCGACCAATTGTTATATACTCTAAGTTTGGCTGTTAGTACAGAGTAGGAATTGAACCTTCCTCGTCTCTTTGGGTGTGTGGTATGTTCTCTCACTGAGCTATTTGAAGAACTGCTGCTCAGGTTCTTAAAGGCAAATTTTGATTTGTTTCTGCCATTAAAGATTGCAATATGCCAGATTTGTGTTTAGTTTAAAGCTAAGTAATTTCTTATCACTAAAATCTATTAAAAGTTAATAGAGAATAAGACTTAAATGAAATTTGAATGGAACAAAATTACAATGCTTGTATTTGAATAGTACATTTTTGTTTAGGCTTTACGGAGTGCCTTTTCTGCCATATTATATATAATTTGCACAAATGACATTCCAGTAAGCAAATTTACTGTGTAATGCCAAATATTAGATGGGAATGAGCACATTTCAAAGAATATTGTTCTAACTTTGAACATGCATAGAACTGCTACTGTAGTTGTCCAGGGTTAATGGTTATTCATTTCACAACTTGATTTTATAAATTAATTTGTTAATTGCTAAATGTTTGAGAGGAAGGAGAGGGTGCATTTTGACATTTTAATTTTAATGCATGGTTTCCCTCTAATTTTATTTTGCATGTTTTAATTGGGTACATGTGTTTCTCTTGACAGATCACCTCGGGTTTATTCACTTTCTTCATACTTGCAGAAGGAACACCTCCAAATCTTTTCAGTCTTCTCTGGCCTGATCTGTGATAAATGCTACGTAAACCTGTAATCCTTCTTTTTGTCAGATCATCTTGACAGCTGTAAGTCACATTTGGTGAATGGTTTAAACTCTGGGGCTTCTTTTTTCCCTTTCCTAGAAACTTCTTTTCTGTCTCTAAATATGAATGAACCGTAGAATAATAAGCCATCATTTTGCTTAAACTGAATTTGGTTCCACAATCCTTAAGGATTTTTGGAAATGATGGATAACATTTGAATGCGAGATCAAATGTAAACAATAGTTCTTGTGGTTTAACTTGTAATGAAGCACTGTGAAGTCATGTATGTTTTTGGCCCTATTTCAAAATATTTTCTCTCCTCTCAGTCTGAATCGTGCATCAATTGCAGGCCAAGCGTGTTGGGAGGCATTGTTTGCGCAGACCAATTCTAATGTTCCTGTGCAGGTGGCCTGGAACAACTTGTACTGATTCCCATTTTTCTTGTGGGAAGACTATTATTTTCTGTTTAGTACCTCCCCCAGAGGTTTGGAAATTTTGGGTGCAAACCTGCGATTTACAAACGACCATCTTTCTGAATTTCTGGACAATGATGATTCACAGTGTTGCAAATAAAAATGCAGTAAAATTCACCTGTGTTTTGAGTGAATGGTGTATCTGGTACAAAGTGTTCTGGAACAATTTGAAGCCCCAAGCCAAACAATAACTACATAATGCCACACCCAGTGGTACTACTTTACCAATTTTATTTAGAAAAAAGGCCTTCAGAAGTCACTTTGTGTGCATATAATGCTTGTAAGTTACAAGTCTTGCATACAAATGAGAAAATTGTTACATTGTGTACTGCATTTATAGCATTATCAGAACATTCAATATTATGTTTACCAATGCTGATCATATTGTTTTAATAAACCTACACTGGGTCTAGCTTTTTGAGCTGCACATGAAACACTGACAACTTGCAGTTTTGCAAGTACTGTAATGTGTGGCCAAGAATCTAAGCTAATTGCATCACAATAGATTGGATTTCACTGGTTTGATATAATTTAGTGCTATTCACTGTTATGCAGTAATTCCAAGCAAAGGTTTTGGCAACATCTATCTTCAATAGTAGGCAAGTATATATGTATTTTAGGAACGAAGAGTACATTAAAAAGTGTATTGCCAATTTCGCTTACCCAAGAAGAAATGTTTACCTTTATAGCACAGAAAAAAAATGTTTCATTTCAGCACACTGCTTCATTGGTTCTTTATTTTTTTTATATGGCAATGGTTCTGAACCAATTCTTTTCTCCTTGGAGGAGGGCCCATGACCACTTGCCATTCTGCTTCCTGAAGTGCTCCTCGGTGCTGGTCCTAACTGCTACTTGATGCTTCTGCTTTGCTCTAGGCGTTGATTTTTTGCTGTGTGCTGCAAGTGTGAATTTCTGTTCTTGTAAGTTTTTGGCAGATCAAAAAATCTGCTCCTGGGCAAGCAAAAGTGTAAGGAAGGAGCCAGGACCAGCAGCCATGTGCGTGGCAGGGAGGAGCACCTGAGTGGGATGGGAGAGTACCTCAAGGAGCAGAGTGGCAAAGAGGGGTCGTTCAGGAAGTGAATTAACTTTTTACTATTTAGTTAGTCATGGGTAAATTATGGTCACAGGAAAAGAAAGGGTTGTAAAATTTTCTGATTTTTGCAAAAGGGGGTTCTGAAATAAAGAAGGTTGAGAATTGCTGTTCTGATGAATTTTTTTTTCAACTGATAATTGAAATGTTTTAACCACGCTGGAAAAGTTTAACAATATGGTTGAATTAAAGAGTTTTGTTTCCCTTTTTACTTGTTTATGGACTTGTATTTTAAAGTTGGTAAGCATGTGTGTATTCTTGCATACAATACACCCTCTTTGAAAGGCATACAAAAATCATAGAAATATAGAAGATAGGAGCAGGAGTAGGCCATTCGGCCCCTCGAGCCTGCTCCGCCATTCAATGCGATCATGGCTGATCATCCAAATTCAGTACCCTGTCCCTGCTTTCTCCCCATATCCCTTGATCCCCTTAGCCTTAAGAAATATATCTAACTCCTTCTTGAATATATTTAATGAATTGGACTCAACTGTCTTCTGCAGTAGAGAATTCCACAGGTTCACCACTCTCTGGGTGAAGAAAATACTCCTCATCTCAGTCCTAAATGGCTTACCCCTTATTGTTAGACTGTGACCCCTGGTTCTGGACTCCCCCGCCATCGGGAACATCCTTCCTGCATCTAGTCTGTCTAGTCCTGTTAGAATTTTATAAGTTTCAATGAGATCCCCTCTCATTCTTCTAAACTCGAGCGAATACAAGCCCAATCGACCCAATCTCTTCATACGTCATTCCTGCCATCCCAGGTATCAGTCTGGTGAATCTTCGCTGCACTCCCTCCATGGCAAAAACATCCTTCCTCAGATAAGGCGACCAAAACTGCACACAATACTCAAGGTGTGGTTTCACCAAGGCCCTGTACAACTGCAGCAAGACATCCTTGCTCCTGTACTCGAATCATCTCGCTATGAAGGCCAACATACCATTTGCCTTCTTAACCGCCTGCTGCACCTGCATGCTTACCTTCAGCGACTGGTGCACAAGGACACCCAGGTCTCGTTGCACTTCCCCTTTTCCCAATCTATTGCCGTTCAGATAATAATCTGCCTTCCTGTTTTTGCCACCAAAGTGGATAACCTCGCATTTATCCACATTATACTGCAGCTGCCATGCATCTGCCCAATCACCCAACCTGTCCAAATCATACTGGAGTTTCTCTGCATCCTCCTCACAGCACACACGCCAACCCAGCTTTGTGTCGTCTGCAAACTTGGAGATATTACATCTAGTTCCCTCGTCTAGATCATTAATATATATTGTGAATAACTGGGGTCCTAGCACCGATCCCTGCGGTACCCCACTAGTCACTGCCTGCCACTCGGAAAAAGACCCGTTTATTCCAACTCTTTGCTTCCTGTCTGCCAACCAGTTTTCTATCCAAGTCAGTACCTTACCCCCAATCCCATGTGCTTTAACTTTGCACGCTAATCTCTTATGCAGGACCTTATCGAAAGCCTTCTGAAAGTCCAAATACACCACATCCACTGGTTCTCCCTTATCTATTCTACCAGTTACATCCTCAAAAAATTCCAGTAGATTAGTCAAGCATGATTTACCTTTTGTAAATCCATGTTGACTTTGTCCGATCCTGTCACTGTTTTCCAAGTGCTCTGCTATTACATCTTTTAAAATGGACTCTAGCATTTTCCCCACTACCGATGTCAGGCTTACCGGTCTATAATTCCCCGTTTTTTCTCTACCACCTTTTTAAATAGTGGGGTTACATTAGCTACCCTCCAATCCATGGGAACTGTTCCAGAGTCTATAGAATTTTGGAAGATAACCAGCAATGCATCTACTATTTCTAGGGCCACTTCCTTAAGTACCCTAGGATGTAGATTATCAGGCCCTGGGGATTTATCGGCCTTCAATGCCGTCAATTTCCCTAACACCATTTCCCTACAAATACTGATTTCATTCAGTTCCTTCCTCTCATTAGACCCTATGTTCCCCGACATCTCTGGGAGGTTATTTGTGTCCTCCTTTGTGAAGACAGAACCAAAGTATATATTTAATTGGTCTGCCATTTCTTTGTTCCCCATTATAAATTCCCCTGATTCTGACTGCAAGGGACCTATGCTTGACTTCACCAATCTTTTTCTCTTCACATATCTATAGAAGCTTTTACAGTCAGTTTTTATGTTCACTGCAAGCTTACTCTCATACTCTATTTTCCCCCTCTTAATTAAGCCCTTTGTCCTCCTTTGCTGAATCCTAAACTGCTCCCAATCCTCAGGTTTGCTGCTTTTTCTGGCCAATTTATATGTGCTCTCCTTGGATCTTATGCTTTCCCTAATTTCCCTTGTTAGCCACGGTTGAGTCACCTTTTTTGTTTTATTTTTATGCCAAACAGGGATGAGCAAATTCTGTAGTTCATCCATGCGATCTTTAAATGTTTGCCATTGCCTATCCACCATCAACCCTTTAAGTAACGTTCCCCAATCCATCCTAGCCAACTCGCGCCTCATACCATCGTAGTTTCCTTTATTTAAATTCAGGACCCGAGTCTCTGAGTCAACTACTTCACTCTCCATCTTAATGAAGAATTTGATCATATTATGATCGCTCCTCCCCAAGGGGCCTCGCACAGCAAGATTGCTAATTAATCCTTTCCCATTACATAATACCCAGTCTAAGATGGCCTGATCTCTAGTTGGTTCCTCGACATATTGGTCCAGGAAACCATCCTGTATACACTCTAGGAATTCCTCCTCCACAGTATTGTTACTAATTTGATTAGCCCAATCTATATGTAGATTAAAGTCACCCATGATAACTGCTGTGCCCTTATTGCACGTGTCTCTAATTTCCATTTAGTGCCATCCCCAACCTCAGCATTACTGTTTGGGGGTCTGTATACAACTCCCACTAACGTTTTCTGCCCCTTGGTATTTCTCAGCTCTGCCCATACAGATTCCACATCATCAGAGCTAATATCCTTCCTTACTATTGTGTTAATCTCCTCTTTAACTAGCAATGCTACCCCACCTCCTTTTCCTTTTTTCCTGTCCTTCCTGAATATTGAATACCCCTGGATGTTGAATTCCCAGCCTTGGTCACCCTGGAGCCATGTCTCCATAATCCCAATTATATCATATCCGTTTACATCTATTTGCGCCGCTAATTCATCCACCTTATTACGAATGGTCCTCGAATTAAGACACAGAGCCTTCAGGCTTGTTTTTTTAACACTCTTAGACCATTTAGAATTATTGTTTACTGTGGCCATGTTTGATTTACACCCTTGATTTCTCTGCCTTCCACTTTTGCTTTTCTCCTTCCTGTCTTGTGTTTCTATCCTTGCTTCCCTTTCCTCTGTCTCCCTGCACAGGTTCCCAACCCCCTGCCATTTTAGTTTAAACCCTCCCCAACAGCACTAGCAAACACTAGGACATCGGTCCCGGTCCTGCCCAGGTGCAAACCGTCCAGTTTGTACTGGTCCCTCCTCCCCCAGAACCGGTTCCAATGTCCCAGGAATTTGAATCCCTCCCCCTTGCACCATTCTTCCAGCCACGTATTCATCTGAAATATCCTTCTATTTCTACTCTGACTAGTACGTGGCACTGGTAGCAATCCTGAGATTACTACCTTTGAGGTCCTATTTTTTAATTTACCTCCTAACTCCCTATATTCAGCTTTTAGGACCTCATCCTGTTACAGAGGGGTTTTTTAAAAATTGATTGTGACATTGCCCATGTTTGGGGTGGAAGAAAATATCTCTCTCTTCCTGTGACTGTGTCTCTACTTGTGTCTCACTCCCGTATGCTTTCTGACTACTTTGTCTATGCCCCGTGGTTACAAAGCTTAGTTCAAACAGCATTCTACAATTGTAAGTATTAAGGATATGGCTCTTTGAGACCTATTGTGCAAGATAGAACTTCCAAGTAAGCACACTCATGTAAACCACAATTTTTTTTTACTGTCAATCAAGTTTATTAATTGCTTCTAATAGAAGTGACAGCTATTTTATGGATTGCTAGATCATTGTCCAAATGTTTTTATAAATTGCAACACACATCTTTTAGAGTCATAGAGTTATACAGCACAGAAAGAGGCCCTTCAGCCCATCGTGTCCGCGCCGACCATCAAGCCCTGTCTATTCTAATCCCATTTTCCAGCACTTGGTCTGTAGCCTTGTATGCTATGGCGTTTCAAGTGCTCATCTAAATGCTTCTTGAATGTTGTGAGGGTTCCTGCCTCTACCACCCTTTCAGGCAGTGAGTTCCAGATTCCAACCACCCTCTGGGTGAAAAAGTTTTTCCTCAAATCCCCTCTAAACCTCCTGGCCCTTACCTTGAAACTATGCCCCCTGGTTATTGACTCCTCTACTAAGGGAAAAAGTTCCCTTCTATCTATCCTATCTATGCCCCTCATAATTTTGTACACCTCAATCAGATCCCCCCTCAGTCTTCTCTGCTCCAAGGAAAACAACCCCAGCCTGTCCAGTCTCTCCTCATAGCTGAAGTGCTCCAGCCCAGGTAACATCCTGGTGAATCTCCTCTGCACCCTCTCCAATGCAATCACATCCTTCCTATAGTGTGGCGACCAGAACTGCACACAGTATTCCAGCTGTGGCCTAACTAGCGTTTTGTACAGCTCCATCATACCACTTGTAAAGAGCTAGATGTGGGTGGAGATAGAACAGATGTGCTACCAATCCTCTTCTTCAGCCTACCCTTTGTTGAGTGGTCCAACAATCCAAGCACTCTGATCTCAGGCATTGGTCTTGGCTATTTTGCCCTGTCAGCACAGTGTTCTAATGAGGGTCCCCACTCCCCACCCAAGTGGCAACCTGTTCCCCAACCCCCCTCCCCTCCCCAAGGAATGCCGTATACCCATCCCACATTGCCGGCATCTCCTATTGTAAAGAAAGTGGGAGCTAAAGTTAAGGTATTACATAGAATATACAGCACAGAAACAGGCCATTCGGCCCAACCAGTTTATGTCAGTGTTTATGCTCCACTCCAGCCTACTCCCATCCTTCCTCATTTAACTCTATCAGCATATGACACTCAATTCCCTTCTCCCTCATGTGCTTATCTAGCTTTCCCTTAAATGCATCTATATTATTTGCTTCAACTACTCCCTGTGGTAGCAAGTTCCACATTCTCACCACTCTGGGTAAAGAAGTTTGAAGTTATTAAAATCAATATTAAAGCCAGTAGTTGCAAAGTGCCTAATAAAAAGATAAAGTGCTGTTCCTCAAGCTCTTGTTTCGGATTTCTCATAATTGCAGTGTTTTGCTCTTTACCATCTAAGTAGACCTGACCACTCATAAATATCCATCTGCTTGTTCAGTTGAAGTTGTTTCTTGTTCTCTACTTGCATGTTACATTGGGTATTTCTATTTTTGTAGTTTCCCTTGATGATCATTATGTGATGGATGTTCTAAAAATCCTTTCTGAAAATCTGGTACTAAAGTTATACTCATTGAATTGATTGCATTCATAGTTATGTTGTTTCTTTCCCCAGCTGCCCTACAAGCACTCAAACGAAAGAAGAGATTTGAAAAACAGTTAGCACAGATTGATGGTACACTCTCTACCATTGAATTCCAACGAGAAGCGTTGGAAAATGCAAACACAAATACTGAAGTATTGAAATCTATGGGCTATGCTGCAAAGGCCATAAAAGCTGCTCATGAGCACATGTAAGTGGTTCATTTTTGCCAAGTACTCATGAGTTTATTTCCAAATGAATGCTCATTGGGCTGGATTTTGCTGAAAAAATAACAGCGTCTGAACGACGCACGCCATTATTGCGCAAATTGGCCAGCAACTTGTAGCGAGGAAGAGATACCTCATGAATTGCGAATCGTCACAAGTTGCTGGCCGATTTGTGCCGCTCCGCCGTTAGCTTTGCGGAACTGGCATCTCCCGCTTAACCTTCCCTTGATTTTCATGAAGTTGTTGCATTTGCCCATTAAACTCGCCACAGAAAGTTAAGTCTTGTGTCTTGTAATTATCAGTGTAAGTACCCTTTTAACAATGTGATAATTGTTAATGACTGCCAATCAACCTCTCTTGCCCAGAAAGTAAACAATTGTAAGTGTGGAGTCTCGTTCCTTCAGTTGTGAATTGTTTTAAGAGATTTTAAGAATGTCAATTATTTTTTCTTTTCCTTTCGGTCTCTTTTCTTTCCCTCTTAATCCAATCTTTCTTTCCCTCTCTTTATTTCTCTTTCTGTACCCGATTTGACTTTAATTCACTCTCCATCTCAGTCCTTCCTCTGTTTATTACTCAATCCTTAAATCTCATTGGTTAAGGAGATACACCCTTTGTCCTGTTGTTTACCAAGGTCCCAGATGCCCTGTTGCCCGCATTGCACAGTTATCTGCTCGCAAGTCCAGCAACTTTGTGGGCAAAAAATGTTAAAACCTAAAAGTGCACGAACAAGTCTAACTAAAGGGGCCCGCCCGCCGCGAGATGCCCCGCTCCCGCAACATCTGGCCCATTATAATTGATATTACTTTGGGTTCAATTTGCATTCAACTTTTTTTTTAGTGCCAATTGTGAATTGTTGTTCTTGTGGATATATCTGAATTCTGAAATTACAATATAGTTATGTAGCACACATCCAAGACAGATTTTACTGCAACTCCTTTGGGTTGATGATCCTGAAACACAATCCTGTTGTAATGTCCTAGAGATAATGTAGTGGGTGAGAACATCACGGCCTAGACGTTCGTTCGCGCCGGCCTGCCAAACTGGACACAGGAAGTGATCCCTGCACCTGAATGGTAGGCTCGAGGCACACCCTATATTGGGCCTTGAGCCTCATTTAAATAAGACCGGCAAGCTGCAGGCACCTGCTGGTCACCCCTAGACAGCTTGTTGGTGAAGAGGTTATGAATTTCGGGTCGCTGCGTTGACATTGGGTGAAGAGTGTGAATGAACTGGGAGCGGGTTGATCGGCCGATGGGGTGGTGGTTGGGAGATGGGGCGAGCGGTGGCTGGCAGTGACCCCTGGTTTTAATGTTGGGTGTGCTCCTCCCAACTCCACATTCAGGTAAGTATTTTTTTACAAACTTACCTGTTAGTTGGCAGCCTGCAGCAGTTGCTTTAAGGACCACCTGTTAGGCCGTATGTAGACCTGGTGTTCCTGGTGCTGGCTGCGTTCAGATCAGCCCAATTTTGCACACGGAGTTTTATTTGCATGTGCAAAGGGCCTAACACCTTTCAGGCACTGGCCCTGAACGCTGATGTTTTTTGCCTATACCAATATGGCGGACGACGCATTTCCGTCTTGTAATGCGCGCGTGCTTCCTGACCACCATATTGGAGGCTTAAGTACCCATTTAGTGTCCGAAAAATGGGCGTGGTGCCATCGAATTTCTAGGTCCATGCTTCTTCCTTTTGGAAGTGCATGTCATTTTGTATGAGTTGGTATAATGCTTCTTGGTGAGCTATTCAACCATGGGCCTAAATAACTGACAGATTCCATCCTAGCTCAAATACCACACACGCACTTCTATAAGGCATTACTAGATAGTGGTTAGGAGCAGAATTCCTGGCTTCTTTCTCTTATCCTCCCCAAACCCTGGGGCACAGTCAATTGTAGTACTCCATTGCCACACCAGCCAATATTGGTTTAATCAGTACAAAATAGGGATGAAATCTAGGGCATTTCTGTATTTCAGGCCATTGCGTTACTGCCACCATTAGTCTGTTTTAGTTTCTATTTATTTATTTTACTAAAAAAACTTAAATGTATTTGCGATTCATCATAGTCAACCTTGAAATGTTTAAAATGGGTGGGGTCTAGAAATTTAGTCAAATCAAGTATAACTCTATAAAATGACCATCCTACTGATTTTAATAAACTTAAAGCAGGTCATATACCAGGTTAGTTTATTAAAGATCAAAATTAAATAAAAAAATTAAAGTTTTTAATTTTAAATGTGTCTTGTGAATAAAATGAAACCCCACAAAAACCTGTAATTGTAGAGGTCAGTGTCTGAAAGAAAAAGAAGTTGGTAAAACTGAATCTAACATTTTGGAGGTATTAATTGATGTTTCTTTTTCAGGGATTTAGATAAAATTGATGAGATGATGCAAGATATCACAGAACAGCAGGAAATAGCACAAGAAATCTCTGATGCAATTTCCCGACCAGCTGCATTTGGTTCAGAATTTGATGAGGTACATAACAAACTATCTTATCAAATATAGATGACAAATCTGGAGCTGATTTGTGAAGGGGAGAAACTATACTGAAAGGGATTTTTAAAATCTATGGAATATATACATTTTATTAATAGCCCTCTAATCAGAAACAGTAAAGGTAAGATTACCTTAAGTCTATTGATTTGTTGGTTGAGGTGGTCTCTTCCTGTTTGCTACTGTTTATTTCTAGACATCAGCTATTTGTTCCAGTGATGACAACATGGCTGACTGTCTCGTGAAATTCAAACTTTTTCTATTCTTGGGCTACATAATTGCTTATCATGGAGCCTGTGGGCTGTGTGTAAAAAGTTGTATACTGCTAGTAACATTGAGGACCTACTTAGGCTTTGTTACCCATTTCCCATTCTTTTAGTACTTTAGATGTTGTTTATTTTCCCCTTCGGTCAAAGCTATAGATTTGCTACCTATAAGCTCAGTTGGGCTTATGAGTTTCTGTCCTGCTGCTCAGGACTTTTTGGTGGATGGAATTTTTGATTACAGGGATTGAAAAGTGTCTTTTCACCACAGTCTTTCCGCTGTCCTTTTTCACCAATCAGAAAATGTCATTTTTCAATCCATGAGACCTTTGTTGGTCACACAGGGAGCTTGCTACTATGGCCCAGGTTATATTTTCACATCATTTTCAATATTGGATATTCTGGAATTTCTGAGTCAGTTCTCTACCCCAGAGGGCTATATATGCTCAGTTGTTGAGTATATTCAAGAATGAGATCGATAGTCAGTAAGGGAATCAAGGGATATGGGGATAGGGTGTGAAAGTGGAGTTGAGGTAGAAGATTAGCCATGATCTTACTGAATGGCGGAGCAGGCTCGAGTGGCTGTATGGGCTACTCCTGCTCCTACCTCTTTGACCAAGCTTTTGGTCATCTGCCCATATATCTCCTTATGTGGCTTGGTGTCAAATTTTGTTTTCTAATGCTCCTTTGAAGCACCTTGGATGTGTTACTACATTAAAGCTGCTATATAAATACAAGTTGTTGTTGTTAAGTTCTGTGAATTTCAGTGGATCTCAGTTGACCGCTGCACCAAAAGCTTCTCTGTGATTGAATGTTGTTAATGTCTGCCACCTACTGCAGACCCACAGCCAGTGTTGCAAAGGCACTGGGGTGGGTTCTGTCCTATTTCCTCTATCAGCAGTAATAGGATGTGTCAAAAACCTTTCTTTCATTGTTTGGAGTCCACAGGCATTGGGCAGAAAGAAAGACTTGCATTTATATAGCGCCTTTCATGACCTCAGGATGTCCCAAAACGCTTTACAGCCAATGAAGTACTTTTGAAGTGTAGTCACTGTTGTAATGGAAATAGATAGGTTGAGCAGATAAAGCGTAGGAGGTGATATGCCACCTTCATTGCTCAGTTATGGATTGCTTTTAGACTCTTAATCTGCCCCCATCCCTATAACTCTGATTATTACAAACACACTGGCAGACAGTAAATTGGGCTTGATGCAGGTTTGCAGCTTTGCTGCCTCTCTATAGAGAGCAAAAAATCAGTTTAAAAAAGGAAAACCAGGTACAGATCAGTAGGGCATAGAGATCAAAAGATTGAAATCAGGAATTCAGACAAAGCGAGAGAAAGATCAGGCAAGAAAACAAAGACGGAAGTAGTTAAAGCAACAACAAAAAAAATACAACGGCTGGAGTCTAGTCTGGGAAAATAATGGCTAAATCAATGTTGGCATAATGGGGTTTACCTATGTACAAGTGCAATTTAAACAACATTCATTTTAAGGATGAATATATATAGGTATTAAAATGACCACATTACTGTATTAGAGTTTCTGTAGAAAAATTGTCCTTGTAGAATGCAGATATGTTTCTGAAATGGGAACTACAGTACTATCAAATAATGAATGTCACCTTACTTGTCATAAGTTATGGAGGTGAAAACATTGCTGAAAATATATCAAGCCATGTTATAACTTTTCCATTTTGAACAGACATATTGGGCCAGAAATTCGGCTCTCCGGCTTCCTGCGGGTGCAAGCATTGCGCGCGTACTTACCTACCGCGCCTGCCGTTGTGCTTCGGGCCCACGAGGAATTCGGGTCCTGGGCCTCCTCCAGCTTCCGGCGCGCAGTGCTTGTGTATCCCAGCGGCGCAGTTAGTTCGAAGCGTCCCCTGGGATCACGTGGGCCATGGAGAGCCAATCCTAGCAGGGCATTTTCATTCATAGATTTGACAGGAACACCTGTCAAATCTATGAATAGAGATCGGCCCCAAAACCAGACTAAAACTTCAAATACATTTTTTTTTTAAATCACATTTTTAAAATAACTATAAATTACATAAATTAACTACTTTAAACAAAAATTTAAATTTTTGAAAAAATTAATTAAACTTTTTAACGGTGCTAAAAATAAACTTACCTTTCTTTAAAGTATGTAAAAAAGATAAACCTGTTGAAAAAATGTTTAAATTGTAATTAATTACCTTGTTAAAAAGAGGCCTTGCGCCTCCTTTTTAAATGTGCAGCTTCTCCATACTTACCCTCATGGAGAAACCTGAAAAAAAAACGAAGTTCGCTGCGTGCGCGCAGCCTCTCCGGCGCACGCGTTCGACTTCTGAACCCCTTCCTTCAGGGGAACGGAAGTTCCGGTTTTCCGCGCATGCGCAGTGCATGCGTGAAACTGGCACTTCAGGTGGCCTTATGGGTGAGTACACAGCGCGTACTCACCCGACAAGAGCCGAATTTCTGGCCCAATGTAATCACCATGTGTACTGTTACAGATCTTGTAAAATGAAATCACTCTATGAACATGACATTGTAATTAGAAACTGCAGTGCTTTTTGTTGATAGCTGCACTATAAACAAGAAGAATGTGACTTAGAAAAAGCCTGTCTCCCTTTCCCATCAAGGTTCCTTGCTGATGAAGCTGAATTTGAGGACGCGAGTAGGGTGCTAAATTTCTCAATATCTGCAGTGCAAAGTTGGAAAATCCTATCCTTCCAGCTCTACTGCTGCAGGAGTTCCCAATGAGGAATGGAGACTGGGCGGCAGTTAGCAAGATAGATTTCTCTGGGTTTGCTGTTGGTAGGGAAGTTGGCCAGAGACCAATATAAGGGAGGATATGAATTATTTAATCTAATTTGCACTTCATATATGACTAGCTTAATTGGTTAGATCAATTAATCTTTGTTTTTATTAAAATTTGTAATCCATTACAACTATAGGTAAAGCCCTTTAAATACAAATGATTGTGATGTTACAAATCATTTCATTTATTTCTTGAACTTCTTTCAGTTGTGAGTGTTTTACCTTTCCATCTTTTATCAATTAAAAAGTTTTAGTTGCTGTGGGTAAATCTCAGTTCTTCCATGCGTCATGAATTGATTGATGCACATTGTTTCCAGGATGAATTGCTGGCAGAATTAGAGGAGCTGGAACAAGAAGAATTAAATAAGAAAATGACTAAAGGACTGCCAAAAGTTCCAACCACTTCCCTCCCATCCAGACAAGGTGAGCTAACCGGAATTGGCTGTTGGAATTAATAAAGTATACAGGATGTTCTTGGACACTAATGTACCACAGGATTAGTGAAAATTCATTTGGAAAAAAATGAAGTAAATTATGCAAGTTTTTCTTATCACTAAAACCAGTGTCTCTTACTATGTGTTTAACAAAAAGCACTTTTGTATATTAACATTCAGGAAGCAACAATTTCATGAATTATACTATTTACATTTGTTATCCATATCACATAACAATTAGATATAGTTATAAACTTTCAACATTATAGACAGTTTAACATTAAGAAGCATGCGAGCTGGATGCCAATCCACCCTCTCAGCTAGAGAATTGTGTGGGTCAGGAAAGATACAAAAAAAGGATGAAAGTATCTTAACTATCTTAATGTCTTTCAGAGGGTTGTAATATATGGAGAATTAATACTCCTGTCAAATATAATGCAGTGCTAGGTGAAATTGCCAGGCTAGTCTGACATTGTCATTCACAAAAGCTCTCTGGTAAACTACTAAGGTATGTTCCTTATACCACTAGCTGGTTTTGACTGGTGTTATTCCATACGTTATTTTGAAATTTTCAGGAAGAATTTTCAAAAATACTTTCTTCTCCCATCTTCAGTAATATGTGTAATCGCTGGGAATCGAGGATATGCTCTCTTATCATCCTCTTAAATATTGGATGTAGTTTTGTCTTCTCACTAGTCATCCTCCTGGTTCTTCTAAAGGAGGTTACCAATTGAATGTAATTTTATATTGATTTTTCCACTAGTTGTGTTTTTATGGACTCACACCCACTGGGATCTGGATTGCAACTAATCAAACTCATTTCATGTAGACCCTCACTGACACTGGAGTGCAAGGAAGTTTTCATCCCATAGTGGGTTGCGTTTGAGCTTGGTGAGAGTAGAATGTTCAAATCCACTGTGCCAACCCATTCCCAAGGGTGTTGGTTTCATGAAATATTTATGAGCACAAATAGTTGTGCTTTAACATTGGATGTTTTATTCTTCCCATCATGTATTGGAATCTAATGCAGATCTCTGGTCTGACGGTGTTTCAATGATCAGATATATATGACCATTTTGTAAATCTTGTGCGTTGTGTGAATGCAAGTATTGTAGGCTGATCATCAGAATCACAGTATCTATTTTTGGCTTCAGTGGCTATAATAGAAATAGCCATCTGATGCAGATTCTGCAGGAATTCTGGTCACAGAATACCATTGACCCTCCTGTTGTCGGCTTGTATTTGGTGAAAAGTCTGGGGTCAGTTATCTATAATGGGACACTCTCATTCAGCCGTGGTGTTCCTTTATTAAGGAATTGTACTCTTTCCGTGTGAAGAAAACAGTCAATTTATCAAGCATACTGAAATATTTGTATAACTTTCTCCTTTCTAGTTAAAACTAAGAAGAAAGCAGAGGAAGATGAAGGTATGAAGCATTTAACAGCATGGGCATCGTAGAACCGCCCATAAGAACTAGGGATGATTATACTAAGGGACACGAAGATGAATTTGTATTTGTATGTGTGATGGTAAATAGTCCTACAAAATGTTATGTACTGTATGGTTTATGGGGTATCTGAGGTTCAATTCTGCAGTGTGGTAAGCTCTGATATTCACATGGAATTTTTTTTATATCAGTGATAGCAAATCATCCATTTTTCATGTATTAGTGTACACTAAATATCTATGCAGTTGAAGTCAGACAAAGTTTGGAAAATAATATCAACATTCAAATTCCATAATATTGGATGTACGTCAAAAGTGAAATGATTCCAGGGGCTGAAACATTCCGTTCAGTATATAGCTATAGAGAACATCTTGAGCAAAGAGCTGCTGAAAGCCTGATATTTTCAAGAGACCAATCACACACTGCATAAACATTTAAAAAAAAATTACAACTGAGATTTGATGGTTGATTTGAGATGAATATGTTTGGCGTTCAGATATTCCTTGGCATCTGTTCTGTTTTTAAATACACAGGTGTGCAACTAGACTAATCTGATTCATTCCTAATGAGTTATTTTTGTAACAAAGCAGCTGTTATGTAATTAGAGTCCCACGTACCAGACACACTTGCTCTCAGCTTTGAATGCACTAAATTTAAAATTTCAGTTACTGCTGCAGCTTGCAGTGCTGGAACATTAGCCACAATAACTAATAAAAATACGACAGAAGTGGAATCCGACCCTCACTTATTCAGAAGAGGGAAGAAAATTAAAGGGGAAAGGTAAAATGGAACACTCTGGGAGCAAACAGCACAGCACAAAATATCTTGTCACTCAGGACTAAAGATCCTTTAGTTGATTTCACGTTAGATATTGATTTGCTACTGAATGGATTTTACACCAGATACTTCAAACAACACAAGAGATTGATGACCACACAACTTGCCACAGCTCAAAAACTAGTAAAGCACACTCAATAAAAAATATAGCATGCAAGTAACAAATAATCAAACATAGCTAAATGAATATGACAGCAACCTTTCTGTCTCCAGATAGTGTCTCTTGAATCTATTTACACAGTCCACTTCAATGGCCTTCCCTGGTAATTTATTCCACAAGTCTTTTTTTCTGCCTGACTTCCCTTTTTATTCCTGACTCCCTAATCTTTAATTTATATTCCCTGGTATTTGAACCCTTTGGGCTGGATTTTGTGAATGGAGACAAGTTGGAGGCGGGACTGCTGCTTGTCGTGTCAATGTCCCGCCTCCATCCTCGCCTAACCAACCCTGATTTTCCCCTGATTGACCCTGCGGGCTCAGCAGGCCAATTAGGGAGGAAGTCACTGACAGAGCACATCAACGTCAGATGTGCTATCTGTCACGACTTCTTGAAAGAAGAAATGTCAGCATTTGACAGCTCTGTGAAGCTGTCAAAACACTGACATTCTCTTTAGTTTGATGAGTCCTTGTGTTCAGGACTCATCAAACCTTTCAACTTTGTAAATTTCACATGGCTGTTGGTTCAGAGGTTCCAACAGCCAGTCTGTGAAATTGATGAGGAGGATGTTGGCTCTCCCGATCCAGCGCGGCTGAAGGCTGTAGGAAGAAAACAAGTGAACATTTTAAAAAACTTATCACTCCCCTTACATACTTACCACTCCACACTTGCACCCATCACTCACCTCTACATCTTACTTCCAGGTGCCTCTGACCGCCGCAGACCTCCTTCACGTCTCCTCCAACCCGGCGGGGTTCTCCGAGGTCGGGAAGTCTTCACCTGTGAAGGTAAAATGGCACTAATCCTTTTTTCTGCCTGTTAACTACCTGTTAACAGGCAGTTAAAAGGATTAAATGCCTTTCCCGCCTCCAGGAGACGGGACCCAAAGCAGCACATCTTCCCGCCTCCTGGCAAAAGGGCACGGAGGCGGGATGGGGGCAGGTTTGCCATCTGCCCCCACTTTCTGCTACCTTACCAGCAGTCCCGCCTCCATGCCCACCTCCTCGGGGCTGGCAAAATCCAGCCCTTTGTGATAATGAACAATTTGCAGTAATCAACTTTACCAATTCCCATTATAATTTTGAAAATTTCAGTTTGGTTACAGTGAAGGGATTACCTCAAAATTTACGACCCCAAGTTCCTTAATGATTTTGAAAACTTGATTACTTGAACAGGAATAGCTCCAGACACGAGAGAACTCGTGTAAAACAAATTTTAGCAACCCCATATCTCAAATAGTCACAACACAAGGCTTGAAACTTTATATTGCTATCACAAATACAGTAGACCTAAATAAAAGTATGTTCTCGAATTATAATATTGAAATTTCTACACACACTAAAACTGCAACAGAAACAGGGTTAATATAACTAACAGTGAATGTACTGGTATATTGAAAGTGTTCATCTTTTGTAAAGTTTCTATACGAAAGACAGAAAGGGATAGTTGCCCAAAGATGCTGTTATACAACTCTTAGAGCACATATTTGCTGAGAAATGGGGTGTCTGAAAAGGGATATCTTTTATATTTAGAAAAGAAGGGAAAAGGAAAGTAAAAATCCCCTGTAAAATGAAGGCACATTGCAAACTGCTTATGAGAAAGAATACACAAATAATAGATATTTAAAATAAAGTTATTACCCATCTGCAATAGTAACCTATACAATTCTCAGATATGATATTTAAACAGTGAAAATAAAACCAATAAAAGTAACAAAGCAACCTCATCAGAATAATTTCAGAAATGCGGCTACTTATATGCACACATTAAAAATAATGTTTCCTGTTGCATCCCTGGTATTTCATGGTCCATCTCTGAAACCTCCAGCCATACTCACCCCCACCCTCCACGAACTCTCCGTTCCTCTGACTTTGACCTTTAGTGCAATCCCCCCACCCCCACCTCTCGCCCCACTGGTGGCAGCCGTGCCACCAGCCGTCTAGGCCCAGTGCTCTGGAATTCCTTCTCTTAAACCCCTATGTCTCTCCATGTTTCTTTCCGCCCCTTTGGCCAAGCTTTTGGTCACCCTTCCTAATATATGTTTCTTGTCTCTGTCCATTTTTGCCCGATTATATCTCTGAAGTGCCTTGGGATTTTTTCTACATTAAAGGCGTTGAATAACTGCAAGATGTTGTTGATTTGAGCATACCATATGGTAGCACAATATATGATTGGATGTTATTCAACTGAAACATGACAGAGATAAATTTGGAACATTGCAAAAGCAAAAATATATAAAACAGCAGAAAACTAACCAAAAATAAATGCATGTCTGTAAAAAAAGAAAACAAAACCATATAACCATATCTGTATAACGTAATACAAATCTTACGCCTGTATGCACTTCCTGCCAACTTTTTCCATTACAAATTCTAAATCCACATTTAATCTAGAAACTTCCTCTAGTATAATAGAAAAAGAAATGGGATGAGTTTCTGAAGTAGTTCTCCAGCTCATTGACCGTAACTTCAGCATAAGAGCCACCGAAATCCTCGGCATTTTTCTGAGGTTTCTGCAGCTTCTGCTGAGTTACAGGTAGAGCATGACGTAGATATCAGTGCCCAGAATACAAAAAGTGCAGCTTTCCAAGTTCACCCAGTATGCCTTGTCCCAAGACAAACTGGCCAAACTCAGGAATTTGCTATGTGGATGAAAATCTGGGTTAACACACTACAGAAATTATATTTTATAATTGAAACAAGCTTTTTTTTTTTAAAGCACAAATACCTGTGGTATAGAAGAATACATGACACTGGCTTGATAGCTTACCAAGAAAATTTAAATGAAGCATTTCCTTGCACTTTTCTATCCTCTTGCATTGCAAGATTTTGAATGACTTTATTTTATGTTTGAGAAGTTAAAATAGTTGATGATTGATTACTTGATTTACTGTACCAGTAGTTTTTTTTTGTTAAACTACTTGCGTCTTTTTTAAAATCTAATTAAAGTCTAATTTAAAATGGGGGAAAATCAAATTCACAAAGGCCTAAAATCATTTTGCTTTCATTGGAAAATCTGGTTAAACATAAGTAATTTTATGTTACAGTTAAGATGCATCCAAGCAATTAAATCTATCATTAAAAATGCCAGTATAATTAGTTTACTTGATAACATATATATTGCTGTAAGTATATTAGTACAGTTGACACTGAATAACCAAAAAGATTAGTCTTTACTTTCAATAGGACCTGTATGTGTATAGATATATATATATTGATTTGATTTGCTTGTATAGCTATTCATTGAAGATAAATGCGCACGTTCAAAAAGCCAACTAGTAGATGGTGATGGTACACAAATGCATTTTGTAAATAAAAGTACTTAATTTCCATGTAATCTAATGTCTTTGAGTTGAATGTTACCTTATGTAGATTTCTGGAAGATGAGCAGTTTTGCTGTTTAACGTGACCATAGGCCGCGATTTTATGCTTCAAAGCAGCTTGGGAGCGGGTCAGCTACCTTCTGGGTTCCAGTCCCGCCCCAACTACATCCGGCCCACAGACGTAATTTTACGTCAATTGGCCTTGTTAAGCCCGCCCTGCCAATTAAGAGGAAGCCAGTGTCAGATGACATCACTTGATGATGCGTCATCTGCCGGTTTTCTTAAAGGGTCCACGCACAATTTTTTTTGACAGTTGATTTTTCAGTGTTTGACAGCATTGAGGTCACTGTTCACAGGTGAGCTCTTGCACCCAGGCTCTCCAGTGACTCCCTCCTTGGGCTAGAACAGATGGCAGCTGCAGGTGAGGTTACAGAAGCGATCTGTCACTGGTGAGAGGTTCTCCCAATGAGGTGGGACTATACATACAATTCAAAACTTGTTACCTACAGAAAAGTTTAAATGCATTAAAAATGAAATTCCCAACATTTGCTTACCTCTGAAACTCACCAGTGCACCATTGGATCCTTCACACCACTTCTGCAGCTGTCATCAATGCATAAACATTCCAGCAGACTCACAACACGCCACACTTACCTGGCATGGTGTCCGGACGTCGGGAAGCCCGCAGTAGAAGTGTCAAAATTGGAAAAATCCTGTTAACTGCCTGTTAACAAGCAGTTAGGTGGCTATAATCCTCTTCCCGCCGCTATGTGTAGGGTCCATGCGCAAATCGGGGACCCGACACTTGGGAAGATTGATTGGAGGCGGGTTGAGGCCCGCTGTCAATCTTTGTGATTTTGCCGGATGTCCCGCCTTCAAACCCACCCCCTGAGCGCCAGCAAAATTCTGGCCATAGTGTCAGCAGAGTACTCAATCCAGGGGCATTACAGCAGAGCCTGATCATGTCTTCATGCACATTTAATCAAGGCTGACTGGGTAGCAATTATGAGCAGGAATCCTGGCCAATTTTCCATTTCCTAAACCAAGGCACTCAAGACCACCAACGGACTAAGATCAGCTAATTTAGTGCAGAGCTGGGACCAAATCTGGGATTTTTCTGGTCTGTATGGTTCAGATATTCACTGTACACCTACTGTGCCCTCAGAGCCGTGTTATTAATCTGCCCTTTTCTGTGCTGTTAATGGAGGGGGTACTTGCGTAGACATATTGCATGGGCCAATTATTTTGCACAAACCATGAGTTTCGGATGTGTATTCTCTATGTAATGCAATTAATAAGGTTCTGATCATTTACTGTATTCCCCAACATATGGTAGAAAACACAAAATAAATTAATATTTAACCTTGATTTTCTTTACACCCTTAAAAACGCTAAGTTAGTTATTTTTTTAACAATTCTTTTTGGTTTTTTTTTGTTAAAATGTTCTGAGTTTTGCCACTGGAATTTCAGCATTCTGTTATACTGTGATTTTTTTTCCCTTTAAGTTACAACTGTCTTCAAGCTTTGCTATGCAGCTTAAAATTCTGTGCCAATTTTTAAAATTACTGTTGTATCATTATAAAACTGTTACAATATTGTACAGGTAAGTATAGGCCATAGAATGTTAGCATTATGAAGTTTGAGATACTTTGAAGTGTTTTCCCACCTATCTGAATGCAGAATCCCTCATGTTGGTTTGCTTTCCCCTCCAATGTTATGACTGTCATGCCAGTTTGGTACAGTTGACATTGTACCTTAACATGTGCCTGTATCACTCTCAGTTGTAATTGAATACCAAGAACAGCTGTGTTACATATAGTAAATGTGTTCATATGTATGTCAGTTTACTTCAGTTGGTAGCACTTTTATCTCTGAGATGACATCATCTAAGATGGCATTTCTGTGGGACACTGAGGGAGTACTGCATCGTTGAAGGCTGCTTTTTGAATAAGATGTCAACTTACAACAACAACTTGCATTTATATAGCACCTTTTAACATAGTAAAATGTCCTAAGATACTTCACAGAAGTGTAAGCGTACAAAAATTGACACCGAGCCAAAGAAGGAGACATTAGGAGAGGTGGCCAAAAGCTTGGTCAAAAACATAGGAGGAAAAATTTGTTTGGTTAGCGCCTGCAGAGGGCGGTAACGGGGCGCTGATGCAGTAGTGCTGGGGCGAGGCGGATCCGGTGCCGCACGGCAAATCCGCCCCCCCGTTGCGCCGCCGGTACGAGGTACCGCCGGGAACTTCAACGCCAGGCAGATCGTGACGTCAGTGAGTGTGCAACACTCACCGGTTGCCCAATCTGGAAAATTCATTGTCGCCACTTAGCTTTGCGCCTCGACCAGACAGCGACAGGGAGAGTAGGTGCACAGCTGATGGAAGCCTGCTCCAGCGACGTTATTTAAAGGCATCAGCATTAATCACTCGCAGCTGTCAGGGCAGGTTAGTTTCAGTGGCTTCTTGTCAGTTTCAGCCAGTGGAGCAGTTTGTATGAGTAATTTCAAGCTGCTTCTTTATCAGCTGTCTTCTGGCAAGTGCAAAGTGGCTACATTTATTGTTCAAATATTCAAACTGCTACACTTGGCAACATTAATGGGGGCTGTACTGTCATGCCACCTCGCCCTCCAGGATTAATGGCAGAGGGAGCATAGGCAGCCAGAAATATGGGAACATGTGCGCAGAGGGATGAGGAGGGCCATCAGGGCTCTCACCAGGAGGCTTTACCCTCCGAGGGTATTCCGACAGCACTTTTCCTACCTTCAATTAAGCGAGGAGCAGTGTATTAGATGGCTCCGCATCACCAAGGTGGTGGTCACAGAACTCTGCCACCTCCTCCAAACAGACCTCCAGCCTCACAGCAGAATCACTTAAACCCCAGATCCCTTTTGCTCACCACATGCCCATCATACCATCCCTGTGTCATGCCATATCACAGCGTCCTCCTGGGCGCAAAGGTGAAATGAGAGAGACCACAAAATATTGCAAACTCCATTATTAATTTATGCATAAACATATCACATATCACATTCATTCTAATAACTAATGACACTTGTGCCTGCCATAGTTGAATAGCTGTCATTGTGTGCAAGACGTGATATGTGGGTGTTGGTAGGTAGAGATTGTTGTGGGTTAGTGCTGGGGGTGTGGCGCTTTGGGCAGTGTGTGAAGCTTGTGGTACAGATGGTGGTATGTAGCATTTGTTGAAGCCTTCAATTACCCTGACCACCCGACTGAGGTGGATCTGCCATGAGCACACCTGCTTCAATCATCAGGGAGCTTCTCCTTGCTGAGGCAGCTGCACAGCCAGCATTGCTGAGAATGAGGTGCTGCAGTATCAATGAACCTCCTCTTTAAGTACTGGGAAAAGCATGTGGCAATGATGAGTTGAGATTAGACTGCACCCGATATTGATCCACCCTTTGAGTGTAATGCCACTGAGCTAGGCCTTTAAGATTTGATTTAGCACCCCAATAATTTCTTTGAGCAGTGAGAATAAATTTTGCATGCAGTCCAAAGCATTAGCGCCTGCCACTAATTCTCAAATTTTTCTAAAGATACCGCTCATTCCTGGGCTATAATGAATTTCTAGCCCAAAGGTTTTAAGGAGCATCGAGGAGAGAGAGGTGGAGAGGTTTGTGGCAGGAATTCTAGAGCTTAGGGCCTAGATAGCTAAAGGCACGGCTATCAATGGTGGGATGAGCGAAGTGGGGATACACAAGAGGTCAGAGTTGGAGGAACGCAGAGATCCTAGTGAGTTGTAGGGTTAGAGGAGTTTACTGAGATAGGGAGTGGCAAGTAAATAGAGAAATTTGAACATGATGAAAATTTTAAAATTGAGGCGTTGGGGGACTGGGAGCCAATGTAGGTCAGCGAGCACAGAGGTGATGAGTGAACGGGACTTGGTGCAAGCTATAATATGTGCAGCCTAAGAAGATAAGAAATAGAAGCAGGAGTAAGCCATATGGCCTCTCGAGCCTGCTCTGCCATTCAATACGATCATGGCTGAACTTCTACATCAACTCCACTTTCCCTTAGTGCCCATAAATCTATCGATCTCAGTCTTGAATATACTCATCGACTGAGGGCTGGATTTTGCCAGTGTTGGAGGCGGGTCCGCTGTCAAAATAGCAAAGATTGACCGGGTAGGGAACCCGCTGTCAACCCGCCTCCACGCGAGTCTCCCAGGTGTCGGGTCTGTCTGCGCAGAACTGACCCGACACCAAGCGGTGGGGGGAGACAATTTATATCATTAAATAGCTTGTTAACAGCCAATTTAATGCTATTTTGAGCCTACCTTGTAATTTAAATGCTCCCCCACAGGTTACCCGCTGCTCGGGGAACATGCCAGCTCACCCTGTCATGAGTTGAGTCTGCTTTGATTTATCTGATAACCTGACAGTTGCAGAAGTGGTATAAAGGATACCATGTTGCAGCTCTTCAGTTTCAGAACTCAGAAACTGTTGGTTACTGCATTTGTAAGACATATAGAGATTTCTTCAGCTTGCAAGTGTTTAGAGCCAACTGTATATCCAGTGCCACCTCATTGGAACAACCTCTCTCACCATTGACAGATCGCTTCTGTCATCTCAACTGCAGCTGCCATCAATTCCAGCAACATTGGTGCCCTTGAAAAAAATCACACCTTGGTCCGCTGAATCCTTCCACGATCAGCCCCAACACCAACATCACCAGCATCACCAACAACAACACCAACCTCTCCGCCATCACCTGATGCTGCACAGGACACAGGGCATCAGCACCTGACAACATTGCTGCCCGGGAGGCCAGTGATGGCATCACCATGGCCAGATTTACTTCACTTGACGCTGTGCACCCTGCTGCCACATGATGCGCCAGGTTGATACCATCCCACACCAGCACCATAAAGCACCCCTATAATGTCGAAGTCTTTCCATTCACACTCATCACAATAGCGGAGGGGGGAGTTATGTCTCAACATTCACTTGAACTCAGTAAGACACTTCTCAAGGTGCGCACAAATCTGTTCAATAAGGTGAAGTGTTGAAAATATAGATTTCAATGGATGACAACACATTAACAGAAACTTCACAGGAACATAGGCTAAACCTCTCAAGTGCCTACCTTGTGTGTTGTTAGTTGGTATGCTTGCAGTAGGGTGAGTGTGAGGGGTGGCTAGTGAGATGGGGAAGTGATAACGTAGATAGAGAGGGATGGGTGGAGGTGCAAGGTAAGTTGGTGTGAGTAAGGATGTGCAGGAGTAGGGTATGAAAGGCAGAGTGATGGGGATGTGATGAGTGGCACAGCAGGGTGAGGTTGAGTGTGGCTTTGCAGTAACGTGTCGAGATCTACTGAGATCATTGAAAGGTTGGTGCCACTGCAGCCTGGTCTTCCTGACGACATCCCTGCTTGTGCCCTCCTGTGCAATGTGCAATCAGATTGCGTTGATCACCTGGGGAGGTCTCTTCCGCCCATGGGAAGGGAAGAGAATCTCCCTGCATGCTGTGACTCCCTCCATAAGCATATGGAGGGAGTCATGTGTGAGCCTGGGTGCAGCCGTGCACCTTTGTGCAGTGCTTGTCAGTATTTGCAGCAGCTCAATGCCGCAGAACACTGACAGCACAACTGTCAATATCAATGTGTCCGTGGTCCCTTTAAGGAAACCGGCTGATGATGCGTCATCAAATGACGTCATCAGACCCGCTTCCTGTTAATTGGCCAGGAACCCCGCAGGGCGGGCTTAACAAGGCCAAGCTACAGAAAATCTTTTTTCAGAGCGCGGCTGCATACGGGAGCGGGACCGGAAGCCGCCAACTAGCTCTCCTGCCGCCATCCTGCCTCCGCAGGGAAAATCCAGCCCTGAGCATCCACAGCCCTCTGGGTTAGAACATTCCAAAGATTCACAACCCTCTGAGTGAAGAAGTTTCTCCTCATCTCAGTCCTAAATGGCCGACCCCTTATCCTGAGACTATGACCCCTAGTTCTAGACTCTCCAGCCAGGGGAAAACAGCCTCGCAGCATCTACCCTGTCAAGCCCTCTAAGAATTTTATACGTTTCAATGAGATCACCTCTCATTCTTCTAAACTCCATAGAATATAGGCCCATTCTACGCAATCTCTCCTCATAGGACAGCCCTCTCATCCCAGGAATCAATCTAGTGAACCTTCATTGCACCCCCTCTAAGGCAACTATATCCTTCCTTAGGTAAGAAGACCAAAACTGCCTAATCATATTGTGATTTTCCAAATGCTCTGTTACCATGTCTTTAATAATAGGGAGTCTAGCATTTTGCCTACTACTGGTGTCAGGCTAACTGGCCTCTCATTGTTTCCCTGGTTACTCCCTCCCTCATTTCTTGAACAGCGTTACATTTGCTACCTTCCAATCCATGGGGACCGTTCTAGAATCTAGGGAATTCTGGAAGATCAAAACCAATGCATCCACTATCTCTGCAGCCACCTCTTTTAGAACCCTAGGATGTAGGCCATCAGGTCCAGGGGATTTTTCAGCTTTTAGTCCCAATAATTTTTCCAGTACTTTTTCTTTACTGATATTAATTACTTTAAGTTCTTCACTCTCATTAGACCCTTGGTTCCCCACAATTTCTGGTAAGTTCTTTGTGCCCTCTACTGTGAAGACAGACACAAAATATTTGTTTAACGTTTCTGCCATTTCCTTATTCTCCATTATAATTTCTCCTGTCTCTGCCTCCAAGGGACCCACATTTACTTTCACTAATCTCTTCCTTTGTATATACTTGTAAAAGCTCTTACAATCTGTTTTTATATTTCTTGTTAGTTTACTCTCGTATTCTATTTTCAATTTACCCATCCTCCTTGCAGTCTTTGTTCTCATCCACACCGGTAGCAAGTAACCCGTACCTGTTGGACATGGCAAAGGCCTCCACACTTACTACAGATGTGATTGCCTGGGATCATTCTGCTCTCCACAAACTCCCACATGTTGTTGATGCGGCACACCTCCTGCACTGCCATCTCTATCTAACCTTGTTTTATAAATTTAATTAATTAAAGTTGACGTAACTAATTCACTTGGTTTATTTTAAACTAATTAATAAAAACATAAAAAGGAATCCAAAACTCTTCTATAGGCATATAAATAGTAAACAAGTAGTAAGAGGAGGGGTGGGGCTGATTAGGGACCAAAATGGAGACCTATGCATGGAGGCAGAGGGCATAGCTGAGGTACTAAATGAATACTTTGCATCTGTCTTTACCAAGGAAGAAGGTGCTGCCAAAGTCATAGTGAAAGAGGAGGTAGTTGAGATACTGGATGGGATAAAAATTGATAAAGAGGAGGTACTAAAAAGGCTTGCTGTACTTAAAGTAGATAAGTCACCATGACCGGATGGGATGCATCCTAGGATGCTGAAGGAAGTAAAGGTGGAAATTGCGGAGGTACTGGCCCTGATTTTCTAAACTTCCTTGGATATGGGGGTGGTGCCAGTGGAATGGAGAATTACAACTGCTTCAAAAAAGGGTGTAAGGATAAACCCAGCAACTACAGGCCAGTCAGCTTAACCTCGGCGGTGGGGAAGCTTTTAGAAACGATAATCTGGGACAAAATTAACAGCCACTTGGACAAGTGTGGACTAATTAAGGGAAGCCAGCACGGATTTGTTAAAGGCAAATCGTGTTTAACTAACTTGATTTAATTTTTTGATGAGGTAACAGAGAGGGTTGATGAGGGCAATGCGGTTCATGTGGTGTACATGGACTTCCAAAAGGCGTTTGATAAAGTGCCACATAATAGGCTGGCCAGCAAAGTTGAAGCTCGTGGAATAAAAGGGACAGTGGCAGCATGGATATGAAATTGGCAGTGACAGTAAACAGAGAGTAGTGGTGAACGGTTGTTTTTCGGACTGGAGGAAGGTATACAGTGGTGTTCCCCAGGGGTCAGTATTAGGATCACTGCTTTTCTTGATATATATTAATGATTTGGACTTAGGTATACAGGGCACTATTTCAAAATTTGTGGATGACACAAAACTTGAAAGTATAGTGAACAGTGAAGAGGATAGGGATAGAATTCAAGAGGACATAGACAGGCTGGTGGAATGGGCGGACACGTGGCAGATTAAGTTTAACGCAGAAAAGAGCGATGTGATACATTTTGGTAGAAAGAGTGAGGAGAGGAAATATAAACTAAAGGGTACAATCCTAAAGGGGGTGCATGAACAGAGAGACCTGGGGGTGTATGTACACAAATCGTTGAAGGTGGCAGGACAGGTTGAGAAAGCAGTTTAAAAAGCATATGTGATCTTGGGCTTTATAAATAGACACATAGGGCTGGATTTTGCCAATGGGAAGCTTTTGGAGGCGGGGCTCTCACTTGTCGGGTTTCAGTCCCGTCTCCATCAACTTTTGGCCAACCCACGCTATTTTCCCTTGCTTGGCCTTGTTAAGCCGCCTGGCGGGCTTAGCAGGTCAATTAAGGGAAAGCCGGTTACAGAGAACGTCAACGTATGACGTTTCATCTGTCAAAAATTTTTCACAGATGAATTGTCATCATTTGCCAGCTCTGTGAAGCTGTCAAACACTGACATTCTCTGTATTTTGAAGAGTTCTTGAATTCAAGACCTCATCAAACATCTTTCTTTTGTAGAAATTAGATGGTTGTTGCATTGGAGAATGCAACGGCCATCTGTCATCTCTTCCGCGGAGGTGCGAGACTCTCCGCATACCCACTGACTGAAGCCTGCAGGAAGAAACAAAGGTAAGTACACTTTTTCTAACACTTTGCACTTACCTCAGATACTCAGCTCTCCACACTTGCACCCATCACTCACCTCCACAGCACACTTTTGGACCCCTCCGACCCCCGCAGACCCACTACTCGCCTCAGTGACCCTGGTGGGTTTCGGAGCCTTCGGGAAGCCCACACTTGTTTGGGCAAAAAGGGGATAATCCTATTTTCTGCCTGTTAACTACCTGTTAACAGGCAGTTAAGTGGCTGTAATCCCTTCCCGCCTCCAAGGAGAGGAGACCCGGTGCGGGACGGCTACCCGCCTCCTGGCAAGATGGCATGGAGGTGGGTTGGGCACCCGCCCCCAGATTCTGCCATTTTCCCGGCAGTCCCACCTCCAAACTCGCCTCCCCAGGGCTGGCAAGATCTAGCCCATAGAGTACAAAAGCAAGGAAGTTATGATGAACCTTTATAAAACACTGGTTCGGCCTCACCTGGAGTATTGTGTCCAATTCTGGGCACCACACTTTTGGAAGGATGTGAAGGCTTTAGAGAGGGTGTCGAAAAGATTTACAAGAATGATTCCAGGGATGAGGGACTTCAGTTACATGGAAAGCCTGGAGAGGCTGAGGTTGTTCTCCTTAGAGCAGAGACGATTGAGAGGAGATTTGATAGAGGTGTTCAGAATCATGAGGGGTCTAGACAGAGTAGATAGAGAGAAACTGTTCCCATTGGCGGAAGGGTCGAGAACCAGAGGACACAGATTTAGGTGATTGGCAGAAGAACCAAAGGCGACATGAGGAAAAACTTTTTTACGCAGCGAATGGTTATGATCTGGAATGCACTGCCTGAAAGGGTGGTGGAGGCAGACTCAATCGTGGCTTTCAAAAGGGAATTAGATAAGTACCTGAAGGAAAAGAATTTGCAGGGCTATGGAGAAAGGGCGGGGGATTGGGATTGCTAAAGTGCTCCTACTGTGCTGTAACAATTCAGTTTTGTGTCATTTGAAAATCTTGAAATTTTGCCCTGTACACCCACGTCCAAGTCATTAATATATATCAAGAAAAGCAGTGGTCCCAGAAACGACCCCTGGGGAACACCACCGTATACCTTCCTTCAGTCCAAAAAACAACCATTCACCACTATTCTCTGTTTCCTGTCACTTAGCCAATTTCGTATCCATGCTGCCACTGTCCCTTTTATTCCATGGGCTTCAACTTTTCTGGCAAGCCTATTATGTGGCAATTTGTCGAATGCCTTTTGGAAATCCATGTACACTATGTCAACCGCATTGCCCTCATCAACCCTCTCTGTCACCTCATCAAAAATCTCGATCAAGTTGGTTAAACACGATTTGGCTTTAACAAATCCGTGCTGGCTTTCCTTAATTAATCCACACTTGTCCAAGTGACTGTTAATTTTGTTCCTGATTACTATCTCTAAAAGCTTCCCCACTACCGAGGTTGAACTGACTGGCCTGTAGTTGCTGGGTTTATCGTGACACTCTTTTTTGAACAAGCGTGTAACATTTGCGATTCTCCAGTCCTCTGACACCACTCCTGTATCCATGGAGGATGGAATATTATGGCCAGTACCTCTGTGATTTCCGTCCTCAATTCCCTCAGCATCCTAGGATGCATCCCATCCGCTCCTGGTGATTTATCTACTTTAAGAACAGTCAGCCAATACTAATTTCCTTTAATTCCTCCTTCTTACTAGACCCTTGGTTCCCTAGCATTTCTGGGAAGTTATTTGTGTTCTCTTCCGTGAAGACAGAACCGAAGTATTTGTTCAATTGCTCTGCCATTTCCTTGTTCCCTATTATAAATTCTCCCATTTCTGACTGTAAGGGACTTACATTTGTCTTCACTAATCTTTTTCTTTTTACAAACTTGTAGAAGCTTTTACAGTCCACTTTTATGTTCCTTGCAAGTTTACTCTCATTCTATTTTTCCCCTCTTAATCAGTCTCTTGGTCCTTTTTTGCTGAATTCTAAACTGCTCCTAATCCTCAGGCTTGCTACTTTTTCTGGCAACTTTATATGACTCCTCTTTGGATCTAATACTATCCTTAATTTCTTTTGTTAGCCATGGTTGGGCCGCTTTTCCTTTTGTGTTTTTGCGCCAGTAAGGAATGTATAACTGTTGCAATTCATGCATTCGTTCCTTAAATGTTAGCCATTGCCTATCCACCGTCATGCCTTTTAATGAAGCTCCCCAATCTATCATAGCCAACTCACTCCTCATACCTTCGTAGTTTCCTTTGTTTAGATTTAGGACCCTAGTTTCAGATTGGACTTCTTCACTTTCCATCTTAATGAAGAATTCTATCATGTTATGGTCACTCTTCCCTAAAGGACCCCGCACAACAAGATTATTAATTAACCCCTTCTCATTGCACAGTACCCAATACCAACTTATCAGAGAGTCTCACTCTCACCAAATTCTCAACTTTCCACTCTGTTTACGATGCACTCAGTTATCGTTGCGCTCTGTGCCATAGCTCTGTGCCTTAGCAGACCCTTCTACTTTTATACACCAACTGAGCAATGTCCCCCGTAAGCTACAATACCGCCCACGTGACCTGCCTCCTCCAATGCACAGGCCATTCAAATTTTTGCACATGCGCGGTATCTACATTATAAAAGCCGGTGAACGGCCTGTGCAGGACCTCTCAGACCACTGCACGGCTGTGCGGGAACTCTGCTTCTGAGCCACCTCCAAGTTACAACTGCTCAGTCAGATCTATCCTTGGTCCCCTCCCAGCAGAGTTCTGGATAAGCTAAAGTCTATGGTGGGTGGAAGATGGGATGCCGGCCAGGAGAGAATCGGAATAGTCAAGTCTGGAAGTAACAAAAGCATGGATGTATGTTTCAGTAGCAGATGAGCTGAGGTAAGGGTGGAAACGGGCGACATTACAGAGGTGGAAGAAGGCAGTCTTTGTGACAGAGAGGTTATTGGGTCAGAAGAACAGCTCAGGGTCAAATAGGACTCCGAGGTTGTAAACAGTCTGATTCAGCTTGAGACTGTGGCCAGGGAGGGGGATGGAATCGGTGACTAGGAAACCAAATTTGTGGCGGGAGCCAACGACAATGGCTTTGGTCTTTCCAATGTTTAATTGGAGGAAATGTTATCTCATTCAGGACTGGATGTCATACAAACAGTCTGACAACACAGGTAGTGGAGGGGTTGAAAGAGGTAGTGGTGAGGTAAAGCTGGATATCATCAACCTGCATGTGAAACCTGATGTCGTGTCTTCAGATGATGGCACTGAGGAGCAGCATGTAGATGAGAAAAAAGAGTGGACTAAGGATAGATCCTTGGTCCCTTCCAGAGGTAATGGTTTGGGGGCGGGAAGAAAAGCCATGGCTACGATTGGATAGGTAAGAGTGGAACCAGGAGAGGGCAGTCATGATCAGCTGGACAATGGAGGAGAGGCATTGGAGGAGGATGGTCTCGTCACCCGTGTCAAAGACTGCAGATAGGTCGAGAAGGATGAAGTGGGATAGTGCACCACAGTCACAGAGGATGTAATTTGTGAATTTGATTAATGCTGTGGTAGGGGCTGAAACCAGATTGGTGAGGTTCATACATGTGTTGCGGGAAAGATGTGCACGGATTTGGGAGGCAACAGCATGTTCAAGGACTTTTCTCAGAAATGCTCCAATCCATTACAGTTATAATTAAGTAGGCAGTCATTTTCCAATCAATAAGATATGACGAGGGGTAGTGGTGCATCAATCTGTTTCTGCTGTTGTTAATTGAGGGAGGAATGAATATTGGCTAGGACGCAGAGAATTCCCTGCTCTTCTTTAAATAGTGCTTCGGGTCTTTAACATTCATTGGAACAGATAGGCAGGGCATCAGTTCAACATCTTATCTCCTTCCGTATTTCATTGGAGTGTCACTTTAAATTATTTGCTCAAGTACCAGAGTGGGCCTTAAACCCATACCTTTCAACCCAAGGGCAAGAGCCCTATGCTGACACATGCATCAACAGGTACCTGTAATCCTGACCTGCTACCCTGATCTGTTATGTTGTGAGTACCATTGACAGATCGCTTCTGTCATCTCAACTGCAGCTGCCATCAATTCCAGCAACATTGGTGCCCTTGAAAAAAATCACACCTTGGTCCGCTGAATCCTTCCACGATCAGCCCCAACACCAACATCACCAGCATCACCAACAACAACACCAACCTCTCCGCCATCACCTGATGCTGCACAGGACACAGGGCATCAGCACCTGACAACATTGCTGCCCGGGAGGCCAGTGATGGCATCACCATGGCCAGATTTACTTCACTTGACGCTGTGCACCCTGCTGCCACATGATGCGCCAGGTTGATACCATCCCACACCAGCACCATAAAGCACCCCTATAATGTCGAAGTCTTTCCATTCACACTCATCACAATAGCGGAGGGGGGAGTTATGTCTCAACATTCACTTGAACTCAGTAAGACACTTCTCAAGGTGCGCACAAATCTGTTCAATAAGGTGAAGTGTTGAAAATATAGATTTCAATGGATGACAACACATTAACAGAAACTTCACAGGAACATAGGCTAAACCTCTCAAGTGCCTACCTTTGTGTGTTGTTAGTTGGTATGCTTGCAGTAGGGTGAGTGTGAGGGGTGGCTAGTGAGATGGGGAAGTGATAACGTAGATAGAGAGGGATGGGTGGAGGTGCAAGGTAAGTTGGTGTGAGTAAGGATGTGCAGGAGTAGGGTATGAAAGGCAGAGTGATGGGGATGTGATGAGTGGCACAGCAGGGTGAGGTTGAGTGTGGCTTTGCAGTAACGTGTCGAGATCTACTGAGATCATTGAAAGGTTGGTGCCACTGCAGCCTGGTCTTCCTGACGACATCCCTGCTTGTGCCCTCCTGTGCAATGTGCAATCAGATTGCGTTGATCACCTGGGGAGGTCTCTTCCGCCCATGGGAAGGGAAGAGAATCTCCCTGCATGCTGTGACTCCCTCCATAAGCATATGGAGGGAGTCATGTGTGAGCCTGGGTGCAGCCGTGCACCTTTGTGCAGTGCTTGTCAGTATTTGCAGCAGCTCAATGCCGCAGAACACTGACAGCACAACTGTCAATATCAATGTGTCCGTGGTCCCTTTAAGGAAACCGGCTGATGATGCGTCATCAAATGACGTCATCAGACCCGCTTCCTGTTAATTGGCCAGGAACCCCGCAGGGCGGGCTTAACAAGGCCAAGCTACAGAAAATCTTTTTTCAGAGCGCGGCTGCATACGGGAGCGGGACCGGAAGCCGCCAACTAGCTCTCCTGCCGCCATCCTGCCTCCGCAGGGAAAATCCAGCCCTGAGCATCCACAGCCCTCTGGGTTAGAACATTCCAAAGATTCACAACCCTCTGAGTGAAGAAGTTTCTCCTCATCTCAGTCCTAAATGGCCGACCCCTTATCCTGAGACTATGACCCCTAGTTCTAGACTCTCCAGCCAGGGGAAAACAGCCTCGCAGCATCTACCCTGTCAAGCCCTCTAAGAATTTTATACGTTTCAATGAGATCACCTCTCATTCTTCTAAACTCCATAGAATATAGGCCCATTCTACGCAATCTCTCCTCATAGGACAGCCCTCTCATCCCAGGAATCAATCTAGTGAACCTTCATTGCACCCCCTCTAAGGCAACTATATCCTTCCTTAGGTAAGAAGACCAAAACTGCCTAATCATATTGTGATTTTCCAAATGCTCTGTTACCATGTCTTTAATAATAGGGAGTCTAGCATTTTGCCTACTACTGGTGTCAGGCTAACTGGCCTCTCATTGTTTCCCTGGTTACTCCCTCCCTCATTTCTTGAACAGCGTTACATTTGCTACCTTCCAATCCATGGGGACCGTTCTAGAATCTAGGGAATTCTGGAAGATCAAAACCAATGCATCCACTATCTCTGCAGCCACCTCTTTTAGAACCCTAGGATGTAGGCCATCAGGTCCAGGGGATTTTTCAGCTTTTAGTCCCAATAATTTTTCCAGTACTTTTTCTTTACTGATATTAATTACTTTAAGTTCTTCACTCTCATTAGACCCTTGGTTCCCCACAATTTCTGGTAAGTTCTTTGTGCCCTCTACTGTGAAGACAGACACAAAATATTTGTTTAACGTTTCTGCCATTTCCTTATTCTCCATTATAATTTCTCCTGTCTCTGCCTCCAAGGGACCCACATTTACTTTCACTAATCTCTTCCTTTGTATATACTTGTAAAAGCTCTTACAATCTGTTTTTATATTTCTTGTTAGTTTACTCTCGTATTCTATTTTCAATTTACCCATCCTCCTTGCAGTCTTTGTTCTCATCCACACCGGTAGCAAGTAACCCGTACCTGTTGGACATGGCAAAGGCCTCCACACTTACTACAGATGTGATTGCCTGGGATCATTCTGCTCTCCACAAACTCCCACATGTTGTTGATGCGGCACACCTCCTGCACTGCCATCTCTATCTAACCTTGTTTTATAAATTTAATTAATTAAAGTTGACGTAACTAATTCACTTGGTTTATTTTAAACTAATTAATAAAAACATAAAAAGGAATCCAAAACTCTTCTATAGGCATATAAATAGTAAACAAGTAGTAAGAGGAGGGGTGGGGCTGATTAGGGACCAAAATGGAGACCTATGCATGGAGGCAGAGGGCATAGCTGAGGTACTAAATGAATACTTTGCATCTGTCTTTACCAAGGAAGAAGGTGCTGCCAAAGTCATAGTGAAAGAGGAGGTAGTTGAGATACTGGATGGGATAAAAATTGATAAAGAGGAGGTACTAAAAAGGCTTGCTGTACTTAAAGTAGATAAGTCACCATGACCGGATGGGATGCATCCTAGGATGCTGAAGGAAGTAAAGGTGGAAATTGCGGAGGTACTGGCCCTGATTTTCTAAACTTCCTTGGATATGGGGGTGGTGCCAGTGGAATGGAGAATTACAACTGCTTCAAAAAAGGGTGTAAGGATAAACCCAGCAACTACAGGCCAGTCAGCTTAACCTCGGCGGTGGGGAAGCTTTTAGAAACGATAATCTGGGACAAAATTAACAGCCACTTGGACAAGTGTGGACTAATTAAGGGAAGCCAGCACGGATTTGTTAAAGGCAAATCGTGTTTAACTAACTTGATTTAATTTTTTGATGAGGTAACAGAGAGGGTTGATGAGGGCAATGCGGTTCATGTGGTGTACATGGACTTCCAAAAGGCGTTTGATAAAGTGCCACATAATAGGCTGGCCAGCAAAGTTGAAGCTCGTGGAATAAAAGGGACAGTGGCAGCATGGATATGAAATTGGCAGTGACAGTAAACAGAGAGTAGTGGTGAACGGTTGTTTTTCGGACTGGAGGAAGGTATACAGTGGTGTTCCCCAGGGGTCAGTATTAGGATCACTGCTTTTCTTGATATATATTAATGATTTGGACTTAGGTATACAGGGCACTATTTCAAAATTTGTGGATGACACAAAACTTGAAAGTATAGTGAACAGTGAAGAGGATAGGGATAGAATTCAAGAGGACATAGACAGGCTGGTGGAATGGGCGGACACGTGGCAGATTAAGTTTAACGCAGAAAAGAGCGATGTGATACATTTTGGTAGAAAGAGTGAGGAGAGGAAATATAAACTAAAGGGTACAATCCTAAAGGGGGTGCATGAACAGAGAGACCTGGGGGTGTATGTACACAAATCGTTGAAGGTGGCAGGACAGGTTGAGAAAGCAGTTTAAAAAGCATATGTGATCTTGGGCTTTATAAATAGACACATAGGGCTGGATTTTGCCAATGGGAAGCTTTTGGAGGCGGGGCTCTCACTTGTCGGGTTTCAGTCCCGTCTCCATCAACTTTTGGCCAACCCACGCTATTTTCCCTTGCTTGGCCTTGTTAAGCCGCCTGGCGGGCTTAGCAGGTCAATTAAGGGAAAGCCGGTTACAGAGAACGTCAACGTATGACGTTTCATCTGTCAAAAATTTTTCACAGATGAATTGTCATCATTTGCCAGCTCTGTGAAGCTGTCAAACACTGACATTCTCTGTATTTTGAAGAGTTCTTGAATTCAAGACCTCATCAAACATCTTTCTTTTGTAGAAATTAGATGGTTGTTGCATTGGAGAATGCAACGGCCATCTGTCATCTCTTCCGCGGAGGTGCGAGACTCTCCGCATACCCACTGACTGAAGCCTGCAGGAAGAAACAAAGGTAAGTACACTTTTTCTAACACTTTGCACTTACCTCAGATACTCAGCTCTCCACACTTGCACCCATCACTCACCTCCACAGCACACTTTTGGACCCCTCCGACCCCCGCAGACCCACTACTCGCCTCAGTGACCCTGGTGGGTTTCGGAGCCTTCGGGAAGCCCACACTTGTTTGGGCAAAAAGGGGATAATCCTATTTTCTGCCTGTTAACTACCTGTTAACAGGCAGTTAAGTGGCTGTAATCCCTTCCCGCCTCCAAGGAGAGGAGACCCGGTGCGGGACGGCTACCCGCCTCCTGGCAAGATGGCATGGAGGTGGGTTGGGCACCCGCCCCCAGATTCTGCCATTTTCCCGGCAGTCCCACCTCCAAACTCGCCTCCCCAGGGCTGGCAAGATCTAGCCCATAGAGTACAAAAGCAAGGAAGTTATGATGAACCTTTATAAAACACTGGTTCGGCCTCACCTGGAGTATTGTGTCCAATTCTGGGCACCACACTTTTGGAAGGATGTGAAGGCTTTAGAGAGGGTGTCGAAAAGATTTACAAGAATGATTCCAGGGATGAGGGACTTCAGTTACATGGAAAGCCTGGAGAGGCTGAGGTTGTTCTCCTTAGAGCAGAGACGATTGAGAGGAGATTTGATAGAGGTGTTCAGAATCATGAGGGGTCTAGACAGAGTAGATAGAGAGAAACTGTTCCCATTGGCGGAAGGGTCGAGAACCAGAGGACACAGATTTAGGTGATTGGCAGAAGAACCAAAGGCGACATGAGGAAAAACTTTTTTACGCAGCGAATGGTTATGATCTGGAATGCACTGCCTGAAAGGGTGGTGGAGGCAGACTCAATCGTGGCTTTCAAAAGGGAATTAGATAAGTACCTGAAGGAAAAGAATTTGCAGGGCTATGGAGAAAGGGCGGGGGATTGGGATTGCTAAAGTGCTCCTACTGTGCTGTAACAATTCAGTTTTGTGTCATTTGAAAATCTTGAAATTTTGCCCTGTACACCCACGTCCAAGTCATTAATATATATCAAGAAAAGCAGTGGTCCCAGAAACGACCCCTGGGGAACACCACCGTATACCTTCCTTCAGTCCAAAAAACAACCATTCACCACTATTCTCTGTTTCCTGTCACTTAGCCAATTTCGTATCCATGCTGCCACTGTCCCTTTTATTCCATGGGCTTCAACTTTTCTGGCAAGCCTATTATGTGGCAATTTGTCGAATGCCTTTTGGAAATCCATGTACACTATGTCAACCGCATTGCCCTCATCAACCCTCTCTGTCACCTCATCAAAAATCTCGATCAAGTTGGTTAAACACGATTTGGCTTTAACAAATCCGTGCTGGCTTTCCTTAATTAATCCACACTTGTCCAAGTGACTGTTAATTTTGTTCCTGATTACTATCTCTAAAAGCTTCCCCACTACCGAGGTTGAACTGACTGGCCTGTAGTTGCTGGGTTTATCGTGACACTCTTTTTTGAACAAGCGTGTAACATTTGCGATTCTCCAGTCCTCTGACACCACTCCTGTATCCATGGAGGATGGAATATTATGGCCAGTACCTCTGTGATTTCCGTCCTCAATTCCCTCAGCATCCTAGGATGCATCCCATCCGCTCCTGGTGATTTATCTACTTTAAGAACAGTCAGCCAATACTAATTTCCTTTAATTCCTCCTTCTTACTAGACCCTTGGTTCCCTAGCATTTCTGGGAAGTTATTTGTGTTCTCTTCCGTGAAGACAGAACCGAAGTATTTGTTCAATTGCTCTGCCATTTCCTTGTTCCCTATTATAAATTCTCCCATTTCTGACTGTAAGGGACTTACATTTGTCTTCACTAATCTTTTTCTTTTTACAAACTTGTAGAAGCTTTTACAGTCCACTTTTATGTTCCTTGCAAGTTTACTCTCATTCTATTTTTCCCCTCTTAATCAGTCTCTTGGTCCTTTTTTGCTGAATTCTAAACTGCTCCTAATCCTCAGGCTTGCTACTTTTTCTGGCAACTTTATATGACTCCTCTTTGGATCTAATACTATCCTTAATTTCTTTTGTTAGCCATGGTTGGGCCGCTTTTCCTTTTGTGTTTTTGCGCCAGTAAGGAATGTATAACTGTTGCAATTCATGCATTCGTTCCTTAAATGTTAGCCATTGCCTATCCACCGTCATGCCTTTTAATGAAGCTCCCCAATCTATCATAGCCAACTCACTCCTCATACCTTCGTAGTTTCCTTTGTTTAGATTTAGGACCCTAGTTTCAGATTGGACTTCTTCACTTTCCATCTTAATGAAGAATTCTATCATGTTATGGTCACTCTTCCCTAAAGGACCCCGCACAACAAGATTATTAATTAACCCCTTCTCATTGCACAGTACCCAATACCAACTTATCAGAGAGTCTCACTCTCACCAAATTCTCAACTTTCCACTCTGTTTACGATGCACTCAGTTATCGTTGCGCTCTGTGCCATAGCTCTGTGCCTTAGCAGACCCTTCTACTTTTATACACCAACTGAGCAATGTCCCCCGTAAGCTACAATACCGCCCACGTGACCTGCCTCCTCCAATGCACAGGCCATTCAAATTTTTGCACATGCGCGGTATCTACATTATAAAAGCCGGTGAACGGCCTGTGCAGGACCTCTCAGACCACTGCACGGCTGTGCGGGAACTCTGCTTCTGAGCCACCTCCAAGTTACAACTGCTCAGTCAGATCTATCCTTGGTCCCCTCCCAGCAGAGTTCTGGATAAGCTAAAGTCTATGGTGGGTGGAAGATGGGATGCCGGCCAGGAGAGAATCGGAATAGTCAAGTCTGGAAGTAACAAAAGCATGGATGTATGTTTCAGTAGCAGATGAGCTGAGGTAAGGGTGGAAACGGGCGACATTACAGAGGTGGAAGAAGGCAGTCTTTGTGACAGAGAGGTTATTGGGTCAGAAGAACAGCTCAGGGTCAAATAGGACTCCGAGGTTGTAAACAGTCTGATTCAGCTTGAGACTGTGGCCAGGGAGGGGGATGGAATCGGTGACTAGGAAACCAAATTTGTGGCGGGAGCCAACGACAATGGCTTTGGTCTTTCCAATGTTTAATTGGAGGAAATGTTATCTCATTCAGGACTGGATGTCATACAAACAGTCTGACAACACAGGTAGTGGAGGGGTTGAAAGAGGTAGTGGTGAGGTAAAGCTGGATATCATCAACCTGCATGTGAAACCTGATGTCGTGTCTTCAGATGATGGCACTGAGGAGCAGCATGTAGATGAGAAAAAAGAGTGGACTAAGGATAGATCCTTGGTCCCTTCCAGAGGTAATGGTTTGGGGGCGGGAAGAAAAGCCATGGCTACGATTGGATAGGTAAGAGTGGAACCAGGAGAGGGCAGTCATGATCAGCTGGACAATGGAGGAGAGGCATTGGAGGAGGATGGTCTCGTCACCCGTGTCAAAGACTGCAGATAGGTCGAGAAGGATGAAGTGGGATAGTGCACCACAGTCACAGAGGATGTAATTTGTGAATTTGATTAATGCTGTGGTAGGGGCTGAAACCAGATTGGTGAGGTTCATACATGTGTTGCGGGAAAGATGTGCACGGATTTGGGAGGCAACAGCATGTTCAAGGACTTTTCTCAGAAATGCTCCAATCCATTACAGTTATAATTAAGTAGGCAGTCATTTTCCAATCAATAAGATATGACGAGGGGTAGTGGTGCATCAATCTGTTTCTGCTGTTGTTAATTGAGGGAGGAATGAATATTGGCTAGGACGCAGAGAATTCCCTGCTCTTCTTTAAATAGTGCTTCGGGTCTTTAACATTCATTGGAACAGATAGGCAGGGCATCAGTTCAACATCTTATCTCCTTCCGTATTTCATTGGAGTGTCACTTTAAATTATTTGCTCAAGTACCAGAGTGGGCCTTAAACCCATACCTTTCAACCCAAGGGCAAGAGCCCTATGCTGACACATGCATCAACAGGTACCTGTAATCCTGACCTGCTACCCTGATCTGTTATGTTGTGAGTAACCTAGTGGCTATTTCCAGAGTTTAAATGAGCTGTGTGCACATAAAATGGATCAGTGTGTTTCCCTCTTGACTCTTTCCAGATAGAAGCTACAGGCTACACTTATTAGTGGTGGCTGGCAATATAGAGTGCATCAATGTTACCCATGGGGTAAGAGTAAAACTGAAGCCTATTTTATTCAATTTGAACCTTTGGGAAGACCCTCTTTTTTAAGTTGTGAGGGAAGAATACACAGGTCATTTTTAGGAAGCACTTACCACATATATTCAGAAGCCACCTGATGTCATGGGTATGTCTCCTGCAGTTATTCCTATACTTTCACTTCCCCAGGCAACGATATCCTACACTGGTGCTGTGGTATGATTAGAGTTTATGATCTTCATTCTGAAACCAGTGTTTTCCATATGCTGTACATTTTGTTCCAGTTAGCGGTTACTATTTTAGGCAAAAGAAATCTTGTTTCCAACCCAAATCATGTCCACTTATTCATCTAGTATTGTCTTATTCCTCTTGTTTCCCATTTCTTTCCTCTGGTCAGAGAAAAACGTTCCCCTGTTCATGTCCTCCAGGAGAGGGTGCTTCACCAATGGAATGTTCTCGTTGTGAGTTTTTGCCACTTTATCACTGACAAATATAGTGTAGGATTTGAACGTTGTGTTTGTAGTCAATTTTGCAGGCAGAGGCAAAGTAAGTTGACATCTTAGATTTACCATTGTTAACTATGTTTGCCTTTCACATGTTGTAGTTTCCTTAAAATAGATCTGTGACCTGGACAAACAAGGCCTTCTATCATTTTCTTTAGATAGTACAATTGAGAAGGAATAACTCCCTTTGAATTTCTGCTTGTGGGTCTCCTATTAATGTATGTAGTGTCTCATGCTATCCACTTATATATTGCATGACCATTGGTCAGGGCTGATGTCTGGAGCCAATTCCCATGTGATTTCAACCTGTTACTCAGGTCATGGATCTTTATTCCCCTGAAATAGTTTTTTTTTGGCAGTTCTTAATTTTGAACCCAGTGGTTTAACAGGCTACACGGTGGCATAGTGGTTAGCACTGTTGCCTCACAGCGCCAGGGACCCGGGTTCGAATCCGGCCTCGGGTGACTGTCTGTGTGGAGTTTGCACATTCTCCCCGTGTCTGCGTGGGTTTCCTCCGGGTGCTCCGGTTTCCTCCCACAGTCCAAAGATGTGTGGGTTAGGTTGATTTGGCTATGATAAATTGACCCTTAGTGTTAGGGGGGATTAAATACATGAGGTTACGGGGATAGGGTGGGATATGTGTCGGTGCAGGCTCGATGGGCCGAAATGGCCTCGATCTGCACTGTGGGGATTCTGTGATTCTGGTGGGGAGAGCAGTAAGCATAATGGCCCAGAAATTCCCTACATTATCGCCACAATCCTGGTGAAAAATGTCAGCTGCTACTCTAACGCCCTTCCCTGGCGTGGAAGTCGGCGGCCGCCATTTTGGGTGAGGGCCGTTAGCAGCGCTGGCCCTGGACATGCAAATATCGAGAGGTGATGTCACGCTCTGCGAACTTGGACCTTAGCATGAGTTTAGCGCTGGGTCCTAAGCTCACTCTGAAACCCGAGCATGCAGCAGACTGACAGAGACGCTGTCAGCACTTCTTAAAGGAACACACACATCTTTCAGGTAAGTTTGCATTTAAGCTTTTGGACTGTTTTTTTAAATTTTATTGAAGTAGTGCCTTGGTGCAATACGTTTTTTAAGTGTGCAGGGAGTGCTGCTGGACGCTTGGAAAGTCTCGGATAGTAAAGGAAGGCCTCTGAGAAGACAGAAAACTTTATGCTTTTATCTCAGAATTACAGCATCCGCTTGCAGAGGAAAAGACGCAGAAGAGGAGGAAGCCGAAGGAAGGATGCAACCCAGACAGCCCCTTTTTGGCTGGGTTATCTGGGATAGAATCATCCGCCTGTGGTACCAGTGACCACAACCCTAATTCCCCTTTCAACATTAGTCCCACACCTTACCTTCTCTCTGTTACTGACCATCATAGGCCACAATGCTGAAATAAAAGCCACCAAAAAGCAAACTTTCCAATTCAACTTTATACATCCATCCATCCAACATGACATCAAGAAATCAACTCATCACCCTTATGCATTCCCTTAGTGACTGTCTTGTGTGTACCTTTGCCTATCCTACTGATGTCACCGCAGTGCTACCCCAGTGACTGCAGCATGGCTGGTGAAAGGCTGCTGACTTTCAGTGGGGGACACTGCAAATGGCCTTGCTGGTCGATCTTGAGGAGCTGGTGGCTGGGAGTGTGAAATCGAATGACGGTGTTTCTGCTTTTTCTTCACTCTCTTCTTGGTCAACCACTAGCTGGGCAGGCTGTATTTCTTGGGTGTGTGAAATGAGGAAGGCACAAGGGTGGAGTTGTGGTGGGGAAGGGCGGGAAAGCAAGAGGTGCATGCGAGAAGGAGGATAATGTATGAGGATACCAGTATCTTGTATCCTTTCAGCCCCGCTGCTGGCCAAAGGGCTCAGCTATGCCCCTGCCAAGAATGGCCAGCACCATCTGCTCCAAGGGGGTGAGGTGAAGCTAGGAATGTGCCTCGTGTTTGGTACAGATTGTTGGTGAGTGATTGGTGGGGTGGGGCCGGGGGCGGAGTCATGCATTGAGCAGTGTGTGAGGCTAGTGGTGCAGTTGGTAGGAGGCGGCTTTTGAAGATGCATTCCCTGACCTTGACCACTGGTCTGAGGTCATGAAGCTTCTTTGGGCACTGGAGCCAGGTGGTGGGGGTGACACTGCTGGCTCATCGGTGATCTGGTCCATCATCGTTCTTTCTGGAGGGCCTCCTGGTCCCTGCGGGTAGAGGACCTCTCTTGCAGTGTTGACCCCCTGCACAAACCTGGAGTGCTGCGTGCAAAACCCTGGGTGCCCCTTCCCTGGCTTGCTGAGCCATTTGTATTAGTGCTGAAGAACTTTTACCATATTTTTAGGTGCGGAAGGCAATTCAGCTTTAAGAGCAGAAGACTCCCATTTAGGATTTTTTTTTTTTTACTGTTAATTTTTTTTTCAGAAGGCAGTTGAGCTGTAAGGGCTAAAAACTACCTATTTTTAAAATGATTTTTATTTTTTTCATTTCAGAAGGCAGTTCCCGTTTAAGGGACTGAACTGCTTTCTGAAATAACAGCCTTACTTTAAGAGAAGGCTGTTCTTGCTGCAATGACGCTACGGCCGAACTACATTGGGGCCTCCTGCCGGGATGAACACCACTAAAACAGTCTTACACAGTAAGTTTAGCACTGGGCTAATGTTAATTAGTAACCAGCACCAATTTACCAGTCCTGCCAGCACCATCATTTTCGGCAGCCGTTAAGAGCGGCCCGCGGTGGCATCGGCAGGTTTTTAGCTGTGTGGAATTTCTAGGCCAGCCTTGAGATATGTTGCAGAACCACAGGGGTTTTAGTAGCTGCTGAGCTGGATCACAGAATTCAACAGACCACAATTCATAGCATTATATTTAATTAGCACAGTAGTCAGGAAACAGACCAGATATTATTTCAAGTTTCTTAGGATCCATGTCAGGGGGCGGGCATAATATTATAAATTAGAAAAATGGCTATACTTGCTCCGGATGTCAGTGCTGGTGAAACTCTTAACTGCTCCCATGAATTATGACAGTACCAGCTGTCTTTGTTGAAAGTGTTTTAACAATTATGGTTGCTCAGTTTTCAATTTCAAGTCTTTTTCTTTTATCCATTCATGTACTTTGTCCCCAATAATTTTGCCTACTTCTGTTTTTCTTCTAATTTCAATCGTTTTTGATCTTTAATTGCTTTATTTTTGGTGTTTCCCTACCCTGCTATTCATTTTACTTTTTAATTTTTCTGTTCCTGTTGAAAATTCCCCACGGGATTAAAGTGGCCATGGGGATGCTGTTCCATTTCTTATTTGATTCTTACTCTATCAGTTCTTATTTTCTCTTAAGATTTCAAAAGTTTGCATTGTTCATTGGTTTGGATCTCATGACATTAGAAAGATGCCGGCTTCAATCCTGATTATTCTGACTTACTGCCACACACTCCCATTACTAAGTAAGTTCTACCTTTATAATCTTATCAGGTTTTTGCCTGCTCCCATTGATCTTGTTGCCAAACTTTCACCTTTGCCGCTGATTCTTGCCACCAAATGCTCCCACCGTGCTACTGCTCCCACTGGCCTTGTTGCTGTTGTCACCCTGTCTGCTCAGAAGGTCAGGAGTGGAGTTATTCACTGATAATTCTACAGTGTTAAGCAATGTTCCTGTTAAGGTGCGTGGCCGCGCAGCGGTCTGGTGGTCCTGCGCAGGCCGTTCAGCGGCATTTAAATGGAAAAACTGCACGTGCGGAAATTTGAATGGACCGCACAGCCCGTTAAAGTGGCATCCAAAAAAAAATTAGAGGGAACATTGGTGTTAAGTTTGATTTACAACTCTCCATATAATGGAGTAACCTATGTTAGCCTACAGCAGGCCGAGAGGTGGCAAGTAACATTTGCGCCAAATAAAGGCCATCTATAACAAGAGAAAGCCAACCACCTCCCCTTGACCTTCCAATCCCATCAACATCACCAAGTCCCCACCAGCAACATTTTGGTGGTTACCATTGACCAGCCATTTCAACACTGTGGCTACAAATGTAGGGCAGAGGGTAGGTACTCTGGAAGACTGATTCACCTCAACCTCTCAATGTCTCTTCACAAAGCATCCAATATCCATCAATCTACCATTGGTACACCGTGGCTGAAGTATGTACTATTTACAAGATGTACTGTAGAAACACACCACGCTTACTTCAACAACACTTCCCAGCTCTGCAATCTCTACTAGTGACAAGAGCAGCAAAATCATGGATACACCATCATCTCCCAGTTCCTCTCTAAGTCACACACCATGCTGACTTTGATTGTTACCTTTATTGTTACTGGGTCAATTCCTGCAATTCTCTACGAAAACCATCAAGGACTGCAGTGGTTCATTTTCTCAGGGCAACTGGGGGTGCACAATCAATGCAGCCTTGCCACTTCTCAGTCCAAACCTGGATGTCATCCAGGTGCTGCTGTAGGCTGGTATAGGCTAGTAAATAGATTTAAAAAAATACCAGACTGGGGTATTTTCTGCATAAATGTTCTCTCCGATAACATAAATGTAAAGAAGTGCATCATTTACTGAGTTTCTCATCTGCCTCCATCCTTGAGATCTGCATGGGAAGATATATCAAGAATGTATTAAAGAGAACATTGATATGACTGCTTCCCACTGGCAACCTGGACTTTTCCCTGCAGCATTGGGCGGTTGCATGCATTTGAATAATGAAGTGACTATGGCAGTTAATTATACTTTCAGCTTCTAATAGCATAGATTGAGGAAATGGGAATCAATAGGGAGGAGGTTAACTCTTTCTTCCTAGTACAGAACCAGGAACCTTTTGCATGTCAAGTGAACAAAATATCCACTATAATACAGAAAGGGACAGTAATAATAGGGAAGTGAGAGTGAGGTGTTTTCACTGTTAGAAGTTTGCCAAATGTAAAGCGCCAATGATTTCACAAGTCCTGTGTGCGGTTTCACATATTTCCAAAGTATAGTAAGGGAGGTAAAAAAAAGTTCTGCAAATTTGCCCTTGGCGAACACATTCTCGTGCCATACTAAACAAAAACAATTATAATTGTAGAGGGAACAACAAAAATGTTGAACTGCTGTCATTCCATTGTTCTTTTGCAGTTTGAGTGCAGAGTTCTGGTCATATGTTTACCAATATTAGCACCCAAAAATGTACTACTGAGATTGAACAAAATTAAGAATTGCATTTATATGGCCTCTTTCACAACCTCAGGACATTCCCAAGTATATTCAAATCATCCTACAGTTTATCCTGTTCAGTTTTCCAGTCTGCACCTTAATTAGCTTTGCATCATCTGCAAAGTTAGTCACTCTGCTCGTGTCTCCTAGCTTCAAATCATTTATGATTTTTTTTTTTAAAAAAAGGTCCCAAAACAGACCCGTGTGAGACCCCACTGATAATATTCTCCCAGGCTGATGACAATCCCTGTACCACCTCCCCCTCTGGGTTTTTAAATCGGCAATCAATTACATATCCATTGCAAATTATTTCCACCGATTCCGGCTTTGTTTTCAGTACCAGCCCGTCTAGAGGAACTGTATCAAAGGCCTTTCTGAAATCAAAGTACACCACATCCACTGTCTTACCCCCATCGAGCTCCTTTATCATACCCTTAAAGAAATCCAGTAAATTAGATAGGCAAGACTTGCTCTTCATAAAACCATATCGGCTATCTTTTATGATTTTATTTCTATCGAGATGCTCCATGATCTTATTTTTTAATAAGGGTTTCCATAACTTTACCCACAATGGACATCAAACTCACTAGTCTATAGTTTCCTCGGTCACTTTTGCTACGGAGCAGCTTTTGCTTTTCTCCAATCCCCATGCACCTCTTCAGTACTCAGTGACTTCTGGAAGATTTGTGCCAGAGTTCCTGCATTTTCCTTCTTTAGTTCTCCAAGGACCCTGCGGATGTATCTTATCCGGCCCAAGATTTACTTACCTTAAGTTTGCATAGCTATTCGGCAACCATGATGGTAGTAATGTGAATAGGGTCACAACTCACCTCTGCGATGCCTTCTAGTTCCCTTTCCAGATCAAAAAAGTTACCCATCTCCTCTTTGATAAAGACTGTGGCAAAACACTTATTGAGCACTTTTTCCAGCCTGTGCAGCATCAGTTGTCATGTCCATACCTGATCGCACTCAGTGGCACTACTCCACACCTCATTTTTCTAAATACTAAAAAAAAATTATCCTTCATTTCTCTTGCCATATTCAATTTCAAAATTTCTTTGGCTTTCTGATGTCGGTTTTACACACCTGGCATGCCTTTTGGTATTGAATCCATCTTAATTGTGTGCCACTTTCCTTCATGGATTTAAATGCCTTTTTTCCCCCCCCAATTTCAGTTGCTTGGTAATCCACTTGCATTACTTCCAACTGTTGTTCCCATCGGAGATCTCTATGCCCTTTTACTTTCAATTGAATGCTATTTATTCTGAGCTCTGCATTACATGAGATCTGATTACTGGGTCTGTGGTCTTGGGAAAAGTCTAGGGAGAAAGTACAAGAACAGTGAAGGTGTGAAGATGATGGAAAAGAAAATTGGTACGCTTTCCGTCCATCTTACACCTGTAAAATGGGTAAAACACATACAAATTTATAGAACTGTAAATTACTGATGAAAAAGCAGTCCACAAATCTGTCATTTATTTAAGACTGCCAATTCCTTTAAAGCCCAATTTCGGACAAGCCTCGGGCCTCCCGATTCTGGTGCGTGCTGGAAGCACACCATCAGTTATGCGTCCGAAAATGGGCCATTATGAATTTCAAACCCAGTAACTTAAGAACACTAGATGATTTCAGCAGCACTCTCTAAATGAAGTGGTGCAAAATGTATTTTTGCAGTGGAAAGTCAGATTGAAGGTCAGGCTTTTTCATATTAAGAGTTAATTTACTAGCATCTGCAAATGTGGGGAACTAGCGCCTTGTTTACCTTAAAGGAATTGGCAGCCTTAAGGCAACTGCAGATTTATAGACCACATTTCCATCAGTAATTTACAACTCTACATTTGGCATTTAAGAGGATGACTGCCAACAAATACTTCACATTTCTGTCTAAAGGATGTATAGCCAAGTTTTAAACATTTTCAGCTGAGTTACTAGAATAGTTCATGATAGCAGAAGAGTGGATCCCCAGGCCCAGACGAGATGTATCCCAGGCTGCTGTGTGAGGCAAGGGAGGAGATTGTAGGGGCTCTGACACTAATTTTCAGAACCTCTGGCCACAGGGGAGGTGCCAGAGGACTGGAGGACAGCTAACGTAGTACCATTATTCAAGAAGGGTAGTAGGGATAAACCAGGGAATTACAGGCCAGTGAGCCAAACATCAGTGGTAGGGAAATTATTGGAAAACATTCTGAGGGACAGAATTAGTCTCCACTTGGAGAGGCAAGGATTAATCAAGGATAGTCAGCATGGCTTGGTCAGGGGGAGATCATGTCTAACCAATTTGATTGAATTTTGCGAGGGGGTGACTAGGTGTGTGGATGAGGGTAGTGCAGTTGATGTAGTCTACATGGACTTCAGTAAGGCTTTTGACAAAGTCCCACATGGGAGACTGGTCAAGAAGGTAAGAGGCCATGGGATCCAAGGCAATTTGGCACATTGGATTCAAAATTAGCTTAGTGGCAGGAGGCAGAGGGTGATGGTCGAAGGTTGTTTTTGTGACTGGAAGCCTGTGTCCAGTGGTGTACTGCAGGGATAGGTGCTGGGTCCTTTGCTGTTTGTAGTGTACATTAATGATTTAGATATGAATGTAGGAGGTATGATCAGTAAGTTGGCAGATGACACGAAAATTGGTGGAGTGGTAAATAGCGAGGAGGGAAGCCTCAGGCTACAGGACGATATAGACGGGTTGGTCAGATGGGCAGAACAGTGGCAAATGGAATTTAACCCTGAAAAGTGTGAGGTGATGCATTTTGGGAGGACTAACAAGGCAAGGGAATACACAATGAATGGTAGGATCCTAGGAAGGACAGAGGAACCTTGGTGTGCATGTACATAGATCCCTGAAGGCAGCAGGACAGGCAGATAAGGTGGTTAAGAAGGCATATGGAATACTTGCCTTCATTAGCCGAGGCATAGAATATAAGAGCAGGGAGGTTATGATGGAGCTGTACAAAACGCTAGTTAGGCCACAGCTGGAATACTGTGTACAGTTCTGGTCACCACACTATAGGAAGGATGTGATTGCATTGGAGAGGGTGCAGAGGAGTTTCACCAGGATGTTACCTGGGCTGGAGCACTTCAGCTATGAAGAGAGACTGGACAGGCTGGGGTTGTTTTCCTTAGAGCAGAGAAGGCTGAGGGGGGGACCTGATTGAGGTGTACAAAATTATGTGGAGATGCCGGTGTTGGACTGGGGTGGACAAAAGTGAGAAGTCGCACAACACCAGGTTATAGTCCAACAGCTTTATCTGAAATCACAAGCTTTCAGAGCGCTGCTCCTTTGTCAGGTGAAGTGAAGAAATACAAATGGGCACAGCATATATAGACAGAGAACAAAGACAGAGGCATTGTTCTGTCTATATATGCTGTGCCAATTTGTATTTCTTCACTTCACCTGACGAAGGAGCAGCGCTCTGAAAGCTTGTGATTTCAAATAAAGCTGTTGGACTATAACCTGGTGTTGTACAAAATTATGAGGGGCGTAGATAGAAAGGAACTTTTCCCCTTTGTAGAGGGGTCAATAACCAGGGGGCATAGTTTCAAGGTAAGGGGCAGGAGGTTTAGAGAGGATTTGAGGGAAAACTTTTTCACCCAGAGGGTGGTTGGAATCTGGAACTCACTGCCTGAAAGGGTGGTAGAGGCCGGAACCCTCAACATTCAAGAAGCATTTAGATGAGCACTTGAAACGCCATAGCATACAAGGCTACGGACCAAGTGCTGGAAAATGGGATTAGAATAGACAGGGCTTGATGGCCGCCGCGGACACGATGGGCCTCTTTCTGTGCTGTATAAATCTATGACTATGGATAAATGATCATCTATAATGGCAACTAGTCTGAGCCCCGTCATTTGACAATGGTTTCTAGAAAGGGAAGTTGGGGAGTAGTTTTTGAAGAAAATGCAGAAATAAACAAATCAGTCGCTACTTTGGGCGTCCAAATATATGGATTTTGAAATGTCAAAAAAAACCAGTACTGAATGTCAACTGGAAAAAAACTTTATTTAAAAAAAGCAGCATTCTTTTTCCACCAATGCAAACATGCAAATTAAAACCAATAAATTTCCCCCTTTCAGAAAGTTGTATTTGTTCCTACACAAGTTCTTAATGTGGTGGGGTAGCCCCATGGTAATATGCTATAATTTAAGTCATGCACAAACTTTCCATAAATTTGGCACATCACACAAATAATGTACATCAACACATGACAAAACGTTTGATGCAAGACTTCCACCAGAAGTTTGAAGCATCTTATCTCCTGTTAAGTTTATTGTCTTTAGGGGCTATAGAACACAGAATCTAAATTACTAGCATAAATTAAAAGATTTCTAATATGAAATCAGGCAGTTCTGGTATAAATACTCAAAAATTCCTATATTTTGGCTTAATAGCCCAAAATTTGCCACAGACTCTCAGTAACAAAGATCTGGGTGAAGCAAAAACAATTCACAAATGTGGTTACACCTTCCGCAAATCTAGAAAAACAAGGCACTTAAGAGCAATCAAGACATGCAACTTTGATGAACCAACATTAATGAAGCAAAACCAGTTAATTTGATTGTAATAACAGATAAAAAGGCACCGTGCAATATCAAAAACTAAAACATCTTTTGCCAATGAAACTTGGCAAAAAATTCAAACGCATAAAGTGCACCACACGACTTAAAGTGAACAGTTTGCGTTATTTTCTAGTCACAACTTAGTAAAGTGTAAACTACTGTGCCCTACACTACAGGACAATCAAAGTCAACAAAAACTGCTTTGAGAGATTATGACTTTAGCTAGTTTGAAAAACTGACAATTAATGTCGGTATGTATTTGCTTTTGATCTGAACAAAAATCTGTTTAACAGACAAATTTAGGGAACAAAACTAAACAAGATCAAGTGCTGCACTTATGCCCATTAGCTAAAACATAATTTATGTTGCTTAAACAAGGTTCAAGCACTTTAACTTGAGCCCGATTGATGCCCATTCAAACCCAGTAGTTTTGTTTTAGAGAGATTAAGTAGACTAGGCCTATATTCCCTAGAGTTTAGAAGAATGAGAGGTGACCTCATTGAAACATATAAAATTCTTAAGGGGCTTGACCGGGTAGGTGCAGGGAGGATGTTTCCCCTGGCTGGGGAGTCTAGAACTAGGGGTCACAGTCTCAGAATAAGGGGTTGGCCATTTAGGACTGAGATGAGGAGGAATTTCTTCACTCAGAGGGTTGTGAATCTTTGGAATTCTCTACCCCAGAAGGCTGTGGATACTCAGTCATTGAGTATATTCTAGAAGAGATCGATAGATTTTGGATAGTAAGGGAACCAAGAGATATAGGGATAGTGCAGAAAGTTGGATTTGAGGTAGAAGAACAACCATGATCTTATTGAATGGTGGAGCAGGCTCTAAGGTCCAATGGCATTCAAAAGCAAACATCATCATGTGGAACATTTAGACAGTCTTGTTTAAACTATGGCTTGGATTTCTGAAATGGCAATATATCATGTTTGCATCTACCTGTAATGCATTTTAGTCAAACTATTCCTGTATATACTTCTAGGTGGAGATTGAATGCAGCTTAAAGAAAACCAAATTATTGTACAAATAACATTGAATGGCTCCAGCATAGAATCAATAGTCCAATTTATTTGCAAAGAAATCATTTGGACCTATAGTTAGATGCACAAATCTGCACAATTCAGATAGCCTAGTAAAGCCGATTTACTAATAAAATCTACTTTGTTGCATCAAGCAAAAATATATTGAGATATTTATAGAAAGGGCAATTTCCTTGGCTACTTCAGGAATGATAAATCCCAAAAACAAAAATTCTAGAAATCATAGAGTCATAGCCTTTAGCTGTATTCCAGCTACAGCTTTTGCTGCAATATAATATTACCACCGAGAATAACTATCAGCATTGACAAATGCTAGTGTTGGGTGTTCTATTAGTCTTCTTCTGCAGCTTGGGCTTCTTCCACTGGTGAAAATGTTTCAGTTATAGGGCTATTCCAGCAGGCTCCAGATTGTTCCTTATCAGACTCCACTCCAGAACTGAAATAGTATTAAAGTAAAATAAATTGAGATCAACAACAACATAAATAAGCAAGAGAATTTTTAAAATGGGCTAAGTGGATTGGAGCAGTGAAAGGTCGGGTAAAGGAGTGTGGGTTGGAGCGGTAAGGTTCACTACTGCTCTGTTCCCCATTTGTACAGGCTATGTGCCTTTTTATAGCCACCAGCACTATCTTTCCAACTACCTGCCTTAGGCCACACTTCAAAAGCCTATTCCTAGTCTTAAATCAGGAACTGCTTTTTTTAATTCCGGGGTGGAATTCCCTAAAGACATTTCCTGAAAAACACCCTTGAGAATGAACGACGGAATTGGCATTGATATAGCGCCTTCATAATTTCAGGAGATCCCAAAGTGCTTTACAGCTAATGACATATTTTTGAAGTGTACTCACTGTTGTAATGTAGGGAAATACAGCAGAACAGCAACTCCCCCACCATGCAAGTGAGATTTTTCCTCCCTCCATTACCAGCGATATTTATGGTCTATTGATTAATATTGCTAATGTTAAATTAATAAGAACATAAGAAATAAGAGCAGGGGTAGGCCATACGGCCCCTCGAGCCTGCTCTGCCATTCAATAAGATCATGGCTGATCATCGACCTCAACCCCACTTTCCCGCCCCATCTCCGTATCCCTTGATTCCCCTAGAGTCCAAAAATCTATCTATCTCAGCCTTGAATATACTCAAAGACTCAGCATTCACAGCCCTCTGGGGCAGAGAATTCCAAAGATTCACAACCTGAGTGAAGAAATTTCTCCTCATCTCAGTCTTAAATGGCCTATGCCTTATCCTGAGACTATGCCCCCTAGTTCTAGACTCTCCAGCCAGGGAAACAACCTCTCAGCATCTACCCTGTCAATCCCCTTCAGAATCTTGTATGTTTCAATGAGATCACCTCTCATTCTTCTAAACTCCAGAGAGTATAGGCTCAGTCTACTCAATCTCTCATCATAGGACAGCCCTCTCATCTGAGGAATCAATTTAGTGAACCTTCGTTGCACCGCCTCCAAGGCAAGTATATCCTTCCTTAGATAAGGAGACCAAAACTGTGCACAGTACTCCAGGTGTGGTCTCACCAAGGCCCTGTACAATTGTAGCAAGACTTCCTTACTCTTATAATCCAACCCCCTTGCAATAAAGGCCAACATGCCATTTGCCTTCCTTATTGCTTGCTGTACCTGCATGCTAGCTTTCTGTGTTTCTTGCACGAGGACACCCAAATCTCTCTGAATACCAACATTTGAAAGTTGCTCACCATTTACAAAATATTCTGTTTTTCTATTCTTCCTACCAAAGTGAATAACCTCACATTTCCCTACATTATAATCCATCTGCCACCTTAATGGGAGGTTTAAATCTACATATAGGTGGGAAAAAGTTAAGATTTATTGCATGCTTTAATACAGTTTCCTAAAGCAGTATGGCTTTAACCCAAAGACGGAGCAGGTGATACCCATAATTAAATCAAACCCATAACTAAATAAAGTAAGAAACCAGAAAAAAAATTAGGCACTCTGGTATTGAAAAGCATCAATAGTGACCATAATATGATGGTAAATTCCATTTGGGCTTGAAGGAGTGAAAGGAATGTCACAAACCAAGATTTTGGATTTAAACAAAGCTACTTTTAGAGAATGAGGAAGGGATTGTCTAGAATAACATGGGAGAAATTATTAGTTGATCAACAGCGCAATCTGTTCAAATGGATTACAAAACAAGACGTATACCCCTGAAAGGCAAATGAGGTACTTCCACCATGATGCAACTACGGATTACAAGAATGTCTGGGACCAGTATTAAACAGCGGGAGAATGCAAATAAAGGGAAGAGTGAAGGAAGCAGGCATGAATGAGGACTGGGTGGATTCGAGAAAGGAACAAAGGCACCAAGAAAATGATGACAACAAATAGAGAATATGAAAAAAAAACTTGCAGATGGTATTACTGTAATAGTAATAGCAAAGTACATCAACAGAGATGGTAAAGAAAGTGAACCCCTTAAAAATTGATAAAAAGATAAGGGGTATGACAACATTGTTAAATTAATAATTTGCTCGAGTCTTCACAATGGAAAAGGTAGATATGACACTAGAAGAAGTGCACAGAAAATTAAAAATTAGTGAAGGAGAGAGACTTACAGGCATTTGTATAAAGAGAAAAACTGTAATGGATAAAACTAAGTAAATGAGGCTGGACAAAATAGGTAAAGAAATTGGAGATGCATTTATTATAATCTTCAGAATTTGGGCATTTTTTCCCACTACTGTAAGTCAGTGATTAGTCTATGTGGCTTCAAATCTACCTGTTATCCTCCATTACAGCTTGGTCAGCCTCTACTGCGGAAGACTCAACTTCTCCACTACATTCACTCTCCTGCCCAGAGGGTCTGCGTGTTTTCTCCAGTTCTGAGGACATTTCCCTACAAGAGTCAAGAATACAAAAATTAGACAACTTACTAGCTTTACTGCATGCACATATTCACACTGCGTTTTGTAGCTCTATAACAATCTTAGTGTCAAGAAAAGCAGAAAAACAAGAATATGAACCCAGATTTGAAATGTGGTGCAACAAGTAATGGCAATCTTCAAACTCTCAATAGAAGCTGACAAAAGGGTCTTTAAATTGTTGTCAACGGGATGGTTTGCCCTACTGTGACGATGCTACACGAGGACAGGTTTGGCTATGGTTGAACAATCTGCCAAACATTCAATGCCCAGACCAGAATAGCTACAGTTGGGCAGGAAAGGACAACCAAGAGGTAGAAACACCACACACAAGAGCATAAGAAATAGGAGCAGGAGTAGGCCATTTGGCCCTTCGAGCCTGCTCCGCCATTCAATAAGATCATGGCTGATCTTCTACCTCATCTCCACTTTCCTGCACTATCCCCATATCCCTTGATTCCCTTAATATTCAAAAATCTACTGATCTCCATCTTGAATATACTCAACGACTGAGCGTCCACAGCCCTCTGGGGTAGAGAATTCCAAAGATTCACCACCCTCAGTGAAGAAATTTCTCCTCATCTCAGTCCTAAATGGCCGACCCCTTATTCTGAGACTGTGACCCCTGGTTCTAGACTCCCCAACCAGGGGAAACATCCTCCCTGCTTGTACCCTGTCAAGCCCTGTAAGAATTTTGTATGTTTCAATGAGATCACCTCTCATTTTTCTAAACTCCAGAGAATATAGGCCTAGTCTACTCAATCTCTCTTCATAGGACAATTCCACCCCCCCGCCAATCTCAGGAACCAGTCTGGTGAACCTTTGTTGCACTCCCTCTATGGCAAGTATATCCTTCCTTAGGTAAGGAGACCAAAACTGTACACAATACTCCAGGTATGGTCTCACCAGGGCCCTATATAATTGCAGTAAGACATCTTTACTCTTATACTCAAATCCTCTTGTAATAAAGGCCAACATACCATTTGATTTCCTAATTACTTGCTGTACCTGCATATTAACTTTCAGTGATTAGTGTACAAAGACACCCAGGTCCCTCTGAACACCAACATTTCCCAGTCTCTCACCATTTAAAAAATACTCTGCTTTTCTATTTTTCCTACCAAAGTGGATAACTTCACATTTCTCCACATTATATTCCATTTGCCATGTTCTTGCTGACTCACTTAGCCTGTCTAAATCCCCTTGAAGCCTTCTTGCATCCTCCTCAACTTACATTCCCACCTAGCTTTGTATCATCAGCAAACTTGGATATATTACATTTGCCAAACACGATTTCCCTTTCATAAATCCATGCTGACTCTGCCCAATCTATGATTATTTTCTAAGTGCCCTATTACTACGTCCTTAATAATAGATTCTAGCATTTTCCCTACTACTGATGTCAGGCTAACTGGTCTGTAGTTCTCTGTCCCTCCTTTCTTAAATAGTGGGGTTACATTTGCTACCTTCCAATCTGCGGGAACCGTTCCAGAAGCTATGGAATTTTGGAAAATGACAACCAATGCATCCACTATCTCTATAGCCACCTCTTTCAAAACCCTAGGATGTAGTCCATCAGGTCCAGGGGATTTATTGGCTCAGTCCCATTAATTTCTCTAGAACTTTTTTTTTTTTACTAATACTAATTTCTTTCAGTTCCTCATTCTCGCTAGACCCTTCGTTCTCCACTATTTCCGGGAAGTTTTTTGTGTCTTCTTCCGTGAAGACAGACACAAAGGGCTGGATTTTCTCAGCGGTGTCGGGATGGTGGCAGGATAGGTGTTTGCCGTGTTCCGGTCCCGCACCTGGCTGCAATCGCGCTGTCAATGGGATTTTCCCTTGATTGGCCTCGTTAAGCCCGCCCTGCGGGCTGCCTAGTCAATTAACAAGAAGCGGGTCTGATGATGTCATTTGATGACGCGTCATAAGCTGGTTTCCTTAAAGGGACCATGGCCACATTGAGTTTGACAGTTGTTCTGTCAGTGTTTGACAGCATTGAGGTGTTGCAAACACTGACGAGCACTGCACAAAGGTGGACGGTTGCACCCAGGCTCTCGGAGGGAGTCACAGCATGCAGGGAGGTTTTCTTCCCTTCCAAGTGCGGAAGAGACCTCCCCAAGACACCAACGCAGCCTGGTTGCACATTGCGCAGGAGGGCAAAAGGGATGTCGTCTGGGGTCCCTGGCTGCAGTGGTGCCAACCTTTCAATGATCTCCATGGATCACGAAATGTTACTGCAAAGCCACGCTCAAACTCACCCTGCTGTGCCACTCAACACATGCCCATCACTCTGCCTTCCATACCCTTCTCCTGCACATCCTTACTCACACCAACTTACCTTGCACCTCCACCCATCCCTCTCTATCTACGTTATCACTTCCCCATCTCACTAGCCACCCCTCACACTCACCCTCATCCGACAGCAAGCATACCAACTAACAACATACAAAGGTAGGCACCTGAGGGGTTTAGCCAATGACCATGTGAAGTTTCTGGTAATGTGTTGTCACAGTGAAATCTATAATTTCAACACTGCCCCTTATTGGACAGATCGGTGCGCACCTTGAGAAGTGTCTTAGTGAGTTCCAGTGAATGTTGAGACATAACTTACCCCCCTCCCCCCATTATAGTGATGAGTGTGCATGGAATGGCTTGGACATTAAGGGGATGCTTTACGGTGTTGGTGTGGGATGGTGTCAACCTGGTGCATCATGTAGCAGCCAGGGTTTACAGCGTCAAGTGAAGTAAATCTGGCCATGGTGATGCCATTGCTGGCATCCCGGGCAGCAATGTTGTCAGGTGCTGATGCACTGTGTAGCATCAGGTGATGGCGGAGAAGGTTGGTGGTGTTGTTGTTTGTGCTGCTGGTGTGCCTGGGGCTGAGCGTGGAAGGAATCAGGAGCAAGGCGAGGTAGTTTCTAGGGCGCTGATGTTGCTGCAATAGATGTCAGCTGCAGGTGAGATAGCAGAAGCGATGTCAATGGTGACAGAGGTTGTTCCAATGAGATGGCACTGGACATACAGTTGGCTCTAGACACTTGGAAGCTAAAGAAATCTCTATATGTCTTACAAATGCAGTATCCAACAGTTTCTGTGCTCTGAAACTGACCATCTGCAACATGACATCCTTCACGCCACTTCTGCAGCTGTCAGCTTATCAGATACATCAGAGCAGACTCAACTCACGCCAGAGTGAGCTGGCGTGTTCCCCGAGCAGCGGGTAACCCATGGGGGGGAACGTAAAATTGGAAGGAAGTCTCAAAATACCATTAAATTAGCTCTTAACAAGCCATTTAATGAGCTCAATTGTCTCCCCTGCCGCTTGGTGTCGGGTCAGTTCTCCACTGACAGACCGGACACATGGGAGACACGCGTGGAGGTGGGTTGACAGTGGGTTTCCTACCTGTGTCAATCTTTGCTATTTTGACAGCGGACCTGCCTCCAAACCCACCCTCTGAGCACCGGCAAAATCAAGCCCAAAGTATGTGTTTAATTTCTCTGCCATTTCCTTATAACTGTTGGACCATAACCTGGTGTTGTGCGACCTCTCAATTTTGTCCACCCCAGTCCAACACCGGCATCTCCGCATCATTTCCTTATTCCCCATTATAATTTCTCGTCTCAGCCGGCAAGGGACCCACGTTTACTTTCGCTAATCTTTTCCTTTTTACGTACCAATAGAAGCTTTTACATTCTGTTTTTATGTCTCTCGCTAATTTACTCTCATTCTATTTTCCCTTTATCAATTTCTTGGTCCTCCTTTGCTGAACTCTAAAATCCTCCGGCCTACAACTCTTTTTGGCAACATTATAAGCCTCTTCCTTTGATCTAATACTAATCTTTAACTTTGTTAGCCACAGTTGGACCACTTTTCCTGTGGGGATTTTGTGCCTTAAAGGAATGTATATTTGTTGTAAATTATGTATTAATTCTTTAAATGCTAGCCATTGCTTGTCTACTGTCATACCTTTTAATGTAGCTTCCCAATCTACCTTAGCCAACTTGCCCCTCATACCTGCTTTGTTTAGATTGAAGACCCTAGTTTCGGATTTAACTAAATCACTTTCAAACTCAATATAAAATTCTAACATATTATGGTCACTCTTCCCTAAAGGCCCCTTTACTACAAGGTTATTAATTAACCCTTTCTCATTGCACAATACTAGATCTAAAATAGCCTGTTCCTTAGTTGGTTCCTCAACATACTGATCTAGAAAACTATCTTGCATACAATTCCATGAATTCGTCCTCCACACTATTACTGCAAATTTGGTTTGCCCAGTCTATATGTATACATAAGAGCGCGAGACCTCAGCGGCTGATTTAAAGGTGAGCGGGGGCCCACGGGAGCAGCTACAATGGACCGGTGAGTGGAAAGAAGTAAAAAGTGTGAAGTCTCCAGAAAGCAGGTAAGTGATTGGTTGGTGATTATTTCTCTATTTCTCGTTTTTTCCAAACTTGGGCGTCTAAATTTAAGTGCCTTGGTGTAGATTAAAAGATATACATGTTCCAAATTTTAAAAACTAATTAATGAATTAATTAATTGAGATGGGAGACCAGGCAATGTGTTGTTGTTGCATGTGGGAGCTCGTGGACACCATTGAGGCCCACGGCGACCACATCTGCAGCAAATGTTGGCTGCTCAAGGAACTTCGGCTCAGAGTTGATGAGCTTGAGTCAGAGCTTCGGACACTGCGACACATTAGGGAGGGGGAAACGTTACCTGGATACCAAGTTCCAGGAGGCAGTCACACCCACTAGAGTAATTACTTCCAATTTGGCCTCGGTCCGTGACTACAAACGAGGCAGGTATGGGATCCAGGAGGTAGTGATGGAGCCTCAGCCCTTGGCCTTGTCTAACAGGTACGAGATTCTTGCTCCGTGTGGACGAGGGCAGGGACTGCAGGGAGGATGAGCAATTTGGCCACAGCACGTGGTACAGGGAGCCATTCAAGTGGGGGGGAGTAAAAAGAAATGTTGTAGTGATAGGGGACAGTATAGTTAGTGGGATAGATACTGTTCTCTGCAGCCGAGAGCGTGAGTCCCGAAGGCTGTGTTGCCTGCCAGGGTAAAGGACATCTCCTCTGGGCTGGAGAGGAACTTGGGAGTGGGAGGGGGAAGATCCAGTTGTCATGGTCCACGTAGGTACCAATGACATAGGAAGGACAAAGAAAGAGGTTCTGCTGAGGGAGTATGAACAGCTAGGGGCTAAATTAAAAAGCAGAACCACAAAGGTAATAATCTCTGGATTACTACCTGAGCCACGAGCAAATTTGCATGTGAACGAGTGGCTCAAAGACTGGTATGGGAGAAATGGGTTTTGATTTGTGGGGCACTGGCACCAGTACTGGGATAAGAGGGAGCTGTTCAGTTTGGGTGGGCTTCACTTGAACCATGCTGGGGCTAGAGTCCTGGCGAATCGAATAACTAGGGCTGTAGAGAGGCTAAATAGTGGGGGGGGGGGGGGGGGGGGGAGGGTCCAGGTGAATTTAAAAAGTCAATGAATGAGAAAACAATAGAGCAGGATAGAGATGGGGGAAAATAACCACTAGAGTGTGACAGGAAGGGACAGAATGTTTAAAAATAAGAGTGCAACAGAAAATGGGGCCAAAACAAGAAGAAATGGTAAAAAGACAAAGTTAAAAGCTCTATATCTGAATGCACGCAGCATTCGTAACAAGATAGATGAGTTGACGGCACAAATAGATACAAATGGGTATGATATGATCGCCATTACAGAGACGTGGTTGCAAGGTGACCAGGGCTGGGAACTGAATATGCCAGGATATTTGACAATTCGGAAGGATAGACAGAAAGGAAAGGGAGGTGGGGTGGCTTTGTTGGTAAAGGATGGGATCAGTGCAGTGGTGAGAAGTGATATTGGCTCAGAAGATGTAGAATTGGTTTGGGTGGAGATAAAAAGTAAGGGGAAAAAGCCTCTGGTGGGCGTAGTCTACAGGCCCCTCGAACAGTAGCAATACTGTTGGACATAGTATAAAAATCAACAAATAATGGAGGCCTGTAAAAAAAAGTACAGTAATAATCATGGATGATTTTAATCTCCATATTGATTGGACAAATCAAATTGGCCATGGTAGCCTTGAAGAGGCGTTCATAGAGTGTATCTGGGATGGTTTCCTAGAACAGTATGTAATGGAACCAACCAGGGAACAGGCTATCTTGGATCTGGTACTGTGTGATGAGACAGAATTAATAAGTGATCTCATGGTAAAGGATCCTCTAGGAAAGAGTGATAATAACATGGTTGAATTTCAAATTCAGTTGGAGGGTGAGAAAGTTGTATCTCAAACCAGTGTCCTGATCTTAAACAAAGCAATTACAATGGCATGAGGGCAGAACTGGCTAAAGTGGACTGGAAAAATAAATTAAAAGGTAAGACAGTTGAAATGCAGTGGCGGACATTTAAGGAGATATTTCATAACTCTCAACAAAAATATATTCCAGTGAGAAAGATTTTAAGAGGAGGGAGCACTATCCGTGGCTAATTAAGGAAGTAAAGGATGGTATCAAATTGAAAATGCACGCAAGATTGGTGGGAGGCCAGAGGATTGGGAAATTTTTAAAAACCAGCAAAGGATGACTAAAGAGAGATAAATTATGAGAGTAAACTGGCAAGAAATATTAAAACAGAAAGTAAGAGCTTCTACAGGTATATAAAAAGGAAGAGAGTAGCTAAAGTAAACATTGGTCCCTTAGAGGATGAGAATGGGGAATTAGTAATAGGGAAATGGCAGAGACTCTGAACAAATATTTTGTATCTGTCTTCATGGTAGACGACACTAACAACATCCCAATAATGGATAATCAAGGGGCCACAGGGAGGGGGGAACTAAAGACAATCACTATCACTAAGGAAAAAAAGTACTTGGTAAAATAATGGGACTAAAAGACGACAAGTCCCCTGGACCAGATGGCCTACATCCCAGGGTCTTAAAAGAAGTGGCTGCAGAGATAGTGGATGCATTGGTTGCAATATACCAAAATTCCCTGGACTCTGGAGCGGTCCCAGCGGATTGGAAAACCGCAAATGTAACACCCCTATTTAAGAAAGGAGGGAGACAGGAAACTATAGATCAGTTAGCCTAACATCTGTCGTTGGGAAAATGCTGGGTCCTTCATTAAGGAAGTAGTAGCAGAGCATTTGGAAAATCATAATGCAGTCAAGCAGAGTCAGCATGGTTTTATGAAAGGGAAATCACGTTTAACAAATTTGCTGGAGTTCTTTGAGGATGTAACGAGCAGGGTGGATAAGGATGTGGTGTATTTGGATTTCCAGAAGGATAGAGAATTGGCTAACTAACAGAAAGCAGAGAGTCGGGATAAATGGGTCATTTTCTGGTTGGCAAACGGCAACTAGTGGGGTGCCACAAGGATCGGTGCTGGGGCCTCAACTATTTACAATCTACATTAATGACTTGGATGAAGGAACTGAGTGTAATGTAGCCAAGTTTGCAGATGATACAAAGATGGGTGGGAAAGCAAGTTGTGCAGAGGACTCAAAGAACCTGCAAAGGGATATAGACAGGCTAAGTGAGTGGGCAAACATTTGGCAGATGGAGTATAATGTGGGAAAGTGTGAGGTTATACACTTTGGCAGGAAAAATAAAAGCGCCAATTATTATTTAAATGGAGAGAAATTACAAAATGCTACAGTTCAGAGGGACCTGGGGTCCTTGTGCATGAAACATAAAAAGTTAGCATGCAGGTACAGCAAGTAATCAAAAAGACAAATGGAATGTTGGCCTTTATTGCAAGGGGGTTGGAGTATAAAAGCAGGGAAGTCCTGCTACAACTGTACAGGGTATTGGTGAGACCACACCTTGAGTACTGCGTACAGTTTTGGTCTCCATATTTAAGGAAGGATATACTTGCATTGGAGGCAGTTCAGAGATGATTCACTCAGTTGATTCTTGAGATGAGGGGGTTGACTTATGAAGAAAGGTTGAGCAGGTTGGACCTATACTCATTGGAATTTAGAAGAATGAGAGGTGATCTTATTGAAACATAAGATACTGAGGGGGCTCGCCAAGGTAGATGCAGAGAGGATGTTTCCCCTCGTGGGGAAATCTAGAACTCGGGGGTATAGTTTCAGAATAAAGGGTTGCCCTTTTAGAACTGAGATGAGGAGGAATTTCTTCTCTGAGGGTCGTAAATCAGTGGAATTCTCTGCCCCAGAGAGCCGTGGAGGCTGGGTCATTAAATACATTTAAGGTGGAGATAGACAAATTTTTGCAAGATAAGGGCGTGAAGGGTTATGGGGAGCGGGCAGGGAAGTGGCTTTGAGCCCAAGATCAGTCATGATCTTATTGAATGGCGGAGCAGGCTCGAGGGGCCAAGTGGCCTATTCCTGCTCCTATTTATGTTCTTATGTATGACACATTTGAGTCTAAAAAATAAAGTTCACACTAGACAAACATAATTAGACTGGCAATTTGATTATAATGCTCTACAATTCTTTACAAACAGACTAGCATAGTCCGTTTGTGAAATACAGACTATAACATAATCCAGCACTACAGTAGACAAGTCTATAGCTGATGTCCAATACACCGCGGATAACATACCAACACCCCAGAACGATCTTGTGTCCGTTACACCAGCTATCCTTAGCTTTAGTAAGAATAATCCCCAAAGTCACTACCAAAGCCCTTTTAGACAGGTACTGGAAGACATCAAGGACTAAAGTGCTATTTTCTTCTCTAATCTTTCCTTCTCATCTTGCTGGACACAGCTCAGTCCACGAACTGACTAGATTGGGTCTCAAACATGTCCCCAGCGCAACTCTGATACTGTGCAGCACAGTCTTCCAAGTATCCCAAAAAGAGGAGGCAATTTAATCATTTAACTCAACAGACCATAACCTTGTGGTAACAGCCACTTTTAGGTAAAAGTGGAATGACCGAATTGTTAAAACTCAGTCATAGATTAGACAACACAATATTTAGGGCATTGATTTTACAAACCACAAAAAACTCCACAAGTAAATCTCATATCCAAATACCTTACTCTACTTTCTAAAACTTCTATATGAAGATGTTTTTCTTCCAGTAATTTCTTCAAAGCCTCAACTTCCTTCTGTTTTTCAGCAAGCTCCTTTTGCAGTCTGTAGTTAGTTTCTTCCAATGTTTCACAGAAAGCCTGTGGTGGGAAACCATAACTAAATGTAATACACTGCATCTTTCATTGAACTATATCATTCAGATGGTACAACTACTATGAGAGTTTCTGCCTTAAAGAATCGTAACTGTGGAACAAATGTACTGCAACTTTCAAAGCACAAGACATTATTGTGTGGATAAAAACAGAAAATGTTGGAAACATACAACAGGTCAATCAGCATTCGAAGGGAGTACGCTCAAATTATTAACCCCTCTCTCTTTTCTGGACACTAAACAACCATGTGTAGTTCCAGCATTTAGGATGTTCTTTTACCATTACTGCATGGATAACATTTTAAAAACATCTTGTAAATAGAAGCAATAAAGATTATCTATTGATAAGATCGACTTAATCTAAATCTGCAAACCACTGTAGGAGTACAGCCTGACTTCACAGCTTCTGAGAAACTGTGTATTGAATACAATCGTGAGAATAGGGTCGGACTTTGCAGTAAGGAGATGTTACACATCATCTCTTACTCCCATGCCATATAAAGCCTCAGGCAACTGCACCAGTTTGTTTTGAGTTGAAGCTATATTTATCAACTAATCAGCTATATTCATTAACTTATCACTGGATAGTAACCTCCCCCACTCTCCACCAAAGTCCATTACCTTGCAAGGATGGAACCGTGATGTGTGTAGGATGCATATCATTCAAAGACTGGAGAAAATTCTACTAGCTATGTAATCTATTCTCCTCTTCATTCTGTATCCTTTGGTAGAGGTATACCAAAACAATACAAAATTAGGGGGGGATGGGGAGGTCCTTGTATAGGAGCCATAATACCAAGTGTTGGAACCAATATTCTAAACACACTGTGCACTGCAATTAAATGTAGACAGTCACGTTTACTAAAAGTGGGAGGATTGCTTCATGCAACAGCTTTGCATGGTATCAATTGGAACTAGATTGAAAGATGCCAAGGAAGTATCCACAAAGTTACCCACAACCTGACTGCTGGCTTCTTCTCTGCAAAATCTACTTCTTCACTGGTTTGTCTTGTATCTTTGCACCATATGAAATGAATAACTGTCAATACTGCATAAAATCCTCTGTGCGAAAGAACACGACTTAAGGCTTTATCAACAAGTACACAATGTAAGCGAAGTTCCAGTGCTGACTTGAGTTTCTTGACCCAACTGAAACAGCAGAGTAATCTTGGGACTTAAAGCGTTAACCTAAGGACTGCCTTGTCCGATCACAAATATGGTGGATCTATAATAAAGGTTCACTAAGTCTTCAAAACACCAGCAGTACCTTTACCCATGAAATAAATTTAAATTCATACATTCAAAAAGGTTTGAACAATAGATACATTAACTTGTGAAGAACAAAGTTAACGTCTTAGCTGGGAATCAGTGATGGCCTAACTGGGTGCAATTTTCAAATCTCTTGGATAAAATAGGACACCACCAGATGATCCCCTGATGACTGAAACATAAATGGATCATGAAAGACTTAAATAGCTACACCATGAACCCAAATTAAACTAGGTTTTAAGCTAATGTTGCACAGATGCTGGAGATAAATTAGAATATGTGGAACTAAAAAATGTAAAATACAACTATTGCACACACTTTTCCCAATTTATGTTACAAGTTCTATTAGTAGATGCCACACATGGACTAATCAAGGAATTGACCATCAGGCATGGGAAATCCAATCTAACAGCACAATAAAAGAAGTTCAGCCTGGAGATGAAGATGTCTGCAAAGGGATATAGATAGACTAAGTGAGTGGGCAGTAAGGTGGCAGATGGAGTGTAATGTAGGGAAATGTGAGGTTATTCACTTTGGTAGGAAGTTTAGAAAAAGAGAGTATTTTTTAAATGGCGAGAAACTTTCAAATGTTGGTGTTCAGAGAGATTTGGGTGTCCTCGTGCAAGAAACACAGAAAGCTACCATACAGGTACAGCAAGCAATAAGGAAGGCAAATGGCATGTTGGCCTTTATTGCAAGGGGGTTGGAATATAAGAGTAAGGAAGTCTTGCTACAATTGTACAGGGCCTTGGTGAGACCACACCTGGAGTACTGTGCAGTTTTGGTCTCCTTATCTAAGGAAGGATATACTTGCCTTGGAGGTGGTGCAATGAAGGTTCACTAGATTGATTCCTGGGATGAGAGGGCTGTCCTATGATGAGAGATTGTGTAGAATGGGCCTATACTCTCTGGAGTTTAGAAGAATGAGAGGTGATCTCATTGAAACATACAAGATTCTGAAGGGGACTGACAGGGTAGATGCTGAGAGGTTGTTTCCCCTGGCTGGAGAGTCTAGAACTAGGGGGCATAGTCTCAGGATAAGGGGTAGGCCATTTAAGACTGAGATGAGGAGGAATTTCTTCAGAGGGTTGTGAATCTTTGGTATTCTCTGCCCAAGGGCTGTGGATGTGGAGTCTTTGATTATATTCAAGACTGAGATAGATAGATTTTTGGACTCTGGGGAATCAAGGGATATGGAGATCGGGCGGGAAAGTGGAGTGGAGGTCGATGATCAGCCATGATCTTATTGAATGGCGGAGCAGGCTCGAGGGGCCGTATGGCCTACTCCTGCTCTTACTTCTTATGTTATGATGTCATGGATGAGGGTTACAGAGTGGATGAGTAAATCAATAAGCCAATTGGACCTGGATAGGGAATGAGGTGGAACTTTTTTTAAATTCATTCACGGGATGTGGCATTGCTGGCAAGGCCAGCATTTATTGCCTATCCCCAATTCCCCTGGAGAAGGTGGTGGTGAGCCACCTTTTTAAACCATTGCAGTCTGTGTGGTGAAGGTACTCCCATAGTGTTGTTGGGAAGGGAGTGCCAGGATTTTGACCCAGAGACGATGAAGGAACAGCAATACAGTTCCAAGTCAGGATGGTGTGCAACTTGCAGGTGGTGGTGTTCCTATGTGCCTGCTTATCTTGTCTTTCTCAGGTGGTAGAAGTCGCAGGTTTGCAAGGTGCTGCCGAAGAAGCCATGGCGAGTTGCTGCAGTGCATCTTGTAGATGGTACACACTGCAGCTATGGTGCGCGGATGCTGGAGGGAGGGAAGGTTGAAGGTGGTGGATGGGGTGTCGATCAAGTGGGTTGCTTTGTCCTGGATGGTGTCGAGTTTGTGTGTTGTTAGAGCTGCACTCATCCAGGCAAGTGGAAAGTATTCCATCACACTCCTGACTTGCGCCTTGTAGGTGGTGGAAAGGCTTTGGGGAGTCAGGTGGTGAATACCCAGCCTCTGACCAGCTCTTGTTGCCACAGTATTTATATGGCTGGTCCAGTTAAGTTTCTGGTCAATGGTGATCCCCAGATGTTGATGGTGGGGGATTTGAAGATGTAATGCCGTTGAATGTCAAGGGGAGGGGATTAGACTCTCGCTTGTTGGAGATAATCATTGCTTGGCACTTGTGTGGCATGAATGTTACTTGCCACTTTTCCCTCACTCTACCATTACCATCAAGCCAGGGAGTCAACCCTGGTTCAATGTGGAGTGCAGAAGAGCATGCCAGGAGCAACACCAAGCGTACCTAAAAATGAGGTGCCAACCTGGGGAAGTTGCAACACAGATCTACATGCATGCTAAAACAGTGGAAGCAGCATGCTATAGACAGAGCTAAGCAATCCCACAATCAACGGGTCATATCAAAGCTCTGCAGTCCTGCCACATCCAGTCGGGAATGGTGGTGGACAATTAAACAACTAAAAAGGAGGAGCAGGCTCCATGAATATCCCCATCCTCAATGATGGCGGAGCTCAGCACACAAATGCAAAAGACAAGGCTGAACCGTTTGCAACCATCTTCAGCCAGAAGTGCAGAGTGGATGATCCAGCTTGGCTTCCTCTGGAGGACCCCACCATCACAGAAGCCAGTCTTCAGCCAATTCAATTCACTCCGCGTGATATCAAGAAACAGCTGAGTGCACAGGATACAGCAAAGGCTATGGGCCCCGACAACATCCTGGCTGTTGTGCTGAAGACTTGCACTCCAGAACTAGCTGCGCCTCTAGCCAAGCTGTTCCAGTACAGCTACAACACTGGCATCTACCCGACAATGTGGAAAACTGCCCAGGTGTGTCCTATCCACAAAACACAGGACAAATACAATCCGGCCAATTACACCCTGCCCCCCACCCCCATTAGTCTACTCTCAATCAGCAGCAAAGTGATGGAAGGTGTCGTTGACAGTGCTATCAAGTGGCACTTACTCACCAATGCTCAGTTTGGGTTCCGCCAGGACTACTTGGCTCCAGACCAGGTCTTGGTCCAAACATGGATAAAGGAGCTGAATTCCAGAGGTGAAGTGAGAGTGACTGCCCTCGACATCAAGAAAGCATTTGACTGAGTGTCACATCAAGGAACCCTTGTAAAATCGAAGTCAATGGGAATCAGGGGGAAAACGCTTCACTGGCTGGAGTCATACCTAGCACAAAGGAAGATGGTTGTGGGTGTTGGAGGTCAATCATCTCAGCCCCAGGATATCACTGCAGGAGTTCCTCAGGGCAGTGTCCTAGTCTTGGAGGACATCAGGCTTGGGCTGATAAGTGGCAAGTAACATTCGCGCCACACAAGTGCCATGCAATGACTATCTCCAACAAGCGAGAGTCTAACCACCGCTCCTTGACATTCAACGGTATTACCATCGCCGAATCCCCCCACCATCAACATCCGAGGGGGTCACCATTGACTAGAAACTTAACTGGACCAGCCATATAAATACTGTGGCCACAAGAGCATGTCAGAGGCTGGGTATTCTGTGGCGAGTGTCTCACCGGTGCACCATGGCGGCAGTGTGCATCATCTACAAGATGCACTGCAGCAACTCGCCAAAGCTTCTTTGACAGCACCTCCTAATCCTGCAACACGGTGGCATAGTGGTTAGCACTGGTGCCTCACAGCGCCAGGGACCCGGGTTCGAATCTGACCTCGGGTGACTGTGTGGAGTTTGCACATTCTCCCCCTGTCTGCGTGGGTTTCCTCCCACAGTCCAAAAATGTGCGGGTTAGGTTGATTTGGCTATGATAAATTGACCCTTAGTGTTAGGGGGGGATTAAATATGTGGGGTTATGGGGATAGGATGGGATATGGTAGGGGGAATTAAATACGTGGGGTTACGGGGGTAGGGTGGGATATGTGTACTGTGGGGATTAAAGCAGGGACAGGGTACTGGATTTGAATGATCAGCCATGATCGTATTGAATGGTGGAGCAGGCTCGACGGGCCGAATGGCCTACTCCTGCTCCTAGATTCTATGTTTCTATGACCTCTAGCACCTAGAAGGACAAGGGCAGCAGGTGCATGCAAACACCATCACCTGCAAGTTCCCCTCCAAGTTGCACACCATCCTGACTTGGAAATATATCACCGTTCCTTCATCGTCACTGGGTCAAAATTCTGGAAGTCCCTCCCCAACAGCATTATTGGAGTACATTCACCTCACGGACTTCATCGGTTCAAGGCGGCGGCTCACCGCCACCTTCTCAATGGCAATTAGGGATGGGCAATAAATGCTGGCCTTGCCAGCGACGCCCACATGCCAGGAACAAATAAAAATCATCCTGAGGCAGAGGAGCGTTATCAAACAAAATTTGACACCGAGACACAAAAGGAAACATTAGGACAGGAAACAGGTAGACTTTAAAGGAGCATCTTAAAAGGAGGAGAGGGGTTTAGGGAAGGAATTCCAGAGCTTAGGGTCTAGGCAGCTGAAGGCACGGCTGCCACTGGTGGAGTGATGAAAATCGGGGGATGCGCAAGAGGCCAGAATTGGAAGAGCGCAGAGATCTTGGAGGGTTGTAGGAGGTTCGAGAGATAGGGAGGGGCGAGGCCATGGAGGGATTTGAAAACAAGGATGACAATTTTAAAATTGAGGCGTTACTGGATCGCGAGACAATGTAGGTCAGCGAGCACAGGGGTGATGGTTGGAGGTGCCGTTGAACCGAGTCCCCGTCTGACCTCTCAAATGGACGTAAATGGCACTATTTCAAAGAAATTGATCTCATTGCTGTTTGTGGGACCTTGCACAAATTGGCTGCCACATTTCCTTCATAAAAGGCACTATATCAATGCATGTCTTTCTTTTTCTCCATCCATTTGGGGGATCCTTTCTTCCCAACTGCCTATAGCTAGACAGAACTAAAACGGACGATTGGATTTCCCTGGTTCCAGTGCCGTTCTAGTTTTCCCAGTTACAGGTGGGATCATGTGTCTTATTGATTCAGCTAAGGCATAGATGGTGTTGTTCAGGCATTCCTTCCTCAACATGAGGACCATGGTGAGGAGGAAAGGGAAGACACTAGATTCTCTTTGGTTTCTCCCCAGAGAGAGTGGATTTCTCAGGGAATTGTTAAATATGAAAATTCCAATTTCTGTCTTGTGTCAATGCTCTGGTGTTTTAATCTGCTTTATATGCACTCTATTTGGCTGTCTAAAGAGCACAGGATTATTGATGTGTTACCATATGGCCGAACGAGCACAAATTTCTTTCATATGTTTGGCTTGAGAACACTTCCCAAACTGATGATGAGAGGCCCAATACAAGGAGCAAAGACTCTATTTTAGGAAAAATGAACTGATGCAATGGCACACGTCTTGGGGCTTTATACAATGTGGGAATAGATGAGCAAGTGTGGCATTGCTTAATTGCAACATCCTGACATTCTCATATGCGTGCTCAGGACATAGCGTCCCTAGAACGTATTAAACTGGGCTAGGCTATATATACTCCTACAAAGGATGTGGAATGAAGTAGTCTTTGCAGTTATAGGGAGAATGTAGATAATGTACTAGGAAATACCAAATTTACAAAATCAAAGGTCACTCTGAAACCAATTAACCATTCTTCAAATCCTTGATTTAATTAGTTTTACTTTCTTGCACATATGGAAGTGTGTACAGGACAGCAACTGCAATTTTTAAGTTCTGAATTGTAAGAAATTTTGTAAATTGAAGCCTAATAACCTATCCAGATTTAGATACAAAAGGCATGATCAATACCAACACAATCGGCACCACAAAAGGAGTCAGCCGTGACAAGAGGAAGTAGGAGGTCTTACAAACTTTTAAGAACTGGGCATGGAAGGATGGATTTACAGGTACAAATTAAATGCATTATTCCTCCAAAATAATGGTCAGAAAAGTCAAAGCCCATGGGATCCAAGGGAAAGTGGCAAGTTGGATCCAAAATTGGCTCAGTGGCAGGAAGCAAAGGGTAATAATCCACGGGTGTTTTTGTGACTGGAAGGCTGTTTCCAGTGGGGTTTCGCAGGGCTCGGTACTCGGTCCCTCGCTTTTTGTGGTATAGATCAATGATTTAAACTTCAATGTAGGGGGCATGATTAAGAAGTTTGCAGATGATACAAAAATTGGCTGCGTGGTTGATAGTGCGGAAGAAAGCTGAAGACTGCAGGAAGATATCAAGGACTGGTCAGGTGGGCGGAAAAGTAGCAAATGGAATTCAATCCTGAGAAGTGCGAGGTCATGCATTTGGGGAAGGCCAGCAAGGCAAGGGAATACACAATAAATGGTAGGACTCTGAAAAATGTAGAGGAACAGAGGGGCCTTGGAGTGCATGTCCACAGATCCCTGAAGGTAGCAGGACAGGTAGATAAGGAAGTTAAGGCATACGGGATACTTTCCCTTATTAACCAAGGCATAGAATACAAGATATATATGCTTGAACTATATAAAACGCTAGTTAGGCTACAGGTAGAGTACTGCGTACAGTTCTGGTCACATTACAGGAAAGATGTGATTGCACTAGAGAGGATAGAGAGATTTACGAGGAGGTTGCCAGGACTGCAGAATTTTAGCTCTGAGGAAAGATTGGATAGGCTGGGGCTGTTATCTTTGGACCAGAAGAGGCTGAGGAGAGACTTAATAGAGGTGTATAAAATTATGAGGGGCCTAGATAGAGTGGATAGGAAGGACCTATTTCCCTTAGCAAAGAGATCAATAACCAGGGGGCATAGATTTAAAGTAATTGGTAGAAGGATTAGAGAGGAGTTGGAGAAGATCTTTTTTCACCCAGAGGGTGGTGGGGTCTGGAACTCACTGCCTGAAAGGGTGGTAGAGGCAGAAACCCTCATCACATTTAAAGAGCACTTGGATGTGCACTTGAAATGCTGTAACCTACAAGGCTACAGATCAAGAGCTGGAAAGTGGGATTAAGCTGGATAGCTCCTTTTTGGCCAGCACAGACACGATGGGTTGAATGGACTCTGTGCCGTACATTTCTATGATAAAAACACAAATGCATTGTTTTCATCAAACTTGCGTAGCATCTACAAAGTGCCCAAATATTGTAGGTGGAATTATAAATAAAAGATTGAGTAAGGCTCAGTAACATTTCAGTCATTATTTTCCCACTAAAATCTGGCAATGTTTGACTACACGTCTTAAAAGGTCATCTTGTGTAGACATACTCAACATTAAAATGCATTAGAATGTATTAACCTCACCCACTCCCGAGCATTCCTGCTTTCTTCAGCAAATGTGTCAATGTCTATAAAAACAATGACATTACTGTGCTCAGAAACCATTTGTTCATTTGCTGTAGTTATTTCACATTCCAGAGAATTAAACTAAAAACTTACCCGACTCTCTTCTAGGCTGTCAAAGGGACCCGGTGGATCATCCAGACATAAAAACTCTCTCACTGAAGTGCTGAAAATACAAGGTTACTTTAGTAGAGAAGATGGATTTTGTTGCAGATCAATTTCCAACAAGGTCCATGCATTTGCGTAACCTAATTCAATACAAGTCCCATGGTATTCAGCGTTAACTTAAAAAGGAGTGGTAACTTCAAAAGAATACTGCGGGCCCAAGTTCTTTAAATGGATGCATCTTAAACTTTGTTTTGTTACTAATGACTGTTCATTTATATTTTCGTGAGAAGTCGCACAACACCAGGTTATAGTCAAACAGTTTTATTTGAAATCACAAGCTTTCGGAGCGCTGCTCCTTCGTCAGGTGAAGTGAAGAGATGCATATAGACACAGCATATATAGTCAGAGAACACTGCCAGATGATTACAGTTAACTTTCTAACTACCCTTTATCACACCTCGGCACATCATTTATATTTTCAGTCAGCATTGCCATTTCCCCCCCAGATATCCTCCATTTCTAGGGAGCTGATGTTCTCTACAATGTTTTCTTAGCACCAACTACTTTTTTCCCCATTCCCAAGTCCAGCTAAATCCCCAATTTATGTTTAACCATTAAGAGCGCATGGAGGAATGCAATTTTAAAGTTTCTATGTATTTGAACTATATCATGGGGTAACAATTAAGGGATCCCCATGTAAAATAGAAAGTTTATAGATCTACTTAAAAAAAAGCTTAGTGCAAGTTAATTTACTGCTAAGCATCTTGATTTTCACTTCCACACACAACCTTTCTTTGGCAAGTACACAATGCGAAAGACAAGTACACAATGCGAAAGACACATTCATACAGCATCTGAAATATTCCCAGGACTGAAAGAAAACTGTACAGTAGTCTCAATTTTGTCACAATAGTTAAAAACACTATATAGTGAAACAAAAAGTGGCCAAACTCAATTTAAAATATTAACTGCTGTTTGTATTTGATTCAAATACTATGGTGATACAAGCAGCACTGGCACTGGGTTTATATAACAGGCATTTGAGATTTTCTATCAGTTTATTATTCCAGGGTCTAACGTGAGAAGTAGAACTAACTTTTTTAGCCACTACTGCTTTCATGGGGCTAAATATTCATCCTGATATTTAAGGGGAATGATTTTTCATGGCTGTACAGGAAGACACCTTCAGTTCATTAATTGAAATGCGGCCTCTAGATCAAAGTATTTTTTTGGAGGCAAAAAGGAAGAAATTAATCCTTAGATTACTCAGTAAATACCTCATAATATTCAAATCAAAAGCTTATAACATTTGATTATTCCACTTTAACAAATTGGTGAGGACCAGGCAACATGAGTTTCAACTATTTAAGAATAGAAACAGACTGGATATTCGGCGATTCTTTTCCGAGAGAATTGGGAGCCTCTGGAATACATTGCCGCCTCGTATGGTGGATGCTGACTCTGCATGTCTTCAAGAGGGAGCTAGACTGGTTCCTGACTGGGGCAGAGATTGCATTATATAGAAGACAAGTGTATTTATAGGTAATACTTGGTCCATGTGATTTCCTGGACTGGTTTCGATCACCTGAGGGGGTCAGAGCAGAATTTGAGTGTATTTTTTTCCCTTATTTCCTAGGTTTTTTTTGCCTTTTCCAGGAGATTACATGGCTGTAGGGGTGGGAAGAGGAGTTTAGACATGATGGTCCAGCCATCCTGGCGTGGGGCAGGCTTGATGGACCAACTGATCTTTTCCTGCCTGTCATTTTCATATGTTGGTATGTTCATATTTCCAAGTGGCCCTAGGCATATTAAAATATAGCTCTGCAAGACTGGTGTTATAGAATCATAGAATGTTTACAGCACGGAAGGCAGCCATTCGGCCCATCGAACCCGTGCCGGCTCTCTGCAAGAGCACTTCAGCTAGTCCCACTCCCCCGCCCTTTCCCCGTAGACCTGCAAATTTTTTTCCTTCAGGAACTTATCCAACTCCCTTTTGAAAGCAGTGATTGAGTCTGCCTCCACCTCCCTTTCAGGCAGTGCATTCCAGGTCTTAACCACTTGCTGCGTAAAAAAGTTTTTTTCTTACGTCGCCTTTGGTTCTTTTGCCAATCACCTTAAATCTGTGTCCTCTGGTTCTCGACCCTTCTGCCAATGGGAACAGTTTCCCTCTATCTACTCTGTCCAGACCCCTCATGATTTTGAACACTTCTATCAAATCTCCTCTCAATCTTCTGTGCTCAAGGAGAACAACCCCAGCTTCTTGTACTATATCTGGTAGGACTACCTGTTAAACCTGGTCTCTCAGCTCTACTTTACTGCACTCAGCAGTCAGATTATTTCTGCTGATGATCCTTTGAAACCATTTAATATTAATGCAAAAATGGCAGTATAGCAGATTAGTTTTTAGAAAGAATATTAAGTTGAATCACGAGAGTTAAAAGATTAATTTCATCCAATCACTGTTATATGAATGGAAAGTTTGTGCCAACAAGTGACCCTGGTCCAATACACTGCTATATACATTAGGCATGGTCATATGGAAAGCTTACATACCTGTTAGCAATATCTTTGTGCGCTACTAGATTTTGGAGAAATGCCTGCAGTCCTAGTTGTCGGTCTTCCAGAAAGTTAGGGTCATAATTATCCTTGAACCAACGTTTGGGAGGAAGTGCAAGACGAAAACCAGGAAACATCTCCTTCAGCTGGAAGAAATTTGAAGAATGCCACAGTTAAATGGTTGGTTAAATGGAATTTCTTGGTAGTAACATACCCGTGTTAGTAAAACAGCCTTCCCTTCTTAGAAAAGTTCTTGATTATATTAGATCTATAGTGAGCCTAAAATTTGCATTCATCCATACATACAAAAATTGAATGTCTAAAATGTGACAGCCTGTGAATATAAATATTTTTGAACTGTAATTCAAGTTGTGGATATGAACATAACTCAAATATTTATATCTAAGCACTTAATGCATTGTGCCTAAAACACTAACCATGCATTTTCTCTATACACGCTGACTGTATTTCTAGCATTGTTTTGTGTTTCAAATTTCTAGCATTTACTATTTCTTTTTATAAACAGATAATCTACAAAGAGGGAGTTATTTTATTTTAATGAGTGAAACTACTGCATAATACTTTCTACTATACAGTGAAATGGTCAAATTGACAATTTTGGTTTAAAATAATGTAATTTGGAATCAAACCAACTAAACATCACAAACTAGTACTAATACTTTAGCGCTTAGATTAACGTCAATCTTTATTTAACTTACGATTGTTACAACTGCTAAAAACTGAAATTAACTGCCAAATTAGATACTGAAAAAGAGAAAGGCCACATCACTTAAATTTTTTTTTAAAAAATGAGCCAGCTTAATCATGTCAGAAAAGGAGCTGTTTGCAAGATAACAATTTCATTTAGTCTACAGGCTCATCATTTAAAAAAAAACACAGGGCCCAAAAAAGAACTTTAGAGCACCATTAGAGAGATCATCTGATTTATATTTGATCCCAGGATGTGGGCAATGCTGGCATGGCCACATTTATTCTAGCTCAGTGGGTAAATATACAACCTAGTTTAATATTAGTTTTGCCAACTTTCTGGTTCAGCCACGCACGTTAAACTTTCCTTGCACCATTTCGGTGTGTCTGGAACTTGTAAAATATGTTAATATATCTAATGACACATTAAACCTCTGAAGACTTATGTTCAGTCATGCTAATTGGAAAATATACCTATTAAAATAATTTTACGTGGAGCTATCTGACAGCTCTATCACTAGCAATTCCATATTTCAAGAGGCAACCAGTATTAAATATTTATTTTCCTCCTATCATTTGTAAACAGCTGTGTAAAAGGACTTCTCTCTTTGAAAAACAATGGAACACTGTCTGAATCTCCTCGATAACTGGCTGGTGGGTAGTTGACCCACTTTAATTCTCTCAACCCATTTGGCAAGTAAAGCCAAAATCAAATTATGGTGTTTTTGTTAAATATATAAAATGTGATTTAAACAGGCTAAGGCAACCAATGTATATGGGATTATGCACCATAAAGAGTACAAACCTCATTCTGCACATAAAGAACGCCTGGCTGTATTTGTAGGTACAACCCATCTAGTCCAGTTGCAGGAATGAGGTGGAGCCTATCTCCAGCATGATGTAGAGAATTAGATATATTAGCCTTTTTGCTGTCCTCACTTATTACTAAACTTGCAGAATGGGCATATAATTGGCAAATGAATTTCAACAGATAAATAGGGAGGTCCTTGGAAAATACAAATCTAAATGGGGTAGAAGAGCAATCGGATCTCGGAGTACAAATACACAAATCACTAAAAGTAGCGACACAAGTTAACAAGGCCATAAAGAGCAAAAAAGCATTAGCGTTTATTAGACCACACTGCTGATACTGCGTACAATTCTGGTCGCCAGATTATAAAAAGGATATAGAGGCATTGGAGAGAGTACAAGAAAGATTTACAAGGATGATAGCAGAAATGTGGGGGTATACCGATCAGGAAAGGATGAACAGGCTGGGTTTCTGTTCTCTTGAAAAGAGAAGGCTGAGGGGTGACCCAATAGGTCTTTAAAATTATGAAAGGTTTTGATAGAGTAGATACAGAGAGAGTGTTTCCACTTGTGGGGAAGAGCAAAACTAGAGGCCATCAATATAAGATAGTCACCAAATAATCAAATAAGGAATTCAGAAGAAACTTCTTTACCCAGAGAGTGGTGAGAATGTGGAACTCGCTACCACAAGGAGTGGTTGAAGCGAATAGTATAGATGCATTTAAGGGGAGACTAGGTAAGCATGGGGGAGAAGGGAATAGCGGGTTATGCTTATAGGGTTAGAAGAAAGATGGGAGGAGGCTCAAGTGGAGCATAAACACCAGCATGGACTGGTTGGGCTGAATGAGTCAGAGTCATACAGCACAGAAAGAGGCCCTTCGACCCATCGTGTCTGCGCCGGCCATCAAGCCCTATCTATTCTAATCCCATTTTCCAGCACTTGGTCCATAGCCTTGTATGCTATGGCGTTTCAAGTGCTCATCTAAATGCTTCTTGAATGTTGAGGGTTCCTGCCTCTACCACCCTTTCAGGCAGGTGAGTTCCAGATTCCAACCACCCTCTGGGTGAAAAAGTTTTTCCTCAAATCCTCTCTAAACCTCCTGCCCCTTACCTTGAAACTATGCCCACTGGTTAGTGACCCCTCTACTAAGGGGAAAAGTTCCTTTCTATCTACCCTATCTATGCCCCTCATAATTTTGTACACCTCAATCAGGTCCCCCCTCAGCCTTCTCTGCTCTAAGGAAAACAACCCCAGCCTGTCCAGTCTCTCTTCATAGCTGAAACACTCCAGCCCAGGTAACACCTGGTGAAATTCCTCTGCACCCTCTCTAATGCAATCACATCCTTCCTATAATGTGGTGACCAGAACTACACACAGTATTCCAGCTGTGGCCTAACTAGCGTTTTGTACAGCTCCATCATAACCTCCCTGCTCTTATATTCTATGCCTCGGCTAATGAAGGCAAGTATCCCATATGCCTTCTTAACCACCTTATCTGCCTGTCCTGCTGCCTTCTGGGATCTATGTACATGCACACCAAGGTCCCTCTGATCCTCTGTCCTTCCTAGGGTCCTACCATTCATTGTGTATGCCCTTGCCTGGTTAGTCCTCCCAAAATGCATCACCTCACACCTTTCAGGGTTAAATTCCATTTGCCACTGTTCTGCCCATCTAACCAACCCGTCTATATCGTCCTGTTTGACTGAGGCTTCCCTCCTCGCTATATACCACTCCACCAATTTTCGTGTCATCTGCAAACTTACTGATCATACCTCCGACATTCATATCTAAATCATTAATGTACACTACAAATAGCAAGGGACCCAGCACCAATCCCTGCGGTACACCACTGGACACAGGCTTCCAGTCACAAAAATAACCTTCGACCATCACCCTTTGCCTCCTGCCACTAAGCCAATTTTGGATCCAATGTGCCAAGTTGCCCTGGATCCCATGGGCTCTTACCTTCTTGACCAGTCTCCCATGTGGGACTTTGTCAAAAGCCTTACTGAAGTCCATGTAGACTACATCAACTGCACCACCCTCATCCACACACCTAGTCACCCCCTCGAAAAATTCAATCAAATTGGTTCGACACGATCCCCCCGACAAAGCTATGCTGACTATCCTTGATTAATCCTTGCCTCTCCAAGTGGAGACTAATTCTGTCCCTCAGAATTTTTTCCAATAATTCCCCTACTACTAATGTTACGCTCACTGGCCTGTAATTCCCTGGTTTATCCCTACTACCCTTCTTGAATAATGGTACTACGTTAGCTGTTCTCCAGTCCTCTGGCACCTCCCTTGTGGCCAGAGAGGTTCTGAAAATTTGTGTCAGAGCCCCTGCAATCTCCTCCCTTGCCTCACACAGCAGCCTGGGATACATCTCATCTGGGTCTGGGGATTTATCCACTTTTAAGCCCGTTAAAACCGCTAGTACCTCCTCCCTCTCAATGCTAATTTGTTCACGTACATCACAATCCCCCTGCCTGATTTCTATGCCTACATCGTGCTTCTCCATAGTGAACACAGATGCAAAATATTCATTTAAAACCTCACCTACATCTTCCGGCTCTACACACAGATTGCCACTTTGGTCCCTAATGGGCCCTACTCGTTCCCTGGTTATCCGCTTGCCCTTAATATACTTATAAAACACCTTGGGATTTTCCTTTATTTTGCCCGCCAGTGTTTTTTCATGCCCCCTCGTCACTCTCCTAATTTCTTTTTTAAGTACCCCCCTGCACTTTCTATACTCCTCTAGGGCTTCCACTGTTTAGTCCTTTGCATCTGCCAAAGGCCTCCCTTTTTTTCCTAATCCATTCTTGTATATCCCTTGACATCCAGGGTTCCCTGGACTTGTTGGTCCCCCCCCTTGACCTTTACAGGAACATGTTGGCACTGTACTCTCTCTATTTCCTTTCTGAAAGACTCCCACTGCTCTGATGTGGATTTTCCTACAAGTAGCTGGTCCTAGTCCACTTTGGCCAGATCCTGCCTTATCATTAAAATCGGCCTTCCCCCAATTTAGAACCTTTATTTCCGGTCCATCTTTGTCCTTTTCCATAACTACCTTAAATCTCACCAAATTATGGTCACCGTCACCAAAATGCTCTCCTACTGACACTTCTACCACTTGCCCGGCTACATTCCCTAGAATTAGGTCCAGTACCGCCCCCTCTCTTGTAGGACTTTCTACATGCTGGCTCAAAAAGCTCTCCTGGATGCACTTTAAGAATTCCGCACCCTCTAAGCCTTTCACACTGACTATCCCAGTTAATATTGGGGAAGGTGAAATCCCCTACTATTATTACCCTATTATTTCTACACCTCTGAGATTTGTCTACATATCTGTTCCTCTATCTCCCCCTGACTGTTTGGGGGCCTATAGTACACTCCCAGCAAAGTGCTTGCCCCCTTTTTGTTTTTAAGTTCTACCCATATGGCCTGTTTCTGTGCTGTATATCCTATGTAATCCTATTTCTAGAAGCTAGTTTAAACTTAAATTTTCTCCATAGTTTCTAGGGTATAAAGTGCCTACTAATTTGGTCTCCTGTAAATTTGAATTTCGATAGCATGGTATGTTAATGTCAAATTATAACAGCACTTTGTCTCCATATAGCGTGCAGAATAAGCCCTAATCCTGGTCATACTTTGAGAGCACTTCATGCAAACTTGCCAAAATCCATATCGGAAAATTTTGAATGAGTTACTAAATTTACCAGGCAACATAGAGAGACCCTGCTGCTATGAAATTGGGGATCAATAATTTAACCAAAAATGTTCATGAATACAAGCAGGTAATCTCATTTTGCACTCACCAGTTTTTTAAAAATTAAAATCAGCAGCAGGGTTTTTGCCCTCCATATTCTCACAAAAAAAGTCCCGAAGAAACGAGACAATAGAAATATATAAAGCACATGTATAGAAGGAAGAGGGAAAATACGATCAGCCACTGTTTTGTTTCATCTGTATCATTTCAATGTTACCAATTGAAAAACTGTAATTTAGAGAATGACTAATTAATGTAAAGAATGAAATTAACTGTTTGATGGAAGATACACCGTAGGTACATTGTGTGGAGGACGCATTAAATTTAAGGCTTTGTATTTCCGTGCTTTGTTTCTAAATGTGAATGGCAAATTTGCATTAAGTGCTCTCAAAGTATGACAATATTTGAGCTATAAAATCTAGCTGGTTCCTTTGAAAGGATTAGGACTTATTCTAGCACGCCATGCATTCTGGGTAGAGACATCCACCATTAAACCCCAGAATCACAGAACCAATTGTACCAAGATCGGGGCGAATCGCATTTGGAGTGGGGAATGTGTTGGCTGCAACACGATCCTGGATTGGATGGATGCTTCTGCGTTCATTACATTCCCTTGGGCCATCCGTTAACACGGCAATATACATTCACAATTGTGAACCGTACACATGCAAAGTACTCATCTCCCAGGTTGTTAGTCGCAGTGGGAGATCAATCCTCCATTCCAGGAGACTCCCGGGAGTCCTAGACAATCCGGGAGGGCTGGCAACCCTATTTGATACATAACTATACAGACAAGGAAGATTTAATGTTCAATCCCTGGTGCATGTTTTTAGCCAGGGCAGCAATATGGGTCCTTCAATTGGACTTAACAATCTTACTCCTGATCATTATCCAGTGACCCCTGCAGGAAACTCTACAGGTGGATATTGAATTAAGACAGGATCTAATTTGTATGTCACCTCTTATTTTTCCCTCTCCCTCTTCCCCCTACCTCCGAACCCCACCCCACCACCTCCCAACACAGGTCCTCTCTAAGCTCACAGCAAGAATTGAGAGAGGAACTGGAGGACAGCTCCACTGCTTCAGAAGAGGGGAGAGGGGGGGGGGGGGGGGGGAAAGAAAAGAGAAAAAAGCCACACCATTTAAAGATAAAAATGTAACCAACTTGCATCAAAAGGGGAGCCATTTGCAATAAAAACAATTTATTTCATTTAGTCGTATAGGCTCATCATTTTAAAAATCATGGAGCCCAAAAATAAATTTTTAGAGTATCATCATTTTTCAAAAATTTGTTTTCAGGATTTTGACAATGCTGGATTTATTGCCCTTCCCTAATTGCCTTCTCCTTGAACTACTGCAGCCCTTGGGGTGACGGAGCTCCCACAATGCTGTTGGTTTGAGAGTTTCAAGATATTGAGCCATTAATGATGCAGGAACAGCGATATATGTCCAAGTCAGAATGGTGTGCAACTTGGAGGTGATGGTGTTCCCACGACATTGCTACTCTTGTCCTTCCTGGTGATAGAGGTGAAGGTCAAGGGAAGATGGCTGGGCTTTCTCTTGTTCGAGATGGTCAATATCTGGTATTTTTGAATGCTACCTGCCAGTCATTAGCCCGCGCCTGGTTGTTATCCAAGTCCTGCTGTAGGCTAACCTAGGCTGTTTCATTATCAAAGGAGTTGTGAATGGAGATGAACACAGTAGAATCATTCAACAAACAGCCCCGCTCCTGATTTTTGGCAGAGGGAAGGTCATTGATGAAACAACTGAAGATTTTGGGCCATGGATGCTTTAAAAAAAAAATTCATTCCCGGGATGTGGGCATCGCTGGCAAGGCCAGCATTTATTGCCCATCCCTAATTGCCCTCGAGAAGGTGGTGGTGAGCCTCCTTCTTGAACAACTGCTGTCGTGTGGTGAAGGTACTCCCATAGTGCTGTTAGGGAGGGAGTTTCAGGATTTTTACCCAGCGACGATGAAGGAACGGTGATATATTTCCAAGTCAGGACAGTGTGTAACTTGGAGGTGATGGTGTTCCCATGCGCCTGCTGCCCTTTGTCCTTCTAGGTGGTAGAGATCGTAGGTTTGAGAGGTGCTGTTAAAGAATTCGGTGAGTTACTGCAGTGCATCTTGTAAATGGTACACACTGCAGCCACGGTACGCCGGTGATGGAGGGAGTGAATGTTTAAGGTGGTGGATGGGGCGCCAATCAAGTGGGCTGCTTTGTCCTGGATGGTGTCGTGCTGCTTGAGTGTTGTTGGAGCTGCACTCATCCAGGCAAGTGGAGAGTATTCCATCACACTCCTTACTTGTGATAGTAGATGGTGGCAAGGCTTTGGGGAGTCAGGAGGTGAGACACTCGCGGCAGAATACCCAGCCTCTGACCTGCTCTTGTTGCCACAGTATTTATGCGGCTGGTCCAGTTAAGTTTCTGGTCAATGGTGATCCCTAGGATGTTGATGGTGGGGGATTCGGCAATGATAATGCCATTGAATGTCAAGGGGCAGTGGTTAGACTCTGTCTTTTTGGAGATAATGCGGAGATGCCGGTGTTGGACTGAGGTGGACAAAAGTGAGAAGTCGCACAACACCAGGTTATAGTCCAACAGTTTTATTTGAAATCACAAGCTTTCGGAGCTGCTGCTCCTTCGTCAGCTGAAGTGAAGGAATACGAATCGGCAAAGCATGTATAGACAGAGAACAATGCCTGTGCAGCGTACAATGTCAGACGACTACAGTTAATCTTTCTGACTGCCTTTTAACAGGCAGTCAGAAAGATTAACTGTCGTCGTCTGACATTGTACGCTGCACAGGCATTGTTCTCTGTCTATATATGCTTTGCCGATTCGTATTCCTTCACTTCACCTGACGAAGGAGCAGCAGCTCCGAAAGCTTGTGATTTCAAATAAAACTGTTGGACTATAACCTGGTGTTGTGTGACTTCTCACTTTTGGAGATAGTCATTGCCTGTCACTTGTGTGGCGCGAATGTTACTTGCCACTTATCAGCCCAAGCCTGAATGTCGTCCAGGTCTTGGTGCATGCAGGCATGGACTGCTTCAATATCCGAGGAGTTGCGAATGGAACTGCACAATCATCCCCACTTCTGACCTTATGAAGGAAAGGTCATTATTGAAGCAGCTGAAGATGGTTGGGCCTAGACACTGCCCTGAGGAAGTCCTGCAGCGATATCCTGGGGCGGAGATGATTGACCTCCAACAACCACAACCATCTTCCTTTGTGCTCGGTATGACTCCAGCCAGTGGAGCGTTATTGGTGAGTAAGTGCCGCTTGATAGCACGGTCAATGACAGCTTCCATCAATTTGCTGATGATTGAGAGTAGACTGATGGGGTGGTAATTGGCCAGATTGGATTTGTCCTGTTTTTTGTGGACAGGACATACCTGGGCAGTTTTCCACATTGTCGGGTAGATGCCAGTGTTGGAGCTGTACTGGAACAGCTTGGCTAGAGGCGCGGCTAGTTCTGGAGCACAAGTCTTCAGCACGAAATCCGGGATGTTGTCGGGGCCCATAGTCTTTGCTTTCCTAAGGAACTTCTGCAGTGATGTCCTGGGATGTCAGTCTCCCATCTTCCTTTATGTCAGGTATGACTCCGGCTAGTGGATTGTTTTTCATTTGATCCCCATTGACCTCAGTTTTTGCTAGGGATCCCAGGTGCTATATTCTGTTGAAAGGTGCCTTGAGGTTGAGGGCAGCTACTCTTGCTTCTCCTCTCCTCTGGTATTCAGCTCGAGTCTGTGATGCAGCAATCCTTTCTGCTTGATTGCATGTAGAAGGACAATGTCACTGCATTACACTTCAATTATACAAACATATACTTGAAACATATTTCTCCTTTTCCTTCCTGGAGGTGGTGTCTCATACCAATGCAAATCATAATTCCCCCACTTCGAGTAGGGATTAAATGTAGGTTTACCCTGGCTCAGTAGCATACAAGACAGTGCATTTACCAAATGAGCGATCAATATTAGAATCTTTAAAAAAAGAACCTCAGTAGCATATCTTCAAATTAAAGTTTCTATTTTGGGATTTTTCTTTGACATGTGCACTAGGGATCTCATATGCCATCAATTCAGTTAGGATGAAAAAAGTCATTTGAAGGTGAGAAATGTAAATTTGGGAGTGTGCACTTATGTAGTTATTTCCTCAGTTGAAATATTTCTTCTCCGTGTTTACATTAAATCTGAACTTGCAATATTATTAGTGTTACTTTAAAATAGTTTTTCCATTAGTCTATCTACTTAAAGAAAAATACATTTGTTACAAACCTTGTCATTCAATCGTGAAAAATCTGTATATCTCCTGAAAACCACCCAGTTCTCCTCCAGATGATTTTTCACAAGTATCTTGTAAACCTATGATTAACAAGATGACAGATAATAGTATGCATGCAAAAATGCAACAAAATTGTACGTTCAAAATAGTGTTCAATAATTTAACTGTTAAGTATTTAGATATTTGGTGAAAACATGTTGATTTTGTAGTTTCCAAATCATATAGCTGAAATAGAACTTCACCTTCACTGAAGAAAACATTTTCAATTTCTTGTTTGTGCTTTGTTAAATTGATCTAAACTGGAGAAACACAGCAGAAAAGGAATTGAACAACCAAGAGTTCCTGCTCATCTGGAGTTTGGGTGACCAACTCTGGATTGGACATCTCCCCCTTCATCAAGTAGTTTGTTTACTCACTGCCTAAGGTGAAATTAGTCATTTGGGTGATATACTGGAAGATTATCACAAACTGTGGAGCCATATCCCTGTACAAGTTGCAGCCTTCGAAGGGGCAGGGGAAAAAACTTGCACTGAAGAAAAAGCTCATCTCAAAATACATCTTCTATCTTCACTCATTTCAAATGCACATGTTGAAAATGGCCAAATCAACAAAACCTAGATTGTATTAAAGACCATCACAAATCTCTAAATTTCTGTAAGTGCAAATGTAAACTGTGGGAACACCTCGCCTTTAAAAAGGCGAAGTGCAGCACCTCGACCGCTGCCTTGGCCGAGTTCAGCCAACTTGTGAAACTTCCTGGTCTGTATGCCTCACTGCTGCCTTAACTAGCTGAACCTCAGACAACAGAAAGATCTTTTAACTTTTATTCTGAAGATGACAAATGTTTCTGCTGGTTCCAAAAGACCCCTCCTGTCCCGAAGGTGAAAACTCTTGCTAGAGGCTGTCTGGTAACTCATCCAAGTGGCTATTCTACATGCGAGTCAAAACCAGGAACAATGGAGAACTTTTTGATTATATAGGGACTATTACAATCGAATGCAATCCCACCTGTACTTTCACCAGAAGCAGGAACCCTGGATGATTTCGCTCTTCATCTTAGACTGGAGGTCACGATTCTAAGATCCAGTTACCACAGCTTTTTTTAAATTCAATAATTCTACATTTAGAAATTCAGACAGAATGATTTTCCAAGATCGTAGTCTACACTTTTATATAAAACTGACACTTTAATAGGTCACTGCTTGCAGAGAAACGTAGAATATACAGGTAGAATTACAGGACACATTCCTCACTGGAATATTTATCAGACCAACAGTTTCCATAGGAGAGTGAATTCCCACACCAATTTCACCTATCCATAAGTTATGAAACTCAGAAATCAAGCATTGAATACCAACATGACCATTAAGACAAACTTTGAACCCACTTTGATCAATAGCTGAAATAACTTGCATGGCAGTTTTGGAGTAATCACAATACATATCTGCAGTGTACCTGCCAAGGTGGCCAAGTACCCGGCCTCAAAAATGGGTTATAATATTCACAGTAATTATAATAATCCAACTCTCCCAGAAAAAAATCCCAATTTAATTAAAATTAATTCAATAGTACAGCTGTCAACTGTAATTTGTATGTCAAATGCAAACAGAGTCCCAAACCATTCCAGATTACTCCCACTGTGCAGAATTCTTGAATTAAACAGAACAATGCACTAACCTGCATTCCTCAACTTGTACTATTGACTCCAGAACCATTAAGATTCTACAGCTGATTTTAATTAAATGCCAGTCCTTTAAGTATAAAATCTTGATCAGGCATTAACAAGTTCCATTTTGGAATGGCTCTATAGACAGCAGCATATTGTAACTACTTTGTGTAACCAATAGACGTAACAGAAAAAGTGAAAGATAACTGCTATTACTATTTTTTCATGTTTAATGGCAATAAAAGTCACAAGGTTCAAGAAAGATAAAGAAAACAATTCCTAATCCCCCCTCTCGTGCGCTCTCTCTCTCTCTCTCCCCTCCCCCTCTCCCCAGACAAGGTTGCTGAGTCGGGCAATTGGTTCCTTTAAAAAAGAGCTAGATCACTATCTGTTGAGAAGCAGGATTAAGAGTTAGAGGTGTTTGACAATATTGTTTCGGTTTTGTTTTAGAAGGAAATTAGTGTTTTCTAAAGTAAGGGGATTAACAAGTAGTATAGGAGGGGAGAGAAGTCCACAATAGAATAATTATGCATGCGTCTGGAAGGACTTTCCTTGATGGGATGAATGGCTCTTTCTTGCCCTGGTTTTCTAATGAAATAGTACTATCTGAAACAACAGAAAACGCTGGAAAAACTCAGCAGGCCAGGCAACATCCGTGGAGAGAGAAACAGAGTGAACATTTCAGGTCGAAACCCTTCGTCAGAACTGAGAAAAGAGCAGGAACTAGAACAGATAAAAATGCAAAGGGGAGGCTGGGGGAGATAACAATGGTAAGTAGAGACATTAAGAGATGCTCAAGGCAAGACGAGATGGTAATGGGACAGGTTAAGAAACAAAAGCTGAGGTGTGAAATGCTGGCAGAATGAGAGACAGCTGCCGTAGGGGGAGAGAGAGAAAAAAAGGAAAAAGGCACAAACCAATAGGGTGGATAAAATGTATATATATATATATATGATCTGAAATTGTTGAACTCTATGTTGAGTCTAGAAGGCTGTAAAGTGCCTAAGCGAAAGATGACGTGCTGTTCCTCGAGCTTATGCTGAGCTTCCGTGGAACAATGCACGAGGCCGAGGACAGTGAGGTCTGAGTGGGCGTGGAGAGGTGAATTAAAATGACAAGCGACCGGAAGCTCGGGGTCACCCTTACGGACTGAACGGAGGTGTTCCGCAAAGCGGTCACCCAATCTGCGTTTGGTCTCCCTAATGTAGAGGAGACCACATCGTGAGCAGCGAATACAGTATACTAGATTGCAAGAAGTACAAGTAAATCGCTGTTTCACCTGGAAGGAGTGTTTGGGGCCCTGGAGAGTGGGAAAAGGGGAGGTATAAGGGCAGGTGTTGCATCTCCTGCGCTTGCACAGGAAGGTGCCGGGCGAGGGGGAAGGGGTGCTGGGGGTGATAGAGGAGTGGACTAGGGTGTCTCGGAGGGAGCGGTCCCTACGGAATGCTGAAAGGGGAGGTGAGGGGAAGATACGTTTGGTGGTGGGATCACGTTGGAGGTGGCGGAAATGGCAGAGGACGATCCGTTGTATGTGGAGGCTGGTGGGGTGAAAGGTGAGGACAAGGGGAACTCTATCGCGGTTCCGGGAGGGAGGGGCCGGGGTGAGGGCAGAAGTGTGGGAGATAGAACGGACACGGTCGATGGCTGTGTCGACCACGGTAGAGGGGAATCCTCGGTTGAGGAAAAAGGAAGACATGTCGGAAACACTGGTATGGAAGGTGGCATCGTCGGAGCAGATGCGGCGGAGACGGAGAAACTGGGAGAAGGGAATAGAGTCCTTACAGGAGGTGGGGTGGGAGGAAGTGTAGTCCAGGTAGCTGTGGGAGTCAGTGGGCTTGTAGTGAATGTTGGTCAATAACCTATCCCCAGAGATGGAGACGGAGAAGTCGAGGAAGGGAAGGGAAGAGTCGGAGATGGACCATGTGAAGGTGAGGGAAGGGTGGAAATTGGAGGCAAAGTGAATGAAATTGTCTAGTTCAGGGCGAGAGCAGGAAATGGCACCGATACAGTCGTCAATGTACCGGAAAAAGAGGTGAGGGAGGGGACCCGAGTAGGACTGGAACAAAGAGTGTTCCACATATCCCACGAAAAGGCAGGCATAGCTAGGACCCATGCGGGTACCCATAGCAACACCTTTGATTTGGAGGAAATTAGTGGAGTCAAAGGAGAAGTTGTTCAATGTGAGAACAAGTTCAGCCAGGCGGAGGAGGGTGGTGGTGGATGGGGACTGGTTGGGCCTCTGTCCAAGGAAGAAGCGGAGCACCCTTAGGCCATCCTGGTGGGGGATGGAGGTGTTGAGGGATTGTACGTCCATGGTGAAAAGGAGGCGGTTGGGGCCAGGAACTGAAAACTGTTAAAGTGGCGGAGGGCGTCAGAGGAATCGCAGATGTAGGTGGGAAGAGACTGGACAAGTGGAGAAAAAAAAAGAGTTGAGCTAGGAAGAGATAAGTTCCGTGGGGCAAGGACAGGCTGAAACGATGGGTCTACCAGGGCAGTCCTGTTTGTGGATCTTGGGAAGGAGGTAGAAGCGGGCTGTGCAGGGTTCGGGGACTATGAGGTTGGCGGCCGTGGGGGTATCTGAATCCACTTTCAAACTAGTCTTTTAAAAAGTTATTGGTCTCGATCAGCAGCTAACTTTAATAGCTCTTGCTTAAAATTAAACATAAGCAACAATTTAGTTATGAGAGCAGCATGGTCAAGCTGCATAAAAACCCCTGACCAAAATACTTCAGATCCCACAGCAGCAATCTTCTTTAACTTGTTGCAGTCATAAAAGATTTGATTTTTCAAAAAGCAATTGGGCAGGCACTTTGAAATCATGCAATACATAGGAACAGGAGTAGGTCATTCAGCCCGAGCCTGTCCTTCCATTCTATTAGATCATGGTAGATCTGTACCTCAACTCCATTTACCCGCCTTTAATCATCTACCTATTTAATTTTTAGACATTTAGAAAATATTAAGAGCGGTAATAAATATTTATACAAGCTACTAAACTTTACATTTTAGTTTTTTAAGCAAATATCAAAGAATGAGTAAGTTCAAATATATGTATTGCTCTTTCAAATATCTTTCAATTAGACGGCCTGTAAATTGTATAAGAACATAAGAATTAGGAGCAGGAGTAGGCCATACGGCCCTTCGAGCATGCTCCACCATTCAATAAGACCATGGCTGATCTAACTCAACTCCACTTTCCAGTCCGATCCCATATTTTTTTTTAAATATCAAATTAACCTAAAAAAGTTAGTTCCCTTAAGTATAAGCAATTTAAAAAAACTATTGCCATCTTTCAAATAGTCTTGTTCCCCTCCAACAACCAGCCCAATTTGATTGGGGGAAGGGCTTAGGGGAAACTGGAAAGAAATCTCCATATTCTCACCCATGTCCAGTTTGTGCAGTACACAGGGGTTAGGAGGTCTGCTACAAGCGCTTCTTCCATCTCCCGAGGAAGGGCCTGCCTGTCACAGCTTGATCCCCGATTGGTGTTTGCCAAATGCTCTCTGTACTCGTGCTCAATCAGGTGGCATTGGGGTGTTGGTAATATCACCAATCCTGCATCTCTTGTATCATACTGTAGCCGTGGTCCCTGCTTCATTACTGTTTGGGGGTCTGTGGAAATTTCACCATGACCCAGCTTCTCTCTCTGCCTTCAAACAGCTTACAATTGCCCTTTACCTCCAGCAGCTGAAACGGACACTAAACCTACACAAACAACAAATGTACTGAGATCCCGCATCATCCATCCATCTATATCTATCTATATCACATAATTTAGACATCCAAAAGCTGAAATTCATATCAAACAATTACCCTGCCTTACCTACAATGAGGCCACATAGGCAGAGTATTTCTGATGCTCACATCAATTTCTCCTGCTGAATGTGTTGGTACAAGTATACAGTACACCAACAGAGCTCAAAAAGGTAATCAGAACATCTGGAGCATAGTGGCTTTCAGATGCTTCATATTCACTACAAATCAAATCATTCTTTCCCTTTCTGGAACTGCTTATCTTGTCCAGCACCTTGTCCTCACTGACCGCTATTAGCTGCCAGTCCTCAAATGCTTCAAATTTAAAATTCTTAGGTTTAAATCCCTTCATAGCTTTGCCCCTTGAACTCTGCTCCTCTGACTGACATCTTGTGCATCAACCCTCTCTTCGTCCCATTATTAGTTGCCATGTCTTCAGCCACCTGGATCCGATTCCCTGGAATTGCCACCCTCCGCCTCACTCTCCTCCTTCAAGACCTTTCCTAAAACCCACTTTTGTCCAAGCTCTTGGTCACCTCTCCTTATCTTTTGGGTCATCAATTTTCCTCATGTATCTATGAAATGTCTTGGGACTTTTTCCAAGTTCAAGGTACTCTTATAAAGTTGCTGTTGTTAAAAACCATACATTCATACAATTCGAGAGAGAATAAAATCTACACATTGATAAAGTGCAATTAAAATATATATCTTACACTATTATTGAAGCCACATAGACATTATTCTGCCTGTACATATTACTAACTTTTAAGTGAAAAAACTTTTCTAAAGTTAAAGTTTCTCAAATTGCTTTAAGCAGTTTTGAAGTCCTGATTTTTATCCTCTATTATTCAAATGTACCAAAGTGGCTTCTCCACTTCTGTCATCTCCAAATCAAAAAAGGTAGGAATTAGCAGCACAACACCCATATCAAGTTAACATGCAACTTTGGTATCTGAAAACATGTACGATTTCTTCTACTGAAATTAAAACCATTTCTTCTACTGAAATTAAAACCAAAGACTAAAAATCTAGAACTACAAACCTACAGTGTGGTTGCTGGGGCATTAAAGCTTTAATGTTCAGATTAAATACTTTTATTAGTAACGGTGACCAAAAATGATTTACATAACAGGATACATCTGCACAGCGACATTGCTACCTAGTTCCCTTACTTTCCGAAAGATGTTAGATCTCAACCACACTTATTTTTAGAGTTGAGTAAAAAATCAATTTTAATTGGAGCGCTACAAATAAAAGGAGATACAGAATCATAGAATATTACACAGAAACAGGCTGCTGGGCAGATCAGGTCTGCGCTGGTGTTTTTCTGCACCCACCTTCTCGTCTCATTCCCTTCAACCTTCAAAAGTCCCCTTTTTCTAGCAAATATCTCATTCTCTTTTAAACTAATTTATGGAGTCTGCTTAAACAAGAGTTTGTGGCAGATTCTTTTCTAACCCTCCCTTTTGTCCTTGTGCCCTCGTTAGTCTCACTAACCAGTAGAAATAATCCATCACTTTATCAAACTCTTTCATAATCTTGAAGGCCTTGATTGGGTCACTGCTTAACCTCAGAGTTATACAGCACAGAAAGAGGCCCTTCGGCCCATCGTGTCCGCGCCGGCCATCATGCCCTGTCTATTCTAATCCCATTTTCCAGCACTTGGTCCGTAGCCTTGTATGCTATGGCATTTCAAGTGCTCATCTAAATGCTTCTTGAATGTTGAGGGTTCCTGCCTCTACCACCCTTTCAGGCAGTGAGTTCCAGATTCCAACCACCCTCTGGGTGAAAAAGTTTTTCCTCAAATCCCCTCACCTTCAAACTATGCCCCCTGGTTATTGACCCCTCTACGAAGGGGAAAAGTTCCTTTCTGTCTACCCTATCTATGCCCCTCATAATTTTGTACACCTCAATCAGGTCCCCCCTCAGCCTTCTCTGCTCTAAGGAAAACAACCCCAGCCTGTCCAGTCTCTCTTCATAGCTGAAGCCCTCCAGCCCAGGTAACATCCTGGTGAATCTCCTCTGCACCCTCTCCAATGCAGTCACATCCTTCCTATAGTGTGGCAACCTGAACTGCACACAGTATTCCAGCTGTGGCCTAACTAGCGTTTTGTACAGCTCCATCATAACCTTCTTGCTCTTATATTCTATGCCTCGGCTAATGAAGGCAAGTATCCCATATGCCTTTTTAACCACCTTATCAACCCGTCCTGCTGCCTTCAGGGATCTATGTGCATGCACACCAAGGTCCCTCTGATCCTCTGTCCTTCCTAAGGTCCTACCATTCATTGTGTATTCCCTTGCCTTGTTAGTCCTCCCAAAATGAATCACCTCACACTTTTCAGGGTTAAATTCCAGTTGCCACTGTTCTGCCCATCTAACCAATCCGTCTATATCGTCCTGTAGCCTGAGGCTTCCCTCCTCCCTATTTACCACTCCACCAATTTTCGTGTCATCTGCGAACTTACTGATCATACCTCCTACATTCATATCTAAATCATTAATGTACACTACAAACAGCAAAAGGACCCAGCACCGATCCCTGCGGTACACCACTGGACACAGGCTTCCAGTCACAAAAACAACTTTCGACCATCACCCTCTGGATCCAAAATGGCTTAGTGGCAGGAGGCAATGTGCCAAATTGCCCTGGATCCCATGGGCTCTTACCTTCTTGACCAGTCTCCCATGTGGGATTTTGACAAAAGCCTTACTGAAGTCCATGTAGACTACATCAACTGCACTACCCTCATCCACACACCTAGTCACCCCCTCGAAAAATTCAATCAAATTGGTTAGACATGATCTCCCCCTGACAAAGCCATGCTGACTATCCTTGATTAATTCCTGCCTCTCCAAGTGGAGACTAATTCTGTCCTCAGAATTTTTTCCAATAATTTCCCTACCACTGATGTTAGGCTCATTGGCCTGTAATTCCCTGGTTTATCCCTACAACCCTACTTGAACTCTAATGAAAAAAAAATAGCTTTTGAAGTTTCTCTTCATAAAATGTAACCCTTAATACTTTGTTAACAACCTAATGAATGTACACTGCACCTTTTCCATTGCTTTTGTATCTTTCCTATAATGGGGTTCCCAAACCTGCCCACAATACTCCAGCTGCAACTTAAGGTCTTGTACAAAATCAGTATTACCTCCTTGCTTTTGTATTCTATGCCTCTAGAATCAAAACCAAGGATTCGGTTTGCCTTTGTACTTTTAATGACCCATGTTTCTACACATCAAGGTCCCTCTCCTTCATTTACAATCTTACCATTTAAAGGTGTATTTCCTTTCTGCATTCTTACTTTCAAAATATATTACGTCACATTTTTCTACAGCAAACTCCATCTGTCACCTATCTGCCTACCCCGTTATCCTATTATCCTCCTGCAGTCTTTCACAATTTTCTGCAACACTCTCCTTACCACCACCCGCCCCCCCAAAAACATTTGGCATCAACAAATTTCGGTCGTGTTCTCAACCGGTTATGTATATAGCAAAAAGAGTAGACCCAACACAAACCACTGCGGAAAATAATGTATTGGAGTTATAAATTCTACCGATTAATATTGATCAGGAATTTTCTTTTTGGGAACAAGAGTATTAGTTTAAATTTCACAGAGCCAAACATACACGTATGTTATCATAAATAATTAGATCAGACATTTAAATCTCTTATCACACACACATACTAAAGTTTATTTAATAAACAGTACAATATGAATCAAAGCAATAGGACAAAGATAAAGGAATACTATAATGGGAAACAAAACTAGGAAGCTCTCTCGAAAGCTAAATTCTAGGATAGTAAACTTCACTCAGTCTAGTTTATCTTGCATAGATACAGACTAAAATGCATATACTTCACAGATCTACCCAACTATCACCCGAAATGCATGGAAAACAAAGTGGATACAAAAGAACTTTGATTATTTGCATTCACATTACTTGCAAGAACTAGTGCGAACAGGGACTTACTTTTGCATTAGCCAGCTACATTGCAACTGAGAATTGTGATCGTTTTTTTTTGCAAAACGGATTAATTTCTTGATCCAATAGAATTAGTTATCTCTACCTGTAGAATTTATGATTAAAGCAACTCTTCAATAGAAGAGACAAGCACAGGTCATAATTTTCAGCCCAGGATACTAGCATTTATTTCAAGAATCGCTTTTTAAAATAAAAAGTGGGTCTTATCTGCACGTAATAGGAACTTGGTCACCTAATCTAAATAAACCAGACTAAGTATAAGGGGAGTCTCGATTACCTGCCTATTTCCATTATCTGCTGGATTGTTTTAGATAATTGAAGTTACACTGTATTTTTGCAGAAAGAAAAGCACCAACAGTAAAGTTAAAACCAATTAAAAAGCTTCACTAGCAACAGATAGAGACTCGAGAAGAGCATAAAAAATAGGAGCAGGACTAGGCCATTTGGCCCGTCATGCCTGCTCCGCCATTCAATATCATGGCTGATCTTCTACCTCATCGTAACTTTCCTGCACTATCCCCATATCCCTTATTCCCTTAATATTCAAAAATCTATCCCCATATCCCTTGATTCCCTTAATATTCAAAAATCTATCGATCTCTGTCTTGAATATACTCAACCACTGAGCCTCCACAGCCCTCTAGGGTAGAGAATTCCAAAGATTCACCACCCTCAGTGAAGAAATTTCTCCTCATCTCAGTTCTAAATGGCCGATCCCTTATTCTGCGACGGTGAACCCTGGTTCTAGACTCCCCAGCCAGGGGAAACATCCTCCCAACATCTACCCTGTTAAGCCCTGCAAGAATTTTGTATGTTTCAATGAGATCACCTCTCATTCTTCTAAACTCTAGAGAAATATAGGCCTAGTCTACTCAATCTCTCCTCATAGGACAATCCCCCCCCAATCCCAGGAATCAGTCTGGTGAACCTTTAATGTATTCCCTCTATGGCAAGTATATCCTTCCTTAGGTAAGGAGACCAAAACTGTACACAATACTCCAGGTGTGGTCTCACCAAGGCCCTATATAATTGCAGTAAGACGTCTTTACTCTTATACTCAAATCCTTTTGTAATAAAGGCCAACATACCATTTGCTTTCCTAATTGCTTGCTGTACCTGCATATTAACTTTCAGCAATTCATGTACAAGGACACCCAGGTCCCTCTGAACACCAACATTTCCCAATCTCTCGGACCATTTAAAAAATACACTGCTTTTCTATTTTTCCTACCAAAGTGAACAGCTTCACATTTCTCCACATTATATTCCATTTGTCATGTTCTTGCCCACTCGCTATTACATTTGGTCCACTCATACAAATCATTGATAGATTGTGAATAGCTGAGGCCCAAGCACTGATCCTTGCGGTACCCTACTAGTTACAGCCTGCCAACCTGAAAATTACCCATTTATTTCTACTCTGTTTACCAATCCTTAATCCATGCTAGCATATTACCCCCAATCCCATGAGCCCTAATTTTGTTTAATAACCTCTTGTGTGGCACCTTATTGAATGCCTTCTGAAAATCCAAATACTGTATACTGCATCCACTGGTTCCCCCTTATCTATCCTGCTAGTTACAACCTCAAAACACTCTTAACAGATTTGTCAAACACGATTTCCCTTTCATAAATCCATGTTGACTCTGCCCAATCCTATTATTACTTTCTAAGTGCCCTGTTACCACGTCCTTAATAATAGATTCTAGCATTTTTCCTACTACTGATGTCAGGCTATCTGGTCTGTAGTTCCCAGTTTTCTCTCTCCCTCCTTTCTTAAATAGTGGGGTTACATTTGTTACCTTCCAGTCCGCAGGAACCGTTCCAGAATCTATGGAATTTTGGAAGATGATAAGCAATACATCCACTATCTCTATAGCCACCTCTTTTAAAACCCTCGGATGTAGGCCATCAGATCCTGGAGATTTATCGGCTTTCAGTCCCATCCAGTACTATTTCCTTACTAATACTAATTTCTTTCAGTTACTCATTCTCACTAGACCCTTGGTTCTCCACTATTTCCAGAATGTTTTTTGCGTCTTCTTCCGTGAAGACAGATACAAAGTATTTGTTTAATTTCTCTGCCATTTCCTTATTCCCCAGTATAATTTCTTCTGTCTCAGCCTGTAAAGGATCCACGTTTACTTTAGCTAATCTTTTCCTTTTTACATACCTATAGAAGCTTTTAGTCTGTTTTTAGGTCTCTCGCGAGTTTACTCTCATTCTATTTTCCGTTTCTTTATCAATTTCTTGGTCCTCCTTTGCTGAATTCTAAAATCCTCCAATCCTCAGGCTTACTGCTCTTTTTGGCAACATTATGGGCCTCTTCCTTTAATCTAATACTATCTTTAATTTCTCGTTAGCCACAGATGGACCATTTTTCCCCATGGTGTTTTTATTCCTTAAGGGAATGTATATTCGCTGCAAATTATGAATTATTTCTTTAAATGTTTGCCAATGATTTTCTACTGTCATATCTTTTAACCTAGTTTCCCAACCTACCTTAGCCAACTCACCTCTCATACCTATTTGCTTTGTTCAGATTTAGGACCCTAGTTTCAGACTTAACTAAATCACTCTCAAACTCAACATAAAATTCTATCATATTATGATCACTGCTCCCCAGAGGCTCCTTTACTACAGGGTTATTAATTAACCGTGTCACTGCACAATACTAGATCTAAAATAGCCAATTCCCTAGTAGGTTCCGTCGACATACCTCACAAAGTAGTCTATATTTCTATTCTTGCTATTTGCCAAAACATATCCATCAAGTTAACACTTTGTGTTTTACCTTTTACAGTCAGAGGCCATTAATGCAAATCATTTGGAGCTCGAAACTTACTCTGAATAATTATTTTGCTCAATTTATTCAAAAAGGGCACCTCCCAAACTGCTCAAATAAAAACCACACAACCTGTAAATGTTTCAGACTATTTCTATTCCATGAAAAAGGCTAGATGCAGGAAGAATGTTCCCGATGGTCGGAGAGTCCAGAACCAGGGGTCATAATCTAAGAATAACGGGTAAACCATTTAGGACTGAGATGAGGAGGAATTTCTTCACCCAGAGAGTGGTGAACCTGTGGAATTCTCTACCACAGAAGGTAGTTGAGGCCAAGTCATTAAATATATTCAAGAATGAGTTAGATATATGTCTTAAAGCTAAAGGTATCAAGGGATATGGGGAGAAGGCAGGTACAGGGTACTGAGTTTGGATGATCAGCCATGATCTCATCAAATGGCGGAGCAGGCTCGAGGGGCCGAATGGCCTACTCCTGCTCCTATCTTCTATGTTTCTATGTAACTCTTATTATAAAGTCAAATTGAGGTCTAGACCAGTCTGCCTTACAAGTAGAATGAAAGGCAAACACATTATTCACTTTATACTAATTCTTGCACTTAGGATTTTATCTTCTAAACCAACATAAGGAAACAGCAATTTCTGCTGAGGGCAACATTGGCAAGCATTACAATACTTATTCAAATGAAAATGTGTGATCTAATTCTCACAAGATTTCCCTCCACACACATAAATCTCTCAAAAATGTACTTGTGTAGCTCCCTAGATGTGTCAGTTTTGTAGAAGTAATTATTTTGGTTTGTAGAACATGTACAATTTATACAGGAGAGTGAATTAAGCAAAGATAGGGGAAACTGTGCAAGCATGAGATTTCCAAATGTGCAATTTCTTCAGCCTCAAATGTAACTAATGTTACTGCACAGTGTGACTAGGAAAGGTCTGATTAACAGTTCAGCCTGCCCACCGTCAGACACTATTTGGGGGACCCAAGCCAAGCCGCATTCTGCCATGCATTACACTTATTTTGCCACTATAGGCATTTTCAGTTGATGGCTACAAGTGAAAACCTTGTCTCAGGAGTTCCTCTAACAGCAAGTGTGCCAGGCAACTTATACAGTAGTATTTGTGCCACCAGAGGCAACTTTATAGTATAAAGTGAGACAACAGGGTTAGGTTTCAAAGTGATTTGCAGTTTCTGCCTTTTCTCTCAGAGACAGAAGAAAACAAACATATGTATTTCTATAGCACCTTTCATGTCCTCAGGACCTCCCAAAGTGTTTCACAGCTAATTAGTTCTTTTGAAGTGTAGTCACTGTTTACATAGGCAATGGCAGTGTTAAGTTTGTAAATTAACCCTTGCAAATGTCCAAATGCCAAATTAGCCTGCACTCCTCGCAACCATTGGTTCAAGGCCTGAAAATTCAGAATCCCGAGAAGACAGAAACACGTCAACACACAAATCTCTTTCAAAAAAAGTTGCTGCCCCCAACTCCCTATACTTGGCTCATCCTTTAATGCGATGGTTTTCCATACCAACCATGGGCAATCAGAAAAAATTGGAAATAGACAGCTGCACAAGTGTCCGTCCTGCCTGTGCACGCAGGAGTATTTTCAGTTACTATTTCTTTGATCCGTCTCGCTTACAGGTCAAGGTAGGTGGGGAGCCCTGGGGAACTGCTGCGTATGAACAACCAATTGGAGGAAATCAGATCAATGGTAATTACTTTTGAAGCCACTCTATAGCAAAAAAACAAAACAAGCAGGTTTTACGAGTCAGCAGGAAAAGGGACAACAGTAACCCAGTAAATCCAACGCCCAAAACTAAATGGGATATTAAAGGTTAAGTTTCAAATGAACTGAACCACTTATTTCACCAAGTACACAGCGACAGTTGCAACAAGGATATTTATAAAATCAGTACACATACAAAAGTCAAATGTAGCTTACTGTAAATTTTGCTCTTTCTTCCATAACTTCATATCCCAACATAGTAGGCGTAGCAGGCCTCTCTTCCCAGATTGCTGATTCAGTCTCTTTCTCAGAGTCCACAGGTTTGGAAGAGTATTCAATAGATGAGTTTGCACCATTGAGTTTAGTTCTTAGTAAAGGACTATTATGTGTCAAGTTTGTGGAAGCTAGGTGCTCAGTGGTAACTGTCTTTCTAAATCCACCAGAATGCAAATCGCCTACTTGACCTTTTGATGAATTTGAACTGGTGGATACACTGTCCAAAGACTGAAGTGAAGAACTCCTCCGACTTCGACTTGCAGCTGTTCCGGAAGAGGAATTCCCTACAGGTATGGGTACAGGGACAAATGAAGTGGTCATCCTTCTGCTGGAATCAGTTTCTCCCTGCCAGGCATAAGAGGGGGCAAATCAAGTTTGCCTCTCACAAACTACAAAATCAAGAAGAAAAATTAACAATTCAATTTCAGAACCACATAAAAATGTACATGCTGGTGACTAACTTGGAAGTGTGCAGAGAAGTTCCTTACATTAAAAGTTATATAGTCATAATAAAGATTAAGCTACAGCCAATTTTAACTTGAATGATTCATAACTGAAATTAATTTTTTATATGTGAAACATTACAACAAAGCACCCAAAAGGGAAACAGAATATACTGAAACAGTATTAATTTCAGAGACCTGAAAGAACTCATTACTAAGTTACCACTGTCCATCCAAATATAACCATTTTCAATAAAAGGTAAATACTTAGGATTAAAAAATTGTATTTTGTCATTTTAGATATAGGAACAAGAATAAACTTTTTACTCTAACTAATGCTAGAGGTGGTGCAGAAGCAAGCATTATACTGATCCCTGGCATTAGACAGATGAGCTATAAGGAACATACAGGGCCTTTCAGCCTCAAAAAGCAATGTTTCAGAGGGTACAGAAGTATATGATACTTAACAGAATAGAAAGGTAAATCTGAAACAGTACGTTTTGGTACACCTGAGCAGGACAAGGAGGCAAATGTTCAAGATTGTAAAGTGCAAGTATAGAACAGATGCCAGGAAGTATTACATAAAGAGCATTACATTGCTGCAATAACTTACTGGGAATGGTGGTTTAAATCAGGACAGTTGACTCATTGAAGAAACAGCTAAATTATGTGAGAGAGAGAGAGAGAGAGAGAGGATTGGTTGTCCAGCTTGTGATGTGTCAACAGTAAAACAGGTATTGTAGTTCACAAAAGTGGTGACTGAATTAATGCACATGCATCTGTACTCAATCTCTAATTGTCATGAACAAACTTGTACACAAACAGCAACGCACTAAGGAAGGGATACGGTTCCAAGTGATAATGGACCACACCAGAGAAGTCACATGACATGCAATAATTTTCACTGTAGCATTAATAGTCCAATCCACTTTTTGCAGTCACTCCCCCACCTCCTTTTCTGAAGACCATTCACACAAGGATACAGTTTCACAGGTGGCCTTCCAGTAACTTGCCAAATAGCCATTTTTCATATATGAATCTGTGCAATGAGCATCATGGGTTATTTAACCATGCTCCCCATCACAGCAAGGCAGGACCATGACTTATCCAAATTTCACATACTTTCCAATAGATGCAGGAATTCTGGACAATTTGCTTCTCCCTAGCAAAAGCCAGTCATAGACCACACCTATCCCCCAAGTGGAGATCAGGTAACTCACCAGACTAAACATCAAACCCAGTTCTTTTCAGTTAAAGATAGAAAGAACTTGCATTTATATAATGCCTTTTGCAACCTCATGACATCCCAAAGTACTATGCAGCAAATTACGTACTTTTGAAGCGTAGTCACTTTTGTAATTTAGGAAATGCGGCAGCCAATTTGTACACAGCAAAATCCCACAAGCAGCAATGAGATAATGACCAGATAATTTGTTTTAGTGATGTTGGTTGAGGGATAAATATTAGCTCGGGTACCAGGGAGAACTCCCCTGCTCTTCTTCAAAATAGTGGCATAGGATCTTTTAATATCAACAACTTGCATTTATATAGCGCCTTTAACATAGTAACCCACCCCAAGGCACTTCACATGAGCATTATTAAACAAAAATTTGACACCAAGTCACAGAGATATTAGGATGGGTGACCAAAAGCTTGGTCAAAGAAGTTGGTTTTAAGGAGCATCTTAAAAGGAAAGAGGGGAAGATAGGTTTAGGGAGGGAATTCCAGAACCTAGGGTCCAGGCAGCTGAAAGCACAGCCAACAATGGTGGGACAATGGAAATCGGAGATGCACAAGAGGCCAGAATTGGAGGAGTGCAGAGACCTCAGAGGGATGTAGGGCTGGAGGAGATTACAAAGATAGGGAGGGGTGAGACCACAGAGAGATCTACTTACCAGGGCAGACTGGGCCTCTGTTTAACGGCTCATTTGAAAGATGGCACCTCCGACAGTGCAACACTGAAGTGTCAACTTAGATTATGTACTCCAGTCCCTGGAGTGGGACTTGAACCGACAACCTTCTGACTCAGAGGCGAGAGTGCTACCGACTAGCAAAGGTTAACACCCTAATAGATGGCTTACACCAAAGTGCATTTTCTCATCCAGCAGACAAGCTCTTGGCTGAGCCATCACCTCAACCACCTACATTACCCCCGTACACAGCTGCATAAATACACGCATACACGCCATTTTATCAAAACCCTAAAGCTTTAGTTAAGTCACAGCACGGGGGAAAACACAAATCGAACTACTCACGGGAGAGAAAGCAAGAAATCCGACTGTAAATGGGCTTGTTCATTTAATTCACAAGCGTGTAAAACTATGGACGTTAACTTGCAGTACAAGTAGAACCGCTGCATTAAAAGAGTTTACATGAAGTTAAGCCACCTACGTAGTGCATTCAAGGATTTAATTTAACATACAACACTGGACATTTCCCAGGATTATATCCGTATTTCGATGCAATTCTACAGTAATGGAGCCCAGCGATAGGCGGACCAATTCCCTCAAGCAAAGTAGAACGAGATTTTCCCAACCAACCTCCAACTCATTCGCGCGAGTTTACCAACGCGTTTGGGTCAACAAGCAGAGCTCGCTTCATGTGACCGCCTCGGGCCGCGACTCGCTGCAGTGAGTGACCCCCCAGCTCGCTCCTCAGAATGTCGCCCGGGAGCCCGGCTCGCTCCTCAGAACGTCGCCCGGGAGCCGCACCGCGCGGGAGCGCTGAGAACAGAGAGAAGCAGCTGGCGTGAAACAAACAGGGTCACGCGCTGAGCCTGCAGCACCAGCACAAGCTCCAGAGCAAAGCATTGCATTGGCGGGCCGGTCGGCCAGCCAGCCGCGACACCCCCCTCTTGCAGTCACAGACGGGAGGGGAGTACCGAACCCCATTGCACTTACTGCTGGAAACAAGTAGCCACCACTCGCTGAGCTCCTGCGATCACCTCCTGCTTCTCCCACCCTGCTGCGTCACCACGTCGCCGACGGCAGCTCTGCAAACAGCGCGTTGGGCGACGTGCGACTTAATTATGCTGCCTGGCCTGCTGAGTTTTTCCAGCGTTTTCTGTTGTTATTTCGGATTTCCAGCATCTGCAGTATTTTGCTATCGTATCGTGCGACTTAATTCACCGTGTGCCCTGCAGGGTTCAGCGAACCTGGGAGGCGGCTGCTGATTTGTTGTTAACTGCTAAACTCTGCCTAAAGTGAAAGGGTGGTATGGGAGCGGATGCCTCCCACTCTAAGGAGTAGTATTATATTGAGAAAAAGATGCATTAATGATATGGTTGCCAACCCTCCAGAATTGCCCTGGATTTTCCAGGAATTAAAGATTAATCTCCTGGACGCTGCTGCGAGCAACCTGGGAGAAATATAAGGGCATTAAAAAAAAGTTTTTTTCCCATTTTCTTTCAATGTTTCTGTTTACTAGCTATAAAGGTATTGGAGATGGGGAAACAAGGATTGAGTGGGCGAGGTGGATGGAGGCGGGAGATCATGTGATTAAAAACTCCAACCAGTGTTGGCAACTCTAATTAATGAGCGAATCTCCCATAATAAATGCAGGATATGCTGCAGGAGGATTATACCATGTGATGCACAATTTTGCTGCCAAGGAGCTGTTCAAATAATTACATAGATTTACATAGAGTTTACAGCACAGAAACCGACCATTTGATCCAACTGGTCTATGCCGCCATTTATGCTCCACATCAGCCTCCTTCCACCCCTCTTCATCTAACCCTATCAGCATATCCCTCGAGTCCTTTCTCCCTCATGTGTTTATCTAGCTTCCCCTTAAATGCATCTATCCTATTCGCTTTAACTAATCCTTGTGGCATGTTCTTACCACTCTGGGTAGAGAAGCTTCTCCTGAATTCCCTATTGGATTTATTAGTGACTAACTTATATTTATGACCTCTATGTTTACCCTATAAAAACCTTTCATAATCTTAAAGACCTCTATCAGGCCACCCCTCAGCCTTCCCTTTTGTAAAGAAAAGAGCCCTAACCTTTCCTGATAAGTATATCTTCTCAGTTTTGGTATCAACCTTGTGAATCTTTTTTGCATCTTCTCCAGTGCTTCTTTATCCTTTTTATAATATGGAGACTAGAACTGTGCACAGTACTCCAAGTGTGGTCTAACCAAGGTTCTTTACAAGTTTAACTTAGCTTCTCTGCTTTTCAATTCCAGCCCTCTATAAATGAACCCCAGGGCTTGTTTTGCTTTTTTTATGGCCTTATTAACCTGTGTCGTTACTTTTAGTGATTTGTGTATCTGTACCCCTAGATCCCTTTGCTCCTCTACCCCATTTAGATCTTTATTACCCAATCAGTATGTGGTCTCCTTATTCTTCCTACCAAAATGCACCACCTCACACTTATCTATATTGAAATTCAATCACACGCCCATTCTGCAAGTTTGTTAATGTATTCTTGTATTTTGTCACATTCTTCCTCAGTATTAACTGTACCTCCCAATTTGGTGTCGTGCGCAAATTTTGAAATTGTACTTCCGATTCCCGAGTCCAAATCGTCTATGTGATTGTGAAAAACAGTGGTCCCTGCACCGATCGCAGTGAAACACCACTTCCCACCTTTTACCAGTCTGAGTAGCTCCCCTTAACCCCTACTCTCTGTTTTCTGTTTTGTAGCCAACTTGCTATCCATTCTGCTACTTGTCCCCTGACTCCACGTGCTCTTAACCTTCACACTGCACTTTGGTTAAGGGGGACATTAACTGAAGATCTTGCAGTATGGGTCACCATCCTCCCCAACCGCAATTACTTGCATGAATAATATTAAGACCCCTTCCTTCACTTTAACAGTATATCTCTTACCACAGCTGTCCAATGTCACCTGGCAGACTATCCCAATTGCTAGCCTTCACCTAATTCACTCAATCTTCTTGCAGGACAAATTAGCTCACAATGCCGAAGAGAGGCAGGGCATCGAAGGGGTATTGCCGTCTTTAAACAGGCGACCTGAAAGCGTTGCAGATGACGGTATGCTCATACCTAATCTTCCTTCTCGCATCCCACTTCCCCCTCATCCCACAATCTCTTCTGACTTACAAGCTGCAGATGGTGTAAGCATACACCTCTTGCTCTCCCCTCCCCCTGCTCACCACAACCCTACCCTTGTGCCTTTCTCATTTCAGAGACCCAAGAAAGCCAACCTGGTCAGCCAGTGGTGCAAGAGGAATAGGAGAGTGATAAGAAGAAACACTGTCACTCAATCTGACACTCGCAGCCACCAGCATAGATACTGGCACTACATGGACTTTAGAGGGTAGCTTAGGGGCAGGATCTGCATGTGGTGAGTCACTGGGCACCCGTGGACTGTAGCCAGGGCCAGGGGGAAAGGGTAGCGCAGGAGCCAGCTCCCCGGATGGAGAGGTCGCACATGAGTTCTGCTGCACAGGACTCAGATGAGGACTTCAATGGGGCGGCCTACAGAAGAACGCTGATGGGTATGCACAACAAAATGTTTGATGCAGTGTCAAGGAGCATGGAGGAGTCTAGCACCAACCTTGCACAGGGCTTTGCGTGGAAGGGGTGGGCAGATTCATTAGTGCACTTGTGGACCCAACCATCATGCAGCGTCTGATGGCCGATGTCTCAGCTTCCACTGGAGCACAAGCAGAAGCCATCCAACGTCTGAGTGCTGCAATGGAAGCTCAGACTGAAGTCATGCAACCTCAGCTTGCTGCCACGCAAGCACACGCTGCATCATGGCTGGGTTTACCAGTGTTGGAAGGGTCTTGCAGGGTGTCACAGCAGTCCAGCAATCTGTCCTCCAGCAGATTACTAGGATTGCTGAGCTGCCGCCTGGGGGAGAGACAGTGGCTCTGTGAAGGTCTAACCTGCTGTTCTCTCATAGGATGACAGCATTCATCCTCTCACCACGGCTACTCAGCCAGTGCCCTTGCTGTTGCCTGCCAGCCGGCCAGCCAAGACTGCTGCTACCCATGCCGAGGTGGTGCAGTCCGAAGCTGGGTCTACTAGGCGCAGAGCTGCTCGAGGTCATCCTGTAAGGCCATCTGCCATCTACCCCGCTGAAAGTCAGCAGCCTTCCAACAGCCATGCTGCAGCCACTGGGGGAGTACTTCGTAAGAGATTCCATAGTAACATTTAAAAGAGAATTAGATAAATAATTGAAGGAAAAATATTTACAGGGCTATGGGGAAAGGGCAGAGGAGTGGGATTAATTGGATAGCTCTACCAAAGTGCTGGCACAGGCCCGATGGGCTGAATTACAAGTATTTACAACACAGGAACAGGTTATTTGGCCCAAAAGGTCCATGCGGTGTTTATGCTCCACACAAGCCTCATCTCACCCCTCTTCATCTAATCCCATCAACATATCCTTCTATTTCTTTCTCCCTCGTGCTTATCTAGCTTCCCCTTGAATGCACCTATGTGATTCACCTCAACTACTCCCTGTGGTAGCGAGTTCCACATTCTAACCACTCTCTGGGTAAAGAAGTTCCTCCTGAATTCTCTATTGGATTTATTAGCATCTATCTTATATTTATGGCCCCTAGTTCTGGTCTCGCCTGCAAGTGGAATCACCTTCTCTATGTCTACCCTCTCAAATCCTTTCATAATCTTGAAGACCTCCATCAGGTCATCCCTCAGTCTTTTTTCTAGAGAAAAGAGCCCAAGTCTGTTCAATCTCTCCTGATAGGAATAACCTCTCAGTTCTGGTATCATTCTAGTGAATCTTTTTGCACCTTCTCCATTTTATAATATGGAGACCCGAACTGTTCACAGTACTCCAAGTGTGATCTATACAAGTTTAACATAACTTCTCTGTGTTTCAATTCTATCCCTCTGGAAATGAACCCATGTGCTTTGTTTACTTTTTTATGACCTTATTAACCTGTGTCGCTACTTTTAGTGATCTGTTTATGTGTATCCCCAGATCCCTCTGTTCTTCTTCCTCATTTAGACACTTAGTTTCCAAGGAGTATGTGGCTTCCTTATTCTTCCTACCAAAATGTATTACCTCACACTTATCTATATTGAAGTTCATTTGCCAATTACATGTCCATTCTGCAAGTTTATTAATGTCTTCTTGTATTTTGCCACAGTCCTCCTCTATATTAACTACACCCCTCAATTTGGTGTCATCCACAAATTTTGATATTGTACTTCCAATTCCCAATTCCAAATTGTTTAAGTAAACAGTGAACAACAGTGGTCCCAGCACCGATACTTGTGGAACACCACTTCCCACCATTTGCCAATCCGAGTAACTACCTTTAACTCCTACTCCTTGTTTTTTGTTTTGTAGCCAGCTTGCTATCCATTCTGCTACTTGTCTCCAGACTCCACATGTTCTGACCTTAGTCATGAGTCCACTGTGTGTTACCTTATCAAAGTTTTTTTTAAAATCTAGATAAATTACATCTACTGCATTACCCTTGTCTACTCTTTCTGTTACATCTTCAAAGAATTCAATAATCTCAATAATGTTGGTCAAGCATGATCTTCCCTTTTGGAATCTGTGCTGGCTACTCTTTATTATATTTTTAGTTTCTAGATGTTTTTCTATTACATTGTTGTTTAAGGATTTCATTATCTTTCTGACCACCGACGTTAAGCTAATTGGTCTATATTTCCCTGAATTTGTTCTATCTCCCTTTTTATATATAGGAATCACATTAGCTGTCCGCCAGTCCTCTGGCACTATTCCCTTTTCTAATTAATTGTTATATATATGTAATAGTGCCTCTGCTATCTCTTCCCTAATTTCTTTTAATATGTGCGATACAATCCATCCAAACCAGAGGTTTTATACTCTCTAAGTTTGATTAGTTTATCAATTATTTCCCCCTTTCTATCTTAAATGTCTTTAAATCATTTTTGATCTCTTCTTCTAATGTCATGCCCATCATGTTAGTCTTCCTGATAAATACTGAGGCAAAGTAATTATTCAATATTTCTACCATTTTGCTGTCATTACCTGTGAGTTTATAATGTGTATCCCTTAGTGGCCCAGTCCCTATCCTGGTTTTTCTTTTGTTATTTATGTGCCTGTAGAATACTTTAGTATTTCTTTTTATATTCCTTGATAATTTAATTTTCTAGCTTCTCTTTGCCTTTCTAATTGTTTTTTTTACTTCTTTCCTAACCTTTTCATATTCCCTTTTGTTATCCTCTCCTTTATTGTCTATGTACTTAGTGTATGCCTTTTGCTTTAGTTTCAATTTTGCCCTTATTTTTTTATTCATCCATGGTGTGTCATTACTGGCTAGTTTGTTCTTGCTTTTTAGTGGGATATATTTCTCCTGAACTCTGTTGATTACTGTCTGTTAGTAAATTTTTCCAGTTTATTTTCCCTAGTTCCATTCTCATCCCCATAAAATCAGCTTTTTTCCAATTTATTACTTTGGTCTTTGTTTTACTTAGGTCCTTCTCAATCTTTATCTTAAACCTTATTGTGTTGTGATCACTATTGCCTAGATGTTCCCCTACAGTTACTTCTCTTATCTGTTCTGGTTCATTTCCCATTACTAGATCCAGCTCTTGCTGTGCTCCCTCTCTTGTTGGGCCTTTTATATACTGGGTAAGATTTTCCTTCGCAAAGTGCTTCACAGCCAATGAAGCACTTTTGAAGTGCAGTCACTGTTGTAAATTTGTGTACAGTGAGGCCTCACAAACAACAATGAGATAATGGCTAGATAATATGTTTTAGTGGTGTTAGTTGAGGGATAAATATTGGGCAGGACACCAGGAGATCCCCCATACTCTTCTTCAAATAGTGCCATTGGATCTCTTCTGTCCACCTAAGAGAGCAGATGGGGCCTCAGTTTAACATCTCATCGAAAAGATAGCACCTTCAACAATGCCGTACAGTGCTCCCTCAGTGATGCACCGATGTGTCAGCTTAAATTATATCAGACATGTAAACCCCACCATCTCATAAATCAAGAGATTTGGTATAAAAACCATGAGTTGATATTTTTTCCCGACCCGAACCTTCACTGAACTTTGCTCCCGGACAGGAAGCGCATTCGGCCATCACTTACTGATTATTGCCATAAGAACATAAGAAGTAGGAGCAGGAGTATCGGTGGCCCCGCTGTCATGTTACTCGCAGGCCAGTCTCGCTCAGCTTTTGATCGTTACTCTTTCCGGAACATAACTTCCTCCAGCCCTACAACCCTCCAAGATCTCTGCACTCCTCCAATTCCCGCATTCTTGCACATTCTCGATTTTAATCGCTCCACCATTGATGACCGTGCCTTCAGCTGCCTATGCCCTAAGCTCTGGACTTCTCTCCCTAAAACTCTCTGCCTCTCTACCGCTCTCTTCTCCTTTAAGACGCTCCTTAAAACTTACCTCTTTGACCAAGCCTGTTCTAATATCTCCTTATGTGGCTCGGTGTCAAATTTTGTCTGATCATGTTCCTGTGAAGTGCCTTGGGATGTTTTACTATGTTAAAGGCACTATATAAATGCAATTGTTGTTGTTCCCTTTTCCTCTCCCCCACACCATGATCTGTTTTTCCATTAGCTATGATTACACCATGACTGCAGTTCGTGCTACCTTGTGCTATACTCTGGTCTCCTGGCTACTTAGTTGCCTACTTAGCAATGACTCCTATTTGTTTACCTTGCTGGCTTACTTTGCAAGTTTGACTGTCTGACTGTCTTTTGTTAAACCGAGGGCCTGTCTGCTCTCTCAGGTGGAGGTAAAAGATCCCACGGCACTATTTCGAAGAAGAGCAGGAGAGTTCTCCCAGGTGTCCTGGTCAATATTTATCCCTCTATCAACAACACTAAAAACAGATTATCTGATCATTATCACATTGCTGTTTGTGAGAGTTTGCTGTGCGCAAATTGGCTGCTGCGTTTCATACATCACAACAGTGACTACACTTCAAAAGTACTTCATTGGCTGTAAAGAGTTTTGGGAGGTCCTGAGATCGTGAAAGGTGCTATATAAATGCAAGTTCTTTCAAGTCTTTCTTTGCAGTGCTGATGCACCTGCAGTATTCACTTAAATCCAATTGTCAATATGCCAGTTCTGTAACTGAACAGCTCAAAAGCCTGATCTGCTCTATTTCAATTTACTTCTCATTATTCTTACCTGTTGATCTTGGTATTTGCAAAAATCTTTTGAAAATGAAGAGTTAATAAAATCTCAGTCGCAGTCAGCCGTGGACAGAATCCAGTATCCAATTGGTTTCTTTTGGGACGTGTGTGTGAAAGCAATACGTATTGCGACTACAGGCAACCTGCTCTCTCGACCTGAGGGCGCCTGGTTCTAAACCCGTTTCTTGAATTTGCTGTTTTGGTATAATCCTGAGCACTCAGATCTCTCCTCCCGCGGGCTTTATGTAAAGGCTACAGGGAATCTGCAGGATGCAGCAAGATGTAAAATAGCAAATAAAGCTGTGCAGTGTTCTAAGCTACGATGGACCATACAGAACCCTCTCTATCACGTCAATCCTAGTTCCCTTGAAAACACAAAATTATGAGCTTCTAACTTTGAAGTAGAAATGCCTAGCCATGGCCTAGCTCTCTAACAGGCCCAGACATTCGCTGCAGTGATTGAAGTCAGCAGACTGAGCTCAGAGCTCGACCCACCTCGTTAATGAGGTTTCCTACTGGAAATAATACAAAGGACACTTGGATTCATTTTTCTATTGTATGACACATTGAATATTACCGTAAATCTTTGAGTATAATACCCATGCAATACATCATCCTCACACTTTTCACCATGAATCTTCAATAAATATAGTACCTGTGTATAATATACTCCCCAGACTTTTGGCTGTTGAGAACTGTTAAAATAAATTGAATAATTCCGATCTTTCCAAATGCCTTTCATCAAGAAAGAACTACCAAAAAAATAGAATTCAGCCAGTGACGGTTCACAGAGCCCCGACCTTTCGGCGTATTTTTTGCGCATGCACAAATCAACTTTTTTTTTGCACATACGGAAATCGGCGTATTTTTTTTCTCATGAGCAAATGGGCGTTTTTTTTCACGCAAGTGCAAATTGACGTCATCAGGCATTCGGCGCAAATCCCCCCCCCCCAAAATCCCGAGATTTAGGAGTTCCATTGTGAGATCGCAAGTGATGCTTTATTTCACTCAGAAATTGCATCTCTCGTGATGGATTCTCGAGAGTTGGGAATACTGTTATACGCTCAAGTCTCTGGAGTGGGTCTTGAACTCATGTCCTATTACCACTGAGACAAGGCTAGCACTTCACTGAACTACAATAGTATTGGAGAACAGAACATTTTCATGTTGTTACTAAGTGGCAACTTCTTATTGGAATGCCAATATGATAAATAAAATAGTCCCTATATTCCACCATTCCTATGAAGCAAGCAGCAACACTATTTACTATTTATACAAATATACATTTATAATTGTCCTTCAACTAAAGTAAATGTCCTGCAGCCCCAAATTTACATTACAAATCTGAGAAGGTTTGTAATGTAAATTTGAGACTTCAGGACATTAACTTTAGTCTATGTAATCCACATAATTTAACAGACAAATTATTGAGACTTTACATTATTTAGCTTCTTCCTGGCTAACTGGTCAACATAATAAACCAGTGACAATAGCGTGATTTATAAAATGAAGTTAGGGTGGTTTGATAGCACAGACATTACAATTTTAGCCCCCACCCTCCCCCCACTCCAGAGCTGCCTAGTCAAGCTGTCATGCCACTGTTTGGAGAAAATGTGATTCAATCACAGACATAAACACATCCAATAATATTACTTCCTAGTGAAAGGAAGCTGCCTGATGACAAGTAGCTCCTGTGAGGAGAAATCTGGGGGAAATTAAGGATAATGTTAAAGATTTAAAAAATTATTTTACCATTATTAGTGATAGCTTGCACCTGTTGATTGTATTGTATTCCTGTGATACAAAACTGTAAAATAAAATAATTTCCATCATGTAATGCAAGAATCTTATGATTAAAAGTTCAAGATTCTGTATTTGAGTCTTTTAAACATTTTCCTGATTTTAACTCCAGGTGGATTCCCCGCTCAGGCCTGAGTTAAAATTACAGTTGAGTCTCAATGATGTCATCGGGCCACAACATGCATGTGTAAAGAAGGACCCTGTTGGCTCCAGGCACATGCCCTTGCTGCCTGCTCAGGAGAGCAGGTTAAAATTGCAGATGTTGGGATCATGGCGGCTTTCGGATAGGTAAGAGCCAGGGCGATTTTAACTGCCCAGCCGCCAGGTTTGTGCTGAGCGAGTAGAGTTAAAAATCGTCCCCAATCTGTTCCATATTAAAAATGGCATGTGGTCATTAAAGTTAATGGAAAAGAAATCGGGCAAAGTGTAAACAGGCTGCTGATTCGCTATTGTCCATTTTGCGCTACCACCCAAGGTGAATTTCATGTCCAACATTCTATTGGAATTGCACCTTTAGGTGGTGCTGTCAGCTCAATGAGCCATTACCGAACATATGTGACACCAAATTCAGGAGAGTTCAATTTCACATTGGGGTAGACTTTCACCGTTCCTGCCTAGGTGGTAATCTATTGTGGCAGATTGCACACTGTTTTCAGAACCTGTCTGATTTTCATTCCATTAATTCCAATCTACCCCATTCTGTTTAAAAATTGAAAGACCAAAAAGTGACTAACGGAAATGGATAAACCTAAAGAAGTTAAATGAAACTGATGAAAAATTGATATCTAATTCAGCAAAGAGAAGAAGCAGAGTAACCCTCAACCGGAAACAAAAAATCAGAGCACAGTAGAAAGCATTGTCGTTGATTTGCCGACAAGCACGATTGATTAAATTAGTGCAACCCCCATCCAACATCAACAATGGACAGAAGACCTGGAAGCACAAGTAGTCATAAATACCATGAGGCATGTTGTTATGAAGACAGCTAGTGGGAATTGACCAAGAAACTGACTGCAGAAGAACATGATATTCAGGTAAGTGCAGCGAAGAAGAAAGGAGCACTGAGGTACAAGTCCATGCGCCCCCCACTCCCTCTCTCAAGGCAACAGTCTTCCAACCCTAGCCAATCAGACAAATGAGCAAATCTGCTTCCCTCACACTGGTGCACCACAGGTACCAACATTTCCTTTAAGCTGCACGGCTGCTCTAGAGGCCCCGTGCAGCCGGTGAGCAGGTTTTTAATTGCAAAAACTGCGCATACGTGGATTTTTCAATGGTCCGCGCAGCCCCCCAAAAAATTAGAGGGAACATTGTCGGGTATGGTAGCATAGTGGTTATGTTACTGGAGTAGTAATCCAGAGGCCTGGACTAATAATCTGAAGATGTGAGTTCAAATCCCACCGTTTAATTTTAATTAAATTCAGTTAATTAAATAAATTTGGAATAAACGGCTAGTATCAGTAATGGTGACCATGAAACTAGTCGTAAAAATGCATGTGCATCACTAATATCCTTTAGGGAAGGAAATCTGCTGTCCTCACCCAGTCTGGCCTATATGTGACTCCAGACCCATAGCAATGTGGTTTACTCTTAACTACCCTCTGAAATGGCCTAGCAAGCCACTCAGTTGTAACAAAATGCTATGAAAAAAAAAAATAAGAATAAAACCAGACGGATCACCCAGAATCGACCTTGGCATCGGATTCGGACACAACAAAGGCATACCCAGCCCAGTCGACCATTCAAAGACCTCCTCACTAACATCTGGGGACTTGTGTCAAAATTGGGAGAGCTGTCCCTCAGACTAGTCAAGCAACAGCCGGACATAGTCATATTCACAGAATCATACCTTTCAGCCAACATCCCAGACTCCTCCATCACCATACCTGGGTAAGTCTTGTCCCAGCGGCAGGACAGACCCACCACAGTGGTATACAGTTGGAAGTCCTCAACATTGACTCCAGACCCCAAGAAGTCTCATGGCATTAGGTTAAACATGGGCAAGGAAACCTCCTGCTGATTACCACCTACCGTCCTCCCTCAGCTGATGAATCAGTACTCCTTCATGTTGAACACCACTTAGAAGAAGCTCTGAGGGTAGTAAGAGCACAGAATGTACTCTGGGTGGGGGACTTCAATGCCCATCACCAAGAGTGGCTCGATAGCACCAATACTGACAGCTGACCTAGTCCAGAAGGATATAGCTGCCAGACTTGGTCTGCGGCAGATGGTGAGAGAACCAACACAAGGGAAAAATCTACTTGTACTCATCCTCACCAATCTACCTGTCGCAGATGCTTCACACTAGGACACCCTGCATCGTGTTGTATGGCACTACCACCATGCTAAATGGGATAGATTCAGAACAGATCTAGCAGCGCAAAACTGGGCATCCATGAGGTGCTGTGGGCCATCAGCAGCAGCAGAATTGTATTCCACCACAATCTGTAACCTCATGGCCCGGCATATCTCTCACTCTACCATTACCATCAAGCCAGATGACCAACCCTGGTTCAATAAGGAGTGTAGAAGAGCATGCCAGGAGCAGCACCAGGTGTACCTAAAAATGAGGTGCCAACCTGGGAAAGCTGCAACACAGGACTACATGCATGCTAAAAAGCGGAAGCAGCATGCTATAGACAGGGCTAAGCAATCCCACAACCAACTGATCAGATCAAAGCTCTGCAGTCCTGCCACATCCAGTTGTGAATGGTGGTTGACAATTAAACAATTAACGGGAGGAGGAGGCTCCATGAACGTCCCCATCCTTAATGATGGTGGAGCCCAGCACGTGAGTGCAAAAGACAAGGCTGAAGCGTTTGCAAGCATCTTTAGCTTGAAGTGCCGAGTGGATGATCCATCTCGGCCTCCTCCTGAGGTCCCCACCATCACAGAAGCCAGTCTTCATCCAATTCCATTCACTCCACGTGATATCAAGAAACAGCTGAGCGCACTGGATACAGCAAAGGCTATGAGTCCTGACAACATCCCGGCTGTAGTGCTGAAGACTTGTGCTCCAGAACTAGCCACGCCTTTAGATAAGCTGTTCCAGTACAGCTATAACACTGGCATCTACCTGACAAAGTGGAAAATTGCCTAGGTATGTCCTGTCAACAGAAAGCAGGACAAATCTGGCCAATTACCACCCCGTCAGTCTACTCTCAATCATCAGCAAGTGATGGAAGGTGTTGTCGACAGTGCTATCAAGCGGCACTTACTCATCAATAACCTGCTCACCGATGCTCAGTTTGGGTTCCACCAGGACCACTCAGCTACAGACCTCATTACAGCCTTGGTCAAAACATGGACAAAAGAGCTGAATTCCAGAGGTGACGCGAGAGTGATTGCTCTTGACATCACGGCAGCATTTGTCCTAGTGTGGCATCAAGGATCCTTAGTAAAATTGAAGTCAATGGGAATCAGGAAGAAAACTCTCCACTGGCTGGAGTCATACCTAGTATAAAGGAAGATGGTTGTGGGTGTTGGAGGCCAATCATCTCAGCCCCAGGACATTGCTGCAGGAGTTCCTCAGGGCAGTGTCCCAGGCCCAACCATCTTCAGCTGCTTCATTAATGTCCTTCCCTCCATCATAAGGTCAGAAGTGAGGATGTTCGCTGATGATTGCACAGTGCTTATTTCCATTTGCAACTCCTCAGATAATGAAGCAGTCCGTGCCCGCATGCAGCAAGACCTGGACAACATTCAGGCTTGGGCTGATAAGTGGCAAGCAACATTCACGCCACACAACTGCCAGGCAATGACCATCTCCAACAAGAGAAAGTCTACCACCGCACCTTGACATTCAATGGCATTACCATCGTCAAATCCCCCAGCATCAACATCCTGGGGGTCACCATTGACCAGAAACTTAACTGGACAAACCACATAAATACTCTCACTACAAGAGCAGGTCAGAGGCTGGGTATTCTTACCTCCTGACTCCCCAAAGCTTTTCCACCATCTACAAGGCTCAAGTCAGGAGTGTGATGGAATAGCGCAGCTCCAACACACTCAAGAAGGTCAATACCATCCAGGACAAAGCAGCCTGATTGATTGGCACCCCATCCACCACCTTAAACATTCACTCCCTCCATCAGCGGTGCACCGTGGCTGCAGTGTGTACCATCTACAAGATGCACTGCAGCAACTCACAAAGGCTTCTTAGGCAGCATCTCCCAAACCCACAACCTCTACCACCTTCATCGTCGCTGAGTCAAAATCCTGGAATTCCCTACCTAACAGCACTATGGGAGTATCTTCACCACACTTACTGCAGCGTTTTCAGAAGGCAGCTCAGCACCACTTTCTCAAGGGCAATTAGTGATAGTCAAAAAATGCTGGCCTTGCAAGCAGTGCCCACATCCCAAGAATGAATTAAAAAAAAAAAAATTTGCTTACTGAATCTGCACTCCATTGAAACTGAGCCAGAATATTGGCCCTCAATCTCCACTCTGCCACTGAGAATGATTACGTTCCCCCACTCCACGGTGAGCAGTATTTCAGGACTCACATCATCCACCCCTCCCCACCATGGGAAAAGTATCAATGCCCAATGCCCACACATGGAGCAGGATTTTGACAAGGACCTCCTACTCCCCCGATACCTCCCCTCCAGATTGAACAACGATTTGGCAGTTAATGCCCCACCCCCCACTAAGTAGTTTTTGGCCTGAACCCTCCCTACTGAGCAAGACTGTAGCCCCAATACCTCTCCTGCTTCCCACCCCCCCCCCTACACACCCCCCACCACCCCCACCCCCTGCCCACCGTGATGAGCAAGATTTTGATCAGCTTCCTCCACACCTGCTGGCTATATTTCCCATTCCAACCCATCGCTGGCTGCCAATCCTTGTCCCCGCCCCCAAGCTCCCCACTGGCTGCAGTTGCTCCTTACAGGCTACCCCTACTCTACCAATTCCCCTTTAACTGTAACTCTCTGTCAACGGCATTTCCCATCCAAGTCGCCCTCCTTCCATTGTCCTCTACTGCTATGGTGCGAGCAGGAATTTGTAAAATGAACCCTTGCATCTACTAAAGCACTCCTCGAGAAACCATTGTACACACTGCGAAAGAAGAACAAAATGATTAAATTCACAAATGTTTCCATATCAACTAAATGTAAACACAAACTTGCAGTAAAACCAGAATTCAAATACAACATAAATTTTTATTGATAAGGATGGTTGGTTGTGGCATTTCACCTCTTCAGAAATAAAAAAAATGTCCTTCCCTTCCATTTCTGATTGGTCATTACAAATAATGTCAATGTGTTCTCAGGTACCAATCAGATACCAGTATTTAAATTTGCCAAAGGAGTTTACTGATGTAGCACTATCAGCAGCAGTCTTCCAGCCTCTGCCTGACTTCCAGCATCAAACCCTGCAAACCTTCTTACCGCATCATGGCCTCAGCTCCAGATGTGGCCTCGGCTGTAGTGTACTCTTGTGTGGGGTCTGGAGCCCTGGTTGCATTGGGTAGCCCTGGTCTATCAAGAGCCATTAGGGCAATTAGGGATGGGCAATAAATGCTGGCCTTGCCAGCGACGCCCAGATACCATGAACGAATTAAAAAAAAGGACATTTTCTGCCACCTTCAAACAAAGCAAACAGTTGGAGAATGGAAAAAATTGTGGGTCTTCCTGGATAGTGGGCATTACAATGCAGGATGATATTGTTGTCCAAAAGCAAAATACTGCGGATGCTGGAAATCTGAAATAAAAACAGAAAATGCTGGAAATACTCAGCAGGTCAGGCAGCATCTGTGGAGAGAGAAACAGAGTTAACGTTTCACGTCGATGACCCTTCGTCAGAACTGGAAAAAGCTGGAGATGGAACAGGTTTTAACTTGCTTGGACTTAACTTAACTTAACTTGGACGGTGAACACACAGCTTCCATCTATGATGTCCTGGACTCTCAATTGTAAAGGTTGTATGCCCTCTTGAGTTGCTTTCCTTTTTACCCTTGGAAAGCAATGAAGTGTTTCCCCCAGTCAAACATGGTATCAGTTATTTGCTTGAAGCAGGAATCAACTGCAGACTGACTTATCTGGTAGGATCGTGTGACATAGAAGCCAAGTGCCGTTGTGACCTTGAAGCATTTGGAAGAGTTGTCTCAGTCTTTAATGCGGCCTGCATGTGCAATGAAATAGAGGTGCTGAAGACAGGTGTCGTCAGGCATACCCAGGAGTGACGTGGTCTGTACATATGGGTCCTGGATAGTGGCAGGTGCCTGAGATGTCTTTGGACCTGCAGATGATGTCCCATTATGAAATGGTCCTCATCATTTGGATCATCTGCCGGAAATATGGGAGTAAACTCAGCCAGGCCCATCCTTCAAACCTCTCAATTTGGATTTCAGCAGCTATTTGGCACTTTAAATAGAAGTGCAGCAGAGCAAAAAGGAGGACTGTGCAATAAGGCAGCACCAGGGACCCAAAAAAATATATGCAGTGATGAATGCACAAACTTCTCAATGTTAAAGGGCAAAAAATATTAATTCCCATAAGCATACAAAGAACAACACCATAGCTTTACAAACACCCACAAACTAGTCGTTGTCTACTCGAGCAGTGATGTGCCCAGTTTTTATGGTTTGAGCCTTTCCCAAACTCAAAGATCAATGTGGGACCTAAAAACCTTCATTTATCTATTTAGCTCCCCTAATCCCATCTTTTAAAACTGTGCACGTGGGTCGTGCGGCCGATTTTATGACCTCTTCTGAACATGTGTTCCTTTAGAATGACACTTAAGTTAGAATATGTTGCAAGGCAGCAGCAAATTGAAGGCTTCAGTTGATATTATATGCCACGAGAGTTGCATTACATCCGTTTGCAAAGTTACACCATCATTTTGGCTAATAAAATCCTGTGCTTTTCATAATCCAAGATTCTGTGGGAAGTTATATAGCATAGCTGTAGAGCACTAGTTGTCACCATTCCCAGAACAAATTACACATTGGTGTTCTGGTGGTGAAAAAAGTCCAATGTTCCAAACTAGATTTCTGCAGCATACAGGACACACATAGCACTTTAAAGAGTACAGCGACACACAAATAGCTCTTTACAGAGTACTCACTCACAGGACTTTTTTTTATTATTCATTCACAGGATGTGGGCGTTGCTGGCAAGGCCAGCATTTATTGCCCATCCCTAATTGCCTTTGACCGCTGCAGTCTGTGTGGTGAAGGTCTTTTTTCATAGTGGTTTGTACAACTGAGTGGCTTGCTAGGCCATTTCAAAGGACAGCTAAGAGTCAACCACATGTGGGTCTGGAGTCACAGATAGGCCAGACTTCCTTCCCTAAAAGGACATTAGTGAACCAGATGGGTTTTTACAACAATTCGAAAGCTTCACGGTCACCATTACTGATACTAGCTTTTTAAAAAAGTTCCAGTGTTATTTAATTAACTGAACTTAAATTCCCCAGCTGCCGTGGTGGGATTTGAACTCATGTCTCTGGATTATTAGTCCAGTAACATAACCACTATGCCACTGTACCCCTATACTTTATAAAGTGTCCCACATGAACAATGCAGCCAGCTGTGCAGTAGGGAAGGAGGCATTGCAAAATTTAAGAAATTTGGTTTGGGATCAATTTGCAAAGGAATCAGAGGTGAAATGAGGCTTGTGCTGGTTAGTAGCGCAGCTTCAAAAAAACTTCAAAATGTCTTCAAAATGTTGTGGGCAAAGATGACTGAGTGGAGCCTTGCAAAATTTGCCCTATATATGTGCATTATATTAGAACAACAGAAGCCAGTGTTCTAACCTACTGCATCGCTCCGTCCTCTGCTAGTAGGTTCGTCTTTATAGTATTATTCGTTTAGTCGATAAATACATGCTGTATTTCCCAGATGGGTATTTGTTTTTGTTCTGATACAATGGAATAACCAGCAGATAGCATTTCAGTAGTAGTTTTAAAATATTTATCAGTATCTAATTGTTATTTTTATTGTTCCATAAATCAATTTTGACATTTTATAATGAATAACAAATACCTGGGAGTGATTACAAGACAGTAATCTGGGGGCGCAGAGACTGTCACAGACCATGAGAGTACAATACAAGCAGTTTATAAACACCAAATGACCCTTGTTTAAATTGCAGACTTTAATTATTTGTACTGTTTAAATCTCATATGGGTTTTCCATTCAGTTTTGATTTTTTTTTGTGCTGGTAGTGGCTATCAGTGCAGATAATGTGTGCTTCTTGTCATTGATAAATGTGTTATTCACAATGCAGGCGTGACCTTGGGAATGCAAGTTTATTCAGAAATAACTTGCTATTACTATGATATCTCTGTCCTTATCTCACCCTGTTCCTGCTGAAACCCTCATCTCTGCCTTTATCACTTCCAGGTTTGATTTTGCCAATGTTCTCCTCGCTGTCCTCCCAAGCTCCATCTTACCTAAACTCCAAATTATCCAGAATGGTTTCACTGCACATCCCCCACTTCCACCAGAGCAATTAGACATCTTGCCCCACACTCTGGAAATGTCTTCCCAGACCCCTCTGCTGCACCACATCTTTCCCCACCTTCAAAAATCTCCTTATAACCTACCTCTATGATTGCAGCTTCGACCACCTCAACTAACTGTCCTCCCTACTCTGGCTTCAGCCCAACCCCCACTTTGTGAAGTGCCTTGTGATGCTTGTGCATGTAAAAGGTGCGATTAAAGTGCAAGTTATTGTTGATTATTGACATTTTATATGACCAACCTATTTATCTAATTTGAAAGTTTACAACAGGCATGCATCCATGTAAAAATGTGTGAGATACAGAGTCAAACCTGCAGAGAAAGAAAGAAAGAGAGAGAGAGTTCTCCCTTAAATGCATGCAATTTCATCATTTAAGTCAGTCTTTTTGATAAATGTATATGTACTGTACATTGTTTAGCATTTTGCTGCTCTTCTGCCTTATAAGGATACATTTTGTGAGATGAGGAGCCTGGTGCAGAGCTTCATCTTGCAAGATTTGCCCCATATTCTATGATTTGCTGTTGCTGCTGCTTCTAGTTTACCATATATACTCACATATGAGACAATCTGAATATAAGATGACCGTCTTAACTTCCCAGCCAAAGTATCCTGAAAAAAATCTTTGATGAGGGTTAACATTCCAGTTCCAATACAACAATGTGGTAAACTGCCCAGGTATGTGCTGTCCACAAAAAGCAGGACAAATCCAATCTGGCCAATTACCGCCCCATCAGTCTACTCTCAATCATCAGCAAAGTGATGGAAGGTGTCATCAACAGTGCTATCAGGCGGCACTTATTCACCAATAACCTGCTCACTGGTGCCCAGTTTGGGTTCCGTCAAGACCACTCGGCTCCCGACCTCATTACAGCCTTGGTTCAAACATGGATAAAGGAGCTGAATTCCAGAGGTGAGGTGAGAGTGACTGCCCTTGACATCAAGGCAGCATTTGACCGAGTGTGGCATCAAGGAGCCCTAGTAAAACTGAAGTCAATGCGAATCGGGGGGAAAACTCTCCACTGGCTGGAGTCATACCTAGCACAAAGGAAGATGGTTGTGGTGATTGAAGGTCAATCATCACAGCCCCAGGACATCGCTGCAGGAGTTCCTCAGGGCAGTGTCCCAGATCCAACCATCTTCAGCTGCTTCATCAATGACCTTCCCTCCAACATAAGGTCAGATATAGGAATGTTTGCTGATGACTGCACAGTGTTCAGCGCCATTCACAACTCCTCAGATAATGAAGCAGTCCATGCCCACATGCACCAAGACCTGGACGACGTTCAGGCTTGAGCTGATAAGTGGCAGGTAACATTCGAGCCACAGAAGTGTCAGGCAATGACTATCTCCAACAAGCGAGAGTCTAACCACCGCCCCTTGACATTCAACGCATTACCATCGCCGAATCCCACCATCAACATCCTGGGAGTTACCATTGATCAGAAACTTAACTGGACCAGCCACATAAATACTGTGGCAACAAGAGCAGGTCAGAGGCTAGGTATTCTGTGGCGAGTGTCTCACCTCCTGACTCCCCAAAGTCTTTCCGCCATCTACAAGGCACAAGTCAGGAGTGTGATGGAATACTCTCCACTTGCCTGGATGAGTGCAGCTCCAATAACACTCAAGAAACTCGACACCATCCAGGACAAAGCAGTCCGCTTGATTGGCACCCCATCCACCACCTTAAACATTCACTCCCTCCACCACCAGCGTACCGTGGCTGCAGTGTGTACCATCTACAAGATGCACTGCAGCAACTCGCCAAGGCTTCTTCGGCAGCTCCTCCCAAATGCATGACCTATTCCAACTAGAAGGACAAGGGCAGCAGGCGCATGGGAACACCACCACCTCCAAGTTCCCCTCCAAGTCACACACCATCCTGACTTGGAAATATATCGCCGATCCTTCAACGTCGCTGGGTCAAAATCCTGGAACTCCCTACCTAACAGCACTGTGGGAGTACTTTCACCACACAGACTGCTGCGGTTCAAGAAGTTGGCTCACCACCACCTTCTCAAGGGCAACTAGGGATGGGCAATAAATGCTGGCCTTGCCAGCGACGCTCAAATCCCATTAACAAATAAAAAAAACATTGTAGACATCGTTGACCGACCAGGTTTACACACAATTGTCTTTTTAGACACAATTGCCTCTTTACTGATAACTCATAGTGATGTTTTATGCTTTTTAATGTAAGAAACAGCATACTATATTGATTTCAGACAGAGCCATACTCGATCCACTGCCAGCTGGAAGTGTGCCAGAGCACTAAAGGTGAACATATACCCAAGAGCTCTCTGATCAGAGGGCAATTACATTGCTCATTGTAGTATTGAGCTGTACAAACCGGAAGATCCCACGTTAAGTCATCAAGCTTTGATGAATTTATAAAATTTGAAACAGAAATTTTGTATCTGGGGAGGGGCATTCATTAAGGAAGTTTGCTTAATATCGAATCAAGTGCTTCCTGTGCCCATAAGTCAGTTTAACAGGTTTTCTGTACTGCGAAACCAAGTACAGGGCCAAAGGGTATCACATTGCAAACACCATGTTTGAAAAGAATGAAAAAGAGAAAGCAAGGTTACTTAAGGCGTTGTGATTAGATGGCACCAAGCTTGCGTTTTAAAAGCCAGAAGAGTGCAGGAGGAAGGAAAGACTGAAGAAAGTAAGGAATTCCAACAGTTTGAGGTCCTGGGAAAGAATGAGTTAGCATAGGAGTCTTGATGTTAACACAGTAAGGATGTGTAAGATGGTATTTGGAGTTTAGAAGCAAGAACAAAAGGAAGTTTAGAGTAGAATAGAACATAGTTGTGTTGCTAAATACAGAGAGACTAGAAAGGTTATGTTGTTTTTTGCTTGAAGTCTATACTGTGGGAAATAATCCTCTCATCTTTAATCGTGCTTCAAGTTTGCTCATTTTAAATTGCAACCTCTAGTTTTCTGTTCACAGTTTAAGTCAAACAGTTTTGCTAAACCAACCTCATCTATTCCTCTCAGCAACTTGAAGACCTGGCTGTTGTTCCCGCCCAATCTTTTTTCCTATCATGAATTGTGTTTCAGTTCTCTAAAACATTTTAAAAATTCTCATCGATTAAACAGTGTGAGGAAAGGGGAAGAAGGAAAAACACTTACAGACGTATTCATGAAGAAACAAACTTGCCTCATGTACTTTAATGCAAAAATGATAGGTGACAAAACTTCCCAAACTCATATACCCAAGTTAATACTGACTTCAAAGACAATAATCACCACATAGCCCTAACAGAGCACTCTGTACAATAACATCATCTGCAGACCATTGCATGCTTCAGGGCAAGAGCCTACTACCAACTAACTAAAAACATGCCAAAAAATATATTAAATCATTATACACCAATGTATAAAAGTAAAATAACTGAAGACATTCATATGGTTTTGTACTGGTTTTTATTTTTCTCCAAACCAGCCAGGAGACAAAACAATGTGCAGTTGTTTAATCTAAGAACAGAAGAACATAAGAAATAGGAGCAGGAGTAGGCCATTCGGCCCTTCGAGCCTGTTCCACAATTCAATAAGATCATGGCTGATCTTCGACCTCAACTCCACTTTCCTGCACTATCCCCATATCCCTTGATTCCCTTAATATTCTAAATACTATCGATCTCTGTCTTGAATATATTCAACGACTGAGCATCTACAACCCTCTGGGGTAGAGAATTCCAAAGATTCACCACCCTCTGAGTGAAGAAATTTCTCCTCATCTCAGTCCGAAATGGCCGACCCCTTATTCTGAGACTGTGACCCCTGGTTCTAGACTCCCCAGCCAGGGGAAACATCCTCCCTGTGAGATCACCTCTCATTCTTCTAAACTCTAGAGAATATAGGCCGAGTCTACTCAATCTCTCCTCATAGGACAATCCCCCCATCCCAAGAACCAGTCTGGTGAACCTTCGTTGCACTCTCTCTATGGCAAGTATATCCTTCCTTAGGTAAGGAGATCAAAACTGTACACAATACTCCAGGTGTGGACAGTGATAAAACGAACGATTCGAGCGAACGCACGCAGGCGCGCACTTAGACAAATGCTACGCACGCACGCATTCAGACATACATATTGGAATTTACACTCGAACGAACGAACGACCTCATGGGGCAGTGGTCGAACGAACGATTCGAACGAACGCAAGCATGCACATTGGAACTTACACTCGATCGAACGAATGATCACTTGTGCAGTGATAGAACGAACGATTCGAGCGAACGCACGCAGGCGCGCACTTAGACAAATGATACGCACGCACGCATTCAGACACACATATTGGAACTTACGCTCGATCGAACGAACGAACGAACGCTTGAATGAACGAACGAACAATTGAATGAATGATCGAATGATCGAACGAACAATGCCAGCAGGACTGGCGTAAAACGAGTTTTTTCTTGGTTTATTGGAATGAGTGTTATCTGTAGCATTTAATTGGATTATGATGGTGCTATGTGTTTGTACACTGTGGTGTTGAAATGGTTTTTGTTTTATGTGGAGTTAACTTTAAGATTTATTATTTTAAATCTAAAAAGTTGTGTGGTATTGTTTAAGGGTATTTGTACTGTAAACATTATTGATTATTTGTAAAATTAATCATTGTATTTATATTAACTATAATGCTGTTTTTAAGGCTTTATTTTTTACTGTGATGGGTGAATGTAATGGATTTACTATGTAATGGATTTACTATGTCATTGATGAGTTGTATAAGTATTATTGGATTTGAATAAAAAGATTTCTCCAGTCAAAAAAAAGACCCCCACCCAGTGCAGGAAGAGGTTTAATGACCTCACACGGGTGGTCAGGGTGAGTGAAGGGTTCAGCAAATGCCACATAGCACCATCTGCACCACAAGCTTCACACACTGCTCAATGCACCACACCCCCAGCACTCACAAAGCAACAATCTCTACCTAGCAACACTCACACCAACATCTCACACCTTGCAGACAATGACAGCTATTCAACTATGGCAGGCACATCACCCAAACACATTGTACTAAATTCACTCAGCTGTGTGTCAGTTGTGGCTCAGTGGGTAGCACTCTCGCCTCCTGAGTTAGAAGGTTGTGGGTTCAAGTCCCACGCCAGAGACTTGAGCACAAAAATCTAGGCTGGCACTCCAGTGCAGTGACTGAGGGACTGCTGCACTGTCAGAGGTGCTGTCTTTCAGATGAGATGTTAAACTGAGGCCCTGTCTGCTGTCTCAGGTGGACATAAATGATCCCATGGCACTATATCGAAGAAGAGATGGGGCATTATCCCTGGTGTCCTGGTCAATATTTATCCCTCAATCAACATAACAAAAACAGATTATCTGGTCATTGCTGTTTGTGGGAGCTTGCTGTGCGGAAATTGGTTGCTGCGTTCCTACATTACAACAGTGACAGTACTTCATTGGCTATAAAGCACTTTGGGACGTCCGGTGGTTGTGAAAGGCGCTATATAAATGCAAGTTTTTTTTTCACTCAACAGTTCTCTTTCTCTTGCAGGCCAAAGTCGCACATAATCGGCGCGATCAGAACAGGCAGGGGCCAGGTTGACCTTAACAGCTAAGCCAGCTCGAGGAGCGACTACTGGAGATCATTGGGTGCCACGTGGTAGAGGCCGTGGCCACTGGCGAGGTTGAACCCCTTGGTCCCCTCATCCAAATCATTGATGTAGATTGTGAATATATGAGGCCCAAGCACTGATCCTTGCGGTACCCCACTAGTTACAGCCTGCCAACCCGAAAATGACACATTTATTCCTACTTTCTGTTTACTGTCCGTTAACCAATCCTCAATCCATGCTAGTATATTACCTCCAATCTCATGAGTCCTAATTTTGTTTAATAACCTCTTGTGTGGCACCTTATCGAATGCCTTCTGAATCTCATTTAGCACTAACCCCTCTTCGGTAATTAGAAGGAAAAATATAATCAGAGCAAAACAAAAACAGCAAAGGAGAGGTCATATGATGTGGGAAAACAAACTAATTACTTTGTCAAGATGATAAATGTGCTTTTTAAAAGGAACAAATATTTATTTTCAAATTAAACTAGAGCAAATATGTGGAGAATAAGCCACCGAACAATTTAACTATGAGGCCAACATGCCGCATAGTTATTGTTTAATTATACTTTTATGGCTTACAGCTGAAGATACATCTTTCGAGTACCATTCATTCTGAATATATCAAAGGTTTTGTGGCTGGGATTAATATGAATACCGCACACTTTCTTTACATATGTTGCTGACCTCCGTCCTTCACCTCTGAATTCAGACGTTATAATTGGCGGTTTACGATGGTCAAAGAGCAGAGGTCAGCAGTGTGCAAACACAAAGTTCAGAACTCATTTCCACTGTGGAAACTTGGAAATTTCAAGAACAAAGGCCAGCAAATGTTTAGTATATATTAGATAATCTTCCATGACATTGCAAATGGGGATTCAAGACCAAGTGTAGTGTTTAGGTGAAGCAGGGTTAGATGATAATTGGAACAGGGCAATCAGATTTAATTCAGTCCCCATTTTAAAGACATATATTCTGTCCTTATTTTTATGTAACATTTTGATTTTATATTATTACTAGTTGATCTCCCACGGTCTTGCATATGGGGAGTGAAGACAAACTGTAGTCCTCAGGTGAAGTGGGCTTAGCGGGTGAGGAGGGGAGAGGAGAAGGAGGGTGAGGAGGGGAGAGGAGAAAGAGGGGGAGGAAAAAAGGAGGTGAAGGATAGAGGGAGGGAGAGGAGAGGGCAAGTGGAGTGGGAGTGGCGGAGAGGGGAATAGGGGAGGAGAGAGACAGGTAGGAGGCAGGAGTGGGGAGGAAGTTCAGGGTGCGTTTGGGGAAAGTGGGAGAAGGAGATGGGGAGAAAGTGGAGAGGGGAAGTCAGAAAAAGGAAAGGTAGGAGGATCTGGGGGAAAAGGGGAGGCAGAGGGAGCAAACATTTTTGCCAGCAGTTTTTAAGTTTTGATTTAAAGCCAATTAGGTAAGTGATGTCAGCGCAAAGGAAGGAGCTGATTGGTGAGTAGTTGGCAATTTTTTTTTTAAGTCTTAAGTTTATTTCTGTTAAGTTACTTAATAGTCTATTAAGTAGAGGCATGGCAGGCCACCTCGGTCCCGTGGAATGCACATCGTGTGCCATGTGGGGACTCCAGGACGCATCAACTGGAGGAGCTCAAGCACCAGATTTTGGAGTTTGAGCAGCAGCTTGCATCACTGCAGTGCATCCGTGAGGCTGAGAGCTACGTGGATAGCATGTTTCAGGAGGTGGTCACCCCGCAGCGTATGAGTGTGGAGGCAGAGAGGGAATGGGGGACTGTCAGACAGACAAGGAGGACCAGGCAGGTGATGCAGGAGTCCCCAGTGCATCTCACTCTCCAACTAGTACTGGTGAGGGCGATGGTTCATCTGGGGAGTACAGCAAGAGCCAAGTCTATGGCACCATGGGTGGCTCAGCTGTACAGCGGGGGAGGAGGAAGATCGGGAAAGCAATAGTGATAGGAGATTCGATAGTTAGGGGAACAGACAGGTGTATTCTATAGGCCGCCAACTAGTAGGAAGGATATAGAGGAGCAAATTTACTGGGAAATTACAGAGAGGTGCAAGAACTATAGAGTAGTGGTAATGGGGGACTTCAACTTTCCTAATATAGACTGGGATAGTAATAGTGTAAAGGGCAGAGAGGGGGAAGAATTTCTGAAGTGTGTTCAGGAGAACTTTCTTGATCAGTATGTTTCCGGCCCAATGAGGAAGGAGGCATTGCTGGATCTGGTTCTGGGGAATGAGGTGGGTCAAGTGGAGCAAGTGTCAGTAGGGGAACATTTAAGGTACAGTGATCATAGTATCACAAGGTTTAGATTAGCTATGGAAAAGGACAGGGAGCAATCCAGAGTAAAAATACCTAATTGGAGGAAAGCCAATTTCAGTGGGTTGAGAATGGATCTGGCCCGGGTAAATTGGAATCAAAGATTGGCAGGCAAAACTGTAATCGAACAATGGGCTGCCTTTAAAGAGGAGATGTTTCGGGTACAGTCGAGGTACATTCCCACTAGGGGGAAAGGTAAGGCAACCAAAGCCAGAGCTCCTTGGATGATGAAAGAGATAGAGAGTAAGATGAAGCAGAAAAGGGGGCGTATGACAGATGTCAGGTTGAGAATACAAGTGAGAACCAGGCTGAATATAGAAAGTTCAGAGGCGAAGTGAAAAAGGAAATAAGAGGGGAAAAGAGAGAGTATGAGAATAGATTGGCAGCCAACATAAAAGGGAATCCAAAAGTCTTTGATAGGCATATAAATAGTAAACGGGTCGTAAGAGGAGGGGTGGGGCCGATTAGGGACCAAAAAGGAGATCTACACATGGAGGCAGAGGGCATGGCTGAGGTAGTAAATGAATACTTTGCATCTGTCTTTACCAAGGAAGAAGATGCTGCCAAAGTCATATTGAAAGAGGAGGTAGTTAAGATACTGGATGGCATAAACATTGAGAAGGAGGAGGTACTAGAAAGGCTTGCTGTACTTAAAGTAGATAAGTCACCAGGACCAGATAGGATGCATCCTAGGATGCTGAGGGAAGTAAAGGTGGAAATTGCAGAGGTACTGGCCATAATCTTCTAATCCTCCTTGGACACGGTGTTGGTGCCAGAGGACTGGAGAATTGCAAATGTTACACCCTTGTTTAAAAAAGGGTGTAAGGATAAACCCAGCAACTACAGGCCAGTCAGTTTAACCTCGGTAGTAGGGAAGCTTTTAGAAACTATAATCTGGGACAAAATTAACAGTCACTAGGACAAGTATGGATTAATTAAGGAAAGTCAGCACGGATTTATTAAAGGCAAATTGTGTTTAACTAACTTGATTGAGTTTTTTGATGAGGTATGTAAGGGGTTCGCGTGGCTCTGTGCTTAGCCTGGGTGCTAGTGCGGGGTTAGGCCTTGTTGCCTGTTCTGGTCTCCAGCCAGCCTGGTAGCACTAGACACCTGTGAGTGGTTCGACCCACTCGCCCTTATGGTTCTGACACTGGACTTAGGTGCGAGAGCAGTAATGCAGAGAAAACTCAGGTAGACCCGGTTGAATAGTACGAAATGGAAAAATCTTTATTGCATATTGTTCAAGATTACGAAATACATGTCATAAGCACAGATTAATGACAGTACAAGCTTACATACATTTATGCAACTAGGTTTAGGGTAACGAGGAGCGCACGACACATCGTATAAGGGGACACACATTATAATTATCCTTAAAACAAAACCCTCCCCTATTAATACCTGTCCTAATCTAGATCTGTAGGATCGAGAACCATGCTCACCACTCGTGATAACTCGTAGAATTCTAAAACGATGCACGGATGTTTTCGCCACAGCACCTGACTATTCACGTGTTGATCAGGGGTCTCTGTACCCCACTTGTTTACTCGCTCTGCTCCGGCTAGCAGGCTGGACCGTCTGCTGTCATAAAGAACTCGACAGTGCTCGGGCCCGGCTGTAGAACTCAAAGAAAAGTCTTTCTGGACCGACACCAGTTAGCCGGTAGAATTCAAAGAAGAGTCTTTGACCAGTTCATGCAGTAACCTGTAGAGTTCAAAAATGGTCTTTATATTTACGGGCGCGGTCGGGGTTTACTGACCGCGGCGGCACGTGGATTCTTCTTCTTCTCTTCTCATCTCATCTCATCTCCTCGGGCCTTCAGGTCCAGACACCGTTTACCGACCTTCGGGATGGTGCACCCGATTTCGCAGCGCGCCACGAGGTCGACCCCAAAAGGGATCAGCGGAACAAGAGAGAATAACGGTCGTCCGGGATAAGAGCCAAAAGACGATTCCAAGCGAATGAAAAGGATAAGAGAGCGATGGACGTTTGGACACTACAGTTATAGTACTGTAATTCCTTATCTCCCGCCCAAACTTAATAGTCAGTCTTTTGTCATGTTTTGGCGCTCAAACTTCTTGTATGGGGTGGTTCTTGTCATTAATGGGTTTCGGTGATACTTGTAACTGTCTAAGTACCCGTTAATATTTCTCCCATTGTGGAACCAGCTAGGAGTCTCCCTGGAGGGGTTTTTTGGGGCCTCCGAATTCTTGCTGTGAGTACCCGCGAATGGCTCTCTCATCGTAGAGCCACGGGGAATTTGCGTATCAATGTCTTTGGATGGGCCCTTGATTGCCCAGTACAATAGCCCCCGTTTGTGTATGGAAAACCGATTCCAGCACTTATATTTCTTGCTTAGGTGTTAAAAAATGCAAAATGATCACGTCTTGTAGTACTGTCCGATCTTGCTGAAATGTTTATTGAAACGCCATCTTGTCTGCCTACTGAAAAATCTGGAACCTTCTGCCACGAGGCGCGGCGGCCATTTTACAGGCTGCTTGTGTCCGTTTTGAAACATGACAGCATTTTGCTGAAATAAAGCTGTTTTTACGAAACTGAATGTCTCTTTCTCATTATTTTGAAATCGCGATAATTTGCGAATTCTACAGGTAACAGAGAGGATTGGTAAGGGCAATGCGGTTGATGTGGTGTACATGGACTTCCAAAAGGTGTTTGATGAAGTTACAGATAATAGGCTTGCCAGCAAAGTTGAAACCCATGGAATAAAAGGGACAGTGGCAGCATGGATACAAAATTGGCTAAGTGACAGGAAACAGAGAGAAGTGGTGAACGGTTGTTTTTCGGACTGGAGGAAGGTATACAGTGGTGTTCCCCAGGGGTCGGTACTAGGATAACTGCTTTTCTTGATGTATATTAATGACTTAGACTTGGGTGTACAGGGCACAAATTCAAAATTTGCAGATGACACAAAACTTGAAAGTATAGTGAACAGTGAGGAAGATAGTGATAGACTTCAAGAGGACATAGACAGACTGGTGAAATGGGCGGACACGTGGCAGATGCAACTTAATGCAGAAAAGTGCGAAGTGATACATTTTGGTAGGAAGAACAAGGAGATGCAATATAAACTAAAGGGTACAATTCTAAAGGGGGTGCATGAACAGAGAGACCTGGGGATATATGTGCACAAATCGTTGAAGGTGGCACGGCAGGTTGAGAAAGTGGTTAAAAAAGCATACGGGATCCTGGGCTTCATAAATAGAGGCATAGGGCTGGATTTTGTCAATGGGGATGTGATGGAGGTGGGCCTCCCACTTTTTGGGTTGTAGTCCCGCCTCCATCGACTTGTGGCCAACCCACTGTATTTTCCATTGATTGACCTTGTTAAGGCCTTAGAGAGGATGCAGAAAAGAATTACAAGAATGGTTCCAGGGATGAGGGACTTCAGTTACGTGGATAGACTGGAGAAGCTGGGTTTGTTCTCCTTAGAGCAGAGAAGGTTGAGAGGAGATTTGATAGAGGTGTTCAAAATCATGAGGGGTCTGGACAGAGTAGATAGAAAGAAACTGTTCTCATTGGCGGAAGGGTCGAGAACCAGAAGACACAGATTTAAGGTGATTGGCAGAAGAACCAAAAGTGACATGAAGAAAAACATTTTGGCGCAGCGAGTGGTTAGGATCTGGAATTCACTGCCGGAAAGGGTGGTGGAGGCAGATTCCATCATGGCTTTCAAAAGGGAATTGGATAAGTACCTGAAGGAAAAAAAATTGCAGGGCTACAGGGAAAGGGCGGGGGAGTGGGAATAGCTGAAGTGCTGTTGCAGAGAGCTGGCATGGGCTCGACGGGCCGAGTGGCCTCCTTCTGTGCTGTAACCATTCTATGATTCTATGATTCTAAGTAAAATTAATAAAATATAGTGGATCTAGAGAACAGACTCAGGGTTCCCAAAAAAGTCACATCATAGTATGGACCAAGGGACTAGCGGCAGACCAGGGGAATAGCGACAGCCAAGATAGGGCCACATGCCCATGCTCTTATTACACCCAACGCTCAGGGCATGTGAGGTACCGAGAACAGGCTGTAGCCCATCAGAGGCTGACAACTAGCCGGTGATTGACAGGTGGGAATAAAATGCCAAATGCAAACTTGGAAGGGGGAAAATAAAGAAAATGGAAAATACAAATGAATAATTTACAAAGTGAAGTACTTTTGTGGAGGATCATTATTGTTCAGACTAATAATGATTGTAAATACATGATATCTGTTCAGTCCAATAAGCACTGTAAACATCTAATAGTGGGATCGTTCACTTTAGCCCAATTTCCATGTCAAACAAAGACAAATTTCAAACAGAGTACTGGGGTTCGTTGCTAGATGAATAGAATACAAAATCAAGGAAATAATGTTAAACTTATATAGAACCATTGGTTAGACCACACTTGGAGCACTGTGCCCAGTACTGGTCTCCATATTACAAAAATAATGTTGAAGCACTGGAGAAAGTGAAGACAAGATTTACAAGGATGTTACCAGAATTGAGAGGATGCAACTATCAGGAAAGATTGAGCAATCTGGGGCTCTTTTCCCTGGAAAAGTGAAGACTTAGAGGAGACCTGATAGAGGTCTTTAGAATTATGAAGGGGTTTGATAGGGTGGATGTGGAGAAACTGCGTATCAATGTCTTTGGATGGGCCCTTGATTGCCCAGTACAATAGCCCCCGTTTGTGTATGGAAAACCGATTCCAGCACTTATATTTCTTGCTTAGGTGTTAAAAAATGCAAAACGATCGCGTCTTGTAGTACTGTCCGATCTTGCTGAAATGTTTATTGAAACGCCATCTTGTCTGCCTACTGAAAAATCTGGAACCTTCTGCCACGAGGCGCGGCGGCCATTTTACAGGCTGCTTGTGTCCGTTTTGAAACATGACAGCATTTTGCTGAAATAAAGCTGTTTTTACGAAACTGAATGTCTCTTTCTCATTATTTTGAAATCGCGATAATTTGCGAATTCTACAGGTAACAGAGAGGATTGGTGAGGGCAATGTGGTTGATGTGGTGTACATGGACTTCCAAAAGGTGTTTGATGAAGTTACAGATAATAGGCTTGCCAGCAAAGTTGAAACCCATGGAATAAAAGGGACAGTGGCAGCATGGATACAAAATTGGCTAAGTGACAGGAAACAGAGAGAAGTGGTGAACGGTTGTTTTTCGGACTGGAGGAAGGTATACAGTGGTGTTCCCCAGGGGTCGGTACTAGGATCACTGCTTTTCTTGATGTATATTAATGACTTAGACTTGGGTGTACAGGGCACAAATTCAAAATTTGCAGATGACACAAAACTTGGAAGTATAGTGAACAGTGAGGAAGATAGTGATAGACTTCAAGAGGACATAGACAGACTGGTGAAATGGGTGGACACGTGGCAGATGCAACTTAATGCAGAAAAGTGCGAAGTGATACATTTTGGTAGGAAGAACAAGGAGATGCAATATAAACTAAAGGGTACAATTCTAAAGGGGGTGCATGAACAGAGAGACCTGGGGATATATGTGCACAAATCGTTGAAGGTGGCACGGCAGGTTGAGAAAGTGGTTAAAAAAGCATACGGGATCCTGGGCTTCATTAATAGAGGCATAGGGCTGGATTTTGTCAATGGGGATGTGATGGAGGTGGGCCTCCCACTTTTTGGGTTGTAGTCCCGCCTCCATCGACTTGTGGCCAACCCACTGTATTATCCATTGATTGACCTTGTTAAGGCCTTAGAGAGGGTGCAGAAAAGATTTACAAGAATGGTTCCAGGGATGAGGGACTTCAGTTACGTGGATAGACTGGAGAAGCTGGGTTTGTTCTCCTTAGAGCAGAGAAGGTTGAGAGGAGATTTGATAGAGGTGTTCAAAATCATGAGGGGTCTGGACAGAGTAGATAGAAAGAAACTGTTCTCATTGGCGGAAGGGTCGAGAACCAGAAGACACAGATTTAAGGTGATTGGCAGAAGAACCAAAAGCGACATGAAGAAAAACATTTTGGCGCAGCGAGTGGTTAGGATCTGGAATTCACTGCTGGAAAGGGTGGTGGAGGCAGATTCCATCATGGCTTTCAAAAGGGAATTGGATAAGTACCTGAAGGAAAAAAAATTGCAGGGCTACAGGGAAAGGGCGGGGGAGTGGGAATAGCTGAAGTGCTGTTGCAGAGAGCCGGCATGGGCTCGACGGGCCGAGTGGCCTCCTTCTGTGCTGTAACCATTCTATGATTCTATGATTCTAAGTAAAATTAATAAAATATAGTGGATCTAGAGAACAGACTCAGGGTTCCCAAAAAAGTCACATCATAGTATGGACCAAGGGACTAGCGGCAGACCAGGGGAATAGCGACAGCCAAGATAGGGCCACATGCCCATGCTCTTATTACACCCAACGCTCAGAGCATGTGAGGCACCGAGAACAGGCTGTAGCCCATCAGAGGCTGACAACTAGCCGGTGATTGACAGGGGTGGGAATAAAATGCCAAATGCAAACTTGGAAGGGGGAAAATAAAGAAAATGGAAAATACAAATGAATAATTTACAAAGTGAAGTACTTTTGTGGAGGATCATTATTGTTCAGACTAATAATCATTGTAAATACATGATATCTGTTCAGTCCAATAAGCGCTGTAAACATCTAATAGTGGGATCGTTCACTTTAGCCCAATTTCCATGTCAAACAAAGGCAAATTTCAAACAGAGTACTGGGGTTCATTGCTAGATGAATAGAATACAAAATCAAGGAAATAATGTTAAACTTATATAGAACCATTGGTTAGACCACACTTGGAGCACTGTGCCCAGTACTGGTCTCCATATTACAAAAATAATGTTGAAGCACTGGAGAAAGTGAAGACAAGATTTACAAGGATGTTACCAGAATTGAGAGGATGCAACTATCAGGAAAGATTGAGCAATCTGGGGCTCTTTTCCCTGGAAAAGTGAAGACTTAGAGGAGACCTGATAGAGGTCTTTAGAATTATGAAGGGGTTTGATAGGGTGGATGTGGAGAAACTGTTTCTACTTGTGGGTGAGTCCAGAACAAGGGGAACAAATATAAGATAGCCACTAACAGATTAAATAAAGAATTTAGATTCATAGAAACTTACAGCACAGAAGGAAGCTATTCGGCCAGTCATGCCTGTGCTGGCTCTTTGAAAGTGCAGTCATGCTTAGTCCCACGTCCCTGCTTTTTGTCCGTAACCCTGTAAGTTGCTCATCCTCAAGTACCTATCCAACTCTGTTTTATGGAATCAGCTTCTACCATCTTTTCTTTTTTTTTTATTCGTTCCTGGGATGTGGTCATCGCTGGCAAGGCCAGCATTTATTGCCCATCCCTAATTGTCCTTGAGAAGGTGGTGGTGAGCCACCTTCTTGAAATGCTGCAGACCTTGTGGTGAAGGTACTCCCACAGTGCTGTTAGGGAGGGAGTTCCAGGATTTCCACAATGTCAGCTGGTCCGTCCGATTTTATTCTTATTATTGTTTTTCGGAGTGGTTTGTTACAACTGAGTGGCTTGCTGGGCCATTTCAGAGGGCAGTTAAGAGTCAACCACGTTGCTGTGGGTCTGGAGTCACATATAGGCCAGACCAGGTAAGGACGGTAGATTTCCTTCCCATTCGTGAACCAGATGGGTTTTTACGACAATCCGATAGTTTCTGACACTAGCTTTTTAGTCCAGATTTATTTAATTAACTGAAATTAAATTCCCCAGTTGCCTTGGTGGGATTTGAACTCATGTCTCATGGATTACTAGTCTAGTAACATAACCACGATGCTACTGTTCCAGTTCAGGTAGAACATTCCAGATCCCGACAGCTCTCAGTGAAAAAAATTCTCCTGATCTCCCCTCTAGATCTTTTTCCAATGATTTTGTATCTATGACCTCTAGTTATTGACCCACTCGCCAGAGGGAATATTTTTTCCCTATTTACTCTATCAACCCCTCTCATCATCTTGAAAACCTCTATTAGGTCAAAGAGAACAGTCCTAACTCTTCCAACCTCTTCTCATAATTGAAGTCCCTCATCCTTGTTAACATCCTGGTAAACTTCCTCTGTACCCTTTCTAATGCCTATACATCTTTCCTGAAATGTGGTGCCCAGAATTGTCCACAATACTCCAGCTGAGGCCTGACCAGTGATTTATAAAGTTCTCTGCTTTTATATTCTATTCCTCTATTTATAAAACCAAGTAACCCATATGCTTTTTTGTCCACCTTATCAACTTGCCCTGCCACCTTTAAGGATTTGTGTATATGGACAACAAGGTCTCTCTGCTCATCAACACTTTTCAAAAACGTGCCATTTATAGTATACTGTCTTTCCATATTAGTCCTCCCAAAGTGCACCACTTCACACTTCTCTGCAATGAACTCCATTTGGCATGTTGCTGCCCATTTCACCATCCTGTCTATGTCATCCTGAAGCCTATAACTATCCTCATCATAATCTTCTACTTTGTATCATCTGCAAACCGTATAATGTTGCTCCCTACACCCGAGTCTAGGTCGTTTATAAAAATTGCAAAGAGTAATGGACCCAAAAACTGACTCTTGGGGAACACCACTGCAAACCACCTCCCAGTCTGAAAAACATCCATCCACCACCACCCTTTGCTTCCTGCCATTGAGCCAATTTTGTATCCATACCGCCACTTTCTCCTTAATTCCATGGGCTTCCATCTTCTTAATAAGCTTCCTGTGTGGCACTTTGTTGAATGCCTTCCGAAAGTCCATACATACAACATCTACTGCACTACTTTGATCAATCTTCTCTGTTACCTCGTCAAAGAATTCAATCAAGTTCGTCAGACAGGATTTACCTTTAACAAATCCATGCTGGTTCTCCTTGATTAACCCATGCCTTTCCAAATGAAAGTTTATTTTGTCCCTGATAATGTTTTTCAATAACTTCCCACCACCGACATTAGGCTGACTGGCCTGCAATTTCCTGGATTATTCCTCTCCCCTTTCTTGAATAGTGGTATAACATTAGCAACCCTGCAGTCCTCCGGCATTACTCCTGTATCCAATGAGGACTGAAAGATTGTGACCAATGCCTCTGCTATTTCTACCTTTGCTTCTTTCAGCAACCTAGGATGCATTCCATCTGGACCAGGTGACTTACCAGCTTTCAGTAATGCTAAGCTTTTAGTATGTCTTCTCTATCTATTATTATCCTGTCCATAACTTCCCTCTCCTCTTTTAGTGTAACCTTCACATCAGAGGCTTCCTTTGTGCAGACAGATGCAAAGTACTTATTTAATATAAAAACAGAAAATGCTGGAAATACTCAGCAGGTCAGGCAGCATCTGTGGAGAGAGAAACAGAGTTAACATTTCAGGTCGATGACCCTTCATCAGAACCTGAAGGTCATCGACCTGAAACGTTAACTCTGTTTCTCTCTCCACAGATGCTGCCTGACCTGCTGCGTATTTCCAGCATTTTCTGTTTTTATTTCAGATTTCCAGCATCCGCAGTATTTTGCTTTTGTATTAGTACTTATTTAATACTTTTGCCATGTCCTCTGCCTCCACATGAAGATTTCCTTTTGGGTCCTTAATAGGCCCAACATTTTCCCTAGCAAACCGCTTACATTTTATATGTTTATAAAAAGTTTTAGAAGGAATTTTGTTACAGAGAGTGGTGTGAATGTGGAACTCGCTGTCACATGAAGTAGACAGCACTGACGCGTTGTGAAGTATAAACCAGTTGAACCAAATGGCCTGCTTCTGTGCTGTAGATTTTATATAATGTAATTCTAGGCTCGGAAACATTGGCAACAGCGTTCAAGGTGCCAGCACTTCCTGAACACCTGTTCACAGTTCTCCTGCTGGGTGCTGAGCACAGCCAGACCTGGTTCAGCTGCGCACATCCACGCTAAAAGCCACTGTCATGTAACAGTCGGCTAATATTGTGAGAATCCCTGGTGCTGGCACAAACTGCGAGGGACTATAGAAGGAACCATAGAAATGAAAACCGCTCTGAAGAATGGAACAGTCATGCTGGCCCAGAACAGGACAGCAATTGAGAGGCAGCATCGGGTTTTAAGGAAGGGGAGATGGAGAGGCAGAGTGGAGCACAACAGTAGGGGAAAGAAACATCTTTTGAGGCAGGCGTGGTAGCTATGGGGAGAAGAATTGCAGACAGTGGGGCAAGAAAGCGTAATGGGAGTCCCAGTGACGGGAAATTGCCAAGGCACAACCTCGGCCAGGGCAATGGTTAAACAAACTTGTGGACAAAAGTGGGCAGAAGTGCCACAAAGACCTATTATTTTTTTTTTAAAACATTAAACTAAAGATACAGTAACAGATGGGGCCAAAGCAGGAGATAAATCATTTTTTTGTACTGCTGCAATTCAGATGATCAGAGGCAGGGAGGTAGACAGGTGGTTGATAAGAACAGTGAGAGGCCTAGAATGGAGGGGGGAGCTTAAAAAAAGTTAAAAATTAGTTTCAGAATTATTGATAGTAAAATAAAAATATATATTGACAGAAATTACAGTTTAAAGTTTTACCTGCACAGATCTGAAAAAGAAAGTTCAGGTTTGGTTCACAAAGCCAACCACTGGCCACATTACACATTTACAATGTGATTCTAGTATCACAGACTGTCACATTCATGGCAAAATTCAATTAAATTAGTGACAGGGCAGGTGTTACCAGATGTAATACCAGGTGTAGATACAATTAACATTGAAATCTCCGTAATGAATCTTGACAGGTGTCAGGACATATCGATTTTAATGATGAATTTGATTAATAGCAACATTTATGGCAATTTTGGAACCAGAGAAATAGAGTTAATTGGAGGAGTTTCTCTGCAGTACAGACGGAGGAGCGATGCAAAACTGAGGCTCTACAGTGTTATCATTGGCGGGAGAGCATAATTACAGTGATAAGTTTACATAGCCAGTTTCCATTGTAAATATGAGCATAGGAATTTATAATGAGAAAAGATGACAAAGTTTGACAAAAACATGACAACAGGAAGTAAAGTTTTGTAGATAGGTAGTGTGTGTAAGTGTAATATATAAAATATACCAGTTGATCTCCCATGCTGTTGCATGGGGAGTCAAGACCAAGTTCATTATCCAGGTCAAACAGGTTATAAAGTTGTGGGATAACTGGACCTGGGTAGGTATGGGGAGATAGAGAGACAAGGAGAGAAGAAGAGGGGGCAACAGAAGATTATGAAGGGGTATATGGCACTGTGTCAGGGCCCATTTCTTAACAGTGAGGGTGGAGGAGGAGTCAGGGAGGGGAGAGGGTAAGTGCATTTTTCTTGTGGGGGGACCCACTTGTAGGTTTTCAGCTTAGGGTGAGGAATAATGCTGAGTTGCTTCTGGGTGAGGGGCTGGAAGAAGCATCAGTTGTTTCTCAGTGGGTGGGGAATTTACTTCTCATTGAGTGGTAGCTGTTACTGCTCGCAGAAGCAAGAATAGACCCAAATTTGTTCTACGTTGGGGTGGGAGGGGCAGGCTTAAACTCAGCAATGGGTGGGGATTTGCTCTTAGTGAGAGAGAGGATTCATCTGAATTTGTGCTTAATTGGTGGGATCGGCTCAGTTTGTGCCCAGTGGGTTGGGGTGGGGGAGGGGGCAGAGGGGGAAAAGGCTGCATATTTCAACAGTGGTTGGGTAAAGTCGTCTTTGTCTATAGCTGGGGATGGGGGTGGAAGGTCAGATGTGTCCATACTATGGATGTGGATAGCAGGACCTTTTTGTCCACAGTAAGAGCCAGGGAAGACCAAGTTTGCCTTCACTGAGGGGTGTTTGGTTGAATTTCTGTTGAGTGAGAGGATGGGAGATTAGTAACCGTATTTCTGTTCAGTTGGGGGTGCAGCTATTGGATTTCTTATTGGGTGTGGTGGTTTGTGTACTGATTTTTGTTCAGTGGAGGGGTGGCTGGGGCCTAATTACTGGTGAGTGGGACTTGGGGTGCATGTCAGTAGGTGAAGGTTGATAACTGTATTTCTGCTCAGTTGGGGAGTTGATGAAGAGATTTCTTCCTGGTAGTGTAAGATTAGGATCACAGGCCACACACAGATTACCCAAAGGGTTTTAGCAGTTGCAAGGCTTTTATTAAAGAGCTACAGTTTTAAAGCATAATCAGATATGACATATGGTTTAAGCTGAGTATAATAGACATACAACCCGTGACAGTAGAGAGCGAGCTACGACTCCCGAATCGGAATGCCACGACTGGACGGACGGTGAGGCAGTACGGTGGTCTCGGATTGGGTGGATTCCTGCAGTCTGCTGCAGCGGTCACTTCTGTTGGGTCATCTCTCGAGCTGTTGGAGGTGTTAGGCCGTCAGCCACCTCAGAGGCTAAACTTGACCAAAGTGTTAGGCCGTAGCCACCTCGGGGAAGCCTTCGCCCCTAACTGCCTGATTTCCTCTCTCGGTCATCTATATTTATAGTTATTTCGGTGGGCTGGTAATCACCTGGTGTCAATCAGTTGATCCCCCATCCTATTGTCCAATTGTGAAGCGGGAAGGCATCCCTCACCGTCCCTTTCTGCATGGCTGACGAGGCCTCCCTCTTATCTTTCTGAGGAATGTTTTGTTATGTTTCTTTAAGGACATTTTATGACTTTCGGCTCCATTTTTGTCTATTATCCCCCACCCTGTGTTGTTTTGCATTGTACGATTCCCTTATCGCTTCTATTTGTCTTTTGATGCTTGATATTCGACCTTGCTGGCATTTCTGCTATCTGTTCCCGGCTGCATGTTGTCAGTCTCTGTTCTAAGAATTAAAACCCATCTTTGAATCTAACAGCTATTTCTTACAGTAGGGAGTGGGAGGGGTAGTTCCTGTTTGTGGGTGGGGTGAAAACTGATTTTGGCTCAGCATGTGGTGGGAGGGTGCCCAGATTTGAGATCCACCTGCAGATTTTTTAGTTCTAGTTGGATTCTGAAGTATGTTCAGATTAAAGAGCTCACTGAACATTTATGCATTCCACATAAATCCTGAGGGATATGGCTTAAAACTATTTTCTGTTATCAAAGGGCAAGAGAAGTCAGGAATGTAATTTACTGTGCAGTACTACAGATTTGGCTTATTCCAAGAGACTGTTCTAACTACTGCATAAGTGCTGATGAGAGCTGTGATGAACCCTGTGTTATAAATGATAGTTGTCTAGTGCTAGTCTAATCTGCGGAACTTCATGGCTTGATTTTGTAAATACATTTGACTAGTTGTTTCAGAATTTCTGATTTGTATGTAATATTTTCCATCCATCTGAAATGAGATTGGGAGTGAAGCATGAAGCTGCATTCAATCCAGCAGCAGTAGTGGAATTGGGTTAATTGTTAATCCCTGGACAGAAAGTGAAAATATGTAGATTTTAGATTGACAGGGATATGAATTACTTAGGAAATAGTTGACAAGCCATTGAAGAAGAAAATAGTACAGCAGAGTCCAATATTGTTACACTAATCTGTAATAGACAAGGATATTATTATCTGTGCCTGAATGTAACTTGCACCTTAACTAGTCACTGCTTTTGTACTTTAGTGCTGTTGAGGGAGAAAGGAAATTAGTGAAACTTATTGGAGCCTTACTGACAGTTTCTTAAAGCTACACCATTTCTGTTAACTGTGCCTGCTTCCCCAGGTCATTGTGTGCTACTTGGAGATGACCTATGGGTGTTCCTCTGGGCATCACGCTCTATTTTCAGGTTCTGAAGCAGGCTGGTTGGCAGCAATGAGGCTGTTGAAGCCCTCTATTATGGCTGTCTCAATCTGATTCCGCGCCATGGTATATCCAGACAAGACTGAATTTGGGGCAACATTTTAGCCCTGATTATCCAAACTGTGCACCCTTTGAGCAGGGCTTCATGCTAGGAGTGCTGGATTGTGGAATTACACTATGTGTAAATAACTTATTTAGTGTAAACAGTTATATTCTGAATATATGATCTGAGTTGTATAGTATAATGAGTTGTGAAAGTGTTGCGATTTCAGTTGTTTTTCTTTCTGATCTTAATAAGATAGCTTTCAAAGTGCTTTGAAACCTGGTCCCACGCAGATCATTGAACATGCTGAGGGAGTGCTCAGCAGTAAGGGAATAGCGGGTATTGGCACGGATGATGATGTGTCTCATGGTGCCACATCTGTAAAACTGAGCCGTCCTGCTCACACGAGTGCAGAACAATGAATCCTTATACCATTGGGGTATGCACTGGAAATAGTGTAAGATGCCACTGTATAATCCTGGTTTCTTTAACTCTGAGGAAAAACACCATGCTGGCAGAACATGTAGCTTAATGTAAATCTAGTAATTCAAGTTTATTGTAGTAGAAGTAGAAATACTGAAGCAAGAATAAATCAGCATATTAGACATCAAGATATTACTTAACTTTCATTGGCACATTAAGCTATCTTTTGAGTTCAACATAAAAAACGGCTCGAGGATTCTTAGTCATTTTTTTTCCAGGGTCCTTTAATGGAGGTTATAAAACATACATGGGCTTTTAGACACCATGGAACTTCAGCCCACAAATGTGACATAGAGCTGAACAGTGAATCACATGACTGGCAGTAGCTGTCATATTTATTCCCAACCTCAGCTGCCCCTGGATACAGAACTGTCAATCAAAAACAGAGCAAACACTCAATGGTAGGAGATGGCCAGATTCCATATTAATGACACCTAGTATCTACTTTAACTAGGAAGTGCTAATGTTGGTATAATAGCCCCAATCCTAACTCAGGATGGGAGTCGGTGGGTGGGACCAAGGTAGATGGGAAACCATCCTGACCTCGGCAGCGTGACGCCCGGGAGATGATTTTAACTCCCGGGCCTCAACTGCAAAGGCCCCATCAGTCTCCTGCCTGAAACTGGTGGGAAGCAGTGGCTGGCCGGTGGGCGTGGGTGGAATGTCGGGTGGCAGGACTGAACGATTATCATACCACGTCGATTCTCCTCAGTTAGCACCAGGAGTGCACATGAAGAATTTGGGCCCTTCAGTTGCCAGCAAATTTGTGTACAAGTAAGGCTGAAGAATAGAGCTCAAAGAAAGAAAGAACTTGGATTTATGTAGCACCTTTCACACCCTCAGGATGTCCCAAAGCGCTTTACAGACAATGAAGTACTTTTGAAGTGGAGTCAATGTTGTCATATAGGAAACGCGGAAGCCAATTTGCACGTAGCAAGGTCCCACAAACAACAATATGATAATGGCCAGATAATCTGTTTTAGTGATGTTGGTTGAGGGATAAATATTGGCCAGGAGACCGGGGAGATCTCCCCTGCTCTTCCTCTACTGGACTTGATTGTCAAGCCTAGATTTTGTCGAGAGTCGAGAGTGAGGCACAGCTAAATCTCTATTTCACCCGAAAGGAGTATTTGTCCGTTCCATTTCCCCAAGACGTCCGCCCTCACCCCTTCCCTGCCTTCTCAGAACCATGATAGGGTCCCCCTTGTCCTCGCCTTCCACCCCACCAGCCTCCACATTCAACGGATCATCCACTGCCACCTCCACCATGATGCCACCAGCAAACACATCTTCCCCTCCCCTGCCTTTTCAGCATTCCAAAGGGACCGTTCCCTCCGTGACACCCTGCTCCACTCTTCCATCACCCCCAACACTTGTTCCACTCCCCCCGACATCTTCCCATGCAAGCGCAGGAGATGCAACAATGGCCATTTCACCTCTTTCCGTCCCACCGTCTAGGCCTCAAACACTCCTTCCGGGTGAAACAGCGATTTACTTGCACTTTTTCCAACTTATTGTTCGCTGTTCACGGTGTGGTCTCCTCTACATTGAAGAGACAAAACGTAGATTCGGTGATTGCTTTACTGAACACCTCTGTTCAGTTTGCATTGGTGACCCTGAACTTCAGTCGCTTGCCACGTTAATTCTCCATTCCACTCCCACTGTCTGCCCTTGGCCTCCTACATTGTTGCAATGAAGCTCTTTTGTCTCTATACTTGTCCCATTATCACTTTATTTTGCCTTACACCAACGTTTAATCACTTCTGCTCTCCCCCTTATCACTGATCTTTCCATTTTGTTCTAAATCCGTCTTTCAGATGAGATGTTAAACCGAGGCCCCATCTGCTCTCTCAGGTGGACGTAAAAGATCCCATGGCACAATTTCGAAGAAGAGCAGGGGAGCTATCCCCGGTGTCCTGGCCAATATTTATCCCTCAATCAACATCACTAAAAAACAGATTATCTGGTCATTATCACATTGCTGTTTGTGTGAGCTTGATGTACACAAATTGGCTGCCGCGTTTCCCACATTACAAGTGACTACTCTCCAAAAGTACTTCATTGGCTGTAAAGCGCTTTGAGACGTCCGGTGGTCATGAAAGGCGCTATATAAATGCAAGTCTTTCTTTCTTTTTATTCCTTTCCCCTTGCCATGGCTCTGTGCTTGCTTAAAATCTGTTCATCTCTAACATCTTCCAGTTCTGATCAATGGTCATTGACCTGAATAATGACCCAGATTTTGCTGCACTAATAACAGCTGTCAGTGCTCACCGTTATTACAGGGTAAAAATGACAGCAACTTCTGGTGTCTGCACATGCGCAGTTAAATGCAGAAACCCGGAAGTTGCTGTCAGTGATACCCTGCTCCTCCACAGGGTGCACTGTTGCAGTCTTCGCCGATGGAATCTGCACAGAAATCACAGTAATGGCGTGAACTTATGGTAATTACCCACTAGTCTCGCACTAAAGACAGATGAAAAAGTTAGTGCTAGTGCAATCAGGAGTAACTAAGTTTTTAACAGTGTAATAAGTGACAATTATTGCTAAACAACCTCTCTGGCCCTGAAAAATTAATTTTAAAAGTGGAGCCTCATTCCCTCAGAAGAAAATTAATGTTGTAGATTTAAAAAAAAATAAAAAATTGGTGTTTAGTTTTTCTGTTTTTCTCCGTTATGTCTCTCCCTTAATCCCATGTGTATGTCCCTTTCTTAATTTCACTTCCTGAACAATGATTTAAATATAATTTATATTTCCTGTTTTTTTACTTCCTGCTTTGCAGTCTGCGTGCCTCAGTGAGGATTATTCAATATGATTGGTCGAAGAGCATCCTTGCTGCTTTACCTGCTCACAGACTCCACAGATATGGGTACGGTAGCATAGTGGTTATGTTACTGGACTAATAATCCAGAGACCTGGACTAATGATCTGGAGACATGAGTACAAATCCCACCATGGCAGCTGGGGAATTTAAATTCAGTTAATTAAATAAATCTGGAATAAAAGGCTAGTATCAGTAATGGTGACCATGAAACAACCGGATCAACATCTGGTTCACGCATGCCCTTTAGGGCAGGAAATCTGCCGTCCTTATCCGGTTTGGCCAATATGTGACTCCAGACCCACGGCAACATGGTTGATTCTTAACCGTCAACCACTCAGTTATATCAAACAGCTACGAAAAACTATAATAAGAATAAAACTGACAGATCACCCGGCATTGACAAAGGCACACCCAGCCCAGTCCTCCTCACTAACATCTGGGGACTTGTGCCAAAATTGGGAGAGCTGTTCCACAGGCTAGTCAAGCAACAGCCTGACATAGTCATATTCAGAATCATACCTATCAGCCAATGTGCCAGACTCCTCCATCACCATCCCTGGGTATGTCCTGTCCCACCACCAGTGGCACAGTAATATACAGTAGGGAGGGAGTGGCCCTGGGAGTCCTCAACATTGACTCTGGACACAGTGGAGTCTCATTGCATCAGGTCAAACACGGGGAAGGAAACCTGCTGATTACCACCTACCGCCCTTCCTCAGCTGATGAATCAATACTCCTCCGTGTTAAACACCACATATGATTGTCCAGATTATGCACAGAAAGGGGATATAGGCAGAAATTTCATCTGTTTTCAAAGAAAATTCTGTCTCCCATTCTCTGCTGTGTCACTCATCACTAGAAAAGACCACCAGTGGAAATAATTTTGGCTTCACAAAAGTTATAATTCAACAAAAATGCACTGCCTGAAAAAGTGGTGGAAGCAGATTCAATATTAACTTTCAAAAGGGAATTGGATATATACTTGAAAGGAAAAAAAGTCCAGGGCTATGGGGAAATAGCGCGGGAGTGGGACTAATTGGATAGCTCTTTCAAAGAGCTGGAACAAGTACGATGGACCGAATGGCCGCCTTCTGTGCTGTAAGATTCTATGGGGGAAAAATTGAGTCGAGCCCCCTTTGGGGCGCTAACTTCGTCGGGGCGCTACTTTTAGCATCCCGAAATAATTAGCACCCCCATGGCCGAAATTCACCAGTAGCGCCCCAAGAGGGAACTGGGGTGCTACTGGAAGCGCCCTGCCTCCCTCTTGGGGCGTTGCGCCGCAGTACTGCAGGCCTTCCTCCCCTTCGTAAAGGGGAGGGGCCTTGCACAGCACGACGTGGGGCCCAGCTGGGCCACCAGGGATCGGAGTGCCGGCAAAAGAGCCCGGCACTCGAGAGAAGTGCCGGGCTCATGGAGCACAGCTGGCACTACGCGGGTGTGTTGCTCAGGAGGCCTGGGGACGGCAATGGGGGCAGGTGCTGGCAGGCGGCCAGCAAGAAAAATGGCCGCCTGGCACCTCCCCTTTAATTTGCGCCACCCCGGCCGCAGGCAGGCCCCCCTGACCCTGTCGGACATAGCGTCCGGTGGTAGGTCGGGGTGCTACCGAAGATCGCGGGCGGGGCGCTGCGCACGGCGATGACGTCATCGCCGGTAGCGCAGCGCCGCGGGGCGCTAATGGTTACCTCTGCCGCTAACCTCCCGCTGAACTTTCGCGCCCAGGCTCTAGTTGCTTTGCCCCCCTTAGCACCCTCTTAGGCGCAAAGAAACCGAATTTTTAGGCCTATGATTCTATGAAAAATAAGACTCATTACGCAAGCTTAGATGGTTTGTGCAGCAAAACTAACCGTGTAAACCTAAATACAAAAGCAAAATACTGCGAATGCTGGAAATCTGAAATAAAAACAGAAAATGCTGGAAATACTCAGCAGGTCAGGCAGCATCTGTGGAGAGAGAAACAGAGTTAACGTTTCAGGTCGATGACCCTTCGTCAGAACTGGAAAAAGCTGGAGATTGAACAGGTTTTTAAGCAAGTGCAGGGGCAGGGAAAGGGGGGAGGGGAGGAAGAACAAAAGGGAAGGTCTGTGATAGGATGGAAGGCAGGACAGATTAAGAGACATTAAGAGATGGTGCAAGGCAAAAGGAGATGGTAATGGGACAAGTTAAGAAACAAAAGATGGCTCTAGATGAAGTGTAAAAAAAAATGAATAGAAAAGAAAAGAATAGGGGCAGAGGTGTAGGGAGTGGTGGTTTGTATCAGCTTCACCTCTGACTTCTGAACGGTTCGAATCGCTCCCACTCCCTTGGTTCTAGACCTTGGACTTATTTGGGGGTTGTGATAAAAAGGTGCAGCAGACAACTAAGTTTGATGCAAGAACTTTGATCTTTAACAGAGTTAACGTTTCAGGTTGATGACTCTGCGTCAGTACTGGAAAAAGCCGGAGATCGAACAGGTTTTTAAGCAAGTGCAGGGGCAGGGAAAGGCGGGGAGGTGCTGTTGTTGTTTGGCGAACCGACCTCTACCTAGCGGAGACTGAACGCCAACTCTCCGACACCTCCTCCTACCTCCGCCTGGAACATGACCCCCATGACTGAACATCAAACCACCATTTCCAAGGCCGTCACTGACCTCATCTCCTCTGGAGATCGTCCCTCCAGGCCGCCAACCTCATAATTCCCCACCCCCGCACAACCTGCTTCTACCTCCTTCCCAAGATCCACAAACAGGACTGCCCTGGTAGACCCATCGTTTCAGCCTGTTTTTGCCCCACGGAACTTATCTCTTCCTATCTCGACTCTATTTTTTCTCCCCTTGTCCAGTCTCTTCCCACCTACATCCGCGACTCTTCCAACACTCTCCGTCACTTTAACAGTTTCCAGTTTCCTGGCCCCAACCGTCTCCTTTTCACTATGGACGTCCAATCCCTCTACACCTCCATCCCCCACCAGGATGGCCTGAGGGCGCTCCGCTTCTTCCTTGAACAGAGGCCCAACCAATCCCCATCCACCACCACCCTCCTCCGCCTGGCTGAACTTGTTCTCACATTGAACAACTTCTCCTTTGACTCCACTCACTTCCTCCAAATTAAAGGTGTTGCTATGGGAACCCGCATGGGTCACAGCTATGCCTGCCTTTTCGTGGAACATTCTTTGTTCCAGTCCTACTCAGGTCCCCTCCCTCACCTCTTTTTCCGATACATTGATGACTCTATCGGTGCTGTTTCCTGCTCTCGCCCTGAACTAGAAAATTACATTTACTTTGCTTCCAATTTCCACCCTTCCCTCACCTTCACATGGTCCATCTCCGACTCTTTCCTTCCCTTCCTCGACTTCTCTTGACAAACATTCACTACAAGCCCACTGACTCCCACAGCTACCTGGACTACACTTCCTCCCACCCTGCTTCCTGTAAGGACTCTATTCCATTCTCCCAGTTTCTCCGTCTCCGCCGCATCTGCTCTGACGATGCCACCTTCCATACTAGTACTTCCGACATGTCTTCCTTTTTCCTCAACCGAGCATTCTCCTCTACTGTGGTTGACATGGCCCGTGACCGTGTCCATTCTATTTCCCGCACTTCTGCTCTTATCCCTTCGCCTCCCTCCCGGAACTACGATAGAGTTCCCCTTGTCCTCACCTTTCACCCCACCAGCCTCCACATTCAACGGATCATCCTCCGCCATTTCCTCCACCTCCAGCGTGATCCCACCACCAAACACATCTTCCCCTCACCTCCCCTTTCAGCATTCCGAAGGGACCGCTCCCTCCACGACACCCTGGTCCACTCCTCTATCACCCCCAACACCCCTTCCCCTTCGCCCGGCACCTTCCCGTGCAAGCACTGGAGATGCAACACATGCCCTTTTACGTCCACCCTTCTCACTGTCCAGGGCCCCAAACACTCCTTCCAGGTGAAACAGCGATTTACTTCTTGCAATTTAGTATACTGTATTCGCTGTTCATGATGCGGTCTCCTCTACACTGGGGAGACCAAACGCAGATTGGGTGACCGCTTTGCGGAACACCTCCGTTCAGTCTGTAAGGGTGACCCCGAGCTTTCGGTCACCTGTCACTTTAATTCTCCGCTCCACTCCCACTCTGACCTCTCTGTCCTTGGCCTCTTGCACTGTTCCAATGAAGCTCAACGTAAGCTCGAGGAACAGCATCTCATCTTTCGATTAGGCACTTTACAGCCTTCTGGACTCAACATAGAGTTCAACAATTTCAGACCATAACCTCTGTAAGGTTTCCAAAATTTGCAGATCCCCAAAACCTAAGGAAAAAGGACTTTGGAACTACCTCAGAGTGATAAAAATGCATTTGGGCCTAACCTAAGGAATTTAAGACCAAAAACCAAGTTTTGGCATTTTTAAAAGACATGTCTGGACTTGTAAGGGAGAAAAGGCTGTGAAGGAAGGTGGGGGCGACCTCTGTAAAAGCAGGTTTTGGATATTGCAGCTAATTACACTGTCTGGGGAACCGGGGTGACCTCACTCAAGCCCCAGCAGACATTAACATTTTAACAATAGACCCACGGAAGAGCAGTCTCCACCCCAATTTACAGAACCCATTAAAGACATGCATAAAACAGATACTCTATAGAAGTCCTAGGCCCAGTCAAGAAACCCAAAACATGAGGACAATTCAAACTCCGATTAAGCAAACAGATCGACAGGATGGAGCCATCCCGAAAACCACTTCACATATTTACAAACCAATCAACTGTAATCAACCAAGGAGATCGACAGGACGCAAGCCATCCCAAAAACCAGTTAACACGCTAGTAAAGTCGTTACTGTTAACGAGACCTCCAAAAATCTTACAATGACCGGGATTTGATTTGGCTTTGATAAGGAAGCTTCAATTAGTATAATTGAAAGGCTGTTTTCTAAAGAAGTCAGTTCAGCAGGTACAACAGTTCAAGTTCAACAGAAGGCAGTTCTGCAGTTTTGAGTTCAATTGAAAGCCTGTTTTCAGCAGAAGTCAGTGCTGGAGTTACAGAGTTCAGGAGAAGCAAGTTGGGCAGTTAAAGATCACAGTTCAGTAAGAAGGGAGTTCTCCAGTTCTCCAGCACAACAGTTCAAGTTTGAGTTCTCCAGTAGAGTTACACAGCAGCAGGGAGTTCAGCAAGCAGTTCTGCAGAAGGCAATTCCACAGCTCTGAAGAGGACAGTTCAACAAAGAAGGCCAACAGCTCCAGAAGCAGGCTGACACGCAAGAAGAAACCAGAGCAACAGTTCCAGTGACTATCAGACACCTCGCAGCAACAAGGGCCTTACGAAACCTTTTACTCAAAAGACTCTAAACCCTAACTCTAAACCGTCAAGGATTCGTTTGGTGAGCATTATCCCTGGTTCTCCAGAGTCCAACCTAGCTAGTGAAGTGGGATTGGGAGGAGTGAAGTATTCTTCTAATGTTATTTCCCTCGCTTGTACCGAAGTGTTCCCCACCTTTAGAGTGTTAAGAGTGTTTGTGTTGTGTTTTTACTTTCTTGAATAAAGATCAAAGTCCTTGCATCAAACTCAGTTGTCTGCTGCACCTTTTTATCACAACCCCCAAATAAGTCCAAGGTCTAGAACCAAGGGAGTGGGAGCGATTCGAACCGCTCAGAAGTCAGAGGTGAAGCTGACACAACCACCACCCCCTACACCTCTGCCCCTATTCTTTTCTTTTCCATTCATTTTTTTTTACACTTCATCTAGAGCCATCTTTTGCTTCTTAACTTGTCCCATTACCATCTCCTTTTGCCTTGCACCATCTCTTAATGTCTCTTAATCTCTCCTGCCTTCCATCTAGAGCCATCCTTTGTTTCTTAACTTGTCCCATTACCATCTCCCTTTGCCTTGCACCATCTCTCAATGTCTCTTAATCTCTCCTGCCTTCCATCCTATCACAGACCTTCCCTTTTGTTCTTTCCTCCCCTCCCCCCTTTCCCTGCCCCTGCACTTGCTTAAAAACCTGTTCGATCTCCAGCTTTTTCCAGTTCTGATGAAGGGTCATCGACCTGAAACGTTAACTGTGTTTCTCTCTCCACAGATGCTGCCTGACCTGCTGAGTATTTCCAGCATTTTCTGTTTTTATGTAAACCTAAAGGTAGCTCAAATATTCCACATTGTGGAACAAAAATCTGATTTTAATGGAAATTAAAATCAGGTGAGTTCAAGAGATTAGTAGCAAAAATGAGGGGGCACGAACTGGAAGTAGCCTTTTGACTTGGGTTGAAAATTGGTTGTGAGGTAGGAGATGGAGAGTGGGGATAAATGGTATGTACTCTGATTGGGGGTTGTGACAAGTAGTGTTCCCCAGGGATGTGTTCTGGGACCTCAACAAGGTTGCATAAACCTGGCTTGTATTCCCTCGATTATAGGAGATTGAGGGGTGATCTGATCGAAGGTGTTTAAAATGTTTAAAAGGATTTGATAGTTTATATACGAAGAAACTATTTCCTCTGGTTCGGGGAGTCAAAAACAAGGGGACATAATCTTAAAATTACAGCTGGCCATTCAGGAGTGAAATCAGGAACCGGTTTTTTACACAAAGGGTCGTAGAAATGTGGAACTCTCGCCCCCAAAAGGCTTTGGATGCTGGGCCAATTGGAGCTTTTAAGACTGAGATATATTTTTGTTAGGTAAGAATATGAAAGGATATGGAGCAAATGTGGAAAAATGGAGTTGAGGTGCAGATCAGCGATAATCTAATTAAATGGGGCAGCAGGTGGGTGAGCGATCCGCTCCACTAGTTTACTGCCCAAATGGTGAAGGTAAAAATGACCCTCAGTGAGTGAGTTGATGGACCCATGATTTGTTTGGATCCACTCTAATTATTGGGTAAATTGGAAAATAATTTTGCCTAGTTTGACATTGGGTTGGATAACAAGAACGGGCAAAAACTTGGCCAAATCCAGATTTTTCCACCATGAATAGTTTTCTGATGGAGAAGGATTTATGAGCATCTGAACTATTTCTTGCACTTTCGTTTTCCAGTCATACAGAAAAGATCTTCCTGGATCTGCAGAGGCATCAAATGGAACAGTAGATGGCAGTATTTAGCTTTAAAAACTGGATTAGTGGCATTGTGGAATAGTTACTGAATGGACAACCAAGATGCAGTTATGAAATAGTTTTACATGGAATATTTTTTTTTGCACAATCTATCTAAATCGATCATTCACAACTCAGTGTAAACTAGTGAACAGGTATAACACTAATCATACAGCTGGCAAAAAATAAAGCTGAATATAAAGTATATTTTTCATATTTAATTCCTTAAAGATGGTGATAATGCATTGCAATATTCCATAAGATGTTTGCACATTTGAAATGTTTATTGTTTCTGAAGGTAGTAAGGTGAATGACATGTTTCCTTTAATTTATAATTCATTTATTCTTCTTGCTAATTGTTGTACTCACTAGAGTTAAGGTCTGGATCACTTGAATTTCATTGAAGTTGAGCTTGAAGTCAAACTTCAAGATTTTCCAACAGATTTGACTTTCTGAAGCTGAGTTTGGGGTCATTAGAAATCACAAAATTTGTCTTCAAGCTCTTGTAACTGTAGCCACTGTCAGTTGTGGCTCAGTGGGTAGCACACTCGCCTCTGATGTTAGAAGGTTGTGGGTTCAAATCCCACTCCATGGAACTCAAGCACATAAATCTAGGCTGACACTCCAGTGCAGTGCTGAGGGAGTGTTGCACTGTCGGAGGTGCTGTCTTTCAGATGAGACATTAAACCGAGGCCCCGTCTGCTCTCTCAGGTGGACGTAAAAGATCCCATGGCACTATTTTGAAGAAGAGCAGGGGAGTTATCCTCGGTGTCCTGGCCAATATTTATCCCTCAATCAACATAACAAAAACAGATTATCTGGTCATTATCACATTGCTGTTTGTGGGAGCTTGCTGAGTGCAAATTGGCTGCTGTGTTTCCCACATTACAACAGTGACTACACTCCAAAAGTACTTAATTGGCTGTAAAGTGCTTTGAGACGTCCAGTGGTCGTGAAAGGCACTATATAAATGCAAGTCTTTCTTTCTTTTTAGCCATTCATCACCAACATTCACTATTAATAGCTGTCAGAAGATACTTTTAGTGTGTTCAAGACGCGGAAAAAGGATGTTGGGGTTAATTTTAACGTTTAAAAGAATCGGACACCTGTTTAACACCCCACCCCATTTTCATTTCCATTGACTTTAATGGAATAGAAAATCGGGCACTGTATAAAACAGGCGGCTGATTCACTGTCGCCCGTTTCTCGCCCGGCAATAAAAGTTAAAAATCCCCCCCAGACTGTTCAGTCAATTCCAATCCTGTATGTAAAAGAAACACACAAAAGAAAACCATCAAAATGGTAACCCACAGGAGTTAAAGTTCTTCCAAAGCTCGTATTCTCCATAAGTTAAAAATGATTTACCATTATCTTTTTATAGAATCAAAAGTTTCAACAAAGTACAATTTTATGGGAAATGAATCCATGGTGAAAAGTATTATTGAGAAGATCTTTTGTTTCTGGAAGTTTTGAAACACAGCATTGTCTCAGTATTTTGTGTTCATTCAAAATACCAAATTTGAAATATGGTAATTATTAAGGGAATAAATTAACTAAAAAGGACAACTGATACTAGTTGGAGCAGTCTGTGGCTATTTTCCCACATTCTTCCAGTCTCCCTCTGAAATTTGCCTCAAACTGCGTTCCCCTGAATGATAGAATGATTTTACTTCTTTGTCACTAAGATTGAAACCATCCATACAGCTGCCTCTGCGACTTCGCTCAACTCAGTCAACCCATGCTTGACCCCTCCGTCCTTGCAAACTTCCGCCCATCTCCAACTCCCATTTCCTCTCCAAAGTCCTTGAATGTGTTGTTGACTCCCAAATCCGAGCTCATCTTTCCCACATCCCCATGTTTGAATCCCTCCAATCAGGTTTCCGCCCCCCACAGTTTTGAAACGGCCATTATCAAAGTCTTATGGATGAGGAAGGTCATTCGGACCATATTAATATATCCCTCCTCATCCTTCGTGACCTGTCTGCAGCCTTTGACACTATTGACCACACCATCCTCCTCCAATGCCTCTCCTCTGTCATCCAGCTGGGTGGGACTGCCTCGCCAGTTTCCATTCTTATCTATCCAGTCGTAGCCAGAGAATCACCTGCAATGGCTTTTCTTCCAGCACCCACACTGTTACCTCTGGAGTTCCCCAACGATCTATCCTTAGCCCCCTCCTATTTCTCATCTACATGCTGCTCCTCGTTGACATCGACGAGTGGGATGAATAATGGCAGATGTAATTTAATGCAGCCAAGTGTTAAATAAAGCATGTGAGAAGGAAAAACGAGCAATATACATACTTCAAGAATGGTGTTGAAGTAATTAAGGATGAAGTTGAAAGAGACCTAGAGTCTTAGTTTACTCAATACTCAACATGTCTATTCAGTGCTGAGCAGCAATCAACAAAGTCAATAGAATTTCTAATTACATAGCCAAAACAGCAGAATACAAGTCTGAGGAAGTCGTAATCAAACTACACGGTGCCCTGGTCAGACTGCACTTTGAAGACTATGTCCAGTTCTAGTCACTAAGAAATGAGAGAGACAATCAAACGTTGCAGGCTATGCAGAAAAGAGCCACAATGGTAATCTCCAGAATCAGGTGTTTGAGTTACTGAGGAAAGACTGGAGAAACTTGGACTTTTCAGGCTGGAAAGGAGGCATCTGAAAGATGACTTTATAGCAGTATATAAAATAGTAAATGGTCTGGAAAGGGTTAATCTGGACTACTACTTTAAATTAAACAGTGAGAGTAGGACAAGGGGATACAGGTACAAAGCAGTAAAAAGCAACTTTGGTTCTTCGTGGAGAGAATGCTCAACATTTGGCATGGACCTCCAAGTAGAGTGGTGGAGAGGCAAAACCCTTGGGGGTAGAAATTAGGTCGCGCCCCATTTGGGGCGCAAATATCGTCTGGACGCAAATATTAGCACCTGGCGCTAATTATCGGCACTGACTGGAAACTTCACTTTTACCGCCCCGGGAGGTGAGTGGAGCGCTAAAGCAGGCGCTGCACACCTGTCTTAAGGCGCAAAGGCCAAGGAGTGAGGCGCTAACTCAGAGCGCTGGCGAAGCTCATGTAATGTCAGTCAGCAATGGAACACACACACAATGGCACGGGCCAGTTCTTAAAGGGGATGGTTAATCTTGCTTTCCATCCACATCCTGTTCATTGCAGCCTTGAATCTTGGCCTAGAGAGACTTGCACATCAAATGTGCTGGAAAGAACAATGGAGAGTACCAGGCAAAGAGCTCAGAGTGCAGCTCCCACAGTCTCTGCTAAATCGATACAAGGAATGGCAAATCAAAATGAACCTGCAAAGTGCTGCTCAGTACCCAAAACTCCTTCCCACAACGTTGAATCTCTCCAGAAATCTCTCCCTCTCTCTCTCTCAGAATGCGTAGTTCAAAAATGCCACCAACAATAAAAGACAGGAAGAGGCCCCCTTTAAATAGCGCCCCCCCCAGCCCCACAGCGATTGATAGCGTTCCAGTCTTCTGGTCGTTGGATGCGCCAGGCGGTAAGGCAGGGGGCGCCACTCAATTTCTGCTCCGGGGTGCCACAAGGGCGTTGCACCATGGAATGACGTCACAATCTGCGCGCGCAGGTGGTCGCAGCGGTTAAGTTTTAGCGCCGCCGCACAATCTCAAGTTAAGTTCTCGAGCGGCGCAAACATCGCTGCGCCCGGGCGTTAGCGGCTTTGCGCCCCATCAGCGCCCTCTTAAGGCGCTAACGGGAGGCGCAACCAACTGAATTTTTACCCCTTTTGGAATCATACAATTAGGTGCAGCAATGGGTGGAGTGTGGGTTTGTTCTGGATGGATATATTAAGATGGTCCGAATGACCTTCCTCATCCATAAGTATTTTGTGATCAGAACATGGATTCTGACTAAAGGTCGTCTACTACAACAACAATTTGCATTTATATAACATCTTTAATGAACAAGATGTCTGAAGGCACTTTACTGAAAAATAATAAGTGGAAAGGACACCAAGCCATGGGAGAGAGCTTAGAGAGATGACAGAAGGGTTTTGAGAAAGGTTTTAAAGGAGCACAGAGAATAGAGAGGCAGAGGGGTTTATGGAGGACATTCCAGTGAGTAGGGTTGACATGACTGAAAGCTTTGTCACAAATGGTGTGTTGAGAGAAGAGTTTGATGCACAGGAGGTCAGAGCTGGAGGACCACAGGAGTCAGAAGATACATGGCTGGAGGAGGCCACAGAAGTAGAGAAGTGCATGGCTGTGGAGGGATTTGAAGACAAGGACACAGATTTTAAATTGGATGTGCTGGGATAAAGGGAACCAGTGTCGGTTAGGAGGAAGGGAGTGATTGGCAAGCAGGACTTCATGTAGGACAAGATGCAGGCAGATGCATTTTGGACAAGTTGTAGTTTATGGAGGGTGGATGATGGAGCATAGGAGTAATTGAGTCTGGAGGTGACAAAAGCATGGGTAAAGGTTTTAGCAGTGCTGGGGAGGGAATGTTTGGGGGAGGGGATGTTTGAGGTAGGGGCAGAGGCAGGCAATGTTGCAGTGGTGGAAGCAAGTGGAATTGGCGATAGGGAGGATGTGGTAATATGAAGCTCACCTCAGGGTTCAATACGACACTGAGGTTGTACCTGGTTTTGTTCAGCCTGAGCTAGTGGCCAAGGAGAGGGAATGACACCAATGACAAGAGTTTATGGTGTGCACCTTGCTGATGATTACACACCAGTTGCGCATTAATGGAATGAAAGCCCTTGTAATTCATGGAGGCAGCAGGATCGCCTGTAGAATCCTGCATAGCGAGATGTGTGGAGTCAATGACACTTTGGACGCTGGAGAAGCCTGCAATCTGCGTGAATACCAGAGCCCTATCCTGCTGTTTCTGGTTGTCCATTAGAATCATGTTGAAATTGTTTGTTTTCATAAGCATGGCACCAGTCACCTGCTTAATGCAAGCATGATTGGCAGACTGACTGATGTTGCTGATATCCCCTGTTTCAGCCTGGAAAGAGTCGGAGCCAAAGAAGTTAAGGACCGTTGTAACCTTGACTGCAAGAGGCAGTGCAGTGCTAGCTGTGGCAGTGGCTGCAGACGTTGTTAAAGGAAATGACACAGGTGTGTGACTGAACATAAGAAATAGGAGCAGGAGTAGGCCATTCAGCCCCTTGAGACTGCTCTGCCATTCAGTAAGATCATGGCTGATCTTCTACCTCAACTCCACTTTCCTGCACTATCCCCATATCCCTTGATTCCCTAAATATCCAAAATCTATTGATCTCTGTCTTGAATATACTCAATAACTGAGCCTCCACAGCCCTCTGGGGTAGAGAATTCCAAAGATTAACCACTCTCTGAGTGAAGAAATTTCTCCTCATCTCAGTCCTAAATGGCCGACCCCTTATTCTGAGACTGTAACCCCTGGTTCTAGACTCCCCAGCCAGGGGAAACATCCGCCCTGCATCTACCCTGTCAAGCCCTGAAAGAATTTTGTATGTTTCAAAGAGATCACCTCTCATTCTTCTAAACTCTAGAGAATATAGGCCTAGTCTACTCAATCTCTCCTCAGAGGACAATCCCCCTATCCCAGGAACCAGTCTGGTGAACCTTCGTTGCACTCCCTCTATGGCAAGTATATCCTTCCTTAGGTAAGGAGACCAAAACTGTACACAATACTCCAGGTGTGGTCTCACCAGGGCCCTATATAATTGCAGTAAGACGTCTTTACTCTTATACTCAAAATCCTCTTGTAATAATGGCCAACATACCATTTGCTTTCCTAATTGCTTGCTGTACCTGTATGTTAACTTTCAGTGATTTGTGTACAAGGACACCCAGGTCCCTCTGAACACCAACATTTTCCAATCTCTCACCATTTAAAAAATACTCTGCATTTCTATTTTTCCTACCAAAGTGGATAACTTCACATTTCTCCACATTATATTCCATTTGCCATGTTCTTGCCTACTCACTTAGCTTGTCTATATCCCCTTGAAGCCTCTTTGCATCCTCCTCACAACTTACATTCCCACCCAGCTTTGTATCATCAGCAAACTTGGATATATTACATTTGGTCCCCTCATCCAAATCATTGATATAGATTGTGAATAGCTGAGGCCCAAGCACTGATCCTTGCAGTACCCATGCCTCCATACACACTGTTCATATGAGAAGATCAGTATGTAACTCTGGGCCTATACACCCCATTGGGAGGGTATGGATTTCTGCCAGCTCTCCTCCACCTCTGTGATTTCCCTGCAGTTCCATGTGGCCGTTCCCCCTGTTGCTGCTGCTATTCTTCCTCTACTCAGAATGGAATAGCCAAAGATTTCCCATTTTCAGAAAAAGAGTGTTGCTAGCACCCGCTTAAACTTCCTGAAGTTTGTCCAGCCACAAGCAAACAAAAGTGATGATGCACCCAAAAATCACAAGCAAGATGTCTGCTAAATTTTTACAGCGATTTAAATTAGAGCAGGTGAGTGCCACTTTAGTGCTGGAACTGGCTGTTTCCTGCCCTGTATTGCCCATAATCTGTGGGTAGGTTTAGAAAGCAGTGGTGGCAGTGCTGAGTAACACAAAAGTGGTGTCAGGGTCTTAATCACATCATAGGACCCTAATGAAAATTATTCATTCGGTTCCCGCCTGTTTCCAATGGGACATTGGCTGCCTAAATCGAGGCCCGCTCAAAATCACAAAATATAAGAACAGAAGAACATAAGAAATAGGAGCAGGAATAGGCCACTTCGCCCCTCGAGCCTGCTCCGCCATTCAATAAGATCATGGCTAATCTAGGGCTCAAAGCCACTTCCCAGCCCGCTCCCCATAACCCTTCACTCCCTTATCTTGCAAAAATTTGTCTATCTCCACCTTAAATGTATTTAATGACCCAGCCTCCACAGCTCTCTGGGGCAGAGAATTCCACAAATTTACGACCCTCTGAGAGAAGAAGTTCCTCCTCATCTCAGTTCTAAAAGGGCGACCCTTTATTCTGAGACTGTGCCCCCGAGTTCTAGATTTCCCCATGAGGGGAAACATCCTCTCTGCATCTACTCTGTCGAGCCCCCTTAGTATCTTATATGTTTCGATAAGATCACCTCTCATTCTTCTAAATTCCAATGAGTATAGGCCCAGCCTGCTCAACCTTTCCTCATAAGTCAAACCCCTCATCTCTGCAATTAACCTAGTGAATCGTCTCTGAACTGCCTCCAATGCAAGTATATCCTTCCTTAAATAAGGAGACCAAAACTGTAAGCAGTACTCAAAGTGTGGTCTCACCAATACCTTGTACAGTTGTAGCAGGACTTCCCTGCTTTTATACTCCAACCCCCTTGAAATAAAGGCCAACATTCCATTTGCCCTTTTGATTACTTGCTGTACCTGCATGCTAACTTTTTGTGTTTCATGCACAAGGACCCACAGGTCCCTCTGAACTGTAGCATTTTGTAATCTCTCTTCATTTAAATAATAGTTTGCTTTTTTATTTTTCGTGCCAAAGTGGATAACCTCGCACTTTCCCACATTATACTCCATCTGCCAAATGTTTGCCCACTCACCTAGCCTGTCTATATCCCTTTGCAAATTCTTTGAGTCCTCTGCACAACTTGCTTTCCCACCCATCTTTGTATCATCTGCAAACTTGGCTACATTACACTTGATCCCTTCATCCAAGTCATTAATGTAGATTGTAAATAGTTGGGGCCCCAGCACCGATCCTTGTGGCACCCCACTAGTTACCATTTGCCAACCAGAAAATGACCCATTTATCCCGACTCTCTGCTTTCTGTTAGTTAGCCAATTTTCTATCCATGCTAATATATTACCCCCAACTCCGTGAGCTCTTATGTTATGCAGTAACCTTTTATGTGGCACCTTATCGAATGCCTTCTGGAAATCCAAATACACCACATCCACTGGCTCACCCTTGTCCACCCTGCTTGTTACATCCTCAAAGAACTCCAGCAAATTTGTTAAACATGATTTCCCTTTCCTAAAACCATGCTGACTCTGTTTGACTGCAGTATGTTTTTCTAAATGCCCTGCTACTGCTTCCTTAATGAAGGACTCCAGCATTTTCCCAACGACAGATGTTAGGCTAACTGGTCTATAGTTTCCTGCTTTCTGTCTCCCTCCTTTCTTAAATAAGGGTGTTACATTAGCGGTTTTCCAATCCGCTGGTTCCTCTCCAGAGTCCAGGGAATTTTGGTATATTGCAACCAATGCATCCACTATCTCTGCAGCCACTTCTTTTAAGACCCTGGGATGCAGGCCATCTGGTCCAGGGGACTTGTCGTCTTTTAGTCCCATTATTTTACCGAGTACTATTTCCTTAGTGATAGTGATTGTCTTTAGTTCCCCACTCCCTGTGGCCCCTTGATTATCCATTATTGGGATGTTGTTAGTGTCTTCTACAGTGAAGACAGATGCAAAATATTTGTTCAGAGTCTCTGCCATTTCCCCATTCCCCATTATTAATTCCCCAGTCTCATCCTCTAAGGGACCAACGTTTACTTTAGCTACCCTCTTCCTTTTTATGTCCCTGTAGAAGCTCTTACTATCTGTTTTAATGTTTCTTGCCAGCTTACTCTCATAATTCATCTTCTCTCTCTTTATTATTTTTTTAGTCATCCTTTGCTGGTTTTTAAAAATTTCCCAATCCTCTGGTCTCCCACCAATCTTGGCAACATTGTATGCCTTCGTTTTCAATTTGATACTATCCTTTACTTCCTTAGTTAGCCACGGATGGTGCTCCCTTCTCTTAAAATCTTTCTTTCTCACTGGAATATATTTTTGTTGAGAGTTATGAAATATCTCCTTAAATATCCTTAAAAGGCAGCCTCTTACAGCAATTCTTGTCAATTTTTTTCTGATTTTTATCCCACTACCACCCCATTCATGCCGAGAAACAGGTTAGGAAGTAGACAAAAATTGGCCCTGTGGTTTAATCAATCCCAGTACCACTACAAAGTATTTTCTGACTTGGTATAACTTTACTGTGCTTACTCACCATGTCCACCTTCACACAGCAGGAAAAATAAACATCATATTTCATTGTTTCATCGACTTAAGAATGCGGAAGGGAGATATTCCCCCAAGACAAATATGATGAAAAGTGTGCTTTAGCCATCTGTTCTGAAAACACATCTCTATATTTGCAATGGTAAGTGAATTTGCTGAAAAGAAACTCATCTTCCGATGAGAAGTGATTCATAATGAGTTTTGCATAAATGTCCTGAGCAATCAAAGTTTTCAGTGTTGTTCGTCCGCTCTGTCCTCCTTCCCAGAATCCTTCTGCCACTTCCACCCTCAGGAATATCCACCATAATTCCAAAGGTGGTAGTAATGTTATGTAGAACCCATTAGGATACAAAGATATGATCGACGTTGTGGACTTGCTTGAAAAAAACCCAATTAAATAAAAGAAAGAAATACTGAACCAAGTGCTCTGTAGCTAAGTGTTATGCTTCACTGGGCAAATGGTTGGATCTTTAACATCAGAGTTATGAGCTGGGGGCTTTGGACTATAACCTCTGTTAGCTAGAAGGAAGGAATCATAAAGAACTTTAATATAAAAAAAATATTACACAGGGCAGTAAGTTAGGCTGATACAAAAATAAGCACCCAGCTAGTAGCCAAATCTATACTCTTAACAAATTGTGCAGAGGCTAAAGTCATAGAAATGGTTGGGAATATGGTTAAACATGTCTGCAAAGATATAATGGACATCATATCAACAACAACAACAACAAATTGTATTTATATAGCACCTTTAACGTAGTAAAATGTCCCAAGGCACTTCACAGGAGTATTAAAAGACAAAAAAATTTGACACTGAGCCACATAAGGAGAAATTAGGGCAGGTGACCAAAAGCTTGGTCAAAGAGGTAGGTTTAAAGGAGCGTCTTAAAGGAGGAAAGAGAGGTAGCGAGGCGGAGAGGTTTAGGCAGGGAATTCCAGAGCTTAGGGCCTTAGCAATAGAAGGCACGGCCACCAATGGTTGAGTGATTATAATCAGGGATGCTTGAGGGCAGAATTAGAGGAGTGCAGATATCTCGGGGGGTTGTGGGGCTGGAGGAGATTACAGAGATAGGGAGGGGCGAGGCCAGGGAGGGATTTGAAAACAAGGATGAGAATTTTGAAATTGAGGCATTTCTTAATGGGGAGCCAATGTAGGTCAGCGAGCACAGGGGTGATGGGCGAACGGGACTTGGTGCGAGTTAGGACATGGGCAGCCGGGTTTTGGATGACCTCAAGTTTACATAGGGTAGAATGTGGGAGGCCAACCAGGAGTGCATTGGAATAGTCAAGTCTAGAGGTAACAAAGGCATGGATGAGGGTTTCAGCAGTGGATGAGCTGAGGCAAGGGCAGAGACGGGTGATGTTACGGACGTGGAAATAGGCGGTCTTAGTTATGCTGCGGATATGTGGTCGGAAGCTCATTTCAGGGTCAAATATGACACCAAGGTTGCGAACAGTGTGGTTCAGCCTCAGACAGATGTTAGAGAGAGGGATGGAGTCATGCCTAGGGAACGGAGTTTGTGGCTGGGACCGAAAACAATGGCTTTGGTCTTCCCAATATTTAATTGGAGAAAATTTCTGCTCATCCAGAACTGGATGTCGGAGAAGCAGTCTGACAATTTGGAGACAGTGGAGGGGTCGAGAGAAGTGGTCATGAGGTAGAGTTGGGTGTCGTCAGCGTACATGTGGAAACTGATGCTGTGTTTTCAGATGATGTCGCCAAGGGGCAACATGTAGATGAGAAATAGGAGGGGGCCAAGGATAGATCCTTGGGGGACACTAGAGGTAACGATGCGGGAGTGGGAAGTGAAGCCGTTGCAGGTGATTCTCTGGCTACGATTAGATAGACAAGAATGGAACCAGGCGAGGGCAGTCCCACCCAGCTAGACGACGGTGGAGAGGCATTGGAAAAGGATGGAGTGGTCAATCGTGTCAAAGGCTGCAGACAGGTCAAGAAGGACAAGGAGGGATAGTTTACCTTTGTCACAGTCACAAAGGATATCGAAGCAAGGCAATCAATAAATTAGACCGCCTTTGATTTTGAAAAAAACGCTTAACTAAATGAAGATGCACAGATGCAATCAATAGCTTGAAGAACATTGGATAATTTGATAATGTGAAAAACGTTAGTTTTTTTTGCAGTGATTGCTATGATCCATGCATTATCAATGCAGCAATGACCTGAGACGAAAACATTGATGTCTGACTGTTGCATGTGATGTCTCCACTGGGGGTCTGAAGGGTAACATTGGCATTAGACAGTGAGTGGTGAAATCTGCTGAAAGACAAAACATGTGAGGGGCTTACAGTCCAAATCATCTTTTAGCTGCCAACATAGATTGTGATGCACTTGTTGAAGCAAAATTTATATTAATGGTATAGCCCAGACTTCTCTGTAAAGTAGTTTATGTATCTTTTAGGAATAGCAGCCATCATGCAGGAGAACTTGCTGAGTAGTGGTACAACTCCAGTTGTAAATTCCTTTTATCAACAGCTAAAGTGCAACAATTATCTGCAAATTGTTACTGTGCAAAGTATAGCATTTTGGCTAAGGTGATGGTGCATGTATATAATACCCAAGGACAAAGACTAGGAGACATCATTAAACAAATTATAATGCAACGGAAGCTTGTGTTATAGGAGGTGCAAAAGAGTCAATGTAACACCACTAAAAATGTTCGTAAGGAAGTGTTTCCTTATTCTAAAAAAAGTGTGAAATGTTTGGCCATGTGTCCAGCCATATATTTCCTTCAGTTTTCTCACTTTAGCAAGAAAGTAGCTATGAATGTTACAGTTTGGTCTCTCTCCCAAGACTTTCAGCTTGTGTTCACAACAAAAAGACAGTTTCAAAAGTGGATTGAGTCCTGTATGAATAAATAGTACACCACAGCACTAATAATTATCCTTTCTGCCACATGGGATATCTCTTGTCCATTCCAAAAGGTGGTAAATACTGTACTCTAAGACTATTATGTTCAGGCTAAAACTAATAGTAATTTACAAATATGATGATTACATGGAAGCAGGGAAACATAGCAGAATACTCGGGGTACAATACTTGATGTACATAATATTTAAAATTGTGTTGAAACAATATAGAGTCAAAAATCTTTTTAAAAATAGCTTTTAAAATTCTGATGTAATGTTATATGAGCAATTTCATATGGAAGAAGCAGTACAAAATAGGGAATTAAAGACCCCAGGCCTGCTGCCTAGTTATAAGCCTGTCATTTGGAAATCAAATGGATTCTTCTCAATGGTCAGGCAATCAAGCCATCAACCATTTCTAAACACCTAACTAGATAAAGAGTGAATAGTCGTCTCTTGGCCATAGAGACAATGAACTTCAGCTTTCCCCAGACTACAAACTTGCATACATTGTTTCCAAAGTGTCTAACCCAGACATCAAGTAATCTTCTGAAGGAATTAACCTCAATACAAGCAACAACATCAAATGAAGGAATCCAATTAGGCCAGGTGACTGTCATTAAAGTGTGGATGAAACAAGAGAGTTTTGTCTATTGGCTACACTCTGAGCCACAGGGAGAAATAAATGCCTGCCTCAGCTCCAGCTAATTAAAACCAATTTTAATCCACATTACTCTGTCCAACTAAAGTTATATAAAATAATACAGTAAAGCAATTTTCTCTTTGATACATGGCAAAGGTCTGCTTCGTAGCAGTGGGTATAAATTGGTTTTCTCTGCTTTATATTCAGATCTATTTTCTTGGTAAGACTCATCAATGTCTTCAGGAGAGGAGCGTCAAAAATAGCTTAATGGCGCCAATATAAATTCCAAAGGAATCTGCAAAATACATGGGGAAGAAGTGGTAATGGCAATGAATTGAGAAGGGTAGGTTATGGTGATATTCTTAATGATGAATGCTCAAGTATTTCAACAGACATAGGAGACTAGACTATTCTTTTGAGGAAGTGAGGTAAGGCTTGTATTTATGACAGCAGATTAGAGCATTGTGGATAGAGATAATTTTGCTTCATTATAAATGATCATGTCACTCTAGACCAGTCCTGAACAATGTTTACCTGCATGAGAGGACATAATCAAACAGCGACTGAGATCACCTGGCAGTGCATACTAACATGAACTGCAAGCAATAAATTGTAATTCACTGATAGCTGATACTCTGCTCTCTAAAGTTTAAAGGATTCTGCCTAATTAGATTTTCTCTTGCTTTGAATTGCAAGCTCAAAAGAGAAGCTAAAAAATTGAATGTCCTGTATGAATGTATATATTAATAGAGGCAGGGCTTTTAAATTAAATTTTAATTCATAATCTTCAGAGAATGATGATTTACAACTTTACTCCAGTGAGCAGTCAGTGAAACCAACAGAAGACTGGGCTAGATCAGTGGCTCCGTGTAGCATTTCATTGCATAGGAAGTGAGTGATCGTATTTCAAAGATAATTGTATGCTGAGAGTTAGTGCAAGTAAAGTATCTTTATTATTTTGATCTTTCAAGAATAATGGCCCAAAAATTAGTGCCGCTACGCGAGAGTACGCACTGTGTACTCTCGCGTATTCTGTCTCCAATTGCCGGTTTTCTGCATGCACTGCGCATGCGCTGAAAACCGGCACTTGGTGAATTCAAAAGGGGGCGGTTCCTAGGTGAACCGCGTGCGCGCTACAGGCTGCGCGCACGCAGTGCACTTAGTGCTTTGGACGCGCAGGTAAGCATGGAAGATTTTAGACATAAAGAAAGGAGGTGTAAGACCCTCTTTTAACAAGGTAAGTACTTAATTAAGTATTTTGAATTTTTTTTAACAGGTATATCTTTTTTAGAGACTTTAAAGACAGGTAAGTTTATTTTTATAACTTTTTAAAAGATTTTAAATTTTTTCAAAAATTTAATTTTTTGTTTAAAATGGTTAATTTATTTAACTATACTTATTTTATTAATGTGATGGTTTTAAAAAAAAATTTAATTGAGGTTTAGCTGTTCTTTTGGGGGGGTATAGTATTCATAGCTTTCACAGCCGTGCTGTGAAAGCTATGAATGAAAGATGGTGTGCTGCCATTGGCTCTAACTGAGTCACGTGATCCCACAGCTCGCACGAATTAACTACGCCTGTGGGATACGAAAGCACTGCACAGCTGCTGTCCAGAACATCAAGTTCGTGCGAGCTCGGACTGAAAAAGCCAGCGCGCAGTGAGAGATCGCGGGAAGGCCTTACCCTCGCACGAAGGCTCACTCACTAATTTTTGGGCCAATAACGTTTATAATTAGTGTAAATATACTGCTTGGACCGAAAACAGTTCAATTACATGTATAATGTAAAATAAATTGGTCTACTGGTTCCAGATGGTGCCACAGTTTGAAAGAGTGTCAAGTCTTCTGTCTACCAAAGATGAGAAGTTCACATGGCAGCACATACGCTGAGACAGTGGCAACTGGCAAGGTTTCTCTGTTCAATCTTTTGGTCTTACTACATTTACCTAGATATTAAAGAAAGAAAGATAGACTTGCATTTATACAGTGCCTTTCACTGCCTCAGGATGTCCCCAGCGCTTTACAGCCAATTAAGTACTTTTGAAGTGTAGTCACTGTTGTAATGTAGGAAACGTGGCAGCCAATTTGCACAGCAAACTCCCACAAACAGCAATATGATAATGACCAGATAATCTGTTTTTTAGTGATGTGATTGAAGGATATATATTGGCCAGGACACTGGGGATAAGTCCCCTGCTCCTCTTCGAAATAGTGCCATGGGATCTTTTACTTCCATCTGAGAGAGCAGATGGGGCCTCGGTTTAATGTCTCACCCAAAAGACTCTGATTGCCCTGGAATGTCAGCCTAGCTTTTAGTGCTCCAGGACTGATTCTAGTTCTGGGAAAAGCCATGATCTTATTGAATGGCAGCACAGGCTCGAAGGGCCAAATGGCCTACTCCTGCTCCTATTTCTTGTGTTCGTGTGTATTAAGTGGGGCGGGGCAAGCAATGAATGTAAGAGTAGGCAACAATTGGGAAATAGCAACCACAACATACAAAAGCAAAATACTGCAGATGCTAGAAATCTGAAATAAAAACAGAAAATGCTGGAAATACTCAGCAGGTCAGGCAGCATCTGTAGAGAGAGAAACAGAGTCACTGGTCAATGACCCTTAGTCAGCAATCACAACATAGTTAGGTTCAAGTAAAAATAGAAAAGTACAATGAAGAATAAAAGATACGGGTACTGGATTGGGGAAAAAAAACAAAGTTTAATGAGATATGAAGGGAACTGGCCCCAATTAACTGGGTAGAAACATTGGCAAGCAGTGGAAATCTTCAAATTTGAGATGGATAGAGTACAAAATAAATATATTCCAATAAGACAAAAACAGGGTGCTTCAAAGCATAATGCTAGGCTGTTCAGGCCCCAGTTAAAATGCCATCGCCATCCTGCCATTGACGTTAGAGGACCCCAAATTAGCATTAATGCATGAGGCTCCCGCCTAAGTCCGGCGGGCACTTCATCCGCTGCCAAAATCAGTGATGTTAAAATTGGAGATCGGCAGGAACAGAGTGGGAAATGGAGCTGCTCCATTTTAACTGCTACCCACTCCATTACCGCCGAGCGAGTAGAGTTAAAATTCCCCCCTCCTGGGCTTTTCAGCTTGGAAAGGGAGCATTTGAGAAGTGATCTTATAGAGGTATACAAGATAAGAACATAAGAAATAGGAGCAGGAGTAGGTCATTTGACCCTTCGAGCTTGCTCTGCCATTCAATAAGATCATGACTGATCTACCTCAATTCCACCTTCCCACACTGTCCCCAGATCCCTTGATTCCCTTAATATCGAAAAATCTATCGATCTCTGTCTTGAATATACTCAACGACTGAGAATCCACAGCCCTCGGGTAGAGAGCTCCAAAGATTCAGAACCCTTTGATTGAAGAAATTTCTCCTCATCTCCTAAATGGCCGAGCCCTTATTCTAGACTCTCCAGCCAGGGGAAAAATCCTCCAGCATCTACTCTGTCAAGCCCTGTAAGAATTTTATATGTTTCAATGAGATCATCTCTTATTCTTCTAAATTCTAGGGAATATAGGCCTAGTATGCTCACTCTCTCCTCATAGGACACTCCCAAGAATCAGTCTAGTGACTCTTCATTGCACTCCCTCTGAGGCAAGTATAGCCTTCCTTAGTTAAGAAGACCAAAACTGTACGCAGCGCTCCAGGTCAATGCTCCCTTTAAGCTGTGCCGCAGCGTGGCCATCTCATGCAGCCGGCTCACCGGCTTTTAAATAGGAAAAACTGCACATGTGCGGTATTTTGAATGGGCCGTGCAGCCCCATAAAGGGGCCACGCACCCAAAAAAAATTAAAGGGAACATTGCACTAGGTGATGTGGACACACAGCTTGTGATTTTTTCCATCCTAAAGTTGTTATGCGCAGTTATCCCTGTCAGTCTACTTCTGGATGGTTATGTTTCTGTCATTCTAGCTCTATTACCCTCGCTATATGTTCTTATAAGTTACTCCTCAAAATAATAGGGTTCACAGCATTACATATTTACAGATTTATTAACAGGGGTCATAAATTTAAGTTGTATAAGGCTAGATCTAGGTTAGATGTCAGGAGGTGGTTCTTTTCCCAGAGAATAGTGGACCTCTGGAACAGGCTGCCATCTCGTGTGGTGGATGCTGATTCACTGAATTTCTTCAAGCAAGAGCTGGACCTGTTTCTGGCTAGGGCGGAGATCAGCTCTTACAGAAGGTAGGTAGGTACTGCAGGGAATTCAGGGCCAGAGTGACCTCCTGGAGTAGTTTGATCGTCTAGATGGGTTGAAGAGGAATTTCCCAGATTTTTTTTCCCAATTGGCCTGGGTTTTTTAGCTGTTTTTTGCCTCTCCCAGGAGATCACATGGTCTTGGGTGGGTTGGAGTGTATATATTGTGATACACAAGGTATCACAATTGTGTGGGACAGCAGCAGATGAGCTGAGGCTGGGGTGGAGTAGGGCGATGTTACGGAGGTGGAAGTAGGTGGTCTGGGTGATTGCATGGATATGTGGTCGGAAGCTCCTCTTGGGGTTTGTGGCGGGGAGCGAAGACAATGGCTTTAGTCTTCCCAATATTTAGCTGGAGGAAATTTCTGCTCATCCAGTACTGGATGTCTGACAAGCAGTCTGCCAATTTAGAGACAGTGGTGGTGATGTAGAGCTGGGTGTCATCAGCGTATATGTGGAACCAGACATTGTTTTTGGATGATGGCGCCGAGTGGCAGCATGTAGATGAGAAATAGGAGGGGACCAAGGATAGCTCCTTGGGGGACGCCAGAGCAATGTTCCCCCTTATTTTTTTTCTGGGTGCGCGACCCCTTTAAGGGGCTGTGCGGCCCACTCACGTGCACGCGTGAAACTTTACATTGAAAAAGTGGTCCTGGGCTGCGCGGGACCGGCAGAACTGCACAGCTTATAGGGAACGTTGCTCCAGAGGTAACAGTGTGGGAGCGGGAAGAGAAGTCATTGCAGGTGATTCTCTGGCTACGACTGGATAGATAAGAATGGAACCAGGCGAGTGCAGTTCCACCCAGCTGGATGATGGAGGAGATAGTTTACCACAGTCACAGTCACGTAGGATGTAATTTGTAACTTTGATAAGCGCCGTTTCAGTACCAAGGCAGGGGCAGAAACCAAATTGGAGGGATTCAAACATGGAGTTGCGGGAAAGATGAGCACGGATTTGGGAGGTGACAGCACATTCAAGGACTCTGGAGAGGAAAGGGAGGGTGGAGATGGGGCAGTAGTTTGCAAGGACAGAGGAGTCAAGGGTGTCTTTTTTGAGGAGAGGGGTGATGACGGCAGATTTGAAAGGTATGGGGACAGTACCTGAGGAGAGAGAACCATTAACAATATCAGCTAACGTGGAGGCAGGAAGAGAAGTTGGGTGGTCAGCATTTTGGTGGGAATAGGGTCGAGGGAGCAGGAGGTGGGTCTCATGGTCAAGATGAGGTTGGAGAGAGCATGAGGGGAGACGAGAGAGAAACTAGAGAAAGATGCAAGTTCAGGTCGAGGGCAGGGGGGAACCTTAGGGGAAATTTGGCCCAGTTGGGTAGGGGAAGAGAGGGTAGCAGCAGAGGCAGCTGAACGGATGGTATCAAACTTAGTGACAAATAAGTCCATGAGTTCTTCGTACATGTTGTTGGAGATGAGGGTGGGAGGTAGAGGAGAGCGGTTTAAGAAGATGGTTTGTGGTGGAGAAGAGAAGCCAGGGTTATCTTTGCATTCCAGGATGATCTTGAACTAGTAAGCAGTTTCGACAGAGGAGAGCAGGACCCGAGAGATTAAGGGAAGATAGGAGGGCAGTGAGCTCAGGAGAGAGGGCATGATGAGATGAAATGGAGGTTGAAATCACCGAGGATGAGAAGTCACTCGGTGCAGAGGCTGAAGGAGGAAAGCAGTGAAGATATCTCAGTGAAAAGCTTGGCTTGGTACTTGGGTGGGCAACAGACAACGGGGATTTTAAATGCAAAGCTAGAGGGGTGGAACAAGGTGAGATGCTCAAAGGAGGAGAAGGTGCCAGAGGAGTCGGGGGACAGACTAAGGTGTGATTTGGTGAAAAGAGTCACACCGCCACCTTGGCGGTTTGGGCGGGGCAAGTGGTGGAAGGTAGAGCCAGGTGGGGAGGCTTCATTAAGGGGAAGGTGCCATCACCCATCAGCCAGGTTTCTGTCCAGGCAATGATGTCGATGCAGACATCACAATAAGCTCATGGACGGCAAGGGCATTGTTCAAAGTGAACATTCTGGAGGGAGATGTGGAGATGGGCAGTGATAGGTGATCTGCTGGCAGAGTCCACTGGGTCAGCATTAGGAGGCTGAATGGGAAGGAGATTGAAAAGATTAGCACCCAGCAGGTGCGCTGGGCGGGAAGTCGGATGAGAGAGTAGGATGGGGCACTTGGGGTTGCTGCTTGTAAGGAGGTAGAGACGAGTACCTCGATTGGGCCCTTCGGAGGATGCCAAGAGAGGCACAGAAGGAAGCTGTAGGCTTATCTAAGAGGGAGTCAAGCCTGGGACAGCGGCAGGAGAGTAAGAAGGTCGTGGAGCGCTGAAGAGTTGGGGTAGGGATTTGGGAGGGCAGAGTACCCGAAAGGGGAGAAATGAAAGGAGGCATGACGACAGGAGAGAGGGACCTAGGAGGGGTAAAGAGAAAAGGGGAAATAAAAGTGATGGGCTCGGGTCCGGAGCGGCAGACAAAATGCATACGTGAATGGACAGAGGGAAACCCAAGTTAAATAGGCGTGGTTACACAGCAAGAGTAGATAGATATGACCTGGTAATAAACGGGGAAGGGCAAGCAGACAATAGGCAGGAGTTGAGAGTTAAAGTCAGAGGTCCCGTGGCGGGATAAAGTTGACATAGGTAGTGTGAAGTCAGCTTGGAGCATCGATAAACTGATGTCCAGGTTCAGATGGGCAGTGGGCCTAGGTAACTTTAAACTAGCAGTTAACTTGTAGTTAGGGCTAAACTGCATCCACTATTAGAGCCAGGGAAATTTAAACAGTGGAAGAGAGGGGATTGGAGGAGAAAGTGCAAAGGATGGCCAAGGATAGAGTTGCACAGCAAAAGAGCTCCCTAGGGAGCAGCCAGCACAGGAGCCATCTTGAATGTATGCATATTAATCAATAGCAGTTCCATTTGATTAACCCTTCGCTAACACCCCTTGAATTATTTACAAGTTTCTTTCTCTGTTTCTTTGGCATTATTTTTTGGTCTACAATGGATATCAATATTGTTACAGAGCGCTTTTGCAGTAGAATTTGATTTTACTGACCATTGCTTGTGGTGATCATTCAGCTGTACAGATCAAAAACCTCTTTCCAAATCCATTTCCCATTAGTACCCGTGCATTTTCCCTTGGTTATAATGTTCGGTTGTAAGGATCAGGTGAGAAGTGATTTTCTTTGGTGTTGCACAGGCAGGAAAGATTTTAACAGCTCATGGGCATGTCAGTTAGAGCTGAATTGACCTGCCTTGGTGATTAGAATCAGCCTTATTGATTTATATTTTTAACATTCTGTCTTGAACAGCACACATAGATGACAGTGACTGCGTTGGAGGTTGCTAGGCATGTTAACCGAATGGATGCAGTGTACACGATTGTTACTCCTTGGGGAGTAATCTCACAATCTGCTTTGTAACTGGATATACAGCTTACAATGACTAAATACTTGATGAAAAGAGAACAGTGAAATGAGAGCAAGAAACCGGAACAACCAAACACTTGAAGAGAAAACACTTGCTATGCCAACACAAGAAATGGAGACGGTCCTTACAGCTTTGTGAATCATAGAAAGGTTACAGCACGGAAGGCAGCCATTCGGCCCGTCGAGCCCGTGCCGGCTCTCTGCAAGAGCACTTCAGCTAGTCCCACTCCCCCACCCTTTCCCCGTAGCCCTGCAAATTATTTTCTTTCAGGTACTTATCCAACTCTCTTTTGAAAGCCGTGATTGAGGCTGCCTCCACCACCCTTTCAGGCAGTGCATTCCAGATCCTAACCACTCGCTGCGTAAAAAAGTTTTTCCTCATGTCGCCTTTGATTCTTTTGCCAATCACCTTAAATCTATGTCCTCTGGTTCTCGACCTCTCTGCCAATGGGAACAGTTTCTCTATCTATTCTGTCCAGACCCTTCATGATTTTGAACACCTCTATTAAATCTCCTCTCAATTTTCTCTGCTCTAAGGCGAACAATCCAGCTTCTCCAGTCTATCCACGTAACTGAAATCCCTCATCCCTGGAATCATTCTCATAAATCTTTTCTGCACCCTCTCTAAGGCCTTCACATCCTTCTTAAAGAATTGGACACAATACTCCAGTTGAGGCCGAACCAGTGTTTTATACAGGTTCATCATAATTTCCACGCTTTTGTACTCTATACCTCTATTCATGAAGCCCAGGATCCCGTATGCTTTTTCAACTGCTTTTTCAACCTGCCCTGCCACCTTCAACGATTTGTGCACATATACCCCTAGGTCTCTCTGTTCATGCACCCCCTTTAGGATTGTGCCCTTTAGTTTATATTTCCTCTCCTCATTCTTTCTACCAAAATGTATCACTTTGCATTATTCTGTGTTAAATTTCATCTGCCACATGTCCGCCCACTCCACCAGCCTGACTATGTCCTCCTGAAGTCTATCACTATCCTCCTCACTGTTCACTATACTTTCAAGTTTTGCGTCATCTGCAAATTTTGAAATTGTGCCCTGTACACCCACATCCAAGTCATTAATATATATCAAGAAAAGCAGTGGTCCCAGAACAGACCCCTGGGGAACACCACTGTGTACCTTCCTCCAGTCTGAAAAACAACCATTCACCACTACTCTCTGTTTCCTTTCACTCAGCCAATTTCGTATCCATGCTGCCACTGTCCCTTTTATTCCATGGGCTTCAACTTTGCTGGCAAGCCTATTATGTGGCACTTTGTCGAATGCCTTTTGGAAATCCACGTATACTACATCAACCGCATTGCCCTCATCAACCTTCTCTGTTACCTCATCAAAAATCTCGATCAATTTGCCTTTAACAAATCCATGCTGGCTTTCCTTAATTAATCCACACTTGTCCAAGTGACTGTTAATTTTGTGCATTATCTTAGAATTAGGAAAGAGCTCACCGCCGACTGCGAAATTCGTCGCCAGCGCCCCTGGAGGTGATTATGGCGCTAAATCAAGCGCTACACAGCTCTCTTAGAGCGCTAACATCGGGGAACAAGGTGCTCCCTCAGAGCGCTACTGAAGCTCAGGCGATGTCAATTACCTTGTACTCAGACAGACTGGCGCCGTCCAGTTCTTAAAGGGGAGGATCCATCTTGCTGCACAGCCACACCCTGCTCATTGCAGCTTTTGACCTCGGCCTGCAAGCACCTACAAATATTCCTCAACCATTTCTGATGGATACTCAGAAGCTCAGGGAGAGAGCTCACCGCTTTAGCGACCAGGCATTGGTGGCTCTGGTTGGCGCTGTGGAACGGTGACAGGCAGTGCTGTTTCCAGAGACTGGCAGGAGGACATTGCCCCGCGAGTTTACAAGAGTCTGGAGGGAGGTAGCCCAGCATGTGTCAGCGAGGAGCCTGGTCCAAAGGAAGCATACACAGTGTCGTAAGAAGTTCGACAACCTCACTCGGGTGGTCAGCGTTAATACATGCTTTTCAAAACCTCTACATCCCACCATCTCAACCTCACTCTGTGCACAGACGGTGTAAATACCCAAATGCCCAACAATCACCCAACAACTATGCCCATCTCATAAAAGTCACATGCACATCCCACACCTTGCACACATTAACGGCTATTCAACTATGGTAGGCACTTCTGCCAAACACATGGCTGCACACTCACTCACGCTGTCCTTTTTCTTGCAGGTCACGCTTTCACATAACCGCAGAGAGCAACAACGGATGGGAGGAGGACAGGGGGAGCTGCACCCCCTCAGAATTGGAGGAGAGAGTCCACACACTCATTGCTAGTCATGTAGTCGGCGCTGTGGCCGTTGGAGAGGTCGACCCCCTTGGGGACAGCAACAGTATGTTCATCAGCTTTCTCTCCTCCCTCATACCACTACCCCTTCACAACACCAGCCTTTTACACTTTCCATCTAACTATACTGTCTCCAGTCCTTGCTCCCTTCCTGCCCCCCTGCCCTCACTTTAAAGCTACTCTTGTACCCTCCTGCTTTCAGATAGTGAACCACCAACTGAGCAGCCTCTCCCTCAGCCTGCCAGTGGCAGCGACACAGCCAGAGGAGGAGAAAGACGAAGCCGGAGCCTCACCGCCTGCGTCTCCTGAGGGTGACACCTTCGACACTGGGGCCAAGCGTTCACTGGAGGGGAGTAGGGAGTTTGCATCTGATGTGGGTGAAGCTCTGGGACCATCTCCCCAGAGGGTGAGTGCATGCACGAGTTCTGCTGCACAGGACTCGGATGAGGACCTCGATATAGCGGCCATGAAGAATCAGGCTCTGAGCATGCATACGGAGCTCGTGGGTGCAATGGCAAAGGTGCGCGACAGCATGGATGCACTGGCTAGGAGCATGGAGGAATCCACCGCCAGCACAGCTGTCATCTGTGCGCAAACCCTTGAACCCATCCTTGCCTCGTTGCAGAGGATGGTTGAATTGCAGGGAGACCGAGGAGACCCAGAGCCCATGCCACGTGTAATGGGTGAGGTGGCATGATTTATTGCAGCACAGGCCTACGCAACGCATGGCTTAGTGCTGTAATCGAGTCATTGGCTGGTGCCATCCAGTCTTGGACTGCTCTCATGCAGTCTCAGATCGATGTCACGCAAGTGCTGACTGCTGCCATCATCGCTGGGTTGCCCACTGTCCACCGAGGATCTCACGGTGCCGCAGCAGGCCAGCAATCTGTGCTCGAGCAGATTGCTCCGGATGCTGAGGTACTGCCCCGGGGGAGTGGCAGTGTGTCGGTCAAGCAGGAAGCTGCTGTCCTCTCTCAGGTGTAGAATTCGCAATATATCGCGATTTTATTAATAAGGAGAAAAACACATAGTTTCGTTCAAACAGCTTTTATTTCAGCAGAATGCTGTCAGGTTTTCAAAGTGGACACAAGCAGCCTGTAAAATGGCCGCCGCACCTCGTGACAGAACATTCTAGACTTTTCGACAGGCAGACAAGATGGCGTTCCAATAAACATTTGTGCAAGATCGATTAAGACTCAGCACATTGAAGATAATACACGAGACATCATGGGTTTACAGTATACACATAAATACTGAAATCGGTCCCCCAGGTACGAATAAGAGCTATTGTACCAAGTAATCAAGAACCCATCCAAAGACATTAATATGTAAAATCCCAACGACCCTACGATGAGAGAGCCGTTAGCGGGTAGTTACAGAAAACACCTGGAAGCCCAAAACCCCTCCAGGGAGAACACCGACCGATTAAACAATGGGAGAAATATTAACAGGTACTCAGACATTTACGAGTAGCCCCGAAACCCATTAAAACGAAGATCGCCCTATACAAGAAATTTGAGCGCCAAACCCTAACAAAAGAAAAGACATTAAGGTTGGGCGGGAAAAGGAAGATTTTGCACTATAATTACAAGCTCCAACCGTCCATCTTTCTCTTATTCGGTTGACTCTTATCCTGCTGGTGTTTATCCTCGTGGCTGCTCTTGACTCGCCGTCTTGTTCCTGCTTGCCTCGTGTCTCTTTTCAAAAGACTGTTGAACTTTATGATCCGCTCGGATCTACCCCGGGTCGTGTCGCGAAGACCTGTGTAGAACTGGGCTCTGAAGCCTTGAAGCGGGCGCACCATCCCGATAAGTCGGTAAACGGTGTTGGAACCGAAGGCCCGAGATGAGATGAGATGAGATGAGAAGAGAAGAAGACCATACTTATCGCCACGGTCAGTAAGCTCCGACCGCGCCTGTAGGTCGAATAGACATTTTCCTTGCCAGGAAGACTTCTTTGAGTTCTACAGAACTGACACAGGAAGACTATTTTTCGAATTTTATCGAACCGGTGTGAGGGCACAGGAAGACTCTTTTTTTGAGTAGAGTCGGAACTCCGAGGACAACACAGATCTTCATGACAGCAGACATTCCAGCCTGCTAGCCGGAGCAGAAACGAGTAAACAAGTGGGGCCAGGAGACCCCCTGATCGACACGTGGGCGCTGCGGTGAAAAACATCCGATCAGAGTTTTCGGAATTCTCCGAGTTATCACGAGTGGTGAGCATGAGTCTCGAATCCTACGAATCTAGCTTAGGACAGATATTTATTTCGGATTTCCAGCATCTGCAGTATTTTGCTATCGTATTAGGACAGATATTGATAGGGGAGGGTTTTAAGTATTAAGGATAATTGTAATGTGTGCCCCCATTTACGATGTGTCGTTCGTTCCTCGTTTCCCTGAAATTAGTTACATAACTGCGTGTAAGATTATACTGTCATTAATCTGTGCTTATGACATGTATTTCGTAATCTTAAGTAATATGCAATAAAGATTTTCCATTTCGTACCATTCAACCGAGTCTACCTGAGTTTCATCTCCATTACTGCTCTCGCATCTAAGTCCAGTGTCTAGGACCGTAAGGGCGAGTGGGTCGAACCACTCACAGGTGTCTAGTGCTCCCAGACTGGCTGGAGACCAGAACAGGCAACAAGGCCTAAACCCGCACTAGCATCCGGGCTGCACAGAGCCACACGAATCTCACAGGCTGAGAGACAAAAAACCCTTACACAGGGTGACAACATTCTTGCATCCACCACTGCCACTCCGCCATTGCACTTGCCACAGCCTGTAACACAGCCAGCCCAGACTGCTGCCACCCATGCAGAGTTGGTGCAGTCTGCAGCCGGGCCCTCCAGGCCCAGAGCTGGTCGAGGGTGTCCTTCAAGGGCATCTGTAGTCTCAGGATCTGACATTCAGCAGCCTTCCACCAGCCTTGCTGCAGCTATTGGGGCCACATTACGGAGGAGCAGTAGGGAAGGGGGAGGGGGGGCGGGGAAGTGCGCAGGGGATGGAGATCACCCTCGAAGGCCGAAAAGTAAAAATTATCCAATAAATGGGGGGAATGTTTGTGGCAAAGTTTGATGTTCATCTTAATATCTTGTTCACTCTGTTTATGCTTATCTTGATGTGGTCAGAACGAGTTTTGTTAGTTAATGAATTGTTGTGTCTGTTTGTTATTGTTTGTGCTGAATAAATAAGACACAGTTTGTCAGATAAATAAAATTTTTATTGGAACTTTACAACTTTGCTCATTTGACTCATTGGAGCTTTGCCCAGCGATAGGGGCTGCGGGATGCTTGCGATGATGTGCTTGTTCATCCCAGAAGCCATCTTCTCTGTCATTCGTCTTATCAGGTGCTCACGGACGGCCCTTGCAGAGGCAACATTGTGCACCTCCCTCCCACATTGGTGCTGCTTATCCTCCTCTTCATTCTCCTCCTCCGCCTCCTCCTCTCCCTCTTCCTTCTCCTGAGGTGGTGCACCAATCCCTGGTGGCAATGGCTGCGTCCTCATAATTGCGAGGTTGTGAAGCATGCAGCACACAACAATGAAAAGTGAGACTCGCTCGGGAGAGTACTGCAGGGCTCCTCCAGAGTGGTCCAGACACCGGAACCATTGCTTCAAGACACCGATCGTCTGCTCAATGAGGTTCCTGGTGGCACTATGGCTCTCATTGTATACGAGCTCAGCAGGAATGTTGGGGTTACGGAGCGATGTCAGCCAGGTGCAGAGTGGATAACCCTTGTCCCCGAGGAGCCAACCACGAGGTTGACGCGGTGGTTGGAAGAGCTCTGGGACATCAGTCTGGCGCAGGATGAAAGCATCGTGGCTGCTGCCAGGATAGCGGGCATTGACAGCGAGGATGCGCTGTCTGTGGTCACACACCAACTGCACGTTCAGAGAGTGGAAGCCTTTGCAGTTGTGGAACACCTCTGCATTTTCATGTAGTGCCCGCAATGCCACATGCGTGCAGTCAATGGCGCCCTGAACCATGGGGAAGCCCGCTATCCTAGCGAAGCCACATGCGCGTTCACGCTGTTTGTCTCGGGTCACGGGGAATGAGATGTACTAGAGAGCATTTGTGACCTCCCGGATGCAGCAATGGACAGCGAACTGGGAGATATTCGCGATGTCCCCAGTAAAAGCCTGGAAGGAGCCGCTGACATAAAAATTCAGAGCCACCGTCACCTTCACTGCCACCGGCAGAGACGTCCTGCTCCAGAACTGAGGCTGCAGATCTGGTTTCAGGAGGTGGCAGAGCTCAGTGACCACCTCCTTGCTGAAGCGCAGCCTTCGGAAACACTGCTCCTCGGACAAATTAATGTAGGAGAATTGCTCCCGGAAAACCCGGGGGGGGGGTAAGGTCTCCTGTGCAGAGCCCTGTTGGCCCTCCTCCCTCTGGCCACGTTTGCCACTCTCTGCGCCTCTGCTGCCTCCGAAGGTGAAGCTGGAGGACGACGCCCTGAGTTAGTAGAGCCCCCATTTAATCTTGTAAATGTGGTAAATATGAAGCTCAGAGAAATAGGAACCTGAAAAGTGTTGCTCAAGAACAAAACTTCTTGTAGGACAGCGTTAAATCTCTCCAGACGTCTCTCTCCCTCTCAACCTGTGTATGCCAAATATTTTGCCGATAAGAAAAAGCAGGAAGCACACGCCTTTAAATAGCACTCCCCCAGCTCCTTGCTGACTGCAAAACGTCCCCCTCTACCTGTCGTTTCTAGCGGCAGGCGCTAAGGCAAGAATCAATTTCCGGTCCGGGGCGCTACCGGGGCGTTGCACGCTTGGATAACGTCATGATCTCTGGGCACAGGAGATCGTGGCGGTCGTGTTTAACACCATTGCAAAGCGCCAGGACAATTTTGCGGGCGGCGCTAAAATCGCCGCGCTCGGGCGGTAAGTTGTTAGCGCCCCGTTAGCGCCCGCTGGAGTCGCTAACGGGAGGCGCTAACCAACCGAATTTTTCCCCATACCTTTCATAATATCCCTTCTTTCTAATGTAAGCATTCCTTAGTTAATAATGACACCCTCTTCCTGTGTTTTTTTTGCTTTCTCTATCTCTCAAAATGTTACAATGATGAAAATTTAGTTCCTAGTCTTAAGGAGTCATTTTAACTCTCAGGCTGGAAGCCAGTGGAAATTACGGACAACCCACCCGGGACCTGCAGTTGGAACCCTGATCCATTTTAATGGCTGGACCTCATGAACATCCTGTCGGTCAGCTGCCCAATCAAAATGGGTTTCCAGAGGCAGGTTTCCAGATTTGGGTCTACGAAGATCGGCAGCCTGGAGGCCGGCAGTCAGGTAAGTGGGGTGGGGGGTGCAAGGGCAGTAGCAGCTCAAACTTTCTGCTCCTCCGGGGCCCACAAAAGTCAACTTTACAATTACCTTGCAGGCCTCTGCTGGGTATCTGCCAGGTTTTACTGAGCGGAGCATTCACTGCGGACACTTCGCTTAGTAAGCTGTTAAAATTGTATTCTGGTCCTATCTAAGTGATAGGACCCTGATTTGCATGTATTCATGAGGAAGACGCCTGAATGTCCAAGGAAACAGCAGCGTTAAAATAGCCACAGGGTGAGAAATGTGTGGTAAGCGTTCCTCTTGGATTTTAATTCCTGTTCTACCCAGTTTTCACTGGGCAAAGGGACTTAAAATTCTTCTTTAAGTGTCGGGAAAAATTGATGACATCATTAATGATGAGTGCTTTCAGTTCCCTAATTTTATTCCTAACACTTCGAACATTTGTATATAAACAGTTCAACCCTGTCCCATCATTATTCCTTAGTGCTGTTTGCCCTTTTGTTTTTTTCTGTTTCTTTCTTTATTCCTTTGTATGGTATTCCAGTGGCTGTTAAGTTAATGGAGGCATGAATCGGTTTAAAAAAGTCTTTGCATCTTAACACTACACAATACGATTTCATACCAAGGTGTTACCAAAAGGTGCAACTATATTCGAGGTTATTTGCAGTGTATTGGCCTGCTTATCCTTGAAAGAGAATTTATTAATTTCACTGGGAATTTATTTATCTCAGTGGGTGTTTCAGGCAAGCTTATAAATTATAAATCATCAGCAGCAGACACAATCTGCATTACAACAAATTAATCGCAACAATGAGAACACCATTGTACCTTCCTCCATTTCTAAACCAGTTAAAGTGTAAAGGTCAAAGAATTTTGACATTGAAATTAGGCCCTGGTCCTCATTAACAAGCATCCAGTATCTCTAATTAACAGGAAATGAATCTCTGCAGTATTGTATTCTGAATTTCCAGATGCCTCGTGACTTAAGTCAAATTTTCCCAACTGTGTAAAATCCCAAGGAAATGTCTTGCTGTTTGATAAAAGCACTAATTGTAATCTGAGTAGGTCTGGAACATGAAAAGTGATTGCTCCGAAAGGATATTTTTGGCAAGGGAGTTGTGGCTGGTTTACAAAAAGCATTCTGATAATGAGTTTGACTTTTACTGTACTCGATGTGATAAAAATTTAAATGAGCTACAATCATTTGCTTAGAAGCGCACAGTCTTTTGTAGTTTAAGTGTGTGATGAAGCAGGGGAACAACACAACACTGTCTGTTTAGATCAATTAATGTGGAATCTATACATTGCAATACTAACAGTGGAACAAGCCATAAACTTTGTGTTAATGAGCCTGAATGCATGGTATTATATTATGTACAAGATCAATGTAAACATAAGTGAGAAGTCGCACAACACCAGGTTATAGTCCAACAGCTTTAATTTGAAATCACAAGCTTTCGGAGCGGCTGCTCCTTCGTCAGGTGAAGTGAAGAAATACAAATGGGCACAGCATATATAGTCAGAGAACAATGCCTGTGCAGAGAACAATGCCAGACGACTACAGTTAATCTTTCTGACTGCCCTTTATCACACCTCGGCAGAGAGACAATCACGGCAATCAAATCCAACCAGGTCAGTCAGGAAGACATTACATCAAAGACGATAGCAAAATACAACAAAGACAATGAGGTGGGGTCACAAGGGGTCAAATGTGGCAGAGGCTGCAGTCTGTATGGAAAACCAAAAACTTTAAACTTTTTAATTTTTTTTACTGGAAATCACATCTGTGAACAAGCCAACAACGACTCGAGTCTGGATGACTCTACGTCAGGTGGGGTTACATATGGCGTGACATGAACCCAAGATCCCGGTTGAGGCCGTCCTCATGGGTGCGGAACTTGGCTATCAGTTTCTGCTCGATGATTTTGCGTTGTCGTGTGTCTCGAAGGCCGTCTTGGAGAACGCTTACCCGAAGATCGGAGGCTGAATGTCCTTGACTGCTGAAGTGTTCCCCGACTGGGAGGTAACACTCCTGCCTGGCGATTGTTGCGCGGTGTCCGTTCATACGTTGTCGCAGTGTCTGCATGGTCTGCAATGTAAACATAGGAACAGGAGTAGGCCATTCAGCCTCTTGAGCCTGTGCCGCCATTCAATTAGATCTTAGCTGATCTGTACCTCAACTCCATTTACTCGCCTTTACATTGTATTACATAGTATTTACAGCATAGAAACAGGCTATTCGGCCCAACAGATCCACGCCAGTGTTCATGCACTACATGAGCCTTTTCCCACCCTTCTTCATCTAACCCTATCAGCATATCCCTCTATTACTTTCTCCCTCATGTGTTTATCTAGCTTGTCCTTAAATGCATGTATGCTAGTTGCCTCCACTACTCTTTGTGGTAGAGTGTTCCACATTCTAAACAATCTCTGGGCAAAGAAATTTCTCCTGAATTCCTTAGGGACTACCTTATATGTATGGTCCCTAGTTCTGGTCTCCCCTGCAAGTGGAAACATCTTCTGTACGTCTACCCTATCAAACCCTTTCATAATCTTAAAGACCTCTATCAGGTCACCCCTCAGTCTTCTGTTTTCTAGAGAAAAAGCCCCAGCCTGTTCAATCTTTCCTGATAGAACAATACCAGAACTGAGAGGTTATGCCTATTAAATCATTTTTGCACTTTCTCCAGTGCCTCTATATCCTTTATTCAATATGAAGGCCAGAACTGTTCATAGTACTCCAAGTGTTGTCTAACCGAGGTCCTATACAAGTTTAACATAATTTCTCTGCTTTTCAATTCTATCCCTCTAGAAATGAACCACAGTGCGTTGTTTGCTTTTTTATGGCCTTATTAACATGCATCGCTGCTTTTAGTAATATGTGTATCTGGACCCCCTATTCTTTCTGCTCCTCTACCCCATTTAGACACTTATTTTCCAAGGACTATGTGGCCTCCTTATTCTTCCTACCAAAATGTACTACCTCACACTTATCTATATTGAAATTCATTTGCCAATTACACACCCGTTTTGCAAATTTATTAATGTTGTCCTGCATTTTGTCACAGTCCTCCTCTGTATTAACTACATCTCCCAATTTGGTGTCGTCCGCAAGCCTTAATTTGCCTGCATTTATTCATATCCTTTGATATCCTGACCTAACGACAATCTGTCAATCCAGGTCTTGAAAATGTCAATTGACTCAGCATCCATTGCCTTTTGGGGAGTGATTTCCACTGCTCTTTATGAGAAGAAGTGTTTCCTCATTTCACTCCTAAATAACTTAGCTCTAATTTTAAGATTGTGCCCTCTTGTTCTGGATTTCCTCGCCAGAGGGAATAACTTCTCTGTATGTACCCTATCAAATCCGTTATCATTTTCAACACCCTGATTAGATCACCCCTCGACTTTTTAAACTGAATAAAATTTATGCAACCTGTTCTCATAATTTAACCCTTTAAGCCCTGGTAAATTTCTGGTGAATCTGTGCTGTACCCCTTCCAAGGCTAGTTTCTCTTTCTTGAGGTTCGGTGCCCAAACTAAATGCAGAACTCCAGGTGGGATTTCATCAAAGCTCGGTACAACTGAAGCATCACTTCCTTACTTTTATATTCCACCCCCCCTGAAGAAAAAGTCAACATTCCAGTAGCCTTTTTGATTACTTTTTGTACTTGTGCAGTAACGTTTAGTTATGTGTACATGGACAAATAAATCCCTTTGCTCCTCCACAGCTCCTAGTCTCTCTCATTCAGAAAATATTTCAGTGTCTTACTCAGGTCCAAAGTGGATGACTTCACACTTCCCCATGTTGATCTCCATCTAACATATTTTCTTGTCCCAATCAACATGTTGCTGGAAATATGCACTTTCTAACATGTTGCCACAAAGCTTAAATGTCCTTTACTCCTTATGGTGTAATTTCTATGGACTTGCTGAAAAGATGTTTGTGTCAGGCTCCACTGATGGTTGCGTTGGTAAGTGCATTCTCTGGTGTGGATCTGAGCCATACAGAGGAGGAAAGGTCCTAGGTTCAATCCCTTCTTTGCACTAAGGTAGCTAATATCAGCTGGGACAATGTTAGAGCACTTCAATAGGCCTCTAGGTGCTTGAGATAGGGAGGAAAAAGAACATCCAGGGTCTCTGCTCCTGATTGTTATTCTATGACTGCTGACTGCTACTGGAAAGCGAAGAATAGTGACTTCTGTGCAAAGTGCCAGAGAGCTGCTGATGCTGGTGAGCCAAACCCCAGCATACATGGGTGCCTCCAGGAAACTATCGGGTTACTTGTGCTTGATATACATGGTTATAAGGATTGCCAGATAAAAACTGTGAAAAATGCAATAGAAAAGCAATACAGAGAGTCTGATGCAACACAACTTGCTGTGATGGTGCTGCAGAACAAGTTTTCCTAGCAGGTTTGAGCCCGCTTGAGAACTTCCCAACACAGTGACATTGCCCCTTGCTTTTAATCAATAGGAGCACTTTTATATGATTTATGTTTATGATCTGAATCTGCAAAAGAAAAGTGACTTTAGATTTAGCCTAGTGCCATTTTCCCTAACAAGCAAATGCAGTGAAAATTTATAGTGTAGAGAAGGGAGCATATTTCACCTAATAATACTGTAAGACATTTCAGGTCAGCTACAGTGCAAAGATTATTTGGTTAATTGACCATTAGTCAACAGTGCATGCAACTATAACTGCAGTTGAATGGTAGATAAAATAACAAAATCCCATTTTGAACCTTTTCCCCTTTGCTCACTTCATCCCTGACTCATTATTTATAAGAATTGTTATAGGCCTTTGTAAAGTTGTGGCTAATTTCACACCTTTCTAGCTATTGGCAAGATGTTTGATCTTTACAAAAAGACTTGTGCTACTCTTAAAGTGTTTCCACTAGCTGTGCTTGTTTGTGGATCAGAGCAGTATGAATGATAAAGTCCTATTTGACAGGATTCCTATAAGGGCAGTTCAAGTCGTTTTATATTTCTGACATATTGCCAAATGCCCTGAAGTAACATTATTTTAAACTGAACACATGCTGCTTTGTTTAGCAGTATGTAAATTGATTTCTGGATATTTTGCCAAGGTAGCCCAATGAGATGACACAAGTTGTTTGTTTTGAGGTCCTGGGACTGATTTTCAAAACACTTCTGACACGCAAGGCTATTTCTAGAATGTTTTTATTTCCTGCAAATAGTCCTTGTGGAAATCTTGCAGATACAATTTATTTGTAAATACATCACAGGCAATGCATTTTGTATTTGCCATTTGCTTTGATGAAAATAGACTAAGATTGTCTCTCTATGTGGAGGTGTGTATGCGTGTTAGGGATCAGGTGGTGTTGGAATCAGCGATATTTAAAACCATTTTCACTCTAACATTTACCTGAGAGCTTGCTGCCGTAGTAAATGCTTCAAAACTTTTTTGTTTTTTTAATTAATTATACTATATTTCAAGTGCATGAGAAACCAAGGCTTGATACAATTTGCTGATGATACTAAGGTCTGGGACAGATGACAAATAGAAATGGGATAACCAGGATTCAATAAGACAAGATAATTTTAATGTAATTGTAATGCATGTTGAAACTGGAAACAGCAACCATGTGCACACAATGAAAGGTGTCTGGTCACAAAGGAAAGGATTTGAGAGTGATTATTGATCATTCACTGAATGCTTCTAGTCAACGGAAAGCTGTTCTCAGCCAAACTAATCAAATACCAAGAATGAAAGACCTTGCATTTATATAGCGCCTTTCACAACCTCAGGAAATCCCAAAGTGCTTTACAGACAATTGAAGTGTAGTAACTATTGTAATGTAGTGAAAAACAGCAGCCAATTTGGACACAACAAGGTCCCACAAACAGTAACGATATATTGACCAGGTAATCTGTTGTAGTAATATTGGCCATGATGCGGAGATGCCGGTGTTGGACTGGGGTGGACAAAAGTGAGAAGTCGCACAACACCAGGTTATAGTCCAACAGTTTTATTTGAAATAACAAGCTTTCGGAGCTGCTGCCCCTTCGTCAGGTGAAGTAAAGGAATACGAATCGACAAAGCATATATAGACAGAGAACAATGCATGTGTAGCGTACAATATCAGACGACTACATTTAATCCTCCTGACTGCCTTTCGTCACACTTCGGCAGAGAAACAATCAGGTCAGCCAGGAAGGCACCACATCAAAGACATAGCAAGATACAACTGAGACAATGAGGTCACAGGGGGTCTAATGTGTCTGTATGGAAAACCATAAACTTTAAAATTTTTACATTTTTTTACTGGAAATCATATCTGTGAACAAGCCAACGACGACTCGAGTCTGGATGACTCTACGTCATGTAGCGTGACATGAACCCTAGATCCCGGTTGAGGCCGTCCTCATGAGTGCGGAACTTGGCTATCAGTTTCTGCTCGATGATTTTGCGTTGTCGTGTGTCTCGAAGGCCGCCTTGGAGAACGCTTACCCGCAGATCCGAGGCTGAATGTCCTTGACTGCTGAAGTGTTCCCCGACTGGGTTGCTCCACTTCTCCAGCTTCCACCCTAACCACATTAAAGAAGCCATCCCCTATGGACAAGCCCCGAGAATACACAGGATCTGCTCAGACGAGGAGGAATGCGATGGGCACCTACGGACGCTGAAAAACGCCCTCGTAAGAACGGGATATGACGCTCGACTCATCGATCGACAGTTCCGACGGGCCACAGCGAAAAATCGCATAGACCTCCTCAGAAGGCGAACATGGGACACAACCAACAGGGTACCCTACGTCGTCCAGTACTTCCCCGGAGTGGAGAAACTACGCCATGTTCTTCGCAGCCTTCAACATGTCATCGATGACGACGAACACCTCGCTAAGGCCATCCCCACGCCTCCACTACTCGCCTTCAAACAGCCGCCTAACCTCAGAAGTACCATAGTTCGCAGAAAATTACCCAGCTTTCAGGATAACAGCGACCACGACACCACACAACCCTGCCACGGCAACCTCTGCAAGACATGCCAGATCATCAACACAGATACCATCATCACACGTGAGGACACTACCCACCAGGTACATGGTACATACTCATGTGACTTGGCCAATGTTGTCTACCTGATTCGTTGCAGGAAAGGATGCCCCAGAGCATGGTACATCGGCGAGACCATGCAGACACTGAGACAACGTATGAACGGACACCACGCAACAATCACCAGGCAGGAGTGTTCCCTCCCAGTCGGGGAACACTTCAGCAGTCAAGGACATTCAGCCTCGGATCTGCGGGTAAGTGTTCTCCAAGGCGGCCTTCGAGACACACGACAACGCAAAATCATCGAGCAGAAACTGATAGCCAAGTTCCGCACTCATGAGGATGGCCTCAACCGGGATCTAGGGTTCATGTCACGCTACATGACGTAGAGTCATCCAGACTCGAGTCGTCGTTGGCTTGTTCACAGATATGATTTCCAGTAAAAAAAATTAAAAATTTTAATGTTTATGGTTTTCCATACAGACACATTAGACCCCCTGTGACCTCATTGTCTCAGTTGTATCGTGCTATGTCTTTGATGTGGTGCCTTCCTGGCTGACCTGATTGTTTCTCTGCCGAGGTGTGACGAAAGGCAGTCAGGAGGATTAAATGTAGTCATCTGACATTGTACGCTACACATGCATTGTTCTCTGTCTATATATGCTTTGTCGATTCGTATTCCTTTACTTCACCTGACGAAGGGGCAGCAACTCCGAAAGCTTGTGATTTCAAATAAAACTGTTGGACTATAACCTGGTGTTGTGCGACGTCTCACTTTTGTAGTAATATTGGTTTATGGATAAATATTGGCCAAGAAACCAGGAAGAATTCCTCTGCTCTTCTTCAAATAGTAACAATAACAACAACAACTTGCATTTATATAGCGCCTTTAACATAGTAAAACATCCAAAGGCACTTCACAGGAGCGTTATCAAACAAATTTTGACACCGAGCCACATAAGGAGATATTAGGACAGATGATCAAAAGCTTGGACAAAGAGGTAGGTTTTAAGGAGCGCCTTAAAGGAGGAGAGATAAGTAGAGAGGTTTAGGGAGGGAATTCCAAAGTTTAGGGCCTAGGCAGCTGAAAGCACAGTGCCAGTGGTAGAGCGATTAAAACAGGGAATGCAGAAGAGGTCAGAATTGGAGGTGTGTAGAGATCTTGGGGGGTTGGGGGAATGGTTGTAGGGCTGGAGGAGGTTACAGAGATAGGGAGGGGCGAGGCCATGGAGGGATGAGAATTTTAAAATTGAGGCATTGCTGGGCCGGGAGCCAATGTGGGTCAGTGAGCACTGCTCCATTGAACCCGTGCAGCGGGCTTGTCAGCATTTCAATGTAAAAACCGTGCATGCGCGTTATTTTGAATAGCCCGCGCAGCCCCTTAAAGTGGCTGCACAAGGCCAAAAGAAATGACAGGGCACATAGGTGATGGGTGAACGGGATTTGGTGCGAGTTAGGATACGGGTAGCAGTGTTTTGGATGAGCTCAGGTTTATGAAGGGTGGAAGATGGGAAGCCAGGTTCTTTTATGTCCACCTGAGAGGGCAAACGGGGCCTCAGTTTAATGTCTCATCCAAAAGACAACATCTCCGACAATGCAGCACTCCCTCAGTACTGTGCTGAAGTGCCAGCGTAAATGATGTGCTTAAGTCTCCGGAGTGCAGCTTGAAACAACAACATTTTGACTCAGAGGTATGGGTAGTACAACTGAGCCAAAGCTGACACTAAATATGAGATCCGCAAATCCATTACATGCTAACTGAAAGGCCAGCTTTTCCTGGAAGCGCACTTGAAAACCTGAATTTAAAAAAAATCAGACCCTCACCACTAGCATTAGAGTCTCATATAGTATGTTCAAAAAAGTGTTAACAGTAGGAGTTTAATGTTATAATGGGTCTTAGTTCATATCCAGCGAATCAAAAACCAAGTACTTTGGCCCCAATAAATTACACAAGTTGAAACCAATTAGGTCTGTATTACAAACATATGGAAGCTTACGTTTAGCCTGCAATAGAAGGGCTTTTCAATTTTTTTTCTTAATTTTGTTTTCAGTAAGTATCCTTTAAATGTTTTGCATATGTCACAAAAACCTGATCCCTGTCTATAGTTTGAACAGAAAATCTCCTCTGAATGAAATTCCTCACAGATGCCACATTGTCTCAAATTCCTATGTTGACGTTATAATTCATACAGTTAAAACCCATTGAGGCCTTAAAATTCAGCTGTGTGAAGATTAAAGTGTCAGCTCTTAATGTGTGCATATGCAATTCCTTTGCTTGTTATTTTACTGGGGTCAGTAATCTATATTAAAATAATATTTGCACACTGTAGTTTCAAGGCTGAAGTCTGTGCACACCTTTCTCATGATGATGTGGAGATGCTGGTGTTGGACTGGGGTGGACAAAAATGAGAAGTCGCACAACACCAGGTTACAGTCCAACAGTTTTATTTGAAATCACGAGCTTTCGGAGCGCTGCTCCTTCGTCAGGAAGGAGCAGAGCTCCGAAAGCTCGTGATTTCAAATAAAACTGTTGGACTATAACCTGGTGTTGTGCGACTTCTCCTTTCTGATGGTCATTGAGCCATAGTCGATTGCCATAGCACAAAGTAATTTGATTGATTGGATCGTTGCTCCATATGGCTGTATGGTGACACTGAATATAGAGCCACCTGGGTTCAGTTAAATGACTAGGACATGGCAATAATAGCCAATGGGCAGCACAGAAAGAAAGAACTTGCATCTATATACTGCTTTTTACACCTTCAGGATTTCCCAAAGTGCATAATGGTTAATAAATTACTTTTAAAATGTAGTCACTGTTGTAATGTAGGAAACACGGCAGCCAATTTACACACAGCAAGGGTGGCGCTGGAGACGGAGCACGCGGTTTCCGCTGGCACGCTCGAGGCCTTCCTGCGACCGGTGGGCACCATGGGGACTGGAGTGCATCATCACCCCGGACAATCAAAGTTTAATTTAATTTGTTAAGTTTCATTTAATGTATTTTTGTTAATTTACAGTTTATTTGTTCGTACCCAAAAGAGTACACACAGCAAGGCTTCACAAGCAGCAATGTGAAGAATGACCAATTAATCTATTTTCAATAGGTGTTGGTTGAGGGATAAACATTAGTTAGGACACCAGGAGATCTCCCCTGCTCTTCTTTGAATAGTCTAGTAGGATCTTTTATGCCAATTTAAATCGGCAGATGGGACCTCAGTTTAAAATTTCACCTGAAAGACAGCTCCTCCAACAACACAGCACTCCTCCAGTACCTCACTGGGATATTAGCCTAGAATAGATTATGTGGACAAATCCTGGAGTGGGGCTTGAACCTGTAACCTTCTGATTCAGGTGAGCATGCTACCACTGAGCTAAGACAGTGAGCCTTATTTGTAGCTGAATTTTCTCACTATACGAGAAGTTCACTACTGGAATGGCTTTTTTTTTTGTATTATATGTTTTACATTTCAAGACCATCAGGCATAGCCACTGGAAGTAATTATAATAAACAAAAAATAAAATAAGTTGATTATTGTACACTATTGAACTGCATCATTCATGATGATTATGTTGTGAAGAAGCATACATCTTCAGAAAGGTCAATAATGCATTAATAATGAATCATGTGAAATATGAATATACAGCATTTTGCTTATTTATTTGAAAGAGTAAACATAGAAACATAGAATCTAGGAGCAGGAGTAGGCCATTCGGCCCGTCGAGCCTGCTCCGCCATTCAATACGATCATGGCTGATCATCCAAATCCAGTACCCTGTCCCTGCTTTAATCCCCACAGTACACATATCCCACCCTACCCCCGTAACCCCACGTATTTAATTCCCCCTAACATATCCCATCCTATCCCCATAACCCCACATATTTAATCCCCCCTAACACTAAGGGTCAATTTATCATAGCCAAATCAACCTAACCCACACGTTTTTGGACTGTGGGAGGAAACCGGAGCACCCGGAGGAAACCCACGCAGACACGGGGAGAATGTGCAAACTCCACACAGACAGTCACCCGAGGTCAGATTCGAACCCAGGTCTCTGGCGCTGTGAGGTACCAGTGCTAACCACTATGCCACCGTGTTGCCCTTGGTCATTCCAGAATATTGGTAGCTTGGTCATTCCAGAATATTGCTATGTCAGTGGGTATTGTCAGTACAACACAAACTTGGTGATATTTGTGATACTAAATTATACTAGAGTTCTGATCAGTGGCACCACTCACAACTCATATATAAATCTCTTAAGACTTCTGTTCCATAGTCCTGCAGATATCCACAACTATTAAACAAAACAATCATACAATTGTCCTGCACAGGCAGCTTGACATGTATAACTACTGTACCCAACCTTAATTGCCAACATTTTCTCCTCCTGGCCCACAAAGGAAAGTAAAAAACTTACCTTGAATGGTCTTGTCTGCTTCTAATCCTCTTCTGACTTGAGTTTACCTGACGGGAAAGCCACTGTGGCACCCTCACCTCTGAGTCAGAAGGTTGTGGGTTCAAGTCGCACTCCAGAGACTTGAGCACAAAATTCTAGGCTGACGCTCCAGGGCAACCGGAGTTGCCATCTTCTGGATGAGCCGTTAAATCGAGGCCCCGTCTGCTCTCTCAGATGGATGTAAAAGATCCCATAGCAGTATTTCGAAGACGAGCAGGGGAGTTATCCCTGGTGTCCTGGCCAATATTTATCCCTCAATCAATATCACTAAAACAGATTACCTGGTCATTATCACATTGTTGTTTGTGGGAACTTGCTGTGCGTGAATTGGCTGCTGCATTTCCTACATTGCAACAGTGACTACACTTCAAAAAGTATTTTATTGGCTGTAAAGAGCTTTGGGATGTCCGGTGGTTATGAAAGGCACAAGTGTTTCTCTCTTTCTAAGGAAGACTTCCTGCCTGCCCATTATTGCAACAATCTTTGGGCTCAAATCTTTGTTGACACCAGACTGAATATTGTGGTGACTTATCTAACTGCCTGCTGACAGAATATTTTGGTATGCTAATTTAAGGATGCTAGTGCAGTGTTAGAAATTAATGTTTTAAAACTGACATTACTTTGAATTTAATTGCCCTGTCCGTGGATCATAGGCCAGCTGTGGGGAAAAAAAATTGTTACCGAAGCTAATCTTCCCCTTCTAGCTTTTGAATGATATGTCATGGTGAGCAGGCTTACAAGGTAAAAACATTTAAATGGAAAGAAAAAAATCTGAAGTATGTTTAAAATGAAGTTTGTTTTGCTTTTCTTTATTTTCTCATCCTGCATTGTTTTAAAAAGGAGCTAAAACAACCACATAAAATACCCATGAGAAATAGTTTCTGTTCGTATGGAATAACTGACAGTTGTAGGTAATCTCTCAGGAGTAATAGACTAAATTGTATTTAACAGTCAGCCCCTGTGTAGTGAAATGTATAACTTGATTTGCATAATGATCCACTGAAATTGACTCCTATATTTAATAAATGACAGGTTTATGCTTATCTATATTAAATCATTTTCACCAGACATCACCAGTGAGGCATAAAATGTATTTATGTGATGGAATTCCTATCACTCTCCTTGCAGGTCTGTGGAGAAATGTCACCTCCACTGGCAAAGACCAGTCATCAGTGGACTTTATAGTTCAGTTCCAGCTGAATGCTCCAGGTAGGGGGTATGACCCCTCTAGTGTGCAAAAGATGACCTGAATAAATGTGAGCTGTACAACCCCTATGCCAACAGGAATACATTACATATTGCAGCATTCAAGCTGATTGAGAGTTTAGTTCAGCCTGTGATTAATTTTATAGGCTAACATTCCTCTAAGGTTTAATTTTGCTATAACATGTTTGACTATTAAAGGAGTGATATACCATGGTATTGTGTTGTATAGTGATTCTACCAAAACAATACCATGCCATTCTACTCCTTTTATTAAAATGTCCTACCTCCTGTAAAATAAATCGCTTAAAGCTGATTTAGCTGTTCCAGGGTCTTGTCCAGACTCAGTGTTATAACTCACTCTCTTTGATGTAGGTAAAAAGCAGCTCCAATTGGGATGACTACCTCTGTCCTTGTTATTTTTAAATGAGTAAACTTGCATTTATATAGTGCCTTTCTTGTCCACAGGAGGTTCCAAAATGCTAAGGAAAATAGGAACCTTCAGCCTGTTCTGCCATTCCATGAGATCAGAGATAATCTGTACCTCAAGAGTTCCAGATTTCCACTACCCTTTGTGTGAAGAACGCTTCCTGAATTCTCTCCTAGTTTAGCTCCAATTTAAGATTATGCCCCCTTGTTCTGGATTCTCCCACAGGAGGCAATAGTTCCTTTGTATGTACTTTTTATAATTTTAAAGAGCTCGATTTGATCTCCCCTCAACTTTCTAAACTCAAGGGAATACAAACCAAGTTTAGTGTTCTCATAATTTAACCCTTTAAGACCCAGTATCATTCTGAAAAATTTGTACTGTACCCCATTGAAGGCCAGTATATCCCTCCTGAAGTGCAGCGCCCAAAACCAAACACAATACTCCAGATGGGATCTGACCAAGGCTCTGTACAACTGAAGCATAACTTCCTCACTTTTGTATTCTGACCCCCTTGAGATAATGGCGAACATCCCCATTAGCCTTTTTGTACTTGTGCATCAGTCTTTAGTGATTTGTGTACATGGACATCCAAATCCCTTTGCTCTTCCACAGTTCCTGGGGGAAAGAATTTGGTTGCTTTGCGCCTCCTGTTAGCGCCCCGAGCGCCCGGGTGCGGCACCGCTAACACCTCCTGCGAAATTCAGCGGGATGTTAGCGGCGGCGGTAGCCGGTAGCGCCCCGCGGCGCTGCGACTCCGGCGATGACGTCATCGCCTTGCACAGCTCCCCGGCCGCAAAATTGTTTCGTGCCCCCTGACCTACCGCAGGATGCTATGTCCAACAGGGTCAGGGTGCCGTGTTTGCGGCCAGGGTGACGCAAATTAAAGGGCAGGTGCCGGGCGGCCTTTTTTTTGGGCCACCTGCCAGTACCTGCCCTCTCTCGCCTCCTCCTGCGGGGTGCCAGCTGCGATCGGTCAGCCCGGCACTCCTCTTGAGTGCCGGGCTCTTTTGCCGGCACCCCGCTCCCCGGTGGTCCAGCAGGGCCCCAGTGTGTGCTGCACTAGGCTGCTCCCCTTTAATCAGGGGAGGGAGGTCTGTAGTACTGTGGCGTTATGTGCCGACGCGCGTGGCGCTGCTGCACGTAGTGCCGTGATATTCAATGGGAGCGCCCCTAGAGGGAGGGGGAGCGCTTCCAGTAGCACCCCGCCTCCTGCTGGGGCACTACCATTCAATTTTGGACATGGGGGCGCTAACATTTTCAGGGCGCTAAAATTAGTTGGTACCCCAAAGGGGGCGCGATCCAATTTTTCCTTGCTAGTCTCTTCCCATGAAGAAAATATTCAGATTTGTCTTTCTCGGGTCAAAGTGGATGACCTCACACTTCCCCACATTGAACTCCATCTGTCATAGCTGTGCTCACTTGCTTAGTCTGTCCAAGTCCCTGTGTAACTTCCTTCACAGTCAATTAATTACTTTTGAAGTCACTATTGTCTTGGCTCCTGGGCAGGCAGCTCCCTAGGGAACTCCTTTGCTGTGCTCTTTATGTGGCTCGGTGTCAAATTTTGTTTGATAACGCTCCTGTGAAGCACCATGGGACGTTTTACCATGTTAAAGGCACTATATAAATGCAAGTTGTTGTTGTAGCAAACATGGCAGCCAATTTGCACACAGACAGTTCCTATAAACAGCAATAAGATAAATGACCATTTAATCTGTTTCATTTATGGCGTTGGCTGACGGATAAATGTTGGCCAAGACATTGGGAGAACTCTTTCTCCCGCTTTCAGAATTCTCGTTCTACCTGAAGGACCCTTTTTCCCGCTTTCAGAATTCTCGTTCTACCTGGACCCCTCCCTCTGGCCTCTTACCCTCTCTAGATCTTTTCATTGCAATCTGCCGGCGTGACATCAGCCGTCTCCATTTCTCTGCTCCCCTCACTCACTCCAACCTACCTCCCTCTGAACTTGCAGCACTCCATTCTCTCAGATCCAACCCTGACATTGTCATTAAACCTGCTGACCAGGGTGGTGCTGTTGTTGTTTGGCGAACCGACCTCTACCTAGCGGAAGCTGAACGCAAACTCTCCGACACCTCCTCCTACCTCCGCCTGGACCATGACCACACTACCGAACATCAAGCCACCATCTCCAAGACTGGCACTGACCTCATGGCCACTTGGAGAGGCAAGGATTAATCAAGGATTGTCAGCATAGCTTTGTCAGGGGGAGATCATGTCTAACCAATTTGATTGAATTTTTCGAGGGGATGACTAGGTGTGTGGATGAGGGTAGTGCAGTTGATGTAGTCTACATGGACTTCAGTAAGGCTTTTGACAAAGTCCCGCATGGGAGACTGGTCAAGAAGGTAAGAGCCCATGGGATCCAGGGCAATTTGGCACATTGGATCCAAAATTGGCTTAGTGGCAGGAGGCAGAGGGTGATGGTCGAAGGTTGTTTTTGTGACTGGAAGCCTGTGTCCAGTGGTGTGCCACAGGGATCGGTGCTGGGTCCTTTGCTGTTTGTAGTGTGCATTAATGATTTAGATATGAATGTAGGAGGTATGATCAGTAAGTTCGCAGATGACACGAAAATTGGTGGAGTGGTAAATAGCGAGGAGGGATGCCTCATGCTCCAGGACGATATAGACGGGTTGGTCAGATGGGCAGAACAGTGGCAAATGGAATTTAACTCTGAAAAGGGTGAGGTGATGCATTTTGGGAGGACTAACAAGGCAAGGGAATACACAATGAATGGTAGGACCCTAGGAAGGACAGAGGATCAGAGAGACCTTGGTGTGCATGTGCATAGATCCCTGAAGGCAGCAGGACAGGTAGATAAGATGGTCAAAAAGGCATATGGGATACTTGCCTTCATTAACCGAGGAAAAGAATATAAGAGCAGGGAGGTTATGATGGAGCTGTACAAAACGCTAGTTAGGCCACAGCTGGAATACTGTGTGCAGTTCTGGTCACCACACTATAGGAAGGATAAGATTGCATTGGAGAGGGTGCAGAGGAGATTCACCAGGATGTTACCTGGGCTGGAGCGTTTCAGCTATGAAGAGAGACTGGACAGGCTGGGGTTGTTTTCCTTAGAGCAGAGAAGGCTGAGGGGGGACCTGATTGAGGTGTACAAAATTATGAGGGGCATAGATAGGGTAGATAGAAAGGAACTTTTCCCCTTAGTAGAGGGGTCAATAACCAGGGGGCATAGTTTCAAGGTAAGGGGCAGGAGGTTTAGAGGGGATTTGAGGAAAAACTTTTTCACCCAGAGGGTGGTTGGAATCTGGAACTCACTGCCTGAAAGGGTGGTAGAGGCAGGAACCCTCACAACATTCAAGAAGCATTTAGATGAGCACTTGAAACGCCATAGCATACAAGGCTATGGACCAAGTGCTGGAAAATGAGATTAGAATAGACGGGGCTTGATGGCCGGCGCGGACACGATGGGCCGAAGGGCCTCTTTCTGTGCTGTAAAACTCTATGACTATAATTCTATGACTCATCTCCTCTGGAGATCTTCCCCCCACAACCGCCAACCTCATAGTTCCCCAACCCCGCACAACCCGCTTCTACCTCCTTCCCAAGATCCACAAACAGGACTGCCCTGGTAGACCCATCATTTCAGCCTGTTCTTGCCCCACGGAACTTATCTCTTCCTATCTCGACTCTATTTTTTCTCCACTTGTCCAGTCTCTTCCGACGCCCTCCGCCACTTTAACAGTTTCCAGTTTCCTGGCCCCAACCGCCTCCTTTTCACTATGGACGTCCAATCCCTCTACACCTCCATCCCCTACCAGGATGGCCTGAGGGTGCTCCGCCTATTCCTTGAACAGAGGCCCAACCAGTCCCCATCCACCACCACCCTCCTCCGCCTGGCTGAACTTGTTCTCACATTGAACAACTTCTCCTTTGACTCCATTTACTTCCTCCAAATCAAAGGTGTTGCTATGGGAACCCGCATGGGTCCTAGCTATGCCTGCCTCTTCGTGGGATATGTGGAACACTCTGTGTTCCAGTCCTACTCGTGTCCCCTCCCTCACCTCTTTTTCCGGTACATTGATGACTGTATCAGTGCCGTTTCCTGCTCTCGCCCTGAACTAGATAATTTCATCCACTTTGCTTCCAATTTCCACCCTTCCCTCACCTTCACATGGTCCATCTCCGACTCTTCCCTTCCCTTCCTCAACTTCTCCGTCTCCATCTCTGGGGATAGGTTATTGACAAACATTCACTACAAGCCCACTGACTCCCACAGCTACCTGGACTATACTTCCTTCCACCCCGCCTCCTGTAAGGACTCTATTCCATTCTCCCAGTTTCTCCGTCTCCGCCGCATCTGCTCTGACGATGCCACCTTCCATACCAGTGCTTCCGACATGTCTTCCTTTTTCCTCAACCGAGGATTCCCCTCTACAGTGGTTGACACGGCCCTTGACCGTGTCCGTTATATCTCCCGCACTTCTGCCCTCACCCTTGCCCCTCCCTTCCGGAACCACGATAGAGTTCCCCTTGTCCTCACCTTTCACCCCACCAGCCTCCACATTCAACGGATCATCCTCCGCCATTTCCGCCACCTCCAGGGTGATCCCACCACCAAACGCATCTTCCCCTCACCTCCCCTTTCAGCATTCCGTAGGGACCACTCCCTCTGCGACACCCTAGTCCACTCCTCTATCACCCCCAACACACCTTGCCCTTCGCCCGGCACCTTCCCGTGCAAGCGCAGGAGATGCAACACATGCACTTATACCTCCCCCCTTCCCACTGTCCAGGGCCCCAAACACTCCTTCCAGGTGAAACAGCGATTTACTTGTACTTCTTGCAATTTAGTATACAGTATTCGCTGCTCACGATGTGGTCTCCTCTACATTGGGGAGACCAAACGCAGATTGGGTGACTGCTTTGCGGAACACCTCCGTTCAGTCCGTAAGGGGGACCCCGAGCTTCCGGTCGCCCGTCACTTTAATTCACCGCTCCACTCCCACTCAGACCTCACCGTCCTCGGCCTCTTGCATTGTTCCATGGAAGCTCAGCATAAGCTCGAGGAACAGCACGTCATCTTTCGATTAGGCACTTTACAGCCTTCTGGACTCAACATAGAGTTCAACAATTTCAGATCATAACCTGACCCCTATCATATATATATTTTTTATCCGTACTTTTTGTTTGTGCCTTCTGTTCTTCTCTCCCACATGGCAGCTGTCTTTCATTCTGCCAGCACAATTCACACTTCATCTAGAGCCATCCTTTGTTTCTTAACCTGTCCCATTACCATCTCCTTTTTACTTGAGTATCTCTTAATGTCTCTTAATCTCTCCTGCCTTCCATCCTATCACAGACCTTCCCTTTTGTTCTTTCATCCCCTCCCCCCTTTCCCTGCCCCTACACTTGCTTACAATCTGTTCCATTTCCTGCTTTTTTCCAGTTCTGACGAAAGGTCATCGACCTGAAACGTTAACTCTGTTTCTCTCTTCACAGATGCTGCCTGACCTGCTGAGTTTCTCCAGCATTTTCTGTTTTTATTTCAGATTTCCAGCATCTGCAGTATTTTCTTTTTGCATTGGGAGAACTCCCCTGCTTTTCTTTGAATAGTGCCTTGGGATCTTTTATGTCCACCTCAGAGATGGGGCCTCGGTTTAAAATATAAAAGGCAGTTTACTGTGATTTTTATTGGGAAGGAAGAGGGTTACAGTGATAAATAATAAATTCCAGGATAAATCTACAAAAAGCTCTATTCTTAATTTTATGCTGACGTTAATTATAAAGCCAGGAACACCTTTCTTTTTATAAGGCCTTAGTCAGGCCACGTCAGGGATACTATGCCGAATTAAGACTATGACAGGCTAACAGAGCTGGGACTGTTTACTTTGGGACTTTGAGGACATATGATTGAGTTCTTAAAAACAATAAAAGGATTAGACTCAGTCCAATTGGATAGGCTACTTGAGCTAGATAGGTCAAGGAGGGCCTGGAAACATAAGTATAAGTTGCAGAAGTATAGAACTAAGTTCGATGCTCAGAGGTATTACTTTTTGCGGAGAATTTTTCAACCCTTGAAATAAGTTGTTGGCACGTGTAGTGAGTGTGAATTTGTCGCAAGCATTCAAAAGGGAGCTAGACAATTTCTTGAGAGCGGCAAACATATTTACATACAGAAGATAGTTGGGTCATTGGGGATTGTGTCTCCTGGAGCTTGTTTGATAGACCTATGTTTTTTTCCTTTTTTTTTGCCTCTCCCAGGAGATTGCATGGGTGCGTGGGGGTAGAGGCAATAGAAATGACATGTTACACCATGCCAGGATGGTTCAGGCTTGATGAACCAGCTGGTCCTTGCTGTCCTTTTACATATGTTTGCATGTTCCTTGACTCTTTGCTCATTGGTAGAATTTCCACAAAGCATCTACTAATCTCCCGTCGATAATGCTATTTCACTGAGGTTTCCACTGATCTTTCTCCGGAGTTAAGGTGGGGGAGCAGGAGAACGCCCACAGAAATTGCTGCCGATCATATGCAGCAGTAAGCATAGCAAATAGGATTCTAGGTTATACTGTTAGATCAGCTGACTTCAATTTCCCAGAGGCCGTGCTGACGATGCCTTGGTCAAGCTGCACCTGTAGTACTGCACACTGTTCTGGCTGCTGAGACATAATGGGACCATGCAGGATCTTGAAGCATTGCAGAGGAGAGCAAGGAGACTGATCTTCAATATCAGAAAGAAAGACTTTGAGGAATGAATTATGTGGGACTCTTGAGCCTCGAAAAGAGAAGTCTTTGTGGGAACCTTACAGAGGTACATAATACTTAACGGGATAGAGAGAGCAAACTTAAGTTAGTACTTTCAGACAAGCGGGAACAGGTTCAAGGTTGTGAAAAGTAAATATAGGACAATCATCAGGAAGTATTTATTTCTGCAGCTTGAATAGATTCCCAGGAATGTTAGTTGCAGAGAAGGCAATGGACTTATTTAAGAAACGGTTAGATTCTGCAAAGGGTAGATAATAGGGTTGATACTCTAGAAGGATGAGATCAAAGGGCTGAAGCTCCTTCTTTCCTCAAACCTATTTTCCATCTTCCCCAAATTCATTTAATTTAGGACCACGGCAAGTGAAGGCTTTCATCCCATCAATCTGGACTGAATTCAAAGTCACATGCTGAAATGGAAAAAACAGCGTTGAATGTTCTTCCCTACCTCTACAACCTTATAGAAATAGATTTGACAATTTTGGTTGGAAAATAAATATAGGCATATTCGTCTTATAATATGAAGCTATAAATCCTAGTGCAATATGCAGGAGGTAATGATAAATGGAACTCAGGTCTTAACTATGAACAGTTCTGAAGAGATATATATATCTATATTCAATAAAAGATGAGAACAGACCCCAGCTATTGAACATGATAAACCGACAATCTTGCATGCTCATCACACTAATCACCATGGCTGTGACAAAATATGATTGGTCAAAATTTTAATATTTAAATTGCACCATTAATACAATATGCTACATACAAATCCATCGTTTGTATTTTGCCCACAGGAGACGTATATGTATATTTATACCTCCAAACGTGACCCTGTGAATATGGAAGGGAACAGTTGGCTTAGTGAATATTCTAAAACACAACACACCATATGTGACTCATTTAGAACAATAAATCCTCTTTGGTTTAAAAATGTAACTTGTTTTAATTTGTATGATGAATTGTCAGAGAAGATTTAGTCTGTACACTTTATGTAACAAAATCATAGACTTGTTCATAAAGAATACGTTTACGATATATATATATATATATATATATATATATATAGTGCAAAAGAAGAAATCCCCCCCCCCCCTATATGTTTAAATGGTTACCATGGTCTCCTGTTGATTGCCTTAGGGATTAGGAGATGAATTTCCACAGGTTTCTCCAGAATTGGTCCCATTTAAAATCATCTTCTGTTGTCTCTTCCAGGAGATAGTGTTGCTGTGGCTAAGTGAACGGGTGTGTGAGGTTGCACAATTAATTGGATGGGGTGGGCTTAATCCCCCACGACAGGCTGGAGAGGGTCGGGAAGGGTAAAAGACTTATATATTGGGAACACGTCCCCAACACGCCGCGCACGCGCCCACCGCCTTTTTTTGCGGTGGCAGATATCGTGATTTAAAATTCACAGCTGCTATGCGGGTTTCCCAGGGGTCGGGAAATCCGGCAGTGTAAGGGAGCAGCCGGCTCCTCAAGGTAAATGCCTTTTCTAGCATTCCTTGTAAGCTAGAAGCAGCAGGAGTTCTCCCCCCCCCCCGACCCCTCAAAGAATCTTTCAGCTTCTCCCCCGCAGATTGCGGCCCCTCTCCCACCACAATGGCCAAACTTCACCCCCCCCCCCCCACCGCCCCAAATCTGCGATCGGCAATCTTCACCCCCACAATTCGCGATGGCCGATCTCTTCTAACACCTCCCCCACCCCCCCCCACCCCCCCAAAGCTGCGATGGCCAACCTTCCCCGATTCCCAAGGTTCCCCAGCTGCGACCTCCTGCCACTGGATTTTTCTCCTGTTCACCAGCCAGCAATGTTTCCTTTAATTTTTTTTGGGTGCGTGGCCCCTTTAAGAGTCTGTGCGACCCATTCAAATTTCCGCGCATGAGCGGTTTTTCCCATTGTGAAGCTAGCAAGCATCCTGCACGGGACCTCCAGAGCACCACATGGCCACACAACTTAACGGGAACATTGCCAGCCAGACTGTCAATTTGGACTGCTTCCAGGCAGGAAACGGATCCAAAAAATTATAAATAAGTCCTGCCGTTAAGTTTGGCAGGACCTCCACGTGCAGGCCTTGCCGGGTTCTTCGGCCGTTTTCACCTCCCACACATCATAGTATTTTACATAGTATTTACATCATGGAAACAGCCCATTTGGCCCACAGGTCTATGCCAGTGTTTATGTTCCACACGAGCCTCCTCTCGCCCTTCTTCATCTAACCCCATCAACATATCCTTCTATTCCTTTCTCCCTCGTGTGTTTATCTAGCTTCCTTTTAAATGCATCTATGCTAGTCATCTCAACACCTCTAGCCTGTTGTACTCCATAGCTAGCATCTTCCCTTCCCTCACCCCAACAGTAGAGGTACCATTATTTCCTGTGGAATATTTGATCATGTCCAACTACATCACCATAACCTGCAATCTCATCCTAATCAGATATTTATCCCATTCTTTTTTTTAAGTTAGTTATCTCAGCCTCAATTGGTTTTGCTCGAAATCCACTACCTTGTGGGAAAATAGCTTCTTCTAACCTCTTGTTTTGCTTGAGTCTTGTTAATTTTAAAGCTATATTCTCTTGCACTTGTTGTTCATAAAGCTCTCTACACTGCTCCAGTGGATTCTTATTTGTAATGAATGAAAGGAAAACTATGCCCTAACCACAACATTAGAAACCTTTAATAGATCAATATGACATGCCCATTTTTCATCCCAGTCTCCATTAACATCTATCTGAGTGAGATGGCCCAATTAGAATTCAAGAACAGTTAGTTTTGTGCAATTGACTCACATTCATAACAAATAGAATTAAGATAAATTGTTTCCCCTTAAAATGTAGTACAGCATTTATATCAGGGTCAATGGGTCTGTCTGTCTTTGTTTGCCCTTCTTTTCATATGCTTTAGAACATAATCTGAATTGATACTTCAGAGCAGTACCGAAAGAGTGCTGCAATATCAAGGGGTTTTCAGATCAGGTGATGATCTTATTGAATGGCGAAGCAGGCTCGATGGCCTACTCCTGCTCCTAATTCTTATGTTCTTATGTTCTTAACCAGTACGGCCAAAATCAGATTAACTGGCCATTCATTCATTTGCTGTTTGTGGAATCTTGCTATATGCAATTGACTATTGTATTGGGCTACATACAGTGATTGTGCTTCGAATGTGATCCATTAGTTGGGTAAAGTGATTTGGGGTGTCCTGAAGAAATGCTAAGTCACTATGTAAGTGTTTGTATGTTCATATCTGACCTGCGCCATACTCATCTGGATGTGATGATGCAGACGCTACTGAAAAGAAGTGCTTCAATATTGACATCTTTGCCCTTGATTAGTACGAGAATTACGTTGCACCTTTCTGAAAGTGGTTCAAATATCAGTACCTCATGATACTTTGCACAGCCAGGTTGAGGTCCTCTTGCTCTAGCTAGTACTTCTTTCATTCTTGATTTGGCTTGAATATCCATCAAACTGGTTATCCAACTAAATGTTGACCCCCAGAATAGTTATTTGTGTTACTTGCAACAGGAATTAAAACCAGAAGCAAAATTTGTCGACAGATAATTATTTAAAAAGCTAAAGTGACTACATTTTGTGGGGGGAAGCGACTAAGCTGTAAATAATTTGTTGACTTTGGCATGACCTCAATCTCGTTGCTGGGAAACACTCTTGTTCGTCCCATGGCCTTGGTTATAAATTTCTTTATTGGTCAATAATATCATAAAAACTGAGAACACAATGTACTGACGAAAGGTCATCGACCTGAAACGTTAACTCTATTTCTCTCTCCACAGATGCTGCCTGACCTGCTGAGTATTTCCAGCATTTTCTGTTTTTATTTTAGTACTGATGGGAAATGAATTCATAAAGAATACTTACTCTTTTCCTAGCAAATGTCCTTGAAATTTCGATTGGGTAACGGGTGGGGAGGAAAGTGATTCCAGTATCCAATTGGATAAATTGACTTAACCAGCTTCAAATAGAAAAGGTCAATACAAAGGATATATAGAGTGCTGGCGCTGAACTTGTTCCATTAAAGGGAAACTGTCTTTTATTGTGATTTTTGTTTTCAACCGTTCTAATGATTTTATTATAGGATGCAACTTTATTGGTACAAAGTGCTATTTCCCTCTGATTTTTTTCCATCTAAACATTAATCACTGCCAGATGAAAAAAAATCTGATACAATTAGCTCGAGCCAAACAAACACTGATCCAAATTTAATTTTGATGCATTCACTCCCATGTATAGAATTTCTAATCCAACTGAGAGATGGAAAGGATGAGTGGTGGTTTGGGCTGAGACACTTAAAGTAAAACTGTGAAGGAATTCTACCTCAGTGGTGTAATATATTTTGTGCTATGCAAAGTATTTTGATGAATATCAAAGCAAAGCAGCATTTTTCGATCTGCACCGTATTCCATGTTTATGAAAATGTCAACTTGTTTTTAGTGTATCAACAGATCTGCTCATGAGGCACACAATGCAATTATATTCCTTAAAAGTTACTTCTGCTTGAGTCTTTATTCCACTCTGTAGTGGAGCAAATATTAGTGCACAAGCTGCCATTTTTGTTTTTTGCCAATTTAAAAGAGTTTATGGATTATGAATTTGTCATAATTGTGCAAAGAGAGACATCCATTAGGATACATGGAACATCAAATTAGTTTTATTGATTGTCTGACACGTGCTGTTTTCACAGGAATACATTTAATGAGCAAATGCTGTGTGGCCCATACAATGAATTAAAATTAGATTGGAATGTCACGCTCATACTTGCCTGTGCCAGTGTTCACTTTCTAAGCTATCTGCAGTTTTCAGACCCATGCCGGAGAAACTGTGGACATTAGTCAGTCCAAAGTTATTTCTCAACTATAACAGCTTGGCTCATGAGGGCACTATGCTATGAGGTTTCTAACATCTCTGCAGCAGCAAAAATAAAGGTTTTCAATTTGGGGCTGCACCTAATATTTCTCTTATGCTCAGCATCAAGGGCCACTTTCATAAGCAAGTCTTGCTGCCTATGCATCAAAGCGTAACATTAATTGCACAATGTGCGGTAAAATACCATTGTCCAGGGTTGAATAGAACACTCCTGTTGTAATTTGCTGACTGGAAATGACTTTTCATAACAAAAATGATCACTCTGGCAGACAGTGTGCCTTAGATTATAATCTATGAATCAGGAGTATTAAAAGTAAAAATTAAGCAGCAGGAAGAAGGTTTCATTAACTCACAACAAAGCTCACAGTTCCTAGTTGAAAGTCTCCTAGTAACACTGGATCTGGATCAGTGCCCCATCACAAAACTCATACGTGAGGCTGAGTTCACCTGAGTCTTCATGTATTCATTTCCAAGTCAAAGAACACGAAGGACTGCAGATTATGTTCCTCTCCCTAAGCATGAAGATGTCAATCAAGAATCAAAAGAGACAATGCCACCTGGCTGGCTGAAGTATCTGCTAAAAGCATATTCATCTCCCCTGAAGGAGCAGTTCTGAAACAACAACCCACTTCATGACCCCAATGAGTATCAAAGGCTATTTGTGATACCTGTCTATTCTAACACTTAACCTCTCAGAGCCCTTTGCTGTATTGTTGGAACCAGTCAGCTTTCACAGCAGGTGACTGAGGCATCTGATCTGTCTTTAAACTCCAGCCAGATATATGAATGTGGATTCTCTGCCAACACAGAGAAGCCAGGTCTGAAATAATCAATTTAAAGTGATACTTTCATAAGCTTCAGTTATAAAAATATATAAAGATTCCTATGACATTAAACAAGATAAGTGTCAAATTTGTCATAAGCCTATCTAATTGTTGACTTTCCAATTTGACTTACATACTTGCATATATAATTTAAAAAGAGCAGTTACAGCACATGTTTATTTGAAAGAGTAACATTCATGTGCTAGTTAATCTGGCAGCATCCATAACTCTTATTCTTGGCAGTTTAGAGAAAGAATTGACTGGTAAATTGCTGTTAAGTAATACATGAATCTACTCTCTAATCTGTAGATGTATGTGCTCTTTTTAATGAGTGCCATTCTCTCTTAGGCAGGTGACAAAGACAATGGCCCAGAAATTAGGCTCCCTGGCTTCCCGCGGGTGCAAGGATCCTGCGCGCACCTACCTACCGCGCCTGCCGTTGACCTCTGGGCCCACGGGGACTTCAGCTCCTGGGCCTCCTGCAGCTGTGGTGCGCAGTGCTTGTGTATCCCAGGGGCGTAGTTAGTGCGATGTGTCCCCTGGGATTACGTGGGCCATGGAGAGCCAATGGCAGCAGACCATCTTTCATTCATAGATTTGACAGGAAGACCTGAATTGAAATCGGCCCCAAAACAACACCTAAACTTCAAATAAATTTCAAAAAAACCATCACATTTTTAAAATAACTATAAGTTAAATAAATTAACTACTTTAAACAAAAATTTAAATTTTTGACAAAATTAAAATACTTTTTAACAGTGCTAAAAATAAACTTACCTTTCTTTAAAGTATCTAAAAAAGATAAACCTGTGGAAATTTTTTTAAAATTGTAATTAATTAACCACTTACCTTGTTAAAAACGGGTCTTGCGCCTCCTTTTTAAAAGCGCAGCTTCTTCCATACTTACCTTCCCGGAGAAACCTGAAAAAAAACCTAAGTTCGCTGCGTGCGCGCAGCCTCTCCCGCGCACGCAGTTCACCTCTCAACCCCTCCCTTCACGAGACCGAAAGTTCTGGTTTCCCGCGCATGCGCAGTGCATGCAGGAAACCGGCACTTCAGGAGGCCTTCCGGGTGAGTACACAGCGCGTACTCACCTGGCAAGTGCCGAATTTTTGGCCCAATAATTTAAGCTGTGGTTCATGACTGCAATGTTAAATCTTTAAATTGAGCTCACACTACCAGCAGGATAGTAATAGAGTGCACACGTGACACCTTGAAATTGGATTTTGATGCTTACACTGGTTTGAGACACTGTGCACTTCTATAAATACTTTTGATCTTTGTTGTATCTCTCCTCTTGTGAAAACACTGCGTATTCTTGACATATAGGAGACTAATAATGACAGCAGGATGATGGAAAGAGATTGTGGAGCATGGAGGTACACATGAACAAGATTATATGGCTATTCTTAAAGATCATTGGGAACTACAGTCCATGCCAATATACAATGCACTATAATGGGTATACATAATGTAAATTTGATGGTTCTTGACAGGACAAGTGCTAGATATGGGAATGTATTGAAGCACTTTAATGGGTCACAGCGGTGAGGGATTGCATATGATAGACAAGAAGACAACAAAAAAACTAGATTCTTCGATGAACAAGAAAGAAATGGATTGCAGTTTGGAACAAATTTCAAACTATAACTTTTAAAATCAGCATAGTTTAAGCACTAATTTTGCTGGGTGAAGGAGAAAAGGTAGGGTGGAGGAGAAGTAGAAGATCCAGCCCAACTTTTGGAGGAAGTAACTTCTCAAGAGGAATATGGAAAGTCCTATGATGTGATATACCTAGGACGGTGGATGGCTGTTGGTATTCAAAGACTGTGCTGTGCCACTATGCTCTACAAGGTGAAAGTATAATTTACACCAACTGTACAAATTGAGGACCTTAATTAAAAAAATATTTTTAAAATATATATAAAACACAGAATTAGCTGAACCTGCACTATTTCTGCACTTGGGGTGTGCTGGCTCGTCTGAGTGCTCCTTCTTTCATTGGACTGGTCCTATTGTTGGGTTTGTAAAAGTGTCAGGACTGCCAACACATGTCATTAGTGATTTGCTAATCTTCTGGCGTTAACTGATTTAGAAATTGTGGCTCTCCACCCATTTGTGCCATTTTATTTTTGCAGTGGGATCACCTTTCCCTATCTCTCTACTTTGTGTCATTCCACTGGGTCTGCAGGTCTATGCTCTTCTTTTGCACTTTCAACCATGCATTCAATCAATGGGCCATATACCTGCAGATTTTTGAACTGGCATGAATTTTGTTTTTACAGTCAGCAGTTATTCCTGGTTTTGCAGAATATTGTTGACAAAGGCTAATTTCTTATTGAAGTGACTTCTTCCTATAGGAGTGCAACTTGGACAGAGTGTAAGCCTGCGAGTTTGGTGAGTAAGGGAGTGAATCTTAAGGGTTAATCCCTCTCTTTTTTATATATAAAATCTAGTCTTGTGTGCTTGCAATTAGCATTTAACTTAAATTTACTGTTTTTAAGTTTTAAGTTTCTCCAAGGCTTGGGCAGGGCAAAGCAAGCTCTGTGCTGGAGAGTGGGTGGGGCTTGTTAGTTAATTAACTGGTCTAATCTGGATCTGCAACTGCCAGAGAGCTGACTCATAGATCTCAGTAGTATAAACAAGGAAGGCTAGAGTGCAGTTTGTCACGGAGTGCAGCTTGGAACAGAGTGTAAGCCTGCGAGTTTGCTGAGTAAGGGAGTTAGGAGGGGAGGGAGTTGCTCCTTTCTTTTTCTTTCTTTGTCAGCCTCCAGGAGAGCAGGAGTTAAAAATCTGCACGACCCAGGAGGTAGTGGTGGAGGAGCCTCAGCCCTTGCTCTTGTCCAACAGTTATGAGGTTCTTACTCCCTGTGTGGACGAGAGCAGGGACTGCAGGGAGGATGAGCAAATTGACCACAGCATCATGGTACAGGGAGCCATTCAAGTGGGGGGAGCAAAAAGAAATGTGGTAGTGGTAGGGGACAGTATAGTTAGGGGGATAGACACTGTTCTCTGCAGCCAAGAGCGTGAATCCCGAAGGCTGTGTTGCCTGCCCGGTGCCAGGGTAAAGGACATCTCCTCTGGGCTGGAGAGGAACTTAGAGTGGGAGGGGAACGATCCAGTTGTCGTGGTCCATGTAGGTACCAATGACATAGGTAGGACAAAGAAAGAAGTTCTGCTCAGGGAGTATGAGCAGCTAGGGGCTAAATTAAAAAGCAGAACCACAAAGGTAATAATCTCTGGATTACTACGTGCAAATTGGCATAGGGTAAATAAGATCAGAGAGATGAACGAGTGGCTCAAAGATTGGTGTGGGAGAAATGGGTTTCGATTCCTGGGGCACTGGCACCAGTACTGGGATAAGAGGGACCTGTTCCGTCGGAACTGGCTTCATTTGAACCAGGCTGGGACCAGTGTCCTGGTGAATCAAATAACTAGGGCTGTAGATAGGGCTTTAAACTAAATAGTGGGGGGGAGTGATATGCTGAGCGGAAATTTAAAAAGTCAAAGAAAAATGAGAAGGCAAAAGTGCAGGGTAACGATAGGGGTAATGATAACCAGAGTGTGACAGGAAGGGACAGAACGTATACACATAAGAGTGTATCAGAAAGAGGGGTCAGATTAGTGAAAAATGGTAAAAAGACAACATTAAAAGCTGTATATCTGAACGCACACAGCATTTGTAGCAAGATAGATGAGTTGACAGGACAAATAGAAATAAATGGGCATGATTTGATGGCCATTACAGAGACGTGGTTGCAAGGTGACCAAGGCTGGGAACTGAATATTCAGGGGTATTTGCCATTTTGCAAGGATAGGCAGAAAGGAAAAGGAGGTGGTGTAGCTTTGTTAATAAGGGATGAGATCAGTGCAGTAATGAGAAATGATATTGGCTTAGAAGATCAAGACGTAGAATCAGTTTGGCTGGAGATAAGAAATAATAAAGGTAAGAAGTCACTGGTGGGAGTGGTCTACAGGCCCCCAAACAGTAACCACACTGTAGGACAGAGTATAAATCAAGAAATAATAGAGACTTGTAAGAAAGGTACGACTATAATCATGGGAGACTTTAATCTTCATATTGATTGGACAAAGCAAATTGGCAAGGGTAGACTTGAGGAAGAGTTCTTAGAGTGTATACGGGATGGTTTCTTGGAACAATATGTTGGGGAACCAACCAGGGAGAAGACTATTTTAGATCTGGTAATGTGTAATGAGGCTGGATTAATTAATGATCTCGAAGTGACGGATCCTCTTGGGAAGAGTGATCATAGTGTGGTAGAATTTCAAATTCAGTTTGAGGGTGAGAAAGCTAGGTCTCAAGCTAGTGTCCTGAACTTAAACAAAGGTAATTACAAAGGTATGAAGGCAGACTTGGTTAAAGTGGACTGGGAAAATATATTACAGGGTAAGACTGTAGAAAAGCAGTGGCAAACATTTAAGGAGATATTTCATAACTCTCAGCAAAGATATATTCCAGTGAGAAAGAAAGGGGGCTAAATTCGGTTGATTTGCGCCTCCCATTTGGGGCGCAAATCAACTAGCGCCTGGGCGCGGCGCCACTAACGCCTCCCACGAAATTCAGCAGGTGGTTAGCGGTGGTGCTAACCGTTAGCGTGGCGCGGTGCTACGCCGCCGGCGATGACATAATCACCGTGCGCAGTGCCCCGCTCGTGCCACAGCTGTAACATTGGGTGGCGCCCCCCCGACGTACCACCAGACGCTATGTCCGCCGGTGTCAGGGGGGCCTACCTGCGGCCGGGGCGACGCTAGTTAAAGGGGAGGTGGCGGGTGGCCATTTTTGTTGCTGGTCGCTTGCCAGCACCTGCCCCCCGTTGCTGTCCCCGGCCCCCGTGAATTCCCCCCGCAGGGTGCCGGCTGCTCTCCGTGAGCTCGGCACTCCTCTTGAGTGCCGGGCTCGTTTGCTGGCACTCCTGAACCCTGTGGCCCAGCTGGGTGCCGGGACGCGCTGCACCAGGCCCCTCCCCTTTAATAAGGGGAGGAAGGCCTGCAGTACTGCGGCATGTAGCGTCGCGATATTGCCTCGCAGCGCCCCAAGAGGGACACGGGGCGCTTCCAGTAGAGCCCCTCCTCCCTCTCGGGATGCTACCTGGGAAAATTGGCGAATTAGCGCCCCAGCGAAGGTAATGTTTCAAAGGGGGCGCTACCCAATTTTTACCCCAAAGATTCTAAGAGAAGGATGAACCATCTGTGGCTAACTAAGGAAGTAAAGATGGTATCAAATTGAAAACAAAAGCATATAATGTTGTGAAGAATTGTGAAAGGCCAGAGGATTGGGCAATTTTTAAAAACCAGCAAAGGACGATTAAAAAAATGATAAAGAGCGAGAAGATAGCAAGAACTATAAAAACAGACAGTAAGAGCTTCTACAGGTATATAAAAAGGAAGAGAGTAGCTAAAGTAAACGTTGGTCTCCTAGAGGATGAGTCTGGGCAATTAATAATAGGAAACAGGGAAATGGTGGAGACTTTGAACAAATATTTTGTATCGGTCTTCACGGTGGAGGACACTAAAAGCCTCCCAATAATGTATAATCAAGGGGCTATTGCGGTGGGGGGGGGGGGGGGGACTTAAAACAATCACTATCACTAGGGAGAAAGTACTAGGCAAACTAATGGGACTAAAGGTGGGCAAGTCCCCTGGACCTGATGGCCTGCATCCTAGAGTCTTAAAAGAGGTGGCTGCAGAGATAGTGGATGCATTGGTTGTAATCTACCAAAATTCCCTGGATTCTGGAGAGGTCCCAGCGGACTGGGAAACCGCAAATGTAACGCCCCTATTTAAGAAAGGAGGGAGACAGAAAGCAGGCAGCTATCGACCAGTTAGCCTAACATCTGTCATTGGGAAAATGCTGGAGTCCATCATTAAAGAAGTGGTAGCAGGACATTTACAAAATCATAATATAGTCAAGCAGAGTCAGCATGGTTTTATGAAAGGGAAATCATTTTTGACAAATTTGCTGGAATTCTTTGAGGATGTAACAAGCAGGGTGGATAAAGGGGAACCAGTAGATGTCGTGTATTTGGATTTCCAGAAGGCATTCGATAAGGTGCCACATAAAAGGCTACTACACAAGATAAGAGCTCACGGGGTTGGGGGTAATATATTCGCATGGATAGAGGATTGGCTAACTAACAGAAAACAGAGAGTTGGGATAAATGGGTCAATTTCAGGTTGGCAAACTGTAACTAGTGGGGTGCCGCAGGGATCAGTGCTGGGGCCTCAACTATTTACAATCTATATTAATGACTTGGATAAAGGGACTGAGTGTAATGTAGCAAAATTTGCTGATGATACAAAGATAGGTGGGAAAGCAAATTGTGTGGAGGATGCAAAGAATTTCCAAAGGGATATAGATAGGCTAAGTGAGTGGGCAAAAATCTGGCAGATGGAGTTTAATGTGGGAAAATGCGAGGTTTTGGTCGGAAAAATAAAAAAGCAAATTATTATTTAAATGGAGAGAGATTACAAAATGCTGAGATATAGAGGGATCTGGGGGTCCTTGTATATGAATTACAAAATGTTAGCATGCAGGTACAGCAAGTAATTAGGAAGGCAAATGGAATGTTGGCCTTTATTGCAAAGGGAATGGAGTATAAAAGTAAGGAAGTCCTGTTACAACTGTACAGGGTGTTGGTGAGACCACACCTGGAGTACTGCGTACAGTTTTGGTCTCCTTATTTAAGGAAGGATATACTTGCATTGGAGGCAGTTCAGAGAAGGTTCACGAGGTTGATTCCGGAGATGAAGGGGTTGTCTTATGAAGAAAGGTTGAGCAGGTTGGGCTTATACTCATTGGAGTTTAGAAGAATGAGAGGGGATCTTATTGAAACGTATAAGATTCTGAAGGGGCTTGACAGGGTAGATGCAGAGAGGATGTTTCCCCTCGTGGGGGAATCTAGAACTAGGGGCATCATTTCAGAATAAGGGGGCACCTTTTAAATCGGAAATGAGGAAGAATTTCTTCTCTCAGGGTCGTGATTCTTTGGAATTCTCTTCCCCAGAGAGCTGTGGAGGCTGGGTCATTGAATATATTTAAGGTGGAGATAGACATTATTTTGAAAGGTAAGGGAGTCAAGGGTTATGGGGAGCGGGCAGGGAAGTGGAGTTGAGGCCACGATCAGATCAGTCATGATCTTATTGAATGGCGGAGCAGGCTCGAGGGGCCAAATGACCTACTCCTGCTCCTACGTCTTATGTTCTTAGGAAGGACATTAGCATCGTGAGCACAGTTGCTTCTTTCATCAATCAGTTTGGGTATGCATTGCATTATTTAGCCCATTGCTTGAGTTCATCTCTTCATACTGTGTGACAAATTGTTATAGATTTCAATCTAATCTGCATCCTGTTTGAATGTCACACATGATTAAAAAAGCTCATATAGGTATCAATACAGTGTGCATCAATCCTGGGAAGAAAATTACAAAATACATCTCACTGCAGATGTGAAACACATTGAAATGTGCACCCTGTGTCACATAATTGTTGATGCATATACAAAATTGTAGAACTCACACCACCATATATTTTAATTGATGTGCTCCAAATACATAGGATTATTTTTGACACAATGCTTATACCTTCACTAATTTTCACTCCTCTCCTCAACGCCAAGCTGACTGTTTGTCAACTAGATTAATCAATCATGCTTTCATCAATGAGAAATATAACCACTCAATAATGCATCACATTCCAAGCAGGTACATATAATAAATCTTTTATACAAGCATAGGACTTAAATTACATAGGATATATGGCACAGAAACAGGCCATTCAGCCCAACTAGTCTATGCCGGCGTTTATGCTCCACATGAGCCTCCTCCCATCTTTCCTCATCTAAATCTATCAGCATAACCCTCTATTCCCTTCTCCCTCATATGCTTGTCTAGCTTCCTCTTAAATACATCGATACTATTCGCTTCAACCACTCCCTGTGGTAGAAAGTTCCACATACTCACCACTCTTTGGGTAAAGAAGTTTCTTCTGAATTCCCTATTGGATTTCTTGGTGACTATCTTATATTGATGGCCTCTAGTTATGCTCTTCCCCACAAGTGGAAATATTCTCTCTCTATGCACTCTATCAAAATTTTTCATAATTTTAAAGACCTCTATTACGTCAACCTCAGTCTTTTTTCAAGACAAAAGAGACACAGCCTGTTCATCCTTTCCTTTTTTAAAATTTGTTTTTTATGGGATGTGGGTGTCGTTGGCAAGGCCAGCATTTATTGCCCATCCGTAATTGCCCTTGAGAAGGTGGTGGTGAGCTGCCTTCTTGAACCGCTGCAGTCCGTGTGGTGAAGGTACTCCCACAATGCTGTTAGGTTGGGAGTTCCAGGATTTTGACCCAGTGACGATGAAGGATCGGCGATATACTTCCAAGTCAGGATGGTGTGTGACTTGGAGGGGAATTTGGAGGTGGTGGTTTTCCCATGCGCCTGCTGCCTTTGTCCTTCTAGATGGAAGAGGTCGCGAGTTTGGGAGGTGCTGCTGAAGACGCCTTGGTGAGTTGCTGCAGTCCTGATATGTATACCCTCACATTTCTGGTATCATCTTTGTAAATCTTCTTTGCACCTTCTCCAGTGCCTCTATATCCTTTTTATAGTATGGTGACCACAACTGTACGCAGTACTCTATGTGTGGTCTAACCAAGGTTCGATACAGGTTTAGCATAACTTCCCTACTTTTCAATTCTATCCCTCTAGAAATAAACCCTAGTGCTTGGTTTGCTTTTTTTATGGCCTTGCTAACCTGTGGCGCAACCTTTAGTGATTTGTGTATTTGTACTCCTAGATCCCTTTGTTCCTCTACCCCACCTAGACTCGCACCCTCCAAGTGATAAGTGACCTCCCTATTCTTCCTACCAAAATGTAATACCTCACATTTATCTGTGTTGAACTTCATTTGCCAATTATTTCCCATTATGCAAGTTTATTAATGTCCTCCTGTAACTTGTTGCAGTCCTCCTCAGTATTGACTATCCCGCCCAATTTGGTGTCATCCGCAAATTTAGAAATTGTGTTTTTGATTCCTAAGTCTAAATCGTTAATGTAAATTTTGAAAAGCAGTGGTCCCAGCACTGATCCTTGTGGAACACCGCTACCCACCTTCTGCCACTATGAATAGCTACCCTTTACTCCTACTCTCTGCTTTCTGTCCTGAAGCCAGCCAGCAATAAATAGAAAATCTTAATCCGGTGCAATGTCATATAACGAATAGGGGCCCAATATACTGTGTCGTATAATAGTAGAGTGCAAGTTTGCAGCACTGGCAGAGGTTGGGAAGCCGATCACTTTGTTAACACAAATAGTTGTGAGGATATGGAGTTCACTGACCCGAATGCCATGCAGAATCAATTGAAGAGTTTTAAAAGGAAATAAATGCTTACTTGGAAAATAAGGGTTATAAAGGATATAGAGAGGAGGTGAGACATTAGGATTATCGAGACAAGCTGCCATGACTAACAAAATGGAAGAACAGACTTGCTAGGCTGTATGGCTACTCCTATTTGTATGTCCCTTTCAATCAGGAAATATTATGCAGAATGGGAAACAGATTAAAACAACACAAACAAATACCTTCAAAACTGAAACTTAAAAAAACAATCAATCCAATTATAAACTGCCCACCAGTTATCCAGTTTCAGAATATTTAGTATAATGATAAATTTTGTGAGGCTCTATTCTCAACATGGAGCTTTGATTAATGGGAGCACCAATGGAGAATGGGGTGTGGAATTTGTGATGATCTTCATTATCTGGTCATTTAAATGACTCACCAAAAGTCAGGGCACCGTGACTCAGGCACATTGACCTCCATGTCCGATTCTCCCAGCCGTGCTCCCATCAAGCGATGCTGAGTGTCGACAGTGGGGCCTTACGAAGTTGATCCTATAATTCATTAACTGCCTAATTATGCTTGGAGACAGATATGTGTTTTCTATTTCTAACCACGTTTGTACAAATATATGTTTATATGCTTTTTACTTGTCCCGTTGTTTAAATTGAAGTGCCACAGGAATAATTAAACACTGTAGATAACAGAAGTTTGCAATTGGCTATTTTTATCTGCATTTATTAGAATTCCTGATTGAAGTACCATTTATCTTGGAAAATTAGATAAGCACCCTCATTATGAATAGCTAGTTAACTTAAAATAGTGCTGTGACAAAAAGAATAAAATCAAAAGATTTGTTCTTGTTTTTTCTACTTTCTAATATATAAGCAAAACCACCAACTTGTATTTATATAGCACCTTTTTGTAGGAAATCGTTCCAAGGTGTTTCACAGGAGTGTAATCAGACAAAAATTGACTATGAGCCAAAGAAGGAGATATTAGGAGGGTGTCTTGGGTGTGTGAAATGAGGAAGGCACAAGGGTGGAGTTGTGGTGAGGGGAGGGCGGGCAAGCAAGAGGTGCATGTGAGAAGGAGGATAACGTATGAGGATACCAGCATCTTGTATCCTTTCAGCCCCGCTGCTGGCCAAGTACTTAGCCATGGCCCTGCCAAGAATGGCCAGCATCGTCTCCTCTAAGGGGGTGAGGTGAAACTAGGAATGGGAGGTGTGCCTCATGTTTGGTACAGATTGTTGGTAGGTGAGTGATGGGTGGGCGGGTGGGGTGGAGTCATGCATTGAGAAGTGTGTGAGACTAGTGATGCAGTTGGTAGGAGACGGCTTTTGAAGATGCATTCAATGACAAACTGGTCTGAGGTCATGAAGCTTCTTTGGGCATTGGAGCCAGGTCGTTGGGGATGTCACTGCTGGCAGTGACGTCTCAGTGATCTGGTCCCACATTGTTGTTTCTGAAGGGCCTCCTGGCCCCTGTGGGTAGAGGACCTCTCTTGCAGTGTTGATCCCCCTGCACAAAGCTGGAGTGCAGTGTGCGAGACCCTGCGTGACCCTTCCCTGGCTTGCTGAGCCATTTGAGTTAGTGCTGAAGCACTTTTTCCTTTTTTTAAGTGCGGAAGGGAATTCAAATTTAAGTGTGGAAGACTCCCATTTGGGAATTCTTTTTAATGTTATTTTTTTTTCCAGAAAGCAGTTGAGCTATAAGAGCTGAATATTGCATATTTTTAGATTCTTTTTATCATTTCAGAAGACATTGGCCTTTTAAGAAAACAACAATGCATTGCCCTTTAAGATCCCACAATGCTTTGCGAAATCACAGCCTCACTTTCAGAGGCTGTTCGAAGCTGCTTGTGGACACCACATTGGGGCCTGATGCCGGGACGAAAGCCACCAGGAGGGCGTTACACGGTGAGTTTAGCGCTGGGTTAATAATCATTAGTCCCCAGCGCCAATTGTTCAGTCCTACCAGTGCCACCATTTTCGGCGCCTGTTAACCTGTGGCTGCGGTGGCACCGGCAGCTTTCGTGTTGCTCTCGAATTTTTTAGCCCTATGAGTTTAAAAGTGCCGTTTTTCTAAATTCTAAACTTTCTAAAATATTAGAATATAGTGCAATATAATATCATTAAAAATCAGTGTCAGACCTTCATTTATTGGTAGTGTAAGTGATTTGTTATCATTCAGATCAGGTCAGGAACTGGCACTTTCAATGCCTCTAGGACTTTTGATGTAAAATTCTATTACGGAGCAGCAAATTGTCCTACATGTGGTAAGTGCAGAAATTTGCGGGATCTGTTGCAAGACATTGCACTAAGTCACGCCAAATCACATGCCCTATTTATTAGGCATGCGTTCTCACCTTGTATAGCTAGTTAACGTGACATAGATCGGCACTGCAAACAGTCTAATGCCTCAGTGTTAGGAATTTCTTTGTTTACTTGAATTCAAATACATACTCAGCCATTATTGGAATACCCATTGAATAAACACGCCATTTTGTCCTTCTTTGGTACAGTTTAGGGAAATTTTCCTTTTTGTTGTGCTTGGGGAATGTTCAGTTTTCAGGCACAGTGAGGAGGAAATGGAGGTGGAGACCTAATGGCCTAGAAATTCGCGTGGCCGGCTTGCCGCGGGGGTAAGGATCGCGCGCGCTCTTACCCACCGCGCCTGCCGTTGTGTTTTGGGCCCACAGGAACTTCGGGTCCTGGGCCTCTCCCAAGAGCCGGCGCGCAGTGCTTGCGTGTTCCAGGGGCGCAGTTAGTGCGATGCGACCCCTGGGATCACGTGAGCCATGGAGGGCCAATGGCAGCAGACCATCTTTCATTCATAGATTTGACAGGAGACCTGTCAAATCTATGAATTGAAATCGGCCCCAAAAGAACTGCTAAACCTCAAATAAATTAAAAAAAAACCCATCACATTTATAAAATAACTATAGTTAAATAAATTAACCACTTTAAACAAAAATTTAAATTTTTGAAAAAATTAAAATACTTTTTAAAAGTTATAAAAATAAACTTACCTTTCTTTAAAGTATCTAAAAAAGATAAACCTGTTGAAAAAAATTTAAAATTATACTTAATTAACTACTTACCTTGTTCAAAAGGGGTCTTACGCCTCCTTTTTATTAGCGTAGTATCTTCAATATTTACCCTCGCGTTGAAACCTGAAAAAAAATCTAAGTGTGCTGCGTGCGTGCAGCCTCTAGCGCGCACGCGGTTCACCTAGGAAACGCCCCCTTCACCATGCCGGTTTCCCGCGCATGCAGGAAACCGGCACTTCGGGAATGAATACGGGTGAGTACGCATTGAGTACTCACCCGAGAATGGCCGAATTTTTGGGCCATTATGTATTGTATGCTCCCCGACTCCAGATTAATGTGGATGAATGATGCAATTTTCACTTAATTGGGCAATTGAGTTCTAGCATGTGGGGACCCATGTACCAATTGTGGTTTCAGTCTGAAAGTCGCCTCTGATGATGTCATCATTGCTGCTGCATTGCAGGTCAGAGACTGATTGCCTGGTCTCAGAGAGTGCCTGGCTTTTGCTGTGAGTGGATCTGGATGGAGAGAGACAGAGAGAGAGAGAGATAGATTTATTTTTTCCATCCAGGTCCTTCACAGCAAAGGCCAGACAGTTTCTGAAGACATTCAATGCAGCATTATCATCAGAGACGACTTTCAGACCTAATACTACTACTACCTTCATCACATCTCCGATGTAATAGTTGACCTGCAGCTGATAGTCAGCTATCCACTTGTGCTCCCGCCAGGTTTCACTGGAGTGTTTCACATCAGGCGTACTTCACGTCGGAAAAGGATTAAACTAGCTAAAATGTTTCAAAATGGTATTACAAAGCCAATTTAGGGCTTGTTAAGGGCTTTAATGGCCTCTCCCGCCTCTTAGAGGCGGGACAGAGTTGGGAACCCCGCGACTGATTTTGTCAAAATTGCGTGGAGTCGGGATGGGGTCGGGACCCCCGACCCCGCAACTTTAACCCCCCACATGCCTCCAAACCCGACTCCATGGGTCATTCAAAATCCAGCCCTAAGGATCTTGAGCATTAAGTTCCACAATTTTAACGCTGCATTTCAAATGTTGAGCTAGAACCTGATTCAGAAGGACGTGGGTTCAAGTCCCACTCCTGAGACTTGAGCACAAAAATCCAGGCAGACACTCCAGTGCAGTACTGAGGGAATGCTGCACTGTCGGAGGTGCCGTCTTTCAGATGAGACGTTAAACTGAGGCCCCGTCTGCTCTCTCAGATGGACGTAAAAGATCCCATGGCACTCTTTTGAAGAAGAGCAGGGAAGTTATCCCCGGTGTCCTGGCCAATATTTATCCCTCAATCAACATCACTAAAAAAAAATTGTTTGGTCATTATCACATTGGTGTTTGTGGGATCTTGCTGTGTGCAAATTGGCTGCCACGTTTCCCACATTACAACAGTGACTACACTCCAAAAAAGTACTTCATTAGCTGTAATTCTTTCTTCATTCCTTTCTTTCTTTCTTCACAGAAGGATGCCATTTGACCCATCGGGCTGGATTTTGCCGTTGGGGGCGGGTCAGGTGGTCGGCGGTTCCCGCTCCCGCCTCCGATGTCAGGCGGGATAATTTAGCGATTTTGCCCTAATTGGGCACTTGATTCCCAGCGTGTGCGAACCCCTGGCCCAATGATTCTTTTGGTCCTGAAACTCGCCTCTGTTGACGTAATTTATGCAGCTGCATTTAAGGCCTGCAAGCAGCCTTGGTTCATTTTCTGCCTTACAACTTTTATGTGAGATTCTTCTAAGGGATTTGTGCTGCGGTGATGTCAACTTCAAGGTCCAAGGCCGCACCCCGCTTTGGTGAGGACTCCCTCCATGCTCTGGTGGAGGGAGCCAGAGCTCAGAAAGAGGAGCGGGCCCAGGGACCGTGTAGCCTGATTCTGCTCCTATTTCGTGTGTGCAATTCTGTTAGATGCAGGAGATGGTTCTGTGATAGATAGTAGATTGGCGGTTAGGATCAGATCAGCCATGATCTTATTGAATGGCGGAGCAGGCTCGAGGGGCCGATTGGCCTACTCCTGCTCCTATTTCTTATGTTCTTATGTTCCTTCCTCTGGGAGGAAAAACCTCCCCAGCAGACCAAAGCTGTGTGGCTGCAAGTGGCACAGGAGGTCAGTGCAATATCAATGTGCACCAGAATCTGGCTGCAGTGCAGAAAGAAGTTTAATGACCTTCTCCGCACAGGAAAAGTGAGTATGGCATCACCATGACCCTCAATCTGATCCCCATCGCCTCTCATCAACAGCACTCTGCATTGTCAACCTCCTCCTCCACATCCCACGCGATCCTTGCATCCCTGCACCCTTAACCATTCCCTCTCTCTCTATGTACACAGTCACTTAACTATTCGACTATGCTGCCTTCACACTCCCTATCACTGTTATGCTATGACAACAACTTACAACACACAGGGAGGGCCCTTGGTCTTGGGACCTCACTCCATCTTTGTGTCCTTCTAAGCATCTATGCTATGGATTCTCTACACTCACTCCTTCATTCTCACTCAAACTCCACTTGTGTCCCTCATTGCAGGAAAAGAGAGCCCACAATAAGAGGGAAAGGGCGAAGACAGGAGGAGGCCCACCCTCAATAGCCCAGCTCACCAGCGCTGAGAAGGCGGCCAGCGAGATCGTGGGAGTGGAGGAGGATGCGCAAGTGGGGGACGGACAGACGGGCGCATCAGAGCAAGCTGGTGACAGAATAGTTTTGCATCGCTCTCATTTACATAGCATGAGTGACTGATATTGATTCTGATGCTCTAACAGATTGACTTATGATGATCTGCACAATTCCATGTGCATGCAACGTTTATCTCACATGTCTAACTCTTTCCTTTACTCCCCCACAGGACCATCGACAGCCCCCCTCCCCACTGTCCAGGGGGAACAGCCTGAGCCAGAAGACTCCTCAGAGGAAGCTGCAACCTCTGAGGGTGCAGCATCACCAGAATTAAGCGCACCCAGCACCAGCGCAGACACTCACACCTCGGTGGGACCTTTGGGACATAGAGTAGAATTGTCACCTGGTGTATCACAGATCACAAGTGAGCATCAGCAGATGGTGGAGACAGGGACAGCAGTGGAGAATCCTCGTCGGAAGCCGCAGGGCGCTCCCAGCTCGGCTCAGCTGCATGTCGACCCTGTGCCTCCGGGTCCATCCAGAAGGAGAGCGGTGATGGAACTCCAGGAACAGGTGCAGGAGTCTCTGCAGGTTTTGTCTCCAGGGTCACTGCGAGTGTGGAGAGGATGGAGGAGTCCATCGCTAACATGAGCAGAGCCTTTGTGGAGGCATTGGCACATGAACGCATCACCATGGAAAGGATGGCAACCTCCGTGGAAAGGATGGCTACCTCCGTGGTAAGGATGGCTACGGTAGAGGAGAGGATGGCTACGGCCATGGAGGAGCTAAGTCACCAGGGTCTTGAAAACATGGTCATTGTTCAGAATAGACTGATATCTCTGGAGGAGCGATGGTCAGCTATTGAGCAGAGAAACCAGAGCTTCATAGAAGTCCTCTGGAGTAGGACTGCCAGTGCAGAAACGGGTCCTCATGGCCCCCCTGAAGTGCAGCAAGGTGCTGTCATGCCACTTGCTAGCTCTGAAGTGGGCCTGACCCATGAGAGGGATTTTGGTGGCAGACAACAAGGAAGTGGGGGCTCCTCTCCAAGCGCTCACACTCCCTTGTCACTGCGGAGCCCTCGGTCAGAGCCCCACCAGAGTCCTCACCCAACTGAGATGGGCGTCTCAGCCCCTGCACAGCTGCAGGAGCAGCAGACTGTTGGCGAGCCCTCACAGGCTCGCATCCCCAGAGGATGCCCACCAAAGGTGTCGAGGCAGGAGCAGCATGAAAGTGAGCAAGGGGCCTCCACATCTGCTGAAGCCACAGGGGAAGCACCATGTAGGAGCACACGTAAGAGGAAGATAAAGCACAAGTAGTCACAAGGGTAGTCACTTGGGTGTTCTGTTGTGTTTAATTGTGAAATGCCATCCTTTACTAAATGTTATAAAATGAATTGATGGCAAACTGTTGAAGTTGTGGGCTGTGCCATTTCGCAAATGGGACTTCCACATTGAGGGCTCAGGGCGACTTGGATTTGTCAGTATGGTGGTCAGAGTGATAGGAAACCGTAGGTTCTTGTCCATTGTCGATGGTGTTGTAAGAAAGTGCGAGCCAAATGTGTTTGATTGGGCAGCCTAAGCAAATCTGGCCAAGATGAGTGCATCCCTTGCATCCCGGGCAGCAATGTTCTCGTGTGCTTCTGCCACTGGTTGATGCGCCTCCGCAAGGTCTTTGTTCTCACTCTCCTCCTCCTCCTCCTCCTCCTCCTCATCTGAGGAGGTTATGCGATGAGCCACTTGTACCTCAGGCAGCTGCAAGTCATGATGCTGTGCCATGTTGTGAAGTGCACAGCAGACCACGACGATTCTGGAGACCCTGGCTGCTGAGTACTGCAGGGCTCCACCTGATCTATCAAGGCATCTGAATCGCATCTTCAGCAAGCCGATGGTTTGCTCGATAATGGATCTGGTCAAAATGTGGCTGGAGTTGGAGCTCTCCTCAGCTTCGTTGGATGGCCTCCTGAACGGCGTCATTAGCCACGTCTTCAGGGGATAGCCCTTGTCTCCAAGTAACCATCCGCAAAGTTGGTTTGGCGGACTGAAGAGCGGAGGCACACTAGACTGCCGCAGGATGAAGGAGTCATGGCAACTGCCAGGGTACTTGGCGCAAACATGCAAAATTTCCTTATTGTGGTTACACACCAGCTGCACGTTGAGGGAGTGGAAGCCCTTGCGGTTGACAAAAATACCTGGATTGTGATGGGGTGCCTTAAGGGCCACATGTGTGCAGTCTACGACGCCCTGCACCCTTGGAAAGCCTGCCAGATTAGCAAATCCAACCGCACACGCGGTTATACTTGCTTGATCCTTGGAGAAGTTGATGTAATTGTGCGCCTTTGCAAAGAGGGCATCGGTTACCTGTGTGATGCAAGTGTGTGCAGCCGCCTGGGAGACGCCGCTGATGTCTGCTGTTGATTCCTGGAATGAGCCTGAAGCAAAAAAGTTGAGTGCGGTGGTGACTTTTACGACCCACTCCTCTGGGCTCCAGGTCTTGCTTCAGCATTGTGCAGATGTCACCGACTACCTCTCGCGAAAGTCTCAGCCTCCTTTGGCACTGCTGCTCACTCATGTTGAGGTAGCTCATCCTCTGTCTGTAAACCCTGTTTTGGGGGTATCTCCTGCGGCGAAGTGCTTCCCTGCACTGGCGCCTTCTGGCCTGTGCAGCTTCAGGTGGGTGAGCAGCAGGTTGGCGCTCCTGTTGTTGCTGCTGCTGTTGGTGCTGCTGTTGTTCCGGGTTCTGCTGCTGCCACGGCTGGTCTTCGTCCGAATCTGATGTCCAGGAGGAAAGGAAATAAATGGTTCCCATGCTGCAGGTATATACCTCAGTTGAGGAAGTGCTCAGTCAAGGTGGGGAGAGGGTTTTACCAGGAGGTCACAGTGGAGATGGATCTCAGCTTCAACACTTCCAAAATCAGTAGACCTGCAAAAAGTTCTCCAAGACCTGAGAAAAGAAAGTTCTGCCACCTGCAAATGATCATTGTGGAAAACGCAGTTATTATGGTGGAGCTGCAGCTGTTAGTAAGCCAACCACTTGTGAACCCGACAGGATTAACTGGCGTGTTCCAGGGGAGACGTGCAGCACGCGGGAAATGTGGTAAACTCTGAAAGGCCTCTCAAAATGCGATTATAGAGGTACTTAAGTGGTAGTTAAGTGCCTTAAGGGCCTATCCCGCCACTTGGAGGCGGGACCGAAAGGGAGTCTGCAAGCCCGCATTTGGGAAAGTTGCGCAGAGGCGGGTTGAAGGCGGGATCGGAGCCCGCCGCCATTTTTTGCAACTTTCACACCTGACCCGCCTTCAAACCCGCCTCCTTGGGGCTGGCAAAATCCAGCCCATCATCTCTGTGCTGGCTGTTTTGCAGGTGCAAACCCAAAACGAATCCCCCTGCCCTGCCCTTTCCCTAAAGCCCTGTATCTGTCTTTGATTGAAATATTTATCAACTTTTCCCTTGAAAGATGCAGTGGTCTCTGCTTCAGACATTCCCTGTGGTAAAGCATTCCATGTTCCAACAACTCTCTGTGCAACAACATTTCTCCAGACCGCTCCCCTCACTCACGTAGTGACAATTTTAAATTGACAATTCCCCAAGTCAGTGCAAATAGCCTTTCAGTTTATTGAAAACTTTCATAATTTTAAAAGCCTTTATTAATTCTGCTATTAGCCTTCTCTGCACAAATGGAAATAGTTGCTAACTATAATTATCGTTTTCCATCACGGGCATCATCTTGGTTATATGTTCTCTGTGGCATTAACATCTTTTCTTTAATGAGGCAGACAAAACTGTACCCAGCACTTTAACTATGGCTCTTGAGCAAATTTATCAGTACTTTTTTAATCAGTTATATCACATCTCTTGTTTTGGATATTTCACAAACACATCTTTTGTTAATTTTATTCACTTTGGTATTTAATTTTGATTATTTTTATCTTTTCTCCAATCTTTCATTATGATGTGCTTTTTTCAGCCTATTTTTAATTTGTCCTTTTGCTGTCTACTCTTCTTAGGACTGGTCAGATGGACCACAGGATCCTTTTTACAGACCTGTTGATTCCCATGCTGTTTTTGGTTATTTTAAGTTCTCCTTCATTTGCTGTCCCAGGTTTTTATTTAATTTCTCTTTTTTTCTGCACTCACTCTCTCTCTCAAAACGGTGAGGTCACACAGAGGTGTAACTAATCAAAGTTACATGCAGCCTTGATTATATTAATTTAAATCTTCTGTCTCCAGCTACAAATTGAAAAGCTAAAAGTCATCTGATGAAGAAAATGCTGTGTACTAATTTAATTCCTACTAAATGTCGAATACATGCTCCAGTGCATTCAGCTCAAGTTCTTTCTCACACCCGGGGGTGGAATTTCTCCTGTCAGCAATTTTACCGAAGAAGTTAATGTTAGTACAAAACAGGAAATGTAATTTTGTATTCACTGTGAATTTTCTGGTAAAATTAATGGCAGGAGGACTTCTACCACCATCCCGCCACGCCCCAGATATGTTTGAAATTGTGCTTCTTGACCTATTTCTAGTACCCCTGTTGTCTTAGTGTTTTCTTTCTGGTAATGCACGTCAATGTTTTAAAAAAATTAATTTATGGGATGAGGGCGTCGCTGGGAAGGCCAGCATTTATTGCCCATCCCTAATTGCCCTTGAGAAGGTGGTGGTGAGCCTTCTTGAACCGCTGCAGTCCGTGTGGTGAAGGTACTTCCACAGTGCTGTTCCAGGATTTTGACCCAGCGATGATGAAGGATCGGCAATATATTTTCAAGTCAGGATGGTGTGTGACTTGGAGGGGAACTTGGAGGTGGTGGTGTTCCCATGTGCCTGCTGCTCTTGTCCTTCTAGGTGGAAGAGGTCGCGGGTTTGGGAGGTGCTGCTGAAGAAGCCTTGGCGAGTTGCTGCAGTGCATCTTGTAGATGGTACACACTGCAGCCACGGTACGCTGGTGGTGGAGGGAGTGAATGTTTAAGATGGTGGATGGGGTGCCAATCAAGCGGGCTGCTTTGTCCTGGATGGTGTCAAGCTTCTTGAGTGTTGTTGGAGCTGCACTCATCCAGGCAAGTGGAGAGTATTCCATCACACTCCTTACTTGTGCCTTGTAGATGGTGGAAAGACTTTGGGGAGTCAGGAGGTGAGACACTCGCCGCAGAATACCTAGCCTCTGACCTGCTCTTGTTGCCACAGTATTTATGTGGCTGGTCCAGTCAAGTTTCTGGTCAATGGTGACCCCCAGGATGTTGATGGAGGGGGATTCGGCGATGGTAATGCCGTTGAATGTCAAGGGGCGGTGGTTAGACTCTCGCTTGTTGGAGATAGTCATTGCCTGGCACTTGTGTGGCGCGAATGTTACCTGCCACTTATCAGCCCAAGCCTGAACGTCTGAATATCAAACTATCCCCACTTACCATCTCTGTTTTAAAAGAGTTCGCCTTTCTTATTTAATCCTTTTTAATAGAATTCCAAATCAACTGCAAAAAGCTGTTGTATCTTAATGTGTTTTGTCTTTTTATGCAGTGTTCCACACCATGAGCTATTCTTTTTACAGTGTTCAATAAGCTCCCATCCTGCTCATTTATGCTACACTGCTTGTCATTGATTTAATGCAAAAATAATCAGCATATGAGAGTCAAACATTTAGGCCTAGAAATTCGATCGCAGCTGAAGACTGGAGCGCAAGAGCCGAGGGGCTTGCTGCATGTGCCTGTTGATGGGGTCGCAGGGACCTCGTGAAATTGGTGCTGGCAGCTCATTATAACGACTCAGGAGTGCAGCCAGCGCTGCTATTCATTGGCTGCGCACCTCTTTAGTGGGTGGGGGGTGGGAATTTGGGCTTCACTGACACCACTTAAAGGCAGCCAGCCCCCCTTAAGGGGGAGGTGCACTCTGGCTGCAGACAGCAGGGAATTTTCACAAGTGGAAAGATGGCTGTAAGAGATCCAGTGAGGCCACCCAGGTTCTCTGATGCAGTGTTGGACACCCTGATCCAGGTGGTGGACAAGAGGAGGGAGATCCTGTTCCCTTCAGAGGACAAAATGCCCTCCAGGCAATACATCCACCACCAACGGGAAGAGGTTGCTAAGGAACTAAATGCCAGCAGCTTAGTTCCCAGGACACAGCTGCAATGCTGAAAGAAGTTTAATGACCTCAGCAGAGTTGTCAAGGTAAAAATCTTATCTCTCAGTTCAACTACTTTCTTTTCACTCTTGCACCACCTGCAGCCCCACTACTTACTATAATTCCCTCCCCTCTTCACGCTCCTACATTCATTGCACCACACTTAACTCAACCTCCTTCTCCTCCTACCCATACACTTTGCACTTCCTACTTCTCACCACTATTGCAACCCTCATTTACCCACACCTTGCATCTTACACACTACATTCAAACTATTCTAACATGACAGGTGCATTCTGTAAACACCTCACAAAGCTGTCACTAACACACTCTCTTCTTTCTAGCAGGATGAAGTCGCACTCCTGTGAAGCACCTTGGGATGTTTACTACGCTAAAGGCACTATATAAATGCAAGTTATTGTTGTGAGTTTCAATCCTGTAAATATTGTAATTTATGGGCATAACACTAGGAAATGACTATGAATGCTGCTTGATTGTTCGAACCCAACTGATTCACTATTAACCTTCACGGAAGGAAGCCTGTCATCACCTTCCTGTTCTGGCCTACATGTGACTCCAGATCCACACTATGTAGTTGACTCAATGTCCTTAGGGAAACTAGGATTGGAAATAAGTATTAACCACATCCTAAGAACACAAAAATGAAGATTGTTCTGTTTATATATTTTATTTAAGGGTGTGTTACCCTCTCTCTATTTTCAGTGAGTTACATAACTTCTGCAGCTGAGAGGTTGGGTGAGTAATCTGCTCCTCGGCCTCCACCAATTCCATACTTGAGGCTCCTACTAAGTTGCCTGCGTTGACTTTCCCTTTGATTTGTCCCTCTTTGAGATTGGAAACTCAGTGAGATCGACCTTGTATCCTACCACTCCATGACAACATACATTTGTGTTTTAATTGCACAATCTATTACCCATCATTTTAAAAATCATGAGTTACACCTGATACTCTAGCAGCGACTGCCTATTTCCTTTAGTCTAGAGGTGGCTAAGTTTTGGTTTCCCCTCATGCTGTAGTAATGGGTATGCATTCATATTCTTTAGCAGTCTAGTGTGTGTATGTCTGTGTCCCTTGTTGGTCTAGTATATGTGTGTGTATAATGGTGGTCTATGTCACTGGGATTACAAATTCCCAACCTTTAGGGTTTCTGAAGCTCAAGGGAGATCCACCTGAATATGCTACTCTAACAAGAATAAAATGTATTGCATCACAGTAATAGAACAATTAGTGTAGGGCGATAGTCTGAGAGTTTGCAATTTATTTTCTTAAACAGGTTCAATTCCAGCTAATCAACTAACAGCACTGACAAATGAAACATTTTTTTCCTTTTGCGCCCATTACTAACATCAGGCCCTCTTACACTTTGTTCATCAGACTTATTTTGAGGCAATTAATTCAGTCTTTAGTCTTACATACTGCATTTATTGTAAGTGATTCCAACGTCGATAAAAATTTCCAATCAAGTTTGTAGCCAGTCATGCTGAACACCGCAGTGCTGTCTATAAATAAATGGATTTGTTTGTTGTATCCAGACAGCATCATTTTGTTCTTTTAGCATCTGTCAGATGGCTGCTGAAAGCTGCTGAGACCTTGCTGATTCCTCAGTGCCACCAGAGAATACATGATGATGCAGGTACCCATCCCGCGTTAATACATCAACCTGTCATTCCTCTTGCCTCAAGAGGCAGTGCTCCAATATCAGCAGCTGTTTAGCTTTCCTTCATTTTCCCATCACATACAAGTTTAAGTAGATCACCTGCCACCTGAAAAACCCAATTTCCCTGCTGCATATGATGACCCGCCTTCTGCCCTCAATTACAAATGGTAAGATACTCTATCCTCATATATGACCTACATAGTTTGAATTCAGAGGAGCAAAAATTTCAGAATGTACTTCATGCTTATGTTAAAGTTTCACTCATAAAAAATCTCTTTTTAATTGTGTCCTACAAAACTACTGATTTAATGTATTTCTCTTTTTATTGCACAGAAGTACAAGGTGCTGCTTCTTAATTATGATCTAGGTTAGATTATGTTAATGTTGTGGGAAGATGGGGTTATTTTAATGTTAATGCTGTTGCAAATAATGAATAAATAAAATGGAGTGATCATTTGAGGACCATCATTTTTAGCTTTGAATTTTGTTGTCCATTTATGTTATTTTTAATTAAATATAATTTTTGTAAGGGCATGATGAGAAATTGAAAGCATCTTCTTTAAATTAAAATCTTTCTTCAACCAAGCTGGCCAGAAGATTTATCACGGTTTTGATCATCTACTCTCGATTATTAATTGAATGACCACTACCTAGGTATATGGTAGAGAATACCATCACTCAAAATGATGTTAATAAAAAGGGTAAGAAAGAAACAAAAGTTGCACAGACAATCCAAACTTAGAAAGGAAAAATAAACATTTCACACTAATATGCGCTTTATTTGATCAACTTGTCTCAGTTCTGCTCTGTAGAAATTGGGTCTTCATATAATCCCAATGCTGCACAGCCAGTAGTGCTATGGGCTGTCTGCCACATTGTCACCAGCTGTTCCTTTATCAGTCACAGCCCTTAATATCATCCATCACTTGCTTCATAGCAAGGTGCCTTTTAGACACTCTGCCATCATTCAGAAAGTAGTGACCCATGATGGCAGGAGACCAAAGATTTATGGATCCTTTGGCCAGAAGCAAAGTGACTTGTAAAATATAAGGAGGTCTGCTACACCTGCAGTGGGATGCTATGAAGACCAATCTTGTGATCCAGCAATGGTTAATTCCCAGTTCTGGGGGAAACATAACACATTTATCCAACCCAAGGTTGCATCTGGGCTGAAACATTTCTGAATATGATCCTGCCAGACAAATGCATGCAACATTTAAGATTATTTCATGGCTAGTGTTGGTAATTTTATGCCATTCTGACTTTGTACCATTCAGGATATAGCAGTATCATATTAATGGATTTTTGAATATTTTTCTATCGAAGGTATTTGGAAATGAATTACGTTTAAGTGGTGCATTTTAAATGAATGTGGGTTTGCACTGATTCTCCTTACAGCCATATGCTGTAACTGCTAAAACAAAAAGGAATTTATATGTTAATGAGCTAGGCATTGAATATGTGTTCCACAACAACTGGGAACAATATTCATTAACTCATTTCACAATTCCTACAAATAGCCACACCTATTATCTTTGGGAGTACTCTATTCATTTGAGCACAGCATGGAATCTATATTGAGATTCCACCCATATTGAAGGGAGATAACCAGTTTTATTGACAAGCCTACTGGCAAATTATTTCAATGGAAAAGAAAATCAGGCAGGGTGTAAAATGGGTTGCCGATTTATTATTGCCCGCTTTGTGCTACTGCTGAAAACCAATTTCACCCCTATAATATCTAGTTCAGTGTATGCGGGGGTACTATTGTTATGCCCCCAGATTGCTCTATCATTGGATTGTAAGGCCTGCTTTTACCAGCGTAAGAGTTTAAAATAAATTATCAACCATTTATATGTAAAAAAAAAACCTGTACAAAAAGGTATGTTTATTTTCAGCCCCTTTAAAACATTTACATTTATTTTTCAAAAAAATAAATTTTTGTTTTAAATATTTAATTAAATGGCATTTAAAAAAATTTATTTGATGTGTCGATGTATTTTTTGGGGTATTCCCATTCATCCTTATGGGGTTTCCATACATATGGAATCCCCATAAGTATGAATGGGGATCTCTTTCTTTCATTCGTTGGGCCGGCCCTCGTGATCCCAGGGGCACTTGCGAACCGCCTGCGCCCCTGGGATACGTGGGTCTTTGCGCACGGGTACCCGGAAAGGCCCAGGACCGTGAGTCTCCGTACCTCCTGGACCACCAGGTATGTAGGCATTTTATTTGCGGATCGGAGGCATTTCCCCACGGGAAGTCTCCGACCGCAAATTCAGGGACAATATGATTGGGCAGAGTTAACACGGATTTATGAAAGGGAAATTGTGTTTGACAAATCTGTTAGAGTTTTTGAGGTTGTAACTAGCAGGGTAGATAGGGGGGAACTAGTGGATGTAGTGTATTTGGATTTTCAAAAAACATTCGATAAGGTGCCACACAATAAGTTATTACACAAAATTAGGGTTCATGGGGTTGGGGGTAATATATTAGCATGGATTAAGGATTGGCTAATGGACAGAAAACAGAGAGTAGGGATAAATGGGTCATTTTCGGGTTGGCAGGCTGTAATTAGTGGGGTACCGTAAGGATCAGTGCTTGGGCCTCAGCTATTCACAATCTATATCAATGATTTGGATGAGTGGACCAAATGTAATATATCCAAGGTTGCTGATGATACAAAGCTGGGTGGAAATGTAAGTTGTGAGGAGGATGCAAGGAGGCTTCAAGGGGATATAGACAGGTTAAGTGAGTGGGCAAGAACACAGCAAATGGAATATAATGTGGAGAAATGTGAAGTTATCCACTTTGGTAGGAAAAATAGAAAAGCAGAGTATTTTTAAATGGTGAGAGATTGGGAAATGTTGATATTCAGGAGGACCTGAGTGTCCTTGTACAAGAATCACTGAGAGTTAACATGCAGGTACAGCAAGCAATTAGGAAAGCAAATGGTATGTTGGCCTTTATTACAAAAGGATTGCAGTATAAAAGTAAAGACGTCTTACTGCAATTATACAGGGCCTTGGTGAGACCACACCTAAAGTACTGTGTGCAGTTTTGGTCTCCTTACCTAAGGAAGGATATACTTGCCATAGAGGGAGTGCAACGAAGGTTCACCAGACTGGTTCCTGGGATGGGGGGAATTGTCCTATGAGGAGAGATTGAGTAGACTCGGCCTATATTCTCTAGAGTTTAGAAGAATGAGAGGTGATCTCATTGAAACATACAAAATTCTTACAGGGCTTGACAGGGTAGATGCAGGGAGGATGTTTCCCCTGGCTGGGGAGTTTAGAACCAGGGGTCACAGTCTCAGAATAAGGGGTCGGCCATTTAGGACTGAGATGAGGAGAAATTTCTTCTCTCAGAGGGTGGTTAATCTTTGGAATTCTCTACCCCAGAGGGCTGTGGAGGCTTAGTCATTGAGTATATTCAAGACAGAGATCAATAGATTTTTGAAAATTAAGGGAATCAAGGGATATGGGGATAGTTCAGGGAAGTGGAGATGAGGTAGAAGATCAGCCATGATCTTATTGAATGGCGGAGTAGGCTCGAAGGGCCAAATGGCCTACTCCTGCTCCTATTTCTTATGTTCTTATGTTCTTATACCAGCTGCATTGACTGCTGTTTCCCAGAATGGCCAGTGCAATTTTAAGCGCTTTCGTGGTGAGTTTTTCAAGTCTTTATGAATGGGAAGGTTGATGTTGCTCATGATTTTTTCCAGCTCATGGAGCATGGTGGCGTCGGGGCGAATATGTGACAGCACTGGGAGTCATTCAGTGGACTTAAGCGTCCCTGACACCGTCCTCATAGCGGCGTTTAGCTGCACGTCCACGATCTTTGTGTGGTGGCTGGAGGACATGAGTAGGATCAGTATGCTGTAGCAGAGTAGACTAGGGCCACTTTTGCAGTGCAAATGTTCTGGCTATGCTCCCCCATGATGCTCCAGTGAGTTTTCTGGTGCAGGCTCACCCTGGTTTTTACTTTTTGGCATTGGTGCGTTGGTGTTGGTGAGATGAGGCCGATAGGTGAGAGTGCTGTCCAGGGTGATGCCCAGGTGTTTTGTGTGGGGTTCATGGGTAAGTCGCCTTCCGCAGAAAGAAACGTTGAGATCTTTCCCAGTGGCGTTGTGGTTCAGATGGAACGCCGACACAACTGTCTTCTCTCGATTGGGGCGTTTGTGAGCATTCTACTTGCTTCCTCTAACTTTGATGCCTGCAGCAGCAGTGCTATGTCATCGGCATAGGCAAACTTCCGGGATTTGGTACAGGGCATGGCCCCCGTATAGATGTTGAAAAAGGCTGGTGTGACCTCTGTGGCAGACTGTTGTGGAGCGTCCGTGTTCGGCTGGTCTTGTCACCAAGATAGATGTGGAACTTACAGTGTTGATAAGCCTGAGAGTCTTGCGGCATTGCATGATTATTGAAAGCTTCAGTAGCAGGCCTTCGCGCCAGACAGTGTTGTATGCCGATGAAAAGTCTATGAAGGCAGCTCCAGCCTTCAGCTGCTTCTGGAACCCTGCCTCAATGTTGGTGGTGAGTGCCAGAGCAACTTCTCTCTCTGAAGCCCGCCTGCTCGTTTGCGAGGGCAGCTTCTAAAGTCGGTTTTATCCGGTTAAGGACGAGCCGTTCAAACACCTTGTAGACCGGAGACAGAGGGACGACGGAGTGGTTGCTTTTGGAATCGTTGGCTGGTTTTCCTGGCTTTGGAATGGCGCCAGATTTGTCGGATTATCCCATTATCAAGGATGTTGGAGGCGAGTTTGGCAAGCCACATCGGTCCATTTGGACCCTGGTTCTTGAGGAATTGTGGATAGATCCCGGCAGCCTTCCCAGACTTGGTGGCTGTCAGCACTGCGGCCACCTTTCTGGTGGTGAAGGCCGCCAAAAAAGTGGTGTGCAGAGCAGCATTATGCAGAGAGCTTAAGCAACTTTATCACTGTGTTTGTTTTCGGTGGTACGTGTCTTTGAGTTGGTTAGGAGGCAGGCCGCAATGGCATCTGCACTGACCTTTGATGAGGAAAAAATTCTTCACTCAAAGAGGTGTAAATCTTTGGGATTTGCTACTCCAAAGGGCTGTGGATGCTTAGTTGTTGATTATATTCAAGACAGAGATCGATAGATTTTTGGATACTAAGAGAATCAAGCGAAATGGGGATAGTGTGGGAAGGTGAAGTTGAGGTAGAAGATCAGTCATGATCTTATTGAATGGTGAAGCATGCTTGATTGGCCAAATGGCCTACACCTGCTCCTATTTCTTATGTTCTTATGTAAGTGTGAGGCAGTACATTTTGGTAGGAGGAATAAGGAGGCCACATACTCCTTGGAAAATAAGTTTCTAATGGGTTAGAGGAACAGAGAGATCTGGGGGTACAGATACACAAATCACTAAAAGTAGCGACGCAGGTTAATAAGTCCATATAAAAAGCATTTCATTTCTAGAGGGATAGAATTGAAAAACAGAGAAGTTATGTTAAAACTTGTATAGAACCTTGGTTGGACCACACTTTGAGTACTGTGAACAGTTCTGGTCTCCATATTATGAAAAGGATATATAGGCACAGGGGAAGGTACAAAAAAGATTTATCAGAATGACACCAGAACAGAGAGGTTATACCTATCAGGAAAGATTGAACAGGCTGGGGCTTTATTCTCTAGAAAAGAGAAGACTGAGGGGTGACCTGCTAGAGGTCTTTCAGATTATGAAAGGGCTTGATAAGGTAGACGTACAGAAGATGTTTCTACTTGCAGGTGAGACCAGAACTAGGGGCCATAAATATAAGATAGTCACTGATAGATCCAATAGGGATTCAGGAGGAACTTCTTTACCCAGAGTGGTTAGAATGTGGAACTCACTACCACAAGGAGTAGTTGAGGCGACTAGAATGGATGCATTTCAGGGGAAGCTAGATAAACACATGAGGGCGAAAAGAATAGAAGGATATGTTGATGGGGTTAGATGAAGAAGTGTGGGAGGAGGCTCGTGAGGAGCGTAAATACTGGCATAGACCTGTTGGGCTGAATGGCCTGTTTCTGTGCTGTCAATACTTTGTAATACTTTGGTAAGAAATAGCCCTGAGGCCTTACAATGTGCTCAAAGCACTATTCTCTTGGACCCAGTAACATTTGCACTTTTTTCTAGTTGCCAGATTTCCCCAAAGCATTATAAATAATAAACCTTTGGACCTGTGATTCCCTGCCATAAATCTCATTGTCTTCATAAACAGAAAGGGGTTCTATTTTATTAATACGGTCTATGTTCACATTCATAAAATCATGCTACCCTGGTGGCAATCATGACAACTTCATTTTATGGCAACTCACTGTTCTAGCATTATTTGAAGGAAGAGGAAGACTGTATGAATGACTTTTAGATGACCAAGGTCTTCCACTCTGGCTCACGGCTCTGTTAAGAAAGCCACTAATGAGAGGTGAATGGCAAGTTAAGGCACAGGTGGCTATCAAGACCACAGTGGAACATACCATTGCCATGTTATTGGACACTTCAGGTGTCATTTCCAATATAGCCATAAGATCTCAAAGATCATAGTAGTCTGTTGCATGTTGCACAACTTCACTATATAGAGAGGCGTTATCATGGAGCAGGTGGGCTAGAAGGCCTGATAGCAACCAGTGGTAAAGTGGACACTGAGACTGAGCCTGCAGATATGGTAACTGAAGCCCAGTTGCAGCCAGGAACACAGGACATGATGACACATTCATAAAAGTGGCTCAACCACTCAATGAACAAACAGTTCTGTGCCCATGTGCTCAATAGCTCAGTACACCATCATCAACATGGCCTCTGCACTACCTCCACAAACATGGATGCCCATCATTTCATCTGCTGCTACCATACTCAGCCCCATTGGAAGTGAGCTGTCTGGAAAAAGTTGAATTAAAGTGCAGTCAATTTATTTCACTAGAAATAATCGGTGTTTATGCCTTTAATGTTTTTTAAACTTCAGTGCTTCCCCTTAGAGACAGTATAGATGCGTGCCTTCTAGATCCTATCCTATTGCTTCTTTTAGATGTTACTCCAGTGGGAGGAGTAAGTAAGGTGGCTGGTGTGAATGCGGTATCGCCCAGTGGGCCAGAAACCTCGTCTGTCCTACTCCAGGCAAGTCCCTCAGCCTGCCCACTGAGCTGCCATGGGGACACTGAAGCCTTGCACAATGACTCTCCGCATATTTTGGTGGCTACCAAAGGCTGTGGCATGTGGTGGCGGGTGCAGCATTGGGGGAGGAGGTCCGCCCAACCTGTAAAGATGCCCAAAGTGTGCTGAGCAGCCCTTTTTATAAGGGGGCTGAAAAAATGGGCGAAGTTTGTTGAGACATCCCAGGCTTAGACACAAGCCTGAAGGACAGCAGACGGTATGCCTGCTGTCACCCACTGTACATGGCGGCTGCTCCTCCGCCAGGCTGGGGATGAGACTAGAAAACTTTTTGCCTGGTAGTTCCCTCCTGGATATGCCCCTTCTTACGTCGCTGTATTTATTTGGGGTGGGCGGAGTCTCTGACCCCAACAAGGCCTGGTGGAAACTGACGCTAAGACGGGGACCTGATATATCTGAACTAATTCGCAGTCATTCTGCAATGCTCCAGCTGGACTTACAGCAGGAGTTTGCTGGAAGGGCAGTGGATTTTTGGCCCTCATTTGCCCATCTACTATTCAGTTTCTCTATCGGCCTGCAGTGATTTGGTTGTTGTTTGCCTTTCAGATGGGGAGTTTACCTTTATATGAAGGATATTAGCAAACAGAATAGTGAAAATTGCCTTGAAAATAACCTCTTCAAATATTTGCCGAAGGATACTTAATGTGTTTGCCTGCAGTTCCTTTGGCTGCTAGTTTAATGGAGGCATTACCCTGCTTATTTCAAATACATATTCTAACACCTTTTGATGATACCATTGATGAAGCTGAGGTCAGAGTGGGATCAAGTACACTTCCCTGAAGGACTGTTCTATAGCTGTTGCAATAAGAGGATACATTTCCAGTTAAAATAACTCTGTTTTGCATTCTCTGAAGAGATCAGTGACTCATAGGTAACTTTGTTCACAAAGACTGGAAATAGCACTCAAAATTGTTACTTTAAAATAATATTGAAAAAAAATTGAAGCTGTGTCGCATTAATGGAATACAGCTCATTTGACAAGTTGATACATCTTTGTCTGATTGCGAATGTAGGCAAAAAGTGCTTCGAAAATAGCCTCTTCAAATATTAGCGTACAAATACTTGGGCTCGATTTTCAGTTGGGAAGATTGGCATTAACAGGGCGGTGAGGGCCTAAAAATGAAGTCGGTAGCCTTACCGCCCTGTTAACCCCGATAATTGGACCACTGCGACTTTCACAGGGGCCTATTGCTGGGCAACTGAAGCGCCTGCCTGAAACAAACAAATCAGGGTCCTAATGATGTAGTTAGGACCCCGATTGAAATTTTATAGGACACATGGGCGGTGCTTGCAATGAGCACACTCCACCCATATGTACTGACGTTCCGATCAGGAAACGTCCAGACGAATTTTAAGAATTTATTTTCTCGTGGGGCTGAAAGGAACAGGAATGCTCCTCCTGCCTCCACAAAAGTACTGTGGGCAGCTGCCGGCCCGGCCTCTTCTGCTGCCTCCCCCAAGGCCCTACCTGCAGGCCTCCGATGGTGCCACAGCTGGAAACATACCTGAGGCTGATGAGTGGCGAGCAGCACCCATTTGGCAGCTGTAGCTCGCCTGTTAAATTCGAATGAGGCCGGTGCCTTAACATCACGATCGCCTCTATGGCAATGCGTTAGGCTACATTATGTGCTGAAGTCCTGGAGTGGGCTTCAAACCTACAACTTTCTAACTCCCAAGGTAAGAGTTCCACTATTGAGCCAACCCGACACAGTTTGTGATTCAAAAGAACACTACTACAAAATGGAAACAAGGGGAATGGATTAAATGTTTTTTTTCCCTGTTCCTTACATTACTTATGGTTGTTTTTGAATGTTTCAGTTTCAGTAAGTGGTTCTACCAGTCTCCTGCCATAGCTTCAGTGGGAGACTGGTAATATAAGCACATAAGAAATAGGAGCAGGAGTCGGCCATTTGACTCTTCGAGTCTGCTCCACCATTCAATAAGATCATGGCTGATCTTCTACCTCAACTCCACTTTCCTGCACTATCCCCATATCCCTTGATTCCCTTAATATTCAAAAATCTATCGATCTCTGTCTTGAATATACTCAATATACTTTACCTGACGAAGGAGCAGCGCTCCGAAAGCTCGTGATTTCAAATAAAACTGTTGGACTATAACCTGGTGTTGTGCGACTTCTCATTTTTGAATATACTCAACAACTGAGCATCCACAGAATTCCAAAGATTCACAACCCTTTGAGTGAAGAAACTTCTCCTCATCTTAGTTCTAAACCCCTTATTCTGCGACTGTGACCCCTAGTTCTAGACTCCCCAGCCAGGGGAAACATCCTCCCAGCATCTACCCTGCCAAGCCCTGTAAGAATTTTATATATTTCAATAAGATCACCTCTCATTCTTCTAAATTCTAGGGCCTAGTCAACTCAATCTCTCCTCTTGGCCAATCCACCCCCATCCTAGGAATCAGTCTGGTGAACCTTTGTTGCACCCCTTCTAAGGCAAGTATATCCTTCCTTAGGTAAGGAGACCAAAACTGTGCACAGTTCTCCAGGTGTGGTCTCACCAATGCCCTATATAATTGTAGCAATATTGGGCTAGAAATTCATTATAGCCAAGCAATGGGCAGTGTTTAGACTAAAAATGGTTAAGTAGCACCACCTGAAAATCATCTAGAATGCACGCAAACTTCATGCTCAGTCCTCATTAAATGATTGTAGCCACGATTCTAGTCTTAAAAACCCAAGCTCATTGGCGTTACACTGAAAAGCTGGACCAATATCAGGGGGCAGTCGACTTGCAAATCATGTTTGCCACAGACTTTTTTCACTACCTCAAGGGGAGGTTCATTGATGCTACAGCACCTCATTCTCAACATTGTTGGGTGTGCAGCTGCCAACAATCCTAAGAAGAAGCAGAAGGAGAAGGATCAGTTACTAACAAATCCTGATGGCAGATTGTCGCCCCAGGGAGAGAGCCCGGAGGTTCTCCGATTAATCTTTGGAGGCTTTGGTTCTCATGGTTAAAAGAAAGCGGGTGGTCCTGTACCTGACAACTGGCAGAAGGCCCTTGCCACAAGTCTACCGGACTATGTGGAGGGAAGTGGTACAACACGTGTCGGACAGCGCTGTGGTCCCCAAGACCCACACCCAGTGCAGGAAGAAGTTTAACGAGCTCACAAGTGTGGTCAGTTGAGTGAAGGCTTCAACAAATGCTACATACCACCATCTGTACCACAAGCTTCACACACTGCTCAATGTACTACACCCCCAGTACTCACCCACCAACAATCTCTACCGAGCAACACTCAAACTCACATCTCACACCTTGCACACAATGACAGCTGTTCAACTATGGCAGGCACATCACCCAAACACATTGCACCACACTCACTCACACACTTTCCTTTCTCTTGCTGGCCAAGGGGGTGATGCACAGCCAAATACAGAGGAAAAAACAAGTCAGCCTGGAAGGCAGAGCAAATATGTAACAGCACAAGGGAGTATGGCAAGGCTGGATGGCATTTATTTTAATGCAAGGAGTCTTGTGAGTAAGGCAGATGAATTGAAGGTGTTGATGAACACATGGGAGTATGATATTGTTGCTATCACAGAGACATGGTTGAGGGAGGGGCAGGACTGGCAGCTCAATATTCCGGGATATAGAATCTTCAGGCGAGACAGAGGGGGGTGTAAAAGAGGAGGGATATCGCAATATTAATCAAGGAGTCAATTACTGCTGTAAGGAGGGATGATATCTTAGCAGGTTCCTCTAATGAGGCCATATGGGTAGAACTTAAAAACAAAAAGGGGGCAAGCACTTTGCTGGGAGTGTACTATAGGCCCCCAAACAGTCAGGGGGAGATAGAGGAACAGATATGTAGGCAAATCTCAGAGAAGTGTAGAAATAATAGGGTAATAATAGTAGGGGATTTCAACTTCCCCAATATTAACTGGGATAGTCAGAGTGTGAAAGGCTTAGAGGGTGCGGAATTCTTAAAGTGCATCCAGGAGAGCTTTTTCAGCCAGCATGTAGAAAGTCCTACAAGAGAGGGGGCGGTGCTGGACCTAATTCTAGGGAATGTAGCCGGGCAAGTAGTAGAAGTGTCAGTAGGAGAGCATTTTGGTGACAGTGACCATCATTTGGTGAGATTTAAGGTAGTCATGGAAAAGGACAAAGATGGATCGGAAATAAAGGTTCTAAATTGGGGGAAGGGTGATTTTAATATGATAAGGCAGGATCTGGCCAAAGTGGACTGGGACCAGCTTTTTGTAGGAAAATCCACATCAGAGCAGTGGGAGTCTTTCAGAAAGGAAATAGAGAGAGTACAATGCCAACATGTTCCCGTACAGGTCAAGGGGGGGACCAACAAGAACAGGGAACCCTGGATATCAAGGGATATACAAGAATGGATTAGGAAAAAAAGGGAGGCTTTTGGCAGATACAAAGGACTAAAAACAGTGGAAGCCCTAGAGGAGTATAGAAAGTGCAAGGGGGTACTTAAAAAAGAAATTAGGAGAGTGAAGAGGGGGCATGAAAAAACACTGGCAGGCAAAATAAAGGAAAATCCCAAGGTGTTTTATAAGTATATTAAGAGCAAGAGGATAACCAGGGAAAGAGTAGGGCCCATTACGGACCAAAGTGGCAATCTGTGTGATGAGCCGGAAGATGTAGGTGAGGTTTTAAATGAATATTTTGCATCTGTGTTCACTATGGAGAAGGACGATGTAGGCATAGAAATCAGGCAGGGGGATTGTGATATACTTGAACAAATTAGTATTGAGAGGGAGGAGGTACTGGCGGTTTTAACGGGCTTAAAAGTGAATAAATCCCCAGGCCCAGATGAGATGTATCCCAGGCTGCTGTGTGAGGCAAGGGAGGAGATTGCAGGGGCTCTGACACAAACTTTCAGAACCTCTCTGGCCACAGGGGAGAACAGCTAACATAGTACCATTATTCAAGAAGGGTAGTAGGGATAAACCAGGGAATTACAGGCCAGTGAGCCAAACATCAGTGGTAGGGAAATTATTGGAAAAAATTCTGAGGGACAGAATTAGTCTCCACTTGGAGAGGCAAGGATTAATCAAGAATAGTCAGCATGGCTTTGTCAGGGGGAGATCATGTCTAACCAATTTGATTGAATTTTGCGAGGGGGTGACTAGGTGTGTGGATGAGGGTAGTGCAGTTGATGTAGTCTACATGGACTTCAGTAAGGCTTTTGACAAAGTCCCACATGGGAGACTGGTCAAGAAGGTAAGAGCCCATGGGATCCAGGGCAATTTGGCACATTGGATCCAAAATTGGCTTAGTGGCAGGAGGCAGACGGTGATGGTCGAAGGTTGTTTTTGTGACTGGAAGCCTGTGTCCAGTGGTGTACCGCAGGGATCGGTGCTGGGTCCTTTGCTGTTTGTAGTGTAATGATTTAGATATGAATGTAGGAGGTATGATCAGTAAGTTCGCAGATGACACGAAAATTGGTGGAGTGGTAAATAGCGAGGAGGGAAGCCTCAGGCTACAGGACGATATAGACGGGTTGGTTAGATGGGCAGAACAGTGGCAAATGGAATTTAACCCTGAAAAGTGTGAGGTGATGCATTTTGGGAGGACTAACAAGGCAAGGGAAGACACAATGAATGGTAGGACCCGAGGAAGGACAGAGGATCAGAGGGACCTTGGTGTGCATGTACATAGATCCCTGAAGGCAGCAGGTCAGATAGATAAGGTGGTTAAAATGGCATATGGGATACTTGCCTTCATTAGCCGAGGCATAGAATGTAAGAGCAGGGAGGTTATGATGAAGCTGTACAAAACGCAGGTTAGGCCACAGCTGGAATACTGTGTGCAGTTCTGGTCGCCACACTATAGGAAGGATGTGATTGCATTGGAGAGGGTGCAGAGGAGATTTACCAGGATGTTACCTGGGCTGGAGGGCTTCAGCTATGAAGAGAGACTGGACAGGCTGGGGTTGTTTTCCTTAGAGCAGAGAAGGCTGAGGGGGGGGACCTGATTGAGGTGTACAAAATTATGAGGGGCATAGATAGGGTAGATAGAAAGGAACTTTTCCTCTTAGTAGAGGGGTCAATAACCAGGGGGCATAGTTTCAAGTTAAGGGGCAGGTGGTTTAGAGGGGATTTGAGGAAAAACTTTTTCACCCAGAGGGTGGTTGGAATCTGGAACTCACTGCTTGAAAGGGTGGTAGAGGCAGGAACCCTCACAAATTTCAAGAAGCATTTAGATGAGCACTTGAAACGCCATAGCATACAAGGCTACAGACCAAGTGCTGGAAAATGGGATTAGAATAGATAGGGCTTGATGGCCGGCGCGGACACGATGGGCCGAAGGGCCTCTTTCTGTGCTGTATAACTCTATGACAAGGTGGCTCACAACGGAAGGGAGCAGAAGCGGACAGGCGGGGGCCAAGCCCACATTGAACAGCTGAGCCAGCTGGAGAGTAGAGTGCTGGAGATCATTGGGCACCAGGTTGTGTCCACCGTGGCCACCGGCAACGTTGACCCCCTTGGAGACAACAACGGTATGTTCATTCCTAGTCCTTCTTCTCATTATCCCACTTCCCCCTCAGCCCACAATCTTTTCTCACTTTCAAGCTACTCATGCTGTATGCATGCATTTTTGCCTTGCTGCCCCCCTCCCTTCACCTTAACCCGACTCTTGTGCCTTTCTGCTTTCAGATAATCAGCAAGCACCCGAGCAGCCTGTCCCTGAGGGCACCGCAGCGGGGAGAAGAGGTGGAGGAAGAAGACACCGCGTCACTGCATGTCTCACCCACAAGCACCAGCTCAGATAATGGCACTTTGCATTCTTTAGAGGCGAGTATAGTAGCGGGATCTGCACAGGGTGAGGCACCGGGGACGAGTGGGCTGCAGCAAGACCAGGGGGAAAGTGTAACTCGGGGGCCAGCTCCCGGGAGGACGTGTTCGCGCGCGAGTTCTGCTCCACAGGACTCAGATGAGGACCTTGATGGGGAGGCTGTTAGAAGAAGGGTGATGGGCATGCACATGGAAATGATAGGTGCAATGGCAAGGCTGCCAGAGAGCCTCTCGGCAATGGCAAGGAGCGTGGAGGAGTCCACCACCAAAATTGCACAATGCTCTGTGCAGAGCATGGAGGCCATCATTTCCAGTCTGCAAATGATGGTACACTCCCAGAGAGACCATGGTGACCCAGACGTGATGGCGTGCATGATGAGTGATGTCGCAGCTTTCATTGCAGCACAGGCGGAAGTGACCCATGTTCTCATGCTCTCATGCAGTCTCTGCTTGGTGGCATCCAAGCTCTGGCTGCTCTCATGCAGTCTCAGCATGATGCCACCCAAGCTCTGACTGCTGCCATTGTGGCTGGGTCTACCACCACTGACCCGGGCTTTCACTGTGTTGCAGCAGGCCAGCAATCTGTGCTCCAACAGATTGCTCGGAATGCTGAGGTGCCGCCCCAGGGGAGTGGCAGTGGGTCTGTGGAGCAGGAACCTGCTGTCCTCTCTCAGGATGATAGCATTTCTGCTCCCACCACTGCCACTCCGCCATTGCCCTTGTCGCTGCCTGTCATCCAGCCAGCCCAGACTGCTGCTGCACAAGCCGAGGTGGTGCAGTCTACAGCCAGGCCTTTTAGGTCCAGAGCTAGTCGAGGTTGTCCTGCAAGGCCATCTACAGTCTCCCGCACGGAAACTCAGCAGCCTTCCACCAGCCATGCCGCAGCCACTGGGGGCGCACTGCGTAAAAGCACTAGAGTCGGAAAAGGCACACGAGCGACAGGCACTCAGGGATTGCACAAGGGTGATTAGTTAATAGTGTTGATGTAATATGTGTGATATGTGTAAAGATAAATTTATTAATTGTATTTGGAATCTGTTGTGGTGTCTCTCAATTCAGCTTAGTGCCCAGGAGAGCGCTGTGATATGGCTTGCGACAGGGATGGTATGATGGGGATCTGGGGTTTCATTCGAATTGGAGTCTGATGAGCCAGTCATGGACCACCCGTCTGGAAGACCGATTGTCTGGCTGCCTCCTCTCTCCCTCATCCTCGTCCTCATCCTTTCCCTTGTCCTCCTCCTGAGGTGGTCCTGCAATCCCTGATGGCCAAGTTGTGAAGCATGCAGCAGACCACCACGAAATGGGACACCCGCTCTGGCGAGTACTGGAGGGCTCCTCCCGAGCGGCCAAGGCAGCAGAACCGTTGCTTCAGTAGGCCGATGGTCTGCTCGATGATGTTCTGTGGTGGCAAGGGCTGTGTCCACATGATGGCCAAGTTGTGGAGGATGCAGCAGACCACCACGATGATCTGCTTGATGCCAGGCCAAAACTACCGATGATATGGGGTTGAATTTCATGGCCCACATGTCACAGGTGGTATGGACTAACAGTGGCAAAAGTTTCAAAAAGGAAACTGTTGTGTAACACAAACAGGCAGCTTGTTGAAAAGCCTAACTGGCAAACAACATTCCACAAATGCAATATATATTTACACAAAACAGCCATGAATAAAACTATTTCTATGATTGTTTAATCAAGATAATCTTAGGAACAGTAAAAATGCATTTGTCACATGTAGAAATTGAAAGGCCTTGAAATAGCAAACGCTGGCATTCAGCTTTAAAATTTGATGGTGAGATAGAAGAGGCAGCAGTTACACCAGGCGAACAACAATGAATACATCGCACACCAGAAAAATAAATGCTGTGGATGCAGAAGTTATTCCTTTACAATAAAAATACTGTCAGGTGCAATTTGCATTGAAGCTCAAACATGGTGTTCTGACATCATGATGACAGGTTTAGTAATAGTTTAGGTCATTTTGCATTGATGTATAATTATGTTCAGCGACATTAGAAAAGCATTGCTTTAAGTTGTCATGTGGAAAAAAATCCACTGCAATCATATCAAAAAGGAGTTGGCATGGTATCACCTCGAAGGCAGTTCTTCCTTTTGTTGAAATGACACTTTGGTTTATTAACTCTTCGCCCTTACAACAAAACAGTTTAACTCAAATAGCTGTCTATTCAATGACACAAAAGCAGCCCACTGAAAGAAAGTGAATAGAATAACATTAAACTAGTAAAATGAACACTGCATAACTGTGTTTTCAGGTACTAAAAAAAGAGAGAGAATGATGCTTGCAAATGGTAACTTGAAGTAGTCACGTAAGTGACAAAAGGGAAAGATGACACCATCATAGGAAATGTTGATTAGACTAGCCCAGCAATCATGGTGTCACTGATACTGCAAATGCAGTCAGAATATTTAAAGCAAAGTTTATGAATCGAGTTCTATCCCTTACTGCAAATAGCAGTAGGACAGTAAGGTAATTGTGGAATTACAGTATCTTTTCAGCCAATAAATGTCAACAGAATCTGTTCTGACGAAAGGTCATCGACCTGAAACGTTAACTCTGTTTCTCTCTTCACAGATGCTGCCTGACCTGCTGAGTTTCTCCAGCATTTTCTGTTTTTATTTCAGATTTCCAGCATCTGCAGTATTTTCTTTTTGTAACAGAATCTCCTTGTTCAGATCAATGTATGAAAGTTGTCTGGTGTATCTGTTGAACAATTGGAAGCTGCAATTTTTCTGGAAGTAATATATGGTACAGCATTGGTCTACTGCTGATTTGTTTTTATGTGAATCCTTTCTTGAAAGTTTTAGGGCACAAAATTCTGATCCATAGCGCCCGTTTTTTGCGTGCTATGAGTGCCCTTAGAGATCCAAAATGGTGTCTGTGGTGTGTGCGCACACTTCAGGTGTGAGTCGTCAGGGACGGCATATTGGTGAGGGTGTTGCGCGCGCGCACAGTTAACATCTGCTGGAAGTATGCAGAGTAGGCAGATCATGATGTCAATTAGCGTGCATCGTTGATTTGACGCCAGCGCTGCCAGATTGGAGTTCAACGCTCCAGCTGACGCCCTCTCTTAAACTCGCACAACTGAACACGCGTTCAACAGCAGGAAGAACCGCCACCAGCGCTATTTAAAGGGATCATCAACTACTTACAGGTTAGTTGCTGATTGATTTCTGCTGGCTGTTGCTACGATTGTATGAGCATTTGATACTTTCTCTAAAGTTGCTAAAGTCTACAGGGAGTGGTGTGGCAGGGGCTGAAGGACTTTTTCTTGACTTCAAGGCTTCTGCACAAGCCAGTTGCTCCCAGACATGGGTGCACTAGTAGGAATTCCCCTTGGAATACAGCATGACTTGGAGAATGAATAGAGGCCATGCAGAGCAGGACAAGCTCCTGGAAGAGGGAAGAGGAGGACGGGGAGAAGGGCTCACAGTAGGAGGCCACAACCACCCAGGGTGTTCAGGGAACAATTCTCCAACCTGAACTACAATGAGGAACAATTCGTGAGACGTCTGCGCTTCAGTAAGGACGTCCTCACTGAAATCTGCCACCTGTTGCAGCCACAACTGCAACCTCAGAGCAGGGCAAGGACCGCATTGCCAATGGCTGTGAAGGTGACCGTGGCAATGAACTTTTATGCATCATGGTCCTTCCAGGCTGGAAGGTGGCATAAGGGAGGTCACTGAGGTTCTATATTCAAAGAGAGCTGACTACATTTCATTCTCTCTTGTCAGAGAGCAGCAGGCGGGTTCGCTAGGATTGCAGGCTTGCTCATGGTGCAGGGTGCCATTGACTGCATGCACTTCGCTTTGCGGGCACCGCATTCCAACTCTGAGACATATCACAACCTAAAGGGATTCCACTCCTTCAAATTCCAGCTTGTGTACAAACATAGGCTTTGAATCATGAACGGAGAAAGGCACAAGGGTAAGGTTGTGGTGAGGGGAAGGGGGTAAAGCAAGAATGCTTACACCATCTGCAGCTTGTAAATCAGAAGAGATTGTGGGATGAGGGTGAAATGGGATGTGAGAAGGAGGGTTAGGTATGAGGAAACCATCTTCAATGGTTTCAGTCCTGCCGCTGGCCAAGGCCTCAGCAATGGCCATTCCAATGATGGCGAGCACCGTCTCCTCCATGGGGGTAAGGGCATACAGGCACACCTGTCCCCCGCCGGTTAGGTCCTGTTGCCTCTGGTTGCTGTGCACTCCCTTGTCCTGCAAGAGAGAGGGAAGTGTGTCAGTGAGTGTCGTGCAATCTGCTTGGGTGATGTAGCTGCCATGGTTGAATAGCTGGCAGTGTGTGCAAGCTGTGAGATGTGGGCATGAGGCTTGCAGCAGTGCTAAGTGTGTGAAGGTGAGGTGAAGCTATGAATGTTAGGTAGGAGTCTTGCTTGATAGGGATTGTTGGTAGGTGAGTGATGGGGGTGTGGTGCATTCAGCAGTGGCTGAGGCTAGTACTGCATTTGGTGGGATATGGCACTTCAAGATGAATTCACTGACCTTGACCACTCATGTGAGGACACTGAAATTTTTTCGGCACTGCATCCAGGTCCTCGGGGCTTGACTCCTAGCATTGACCGACACGGCTATCTGCTCCCTCTGCCTTCTGAGCATTTGTCTGGAGGGCCTCCTAGCCCCCTGCAGATACAGGACATCTCTACTCCTTTCCACCTCCTCCACCAAGGCCTCCAGTGCAGCGTCTGAGAACCATGGAGCCCGCTCTCTCCCATGTTGCACCATTATTGAGTCTTTTCCACATCAGAATGAGTTGTACAACAACTTCCACCACCTGCTCCACCACAATGCACCTTCCCTTTAAGAGGTGCAGACTGGCTTTAAGCAGTGCAGGCTAGTTTTAACTGGTGCTAGCAAGTAACAATTTTGGGACCCCTGCTGATGCGTGCAGCCAATGAACAACCTGGTTAGCACTGGCTGCATGCTACACTCATGGAAATGAGCAGACAGCACAAAGTTGGTGTGCTGCCTGCATCACATTTAAAGGATGTGGGCTAATCGTGCATCACAATCCCCACACCCATTTTCGGGGGCTATCCAATTTAGTCCCATTCATTTTTTTTGATATTTAGCTGCCACATCATAATCTATGGTGCTGGAAGTGTAACTGAGGTGGGAGGAAGAGTAACATGAATTGGATATTGTCCGATATCCAGTATTGGATGAGCAGAAACTTCCTCCAATTAAATATTGGGAAGACAGCGGCCAGAATTTTCACAGGAGAAAAAGGGTGGGAAGTGAAAGTTGTAAAAATCTAAAACCCGACCCCAGCCCACCTCCAACCTGCGCACTTTCACCTTTCACTCATGCAGGACAGGGGATGGGCAGCCAACACACTGCCAGGAGGCGGGTTGGTATTTTAGCTATTAAAATGAGGCCTGAAGCCTTTACTTTAACCTGCTTTGCAGGTTTTATTGCAGGCGGCTGGGGATCCCGGGCCACGGGACTCCTGGTAGCTGCAATGAGGCGGTCACAGCTTCGGGGAGCAATCCTTCTGGGCCAGGAGGAGCAGGATTGCTTCCTCCTGGCTCCCCAAGATCCCCCACCAGCAGCCCGCACCCCCCTGGGGTCGGGGATCGGACCCCCGCTCCGGGGTCGGGATTGGACGTTCCCCCCCCCGGGCTTGGAACACCCCCGGGATTGCGACTCAGCCCCAGGGTTGGGGATCGGACCGTCTGCCGCTACCTGGTCCGCTTTCCCCACCCGACTGGAAGCCAGCCTGTCAACCAGGCTGGCTTCTGGGCAGACAACCCACCCTTTATGTCGCACGTACGCTGTGGAGTTCCACAGCGTGCCGGGAAACCCGAACATCGCCCGGGTCCCCCCGCACCGTGCGGGTGGGAAACGGGAAAATCCCGGCCAATGTCTCCGTTCCCTAGCCACCAGCTCCATCGTTCTCCCTAGCCATTGTATGAGGCTGAATCAGACCGTTCACAATCCTGGCATCTTATTTGACTCTGAGCTGAGTCCCAACCACGTATCCTCTGCATCACCAAGACCACCTACTTCCACCTCCATAACACTGCCCATCTCCGCCTCTGCCTCAGCTCATCTGCTGCTGAAACCCTCATCCATGCCTTTGTTACCTCTAGATTGGACTTTTCCAATGCACTGATGGCCGGCATTCCACCTTGCACTCTTCATCAACTTTAGCTCATCCAAATCTCTGCTGCCCGTGTCCTAACTCGCACCAAGTCCCATTCACCCATCACCTCTGTGCTCGAGGTCCAGGTCTGGCAATGCCTCAATTTTAAAATTCTCATCCTTATTTTCAAATCCCTCCATGGCCTTTCCCCTCGCTATCTCTGTAATCTCCTTGACACCTACAACCCTCCGAGATCTCTGCGCTCGTCTAATTCTGGATATTATTATTCCTTAACACTGCTGTTATCCTTAGAGATAACAACATTAAAGTAAAGGTAATGAGATAATATGGTTTGACACTTCACGTCTATTTATGTACTTTTTGGATGAATGGGATGCTGCAAGCCCATTACATAGTGAACATCTGTCGCAGCAGGAAGTACAATAAAATTTTTTAGAAACTTGTATTGTCCAGACAATAACTTGAGTCATTTTGTGTGAGGCCAACAAGTAATTTAATATCATGCATTGTGTGGCGAGGGAGGGTGAGAGTGATGATACAAGGAACCTGAAACAGAAATTTGTTATAGTCAAGGAATGGACGGTGTTTAGACTAAAAATAGTTAAGTAGAGCCAGTTGAAAATCATCTAGACTGCACACAAAATTCGTCCTCACTCCTCATTAAAATGTTTGCAGTCATGATTCTAGTCTAAGTTCATTGGCGTTACACTGAAAAGATGGACCAATTTTGGGTGTAGTCTAAATGCAAGTAATGATTGCCACAGGCTTTTTTCACTACTTAAAGGGGAGGCCTATTGATGCTGCAGCACCTCATTCTCAGCATTGTTGTGTGTACAGCTGTCTCAACAACCATAAGAAGAAGGACAAAGAGAAGAAGCACTTATTTACAAATGCTGATGGCAGATTGCCACCCCAGGAAGAGAGCCCGGGGGTTTTCCGAGGAAGCTTTGGAGGCATTGGTTTTAGCGGTGGAGAGAAGGCAGGCGGTCCTGTACCAACTGGTAGGAGGCCCTCGCCACAAGTCTGTTGGATTATGTGGAGGGAGGTGGCACACCACGTCACGGGCAGCACTGTGGTCCCCAGGTCCCACACCCTGTGCAGGAGGAAGTTTAACGAGCTCACACTGGTGGTCAGGGTGAGTAAAGGTTTCAACAAATGCTACATACCACCATCTGTACCACAAGCTTCACACACTGCTCAATGTACCACACTCCCAGCACTCACCCACCAGCAATCTCTACCTAGCAACACTCACACCCACATCTCACACCTTGCACACAATGACAGCTATTCAACTATGGCAGGCACAAGGGTCATTAGTTGTTAGAATTCATGTCATATGTGTGATATATTTATAGATACATTTATTAATGGTGTTTGGAATATTTTGTGGTCTCTATCATTTCACCTTTGCGCCCAGGAGGACACTGTGATACGCCATGAGACAGGGATGTATGATGGGGATGTGGTGAGCTACAGGGATCTGGGGTTTCATTCATGTGAATCGGAGTCTGATGAGCCCGTCCAGAAGGCCAATTGTCTCGCTGCCTCCGCCCTCTCTCCTGTTCCTCCTTCTCCTCGTCCTCTTCCTCCTCCTCCTCCTCCTCTTCCTCCTCATCCTCCTCCTCCTCCTCCTCCTCCTCATTCTCTTCCTCCTCATCCTCCACTGGGGTAATCCTGCAATCCCGCAGCCCCCATGACTGTGAGAAATTGTTGTGAGCAGAAGCCTTTAACAAATAATGAGTGACTTCTGCACTTGAATGAACAATCCCTGTCACCAAAAAAACTTGAAATAACTAAAGAGAGCTGTTTCAGTTGCAGGAAGTAGCAAATAGGCACTGAAACTGTAAATCCCTGTTAGGTACAGCTGATTGGGGATGGTGCCTTTAAATATTGCTACTGCAGCCTGCTCTCTGCTTGTAGACGCCAGCTCTCCCTGTCGTTGTTCTGCGCTGCCATTAAGGTAAGTGGCTAAATCCAATGTTGGAGATTGGACGTCCAATGAGCGATGCGCACTCACTGATGTCACAATCTCCATGATGGCGAGCTCCCTGGCGAGTGAGGTTACCGGCAGTGCTACCGGCACCACCGACATGGCGTGTGCCGCTGGAACTGGCATCAGCTGTTATTACAGCTGTCAACGGCATTTTAGTGCCATGGCGCTAATGTGTGATGCAAGCCACATGAATTTCTCCCCCTATGAGTTTTAGATGACTTGAGATGATTTACACACTAGTCACTGGGGGTGAAATTTAACTTTGGCACGGACACAAAACAAGCAGTAGTAAATTGGCTGTCCATTACACACCCTGCCTGGTACTCGGGCGGGATGAATAACGGCCGGCTGATTCACTACTGCTTGTTTTCTGCCCCCATCGAAGTTGAATTTCATCCCCTCTATTTTCAGCACAGTAGGGAAAAAAGGAGATTTAAAGAAAAAACTCATCCATTCAAAAGTTTGGAAGACTCACTTCAGGGAACAATTTGCTCCCAAATTTTGCTCCCACTGCAGCAACCCTTATTGAGAAATGGGGAAAGTCTGCTCTATGACCTGCAGGATTGCAAAACATTGCAAAGCAATTTTCACTTTGTTGGGCTAATTTGTATTGATTGTAAGTAACAAATATAAAATTGTTACTGGTGGCAGATGTGATTGATGATGCAATGATGTCATAGTGCCATCGTTGTGCATTTTATTTACAAACTTAGTGAAATGATGCGAACGTCACTTTAGCAGAACGGCCATGTCCCTTTTAAGATGTGAAGCTGTTAGGAGAGCAATCAGAGGCACTCAAAGCTGTCGATTTGATTGTAGTTTTTCCTCCCAGCGGGTGGAGGATGGAATGCAGGCGAGTGAATAAAGTAGGTCAAGAAAATCAAGGTAAAGAACTAAGCGAAAGCTTAAAAATAATCAGCTGTCAAAGTTCAACACATTGTAATGTTCCGGGCTAATGGGTAGGATGAAAAATGTGAACATAAATTTTCATTAGCACTGCTGTTATCCTTAGAGATAACTGCGTTAAAGTAAAGGTAATGAGGTAATATGGTTTTGACACTTCCTGTCTATTTATGTACTTTTTTGGATGCATGGGATGCTGGTTTAATTGGGTTATCGTTTAATCTTTGCATTTTTGTGTGCTTGAGTGCTGCAAGCACATTACATAGTGAACATCTGTAGCAGCAGGAAGTACAATAAAAAAATCTTAGAAACATGTATTCTCCAGACAACAGCTTGAGTCATTTTGTGTGAGGCCAACAAGTAATTTAATATCATGTATTGTGTGGAGAAGGAGAGTGAGATAAGGAACCTGAGACAGAAATGAGAATTATGAGTTTTGGATGACTTGAGAGTTAAGCTGCTATTTGTTTATATGACAAGGTGCCATTTCCTGGTCTTCAAATGTGCTTGGTGATCCATTTGACATAATTTGATAACACCAAGTCTGCCAGATTATGGACTCAATTTTGGTCTTTGTAATGCCCCATTTTTGGGTGCAGATGGGGCATTAAGTAGGAATTCAGTCTCGCCTGATTCTTGCCTACTTGTGTTCCGTTGAATTTTCTGTTTGAGTCTTGAGTGGACGCTGGGAACTCCTGTCCAAAGCAGGTGGAAACTTCATGCTAGGCTGAATGACATGATCATGACATAAACAAACTGTGGACATTAGGACAATTCAGGGGGTAAATTTAAATGGCCCAGCAGCTGATTAATGGTACTGCTGGAATTTTATTTTTGAATAGAAACCATTTTGTTGATAATTGTAGGCATCTGTGTGTGAAGGTGATTTGCGGCAGTGATTTCTGTGAGGCCATTGTTGCAAGCAGTCTACCCTTTGCATATTTAGGTCCCTCTCGGCAAGACATATCTGGATGGAAGAGGAGGAAGAGAAAGGAAACAGGGAAGTTGCATGAGATGCAGGATTTTGGAGGAGAACTGCTCAAATCCACCCTTAAAAGCCATGCTGAGCATTAACTGAAGAGCAATGCTCGAGGAGGCTAAGTTTCTCTAGGGAGGCAATGAGAGATTTGTGTCACCTGCTGTTAGTTGACCTGTAGCTAACCTCCAGGACAAGCACAACAGAGCCTATTGCAGTAAAGATTATTGCAGTCATTAACCATTTTTTGCCTCTGGCTCCTTCTAGGCCCTTAAGGGGGACATCAATAACATCAGCCAAACTGCATACATAACACCTAACGCCTACTTCATTTTCCCCATGGACATCAGAAATGACAGGAGTGGGCCCTAGTTTTCATGTGGATTGCAGGATTCCCAAAATTCCAGGATGTCCTTGTTTGCACACATGTTGCCCTGCATGCTCCTCAACACGATATTGTAGTCTGCTTGAATTGCAAGAAATTCCACTCCATCAGCGTGCAACTAGTTTGTAACCATCTGCAAAACATCATGCTTTCCTGCCATGCTGCCTTCATTGTAAGGTGATCCTTCTTTCCCCATATGTTTTGATTCTAAATAACAAGTGTAAGGTTGGCTCCTTGGAGACGAATGCTACCTATTGGAGGCCTAGCTGATGAAACCTCTGCAGGATCCACAGACACTGAACAATAAGGTCTATGAGAGCCATTGTCAAGCAAAGAGATAGTCTTGAAACAATGGGCTGGATATTACCTGAGGAGGCGTGTTGGGGGCGGGACTGCTGGTTTCCGGGTTCTAGTCCCGCCCCCAGTGACATCTGACGACCTGACGCTATTTTCCCCTGATTGGCCTTGTTAAGCCCGCCCTGTGGGCTTGCCGGCCAATTAAGGGAAAGCCGGTGTCAGATGACTTCAGTGCATGACGCTTCATCTGCCAGTTTTGTTCAAGTGACAGGCCCCATAATCTTTTGACAGATGATTTGACAGTGTTTGACAGCATTGAGGTGCTGTCAAACACTGACAATCACTGTCCAAAGGAGAGCCCTTGCACTCAGGCTCACCAATGACTCTCTCCTTAGGAGAAAACAGATGGCAGCTGCATATGAGATTGCAAAAGCCATCTGTCAATTCTGCCGATCAGATGAGGCTTCACAGAAACATCAAATCTTGTCACCTGCAGATACATATAAACAGAATAAAAATATTTCTCACTACATTCTCTCACCTGTCATACTTACCTGTGCACCATTGCACCCATCACACTATCTCTGCAGCTGTCATTTACACACTTACACTACAGCAAACCCACAGCTCGCCTCGCTGACCCTGGCGGGGTTTCCCGACGTCGGGAAGGCCGCATCAGCAGGCGGAAAATGGGGAAAAGCCTCTTAACTGCCTGTTAACTACCTGTTAACAGGCAGTTAATTGGCTCTAATTCCCCTTCCCGCCGCTAGGAGACGGGTCCCTGCGCGAGTCGGGGACTCGCCTCCCGGGAAGATGGTTCGGAGGTGGGTTGGGAGCGGGGTTGGGACTCGCTCCCAATTTTTCCCATTTTCCCAGCAGTCCTGTAGGGGGTGGTGTGGTAGGGGTCAGCCTCACCTCTGACTCAGCGAGCGGTTCGAATCGCTCCCACGCCCCTGGTTCTGGACCTTGGACTTATTTGGGGGTTGTGAACAAAGATGCAGTAGACAACAGGTTCCGATGAAAGAATTTTGACTTTTATTAAAAGAAAAGGTAACAAACTTAAAACACACTTAACACTTAAACAGGTTGGAGAACACACGGTACAGGCGAGGGAGAATGACAAGATACAAAAACCCTTATCCCTCCCAAAAATCCCACTATCTAGCTAGGTTTTGGTTTCAGGAGTTCAGGGATAATGCTCACCAAACAGGGGTTTTGACAGTGCGAAATCCAGCCAGGTAAGTTGACTGCGATTTTGAGGTACTCTCTTTTTGTCCTTTGGGGCCTGCCGTCCCCACGTGGTACCGGTCTGTGAAATCTGCGATGGTGGTCTGGTCGTCGAGTTTTGTTGCGTTGGAGGCCTGTCGGGGCGGTACCTTCTGGGGCTGGACCGTGGGTTGAGCGATGCCGACTTGCTCCCAGCCTCCAGTGACCTTGGCTAGTGGCTGCTAGTGCTAGACCGTGTGCTGAGCAATGCCGACTCGCTCCCAGTGGCCTCAGCTCTAGCCCTTGCCTGGCCTAGTCTGTCCTTGCCTCCGATCTCACCCCGGGTCTGCCTCGTGGCCTTGCTGCTTCTCTCCTCCTCCTGCTCGTGTTGTGTGGCTGGTAGTGTCTTGCTGGAACTTGCTGCAACTGGAACAGAGCTGAGAGAGAGTTTCTTGGGGGATTAGGCCCTCAATTATACTGTTCAGACCCTTATGTCTTTTTCGCGCCAAAACCCCTTTCTTAAATTGGTTTCGTGTTGAAGTGATTTAGTTTTCAGTTGAGGTCTGTTCATTCCATTGTCTTAGTTTTGCGGGCTTGTTAAGTTTTGTTGGTTTTAACTTGGTGTTAAATTGTCCTGATGGCTTCCGATGTCTCCCATTTAGGCAGGGCCTTTATCTACGCGCCAAATCTTGTCCCTATAGATACCTGGCTGATTGGTTTTTGATGAAGTAATGGCTGTACTAGATGTTTTATTGTTTACAGGCTTCTGGCATCCTGGGATATGCAAAAGGTGTCTTGAATTATTCAATTTTGGATCTGTTGTGAGGTTTTGGGTGAGGTTCTTCCTCCTGCCTGGATTGCAGTGGAAACAAATTCCAGACAGCTTGACTCCAAAAGCTGTCCACTGCCTCGCCACACTCCTTCACAAAGGTTTTTTTTTTCCCAGTCATTTTCAAAAGTCATTTTTCCTCAAGGTTTTTCTTCCCTGATCTTTAAAATGTCCAAAACTGAGGGTTTACCTCAAATCACTTCACTTATGTCCCATCATCCCAAATTCGTAGGAAAAATCCAAAAATCACCCCTTTTAGGGTTCTATACGAGTTTCTGGGGAATTTTGCGAAGCTTACAGTCCCGCCTCCAAACCCGCCTCCTCACGGCTGGTAAAATCCAGCCCAACGATTCCAATGCCTCAACAGGTCTGTGGGGCTTCCTCCAATACAGCCCAATCATATCCTCATGCTTTGCAATATGCTGCCCAGCTTTGCCTTGCAATTAGGACTGCAATTGGAACTACCAGGGGTGAAGGGCCTTGCGCCTATTGAAGGGGGAGACACATATGATATGGAGGCTCCTGAGAAGGCTGCTCTGGTGAAACATCAAACAGCCTCCAGAGCTTTCAGCTTCATCTGTTTACTAACTCCATAATGTAATGACCGTCTGATGCCCCCCGCATTAACAGTCTTGCCAACTATCTTCCTCAATCCCTGCAAATACACACCTTCCACACCACAAGAAACAATTACTCTACAATTGCCACAGACGATTCATCTGACCTCAGATTCCAATCTGCAACGCCATTACAGTAACCCTCTCTGGACAACAATGGAAATGAAATGTTAACTTATTTTTCCACCTACATTTATTACATAGTATTTAAAGCACTGAAACAGGCCATTCAGTCCAACAGGTCCATGCCAGCTATTATTTTTCACAGAGATCAGATGAATAGTCTGTGACAACTGTGGAGTAGTTGTTTCTTGTGGCGTGGAGGGGAAATATTTGCAGGGACTGAGAAAGATATTTGGAAAAATAGTTTTCAGAGTGTGAAGATAAGCAGAAAGAGCTTCTAAGGATCCAGATAGATTGGAAGGAGATGAGGATATGGTCATGATCTGCACACTTGAAACAATGAGAGATGCAACTGGGGTGTCCGAGCTTAGCTCATCTGGTGAGGTCATTGAATTGCTTTCAGCAATGCAGCCACGTCCTGGGGTACATGCTGCTAACATTAACATGGTTGGCAAAGTCCTGCCAACTATGCTGTTCTTCAGTGTACTGTGGGACATGGCACCCATCCATGAGAAACAAAATGAACTTTCTCTTGATGAACTTGGTTTACCAAGACATCCACTGCCCCATCGGGAAACCTGGGCACCCTACTACTCCCTTGATTGCTTGCGACATCATTCAGTTCCAGACATTCATTTCTTCTCCTCCAGCAGCAAAAGTGTAATGCCCTTTAAGGTGCTGCAGTCCTTTAAGACCTGAAGCAGCTCATGAATTTCCCACCTCTTAATGGATGGGTTACCAATCTCAGGCGCTTTTCACACCTTCAGCTTCTCCATATTATTTCAATTTATGCGGATTCTGGAAATGTGGCCAAGTCCAGGAGATGGTTGCTAATCGCACCAGGCCGAACTTCCACTCGTTCTACACTGGGAAATAAAAATCAGCCCTGCGATATTAAACTGCAGTGCATCAAAAATCATAGTCCCATTGAGGAATTGAGGAAGATATTATAATTACAGGAATTTGCAGAAATGATAAAGAGACCCATATCAGTCTTCACAAATGAAGACTGTGGTCTAATCCCTGATCCATTTTGGCTCAGAAATATACAATATAATATTAACAGAAATATATCAGTTCAACATGTGGTATAAAGGAACTAAAAGAATTAGGAGCAAAAATGTTCTCTATGCACAAATGTTGCAAAAATGTAAGGAAATTTATACAGCAAGAATTTAAGATTTGGCCGAATTGAAAATTGGCTTGGCAGTAGAACACATAGGGGCTGATCAAGAAAATACTTGTCTGTTAAGGGGGGAGGGGCAATAACATAGAATGGTTACAGCACAGAAGGAGGCCATTCGGCCTGTCGAGCCCATGCCGGCTCTTTGCACGAGCATTTCAGCTAGTCCCACTCCCCTGCCCTTTCCCCGTGCAAATTTTTTTCCTTCAGGTACTTATCCAATTCCCTTTTGAAAACCACGATTGAGTCTGCCTCCACCACCCTTTCAGGCAGTGCATTCCAGATCATAACGCTGCATAAAATGTTTTTTCCTCATGTCACCTTTCGTTCTTCTGCCAATCACCTTAAATCTGTATCCTCTGGTTCTCGACCCTTCCGCCAATGGGAACAGTTTATCTCTATCTACTCTGTCCAGACCCCTCATGATTTTGAACACCTCTATCAAATCTCCTCTCAACCTTCTCTGCTCTAAGGAGAACAGCCCTAGCTTCTCCAGTCTATCCACGTAACTGAAGTCCCTCATCCCTGGAAACATTCTTGTAAATCTTTTCTGCACCCTCTCTAAGGCCTTCAATCATTCCTAAGGTATGGTGCCCAGAATTAGACACAATAGTCCAGTTGAGGCCGAACCAGTTATAAAGGTTCATCATAACTTCCTTGCTTTTGTACTCTATGCCTCTATTTATGAAGTCCAGGACCCCATATGCTTTTTTAACTGCTTTCTCAACCTTCCCTGCCATCTTCAACGATTTGTGCACATATACCCCCAGGTCTCTCTGTTCCTGCACCCCTTTAGAATTGTACCCTTTAGTTTATATTACGGCTCCTCATTCTTCCGACCAAAATGTATCACTTCGCACTTTTCTGCGTAAAATTTCATTTTCCACGTATCCGCCTATTCCACCAGCCTGTCCATGTCCTCTTGAAGTCTATCACTATCCTCCTCACTGTTCACTATACTTCCAAGTTTTGTGTCATCTGCAAATTTTGAAATTGTGCCCTGTACACCCAAGTCCAAGTCATTAATATATATCAAGAAAAGCAGTGGTCCTAGTACCGACCCTTGGGGAACACCACTGTATACCTTCCTCCAGTCCGAAAAACAACCATTCATCACTACTCTCTGTTTCCTGTCACTTAGCCAATTCTGTATCCATGCTGCCACTGTCCCCTTTATTCCAAGGGCTTCAACTTTGCTGGCAAACCTATTATGTGACACTTTATCAAACGCCTTTTGGAAGTCTATGTACATCACGTCAACCGCATTGCCCTCCCTGTTACCTCATCAAAAAACTCGATCAAGTTGGTTAAACATGATTTGCCTTTAACAAATCCGTGCTGGCTTTCCTTAATTAATCCACACTTGTCCAAGTGACTGTTAATTTTGTCCCGGAATATCGTTTCTAAAAGCTTCCCCACCACCCAGGTTAAACTGACTGGCCTGTAGTAGCTAGGTTATCCTTACACCCTTTTTTGAACAAGGGTGTAACATTTGCAATTCTCCAGTCTTCTGGCACCACTCCCCATATCTAAGGAGGATTGGAAGATTATGGCGAGTACCTCCTCAATTTCCACCTTTATCTCTTTCATAATCCAGGGAGCTCTGGCTTTGGTTGCCCTACCTTTCCCCCTCGAGGGAATGTACCTCGACTATACCCGTACCATCTCCTCTTTAAAGGCAACTCATTGTTCGAATAAAGTTTTGCCTGCCAACCTTTGATTCCAATTTACTCAGGCCAGATCCGTTCTCAACCCACTGAAATTGGCCCTCCTCCAGTTAGATTGCTCCTTATCCTTTTTCATAGCTAATCTAAACCTTATGATACTATGACTACTGTTCCCTCAATGTTCCCCTACTGACACTTGTTCCACTTGACCCACCTCATTCCCCAGAACCAGATCCAGCAATGCCTCCTTCCTCGTTGGGCCGGAAATATACTGATCATAAAGTTCTCCTGAACACACTTCAGAAATTCTTCCCCCTCTCTGTCCTGTACACTATTACTATCCCAGTCTGTATTAGGATAATTGAAGTCCCCCATTATCACTACTCTATAGTTCTTACACCTTTCTGTAATTTCCCTGCAAATTTGCTTCTCTATATCTTTCCCACAATTTGGTAGCCTATAGGATACACCTAGTAGTGTAATGGCACCTCTGTTGTTTCTTAATTCTAACCAAATAGATTCTGTCCTTGACCCCTCCAGGACATCCTCTCTCTCCAGCACTGTAATATTCTCCTTAATCAAGACTGCCACCCACCTCCTTTCTTTCCTTCCCTATCTTTCTTGAACACCTTATATCCAGGAATATTTAGTACTCAATCCTGCCTTTTTTGAGCCAGGTCTCCGTTATCGCTACGACATCATATTCCCATGTGGCTATTTGTGCCTATAGCTCACCAACCTTATTTACCACACTTCATGTGTTTACACACATGCACTGTAAACCTATCTTAGACCTTCTTGTATTCTCTCTTAGTCTGATCCCACCTAACATTCTTACTCTAGTGCTATTCTGTAAAGAATTTCTCTGGACCCCCTGCAGCCCCCCAGTGTTTACACTCTGGCTAAATGCTTTGGAGAAGCAGAGTCTTACGTAATATTATAAAATCTGTTTATGACATGAAGCTATGTTGCCAAGTGACAATTATAAGAGAGATGAGCAGCATTCAAAGAGACTTGAATCAATTAATAGATGTGCTAAGGAATGGCAGATGGAATTTAATGAGGATAAATGAAAGTAATGTATATTGGAACAGAAGATATTAGCAACGCTGGAGAGGGAAATAAAATAGAATATGATTATTAATTATTAACTGAAAGTGTAAGAGAAGTACTTTTGAAGACTTCCATTTTGGAATAAAGCTTCCGTTTTAGAATAAAGCTTCCATTTTAGAATAAGACTTTCTATATAAACATTGTACCATTAATAATTAGGCAGCTAAAGATTGAAACTTGGTCTAGTCAAGCCTGTCCTTGGAGCATTTTGAGTAAGGAGGCATCCATTCATTCTTGTTTTCTTATGTTTTATAGGATAGTTTTAAGGGAGGCTTGGAGAGTCAGGTATTGGATGTTATCTCGGATGAGGTCGTAGAAAAGATTGCTGTTAGGCTAAGACAAAGACCGTGATTGATGGGAGGCTTTTCAGGGGAACAAGGATAGTTAGGAATAAGGAATTTTTAATGTATTTAAGGAAGACGTATAGCCTAGATTATTAGAACATTCTTGGAACAGAACTGGACATGCTCAAGGCAATTTGATTTCCGGCTCTTCACAGTTCTGACGAAAGGTCATCGACCTGAAACGTTAACTCTCTTTCTCTCTCCACGGATGCTGCCTGGCCTGCTGAGTTTTTCCAGCGTTTTCTGTTGTTATTTCAGATTTCCAGCATCCGCAGTATTTTGCTATCATATATACTTTGGAACAAGGCTTCTTCTGGTCTCTGAGTATCACAGACCGAATCTAATATAAATCACAGAAACTTTACTGTCAAAGTGAAGCTTTGGTCAACAAACCTGTTATTGACAGAACCATCAAATACTAGGATCTACCTTGAAGCCAAAAATGGTACACACCCAAAACATCATAACTTGTCTTTTTACAGATGCAAACAGACCTGCTGTGAATGTACAAGAAACAGATGGCCGGCAATTGAAAATTTCTTCAACCTATTCTAACTTTGTATAGACTAGTGATGAGGCTATATTTGGAGTATTGTGTGCTGTTTTGGGCATTTTATTTCTTAAGAACAGATTCAGGAGTGAAAGGGAATATTCCAAGACATAGGACTCAAAGTTTTGAGAAATGGACTTGCTTTCGCTGGAGAAAAGTCAATTGAGGGGACACAATCCAAGTCTTTAAAATACTGACAGGCATGGATAATATAAATGGGTTAACATATTAAGCTTTCATACGGTAACATCGCTGATAGCAATTCTAGCCTTAAATATGTGAGATCGATTTCATGGTTGGGTATATTACACATGGTCTGTGGAAGGAGTGGCATAATGGGCCAAATGACCCTTTTCTTGTTTGATGCTTTCCTATACATCTTACTAGACAGTAACACAAATATAGACTGATACGTAGGGACTATATTTATATTTTCTTTTCTTTTTACTGTAATTCCATTAGTAAACTCATTTGCTCAACCATTAGTGGCCATGCCTTCAGCTGCCGAGGCCCTAAGCTCTGGAATTCTCTCCCTAAACCTCTCCGCCTCTCTACCTCTCTTCCCTCCTTTAGGACGCTTCTTAAAACCTACCTCTTGGTCATCTGTCCTAATATCTCCTTATGTGGCTCGGTGTCAAATTTGGTTAGATAACGCTCCTGTGAAGCACCTTGGGACGTTTTGCGACGTTAAAGGTGCTATATAAATGCAAGTTGTTGTTGTTGTTGTTTGAAGCAATTTCTAACGGAATGTGCAAAATTCATAATAATCTTCTAAAGGAAAAAACATTCTTTGATCCAATATAATTTGACGTGTATATTTGCAAGTGAACTTGGAGGAGTTAAATGAGGCAAGAAAAGTAAAATCTAAATTAAATTCTATTGAAATGAAAATGAGGAAAAAAATTACAAATACCTACATAGCAGTGGAATGTTTTTACTTTAGTAGAAAATTGTTGACCTGTACATGGTTAACGAGCACATTCTTTTAAAGCAAGTATTTGCCCAGACTCCCATTCATACCTATATATCGGAGGGCTAGATTTTGTATGCTAGCAATCGGTAGATTTTATGCAGATAGTAATATTATTTCTCAGTAGTAAATATACATGAGGTGAATTTATCACAAATTTGGTGTTTCCATTTGTTGTAATTGTTTAATTTTTAAAAGTGCCTCAATAATGTAGCTCCCTTTGTAACTTCAAGTTCGTGTCTTACAACAAGTTTCCTTTACGTTTTTGCAACTGTTGACAGCACCAGAGACAGCAGCAAAGTCAAAGTATTGGTCCAGATTTTCCTGGGGACAAACCATTGTAAAGGTGCATATACATTGTAGGGACCCTTGAACAACGCAAAAGAAAGAGGAAATTATGGTATGAGTGATTTACGTCATTAAGCACACCGCTCCATATTTTCCTGGGACTTGTGCGTCGAAAACAGTTAGAAGGTAATTATCATAGCTCTGTCGCCATTAAAATGAATGCCGAATGCCGATTGCGATATTCCTGCATTTAAACCAGCTTCCATGCCGCTGCCACTTAGACTGAAAAATAATGATGCTGGTTACCTGGCAGTGGTGTGATTAATTGACTGAGAAGGGGCTTCATGTGAAAATGGTCATAATATTTGTGAATTAGAAAAGCCAATTTCTAGTGAAGTTCAATTCAGAAAGAGCAGGAACTTGGGCCGTGTGTTAGAATGGAATGGCTTAATTACCCATGAGCTCTCACTGTTGGATTTGGATTTCTATTGTGCTGTAAGACCAGAACTAGTTTGGATGTTAGGAGGCGGGGCTTTTCCCAGAGAAAGTGGATCTGTGGAACAGGCTGCCGGCTCATTCGGTGAACGCTAATTTGATGAATTCCTTCCAGCAACAGCTGCATTTTGTTTTATTCGTTCATGGGATGTGGGCTTCGCTGGCAAGGCCAGCATTTATTGCCCCTCCCTAATTGCCCTTGAGAAGGTGGTGGTGAGCTGCCTTCTTGAACCGCTGCAGTCCTTGTGGTGAAGGTACTCCCACAGTGTTGTTAGGGAGGGAGTTCCAGGATTTTGACCCTGTGATGATGAAGGAACGGCGACATATTTCCAAGTCAGGATGGTGTGTGACTTGGAGGGGAACTTGGAGGTGATGGTGTCCTTCTAGGTGGTTGAGGTCGCGGGTTTGGGAGGTGCTGCCGAAGAAGCCTTGGTGAGTTGCTGCAATGCATCTTGTAGATGGTACACACTGCAGCCATGGTGCACCAGTGGTGGAGGAAGTGAATATTTTAAGGTGGTGGATGGGGTGCCAATCAAGCGGGCTGCCTTGTCTTGGATGGTGGTGAACTTCTTGAGATGTTGCTGGAGCTGCACTCATCCAGGCAAGTGGAGATTATTCCATCACACTCCTGACTTGTGCCTTGTAGATGTTGGAAAGGCTTTGGGGAGTCAGGAGTTGAGACACTCGCCGCAGAATACCCAGCCTCTGATCTGCTCTTGTTGCCTCAGTATTTATGTGGCTGGTCCAGTTAAGTTTCTGGTTAATGGTGACCCCTAGGATGTTGATGGTGGGGGGATTCGACGATAGTAATGCGGTTGAATGTCTCTTGTTGGAGATAGTCATTGCCTGGCACATGTGTGGCGTGAATGTTACTTGCCACTTATCAGCCCAAGCCTGAATGTCATCCAGGTTTTGCTGCATGCGGGCTTGGACTGCTTCATTATCTGAGGAGTTGCGAATGGAACTGAACACTGTGCAATCATCAGCAAACATCCCCACTGCTGACCTTATGATGGAGGGAAGGTCATTGATGAAGCAGCTGAAGATGGTTGGGCCTAGGACACTGCCCTGAGGAACTCCAGCAGCGATATCCTGGGGCTGAGTTGATTGACCTCCAACAACCATCTTCCTTTGTGCTAGGTATGACTCCAGCCAGTGGAGAGTTTTCCCCCTGATTCCCATTAACTTCAAATTTACTAGGGCTCCTTGATGCCACACTTGGTCAAATGCATCTGTTTCTGGCTGTGGCGGAGATCATCTCGTACAAAAGGTAGGTACCATACAACATTAATCGGGGCCAGAGTGGTATCTTTGACTAGTTTTGATTGCTCAATTCAAAATGATGACTTGCTCATTCTGTGCGCGAAACGGGCATGATGGGCAGGGCCAGGACCGATGTCCTAGGGGGAGTGTTTGCTAGTGCTCTGGGGGTGGGTTTAAACTAAAATGGCAGGGAGTTGGGAACCTGAGCAGGGAGACAGAGGAAAGGGAAACAAGGATAAAAGCAAAAGATAGGAAGGAGAAAAACAAAAGTGGCAGTCAGAGAAATCAACGGTTTAAATCAAACATAGTCACAGTAAATAATAATTCTAATAGGTCTAAGAGCGTTAAAAAAACAAGCCTGAAGGCTTTGTGTCTTAATGCGAGGAGCATTCGGAACAAGGTGGATGAATTAGCTGCGCAAATAGGGGTAAACGAATATGATTTGATTGGGATTATGGAAACATGGCTCCAGGGTGACCAAGGCTGGGAACTCAACATCCAGGGGTATTCAATATTCAGGAAAGATAGCCAAAAAGGAAAGGGAGGTGGGGTAGCATTGCTGGTTAAAGAGGGGATTAACACAATTGTAAGGAAGGATATTAGCTCTGATGATGTGGAATCTGTATGTTTAGAACTGAGAAATACCAAGGGGCTGAAAACATTAGTGGGAGTGGTATATAGACCTCCAAACAGTAATGCGGAGGTTGGGGATGGCATTAAAAGGGAAATTAGAGAAGCGTGTAATAAGGGCACAGCAGTCTTCATGGGTGACTTTAATCTACATATAGATTGGGCTAACCAAATTAGTAACAATACTGTGGAGGAGGAATTCCTGGAGTGTTTACGGGATGGTTTCCTGGACCAATATGTCGAGGGACCAGCCAGAGATCAGGCCATCTTAGACTGGGTATTATGTAATGAGAAAGGATTAATTAGCAATCTTGTTGTACGAAGCCCCTTGGGGAGGAGCGATCATAATATGATAGAATTCTTCATTAAGATGGAGAGTGAAGTAGTTGACTCAGAGACTAGGGTCCTGAATTTAAATAAAGGAAACGACAATGGTATGAGGCGCGAGTTGGGTAGGATTGATTGGGGAATGTCACTCAAAGGGTTGACGGTGGATAGGCAATGGCAAACATTCAAAGACCGCATGGACGAACTACAGAATTTGTTCATCCCAGTTTGGCATAAGAATAAAACAAAAAAGGTGACTCAACCGTGGCTAACAAGGGAAATTAGGGATAGCATAAGATCCAAGGAGAGGACATATAAATTGGCCAGAAAAAGCAGTAAACCTGAGGATTGGGAGCAGTTTAGGATTCAACAAAGGAGGACAAAGGGATTAATTAAGAAGGGGAAAATAGAATATGAGAGGAAGCTTTCAGGGAACATAAAAACTGACTGTAAAAGCTTTTATAGATATGTGAAGAGAAAAAGATTGGTGAAGTCAAGCGTAGGTCCTGTAAGGGTTTCTCTGAACCTGTGGGATTCGTGTGGCTCTGTGCAGCCTGGATGCTAGTGCGAGTTTAGGCCTTGTTGCCTGTTCTGGTCTCCAGCCAGTCTGGGAGCACTAGACACCTGTGAGTGGTTCGACCCACTCGCCCTTACGGTTCTGACACTGGACTTAGATGCGAGAGCAGTAATGGAGAGAAAACTCAGGTAGACCCGGTTGAATGGTACGAAATGGAAAATCTTTATTGCATATTATTCAAGATTACAAAATACATGTCATAAGCACAGATTAATGACAGTACAATCTTACACGCAGTTATGTAACTAATTTCAGGGAAACAAGGAACGAACGACACATCGTAAATGGGGGCACACATTACAATTATCCTTAAAACTTAAACCCTTCCCTATCAATACCTACTCTAAACTAGACTTGTAGGATCGAGACTCATGCTCACCACTCGTGATAACTCGGAGAATTCCGAAAACTCTGATCGGATGTTTTTCCACCACAGCACCTGATCACCCACGTGTTGGTCAGGGGTCTCTGTGCCCCACTTGTTTACTCGTTTCTGCTCCGGCTAGCAGGCTGGAACGTCTGCTGTCATGAAGATCTGTGTTGTCCTCGGAGTTCCGACTCTACTCAAAAAAGAGTCTTCCTGTGCCCTCGCACTGATGCGATAAAATTCGAAGAATAGTCTTCCTGGCTGTTCTGTAAAATTCAAAGATGGTCTTCCTGGGCAAGGAAAGTGTCTATTCGACCTACAGGCGCGGTCGGAGCTTACTGACCGTGGCGATACGTATGGTCTTCTTCTCTTCTCATCTCATCTCATCTCATCTCATCTCATCTCATCTCGGGCCTTCGGTTCCAACACCGTTTACCGACTTATCGGGATGGTGCGCCCGTTTCAAGGCTTCACAGCCCAGTTCCACACAGATCTTCGCGGCAAGCCACGAGGCCGATCCGGGCAGTTCGTAAAGTTCAACAGTCTTTTAAAAGAGACACGAGGCAAGCAGGAACAAGACGTCGAGTCAAGAGCAGCCACGAGGATAAACGCCAGCAGGATAAGAGTCAACCGAATAAGAGGATAAGAGAGAGATGGACGGTTGGAGCTTGCAGTTATAGTGCAAAATTCTTCCTTTTCCCGCCCAACCTTAATGTCTTTTCTTTTGTTAGGGTGATCTCCGTTTTTAAATGGGTTTCGGGGATACTCGTTACTGTCTGAGTACCTGTTAATATTTCTCCCATTGTTTAATCGGTCGGTGTTCTCCCTGGAGGGGTTTTGGGGCTCCCACATGTTCTCTGTAACTACCCGCTAACGGCTCTCTCATCGTAGAGTCGTTGGGATTTTGCATATTAATGTCTTTGGATGGGTTCTTGATTACTTGGTACAATAGCCCTTATTCGCACCTGGGAGACCAATTTCAGTATTTATGTGTATACTGCAAACCCATGATGTCTCGTGTATTATCTTAAATGTGCTTAGTCTTAATCGATCTTGCACAAATGTTTATTGGAACGCCATCTTGTCTGCCTGTCGAAAAGTCTAGAATGTTCTGCCACGAGGCGTGGCGGCCATTTTACAAGCTGCTTGTGTCCACTTTGAAAACCTGACAGCATTCTGCTGAAATAAAAGCTGTTTGAACGAAACTATGTGTTTTTCTCCTTATTTATAAAATCGCGATATATTGCGAATTCTACAGTCCCTTGCAGTCAGAATCAGGGGAATTTATAATGGGGAACAAAGAAATGGCAGAGCAATTAAATACATATTTTGGTTCTGTCTTCACAAAGGAGGACACAATTAACCTCCCAGAGATGTTGGGGAACATAGGGTCTGATGAAAGGGAGGATCTGAAAGAAATCAGTATTTGTAGGGAAATGGTGTTAGGGAAATTAACGGGATTGAAGGCCGATAAATCCCCAGGGCCTGATAATCTACATCCTAGGGTACTTAAGGAAGTGGCCCTAGAAATAGTAGATGCATTGCTGATCATCTTCCAACATTTGATGGAATCTGGAACAATACCCATGGATTGGAGGGTAGCTAATGTTACCCCCACTATTCAAAAAAGGTGGTAGAGAGAAAACGGGACATTACAGACATCGGTAGTGGGGAAAATGCTAGAGTCCATTATAAAAGATGTAATAGCAGAGCACTTGGAAAACAGTGACAGGATTGGACAAAGTCAACATGGATTTACAAAAGGTAAATCGTGCTTGACTAATCTACTGGAATTTTTTGAGGATGTAACTGGTAAAATAGATAAGGGAGAACCAGTGGATGTGGTGTATTTGGACTTTCAAAAGGCTTTCGATAAGGTCCTGCATAAGAGATTAGCGTATAAAGTTAAGGCACATGGGATTGGGGGCAAGGTATTGACTTGGATAGAGAACTGGTTGGCAGACAGAAAGCAAAGAGTTGGAATAAACGGGTCTTTTTCCGAGTGGCAGGCAGTGACTAGTGGGGTACTGCAGGGATCGGTCCTTGGACCCCAGCTATTCACAATATATATTAATGATCTAGACAAGGGAACTAGATGTAATATCTCCAAGTTTGCAGACGACACAAAGCTGGGTGGGCGTGTGTGCCGTGAGGAGGATGCCGAGAAACTCCAGTATGATTTGGACAGGTTGGGTGATTGGGCAGAAGCATGGCAGATGCAATATAACGTGGATAAATGCGAGGTTATCCACTTTAGTGTCAAAAACAGGAAGGCAGATTATTATCTGAATGGCAATAGATTGGGAGAAGGGGAAGTGCAACGAGACCTGGGTGTCCTTGTGCACCAGTTGCTGAAGGTAAGTATGCAGGTGCAGCAGGCAGTTAAGAAGGCAAATGGTATGTTGGCATTTGTAGCGAGAGGGTTTGAGTACAGGAATAAGGATTTCTTGCTGCAGTTGTACAGGGCCTTGGTGAGACCACATCATAAGTATTGTGTGCAGTTTTGGTCGCCATATCTGAGGAAGGAGGTTCTTGCCATGGAAGGAGTTCAGCGAAGATTCACCAGGCTGATACCTGGGATGGCAGGAATGACATATGAGGAGAGATTGGGTCGATTGAGTTTAGAAGAATGAGAGGGGATCTCATTGAAACTTATAAAATTCTGACAGGACTGGACAGACTAGATGCAGGAAGGATGTTCCCGATGGTCGGGGAGTCCAGAACCAGGGGTCACAGTCTAAGGATAAGGGGTAAGCCATTTAGGACAGAAATGAGGAGGAATTTCTTCACCCAGAGAGTGGTGGACCTGTGGAATTCTCTACCACAGAAGGCAGTAGAAGCCAATTCATTAAATATATTCAAGAAGGAGTTGGATATATTTCTTAAGGCTAAAGGGATCAAGGGATATGGGGAGAAAGCAGGGACAGGGTTCTGAATTTGGATGATCAGCCATGATCGCATTGAATGGCGGAGCAGGCTAGAGGGGCCGAATGGCCTACTCCTGCTCCTATCTTCTATGTTTCTATGTTTCAGTACATTAAAGCTCATTTTTTGGAGGCAAACAGTCATTCCCCGGTTGAAAGTTCCCTGCATAGCTTGTTAGTACTTTCTAATCATTATTACACCATTACTTAATCACTCTCACCTTTTTCTAAAAGTAGTACAAGGGAGAAAATTAATGAGAATCTTAATGTTTTGTCACTTATAATAGATTATAATTTTCATGGAATTGAAATCTATGAATGATGGAAATAAAAATAAAAATAGCAAAGGCTGGAATGTATAATATCTAAAAGAGCAAATCAGATTAACATTTCAGATGAGACCCTTCATCAGAACTGAAGTGTTAACCTTTATTTCTGTCTCAGATGTGCTGCACATTTCTAGAATTTGCTACATTTGTTTTAAATTTTCTTGATCTCTTTTCATAGCTCAGTGATCTAAAAGATGAAATCACCTTTGTTATCAGTCTTTGAGTAATTTCAACTCCCTTTTATTTATTTTCAAAAGTACAGGGACCAAACTCTGCAAACTGGCAACTGGAAACCTGCACAGAGATCTACAAAAATCCAAGCTGACACTCCAGCGCAGTACTGAGGGAGTGCTGCACTGCCGGAGGTGACGTCATTCGGATGAGACGTTAAACCGAGGCCCCGTCTGCCCTCTCAGGTGGACGTAAAAAATCCCATGGCTCTATTTCGAAGAAGAACAGGGGAGCTATGTCCAGTGTCCTGGCCAATATTTATCCCTCAATCAGCATCACAAAAACAGATTATCTAGTCATTATCACATTGCTGTTTGTGGGAGCTTGCTGTGCGCAAATTGGCTGCCGCGTTTCCTAAATTACAACAGTGACTACACTTCAAAAGTACTTCATTGGCTGTAACGCACTTTGGGACGTCCTGAGTTCCTGAAAGGCGCAATATAAGCGCAAGTCTTTCTTTTTTACTGTTTGACAAGTCCTTGAATGATCAGTAATCACACAGCTTTTCAAAGGAATAAAAATATATCCCTCACTATCTTAATGAATAAATGTTCTCTACATGATTAAATGTTAAAAACTATACTTATTTTTTTATTTCCTTGCTGATATCATAGAAAGTTCATCACAGGATAGGGAGGAAACCTGAGAGAGAAGAGGTCCAAGGTATCCTTGTGGGGAAGAAGGAGCATTCCTGCTCTAGAATTCCCTCCCTGAACCCATCTGCCTCTCAAATCTCATCTGCTCCTTAAAACCCAACTCTGACCAATCTTGGTCACCCCTTCCTAATCTCTCCCTCTTTGGCTCAGGATCTGTTTTCCTCACACCTCTGTTTTTCTACCTTAAAGGTGCTAAAGAAATGCAAATTGTTGCTGTTGATGATGATACCGGCTGAAATTGTAACAGGTAGCCTGAGTGGGGAAGCCATTGTGGCTTTCCCACCAGGTAAAGATAGCGGGAAGAGGATCTGGGGTCAGAAGAGGCCCAAACAATTATGTTTTTTTACTTTCTTTGTGGAGTGCTCCTCCAAACCCCACAACGAAAGTGTAGGTCTCCCCTTCCCCGGAATCCCCACTTCCCAAATGTGAGATCGCCACGAGATGGTCCTGGAGGCTGATCCCGCCATCTACCTTGTGTCAGCGAGTTACCCACTGATCTTGTAAATGAGTGATTTCTCCTCCATATCACTTAACTCAGTTCCACACACAGGATCTGTCAGATAAAAAACAAAAGGCAACTTTTTTACATTGCAAAATCAGTAAATAAAATGGAAATATTTTTTGTTTATATATAAAAAAAGTGCCTGTGGAGCATTAACCCTGCCTTCTTCTATGCTCCAAAGTCTTCCGTACTCTTGTGAAAATTAGGCAATTATGCATGGGCCCTCAGGGAAATATGATACCATCTGAACCAAACATATGGGCCCGGATTTTGCGCTCTCGATGATGGCGTACGCACAGCGTATGCCGTCGTAAGCCATCAGAAAGTCCCTGCAAGTTCCGGGTATCCACATGCGCTGCCTTGACAGATCATCCGCACCAACCCAAAAATTACTTTTCTGGCGCAGAGTTGGGCTATTTACCCATCTACTGCCCAACAAATGCCCACAAAACCCTTACGCCTGGTAAAGCTTCCGAACCGCCTGCTTCCCTGGGATCTGTGGGCCTTTATGCAGGCATACGTCTGCAGGCCCAGGACCCAAGGTCTCCGAAGCCTGGGAACCTGAAGGTAAGTGCAGATTTTTTTTATCGGGTCGGAGACCTACTCCGGACATATGCCTCAGACCGCAAATTCTGGCCCATGATGGCTAAGTGGTCCTTATAGTACTTTTTTCATTCAAATAAAGCAGCTGTCACTTCACTTTGAATTTCACTGTATCTCCATTCATTTTTTTAAAATCTCAACTTTTGTACAATATTCTTATCACACAAGTATTTTCAGCTTCTTTCAAATAGTCAAAGTAATCAAAATCTCCCAACATTAGACAATATTTTGAGAGATTTCATTTTCTAATATTTTTATTAGGGAAAGTGACTGAAATTATTGTGAATTTTTAAAAATTCATTGCCAGGATATGGGCATCACTGGCAAGGTTGGCATTTCTTGCCCAAATTGCCCCGAGAAAGTGGGCTTTCCTTTTGAACGACTGCATTTTTTCTTAAGTGGCTTGCTAGGACCATTTCAGAAGCCTATTAGGAGTCAACCATATTGATGTCAAGTATTTTTTTCCTTATTCATTCACAGGATGTGGGCATCGCTGGCAACCCCAGCATTTATTGCCCATCCCTAATTGCCCTTAACTGAGTGGTTTGCTAGGCCATTTCAGAGGGCTGCTTAGAGTCAACCACATTGCTGTGGGTCTGGAGTCACATATAGGCCAGACCAGGTAAGGACAGCAGGTTTCCTTCCCTAAAGGAGATTAGTGAACCAGATGGGTTTTTACAACAATCTAGTAGTTACATGGTCACCATTACTGATACTAGCTTTTTATTCCCGATTTATTTATTAACTCAATTTAAATTCCCCAGCTGCCATGGTGGGATTTGAACTTGTGTCCCCAGATCATTAATGCTGTCCTTACCTGGTCTGGCCTATATGTGACTCCAGACCCACAGCAATGTGGTTGACTCTTAACAGCCTTCTGAAATGGCCTAGCAAACCACTCAGTTAAGGGCAATTAGGGATGGGCAATAAATGCTGGGGTTGCCAGTGATGCCCACATCCTGTGAATGAATAAGGAAAAAAATACGTGACAAAAATCCAGGCCTCTGGATTACTAGTGCAGTAACATAACCACTATGCTACCGCACCCTAAATTCAGCTTTAGACCTGTTTAGTAAGGAGTGATCTGAAAAACTTCTCACCCAATGCTTTGCTCTACCATAATATATTCCAGTTTGGGTAAGGACAGCAGCTTTCCTTCCCTGGGCATTAATAAGAAAGAACATAAGAACCTAAGAAATAAGAGCAGGAGTAGGCCATACGGCCCTTCAAGCCTGCTCCACCATTCAATAAGATCATGGCTGATCATCGACCTCAACTCCACTTTCCCGCCCGATCTCCATATCCCTTGATTCCCCTAGAGTCCAAAAATCTATCTATCTCAGCCTTGAATATACACAAAGACTCAGCATTCACAGCCCTCTGGGGCAGAGAATTCCAAAGATTCACAACCCTCTGAGTGAAGAAATTCCTCCTCATCTCAGTCTTAAATGGCCTAACCCTTATCCTGAGACTATGCCCCCTAGTTCTAGACTCTCCAGCCAGGGGAAACAACCTCTCAGCAGCTACCCTGTCACTCTCCTTCAGAATCTTGTATGTTTCAATGAGATCACCTCTCATTCTTCTAAACTCCAGAGAGTATAGGCCCATTCTACACAATCTCTCATCATAGGACAGCCCTCTCATCCCAGGAATCAATCTAGTGAACCTTTGTTGCACCGCCTCCAAGGCAAGTATCTGCTTCCTTAGATAAGGAGACCAAAACTGTGCACAGTACTCCAGGTGTGGTCTCACCAAGGCCCTGTACAATTATAGCAAGACTTCCTTACTCTTATATCCCAACCCCCTTGCAATAAAGGCCAACATGCCATTTGCCTTCCTTATTGCTTGCTGTACCTGCACGCTAGCTTTCTGTGTTTCTTGCATGAGGACACCTAAATCTCTCTGAACACCAACATTTGAAAGTTGCTCACATTTCCCTACATTATACTCCATCTGCCACCTTACTGCCCACTCACTTAGTCTATCTATATCCCTTTGCAGACTCTTTGGCCAGAATTTTGCCGGTCCTCAGCGTGCGGGATTGGAGGCGGGACCGCTGTCAAAATTGCAAAGATTGGAAACCCGCTGTCAACCCGCCTCCAATCAATCTTCCCAAGTGTCGGGTCCCCGATTTGCGCATGGACCCGACACCTAGTGGCGGGAAGAGGATTATAGCCACTTACCTGGCTGTTAACAGGTACTTGATACTTGTTAACAGGCTCTTTTTCAATTTTGCCGCTTCTGCCTCGGGTTCCCCCATGTCCGAACACCACGCCAGGTAAGTGTGGCGTGTTGTGAGTCTGCTGTAATGTTTCTGCATTGATGACAGCTGCAGAAGTGGTGTGAAGGATCCAATGGTGCACTGGTGAGTTTCAGAGGTAAGAAAATGTTGGGAAAATCATTTTTAATGCATTTCCACTTTTCTGTAGGTAGCAAGTTTTGAATTGACTGTCTAGTCCCACCTCATTGGGAGAACCTCTCTCACAAGTGACAGATCGCTTCTGTAACCTCACCTCCAGCTGCCATCTGTTTTAGCCTATGGAGGGAGTCATTGGAGAGCCTGGGTGAAAGATCTCACCTTTGTACAGTGATTGTCAGTGTTTGCAGCACCTCAATGCTGTCAAACACTGAGAAATGAGCTGTCAAGGAAACATTGTGCGTGGTCCCTTTAAGAAAACCGGCCGTGGGCTGGATGTAGTTGGGGGCGGGAATGGAAGCTGGAAACCAGCTGACCCGCTCCCAAGCTGCATCCATTTGCAAAATCGCGGCCTAGGTGTTCTCCTCACAGCTTACTGTCCCAGCTAGCATTGTATCATCAGCAAACTTGGATACATTACACTCGGTCCCTTCATCTAGGTCATTAATGGACCAGCCACATAAATACTGTGGCAACAAGAGCAGGTCAGAGGCTAGGTATTCTGTGGCGAGTGTCTCACCTCCTGACTCCCCAAAGCCTTTCCACCATCTACAAAGCACAAGTCAGGAGTGTGATGGAATACTCTCCACTTGCCTGGATGAGTGCAGCTCCAACAACACTCAAGAAGCTCGACTCCATCCAGGACAAAGCAGCCCGCTTGATTGGCACCCCATCCACCACCTTAAACATTCACTCCCTCCACCAGTGGCGTACCGTGGCTGCAGTGTATACCATGTACAAGATGCACTGCAGCAACTCGCCAAGGCTTCTTCGGCAGCACATCACAAACCCGTGACCTCTTCCACCTAGAAGGACAATGGCAGCAGGCGCATGGGAACACCACCACCTCCAAGTTCCCCTCCAAGTCACACACCATCCTGACTTAGAAGTATATCGCCGATCCTTCATCATCGCTGGGTCAAAATCCTGGAACTCCCTCCCTAACAGCACTGTGGGAGTACCTTCACCACACGGACTGCAGCGGTTCAAGAAGGCGGCTCACCACCACCTTCTCAAGGGCAATTAGGGATGGGCAATAAATGCTGGCCTTGCCAGCAACGCCCACATCCCAGAAACGAATTAAAAAAAATATATAGATTGTAAATAACTGAGGCCCCAATACTGATCCTTGCGGCACCCCACTAGTTACAGCCTGCCAACCTGAACAAGATCCGTTTAACCCTACTCTCTGTTTTCTGTCCGTTAACCAATCCTCTATCTATGCTACTATATTACCCCCAACCCCATGAGCCCTTATCTTGTATAACAACCTTTTATGTGGTACCTTATCGAATGCCTTTTGGAAACCCAAATATGCTTCATCCACTGGTTCCCCTTTATCTACCCTGCTAGTTACATCCTCAAAAAACTCTAATAAATTTGTCAAACATACTTTCCCTTTCATAAAACCATGTTGACTCTGCCTAATTCATGTTATGATTTTCTAAGTGATACCACTTCCTTAAGAATGGATTCCAGCATTTTCCCGACGACTGATGTCAGGCTAACTGGCCTGTAGTTCTGTTTTTTCTCTCCCTCCTTTCTTGAATAGCGGTGTTACATTTGTGACCTTCCAATCCGCTGGGACCATTCCAGAATCTAGGGAATTTTGGAAGATCAAAACCAATGCATCCACTATCTCTTCAGGCACCTCTTTTAGAACCCTAGGATGTAGGCCGTCAGGTCCAGGGGATTTGTCAGCTTTTAGACACATTAGTTTCTCGAGTACTTTTTCTCTACTTATATTAATTACGTTAAGTTCCTCACCCTCATTAGACCCTTGGTTCCCTACCATTTTTGGTATGCTTTTTGTGTCTTCTGCTGTGAAGACAGATACAAAATATTTGTTTAACATTTCTGCCATTTCCTTAATCCCCATAATAATTGCTCCTGTCTCAGCCTCTAAGGGATCAACGTTTACTTTTGCTACTCTTTTCCTTTTTACATACTGTAGAAACTCTTACAATCTGCTTTTATATTTCTTGCTAGTTTTCTCTCATTCTATTTTTTCCCTTTTTATCAATTTTTTGGAAAACCTTTGCTGGTTTCTGAAACTCTCCCAATCCTCAGGCTTACTATTATTCTTTGCAACATTATAAGCTTCTTCTTTCAATCTAATGCTATCCTTCTTTAGTGAGCCATGGTTGGATCACTTTTCCCATGGTGTTTTTGTTTCTCAATGGAATGTATTTTTGTTGAGAATTATGAAATATTTCTTTAAATGCTAGCCACTGCTTACCTGCCGCCATACCTTTTAATCTATTTTTCCAATCTGCCTTCGCCAACTCACCCCTCATACCTATGTAATTGGCTTTATTTAAGTTTAAGACTCCAGTTTCGGACTTAGGCAAGTCACTCTCAAAATTAATGTGAAATTCTATCATATTATGATCACTCTGCCCCAGAGGATCCTTTACTATGAGATTGCTAATTAACCCTCTCTCATTACACAATACAAGATCTAAAATAGCCTGTTCCCTGGTTGATTCCATGACATATTGTTCTAGGAAACTGTCCCGAATGCATTCCATGAACTCGGCCTCCAGACTACCTTTGCCAATTTGATTTGTCCTGTCTATATGAAGATTTAAAGTCCCCCAAGATTATTGCATTACCTTTGTTGCAAGCTCCTACTATTTCTTGATTAATGTTCTGTCCAACGCTATAGTTACTGTTAGGGGGCCTATATACTGCTTGTACCAATGTTTTCAGCCCCTTATTATTCCTTATCTCCACCCATACTGATTCTACTTCCTGATCTTCTGAGCCGAGATCCTTTCTCGCTACTGTCCTTATGTCATCCTTTATTATCAGGGCTACTCCCCCTCCTTTTCCATTCTGCCTGTCTTTTCAAAATGTCAAGTACCCTGGAACATTTAGTTCCCCACCTTGGCCACCTTGCAACCATGTCTCTGTAATGGCTATTTGATCAAACCCATTTATCTCTATTTGTGCCACTAGTTCATCTATCTTGTTACGAATGCTTCGTGCATTCAGATAAAGAGCCTTTAATATAAATTTTTTACCATTATTCCCTGCTTTGACCTTATTTTCTGCTGCACTGCTACCATTAAACTCTCTGTCCCTTCCTGTCACACTCTGCTTATTTTTATCCAAATCGCTACACTGCTCTATTGCCTTGACCTTTCTCTTTAGATTTCTAAATTTCCCCTCCACCCCTTTTTTAGTTTAAAGCCCTATCTACAGCCCTAGTTATTCGGTTCGCCAGGACGCTGGTCCCAGCCCGGTTTAAGTGGAGCCCATCCCGACGGAACAGCTCTCTCTTTCCCCAGTACTGGTGCCAGTGCCCCTTGAATTGAAACCCCATTTTCCCACACCACTCTTTGAGCCACGCATTTAACTCTCTGATCTGCTTGACCCTATGCCAATTTGCGCGTGGCTCAGGTAGTAATCCAAAGATTATTACCCTTGTGGTTCTGCTTATTAATTTAGACCCTAGCTCCTCAAACTCCCTCAGCAGAACCTCATTCATAGTTCTACCTATGTCGTTGGTTCCTACATGGACCACGACAACTGGATCCTCCCCCTCCCACTCCAAGTTCTTCTCCAGCCGTGATGAGATATCCTGAACCCTGGCACCAGGCAGGTAACACAGCCTTTGGGACTCTCTTTCATGGCTGCAGAGAACAGTATCTATCCCCCTGACTATACTGTCCCCTACTACTACCACATTCCTTCCTTCTCCCCCCACTTGGATGGCCCCCTGTACCACAGTGCCGTGGTCAGTTTGCCCATCCTCCCTGCAGTCCTTTTCCTCATCCATACAGGTAGAAAGTACCTCATACTTGTTGGACAAGGTCCAGGGCTGAGGCTCCTCCATCACTACATCCTGGGTCCCCATACCTTCCTGACTCGCAGTCACACCCTCCTGTCCCTGACCACTGACGAACTCTAAAATACTACTTAACCTAAAGGGTGTGACTGCCTCCTGGAACAAAGTGTCCAGCTAACTCTCCCGCTCCCTGGTGCATCACAATGTCTGCAGCTCATACTCCAGCTCAACAATTCTGAGCCGAAGTTCCTCGAGTTGCAGACACTTACTGCAGATGTGGTTGCTCGGGATCGCGATGCTCTCCACAGACTCCCACATGCTGCAGTTACAACACACCACCTGCCCTGCCATCTCTAACCTTGTTTTATTTATTAATTAATTAGTTAAAGATTTTATTCAATCGATATTTTAGGTTTATTGTTTGATTATTTTATTTTGTTTAAGTTATTAATTTAATAAGTACTAGCAAGTTACAGTTTCTCAGTTCTTAATTTAACCCCCTTCCCTAACTTAGAGAGCAAAAAAAGCTGTAATACTCACCAACCAATCACCTACCTGCTATCCTGTGACGCCACTCTTTGATGTTGTTTTTGAATCGGAGCCTTGCGCTGCCGCTGCTTTAATTCAGGTTCACTCTCGGGCTGCTCATTATCCTCTCGCCGCTGCTTTAATTCAGGTCCACTCTCGGGCCGCTCTTTTCAACTGGGCTTTTATGACACTCCAACAACATTATGAGCATGTTTACTGATACCAGTTTTATATTTCCAGATTGTCTTTTAAATATTTCTTTTAAATTCAAATTTTCAAACTACCATGGTGGGATCTAAACTGCGACATTATTAGTGAAGGCCTCTGGATTACTGCACCAGTAACATAACCACTGCGCTACCCTTCCTCCTAAGTATTTCTTTGAGAAAATCAGAGACTTTATTGGTGCTGAACCGTGTTACTGCTGAAGGCTTATTAGACCCAACACACTGAGATTACTATGAGAGGAATCCATTGTACTATTAATGCTGGCTGACTCACATCACTTCCAAGTTGATAACAAAGCTCGGTGTAATGGCAGGACAGGAGAAATGGTAGAGCAAAGCATTGGGTGAGAAGTTTTTCAGATCACTCCTTACTAAACAGGTCTAAAGCTGAATTTACAATAAACGTATTGCCGTACAGCATGTCATTGAGTGTGTGTTGTGTTGCTTACATTCAGCACCTGCAGATTCAAATTGAATTCAAATTCAAATTTTCCTTTTTTAATTTACTGCAGCTGGAGCTGGCATGAAATGATTATTGTGTTTTTAAATTGCTGGGCTGGAGAGGAAGTGTGGAGTCATAGTTTAGTGATGTTTACAAATATACAAATTCATTTGGCTGTGAAGGACTATGGGACATCCTTAGGATGTGAAAGGCGTTGCACAACTTCCTAATTCTGCCTTTCTTAAATGAAAACTATATATACTGTATATGTTATATATATATATAAATATATATATAAAAGCACAATACTGAATGCTGGAAGGACTCAGGAGTTCAGGTATCAAATGCTGGGAGAACATTTACATTTCAGTTTCAGACCCTTGGTCAAAACTGCAAGATTATTACCGATGAACAGCATTTATAAAGGAATGAAGGGGAGAGCTGGGGAAAAAAAGCACACACTGGAAAAGAAATACAGTGGCGTTAAAATCCCAATTGACCTGCCCCATTTTAACTGCTCCTCTGCCCAATTTCCGCCAGGTCGGGGTGGGGAGGTTTGGTAAAATGAGCCATGAGCCTCAGCACAAAGGCTGTGACTGAGTTGCGCCGGCTGGTCCACATTAATCTGTGGACAGCCTACCATTCCCATCCATATCATACTATGCACTACCATTGGCAATAAAGGCCTCCACTGCCCTAAATTTTTAAGTTACAGTGACCTTACAGATGCCCAAAGAGGGCATTACAAGGGTCAGGTGCTATGTCATCCACAGTGTTAAGGGGAAACTGAATGCTTTTTGTATCACACACCCACCTACATACACTTCAGCTAGAGTAGCAGCAGAGACAGCTATATTTTTGCCACACTGTTCACTTCCCCAAATACAGGACATCATTACTTGTATGCATGTTGCCAGTTGTGTGCCTACTGACAATCCTATGGTATACCTAAATAGAAAGGTCTGTTGTTCTACCAACGTGCAAATCGTAAGTGGCCACTGCCAGAAAAATAATACACATCAATGCACACCTCCCATGAAGCATACATGCTGTTTTAATTCTGAATTAATAAAACATCACATAGCTCGCGTGGAAGTTGAATGCCAGCACAAATGGCCTGTTTCTGTGTTGTAACGTCTATGTATCTCTATAGCTCTTTGAAGGAGGATGGATGGATGGCTTGTTGCTCAAGATATGGGCTACATTGTATAACCATGGTTGATGACACTACTGCACAACCCATATATCCTAGAAAAGCACAAATACAACATGGCACATGGATGAACCAGGACACTCACTGAACAGACATTTGGGGATGCGAGAGCAATTCTTCTGATATTTGGACCATTTGGGGGAGGGTCCATACGCCCGGTGAAGGTCAGCAAAATTATAACAGCATGCCACATGCTGCACTTATTGCCATGGACAGAGGCCTTACCATGGACTTGGATGAAGAGAGGACAATAGTATATAAGAGCCACCAGCAGCAGACCAGGCACTGCAGCCTGGGAGATGCCTGCATTAAGAGCAAAAGAACTGTACCTCTTAGGATGTCTCGATTCAGGAATTGTCCCCTTGTATTGGAAAATTGCCAATATCACTCCACAATTTAAGAAGGGTAAGAGAGATAGACTAGGAAATTAAAGACCTATTAGTCTAACGTCAGTTATGGGAAAGTTACTAGAATCTGTTATTAGGGACAAGGTAACTGAACATTTGGACATATATGAGCTGATCAGAGAGAGCCAGCATGGATTTGTAAAGGGTAAGTTATGTCTAACGAACCTAGTTAAATTTTTTGAGGTGTGATAAGGGAGTATCTATGGATGTTATCTATATGGACTTCCAGAACGCTTTCAATAAGGTTCCCATAAGAGAGACAGTTAATAAAAATGAGAGCGCATGGAATTCAAGGCAACCTATAGGTTTAGATGGAGAATTGGTTAGGAGGTAGAAGACAGAGAGTAGGGATAATGCATATGAACTCCAATTGGCAGGATGTGACTAGCGGTGTCCCCCAAGGATCTGTATTGGGGCCACAGATTTTCACGTTATTTATAAATGACTTGGGTGAAGGAATAGAGAGCCATATATCTAAGTTTGCTGACAACACTAAGTTAGGTGGCAGATGGAGTTCAATGTGGGAAAATGTGAGGGCATCCACTTTGGACCGAAGAAAGATAGATCAGAGTATTTTCTAAATGGTGAGGAGCTAGGAACTGTGGCTGAGCAGAGAGATTTAGGGGTCCAAGTACAGAAATCACTAAAAGCTAGTGGACAGGTCCAAAAAATAATTAAAAAGTCTGATGGAATGTTAGCCTTTATCTCAAGGGGGCTGGAATACAAAGGATGGAAGTTATGTTACAGCTGTACAGATATCTGCTTAGACCTCATTTAGAGTATTGCGTTCAGTTCTGGGCACCACACCTTAGGAAGCATTGGCCCTGGAGGGGGTGCAGTGCAGATTCACCAGAATGATACCGGGGCTAAAGGGATTAAATTATGAGACCAGGTTGAATAGACTAGCCTTGTATTCCTTTAAATATGGAAGATCAAGAGGTGATCTAATTGAAGTATTTAAGATGATTAAAGGATTTGTAGGGGGTGGTGTTTTTGTGTCAGCTTTACCTCTGACTTCTGAGCGGTTCGAATCGCTCCCACTCCCTTGGTTCTAGACCTTGGACTTATTTGGGGGTTGTGATACAAAGGTGCAGCAGACAACTGAGTTTGATGAAAGAACTTCAATCTTTATTAAAAGGTAAAACACAAATGACAACACTCTTATCACTCTAAAAGTGGGGAACACTTCGGTACAAGCGAGGGAAATAACATTAGAAGAATACTTCACCCCTCCCAATCCCACTTCACTAGCTAGGTTGGACTCTGGAGAACCAGGGATAATGCTCACCAAACAAATCCTTGACAGTTGAGAGTTAGGGTTTAGAGTCTTTTGAGTAAAAAGTTTCGTAAGGCCCTTGTTGCCACGAGGTGTCCGATGGTCTCTGAGGCGGTCGCTCTGGTCTCTTCTTGTGTGTCGGCCTGCTTCTGGAGCTGTTGGCCTTCTTGGTTGAACTGTTTCTGTTGAACTCTGCCTCTGTTTAAACTGTCTTCTTCTGTGCTGTGGAACTGCCTTCTTGCAGAACTGTAACTGTCTTCTTGCAGAAGAGGCTTTCAATTGAAATCCAAAACTGCAGAACTGCCTTTTGTTGAACTTGAACTGTTGTTACTGGAGAACTCGAACTTGTAACTGATGTAACTGCTGAACTGCTTGATGGGCCTTCAATTATACTAAATTGAAGTGGCCTTATCAAAACCAAATCAAATCCCGGTCATTGTAAGACCTCGTTAACAGTAACGACTTTACTAGCGTGTTAACTGGTTTTGTAAATGTGTGAAGTGGTTTCAGGATAGCTCCATCCTGTCGATCTGTTGTTTAATCAGAGTTTGAATTGTCCTCATGTTTTGGGTTTCTTGACTGGGCCTAGGACTTCTATAGAATATTTGCTTTATGCATGTCTTTAATGGGTTCTGTAAACGGTTTTGATGGGACCTGTTGTTTTGGGTGGGACTGTCTTCTCCTAGGGTCTGTTGTCGAAATGTTAATGCTTGCTGGGGCTTTGAGTGAGGTCATCCCGGTTCCCCAGACAATGCAATTAACTGCAATACCCAAAACTGCCTTTACAGAGGTTGAACCCTTCTTCCTTCACAGCCTTTTCTCCCTTTACAGGCCCAGACATGTTTTTAAAATGCCAAAACTTGGTTTTTGGTCTTAAATTCCTTATGTTCGGCCCAAATGCATTTTTATCACTCTGAGGTAGTTCCAAAGTCCTTTTTCCTTAGGTTTTGTGGATCTGTAAATTTTGGAAATCTTACTATTTTATATCAGTCTTTACAGTAGAGGACACTAAGGGTAGAAATTAGGTCACGCCCCATTTGGGGCGCAAATATCGTCTGGATGCAAATATTAGCGCCTGGCGCTAATTATCGGCACTGACTGGAAACGTCACTTTTACCGCCCCGGGAGGTGAGTGGAGCGCTAAAGCTGGCGCTGCACACCTGTCTTAAGGCGCAAAGGCCAAGGAGTGAGGCGCTACCTCAGAGCGCTGGCGAAGCTCATGTAATGTCAGTCAGCAATGGAACACACACACAATGGCATGGGCCAGTTCTTAAAGGGGATGGTTAATCTTGCTTTCCATCCACATCCTGTTCATTGCAGCCTTGAATCTCGGCCTGGAGAGACTTGCACATCAAATGTGCTGGAAAGAACAATGGAGAGTACCAGGCAAAGAGCTCAGAGTGCAGCTCCCACAGTCTCTGCTAAATCGATACAAGGAATGGCAAATCAAAATGAACCTGCAAAGTGCTGCTCAGTACCCCAAACTCCTTCACACAACATTGAATCTCTCCAGAAGTCTCTCCCTCTCGCTCTCAGAATGCGTAGTTCAAAAATGCCACCAACAATAAAAGACAGGAAGAGGCCCCCTTTAAATAGCACCCCCCCCAGCCCCACAGCGATTGATAGCGTTCCAGTCTTCTGGTCGTTGGAAGCGCCAGGCGGTAAGGCAGGGGGCGCCACTCAATTTCCGCTACGGGGCGTCACAAGGGCGTTGCACCATGGAATGACGTCACAATCTGCGCGCGCAGGTGGTCGCAGCGGTAAGTTTTAGCGCCGCCGCACAATCTCAAGTTAAGTTCTCGAGCGGCGCAAACATCGCTGCGCCCGGGCGTTAGCGGCTTTGCGCCCCATTAGCGCCCTCTTAAGGCGCTAACGGGAGGCGCAACCAACTGAATTTTTACCCCTAAGAATATCCCAACACTGGACAAACAGGGGGCTATGGGGGGGAGGAGCTAAACACGATCAAAAGCACTAAGGAAGTGGTACTCGGTAAAGTAATGGGACTCAAGGCAGATAAATCACCTGGACCTGATGGCCTACATCCTAGGGTCTTGAGGGAAGTGGCGGTAAGGATTGTGGATGCATTGGTAATAATTTTCCAAAACTCCCTGGACTCAGCAAAGATCCCAGCAGACTGGAAAACTGCTAATGTAACACCCTTATTTAAAAAGGGCAGTAGACAGAAGGCTGGAAACTATAGACAGGTTAGCCTAACATCTGTGGTAGGTAAAATTTTGGAGTCCATTATTAAGGAGACAGTAACGGGACATTTGGATAATCATAATTTAATAGGACAAAGTCAGCATGGTTTTATGAAGGTGAAGTCATGTTTGACAAATTTGCTGGAGTTCTTTGAGGAAGTAACATACAGGGTGGATAAAGGGGAACCAGTGGATGTGGTGTATTTAGACTTCCAAAAGGCATTTGACAAGGTGCCACACAAAAGATTATTGCTTAAGATAAAAAATCACGGGATTGGGGGTAATATTCTGGCATGGATAGAGGATTGGCTATCTAACAGAAGGCAGAGAGTTGGGATAAATGGTTCATTCTCAGACTGGCAATCAGTAACTAGTGGTGTTCCGCAGGGGTCAGTGCTGGGTCCCCAACTCTTTACAATCTATATTAACAATTTGGAGGAGGGGACCGAGTGTAACATATCAAAGTTTGCAGATGATGCTAAGATGGGAGGGAAAGTAGTGAGTGAGGAGGACATTAAAAATCTGCAAGGGGACATAGACAGGCTAAGTAAGTGGGCAGAGATTTGGCAGATGGAATACAATACTGGAAAGTGTGAGGTTATGCACTTTGGCAGGAAAAATAGTAGAGCAAGTTATTATCTTAATAGCAAGAAACTGGAAAGTACTGAAGTACAAAGGGATCTGGGGGTCTTGGTGCACGAAACTCAAAAGGTTAGTATGCAGGTGCAGCAAGTGATTAAGAAGGCCAATGGAATGTTGGCTTTCATTGCTAGGGGGATAGAATATAAAAATAGGGAGGTATTGCTTCAGTTGTACAAGGTATTGGTGAGACCGCACCTGGAATACTGCATACAGTTTTGGTGTCCATACTTAAGAAAAGACATACTTGCTCTCGAGTCAGTACAAAGAAGGTTCACTCGGTTAATCCCGGGGATGAGGGGATGGACATATGAGGAGAGGTTGGGTAGATTGGGACTCTACTCATTAGAGTTCAGAAGAATGAGAGGCGATCTTATTGAAACATATAAGATTGTGAAGGGGTTGGATCGGGTGGATGCGGGGAGGATTCCAGATTTATTTAATTAACAATGTAAATGCCCCGGCTGCTGTGGTGGAATAGGGGAAAGGGATCATGGCTATGGTGAGAGAGTTGGACTGTGACGCTCTCAGAATCTCCTCTACAATGATATTTTCCATTAAGTTCCCTGCTTATGAGAGGTTAGTCTCTCAATTCCTTTAGATGCTAAGAAATGTTGAGCTGACACCTTATTGTTCGATAGCTTGCAAAATAATCTCATGACTATGCTGTCAAAAAGCAGAGATCAGTCTCAACAATAATGTCCAAATGATAACATGTGATAGACTAGTGATATCGATAAAAAATAAACTTTTAATGTTAGCAAATAGCCATCTTAGAACTGATGCATGGAATGTTAGCATAGTGGTTCTGTTACTGGACCAGTAATCCAGAGACCTGGACTAATGATCCGGAGATATGAATTCAAATCCACCACGACAGCTGGGGAATTTACATCGTTAATTAAATAAATCTGGAATAAAAAGCTAACATCAGTAATGGTGACCATGACCATGAAACTATCGGATTGTCATAAAAATCCATCTGGCTCACTAATGCCCTTTCGGAAAGGAAATCTGCCGCCATTACCCAGACTGGCCTATATGTGAATCCAGACCCACAGCAATGTGGTTGACTCTTAACTGCCCACTGAAATGGCCTAGCAAGCCACTCAGTTGTAACAAACTGCTACGAAAATCCAAAATAAGAATAAAACCGGATGGACTACCCGGCATCAACCAAGGCACCAGCTTCGAACACAACAATGGCACATCTAGCACTGTCAACCCTGCAAAGTCCTCCTCACCATCATCTGGGGACTTGTGGCAAAATTGGGAGAGCTGCCCCACAGACTAGTCAAGCAACAGCCTGACATAGCCATACTCACAGAATCATACCTTTCAGCCTATGTCCCTGACTCCTCCATCACCATCCCTGGATATGTCCTGTCCCACGGCAGGACAGACCCACCAGACGTGGCAGCACAGTGGTATACAGTCGGGAAGGAGTGGCCCTGGGAGTCCTCAACATTGACTCCGGACCCCATGAAGTCTCATGGGTTCAGGTCAAGCATGGGCAATGAAAACTCCTGCTGATTACCACCTACCACCCTCCCTCAGCTGATGAATCAGTACTCCTCCATGTTGAACACCACTTGGAAGAAGCACTGAGGGTAGCAAGGGCACAGAGTTTACTCTGGGTGGGGGACTTCAATGTCCATCACCAGGAGTGGCTCAGTAGCACCACTACTGACTGAGCTGGCTGAGTCCTGAAGGACATAGCTGCCAGACTGGGTCTGCGGCAGGTGGTGAGAGAACCAACACGAGGGAAAAACCTACTTGACCTCGCCCTCACCAATCTACCTGTCGCAGATGCATCTGTCCATCACAGCATTGGTAGCAGTGACCACCGCACAGTCCTTGTGGAGATGAAGTCCCGTCTTCGCGCTGAGGACACCATCCATCGTGCTATGTAGCACTACCACCGTGCGAAATGGGATAGATTCAGAACAGATCTAGTAGCTCAAAACTGGGCATTCATGAGGCACTGTGGGCCATCAGCAGCAGCAGAATTGTATTCCACCACAATCTGTAACATTATGGCCCGGCATATCTCTCACTCTACCAATACTATCAAACCACTTGAATCAGGTCCTGCCGTTAAATTTATCAGTACCTCTGGGAAACCCGTACTTTCGGGTTTCGCAGTCGCTACAACCATCCCCCACCTCCTGCCCCCCTGTAAATATAGGAGGTCATGGTCCCTGCTCCACTCACTAGCTTCAGTAGTGAACTCTGCAGCCTTACAACTTTATTTGTAAAAAAAATTCTACTGCTGTCTATCCTAAATCTCTTACATTTAGTCTTATTGCTTTATGCTCTCGTTCTATACCCTTCAACCACTGGAAACAATCTTTTTCTTTCTACTCTGTCTCATCCATTTATACTAGACTTATTCAAAAAGTCCATCTCAGAATCCTTAAAATGTTGTGTACTATGTGGCATTGCTCTAGGTGCTGATGCTCTCCCATCAAATATAATGAAATGAACTGAAATTTGCAATCTTATAGGCGACATGAATGGGATAACGTGCTACACAATTAATAGTTACCTTTTTACTGTAGTATTTTGCATTGGAGACTAGGTGGACCACTGTTCATTGTGTTCTTTATTCTAGTTGGAAAGGCAGTAAATATCACACTGTCAGACCATATTGTTCAAGTTAAGAGTTACATTTATTTACAAATTACATAGAATGTACAGCACAGAAACAAGCCATTCGGCCTAACTGGTCTATGTTGGTGTTTATGCCCCACATGAGCCTCCTCCCACCCCTCTTCATCTAACTCCATCAGCGTAACCTTTTATTTCTTTCTGACTTGTACTTATCTCCCTTCCCCTTAAAGGCATCTATGCTATTTGACTCAACTACTCCACGTGATAGTAAGCTCCACATTCTAACCACTCTCTGGGTAAAGAAGTTTATCCTGAATTCTTTATTGGATTTATTAGTGACTATCTTATATTTATGGCCCGTAGTTTTTGTTTTCCCCACGAGTGGAAACATCTTCTGTCTGTCTACCTTCGATTACTATATAGAAGCAAATGACACACAGCAAGTAACTATCTGCAGAATACATGATTTACGCAATACTTACATGCCTTCAAAAACAATAAAAAGTCCGAAGTATCTGTAGCCACTTCCAGAATCTTGTAACAGAATTTCTGATGAACAGCTATTTGATGAGTGATCGCAATCAGAGAGTTCCTCTTACCCCGCCTACACTGAAAATAAGCAATGTGAATCAGGGAACTGAAATCTTCAGGGAAAACTTCCAGCTCTTATACAAATGTTTCAGGCATTAAACTACAAAAAAAACATTTTGCCTTTGAAATGTCCTCTAGTAAAACTACATAAATTAACATTTCAGAGGCACGTAGTATTATGAATAAAGGCAACAACATCAATGTGGAGAACACTTTCCATATCCAGGACAGATGGTCCTCTCGAACTATGGCTGGGGTAAATTTTCATCTTCACCACATGGGCACGAATCTGCCCGCCCATTATATACCCCATTATTTTCATCCCATAATTGGCAGCACCATTAGCAGTAGAATAGTACATCATCAGAATCTGTAACCTGAAAATAGAGGGGAGGTAGCAAGGCGGAGGGAAATCTGCAAAGGATTTCATAGTGCAGGAGCACAGTAGCTGAATGAACAGGAGATCTCTAAGTTAGGATGGGGTGAGGTGCTGGAGGGATTTGAAAGTGATGATGAGAATGTAAAATTCAATTTGCTGCGGGGATGATGGCCCCGACTTTTACTCAGGGCCATGAAGAGAGTGGGGAAGGAATTCCGAATGGGAAACCCGGAAGTATGAGTTGTCTGGAAGCAACTTGTTTCAGCACAAGCTTTTAAGTGACCAAAAAATACTTCAGCACCAGCCAGACCACTCCCTGTTAAGTATTCAAACTTTAGCCAAGTATAGGAAAGCTCCAAAAACATGTACAATTGCACCAACAGCCAGAAGAAATAATCCAGCAACTAACCTGTAAGTAGTTCATGATCCCTTTAAGTTGCGCTGGCGGGGGGTCCTTCATGCCATTGAACCTGTGTTCAGCTGTGCAAGGTTAAGAAAGGGCGTAGGCTGGAGCATGGCGTTTGAAAATGGCAGTGCTCGCGTCAGATCAGTGTTTCACACTGACTGGTATCATAATCTGCCTGCTCTGCATGCTGCCGGCAGTCATTACGTGGAGGACTGCAAGCCCCTTTACCAAGATGGCTTTCGGCGCACTTCCCGTCGGAACTACGCACCTCGAACGTGATTTTAGAGCGTTAGGAGGTTGCGTAGTGCCTAAAAAATGGGCACTACAGCGCCCAATATTCCCTCTATTTCTATTGGTTGGTGACTCAATAATAAGAGACCATGGGGGAAAAATTCAGTCGCGCCCCGTTTGGGGCGCAAATATCGGCCGGGCGCAAAGATTAGCGCCTGGCACTAATTATCGCCACCGACTGCAAACTTGACTTTTATCGCCCCTGGAGGTGATTGCAGCGCTAAATCAGGCGCTTCACACCTGTCTTAAGGCGCAAAGGCCGAGGAGCGAGGCGCTACCTCAGAGCGCTGGCGAAGCTCATGTAATGTCAGTCAGCAATGGAACACACACACAATGGCATGGGCCAGTTCTTAAAGGGGATGGTTAATCTTGCTTTCCATCCACATCCTGCTCATTGCAGCCTTGAATCTCGGCCTGGAGAGACCTGCACATCAAATGTGCTGGAAAGAACAATGGAGAGTGCCAGGCAAAGAGCTCAGAGTGCAGCCCCCACAGTCTCTGCTAAATCGATACAAGGAATGGCAAATCAAAATGAACCTGCAAAGTGCTGCTCAGTACCCAAAACTCCTTCACACAACGTTGAATCTCTCCAGAAGTCTCTCCCTCTCTCTCTCAGAATGCGTAGTTCAAAAATGGCACCAACAATAAAAGGCAGGAAGCGGACACCTTTAAATAGCGCTCCCCCTTTCCCTTCATGACTGCAGAATGCTCCCCTCAACCTGTCGTTGCTAGCGTCAGGCGGTAAGGCAGGGAGCGCCACTCAATATCCGCTCCGGGGCGATACCGGGGCGTTGCGCACTCGAGTGACGTCATGATCTGCCGGCGCAGGAGATCGCGGCGATAAAGTTTAGCGCCGCCGCAAAATGTCTAGTTAAGTTCGCGAGCGGCGCAAACATCGCTGCGCCCGGGCGCTAGCTGCTTTGCGCCCCATTAGCGCTCTCTTAAGGCGCTAACGGGAGGCGCAACCAACTGAATTTTTCCCCCCATAAGTTTACGATTAGTACGAGAACTATAAAAGGGGAAGTCAGAAAATAAATTTCATGTGAAGGGTTATTTGAATATAGAATACATTACAAGTATCTTTTGAAGCCGAGTCATTCAAAATATTTAAGGGAGAATTAGAAAAATATTTGAAGAAGAAAAATATTGTATAGGGTACAGGAAAAGAGCAGGGAATTGGACTAAATGGCCTCCTCTGTGCTGCAACCGTAATCACATAGATGAGGAAAGGAGCATCACAGCCACGCTGGACTTACCGAAAGAGGTGACTGCATGCGTATCATTTTCAGCTGGGTGGAGGAGCGGTCACTGGATAGTGAACAGGAACAGGATCTATGGCTGATTATTTCTCTCCTTAAAACAAAAGGAAAATACTGCGGATGCTGGAAATTTGCAATAAAAACAGAAAATGATGGAAACACTCGGCAGGTAAGGCAGAATCTGTGGAGAGAGAAAAACAGAGTTAACGGTTTGAGTCGATGACCTTTCATCAGAATATCTCCTTAGAACATGAGAACATTAGAAATAGGAACAGGAGTAGGTCATTTGGCCCTTCGAGCCTGCTCCGCCATTCAGTATGATCATGGCTGATCTTCTACCTCAACTCCACTTTCCTGCACTATCCCCATATCCCTTGATTCCCTTAATATTCAAAAATCTATTGAATTCTGTCTTGAATATACTCAACGACTGAGCCTCCACAGCCCTCTGGGGTAGAGAATTCCAAAGATTCACCACCCTCTGAGTGAAGAAATTTCTCCTCCTCTCAGTCCTGAATGGCCGACCCCTTATTCTGAGACTGTGACCCCTGGTTCTAGACTCCCCAGCCAGGGCAAACATCCTCCCTGCATCAACCCTGTCAAGCCCTGTAAGGATTTTGTATGTTTCAATGAGATCACCGAGGAGGCGGGTATGGAAGCGGGACTGCCAGGAAAGTGGCAGAATTTGGGGGCAAACCCACCCCCAACCCGCCTCCGTGCCCTCTTGCCAGGAGGCGGGAAGCCGTCCTGCCCAGGGTCCCGTCTCCTTGGAGGCGGGAAGGGATTAAAGCCTATTAACTGCCTGTTAACAGGTAGTTAACAGGCAGAAAATAGGATTATCCCCATTTTCTGTCCTGAAGTGCGGGCTTCCCAACCTGGGGGAACCCCGCCAGGGTGTAGGAGGCGAGTAGGAGGTCTGCGGGGTTGGAGGGGTCTGAAAGTGTGATGTAGAGGTGAGTGATGTGTGCAAGTGTGGAGTGGTAAGTATGTGAGGTGAGTATAAAGTGTTAGAAAATGTTAACTTACCTTTGTTTCTAACTACAGCCTTCAGCCGCTGTGGAGCCGGAGTCCCGACATCTCCATTGTAGAGATCACAGACTGGCTGTTGCATCCTCCGATCCAACAGCCAGCTGATTTCTGCAAAGTAGAAAGGTTTGATGAGTCCTGAACACAAGGACTCATCAAACTACACAGAATGTCAGTGTTTGACAGCTTCATAGAGCTGTCAAACGATGACATTTCTTCTTTCAAAAGTTCTTGACAGATGATACGTCATACGTTGACGTGCTCTGTCACTGACTTCCCCCTAATTGGCCTGCTGAGCCCCCCGGGCAGGCTTAACAAGGTCAATCGAGAAGATCCCGCTGGTTGGCCAGAAGCTGATGGAGGCAGGACTGAAACCTGGCAAGCAGCAGTCCCGCCTCCAACACGTCTCCATTCATAAAATCCAGCCCCACCTCTCATTCTTCTAAACTCTGGAGAATATAGACCTAGTCTACTCAATCTCTCCTCATAGGACAATCCCCTCATCCCATGAATCAGTCTGGTGAACCTTCGTTGCACTCCCTCTAGCCCAGGGCCAGTCACAGCACTATCAACTGGCTGAGATCAGCCAACTCTGCACAGACCAGGGAGTGAATCTCGAATCTTACCAGTCTATATGGCTCAGTTCCATATTGGGCTGTGCCATTACCAACTCAGTCTGATAGCTGATATCTGATTAAAGGATCAAATTAAAAATATTCAATCCAATTCAGAAAACAACCTCATGACAGCAGTCTTGTTGAAAAGGTAAAGTTAGCTTCAGATCAGATTCACAACCTGAAGCAGTGGTGAATGCAGTTTGGATCAGAGAGATTTTAAAGCAATGTTTACTAAACTTGAACTTGTGCAGTTGACTAAGATTTTAGTGTTTAATCAGTCGACCAATAATATAACACCTGATATAGTGATGAGTTATCACAGCAAACAAAATATCACATAAGAAAAAAATTGAGCAGTTCACTCAATTAGTGAACGTCTTCTCTATCTTTCTCTCTTATAGGTGTGTTTGTATCTCACTGTCACTCAAGGGCTGGATTTTGAATGACCCATGGAGTCGGGTTTGGAGGCGTGTGGGGGGTTAAATTTGCGGGGTCGGGGGTCCCGACCCCATCCCGACTCCATCCCGCCTCCACCCAATTTTGACAAAATCAGTCACGGGGTTCCCACATGCTGGAACTCAATTGCCCAATTAATTGAAAATTGCATCATTCATCCACATTAATCTGGAGTCGGGGGGGGGGAACACGAAATGTGAATGACATGACCCCAACCCGACCCCAAGACAAAATCCAGCCCATATCTCTTACTTTATGCATTTCTATCTGCTATTCTGTGTATATCTGTCTCCCTTTTACTGTCTCCCTCTTGCTGTTTAAATGAAAAATTACATTATTTTGCTGATCACTGTGGGGTCCTGTGCATCAACTTGCTTTGGGTGCACATGTAGAGGCAGCAAGATCATATGTGCTCAGTTTTATCCTCTTGTGCCCAATACTATAACTGGCCTGATGTTGCAAGATCCATTCACATCCTGGAACCTTGCTCTTGGCACTATAAGAAAGGAATTTTTTGTGTGGCTAGGCTTCAGCAGTCAGAGCTTGGATTACAGTCAAAAATCAGTGGTCACGGACAGGCATAAATTAAAGTCAATTGTGACTCAACATGATAGAGTAGATTCTGCAAACTCCCTGCCCCCCTCCCCCGCTCCCCCAGTGGGAATCAGCACTCACAGATAATGTATCTGTGGGCATGCAATTTGTAATCTTTTGTTCATTCATTTTAATAGATAGAAAATCACAGGCTGCAGGTCTGCAGTTTTCTAAGGTCCCCTTTAGAGTATGGCTCCCTGCTGCGGGCACTAGACTGTGCAATCACCCGTGATGCGCCATCTAAGCCTTTGTCTTCAGCTCCCACCACAAATTGCGTGCCCTCTCCACCGATTCCATCCCTCTCCCTGGCCACTGTCTCAGGCTGAACCAAACTGTTTGCAACCTCGGCGTTCTATTTGACTTTGAGCTGAACTTCCGACACCATATCCCCTCCATCACAAAGACCGCCTACTTCCACCCATGCTTTCTCATCCAAGCTTTTGTTACCTCCAGACTCAAATATTCCAATGGTCTGCTGGCTGGCCTCCCATCTTGCACCCTCCATAAACCTGAGCTCATCCGAAACTCTGCTGCCATATTTTAACTCGCACCAAGTCCCGTTCACCCATCACCCCCATGCTCACTGACGTACATTAGTTCCCAGTTCACCAACGCTTCAATTTTAAAATTCTCATCTTTGTTTTCAAATTGCTCCATGTCCATGCCCCTCCCTATCTCTGTAACCTCCTCCAGCCCTACAACTCTCCAAGATCTCTGCGCTCCTCCAATTCTGGCCTCTTGAGCATCCCCGATTTTAATCGCCCCACCATTAGCGACCATGCTTTCATCTGCCTGGCTCTAAACTCTGGAATGCCGTCCCTAAACCTCTCTGCCTCTCTACCTCTCTCTCCTACTTTAAGACGCTCCTAAAACCTACCTCTTTGATTAGGCTTTTGGTCGCCTGTCCTAATATCTCCCTCCGTGGCTCTGTGTCAAATTTTGTTTGATAATGCTCCTGTGAAGTGCCTTGGGACATTTTACTATGTTAAAGGTGCTATATAAATGCAAATTATTGTTGTTGTTGAAAACCCTCAAAACTTACCTCTTTGACTAAGCTTTTAAGTTACTTGTTCTGATATCTTCTTACTTGTCTTGTGCCAATTTTTGTCTGATTACGCTTCAGTGAGGTGCTTTGGGAGGCTTTCCTCTATTAAAGATGCTATATAAATGCGAGTTGTTGTTGTTGTGCTTACGCACTATTCAGCTCATGTCAGTGGCCTCAATTTTGTTTTTTGATGTGGAATCGTAAGGTACTGCTCAACCTTGAGTTTGCTCCCTCACAGCAGATCCTTTACTAACATTACTTTCTTTCACCTCCAAACATGATTTCAATGGAATGAAAATCTGGCGGGTTCTATAAAATGTGGGCGATGTCTGGCAGATTATCTCCCAGGCGGATAAAACCCTGCTCTGTCTCTACCGTTACCTCTCCCCCTCTGCTGCTGTGACATGAATCTACACTTCTATTACCTTGATTTCTCCAATGATCTCCTTTCTGCCCTATCTGCTTCCACAAATTGTAACTTATTCAAAGCACTTTGGCCTGCATCCTCACCCACACTAAAGCCCATACCTTGATCACCTCTGTTCTTGCCAAGCACCATGTGACGCTCCATTCCCCAATGAATTGACTTTGAGCATCAATTCACCTTCCAATCTCTCCGTGGACTCATAGCCTCCTACCTCAACTATGTCCTCCAGCTGTATGATCCTGCCTGCACCCTCCGCTCCTCCAACATTGGCTTAATCCTTGTTCTTTTGTGGGGCTGGGGGGATTAAAAATTTAAAATCAGGGAATGCATCCCCAACCCGCTGTGTATACGCCTGCTGCCATTTTTACGGTGGCCAATAGAGTACCTCTGCACCCAGCTCTGATGTCTCCTGATTGCTAGGGACTGTCCCCAATGGTTTCCGAATGTGGCCTCCTGCCGCTGGTTTTCCCGCCCGGCAGCCGGCCAGCCTGTCAATTTAGCCGGCTGCCTGGTGGGAAACACAAGAAAAAAATGATAATGAAGTCCTGCCTTTAATATCGGCAGGACATCCGTGTCCCTGGGCTTTCTGGGTTCCTCCCTCCCCCGCCCACTACCACGCTCCCTCACTTCTGTTCCGTTTCCCCGCCTATATCTCTGTGATTTGAAACTACCGCTCTCAGTCCCTCCGCCTTGTTACCTTCCAGGGTGCTTTCACAAGCCTCAAGACTTTTCTCTTTGACTTCCAAACCCTCTTTTTCTCTTTTCTCTTTCTACTTGGTATCTGCTCCTTGTCTTCCATCTTGTAAAGTGCTCTAAGATGTTTCTTTGTGTATGTAAAGAGAGCTATAGAAATACAAGTTGCCGATATTTTAATCAGGTTTTGTGCATCACAATGCCGACCTCTGTGTGAAATGTTGGCACCAAAAGTCATTGGGCTGTGATTCCAGCAGATGTGTTGGTATCATGCTTGGCTATGCCCTCCAATGCTGACCTCACCAGAGCATGCAGGGTCCATGAGAGGGCACTTCATTTGAATGGGGTTGATTGATGCCTCTGGGCATATCTCAGGCACCTGCCAGCCTAATGCTGCTCAAAATTGCAGTGCCTGGTCAGCATCTGGGGGGGTGGGGGGGTGGTAGAGGACGCCCAGTCCTATCTATTCTGCACCCCCTGACAAAGGGAGCTGATAGTAAAATATATTTAATAACTGTATCTCATCTTTGGGGATCCAGGCTGTTTCGCTGTCCTGGAGCCCTCAGTGGGGTCCACCTGTGCCCTTCATCTCACTGGGCATGCCAGCCTTTTGCCGGGACTCACTCAGGTCAGGGAAGTGGAAACTCCCAGTTTAGGGAGGCTTTGCCACTGGTCTTAGCCCCTATCCCAGCTCTTCCCTCTTTGCATCACTGGCCAGCAACTCCAGTCCTTACAAGGCCGAGTGGGAAATCTCAACATAGGCACGACTTGTTGTATTTGGATCCTGGCTTATTTCTTTTCCACTGGACAGCCACCAGAGTTCTGGCAGGAGTGCACTGGAACGGCCGAGTAGATTCGGCCCCATAAACTTTCTTAGACCTTCAGTCCATTAAGTACGCACTGCAGTTGGCTCCATATGAGGAACCCACCATTTTCATGTCAATGAATTGGTGCACGCACATATGACCACATATCTGGCTGTTGCCTAGGCCCTAAGCTCTGGAATTCCCTTCCTAAACCTTGCTACCTCTCTTTGCTCCTTTAAGACGCTCCTAAAAACCTACCTCTTTGACCAAGCTTTTGGTCACCTGGCCTAATTTATCCTTATGTGGCTTGGTGTCAAATTGTTTGTCTTACAATACTCCTGTGAAGCGCCTTGGGACGTTTTACTACATTAAAGGCGTTATATAAATACAAGTTGTTGTTGTTGTTGTTATGATAGAAGTGAGCTTCCTTTCGATAAAGCATACCAACAAACAGGGACAAGCTGTGCTATCCTAGGGGTGCCAGTTATAATTTGTATAACCTGGTTTTGTTTTCTTCACAGACACTGCGCCAGACCCACAAATGATATTATTGCATCCAGACAAGGGTGCCTGCTGCTGCATTGCGCGAGGATGCCAGTGATACCCAGCTCTGCACTCAATTCAACATCTTTTCTAGTATGAAGAGGTCTTTGTAGTAAAACACGTTAAAGATAGCATTTAAAAAAAAAAATATCATCTACTGCAGGGAAGATCGCACCAGATGTTCACTTGGGCTCTGTTGGTGCCCTTTACATCTCCTGTGGTTGTTGTATCACCTTCAGTGCATCACCCTTGTGCAGTGTCACAGATGGCCAAGCAGTGCAAGCTGGCTTTGTCTAGCGCATGGGTCAATGGTGACACTGAGTGCATCCCTTTTTGAATCCTCTAAATTATGTGTAAAACAGAATGACATTGATGAATGGCAGTCAAGGGGCAGAAACTCTTAAATTTAATTTGCTTTTTTTTTTGCAACATCTTTAATTGGTTCGTGTTTCTAATTGCTGAACTGCAGAGGAACAAAAATAAATTACAGCATTCACACATCGGTGTGAGTGCATCTTGGTGCTACAAGACAGTTTTAATTGTACACTGATTCCATGCTCGTGCGTGCATGCTGCTGTTGAAATATTGAAGAGCTATGACTGACCTCTTTTCTTTTCCCTCTGGAAGGACCATGCTGATGTAGCCCTCTTCCTACATCACTACATCAATCTGTCTTATGATCATATCTCAGGAGAGAATTATGTCGCGCAGACAGTTGCTTGTGTTTAATCATTCCCATATATCACCAGGCACCAAGCAGGTCTCCCTGAAAATCTCAAAGGGGGAGGGGAGCTATAGATATTTGCCTATTAAACTCCGAAAAGGTTACACCTGACTATACACAGCCCCTGCACCAGGAGCGAGACATTGCTTCAGGCTCCACACTCCACATTATCGGCCTATTTATGTTTTTAGTACCAAGTTCTCCTGTTTTCACATTTAGAGCCATATTGATTTCCTTTTTGAAAAGAGCGTTAATATTCTTTTTTGTGGTAGAACTTAACAGCTGAAATTCCGTTCCCATGCGCTATTGCGTGCCAGGCATGGGGTTATGGTTGCCAACCCTCCAGGATTGTCCTGGTGTCTCCAGGAATCAATGATTAACCTACTGAACGCTGCTGCGAGCAATCCGGGAGAAACAATATTTCGGCCATTTAAAAAAATGTGTTTTATTCATTTTCTTTGAACACTTTTGTTTATAAGTTATATAACTATTTGAGATGGGAAAAAAGGCTGTTTGATTGGATGTGGTGGTTGGAGGCGGGAGGTCATGTGATGAAACCTCCTGAAATATGTCCAACAAAAGTTGGCAACACTACATGGGTGGGGGGGTGGGGGGCGGTGGTGAAAGACCTAAGGGGTTGGGGCAGGGGGCGGAATTTGTGCTTTCCTTGGATATCCAACTGGGCCTGTGCTGGGGGAGGAGAAGGCTTGCATTGCTCCGTGATAAAAGCCAACAAATCCCCAGGACCTGATGGTCCACATCCTAGGGTTGCAGACTTAGTGGATGCTTTGGTTGTGATCTTCCAAAATTCCCTAGATTCTAGAATGGTCCTAGTGGATTGGAAGGTAGCAAATGTAACCCACTATAGGAGGGAGAGAGAAAACAGCGAACTACAGGCCAGTTAGCCTGACATCAGTCGTCGGGAAAATGCTAGAATCCATTATCAAGGAAGTGGTAACAGCGCACTTAGAAAATCATAATTTAATTAGGCAGAGTAAACATGGTTTTATGAAAGGGAAATCACGTTTGACAAATTTATTAGAGTTTTTGAGGATGTAACTAGCAGTGTCGATAAAAGGGAACCAGTGGATGTAGTATATTTGGATTTTCAAAAATTCAATAAGGTGCCACATAAAAGGTTGCTACGCAAGATAAAGGCTCATGGGGTTGGGGGTTATATATTAGCATGGAAAGAGGATTAGTTAACCGACAGAAAACAGAGAGTAGGAATAAATGGGTGATTTTCCAGTTGGCAGGCTGTAACTAGTGGAGTGCCGCAAGGATCAGTGCTTGGGCCTAAGCTATTCACAATCTATATTAATGACTTAGATGAAGGGACCGAGCGTAATATATCCAAGTTTGCTGATTATACAAAGCTAGATGGGAAAGTAAACTGTGAGGAGGACACAAAGAGCCTGCAAAGGGATATAGACAGGTTAAGTGAGTAGGCAATAAGGTGGCAGATGGAGTATAATGTGGGGAAATGTGAGGTTATTCACTTTGGTGGGACGAATAGAAAAACAGAATATTTTTTAACTGGTGAAAAACTATTAAATGTTGGTGTTCAGAGATATTTAGGTGTCCTCGTACAGGAAACACAGAAAGTTAGCATGCAGGTACAGCAAGCAATTAGGAAGGCAAATGACAGGTTGGCCTTTATTACAAGGGGGTTGGACTATAATTTTACAGGGCTTTGGTGAGACCACACCTGGAGTACTGTGCACAGTTTTGGTCTCCTTATCTGAAGAAGGACATGCTTGCCTTAGAGGCAGTGCAACAAAGGTTCACTAGATTGATCCCTGGGATGAGAGGGTTGTCCTATGAGGAGAGATTGAGTAGATTGGGCCTATACTCTCTGGAGTTTAGAAGAATGAGAGGTGATCTCATTGAAACATATAAGAAACTGAGGGGTATTGACAGGGTAGATGCTGAGAAGTTGTTTCCCCTGGTTGGAGAGTCTAGAAATAGGGGGGCATAGTCTCAGGATAAGGGGTCGGCCATTTAAGACTGAGATGAGGAGGAACTTCTTCACTCAGAGGGTTGCGAATCTTTGGAATTCTCTACCCCAAAGGGCTGTGGATGCTGAGTGATTGAATATATTCAAGGCTGAGATAGATAGATTTTTGGACTCTAGGGGAATCAAGGGATATGGGCATCAGGCGGGAAAGTGGATTTGAGGTCGAAGATCAGTCATGATCTTCTTGAATGGTGGAGCAGGCTTGAAGGGCCGTATGGCCTACTCCTGCTCCTAATTCTTATGCGATGGAAAGCTGATCAGGGCCAGTCAAGCGTGATCAGGGCCAGTAATTATATATATTGTGGGGGCATGTCCTTCCTACCCTGCACATTCTGTTGTGTCATTGATGTCATGTTATTGCTGGGCAGCTGTAAAATCTGGAACAGAACACACTGCTGCAGTTGCACAATCACCAAAAATAGTCTTAAACTGTCCAGCATGACCTCTTGTGAGATCTAAGAGTCTTTGGTTCTTCGACTTCTTTGCATTGCACTATAGTTAGTTTCTTTGATTATATCTTAAATTTGTTTCCTTTGGTTTGAATTTAATTTCTGAACACTTGCCATTTAAGTCAATTTGCCTGAAATAGGTAACATCAACTTAAGGATAGCATGGACATTCTTTTGGGGTTTCCCTTGCCCTGAGAGAGATGGAGGATAAAGAGGAATTTTTCACCTTGGGGTAGAGACAGATGTGCTCAGAAAGCATCTGACTACTCAAGGAACCATCTGCATAGAAAACAACAGTGTATAACACATGACTTAGGCCTTACATTTCAATAGGGAGGCAGGACCTCCAAACCTCCTCCACAACTGACGTGGCTCTGCCCGGGGTGTTGAAAGTCGCCACTGCCTTAAACCTTTATGCCACTGGCTCCTTGTAGGGATTCGTGGGTAACAAATATCATATCAGCCAGTATGCAGCACACCACCGCATCCAGCAGGTCCAGGAGGAACGTTTGCCCATGGCCAACAACTTCATCGCTTTTTTGAAGGATGAGGAACATCAGAAGGAGAGAGCTATCTGCCTTTTCAGAGTAGTAGGATTCTCGACAGTGCAAGGCCTCATTGTTGTAACCCACATAGCCATACAGGCTCCTTGTAACAATGCCATGCCATTCCTGAACAGGAAGATATCCCACTCCATCAAAATGCAGATTGTGTGTGATCATCTGAACTGCATCATGCACGTAGATCCCAAGCCAGTCTCGAGTCGCACCTTCATTTCAAGGTTGTTTTGCTCCAAATGGATGGATCTTGGGTACAAAGGATATCCTCTGGAGGTCTGTCCGATCACAGCAGGGCAGAATCCCATACCTGCAGCTGAAAGAAATAATGAGGCACATGCCTCTATCGGAAGGCGAAAAGAATAGCCTGGATCAGTCCAGGGGATGCTGCTGTACAGCAGTTGTAAATTCTTGAAATGTTGACGTAACATGGTTTTGCAGATTTTTTTATTAATATTCATTTGGTTTATATTAATTCTTCCTTAGTGGTAATCATTATCCTTTTTTTATTTTCAGTAAATATTGAAAGCACCTCGCATTTTATTTTGGCCTCAAATAACATGTATTAATAATAACAAATATTATTAAGTATTAATGTAAAATAAACTGGAGGTATATTAAACTACATATACTGAACACCTGGACTGGGTCCCTCACCATTTTTTTCAGAATATGCCAACTTTAAAACAGCAGCAAATGCACTCGATGTTAGAAAATGCCGAAGACTATTGCAATCCCACCCTTTCCAAGTTAAATGCATGTTACATGGTTTTAAGACCAAGGGCCATTTATAACTTCTGCAGAGGTTCTTTTTAAAAATTATGTTACTTGAACTAATTTTATCTCTCTCTCAGAATCATCACAAAACCTTTCTCTCACAGTTTTGATCTGACAGACTTTTCAACATTTACCTCCTTGTACAGACCCCTCCCTACCATCAGATAAACCCGCTTGGTTTTCAGTATATTTTTTAAAACACATAAAAGCTTAAATTTTCCAAGTGTGGGAAGAATCTTGCCCCAGACCAGTGCATATTGCCTGTGATGTTCTGACATTCGCTGACAGTAGGCGAGGTTTCTTGCTGCCGGTGTGCATTCAGAAAATTACCCCAACATGTGCAGAGCACACTTCTAATGAAAGCTAGATTTCTCGATTAATTATTTCAAAGTAACGCTGCATCAATGCTATTCATTTATTATTAATGATAAAAGGACAATAACCCCACAACTGTGTAGCGCTGTGATGATATTTCCAAATCTAGTCATCAAAATGCTCTTTCTACTGGTAGCTTGGCTTGACTAACCCCTGTCACTGGTTTGGCTTTGCCAGTAACAGGTTCTTCACTATAACACTCCTGCAGATCTCCCTGAGTAAACTGTTCGACCAATCAACATAAGATTTACGTGTCTCTGACAGAGTAATAGTGTTTATGCTACAGTTTCACATGAAAACCTCATTATGTATTCTGTGTAGCGTTACTGCAAGCTCAGCAACATGTACTTTTGCTGCCAGTTTATGAAATACCATTGTTAATTCTGTTTAACAGTAGCAGAAATCCATTTTATAGAGTCAGCAGCATTATCCCATATGCAATTTAATGCTGCTGAGACAGGAATAATCTGCAATAAATGCTGGTAGTGGCTTTCATACTGTCAGTGTTCAAACCATGAGCCAAGGTTTGATAATGCTATTATCTCGAGTGAATTTCAATGTTACAGCTAATCTAGAAAGCTCCCATGACTGAGCTTTCCCCTCTGCACAAGGCTTTGGTGCCTATTAGAGGTAAGTATTGAATCTTAACTGACACAAATTAAACCAATTAGGATTTATTTTAAAAAACAAATTTAGCCCAGTATGCATAAGGCGAGATATGAGTGTATTATAAAGTAAGATGGTAGTATTCATGGATATTGGAGCAACCTGGCCCAGACACTGTAATATGATTAGATAATGGACAACTTTTTAATTACATCTACAACTGGTGTTGAAACTGTTTTTTTCTTTCAATGTTCTCCCCTTTCTTTCTGCTTCTTTCCCAAAGGCAGCGAAGTAATCCTTCTGCAGTATTCCATGAGCCCTGGAATTTCTGCAGTACCTGACCTATGTGTCTCAAACTTCATGTAGATCTTGAGTGTTAGTGATATATTCAACCACAGGGGACAAGACTGAAGCTGACTTCATGCGATGTCACTCATGCATTTTTCAGCACTTATTTGGGGATGGGAACCCTGAGTAATTTTTCTCCCCCCTAGCCTGAAGACATTAAAGTTTAGTTTACTTCACACAAAGCAGGGATCACAGTTAAAATTATTTTGTCATAATAACCACCACAATTTTTTAATATTGATATGTTTCTACGGGTGAGATGAAGTAACGTGGGAGGAGGCTCATGTGGAGCATAAAGACCGGCAGAGACCTGTTGGGCCGAATGGCCTGTTTCTGTGCTGTAAATACTGTGTAATGTAATACTATGTAATCTCCACTTGGTGATTTATGGAATTTATTTTGTAAATAAAATCTTTGTTGATACTTTAAATAGAGAGAGTAGCATAAGGATATGCACTATAGGTTTGAATTATAGGATGTGTGTAAAGGATGTACGGACATAATCAAGTGAAAAGAGTATTAAACCACTGGTGCCAGAAATTTGTAGTGAAGAGAGCTCTCCTTATCTAATTCAATTCCTTGATGTTTTTATCTGTTTACTTTCACTCTGTAAATTAATCTTTCCAAATCCAAGCTTAGCAGTAGTTCAGAGCCCTGCCTGTAAAATGTTGAGAGCTGTTGACCTCGAAATGCACACAATGCACTTGCGAGCTTCCAGTGGCCATAGCGTGATCATTCATATTGTGTGACTGGGGATACAAAATAGACCCCCAGTGACACAGAGCAATGGAAAGGAGGGTTCACAGTTACAAGAGATGGTTTTGGCAAAGGACCAGAAGGTGCAGGTTCTAGAGGGCACAAAGACAGCTGTGCCTGAAGCTGTCTGAAGGTCAAGATCATGGAGGTGGCATAACTCAGTTCCTGCTACCTTGAAAAGCATAGATGATGATGGCAGGTCTCTTTTGGCCTGTCAAGGCAGATGTGTCTGGGTCTGAACTATGTGAATACTGACATGATGGCAAGTGGTTGCCAAGTGCCACAAGTGCAATTTGACCTGCCGAGCTACCTTCCACAGAAAATCCCTTTCCTCCTCCAAATCTACGAGTGCCTTAGAATTTCCATGCTGAACAATTCGCTTGTTGCAAGTGAGATAGCAGCTGACTGCAAGACTTTTGTGGAAAAAGGATTAGTTGAAAACAGTCTTATAATGCAAATAAACAGCACCAAACATCAGCTGAAAGCAATGCAACAAGGACAATGTTGATAAAGATATCCAGAAAAACTCATAACAAACTTTAGATCCAATAGTAAACAGTCAAATACACTCCGAAAAGTCAGTGGCAAATTCCAGCAGCACCAGTTTGGGCAAGCACATCTAATAGAGTGCACGAGTAAAAAACAATTGCTGACTTTAGCATTGGACCAATTTGCATGAGATTCACTCAAATTATGAGGTGTAATGAAACTCTCACAATTTCATTGCCCAACCTCAAAAAGCTGAGAAGAAATTAAGGGCCGGAATTTTTTACCTTAGAGTCGGATCAGGTGCATGCGGGCCACGTAGCGGGTCGCCATCACGAAGTTTTCAACAGCACGTTCTGCACTGTGCTTTTAACTGAATTGCATCAATTGAAAGATTCATGTGGGTTTCCCGGCCAATTAACTGGAGCGGGTCTGATGACGTCACCGATGACTCGTTTTCTGCTCAGATATTTAAAGGAGCCTTGCACACATCACAGTTGAAGGTTGTTGGAGGAGGCTTACAGGGGGTTGGGAGAGATGGCTAATTCTTATCTAGCGAAAACTTTTGTGAGGGTGCAAGGAAGGATGGAGTCACAGTGCCAGAAGGCTGCGACCAGGTTCTCGGATGCCTCCCTGGAAGTCCTGGTCCAGGGATTCAGAGCACGGAGGGAGGTCCTCCGCAGTATAAATAAGGGAGGCTGGAGTGCAGTTTGTCACGGATTGCAGCTTGGCACAGAGTGAACAACTGAGAGTTTGGTAAATGTGGGAGTTCGGTGAAGTGGGGGAGGGAGGTGCTTACTTTTCCTAACTTCTCCCACAGAGCGGTGGCAGACCTGAGCAGGAGCAGACTGAGGCTCGAGAGCGGGGATAAAAGTATCAGCAGACCGGCATCAACAAGAGAAAACGGCAGTGTGATGTCACAGGTAAGGCAGGTAAGTGATTGGTAAGGACTGTGGACTAAGTTTTAAGTTAACATATAGCATATAACTAAATTTTAAAAACTAAACTTAATTACGAGGTAAATAATTTGATTAACACTAATCGAATTAATTAAATAAATAAAATAATGGGAGAACAGGAGATGTGTTGCTGCTGCAATATGTGGGAGCTTGTGGACATTTTTGTCCAGGGTGACTACATCTGCGGTAAGTGTCTGCGGCTCGAGGAACTTCGGCTCCGAGTTGAGGAGCTGGAGTCCGAGCTGCAGACATTGCAAGACATCAGGGAGGGAGAAAGTTACCTGGACCTTTTGCTCCAGGAGGCAGCCACACCCCTTAGATTAAATACTTTAGAATTGACACGTGGTCAGGGACAGGAGGGTGTGACTGAGTGAGGCAGGTACGGGGATCCAGGAGGTAGTAATACAGGAGCCTCAGTCCCTGCACTTGTCCAATAGATTCAAGGTTCTTGCAACCCTTGTGGACAAATGCGGGGACTGCGGGGAGAATGAGCAAACTGACCACGGAACCATGGTACAGGAAGCCGTTCAAGTGGGGGGAATAAAAAGGAAGGTGGTTGTAGTAGGCGACAGTATAGTTAGGGGGATAGACACTGTTCTTTGCAGCCAGGAGCGTGAGTCCCGAAGGCTATGTTGCCTACCCGGTGCCAGGGTAAAGGACATCTCCTCCGGGCTGGAGAAGAACTTGGAGTAGGAGGGGGAGGATCCAGTTGTTGTGGTTCACGTAGGTACCAACGACATAGGTAGGAGAAAGAAAGAGGTTCTGCTGAGAGAGTTTGAGCAGCTAGGGATTAAATTAAAAAGCAGAACTACAAAGGTCATAATCTCTGGATCATTATTGGAGCCACGAGCAAATTGGCATAGGCTCAACAGGATCAAGGAGATGAATGTGTGGCTCAAAGATTGGTGTGGGAGAAGTGGGTTTCAATTATGGGGAACTGGCACCAGTACTGGGGAAAGAGAGAGCTGTTCCGTTGGGACGGACTACACCTGAACCATGCTGGGACCGGAGTTCTAGCGAATCGAAAAACTAGGGAGGTAGATAGGGCTTTAAACTAAATAAGGTGGTGGGGGGTGGGGGGGGGGGGGGGGGGCGGCGGGGGTGGTCCCGGTGGAGAGAAATCTAGAATGCTAAAGAGAAAAGACAAGGAAGCAGTGCAGGAAAGTGATTGGGGTAAGGATAACCAGATTGTGTCAGGAAGGGACATGGCGTACAAACAAAGGAGTGCACTAACAAATAGGGTTAGAAAAATTGGTAATAAGACAAATAGGGCCATAGTACAAAAAAATGTTAAGATGTCTAAAAATGTTAAAAAGACAAATCTAAAGGCACTGTATCTGAATGCACGAAGCATTCATAATAAGGTAGACGAATTAACAGCACAAATAGATGTAAACGGATACAATATAATTGTGATTACGGAGACATGACTGTAGGGTGACCAAGGTTGGGAGCGGAATATCCAAGGATATTCGATATTTAGGAAGGACAGGCAAAAATGAAATGGAGGTGGGGTGGCGTTGTTAGTAAAGGATGAAATCAGAGCAATAGTGAGAAAGGATATTGGCTCAGAAAATAAAGATGTAGAATCAGTCTGGGTGGAGCTAAGAAGCACCAAGGGGCAGAAAACATTGGTGGGAGTTGTCTATAGGCCTCCAAACAGTAGTGGTAATGTAGGAGATGGCATCAAACATGAAATTAGAGATGCATGTAACAAGGGTACTACAGCAATCATGGGTGACTTTAATCTACATATAGACTGGCCAAACCAAATTAGCAATAATACTGTGGAGGATGAATTCCTGGAATGTGTACGAGATGGTTTTATAGACCAGTACGTTGAGAAGCCAACTAGGGAACAGACTATCCTAGATTGGGTATTGTGCAATGAGAAGGGGTTAATTAATAATCTTGTGTGGGGTCCTTTAGGGAAGAGTAACCATAACATGATAGAATTCTTCATTAAGATGGAAAGTGAAGAAGTCCAATCCAAAACTAGGATCCTAAATCTAAACAAAGGAAACCAAGAAGGTATGAGGAGTGAGTTGGCTATGATAGATTGGGGAGATTCATTAAAAGGCATGATGGTGGATAGGCAATGGCTAACATTTAAGGAACGAATGCATGAATTGCAACAGTTATACATTCCTTTCTGGCACAAAACCACAAAAGGAAAAGCGGCCCAACCATGGCTAACAAAAGAAATTAAGGATAGTATTAGATCCAAAGGGGAGTCGTATAAAGTTGCAAGAAAAAGTAGCAAGCCTGAGGATTGGGAACAGTTTAGAGTTCAGCAAAAAAGGACCATGAGATTGATTAAAAGGGGAAAAATTGAGTATGAGAGTAAACTTGCAAGGAGCATAAAAGGGGACTGTAAAAGCTTCTACAAGTATGTAAAAAGAAAAAGAGTAGTGAAGACAAATGTAGGTCCCTTACAGTCAGAAACGGGAGAATTTATAATGGGGAACAAGGAAATGGCTGAGCAATTAAACAAATACTTTGGTTCTGTCTTCATGGAAGAGGACACAAATAAATCCCCAGAAATGCTAGGGAACCAAGGGTCGAGTGAGAGGGAGGAATTGAAGGAAATTAGTATTAGTAAAAAAATAGTGCTGGAGAAATTAATGGGACTGAAAGCCGATAAATCCCCAGGGCCTGATAATCTGCATTCCAGAGTACTAAAAGAGGTAGCCATGGAAACAGTGGATGCATTGGTTGTCATCTTCCAAAATTCTATAGATTATGGAACAGTTCCTGCAGATTGGAGGGTGGCAAATGTAACCCCACTATTTAAAAAAGGAGGGAGAGAGAAAACAGGGAACTACAGCCCGGTTAGCCTAACATCAATAGTAGGGAAAATGCTAGAGTCTATTATAAAGGATGTGATAACAGGACACTTAGAAAATATCAACGGGATTAGACAAAGTCAACATGGATTTATGAAAGGGAAATCATGTTTGACAAACCTACTGGAGTTTTTTGAGGATGTAACTGGGAGAATAGACAAGGGAGAACCAGTGGATGTAGTGTATTTGGATTTTCAGAAGGCCCTTGATAAAGTCCCACATAAGAGGTTAGTGTGCAAAATTAAAGCACATGGGATTGGGGGTAATATACTGGCATGGATTGAAAATTGGTTAACAGACAGGAAACAGAGAGTAGGAACAAATGGGTCTTTTTTGGGGTGGCAGGCGGTGACTAGTGGGGTACCGCAGGGATCAGTGCTTGGGCCCCAGCTATTCACAATATATATCAATGATTTGGATGAGAGAACCAAATTTAATATTTCCAAGTTTGCTGATGGCACGAAACTAGGTGGGATTGTGAGTTGTGAGGAGGATGCAAAGAGGCTTCAAGACGATTTAGACAAGTTGAGTGAATGGGCAAATACATGGCAGATGCAGTATAACGTGGATAAATGTGAAGGTATCCACTTCGGTAGGATAAACAGAAAGGCAGAGTATTATTTAAATGGTGATAGATTGGAAAATGTTGATGTACAAAGGGACCTGGGTGTCCTTGTACACCAGTCACTGAAAGCAAACATGCAGGTGCAGCAAGCAGTTAGGAAGGCAAATGGTATGTTGGCCTTCATTGCAAGAGGATTTGTAACAGGAGCAAGGATGTTATACAGGTTCTGACGAAGGGTCATCGACCTGAAACGTTAACTCTGTTTCTCTCCCCATAGATGCTGCCTGACCTGCTGAGTATTTCCAGCATTTTCTGTTTTTATTACAGTTATACAGGGCCTTGGTGAGACCACACCTGGAGTACTGTGTGCAGTATTGGTCTCCTTACCTAGGAAAGGATATACTTGCCATAGAGGGAGTGCAGCGAAGGTTCATCAGACTGATTCCTGGGATGGCAGGACTGTCATATGAGGAGAGATTGGGTCGACTAGGCCTGTATTCATAGGGGTAGAAATTAGGTCGCGCCCCATTTGGGGCGCAAATATCGTCCGCGCGCAAATATTAGCGCCTGGCGCTAATTATCGGCACTGACAGGAAACTTCACTTTTACCGCCCCGGGAGGTGAGTGGAGCGCTAAATTAGGCGCTGCACACCTCTCTTAAGGCGCAAAGGCCTAGGAGTGAGGCGCTACCTCAGCGCACGAGCGCAGCGCAGCTGCTGCCAGTTAGCGAGGGAACACAGACACACTGGCGCCGGACACTTCTTAAAGCGGGGGGGGGGCACTTGCTCCCCAGCCACACCCTGCTCATTGCAGCCTTGAATCTCAGCCTGGAGAGACCTGTAATCCATTTTGCTGCCAAGCATGGAGAGGGTGAGAGAACGCGCTCATCGCTTCACCGAGCGGGCCTTGGATGCTCTGGTTGGCGCAGTGGAGCGCAGACGATGCATGCTGTTCCCGGAGAGTGGCAGGAGGCCTTTGCCACGCGAGTTCAGAAGAGTGTGGAGGGAGGTGGCTCAGAGCGTCTCCTCCAGGAGCATGGTGCCCAGGACCCATGTTCAGTGCCGCAAAAAATTCAACGACCTCACTCGGGTCGTCAGGGTGAGTGGCTTTTTCTCAATACCTCTCCATCCCTCCATCTCAACCTCACTATATGGCCAGAGGGTCTTAAAACCCCAATGCACAACACTCATGCAACACCTATGGCCCTTTCATCAAACACACACACACATTCCACACTTTGCATACAGTAAGGGCTATTCACCTATGGGAGGCACATCAGGCAAGACCATGGCTGCATATTGTAAGGGCTATTCACCTATGGGAGGCACATCAGGCAAGACCATGGCTGTATATTGACTCAGATGCTGTCCTTTTTCTTGCAGGCTAAGCTGGCTCATAATCGGAGACAGCAGCAACGGACGGGTGGAGGGCGGCTTCAGCTGCAACCCCTCAGCGATCTGGAGGAGCACGTCCACAGGATTGTGGCAAGCCGGGTGATCGGTCCCGTCGCCACTGGGGACGCCGACCCCGTTGTGGACAGCAATGGTAAGGTCATCACCTTTTTGTCCTCTGTCCTTCCACTTGTCCCTCACAATACCAGCCTTTGACACTTTCAATCCAACTTGCTAACTCGCTGCACTTATTCCTCCCTTACTGCCACCCTGTCCTCACGCTAAAGCCACTCTTGTACCTCCCTGCTTTCAGATGGTGATTCACCAGCTGAGGAGATGGTCCCTGAAGCTGCCACTGGGAGTGATGCTGCAGCTGAGGAGGAAGAGGAAGCCGGAGCATCAGTGCCACCCTCTCCCGAGGAAGCCCATGGCCACACTGGGAACACGCCTTCCCCGGAGGGGAGCAGGGGGGAAGGGGCTGATGATGGTGAAGCTCCAGGACCCAGCGGGCTGCAGCAACGCCATTGGGGGGGGAGGGAAGAACGGGGGAGCAGGGGGGAAGGGGCTGATGATGGTGAAGCTCCAGGACCCAGCGGGCTGCAGCAACGCCATTGGGGGGGGAGGGAAGAACGGGGGAGCAGGGGGGAAGGGGCTGATGATGGTGAAGCTCCAGGACCCAGCGGGCTGCAGCAACGCCATGGGGGGGGGAGGGAAGAACGGGAGCCTTCTCCCCAGAGGGAGAGTATGCCAGACACTCCTAATGCAATGGACGCAGAGGAGGAGCGGCTGATTGCAGAAATGAACAGCCAGGCGGTGGGCATGCACACTGAGCTCATGGGTGCAGTGGGAAGGGTGCCCGAATGCATTGAGGCACTGGCAAGGAGTGTGGAGCACTTCGCTGTAGCACAGGCGGATGCCACACTAAAGCTTAGTGCTGCAATTCAGTCACTGGCTGCCAGGAACCCATCTGAGACTGCTCTCATGCAGACTCAGATTGAGGCCACGCGAGCACTGACTGCTGCCATCCTCGATGGTTCGTGCACATGTCCCCGGGGCTGTCACCGCGCCGCAGCAGGCCAGCAATCTGTTCTCCGGCAAATTGCTCCGGATGCTGAAGTGCTGCCCCGTGGGAGTGCCAGTGTGTCGGGCGAGCAGGGAGTTGCTGTCCTCTCTCACGATGACAGCATTCCTGCTGCCAACACTGTCACTTCTCCACTGCACTTGCCACCGCCTGTAGGACAGACTGCTGCCGCCCATGCAGAGTTGGTGCAGTCTGCAGCCGGGCCCTCCAGGCCCAGAAGTGGTCGAGGCCGTCCTTCAGGGGCATCTGCAGTGTCAGGATCTGACAAGCAGCAGCCTTCCACCAGCCTTGCTGCAGCCACTGAGGTCCCATTACGGAGGAGCAGTAGGGTTAGAAGGGGGGAAGTGCGCAAGGGAAGGAGATCACCCTCGAAGGGCAAAAAGTAGGAGGTGTGCCAAAATGCTGGTCATTTTTTTATTAAAGGCCGAGGTTCATGGCCCAACTTTTGTTTAGTGTTTTGGACATTATCTCCAGGTTGTGAGAACCAGTTATGTTATTGACTGTTTTTTTGTGTTTATTTCTATGAGTTTGTCATGAGGAATTGACACACACAGAGTTTGTACAATAAATAAGTTTCTGTATTCAAAATATACATGGCTGGTGGTTGGAATTATTGGTGCCTTGGCCGGCTTAGGGGTTGCGTGCTGGGTTGATTCGTGTTTGTAGCAATGGCAGGGGCCCTAGAAGCGGCTTGCTATTAGTCGTTGACGGACGGCCCTTGCAGTTTGACCATTGTGGGCCGCCCTCCTGCCTTGGTGCTGCTGCTGATCATCGTCCTCGGCCTGTTCCTCCTCTTCCTCCTCCTCCTCTTGTGGTGCTGCAAGGCCTGGTGGCATTGGCTGCGTCCTGAGGATTGCCATGTTGTGCAACATGCAGCACACCACTACGAATTTGGAAACTTTCTCAGGCGAGTACTGCAGGGCTCCTCCGGAATGGTCCAGACAGCGGAATCGTTGTTTGAGCACGCCGATTGTGAGCTCAATAATGTTCCTGGTTGCTTGTTGGCTTTCCTGGTACCGCAGCTCAGCAGGGGTGTTTGGCGCACGGAGCGGTGTCATCAGCCAGGTGCTCAATGCGTACCCCTTGTCCCCCAGAAGCCAACCAACTGGCTGATGCGGTGCCTCGAAAATTTCTGCCACAGTACTCTGGCGCAGGATGAAAGCATCGTGGCAGCTGCCCGGATAGTGGGCATTGACAGCGAGAATCACCTGTCTGCGGTCACAGACCAACTGCACATTCAAGGAATGGAACCCCTTTCTGTTCCGGAACTCCTCTGCATTCTCTCGCGGAGCACGCAAAGCCACATGCGTGCAGTCAATGGCGCCGTGCACCATGGGGAAGCCCGCTACCCTCGCAAAGCCCATAGCACGGTCATGCTGCTTGTCTGGGGTCATAGGGAAGGAGATGAAGTCTCGTCTCCTTGTGAAGAGGGCATTGGTGACCTGCCGGATGCAGCGATGCACCGCAAACTGGGAGATATTGGCGAGGTCCCCAACAGCAGCTTGGAATGAGCCAGTGGCGTAGAAGTTCAAAGCCACTGTGACCTTCACTGCCACCGACAGAGACGTCCTGGACCTCAGCTGAGGCTGCAGATCTGGCTGCAGCAGGTGGCAGAGCTCAGTGACCACCTCCTTGCTGAATCGCAGCCTTCGCAAACACAGCTCCTCGGACATGTGGATGTAGGAGAGCTGTTCACGATATACCCTGGGAGGGTAAGCTCTCCTGTACATGCGCCTAATGGCCCTCCTCCGTCTGGCCATCATTGCCACTCTCTGTCTGCGTCTCACTATCCTCCGATTGAGCTGGAGCAGGACGACGCCCCCAATCATTGCAGCCCCCATATTCTCTTTGCCAGAAAAGTAATGAGGTACAGCAACGAAAGTAGCAGCAAAGTTAGGATGAACTAGGCAAAACTACCTCACAAAGCGTTGAGTCAATGTAGAAGTCTCTCTCTCTCTCTCTCCGAATCTCTCTCTCTCTCTCAGAACGAGTGGTGCATAAATGTCGACCACAGAAAAAGACACATAGAGTTTAGAAGAATGAGATGGGATCTCATTGAAACGTATAAAATTCTGACAGGGCTAGACAGACTGAATGCAGGGAGGATGTTTCCCCCGGCTAGGGGGTCTAGAACGAGGGGTCACAGTCTCAGGATACGGGGTAGGACATTTAGGACTGAGATGAGGAGAAATTTCTTCAATCAAAGGCTGGTGAACCTGTGGAATTCTCTACCACAGACAGCTGTGGAGGCCAAGTCACTGAATATATTTAAGAAGGAGATAGATAGATTTCTAGACACAAAAGGCATCAAGGGGTATGGGGAGAGAGCGGGAATATGGTATTGAGATAGAGGATCAGCCATGATCATATTGAATGGCGGAGCAGGCTCGAAGGGCCGAATGGCCTACTCCTGATCCTATTTTTCTATGTTTCTATTCCCTGGTAGTAGCAGGAAGAGACCAGCCACTGAAACCAAGAGGGCATGACTGGAAATCGCACAAGAAGTGAGCAGCAGGGGTGTAGTGAGCCGCTCTTGGATACAGTGCCGCAAGTGATTTAATGATCTCATGAGGTCAGGAAAGGTGAGTACAATGTCACATTCAACTACATCTTGACATGTGTGTCGCCTCCAACCCCATCACTCTACCTTCCCAAGCCTACCTTGCAGGTGCACCCATCCCTCTCCATCCATGCACCTACTTACATCTCCATCTGACTAACCACCACTGACACTCACCCTCAGCCTAATGCAATACTCGAAAGTAATGTCACAGAAGGAGGCCATTTGGCAATGTCATGCCACTCCCTCATAATCACCCTCTACAGATGTAGCCCATCCATCCTTTACACTCATTCCATCACTCTCACTCAAAGTTCTCTTCTTTCCCTCCTTGCAGGAGAAGAGAGCGCAGAACAGGAGAGAATGAGAACGAACTGGAGGTGGCCCTCCAATATATACTAATTTGACGCCAGCAGAGGAGGATGCGCTTGAAATAAGTGGAGTGACAGAGCCGCTAGTGGTGGGAGACGGAAATAAGACCAGCAACCTGGTGACAGAATTAAATATCCCTCATGGCATACAACAGTCACTCATGGTGACTGATGTCAGCAGCCAGTGAAATATCATGATGTGCATAATGGTAACGTTGCACATTCTTATCATAAGACTTCTAATTCATGTCTTTACTCTCCCACAGGTCCATCAAGTCCCCCCCGCCGCCCCCCACCCCCACCCCCAGCATTGTCCAGCCAGGGGAGGAAGATGTCTCCTCAGAGGAAACTCCATTCTCTGAGGGTGCACCGTCACCAGAACCATGCGCACCCAGCACCAGCGCAGATACACACACGTCAGTGGGTCCTGTGAGACATAGAGTAGTGTTGTCACCTGGTGTCTCACACATCACAAGTGAGCAAGAGCAGATGGTGGAGACAGGGACAGCAGTGGAGAGTCCTCGCCGGAGGGCGCAGGATGCTCCAAGCTCTGCTCAGCTGGGTGCAGATGCTGAACCTCAGGGGTCATCGTCAAAGAGGGTGATCTTGGAGGAGCAGTAACAAATGCGCGAGGCTCTGGAAGCTTTTCCAGCCGCGATGTGCGTGATTGTACAGAGAATGGAGGAGTCCATCTCCAGCATGAGCAGCACCATGCTGGTCCATGGAAAGGATGGCCACCTGCATGGAGCAGCTAATGCGCCAGTCAAACGAGAACATGCCTGCTGTGGACAACAGATTGTAGACTCTTATTGAACTCATTTCTAGAAGGGATAGTAACGTAGACTTGGGTGTTCATTATCCAACTGATGAGCAGCAAGGTGCTCTCCAGCTCCTTGCTAGCAGGGAAGTGCAGGTGGCCCAGAAGAGGGATAATGGTGAAAGGGCACATGGTATTGGGCCCCTGCTCAAAGCGCTCCCACTTCACCCCCGTTGCCTCCCCATCAGTCAGAGCCCCACATGCTGCCTCGGATCCCGATGCTAGAGTCTGCCCCTGCACAGTTGCAGGAGGAGCAGTCTTTCGCGGGACCCTCACAGGCTCCTAACCCAGAGGACATCCGCCAAAAGTGTCGAAGCAGTCACAACAGGGAAGTGAGCAGCCTGCCTCTTCCTCTGCTGAAGCTACAGGGGTTGTACCTCATAGAAGCACGCAGAAAAGAAAAAAAAGACACAATCCTAGATGCATAAGGGAATGCACATGGGTGTATGCCAAAATGTTAGTGTTAAGTTTCAGTTCTATTTATGACACACATAAATTTATTTATTTGCACCACTTTCCCGTCTTGTCAATTTTTGCCTGCTACCTGGGAAGTGGCCTTGTCAGTTGAAGTGAATGGTGAGACATTACTTAACCTCGAGTAATGGGTGTGTGTTTGACAGGAATGGTTTAGTCATTTTAGGACTGCTTTGTGGTGTTGGTGGGGGGTAGGGGAAAGTTGGTACAGCATCTGGGAGCCAGATGGGTGCACTGGTGCAACTTAACTAAATCGGGCCATTACGAGGCCATCCTGGGCCTCCTGGGCAGCAATGTGCTGCTGCTGCTGGTGCCACCTCCAACTCAGGTTCTGCCTCCTCCTCCTCCTCCTCCTCATGTTCCACCTGTTCCTCCTCCTCCTCCTCCTCCTCCTCCTCCTCATGTTCCACCTGTTCCTCCTCCTCCTCCTCCTCCTCCTCCGATGAGGCTGTGTGTTCTGCGCCTTGCTCCTCCTGCAGCTCCAATCCTCGCTGCTGCGCTATGTTGTGCAGCGCACAGCATACGATGATAATTCTGGAGACCCTGGCTGGTGCATAATGAAGGGCTGCTCCAGATCTGTCAAGGCATCTGAAGCGCATCTTCAGCATGCCGATTGTTTGCTCTATGACATATCTGGTCGACATGTGGCTTTCATTATAGTGCTCCTCGGCCTAATTTCTTGGCCTCCTCAAGGATGTCATCAGCCAAGTCTTCAGTGGATAGCCCTTGTCTCCAAGCAGCCAGTCTGTTCAGAGGGGCGAACAGCTGAAGGAGGGTGGACTGGCGCAGGATAAAAGAGTCATGACAGCTCCCTGGGAATCTGGCACACACATGCATGATGATCTTTTTATGGTTGTAGAAGAGCTGTACATTGAGGGAGTGGAAGCCATTGTGGTTCATGAACACTCCTGGGTGATGTGGGGGTGCCTTGATGGCCACATGTGGGCAGTCGATGATGCCCTGCACCTGTGGGAAGCCAGCCAGAGCTGCAAAGCCGAGCGCCCACTCAGTCACACTGGCTTCATCAGTGGCAAAGTGTTCGTAAGTGTCTGACTTGTGAAACATGGCATCGGTCACCTGGGTGATGCATTTGTGGGCGGTCGACTGAGAGATCCAGCAAATGTCTGCTGCAGATCCCTGGAAGGAGCCTGTGGCGAAGGAGTTGAGAGCGGTGGTGACTTTGACAGCCACTGGTAAGGCATGTCCACCAGGTCTCCTGGGCAGCAGGTCTTGTTCCAGCAAGCTACAAATGTCTGCGAAGACCTGGCAGCATAGCCTGAGCCTCCTGAAGCACTGCTGCTCCGTCATGTTGAGGAAGCTGATACTCTGCCTGTATACCCTATGTTGAGGGTATCGCCTCCGGTGCAGTGCACCCCTGTGCTGACCCCCTCTCTCCTGTGGAGCATCAGGTCGGTGAGGAGAAGGCTGCTGGTGTTGTTGCTGCTGGTGTGGCTGGTGTCATTGGTGTTGGAGCTCATCCTGTCCGAATCTGAGATCCAAGGTCAAACAGCATAAGCGTCACCCATGCTGATCTGATAGATGCCAAGTAAAGTGGAGATCAGAGGCACAATCCTCCAATGTAGTGAGAGTGACTTGCAATGTGGTGAGAGTGGCTTTGAAGGTTGCAGGAATCACCTGCAAGCTCCTGAAAGCAAAATCTCTGCACAAAATGGTGTCAGCAAGAGCCTTTCCCTTAGGCAAGGAAGCAGGTGTAAGGTGTGTGTATTTATGTGCTTTTTCCAGCTTTCACTTAATCAACTAGCACAATGGCCACTGAGCTCCCGCCTTGCCTTCACAGGCGAGCTTCCCGAAGTTGGTGAATCCCGTGCGCAAGCAGTAAAAGATGAATCTTCATATTAAAAAGGCTCTGAAGGGTCTCTCAATGAGCAGTGAAGTACTTCAATAAGGTTGCCCGCCTCTCCCGAGCGAGTCCATGGCACGCTTCGAAACACGCCCCAGTTAAATGCGGAAGTCGACAGGATGATGGCGGGTTCCTGACGTGCTGTCAATTTCAGCGCTTTTAACTGCCGACCCGCTTCCAAACCCGCACGCTCTGCAATGTGAAAATTCTGGCCAAGGACTCTGACCTGTTCATCTAATTCAGCAAGACGTGCTCTTGAAATGTGTGACTATGCTCATAGAGTGCACCATCACTGAATCATGCTTTATTGATTTCACTATCAGTAGTAAAAAGAGGAATGATTCCTCAGCAGTGATACTCAGAATCTGTATGAGAAACTTCAGAAACCCAGGCATGATTACAAACATACGAAAATAACAGACAAGGAAAAAAACAGCTGGTCTATCGAGCCTGTCACATACATTCATGATGCAATCGAGCATCATGATTTCCAATGCTCTCCACCCACCAGCAGCCATGTAATCTCATGGGAGAAGCAAGAGAAAAACAGATTGAAAGAACCCTCGGCCAATTCAGAGAAAAAGCAATCTCTGAAATTCCTCTCCGACCCCCTAAGGTGATCAAAACAAGATCTGAGAGACCACAGTGACCATGAGGCACATCACCCAATACCCCTCCTACCTTTTGTACGCAGTGGTATCAGCCACAGAAAGGAATGCGCCAGTTCCCTTTTTAACACTTGCAACAAATCCGCACTGACTGCATGAGATGCCAACTTGTTCCAAATATCAATAATCTTCTGTAAAAAGAATAATCTCCTGACATGTAGCCTAGTTGTCTGCTTAGATAACTTATACACGTGTCACCTGGTTCTCTCCAATATAACTTGCAGAGCTATGGGGAAAGAGTAGGGGAGTGGGACTAATTGGATAGCTCTTTCAAAGAGCTGGCAGAGGCACAAATGGCTGAATGACCTCCTTCTGTTCTGTATGATTCTATGATTCTATAACATATCTAATTCAAATAGTCTATCCACATGGACACGGTTTAGTCCCTTCATTATTTTAAAGATGTCAATCAAGTCTCACTAAAGTCTACACCTTTCTAGAGTAAAAAGACCCAGCTCTTTGCACCTCTCATAGTAACAAAGGGATTTTAAGGTACATATCAATTTAGTGGCCTTCTTCTGAACCTTTTCCAGGGCCTCTATATCACTCACCATGTGAGGGGAACAAAACTGGACACATATTCCTGATCATAGAATCATAGAATGGTTACAGCACAGAAGGAGGCCATTCGGCCTGTCGAGCCCGTGCCGGCTCTCAGCAAGAGCACGTCAGCTAGTCCCACTCCCCCGCCCTTTCCCCGTAGCCCTGCAATTTTTTTTCCTTCACATACTTATCCAACTCCCTTTTGAAAGCCGTGATTGAGTCTGCCTCCACCACCCTTTCAGGCAGTGCATTCCAGAGCTGAAACACTCGCTGCGTAAAAAAGATTTTCCTCATGTCGCTTTTGGATCTTCTGCCAATCACCTTACATCTGTGTCTTCTGGTTCTTGACCCTTCTGCCAATGGGAACAGTTTCTCTCTATCTACTCTGTCCGGACTCCTCATGATTTTGATGAAGCCCAACCAAGGTCTTATACAAGGACAATATAGTGTTGTGAATCCAAGATAAGCTTTGATTTTGCAAATCACTAAGGGGGTTATGCTGGCTTATGGCACAGGCTTACCTGGGCCAGTAGCATTGCGAATGGAAATAAAAACCGTAAGAGATGTAAAATTGGGCTGCTGGTTCGCAATCGCCTGTTTTGCACTTTCGCATAAAGTCAAAATTCCCCCCATTGTCACCAGCAGTGCTTTGCGTGCAGTAGGTAACATATCAGAAAATCATGAGTGTGTTGCTCACGATTTTTTGATAAACATCCCGTTGCGTGCGTGCACTCACCGCCAGTTGTGCTAAGCAAGAGCACGATTTTTTGCCGGATAATCTGTAAGAGGTATATACGAGATAGTGGTCAGAAGAGGCCAGCAGTGTAATAGTTATGGTCAAAGTGAGGAAAATTCAAGGAGATTAGCTGATTTACTCAGTGTGGGTTGATTAATGAACAATTCAAAGTTACTCAGTATAGGAAAGGATTCAGCATTAATGCCAACCTGATCAGTTGAAGAGAATTAGAACCATTGCTGATGGCGAACATTGAAATGACCAAGAATGGTGATATTAGCAGAGAGACTGTTAAGAGTTGATTGATTCTGAAGGCTCGAGCAGCATAGAAAGTGAATGCCTCCTGCTATTTTCCCTGCACCAGCAGATTGTGGCCGCAATTTCCCCTATCTCGGTCGTTCAGTGCGGCCAGGGTTGGTGGCGGGTTGTGACCCCGCTGCTGGCTCCAGCCCGCTGTCTAAAGAGATTTTATGCTGATTGGGCTTGTTAAGCCCGCCCAGCGCGTTTCCCGGCCAATTCAAGGAAGCGGGTCTGATGACATCACTTGATGACGCGTCATCAGCCGGTTTCCTTAAAGGGACCATGCACAAATTGATTTTGACAGTTGTGCTGTCAGTGTTCGACAGCATTGAAGTGTTGCAAACATTGACAAGCACAGCACAGAGGTGCACGGCTGCACCCAGCTCTCCCATGACTCCCTCCATGTGCTTATGGAGGGAGTCACAGCACGCAGGAAGTCCTCTTCCCTTCCAATGGGCAGAAGAGACCTCCTCAGGAGATCAACACAGCCTGGTTGCACATTGCACAGGAGGACACTAGCAGGGATGTCGTTAGGAGGACCAGGCTGCAGTGGCACAAACCTTTCAATGATCTTAGTAGATCACGAAACGTTACTGCAAAGCCACTGCTGTGCCTATCATCACATCCCCATCACTCTGCCTTCCCTACCCTACTCCTGCACATCCTTACTCGCACCAACTTACCTTGCACCTCCACCCATCCCTCTCTATCTACATTATCACTTCCCCATCTCACTAGCCACCCCTCACACTCACCCTCATCCTAATCCAATCATACCAACTAACAGCACACGAGTGTAGGCACTTGGGTGGTTCAGACAATGTTCATGTGAAGTTTCTGTTCATGTGCTGTCAAACATTGAAAACTTTATTTTCAACACTTTGCGTTCTTGGACAGATTTGTGTGCACCTTTGGAAGTAGCTTAGTGAGTTGCAGTGAATGGTGAGACATAATGGAACCCCCCGCAATGGCGATGAGTGTGAAAGAAATGGCTTGGGCATTGTAGGGATGCTTTATGGTGCTGGTGTCGGGTGGTGCCAACCTGGCGCATCATGTGGCAGTCAGGGTGTACAGCGTCAAGTGTATGGCTGTGGTGAGGCCATCCCTATAGATTTAAAGAAGGATCCTGCCAACTTCTGGCAGATGCCTTTGCCGTCTACTGAGAAGACCAGGTTAAAATCATGATTGGCGCAAAGCAGCCCGGAAATCAGCGGGTAAGTCATCTTACTGCCCACTAACCAGGTGGGTAGGGTTAAAATCACCTTATAATGTAACAATGAATTCTGTGTCAAAATGTGTCATTTATTGCAAAATCATCGAGTTGCTTTAATATGAAATTTCACCCAATGTGTAGTGAATGAGTTTAAAAAATCCTCATAATCAGTCTTTATAGAGAAAAAATTGACAAAAGAACCAAATTTTCAGTTGCTGAATATTTTTTTAATTACGTCAATATTCACACTTTGCTATTCAGTACAGTGAACACTTTTAGTTAACAGTGTGGCAAACATTTCAATCTTTGATGATAAAAGAGCTTTTCATTATGTCAAATAAAAGTATTAAAAATTATTTTTAACATAGTGGTACTACTGCAGGTTTCCTTTGTTTCTGGTTTGTCACTTAAAATTTGCAGCTGGTACCTTGGCTCTCTGTTAGGTTAATGGGATTTCCATGTGTACATGTGTGCATATGTGTGTGTGTCTGATGTGTTTGGTGTACATCTGCATGCTTGTGTGCATGTGAATGTGTGTTGGGTGTATGTGTGTATGTCTCTGAGCCAATTTGTGTATATTTGGTTGTAGGCGCTAATGTGTGTGCACCTTCCAGACTTATCTTTTAAATTCTCCTTGATCTCTCTTTCATACTGCGTTCTCAGCTTGATTTTTCATTCTCAGTTTTTACAGTGAGCAATAGAGCAATAAAATTTCACATTGATTTATCGCTTGCAAGCAGTCAGAAAAAGAAGATATTCACTTATGTTTGCTCCAATTAAGCTTTATATTAAAACTTCAAAAATAGTTCCAATTTAACAGCTCACCTTTTAACACACACCAGGCTTCCCAGAAAGCACCTGCTACTTTCCAAAGGCAGCAGGAAGTGAAGGAGTGGCACTGCAAAGGCATCGGGATGAAGGGTGACCTTGATGTTGCTAACCACAATGGTACAGTCACAGTTGGCACCATTGACAGGCATTTAAAACTTCATATAGACTGTCGGCACATCAGGTTTGACACTGCCATGAAGGGGGCAGCACTGTTATTATTAAATAGGCAAATTTTGTTGTTATTGGGTGCCCACTGCATCTCTTCAGATTAAGGTTTTCTCACCTGCTAAACTGACAGTGGGGTAATATTGCCATTTACAATCATAAAATCATAGAATATTACAGCACAGAAGGAGGCCATTCAGCCCGTCATGCCTGTGCCGGCTCTTTGAAAGAGCTTTCCAATTAGGTCCCACACCCCAGTTTTTTCCCCATAACCCTGCAAATTGGCAAGTGTTAAGACTTAACTTATTTTTAATTTTGTGGCAGTAAGAGAATGCTTCAAAGAAAAAGAAGCAGTGCATCTGGCCAAGCCCACATTATTTTTTCTTGTCAAACATTGCACAAAATCCTTGGTATTAATTGAACGGCCTTTCTGCACCATATCTCTACAATCTGTCCAGATACAGCCCAAATATGGTCAGTTTTCATGAAGAAAATCTAACCGTTTGACTCTATACTCAATATGCTCAATACACTGGCATGAAACTAACATCCCTCCTCCATACTGCTCTGTGATATTGCTACTTAAATCTGTCTTTGATTCCTGAAGGCTCTTGTATAGGGACTGTAGGCCCTGCACCCACACCTTCACTACTACCCTGAGGAGAATCTTTCAATAGAAATATAGCTCTCATAGCTTGGCAGCCAAATATTTATAAATTTGAAAATAGAAATGAGCAACAAAACTTCAGTGCAAATTATCATGTCAACATATGTTTTCCAGCAGTGTTCATCTTTTGTGTCAGGTGTCAGCCAGTGGCTCAGCTGGTAGCACACTCTTGCCTCTGAGTCAGAAGGTTGTGGGTTCAAAGTCCCACTCCAGAGACTTGAATACAAAAATCTAGGCTGACACTCCAGTGCAGTACTGAGGGAATGCTGCACTGTCAGAGGTGCCGTCTTTCAGATGAGACGTTAAACTGAGGCCCATCTACTCTCTCAGGTGGATGTAAAAGATCCCATGGCACTGTTTCGAAGAAGAGCGGGGGAGTTATCCCCAGTGTCCTGGCCAATATTTATCCCTCAATCAACATCACTAAAACAGATTATCTGGTCATTATCACATTGCTGTTTGTGGGAGCTTGCTGTGCACAAATTGGCTGCTGCGTTTCCTACATTACACCAGTGACTACACTTCAAAAAGTACTTCATTGGCTGCAAAGTGCTTTGGGACGCCCGGTGGTCGTGAAAGGCGCTATATAAATGCAAGTCTTTCTTTCTTTTTCTTTTTGCACATATTATTAGAATATTGAATGGACATTGAGGATAGAAATTTGTGTTGTTACATTTTCTAATCTAAAGTTGCCACTTTAGATTGGAATGGAGATAGCTATAATATTTACAAGCTGGTTTTACAATCCAAGTTGCTATTTCATCTACCTATAATATTTTTCTAGTTATTAATTTAAAACACATTTATTTCTCTAACTTGTGCCTTCTTTTCTCCAGCGCCATGCCAACTTTTCAAATCCAGTTTATATCTGGAGTGAACCTTTTAGCATTCTGGGGTTTTCACTTCCTGGGACTCACTGTAAAGTTTTCTGGAATGTTCCATTACTTATGAAGCTGGGTCTTAAAATATTTATGTGGAGTGTTTCTATCCTTGTGCCACCTGCAACAGAGAAATCATTTCCTCCCTATAAATGTTATATTTGCATCACTGCATGGGTTCAGATGAATGCACTAATATGATGTGATGTACAGTTTGTTGTACATCTTATAGTGTGCAAAAATGTGAGTGTACACTAACAGTGTTAGTGCTTAGTGCCTTTACAGACATCATAATGTTGTGCAAACTCAATTTAATGCATTTTGAAAGATTAGAATATGACTTCCATAAAACTGCTTTTAGTCGAGGTTAAAGCCTTGTCCCATTGTAACTCCAATGGTGTACACCGTGTAACTATTTGGAATTTGATTTGCAACGAAAGCTAATTTGATTAACCCGAACAAATGTGTAAATTGGTGTTTTAAACCATGAGCACAAAAGATTTAAGGGTAAAATGTACAAATTCACACTTTTGGAAAAGCAAATTCATTAAAGTTATCCCTTATGGCTGTGTTAAATCTAATTTGGAATTTGTGTACAGGCATAATTTGGCATCTTGTGCATGGCACTATTACCAGGCAGAAAATCACCCCCAATGTCTCTATTTAAAAACAAACAAGCAAAGTAAAATTAAAGGAACAAGAATATAGTACAAGGGCCACCCAGCAGTCCACAGTAGAAATCCACTAATCAATTCTGCTTCCACAAATTTCTTGTCTAGTGCAGAATTGTCAAGAAAAGAAAACGCTGTAGGCACTGCCAAGTGAGTTGGCACACCCACTGTCACAATATATTACATTCTGCCTTCACATTATCAGAATACAAGCCTTTCCAATCATAGTAGACCTGCAATTTCTCAGCAGCTGCATGGATATGTAGCTGGAAACATGAATTCAAACCCAAGATAATGGGGATTGCAGCAAAGCCACAGAATGCCTCTTTGATTCACTGTTGCAGTAATGTTCTTGCGTTGTACTCGATTTAGGGTTGTTTATAATCCAAGACTGAATGAAAAGGAATAACATTGTTAAACTTTAAAATATTATTACAGAAGCATTCAGCAGTTCTGTTTTGCTAATAGAACTCCATCTTCAATACTTGCCTAGAGCAGTCTGCATCAAACCAACTGTTTAATTGAAACTGTAACAGACAACAGGGTAATGGCAGATTTATTAAACAAGTCATTTGTATCCATTCCCATATTGGAGGAAGAGGATAAAATACCAGTGATAGAAACAAAAATAAATCAAGGTGAATAATTTATTGGATTCAATAGAAGTAAAAAAATGGGAATGGAGAAAATAATGGGACTTAGGATAGATACCAGGACCTGATGGATTCCACCCCAGGATATTAAAAGAGGTATGTAAGGAAATTAAAGAAGCATTAGTCATAATCTTTCAAAACTCTCTTGATTCGTGTATTGTATCGATGGATTGGAAATTTTCTAGTATCACTCCATTATTTAAGAAGTGTGGGAGAGAGAAACCAGAGCCACGATTTCCCCTACCTTGGCGGGTTTGGTGCGGCCTTGGTCGGTGGCGTGGGGTGCGACCCTACTGCTGACTCCAGCCCACTGTCCAAAGTGATTTTACGTTGATTAGGCTTGTTAAGCCCGCCCAGCGCATTTGCCGGCCGATTGAAGGAAGGGGGTCTGATGACATAACTTGATGATGTGTCATCAGCCGGCTTCCTTAAAGGGACCATGCGCAAATTGATTTTGACAGTTGAGCTGTCAGTGTTCTACAGCATTGAGGTGCTGCAAACACTGACAAACACTGCAACGAGGTGCACGGCTGCACCCAGGCTCTCCCATAACTCCCTCCGTGTGCATATGGAGGGAGTCACAGCACGCAGGGAGATTCTCTTCCCTTCCAATGGGCGGAAGAGACCTCCCCATGAGATCAAGGCAGCCTGGTTGCACATTGCACAGGAGGACACTCGCAGAGATGTCAGTAGGAGGACCAGGCTGCAGTGGCGCAAACCTTTCAATGATCTCAGTAGATCACGAAATGTTACTGCAAAGCCACACTCAACCTCATCCTGCTGTGCCTCTCATCACATCCCCATCACTCTGCCTTCCTTACCCTACTCCTGCACATCCTTACTCACATCAACTTACCTTGCACCTCCACCCATCCCTCTCTATCTACATTATCACTTCCTCATCTCACTAGCCACCCCTCACACTCACCCTCTTCCTAGTTCAATCATACCAAGCAACAACACACAAGGGTAGGCACTTGGGTGTTTTAGACAATGTTCATGTGAAGTTTCTGTTAATGTGGTGTCAAACATTGAAATCTTTATTTTCAACACTTTGCGTTCTTGGAAAGATTTGTGTGCACCTTTGGAAGTAGCTTAGTGAGTTGTAGTGAATGGTGAGACAATAACAGTACCCCCCGCAATGGCAATGAGTGTGAAAGGAATGGCTTGGACATTGTAGGGATGCGTTATGGTGCTGGTGTGGGGTGGTGCCAACTTTGTGCATCACGTGGCAGCCAGGGTGTACAGCATCAAGTGAAGTAAATCTGGCCATGGTGAGGCCATCCCTGACCTCCCGGGCAGCAATGTCGTCGGGTGCTAATGCCCTGTGGCCTGTGCAGCATCAGTAGATTGTGGAGAAGGTTGGTTTTGTTGTTGGTGCTGCTGGTGTGCCTGGTGATGCTGATCGTGGAGGGATTCTGAGGGTCACGGTGAGATAGTTTCAAGGGCACCGATGCTGATGGAATAGATGGCAGGTGAACTTGAGATGACAGAAGCGATCTGTCAGTGGTGAGAGAGGTTGTTCCAATGAGGTGACACTGGATAGAGAGTTTACTCCAAACACTTGCAAGCTGCATAAAGCTCAATCTGTCTTCCAAATGCAGTAAGTAACAGATTCTGACTTTGGAAAGTGAACAGCTATCAAATGGGAGCTTTTATAGACCATTTGCAGCTGTCAAGTTAAGAAATAGTCTCATGGTGACACAACACCCGACCTGCTGAGCTGACGTGATCCCCGAGCAGTGAGGAAGCCATGGGCGAACTCTTAAAATCTAAAGGTGAGCTTAAAATCATTTTTAAGTGCCTGTTAACAAGCTCTTAATGATCTAAATTGCCTCCCTCACCGCTTGGTGTCAGGTCTGTTCAGCGATGACAGACCCGACATCTGGGAAACCAGCGTGGCGGCGGGTTGACAACGGGTTCCCTACCTGCTGTCAAAAATAAATATTTTCCCACCTGACCCACCACCAAACACGCCCACTGACCCCCCGAAAAAATTCCCCCAGCCATCAGCTGTGGGGAAGCTGCTAGAATGTGTCATTAGGGATAGAGTGACTGAGCACTTGAACAAATATGAGCTGATCCGAGAAAGCAGCATGACTTTGTTAAGGGTAAGTCATGTCTGACTAATCTAATTGAATTTTTTGACGAGGTAGATATGGGGAAACTATTTACTCTGGTGGGGCAATCAAGAACAAGGGGGACAAGATATTAAAATTAGAGCTAGGCCATTCAGGAGTGAAATCAGCAAGCACTTTTTCACAACAAAGGGTAGTAGAAATCTGGAACTTTCTCCACCAAAAGGTTGTGGATGGTGGGACAATTGGAGCTTTCAAGACTGAGATAGATAGATTTTTGTTAGGTAAGGGTATCAAGGGATATGAAGCAAAGTCGGGTAAATGGAGTTGAGGTGAAGATCAAACATGATCTAATTGAATGACGGAGCAGGCTCGAGGCGCTGAATGGTCCATGTTCCTATGACATCTGTGACCACTCTTTGCAGCCCAGTGGTACAGGGTACAGGGTCAGAGGTGCTACTAGTCAGTGTGATGCATAATTATTAGAAAAAATAGGAGCAGGAATAGTCCCAGTTAAGTCTGGGAAGCCTGTGAAATGGTATTGTTTTGGCTAATACTCAAGACACTTATTGAAGCAGTGGTAACTACCATTGCAGAAGCCACCAATATCCTTAGTACCACCTCCTGCCACCTTGCTGTTACAGAAACCTCCTGAACTGTCACCGTCTCCAGTGTGTCTTCATTTTGTGGGAAATTTCTTGCAATGTATTGCAGATGTGCACAGTTGACTCCTCTTAGTTCTCCATCATCTCAACTGTATGCATGGAAGCCATCTCCACTGTCTGCATATGAGATAGACGCTCCTTAATCATAGCCTTTTTAAAACTGGGCCCCTAAGATCAGGGTCTTATGGTTTGTGGACATTGCAGGAGTTATGGAACTGGAAGTGCCTTGGTAGTCTTCAGAGTGATAGGTTTCTTCTTCCAAGGTACCCCTTATTATGTCAAAACAGGAGAGCTTGTTTAGCTGTGCACACAGTGGCATTTCTGTTTGAATAAATAGTAGTTGAGTGTAAAGGTACTGCACTACTTTCAGAAGGCACATAAAGCAGACACTACCTACAATGAGCCCTGCCCATCTTTAACAACCTTCTCTTGCCACCTTGCTTCCACCCTCACCAGTTCCGACAGCCTCTCCTGTCTGCCTATCATCTACAGAGCTTCTTCTTGCACAAGGAAGTGAGGGGGACACTATGGAGTTTTGAGGGTCGGGGTAGCGCCTGGGCAGCCCTATCCTATGGTGGGCAGGTGCCAGATTTTCTGGCTGCAGGTGGGAGCCGGAGGTGCACTTTAGTGGCACGGGTGCCCATTGGCCCCATGTAAGTTAGGTGCCTTTCCGCTGACCGCACGAACCCCAGCAGGGTCAGTTCTGGAGGGCAATTATGTCAGTTCTGCAGCGCAATTGTGAGGTAACCACCAAAATGACAGCCCACAGATTTTCAGGTCCACACAATTTTCAGAAAATACAATGGGGATCAAGGGGCAGAAATTAATTTAGGCTCATTCTCAAACTAGGTGACACACTCATCTCAAACTAGGCCTTGGGCCTCATCTGAATAATTCTGGAGAGGTGTCCAGAGGCAGCTCAAAGGTTTACTGGATACCAATTTGTGCCAGTTGCGACGCAGGCAGCGACCTTTAGGTAGATCCGAGGAGGCGAATGGATGGAAGATGAGTGCGGGCCAGCAGCTGCCTGCAGCAGTGTACTCCTGCTGCTCAAAGTGAGTAAACTCCCGCTGGGTTGGCAGCTTCCAGTGGTCCCTTTAAGGACCATTGGCTAGGCCGCAGAAGAACCAATAAAACTGAGTGGAGCATGCTCAGTTTCTGACCAATTTCAGAGCAGGATCCTGAAACAAGCGTTAGGTCCCTCATTAGCATATGCAAAGAGCCTGATGTCTGTTTAAGGTGGCCGCCAGGGGCACCTGAATATTGCCCATGCCACTATGGTGTCGGACGTGTTTAAGGCACCCTTGCGGGGGAGACACTGAAAGGTGCGGAACCTAGTTCCTTAAAGCTGGACCTTTTTGCCCCAGATTTGCGCCTGGAAATAAATGAAACAAGCTCCAATTTCGTCCCTCCCCAGGTATCTTGAACATAGTGCAAGGTAATAAAGAACTCTTATATATCAATAGCTTCTCTTTGCAAGTACTTTACAAAAATAGCACCTATTTGATAGATAGAAGCATCGGTTTATAAAATTTCAGACCAATACTGAGCATTTTTAATAAATTCAAAGAAAGGTAAATGTGGTGATGGTAATACTTTTTAAACATTGCAGAAAGACTATGACAGGATGTTCTGTGTAAGCCGTCTTTGGTTACAAGACAATTTGTTTCTCCATTTATTCAAATGCAGCTTTTCAGCTGTCATTTGCTGTTTTGCTGGGTGACCTTGTGAATTGCTTTCTCATTAATATGCAGAGTCGCTTATCCACTTTCTGAATCGTGATGTATTACATCGAGTTTGAACAAATAAACATCTGTTACTTATTTCAATTTACAAGTGATTAACATGCAATCAGTGAAATAGATGTTACACAGGGGATGATAAAACTGCATACTTGCAGCATCACACAGTGTATATTGCCAACATAGCATATTGAAGATGCAGGATTTCTTAAATCACAGTGAGTTATAGTTACAGATAAGAACTTCCTGTCAGGATAATTGTCTTGTACTATTTATTAACAGTTAAAACTTGTTGTTATACATGATTACCTGTGTCTTGCGGATCTACTATGTTGCATTTATGTGTATTCATTTGATTAATTTGAAATCTGTATGCGTGAAATCGATTTAATTGTTAATAAAATTTCCCCTTCTGACTTTATTTTGGCAGTTATAAGAACAAGTTTAATTTTGGTAAAGAATAGTTTTACCTATGTGCAACTTGCAAAACTAGACTTGTAGGTTGCTTTTCCCACACACACAACAACTGTTGCTAACCTTTGAATCATGCAACCAAATTTGTTATTCCTTTTTCCCTTCTTTTCTACAAAAGGCTATGCTGCAAACTGTTGATTTGATCCTAATCTGAACACCTATATTTATATATTGTATATATATACTCCTGCCCCAATTGCTCTCATTTGGTTGAAGTAGAGCTGGGTTGAACTAAAGAATAAAAAAGGGGCAATCACACTACTGGGAGTGTACGAAAGACGATGGGCAGAATGGCCTCCTTCTGTGTCGAAATTTTTCTCTGACTCTATGATTCTATGGAGAATGCACCGCAACATTCTGTACCAATGCAATATAAACTTGCATAGATTCCCAGCCATAGATTCCCTCCTTGAAGGAGTAAGTGTGCTGGCTGATTATCAAGATTGACTGACAAACTGTTGGAAAGCTGGTGGACCTAGACCTCTTCATGGTGTGAATGATTACGACCCTGCATCAGTGTTAGCTCTGTCCAGTGCTGGGATGAGGGGTGGGAGGGTGGTCTGCTGGTCCTGCCTGATTTATAGTGGGCCAGAAATTCTGCTGTTGTCGGATGAGTACGCGCTGTGTACTCACCCGTAAGGCCACCTGAAGTGCTGGTTTCCTGCATGCACTGCGCATGCGCGGGAAACCGGAACTTCCGTTCCCCTGAAGGGAGGGGTTCAGAAGTCGAATGCGTGCGCGGGTGGGGCTGTGCGCACGCAGCGAACTTCAGGTTTTTTTTCAGGTTTCTCCGGGAAGGTAAGTATGAAGAAGCTGCACTTTTAAAAAGGAGGTGCAAGGCCTGTTTTTAACAAGGTAAGTGGTTAATTAATTACAATTTAAACATTTTTTCAACAGGTTTATCTTTTTTAGATACTTTAAAGAAAGGTAAGTTTATTTTTAGCACTGTTAAAAAGTATAATTAATTTTTTCAAAAATTTAAATTTTTGTTTAAAGTAGTTAATTTATGTAACTTATAGTTATTTTAAAAATGTGATGTTTTTTTTAAAATTTATTTGAAGTTTAAGTGTGGTTTTGGGGCCGATCTCTATTCATAGATTTGACAGATCCTCCTGAAATGAGCAAATGTTGATCAGCAGCTTCAAAAAAGTTGACAACTCAAGAACACTTGTGAAAACATGGAATTACACCAAAAGTGCAGTGGGACACAAGCTTTTAACTTAAGTTGTAGTTATACCCAAAATTCCTTCACTTGTATTGGAGGGGGAAAAATCATAGGGGAGAAATTCGGTACCTTAGCGTCTCCAGTTAGCGCTTGGCGGGGGCACTAACGGGGCGCTGAGGCAGTAGCGCTGCGGCAAGGTGAATCCACCGCCGCACGTCAAATTCGGCCCTCCCGCAGTGCCGCCGCTACAAGTTAGCGCCGGGGACTTCAGCACCGGGCAGACAGTGATGTCAGTGAGCGTGCAACACTCACTGGACGCCCGATCTGCCAAATTGAGTATTGCCCCCTGCCTTAGCGCCTCGCCCTGACAGCGACAGGGAGAGGAGGCATGAAGCAGTCGGTAGACGGCTTCAGGGGCGCGACTTAAAGGGCTCATGAGTAATGAGTCGCAGCTCTCAGGTTAGTGCTGTTTCACTACTTCCTTGTCAGTTTGACATTGTGCAACAGTTTAAATCAATCACTTAAAGGTTGTTTAGTCTCCGGAGTGTTGTGGCTACTAAAATTTAGTTACATTTATTCTCACAAAATATCAAAGTGCTGCACTACCTTACATTAATGGGGGCTGTACTGGCAGTCGACCTTGGAAGGAGCGCAGGCAGCGAGAAAGATTGGAACATGTTGCCAGAGGGAGGAGGAGGGCCATCAGGGCTCTCAACAGGAGGCCTTACCCTCCGAGGGTATTTGGAGAGCACTTCTCCTACCTTCAATTAAGCCAGGAGCAGTGTCTTAGAAGGCTCTGCTTCAGCAAGGAAGTGGTCACAGAACTCTGCCACTTCCTGCAACCAGACCTTGAGCCTCAGATCAGGATGAGGACGGCTCTCTCAGTGGCAGTCAAGGTCACCATCGCCCTCAATTTCTTCGTCAGTGGATCCTTCCAGTCTGCAACAGGAGATATAGGTAACATCTCCCAGTTCGTCATCCATCGCTGCATCCGGGAGGTCACAGAGGTTCTCTACACCAGGAGAAGGGATTACATTTCCTTCTCCATCACCAGAGAGAAGCAGGACGAGCGTATATATGGCTTTGCCAGGATAGTGGGATACCCCATGGTGCAGGGCGCCATTGACTGCACCCACGTGGCTTTGTGGGCACCGCATAAAAATCCTGAGATCTTCTGTAACTGCAAAGGCTACCACTCACTTAATGTGCAGTTGGTGTGCGACCGCAGACAGCTAATCCTCAATGTCAATGCCCGCTATCCTGGCAGCAGCCACGATGCCTTCATCCTGTTCCAGCACTCTTCCAGCCAACACATCAAGCTCGCGGCTGGCTGGTTGGAGACAAGGTGTATCCGCTGTCCACCTGGCTCATGACTCCCCTCCGCAACCCCAACACTCCTGCACAGCACTTTTATAATGAGAGCCATGCCGCCATCAGGAACATCATTGAGCAGACCATCGGGGTGCTCAAGCAACGGTTCCACTGCCTTGACCACTCGGGAAGAGCCCTCCAGTACTCGCAGGTGTCCCATTTCATCATGGTCTGCTGCATGCTCCACAATCTGGCCATCATGAGGACCCAGCCCTTGCCATCAGGAATTGCGGGACCACCTCAGGAGGAGGAGGAGGGAGAGGAGGAGGACGATGACAAGGAGGACAAGGAAGATGAGGAGGAGGGAGAGGAGGGGAGGAGGAACAGGAGCGAGGGAGGAGGCAGCCTTTCAATCGGCCTTATGGAAGGGCGGCCCGTGACCGTCTCATCAGACTGGGGTTCCAATAAATTAAACCCCAGATCCCCATTGCTCACCACATCCCCATCATTCCATCCCTGTCGCAGGCCATGTCACAGCGCACAGCTGAAATGAGAGACAGTACAAAATTATCTGAAGTGAATTAATAAATTTATCAATAATCAGTGAACACATCTTTACAACAACATTTACTATTCACCCTTGTGCAATCCCTTAGTGCTTCACGTTACTGTGCCTTTGCCTACTCTAGTGCTCTTACAAAGTGTTGGCCTCGCTGCAGCACGGCTGGTGAAAGGCTGCTGAGTATCCATGTGGGAGACTTCAGATGGCCTTGCAGGATGCCCTCGATCAGCTCTGGGCCTGGAAGGCCCGGCTGTAGACTGCACCACCTCAGCATGGGCGGCAGCAGTGTGGATGACAGGCAGCGACAAGGGCAATGGCAGAGTGGCAGCAGTGGGAGCAGGAATGCTATCATTGTGAGAGAGGACAGCAGGTTCCTGCTCTACTGACCCACTGCCACTCCCCCGGGGCAGCTCCTCAGCATCCCTAGCAATCTGTTGGAGCACAGGTTGCTGGCCTGCTGCGTCATCGTTAAAGCCCCGGTCGACGGTGGTTGACCCAGCCACGATGGCAGCAGTCAGAGCTTGCTTGGCATCAAGCTGAGACTGCATGAGAGCAGTCTGAGATTGACTGGCACCAAGCATAGACTGCATTACAGCACTAAGACATTGCGTTCGCTTCCGCCTGTGCTGCAATGGAAGCTGCCAGATCGCCCATCACACGTGGCATCAGGTCTGGGTCGCCACGGTATCTCGGGGAGTCTACCATCCTTTGCAGACTGGAAATGATGGGCTCCATGCTCTGCACAGAGCTTTGTCAATGTTGGAGGTGGACTCCTCCACGCTCCTTACCATTGCCGATCGGCTCTCAGGCATCCTTGTCATTGCACCTATCATCTCCGTGTGCATGCCCATCACCCTTCTTCTAAAGGCCTCCTCATCGAGGTCCTCATCCGAGTCCTGTGCAGCAGAACTCGTGCGCGAACTCGCCCGCCAGGGAGCTGGCCCCCGAGCTACCCTCAGCCCTTGGCCTTGCTGCAGCCCGCTCGTTCCCGGTGCATCACCCTGTGCAGATCCCACTACTATACTAGCCTCTAAAGAATGCGTAGTGCCAGTATCTGAGCTGGTGCCTGCGGGTGAGACATGCAGTGACACGGTGTGTTCTTCCTCCTCCACTTCTCCCGCATCACTCTCTACAGTGCCCTCAGGGACTGGCTGCTCCGGTGCTTGCTCATTATCTGAAAGCATAAAGGCACAAGAGATGTATTTAGGTGAGGGGAGGGGGGCAGGAAGGGAGAAATGCAGCATGATTAGCTGGAAAGTGCGAAAGTCTTTTGGGGTGAGGGGGAAGTGGGATGTGAGAAGAAGGAGTAGGGATGATGATACCATTGTTGTCCCCAAGGGGGTCAATGTCGCCGGTGGCCATGGCGCCCACCACCTGGCGCCCAATTATCTGCAGCACTCTGTTTTCCAGCGCAGACCGTGGTTGGGTGTCGGCTTGACCCCCACCTGTGCGCTCCTTCTCCCTCCTGTTGTGAGCCACGTTGGCCTGCAAGAGAAAGGAAAATGTGTGATTGAGTGAGTGAGTGAGTGAGTGAGTGATTGAGTGAGTGAGTGAGTGAGTGAGTGATTGAGTGAGTGAGTGAGTGAGTCAGTGAGTGAGTGAGTGAGTGAGTGAGTCAGTGAGTGAGTCAGTGAGTGAGTGAGTCAGTGAGTGAGTGTGGAGCAATGTGTTTGGGTGATGTGCCTGCCATAGTTGAATAGCTGTCATTGTGTGCAAGGCGTGAGATGTGGGTGTGAGTGTTGGTAGGTGGAGATTGTTGGTGGGTGAGTGCTGGGGGTGTGGTGCTTTGGCCAGTGTGTGAAGATTGTGGCTCAGACGGTGGTATGTAGCATTTGTTGAGGCATTGACTCACCCTGACCACCCGAGTGAGGTCGTTAAATTTCTTCCTGCACTGTGTGTGGGTCCTGGGGTCCACAGTGCTGCCCAAGAGCTGATGGGCTACCTCCCTCCACATGTCATGGAAGACTTGCGGCAAGGGCCTCCTGCCACTTGCTGGGTACAGCACTGCCCTCCGTCTCTCCACAGCGAAGACCAAGGCCTCCAATGCTTGGTCTGAAAATCTGCGAGCTCTCTCCCTGGGGCGTGGATCTGCCATGAGTACAGCTGGTTGAGTCGTCTGGCTCCTTGGACTTGGCCTGCTCCTGCTTGCTGACAGAGCTTCACAGGCAGCAATGCTGAGAATGAGGTTCTGTAGCATGATTGAACCTCCCCTTTAAAAACTGGAATGAGCCTGTGGTAATGATGACTAGCGATTAGACTGCACCTGATATTGGTTAGCACTTTGAGTGTAACACCACTGAGCTAGGTCATTCGCACTTGATTTAGTGCTCCAGCCCTTTGAGCGATGACAATGAATTTTACATGCAGCGAGATCATTAGTGCCTGGCGCAAAATCTCCACCTTTTCCAAAGTTAGCGCCCACTCCTGGGCTATAATGAATTTCTCCCCCTGTGCCTTTGCAAATTTGTGCTTCCAGTGTGAAGTTTCTTGTGTCTGGAGAATATATCAGAAATTTCAGAATGGAGGAATTTTGGATAGAAAATCTAACAGGGTGCTATGGCCTCTGCATCCAAATTCCTGGAATGCGCTTCTGGAGTGTAAAGTTTCTCAGTGTGAGCATGAGCCTGCGATGTCTACCCCCACCCCCAGGAAAATTCAATTATTTGACACATTATTTGATGCTTTCTCCAGTATTTTGGAATTTATTTTTTATTCGTTCACGTGATGTGGGCGTCACTGGCAAGGCCAGCATTTATTGCCCAGCCCCCTAATTGCCCTTGAGAACGTAGTGATGAGCCGCCTTCTTGAACCGCTGCAGTCCATGTGGTGAAGGTACTCCCACAGTGCTGTTAGGGAGGGAGGTCCAGGATTTTGACCCAGCGACGATGAAGGATCGGCGATATACTTCCAAGTCAGGATGGTGTGTGACTTGGAGGGGAACTTGGAGGTGGTGGTGTTCCCATGCGCCTGCTGCCCTTGTCCTTCTAGGTGCAACAGGTCGCGGGTTTTGGAGGTGCTGTCGAAGAAGCCTTGGCGAGTTGCTGCAGTGCATCTTGTAGATGGTACCCACCGCAGCCACGGTACGCCGGTGGTGGAGGGAGTGATTGTTTAAGGTGGTGGATGGGGTGCCAATCAAGCGGGCTGCTTTGTCTTGAATGGTTTCGAGCTTCTTGAGTGTTGTTGGAGCTGGCAAGTGGAGAGTATTCCATCACACTCCTGACTTGTGCCTTGTAGATAGTGGGAAGGCTTTGGGGAGTGTAAGGGGTTCGGTTCAGGGTGCTTGTATCGCAGACGGTGCTGGTGCGAGGTTAGGCCTTCGTTGCCTAATACTATTGCTTGCTCTGGTCTCCGGCCAGCCTTGTTGCAATAAGCACCTGTGAGTGGTTCGACCCACTCGCCCTTACGGTTCTAACACTGGACTTAGGTGCGAGAGCAGTAATGCAGAGAAAACTCAGATAGACCCGGTTGAATAGTACGAAATGGAAATCTTTATTGCATAACGTCCAAAATCATGAAGTACATGTCATAGGCACAAATTAATGACAGTACATGTATACATACATTCATAAAACTTGGTCTAGGGTAATGAGGAACGCACGGCACATCGTAAAAAGGGGAACACATTATATTTATCCTTAATAAGAACCACCCTCCCCTATCAATACCTACACTAATCTAGATTTGTAGGATCGAGGAAACATGCTCACCACTTGTGATACTTCGGAGAATTTTAAAGTAAGGCACTCGGCTTGTTTTGCTGCAACACCTGACTGTCACGTGTTGGAAGGGGTCTCTGTACCCCACTTGTTTATCTTCTCTGCTCCGGCTAGCAGGCTGGGCTCCCCGTTGTCATGAAGAACTCGACAGTGCTCGGGGCCCGGTTCGAAGAAGAGTCTTCCTGTGTCCGACACCGGTTGCTGGTAGAATTCAAAGAAGAGTCTTTGACCAGTTCGTGCAGTAGAGTTCAAAAATGGTCTATATATTTTCGGGCGCGGTCGGGGTTTACTGACCGCGGCAGCACGTGGATTCTTCTTCTTCTCTTCTCATCTTGTCTCGTCTCATCTCTTCGGGCCTTCGGGTCCAGAACACCGTTTACCGACCCTCGGGATGGTGCACCCGGTCACTGGCCTCCGTTGAGGCGGCTCGTTCCAAATTGAGCTCCACCCAACAGGAGAATAAAAGTTCAGCCCGCGTCCAGAGTCAGTTCAAACGAACCAGCCCCGGGAGGATCAGAGGAATAAGAGCGTTCAGCAGCCAGCAGCAAGATAAGAGTCAAGAGTCAAGAGAGCGATGGACATTTGTTCACTATAGTTATAGTGCTGTGTTTTCCTTATCTCCCGCCCAATCTTAATGTTCATCCTTTGTAAAATCTTGGCGCTCAAAATTCCCAGTATGGGGTGATTCTTGTTTGTAATGGGTTTCGGTAGCACCTTAAACTGGCCAACTACCCGTTAATGTTTTTCCCATTGTCGAACCGGCTAGGAGCCTCCCTGGCGGGGTTTTGGGTGCCTCCGAATACTTGTGTAAGTACCCGAGAATGGCTCTCTCATTGTAGAGCCGTGGGGAATTTGCGTATTGATGTATCTGGATGGGCCTTCGATTGCCCATTACAATGGTCCTTACTTGCATGGAAAATGATTCCAGCACTTATATCTTTGCTATTGTGTCGAATGCAGACAGGTTGCATCCTGTCTTTATCAGTGTTTGCTGCGTATTAACCAATCTTATACTGAAATGTTTATTCGAACGCCATCTTGTCTGCCCACTGAAAATTCTGGAAGCTTCTGCCACGAGGTGCGGCGGCCATTTTACAGGCTTCTGTGTCCTGTTTAATCATGACAGCATTTCGTTGAAATAAAACTGATGAAACAAATCTGCTTTATCTCGTTATTTCGAATCGCGATAATTGCGAATTTTACAGTAGTCAGAAGGTGAGACACTTACCACAGAATGTCTAGCCTCTGACCTGCTCTTGTTGCCACCGTATTTATGTGGCTGGTCCAGTTAAGTTTGTGGTCAATGGTGACCCCCAGGATGTTGATGGTGGGGAATGTGCCGATGGTAATGCCGTTGAATGTCAAGGGGAGGCGGCTAGTCTCTCTCTTGTTGGAGATAGTCATTGTCTGGCACTTGTATGGCACAAATGTTACTTGCCACTTATCAGCCCAAGACTGAATGTCGTCCAGGTCTTGCTGCATGCGGGCATGGACTGCTTCATTATCTGAGGAGTTGCAAATGGAACTGAATACTGTGCAATCATCAGCGAACAGCCCACTTCTGAGCCTTTGATGGAGGGAAGGTCATTGATGAAGCAGCTGGAGAGTTTTCCCCCTGATTCCCATTGACTTCAATTTTACTAGGGCTCCTTGATGCCACACTCAGTCAAATGCTGCCTTGATGTCAATGGCAGTTGCTCTTACCTCACCTCTGGAATTCAGCTCTTTTTTCCGTTTTTGGACTAAGCTGTAATGAGGTCTGGAGCTGAGTGATCACTTTGGAACCCAAACTGGGCATCAGTGAGCAGGTTATTGGTGAGTAAGTGCCGCTTGATAGCACTGTCGACTACACCTTCCATCACTTTGCTAGTGATTGAGAGTAGACTGATGGGGTGGTAATTGGCCAGATTGGATTTGTCCTGCTTTTTGTGGACAATCCATTCCATGGATTGTCTGGCTTGTGACCAGGGAGTAGATTCTAAGTGGATGTGAGTCTGTACCATGCTTACATTACATGATTTTAATGAGCACATAACACTGAGTGCCAGGAAATACTTGGTAGTTGCCACAGAGCTCACAGTTATAAATATGTCTGAGGGTTCACACTTACTTTCCCCTCCTGGTGAGGACGTTAAACTTTTTGTTGGAATTGCATCCATGTTCTTGGTAAGGTTCAGCTGCTGTTGATGACCTCAGTCACCTCCTGCTGCAGCCTTCTTGACTTTTCTCTCATTGCGGGAAAATAGGGCATCACTGCTTTGCCCCACTTCCTGCAATAGCTGTTCAATGACTTCATCATTAAAGCAAGGTGCCTTTATGCGATTGGCGTCCTTACTCTGCCATGTTGATGAATTGCACAGTGCTTTTTTCACTCTTGGTCACACAATCTTCCTCCTTGGCACAATCATTTTAAAAATGTTTTGCTCGCAGAAATAACTTCTCAGCATGAACTTGGTTGCCAGTTGTAGGCTGCCACACTGTTTCCTCCATAGGTTCTCACCAGGTCCCAAGATGCTCCAGCCCCTATTTTTGTCATTTTCTTCTGCATCACCATTACATCCATCAATGAGTTTTCCAATGGGAATCCTCTGATGTCAAGTGGTGGGAAAAGGGGACTGCCCCAAATTGATGATGACCGGGTTTTGATGCTCTGTGCTGATCTGCCAGTACCCACACACCTGCATCTGTGGAAAGAGATGATGAGACCTCACCTTGGCAGATGATTAGTGCAGGGTAAAGATTGCCGCCGTCAAGGTAGGTTGTGGCAACAGACCCAATGGCACAGATATATGTATGTAAGAATGTAAGAAGTAGAACAAGGAAAGAATCACTGCTGAATCTTGTAATGGGTAATGAACCAGAACAGATTGGAGAAGTAAGAATAGGAGAGCATCTGAGTAGTAATGATCACCACATTAGTACATTTCAAGATTAGGATCAAAAGTGACATAAGTTAGACAAGGCCTAAGCTAATAGATTGGAAAAGAGAAAATTATGAGGAAATGAGGACGTAACTAAAGAAGGTAAACTGGGAGAAAATCTTGAAAAACAAAGAGACAGAAAAACAGTGGGAAATCTTTAAAAGGGTAATCAATAGAATTCAAGAGAAATGCATTCCACTAAAAGCCAAAAACAAGCAAGCTAATTATGGGGCAGCGTGGATGAATAAAGAACGAAAGAGTAAATTGAATCTAAAGAAAAATACATATAAGAAGTATTTCGATATTAAAGGAGAGAAGGACAAAAGGGAATACGAAGAACTTAGGAGAAAAGTTAAAAAATCCATCAGAGAAACTCCAAAATCAAATTATCAAGGAATTTAAAGAGAAATAATAAAGTGTTCTATAGACACATAAATAACAAAAGGATAATTAAAGTAGGGATAGGGCCACTAAAGGTAAACTCACAGGTAATGACAGAGAAATGGCAGAACCATTGAATAACTACTTTGCCTCAGTTTTTACTAAATAAGTTTAAAATATAGAGTTCACTCGATGACGAGCTTAAAAGAATATTCATGCCTAACTAACCTGATAGAATTTGTTGAAGAGATAACGGAAAGAGTAAACATAGACATAGAAACATAGAATCTAGGAGCAGGAGTAGGCCATTCGAGCCTGCTCCGCCATTTAATACGATCATGGCTGATCATCCAAATCCAGTACCCTGTCCCTGCTTCAATCCCCACAGTACACATATCCCACCCTACCCCCGTAACCCCACGTATTTAATTCCCCCTAACATATCCCATCCTATCCCCATAACCCCACATATTTAATCCCCCCTAACACTAAGGGTCAATTTATCATAGCCAAATCAACCTAACCCACACATTTTTGGACTGTGGGAGGAAACCGGAGCACCCGGAGGAAACCCACGCAGACACGGGGAGAATGTGCAAACTCCACACAGACAGTCACCCGAGGTCAGATTCGAACCCGGGTCTCTGGCGCTGTGAGGCACCAGTGCTAACCACTATGCCACCGTGTTGCCCGTAGACAAGGGTAATGCAGTAGATGTCATATATTTGGATTTTCTAAAGGCCTTCAATAAGGTACTACATGGTAGGCTCATGACAAAGGTTAGGGCATGTGGAGTCCGGGGACAAATAGCTGAAAGGTAGCAAATTGGTTAAAAAATAGAAAGCAGAGAGTAGGGGTAAAGGATAGTTATTCAGATTGGAGGAAGATAGAAAGTGATACTCCACAAGGATCAGTGCTGGGACCACTGTTATTCATAAGTTACATTAATGATTTGGACTTAGAAACAAGTAACTCAATATCAAAATTTGCAGATGATATCAAACTGGGAGGAACAGATAACACTGAGGAAGAATGCAACATAATACAAGAAGACATTAGAAAACTTGCAGACTGGACAGTTAAGTAGCAAATGAATTTTAACATAGATAAATGTGAGGTGATGCACTTTGGTAGGAAAAATAGAAACATCACCTACATGTTAGAAAGTAAAAAACTGAATAGGGTAGAAGAACAAAGTGATCTAGGGATACAGGTGAACAAATCATTAAAAGTAGCATGGCAGGTCAGTAAAGCAATTAAAAATGCTAACAAAGCACTGGGATTTATTTCTAAGGGTATAGAATTCAAAAGTAGTGAAGTTAAGATAAACTTGTATAGGACCTTGGTCAGACCGCACTTAGAGAGTACTGTGCATAGTTCTGGTCTCCATGCTATAAAAAGACATAGAAGCATTGGAGAAGGTGCAAAAAAGATTTACAAGGATCGTATCAGAACTGAGAGATTAAAGCTATCGGGAAAGATTGAACAGGTTGGGGCTTTTTTCTTTAGAAAAGAGAAGACTTGGGGGAGAAATTCAGTGGGGGTGTAACTGAATTAGCGGCAGACATTTAGCACCCGGCATAGGAGTACCACCCCGGCCGCTAAATTGGGCTTACTGCCCTGACGAGGAAGCAGAGCGCTATCTTGGGCACTCCACTTCCTTTCGGGGCGCTGTCTGGGGCGCAAAGCACGGTAGCTCCACGTAGCACTGTTCCGTTTCACCACCCCTCCCCTTCCGTTAAATGGGAGGGATACTGTGAGCTCTGCAGGCCATTTGACAGCCTCCACTAGTCCACCAGGGCGGCATGGTGCCGTGGCCGCAGCCTGCCACCAAGTCATGGTGCTGGACGGCGCGATGGCGGCCACGGACCACGCCAATGGCTGCCAAGAGGGGCCGACCTGGAGGTCGGCCAAAAGATTAAAACGTTGACATGGGCCGCAACCGGACTGCCCCTTTAAATACCGCCCCGTGAGGCTGTCGCTACTGAATTTCTGCCGCGGGGCGGTAAAGGGCCGCGGCGGGGCGCTAAGGGGTTGCGTTGCTTGGCGATGATGTCATCGTCGGCGGCGCAGCGGCCCGGGCCACTACCGGCGGGGCTCGGCGCTATCGGCTAGCGCCTCAGCAGCACCCCGCCGAATTTCTCGGGAGGTGCTATTATCGCCCCCCACCGGGCGATAACCCCTTTGTGCCCCGTTAGTGCTCCCCGGAGGCGCTAATGGCGGGCGCAAAGGAGGCGAATTTCGCCCTCTTAGAGATGACCTGATAGAGGGCTTTAAAATTATGAATTTGTTGGACAGGGTAGATGTGGAGAGAATGTTTCCACTTGTGAGAGAATCCTAAACTAGGGGCCATAAATGTAAGATAGTTACTAATAAACCCAATCGGGAAATAAGGAGAAATTTCTCTACTCGGAGAATGGTTAGGGCATGTGGAGTCCAGGGACAAATAGCTGAATGACGAAAGGGATGATGGTGCAAGGCAAAAGGGAGTGTTAATGGGACAAGTAAATAAACAAAAGATGGGCCTAGAGGGGCTGTAAATGGCAACAGCAAGACCATTACCAGCATTTGCTGTTCGGAAAAATGGGAGCCGTGGTTATGGTCTGAAATTGTTGAACTCAATGTTGAGTCCGGAAGGCTGTAAAGTGCCTAATCGAAAGATGAGGTGCTGTTCCTCGAGCTTCCCTTGAGCTTCATTAAAACAGTGTAGGAGGCCAGGGACAGAGAGGTCAGAGAGGGAGTGGGATGGAGAGTTAAAATGGCAAGCAACCAGAAGATCAGGGTCACGCTTGCGGACTGAACGGAGGTGTTCTGCAAAGCGATCATCCAATCTGCGTTTGGTCTCCCCAATGTAGAGGAGATCACATTGTGAGCAGTGAATACAGTATACTAAATTGAAAGAAGTACAAATAAATACGCTGTTTCACTTGGAAGGGGTGTTTGGGGCCCTGGATGGTGGGAAGGGAAGAGGTGAAAGGGCAGGTGTTGAATCTCCTGTGCTTGCATGGGAAGGTGCCGTGAGAAGGGGAGCCAGTGTTGGCAGTGATTGAAGAGTGGACCAGGGTGTCGCGGAGGGAACTGTCCCTTCGGAATGCTGAAAGGGGAGGGCAAGATGTGTTCGGTGGTGGCATCGTGCTGGAAGTGGCAGAAATGGCAGAGGATGATCCATTGAATGTGAAGGCTGGTGGAGTGTAAGGTGAGGACAAGGGGAACCCTAATGTGGTTCTGGAAGGGAGGGGAAGGGGTGAAAGCAGAAGTACGGGAAATGGGACATACACAGTTGAGGGCCCTGACAACCATGGTGGAGGGGAATCCTTGGTTGAGAGAAAAGGAAAATATATTGGAGGCATTGGTGTGGAAGGTGGCATCTTCAGAACAGATGCAATGGCGACGGTGATGGAGAAACTGGGAGAAAGGAATAGAGACTGTACAGGAGATGGGGTGGGAGGAAGTGTAATCAAGGTAGCTGTGGAATCAGTGGGCTTATAGTAGATATTGGTTGACAGCCTATCCCCAGAAATGGAGATAGAGAAGTCAAGGAAGGGAAGGGAAGAGTCAGAGATGAACTATGTGAAGGCGAACGTGGAAGTGGTTGAGGCAAATAGCTTAGATGCTTTCAAAAGGAAACTCGATGAGTACATGAGAGAGAAGGGAATAGAAAGATATGCTGAAAGGCTGAGATGAGGCAAATGGAATGGCACGAGACTCTGTGGAGTATAGTTGGGTCGAATGGCCTATTTCTGTGCTGTATATTCTATGTAATTCTATGTGTGAAGGCCAGACTAACCATTATGTTGGATGGTTCTTCATAATGTCCTGTCATGCTTTATGAGAGACTGCATGAAAGAATGCATGCCAGGGTAATCAGCAGCCCCTAAAGCTTTATTGGCCATACCCATCAAAATATCACCAACCATATTTGGAGGCATTCTTGTAACCACCTGGCAATGACTGCAGGGAAGTGCCATCACAGGGTAGGCAAAACCAGATGCAGATCTGTGCCATCTGCTGTACAGATAACTGTTGTTAATATGCACCATTAGGCTAGCACAACATGTGACAGAACCGATCAGTTGCAGCCGCATTCCTGCACATGCGGTTTATTTGCCTTCATTTTTGTCTGTAACATCTTAATTTTTTGACCCTTCAGCCTTGGCAAAAGTTACTGATAGGTTCAGATATCTTCTGAGCATTTCTGAAGGCTTTCAGAATTTTTGTTAGCCTAGAGTGACACGTGGGGCTAGAAATTCGGTACATTTGCGCCTCTCGTTTAACGGGGTGCAAACAACTTTTTGCCCAGGCATGATGCCGCAAACGACTCCCGCTAAATTCAGCGGGAGTTTAGCAGCGGCAGTAACTGATAGCGCCCCGCTCCGCTACGCAGGCAATGACGACGTCATCACCGTGCGCAGCGCCCCGTTTTCACTCCGCCTGCAAAATTGACCCCCTGAATCTGCGCCAGGCAATGACAGCGACTGATTCGGGGGTGGAACGGAGCGGCAGGAGGCTCGCGGGGCACTAAGTAAAGGGGAGGTGGTGGGCGGGGGAAAAAAAATCGGCCGACTTACTTGTCGCGGCCCATTGCGTCTTTGAATGTGGGGTCCGTGCCGTGATCTGGCAGCCCGGCACTCCTCTTGTGTGCTGGGCTGCTGGCACGGCACCCCGCTCCCCGGTGGTCCAGGTAGGGCCCCACAGAGTTGTGGGATTGGGCGCTCCCCTTTAATGAGGGGAGGAACCCTTCCAGGCGGCAGCGTTACGTGGCCCAGTGCGTAGCGCTGTAGAACACACCACCCCGATATTCGAGGTCAGCGCTCTAAGAAAGAAGTGGAGCGCTTGAATTAGTGCTCCACCTCCCTCTTGGGGCGCTAAAACTGAATTTAGCGATTGCCGGCGCTATTTTTTGCCGGGCGCTGAATTTAGCGCCCAGGCGATGTTAGCGACCCAAAATGGTCGATTGCAAATTTTTCCCCCCTTGGTTTTAATTGTTCCCATCCCTTTAAATGTCAGCTACATGTTCCAACCACTAATGTGCTCCTTACACTTGATCTGGTCTGCATGTGGATCTGTGTCTATTGATGCATATGCGCTGACCCAGTTTTACAATATGTTTTAGTACTGTTTAATGTAGTTTTTTTCTCCATTTTTATGGAAAAAAATAACGTTTTTATTTTTTTTCTTCTCAAAACTGCAGGCAATGTTTATGTGGAACCTAAAATAACCAAATAATGTTTGCTAATTCACCAGCAAGCTGACTGCAAATGAAGCATTTACAAGACTTCAGCAGAACAGAAAACGTTGAAAAAAAAACGTGAAAATGGAGCTCTTGCAATACAAACTTTCATGGTAATTCAGTGAGCACGAAGCCATTTGAATGCAAGCAGTAGGGTCCTGTGGAAGTTGAAATGTCAAATTAAAATGAATAATGGGGGTTAGTTTTGAGGCACTCCAAATGCAGTATTTCATGGTTGATGTGGTAAAAGGTTATTTTAGGTTTGGCATGTGCCAGCAGTAAATTTGCAACATGTGGACAGGCAACACTCTGTGGTACACATACTTGGACTATTTACCCGGTGAATGGTACTATTGGGCCGTCATACTTTGACAGTTTTCTTAAGGTATACCAGCTCCTTAAAGGCCTACAGTTGCACACAAACCTTCTCCCCATTTTCGGTGATGGCCCAATCCCAGGTGCTACATGAACACAGCAAATGGCCATAACATGCACTGACCTGAAACCAGAAATACAAGCAGGTTCAGGTCGGCTGCAGTCGGATTTCTTGAGCCATCAAATTGTGCGTGGAGGAATATTGGCTCGTATATATTTTAATATCTTTGCATTGGAGACTGGCAGTTACTTTATATGTATATTACTGTTAGTTTCTTCCTCAGGCTACAGAGGTAATGCAATACACTCAGCTATGTAAAAGGCATTAATATGTAGATAATTACTGCTACTGGTGTTCCTAAATGAAAGAACGTTTCACAGGTCATCCAGGGTGTTTGGTTATTGTGAAAGAGGGAGTTATTAGAGCCGTGCTTCTCAGTAAGTTTGTGATTTCTGTTATGATTTTTTTCTGTGTCTGTTACATGCTAGATTTTATTTTTAGTAATATATAATGTGGTAGGTGAGGAACTGTAGTGGAGAATTGTTTCTGCTGAAATGTGATTGAATCGAATCTTTTGCTAAAATGTGATTGGAAACTGAAACAGAGGAGAAAGTATTTGCGCGATATGTTCAGTGAATAACAAAAATGGAGAGTAACCAAAATAACCAATTAAAAGGGAGAAAAAATATAAACTAATCCATTGAGATAGGACACTTTTGATAAAGAAGAAAATCGAGAGATGGACTCAATGGTCACAATGTATACGACAGTCGTGACAGATACCTGGACAGTCCCCGGCCCCTTCTAGTAGTTGTTTTTGGAGGCATTGATGGCATCTTTGGTGATGTGTCTGCTTCTTCCATTAATGAGAAGTCGCACAACACCAGGTTATAGTCCAACAGATTTATTTAATTTTACAAGCTTTCGAAGCAGTTTGCTCCTTCGTCAGGTAAGTTAGCAATGAGAGAATCTCCCAGAATTCACAATTTAAACCCAGACAAAATCTATTCACATTATTCCCTACAACAAAGAGCATAGCCAAGACAATGAGATGTGTCCCAGGGGGTCCAACGTGTCAAACCACCTGCTGGCTGCATATCCTGTCAATTTGTGTTCTTGTGTTAGACTTTTTAAAAAAAAAACACCTGGGAAGACCGGCCATGATGTCAAGTCACGTTCTGTATCGTGACATGAACCCGATATCGCGATTGAGGCCATCCTCATGAGTGCGGAACTTGGCTATCTCCACATCATGTCTTCCATTAATGGTCTTGTGGGGGAAAAATTCAGTTGGTTGCGCCTCCCATTAGCACCTTAAGAGGGCGCTAATGGGGCGCAAAGCAACTAGCGCCCGGGCGTGGCGATGTTTGCGCCGCTCGCGAAATTAACTAGACATTTTGCAGCGGCGCTAAACACTACCGCCACGATCTCCTGCGCTGGCAGATTGTGACGACAGTCGAGTGCGCAATGCCCCGGTAGCGCCCCGGAGTGGATATTGAGTGGCGCCCCCTGCCTTACCGCCTGCCGCTAGCAACGACAGGTTGAGGGGAGCGTTTTGCAGTCAGGAAGGGACTGGGGGAGCGCTATTTAAAAGTGACCACTTCCTGCCTTTTTTTGTTGGTGACATTTTTGAACCACGCATCCTGAGAGAGAGAGAGAGAGAGACTTCTGGAGAGATTCAACGCTGTGTGAAGGAGTTTTGGTTACTGAGCAGCACTTTGCAGGTTTATTTTGATTTGCCCTTCCTTGTATCGATTTAGAAGAGATTGTGGGGGCTGTACTCTGAGCTCTTTCCCTGGTTCTCTCCATTTTCATTCCAGCAGATTTGGTGTACAGGTCTCTCCAGGCCGAGATTCAAGGCTGCAATGAGCAGGATGTGGATGGAAAGCAAGATCAACCATCCCCTTTAGGAACTGGCTGGCACCATTGTGTCTGTGTTCCATTGCTGACTGACATCACATGAGCTTCGCCAGCGCTCTGAGTTAGCGCCTCGCTCCTCGGCCTTTGCGCCTTAAGACAGATGTGTAGCACCTGATTTAGCGCTCCAATCACCTCCAGGGGCGAAAAAAGTCAAGTTTGCAGTTGGAGGCGATAATTAGCGCCAGGCGCTAATCTTTGCGCCCGGCCGATAATTGCGCCGCAAATGGGGCGATACTGAATTTCTCCTCCTGTATCTCTTCTTCATGGGTTTTCCTTTAATGTTGGTTTTCCATGCAGCTATTCCATGGGAAAGTTTTTCTCACTTTTTTCTGTAATTTCTTTTCAGTTTTTAAAAATTTTGTCTTGATACTATGCAGAAAGTATGGTGAGCGCACAACCTGCTCCTTGAGTGTCTCGTAAGCATCTGCTAGAAGATGGCAGAAGCCTCCCAGGTATGATTCATCCTTCTCCCGGGAGGCCCCAGAGTTGTTTGATGTAACTCATATCAGGATGTGAGCAACAACAACAACAACTTGCAATTATATAGTGCCTCTAATGCAGTAAAATGTCGTAAGGCGGCACAGGAGCCTTATCAGACAAAATTTGACACCGAGCCACATAAGAAGGAGGTTACAGAGATAGGAAGCGGCGAGGCCATGGAGGGATTTGAAAAACTTGGTCTTACAGGAGGATAGAGAGGCGGAGAGGTTTAGGGTGGGAATTACAGAGCTTAGGGCCTAGGCAGCTGAAGGTGGAGTGAAGAAATCAGGGATGCGAAAGAGAGCATAATTGGAGGAGCGCAGAGATCCCGAAGGGTGGAGGAGGTTACAGAGGTAGAAAGAGGCGAGGCCATGGAGGGATTTGAAAATGGATGAGAATTTTAAATTGCCAGACCGGGAGCGAATGTAGGTCAGCAAGCATAGGGGTGATGTGTGAACAAGACTTAGTGTGAATCAGAGTTTTGGATGAGCTCAAGTTTACGGAGGGTGCAAGGTGGGATGCCGGCCAGGAGAGCATTGGAATACTCGAGTCTAGAGGTAAAAAAAGGCATGAATGAGGGTTTTAGCAGCAGATGACCTGAGCACGGGGGGAGACGGTGTTACGGAGGTGGAAGTAGGCGTTCTTGGTGATGGAGAGGATATGGGGTGGGAAGCTGAGCTCAGGGTCAAATAAGACACCAATGTTGTGAAGAATCTGGCTCAGGTCAGCCAGTGGCCAGGGAGAGGGGTGGAATCAATGGCTTGGGAACAGAGTTTGTGGCGGGAACCGAAAACAATGGCTTCAGTCTTCCCAATATTTAATTGGAGGAAATTTCTGCTCATCCTATATGGGATGTCAGACAAGCAGTGTGACAAATCAGAGGCAATGGAGGGGTCGAGTGAAGTAGTGGTGAGGTAGAGCTGGGTGCTGTCAGCGTACATGTGGAAACTGATGTTGTGTTTTCAGATGATGTCGCCGAGGGGCAGCGTGTAGATGGTGGAGGGGTGGGGGGGGGGTGGGGCGGCGGATGGGGTTGCAAGAATTGATCCTTGGGGCACTCCAGAGGTATCGTTGCAGGAGCGGAAAGAGAAGCCATTGCAGGTGATTCTCTTGCTACGACTGGATAGATAGGAGTGGAACCAGGTAAGGGCAGTCCCACCCAGCTGGACAGTGGAAGTGAGGAGTTGGAACAGGATGAAATTTGAACCTACATGTATTATCACACAAACACTCGGTCTCACCCTGCTGCTTCTCTTCACGCCTAAAATGTCTTTACTGCTGTAATTGCATTTAAATAACATCTATGCCTAACATCTACTGTTAACACTTGATTAATACAATGCACAGTAATAGACTAAGCTGTTAGAGTAGTTTAGCTTAGGGGAGTTCTCCCCAGTATCCTGGCCAAATTTATCCCTTGGCAAACATTACTAAAACAGATTATCTGGTCATTATATTATTACTGTTTGTGGGACCTTGCTGTGCGCAAATTGGCTGCCGTGTTTCTTACTTTACAACAGTGACTACACTGCAAAAGAATTTAATTGGCTGTACAAAGCACTTTGGGATGTCCTGAGGTTGTGAAAGGCCCTATATAAATGCAAGTCTTTCTTTCTTTAGTAGGTTAACCTGATACAACAATTTTAATTTGATGAGATAGTTCATTTCAATTCACTCTGTAATTTTCCGGGGTAGTAGTGGGCGAGATCGGTGGCGGGTCAGGTGGGAAAGTTGTTATTTTTGACACCCCCCACGCACCTTTCCCCCCTGCACATCTGTCGTCGCGGAGCTGACCCGACCGGCAGCAGTGGGCAACCCAATTGAGATGATTAACAGCTAGTTATCAGACCCATAACAGGCTTTTTTAACTTACTTTTTAAATTTAACTGCATGGCCACAGGAACCACGCTGCTCGGGAAGCACGTCTGTCAACCTGAGGCGGGAGATCCATGGCCATTGTTCCAGCTGATTACTTGACAGCATCAAATGTACAGTAAAAGCTCCCACCTGACAGATGATCAATTTCTTCAGGCAGAAGCTGTTTCTCAGTCCATTTCCAGCACAGATTCTGCAGGCTGCAAGTCTTTCCAACAAAGTCTCCATCAAGTCTCACCTTATTGGAAGAACTCTCTCACCATTGACAGAATGCTTCTGCCATCTGTACTTCACCTGCCAAATGGGATAGATTCAGAACAGATTTAGCAGCTCAAAACTGGCCACCCATGAGGCGCTGTGGGCCATCAGCAGCAGCAGAATTGTATTCCACCACAATCTGTAACCTCATAGCCCGGCATATCCCTCACTCTACTATTACTACCAAGCCAGGGGACCAACTCTGGTTCAATAAGGAGTGTAGAAGAGCATGCCAGGAGCAGCACCAGACGTACTGAAAAATGCGGTGCCAACCTGGGGAAGCTGCAACACAGGACTAGATGCATTCTAAAAAGCAGAATCAGCATGCTATAGACAGAGCTAAGCGATCCCACAATCAACGGATCAGATCAAAGCTCTGCAGTCCTGCCACATCCAGTCGTGAATGGTGGTGGACCATTAAACAACTAACGGGAGGAGGAGGCTCCATGAATATCCCCATCCTCAATGATGGTGGAGCCCAGCACATGAGTGCAAAAGACAAAGTTGAAGCATTTGCAACCATCTTCAGCCAGAAGTGCTGAGTGGATGATCCATATCGGCCTACTCCTGAGGTCCCCACCATCACAGAAGCCAGTCTTCAGTCAATTCGATTCACTCCACGTGATATCAAGAAACGGCTGAGTGCACTGGATACAGCAAAGGGTATGGGCCCCGACAACATCCCGGCTGTCGTGCTGAAGACTTGCGCTCCAGAACTAGCCACGCCTCTAGCCAGGTTGTTCCAGTACAGCTACAACACTGGCATCTATCCGACAATATGGAAAACTGCCCAGGTATGTGCTGTCCACAAAAAGTAGGACAATTCCAATCTGGCCAATTACCGTTCCATCAGTCTATTCTCAATCATCAGCAAAGTGATAGAAGGTGTCGTCGACAGTGCTATCAAGCAGAACTTACTCACAAATAATGCCCAGTTTGGGTTCCGCCAGGACAACGCGGCTCCAGACCTCATTACAGCCTTGGTCCAAACAGGGATAAAAGAGCTGAATTCCAGAGGTGAGGTGAGAGTGACTGCCCTTGACATCAAGGCAGCATTTGACCGAGTGTGGCATCAAGGAGCCCTTGTAAAACTGAAGTAAATGGGAATCAGGGGGGAAAACTCTCCACTGGCTGTAGTCATACCTAGCACAAAGGAAGATGGTTGTGGTGGTTGGAGGTCAAACATCACAGCCCCAGGACATCGCTGCAGGAGTTCCTCAGGGCAGTGTCCTAGGCCCAACCATCTTCAACTGCTTCATCAATGACTTTCCCTCCATCATAAGGTCAGAAGTGGGGATGTTCGCTGATGACTGCACAGTGTTCAGTGCCATTCACAACTCCTCAGATAATGAAGCAGTCTATTGCCGGTATGCAGCAAGACCTGGACGACATTCAGGCTTAGGCTGATAAGTGGCAGGTAACATTTGTGCCACACAAGTGCCAGGCAATGACTATCTCCAATAAGCGAGCGTCTAACCGCCCCTTGACATTCAACAGCATTACCATCACTGAATCCCCCACCATCAATATCCTGGGGGTCACCATTGACCAGAAACTTAACTGGACCAGCCACATAAATACTGTGGCAACAAGAGCAGGTCAGAGGCTAGGTATTCTGCGGTGCGTGTCTCACCTCCTGACTCCCCAAAGCCTTTCCACCATCTACAAGGCACAAGTCAGGAGTGTGATGGAATACTCCCCACTTAGATGGATGAGTGCAGCTCCAACAACACTCAAGAAGCTCGACACCATCCAAGATAAAGCAATCCGCTTGATTGCCACCCCATCCACCATCTTAAACATTCACTCCCTCCACCACCGGCGTACCGTGGCTGCAGTGTGTACCATCTACAAAATGCACTGCAACAACTTGCCACGGCTTCTTCGGCAGCACCTCCCAAATCTCTACCATCTAGAAGGACAAGGGCAGCAGATGCATGGGAACACCACCACCTCCAAGTTCTCCTCCAAGTCACACACTATCCTGACTTGGAAGTATATCGCCGTTCCTTCATTGTCGCTGGGTCAAAATCCTGGAACTCCCTCCCTAACAGCACTGTGGGAGTACCTTCACCACACGGACTGCAGCGGTTCAAGAAGGCGGCTCACCACCATCTTCTCAAAGGCAACTAGGGATGGGCAATAAATGCTGGCCTTGCCAGTGACGTGCACATCCCATGAACAAATAAAAGAAAAACCTGCCATCTATTCCAGCAACATGGGTGCCCTTTATACTTTCTCACCTTGGTCCTCAGAATCGGACCACGATGAGCCCCAACACCAGCTGCACCAGCAGCACCAGCAACAATAACAATCTTTTCCGCAATCACCTGATACTGCAAAGGAGGCCAGGGATGGCCTCACCATGGCCAGGTTTAGTTAACTTTACGCTGTACACCCATATGGCTGCCACATGATGCGCCAGGTTGCCACCATCCCATACCAACACCATAAAGCATCCCTACAATGCCCAAGCCATTGTTTTCACACTCATCACCATTGCAGGGAGGTACTATTGCGTCTCACCATTCACTGCAACTCACTAAGCCACTTTCAAAGGTGCACACAAATCTGTCCAAGAACACAAAGTGTTGAAAATAAAGATTTTTATGTTTGACACCACATTAACAGAAACTTTACATAAACATTGGATAAAACAACAACAACAACAACCACCTGTATTTATATAGCACCTTTAACGTAGTAAAATGTCCCAAGATGCTGCTCAGGAGTATTGTAAGACAAAAAATTTGACATTGAGCCACATAAGGATAAATTAGGGCAGGTGACCAAAAGCTTGGTCAAAGAGGTAGGTTTTAAGGAGCGTCTTAAAGGAGGAAAGAGAGGTAGCAAGGTGGAGAGGGTTAGGGAGGGAATTCCAGAGCTTAGGGCCGAGGCAACAGTAGGCATGGCCACCAAAGCTTGAGCGATTATAATCAGGGATACTCAAGAGGGCAGAATTAGAGGAGCGCAGATATCTCGGGTGGTTGTGGAGCTGAAGGAGATTATAGAGACAGGGAGGGGCGACGCCATAGACGGCAACACCCTTGTGTGTTGTTAGTTGGTATGATTGCACTAAGATGAGGGTGAGTATGATGGGTGGCTAGTGAGATAGGGATGTGATAATGCAGATAGAGAGGGATGGGTGGAGGTGCAAGGTAAGTTGGTGTGAGTCTCTTCCGCCCATCGGAAGGGAAGAGGACCTCCCTCTGTGCTATGATGCCCTCCATAAGCATATGGAGGGAGTCATCGGAGAACCTGGGTGCAGCCCTTGGCCTCTGTGCAGTCATTGTCAGTGTTTGCAGCACTCCAATGCTGTAGTACACTGACAGCACTATGTTAGATTAAACGTCAAATCTTATGTGGCCATGGTCCCTTCTAAGATCCCGGCTGAAAACGCCTCATGAATGACGTCACCAGACCCGCTCCATTTAATTGGGTCGAGTAATGTGCTGGACGGGCTTAATAGGCCCTATTAAGGGAAAGTCATTTTCAGCAGTGTGATGGAGCCAGCAGCGGGGTTGCAACCCGTCATCGCCCCCACCCGCACTGGACCGGCCGAGGTAGGCAAAATTCCGGCCTCAGTTTCTGTAATTTCTTTATCATTTTACTTCTGTTCAGACCAGATGGTGTTAGCCATTTTGTGCCAATGTTGGCTTTAACTTTAGATCTTTTCACCCTCAGGTAACCCCTGTAGAAATTGTTAGAAATGTGAGATTTTATTGTCACTATCATTTTAACAGGTGGTATCTTGATATTTGAAGAGTCTGAAATTGCATTCAAAGCCCTTAAGGTTTTGGAGATATCAAAGCAGCTGTGTAGTAATTCTGGGCAAGTAAATATTACTGATTATTAAGGAGTACAGGATGGTTGATTAGCAGGTGATGTTGGGAAACTATGCACAGATATGTGATTGGTGTGCCATTTTTGGTACAGAGAAAATAAAATTATATAGGGTACAATGAAACATCGTGATTTTAAAGAAATATATAGTACCTAGCCAATGTCCAGAAACAAATAGTAATTAAATGAAAGAAGCTTGCAGTACTGACATTACTGAATGACCATGAAGCTGAAATAACAATAGAATATAAATATATATATTAATAAAGTGTTGTCGGTGTAAGTAGCTCGTATGATGGCAATAAACATTAGTATTATTATATTTACTCTTTCTATATTACTTTTGCTGTTTTTCCCAACTTATTCCAAGTTAAATTTCTTCAATTATTTTTCTTATTTTTTTTGACTGTTTCTATTTTATTGAGTGTTTTCTCTTCAATATTTTTCAAGCCCAAGATGTGATTACTTTTTCGTTAGTTTTTAAAAAAAAATAGCTTTATTATCCTATATAAATACAAGTTGTTGTTGTTGTTGTTTGTTCATACAGTACAAATTGATACAGAAGGCTCAAAGAGCCCAATAAGAAGTTAACAGAAACACAAGGCATGTGTTGGGAGAATCTAGACTAAATTATTAGAGATGGCTCGACAGAACGAGAGATGAAAACTGAGTGGAAGTCATGAAAATAGGGAAGAGGAGCAGAGAGATGGAGTTATGCTATTATACTGGCACTCTTTTGTTAATGCAAAATGGTTTTGGGTATCTATCAGTACAAAAATGGCAGACGAACTGGGCGTCATGTCTCAATATGACCTCTGAGTGCACTGAAGCCAAATAATGTGAGACATTCCGCTAGGAAACAAAGGTCATGGATTTAGACTTTTGTCAGATTGATCAAAAGCACTTTTGCTGAGGGGAAAGCAGATCTATTGTCTTCGGTTGAAGCTGGTGTTATCTGAGACCACCTCATGTTTTTTATTTGAGTCTCCAGTGTTTGCCTGCATTCTCTTCATCTCCGTTATCTATACAATGCAGACTGACTACATGTTTGACATAGAAGATTGAGGGACTATGTGGAGGCATCTTCAGGGTCTTCATTATCAACCTAAAAACAATTAGAGTAATGAAAAGAAGCAAACACTTCTTACAAATTTCAAATTCATTAATATTTACATCATGGCATTAATATTCTTTAAAAATACCAGCTGCTAAAAAAATTCCCCCAGAGAACACAACATTGCTAAGCTTGAAGAATCTTTCATTGATCAAAACCAAAAAGTCAAAGAGTTTGAGGCAATGATTTAAATATTAATCACTAGCTATTTAAGTTATTTAACAAACAGCTCATTAGGGGTCTTTTATGAAACCATAGTATTTCATGCACAGTGAGCCTGATAAAATTGTTGTTGTACATTGTGCTGACTGGTTCAATATCTTTCTTTCTTCCTCTTCGTGTTCAAAGCACTGTGTGCAACTACAGTAAAAAAAAAATTCCCTTCCCACAAAGATACAGCCAATGAATCACTCCAATCTTCTCTTGTATAATGCCATCCAAGCAAGTACAGCCTGGCCAACACATTCACTGTCCTGTATTCCCTTTCTGCCCGTTTAGTATATCATTGTCCCACTGTAAACATATATGTTATAGAATCATAGAATTTTCAAGCATTAAAGGAAGCCATTCAACCCATTGCACCTGTACCAGCTCTCTGAAAGGCAAACATAGGGCTGGATTTTCTCAATGGAGACATGCTGGAGGTGGGACTTCTGGTTTCCGGGTTTCAGTCCCGCCCCCCGTGACATCTGACCAACCCACACTATTTTCCCTTGATTGACTTTGTTAAGCCTGCCCTGCAGGCTTACCGGCCAATTAAGGGAAAGCCGGTGACAGATGACGTCAGCGTATGATGCTTCATCTGTCGAAAATTTTTTGACAGATGAATTGTCAGCGTTTGACAGCTTTGAGAAGCTGTCAAACACTGACAATCTCTGTTCTAAGGTGAGCCCTTGCACAGAAGGCTCACCAAGACCTCTCTCCTCCACAGGAAGTAGATGGCTGCTGCACCTAAGAATGCAGCAACCATTCTGTCATCTCTGCCGTTGAGATGAGGCACCTCCGGATCCTCAAAGGTTGAAGCCTGCAGAAAGAAGCAAAGGTAAGGAAACTTTTTCCAACACTTTTCACTCACCTCTCATACTTACCTGTCCACACTTGCACCCATCACACACCTCTACAGCTGACATTTCGACCCCTCTCACCCCTGCAGACCCACTGCTCGCCTCGCTGACCCTGGCGAGGTTTGCAGCCGTCGGGAAGCCCGCAATTGCAAGCGTAAAATGGGACAAAGCCTCAAAACAGGCAGTTAATTAGCTCTAATCCCCTTCCCGCCTCGAGGAGACAGGTCCCTGCGCGACTCGGGGACCCGCCTCCCAGGAAGATGGCACAGAGGCGGGTTGGGAGCGGGGTCGGTACCCGCTCCCAGTTTCTGCCATTTTCCTGGCAGTCCCACCTCCATACCCGCCTCCCCAGGGCTGGGAAAATTCCCCTCATACTGTCCGAGGTGTTGTTGGAGCTGTAGATGTCCTGTCCTCATGAATTAGTCCTCCTTATCCAATACATGTAGTACTATGGGAAGAACTAAAAGGATTCCCATCCTGCCAACTTTGTTAGCTGCAACTTGAACTGCAGTATTTGTACCCCATACTGCATTAAAGCATGTCTTAGCTAATTGTAGCCTTTCAGCAAAATGACAACAACGCAGAGGGTGAAAAACTATGCCGAATGTTCAATGCACAAGCAGAGAAATGCTCAATGTCCAAAAAAACTAGTCATCAAAAACTTTCCAAATAACAACAGCAACCTTGCTGTAAGAGACACTCCAAAGCAGGCCAGGCCTGTTTCCCTGTCATGTGCCCATTTTATACAGGCAAGCAGAGCACCGGGGGCAGAGTCTCACCAGAAGTCGTGAAATTCTGAATGAGATGTTTCGCATAAGTTTAGAATTTAATGTGCTTGCAGATTGGATGGAGCCTTGCAAAATGGGTCTTATGTCTTCTGTGCCTCCTGTGCACTTTAGTTTGCATCTTTTGCTTCCTTTCTCCTGGGACATATTGACATTTGCATTTATAAATAAATATGTTCTGGCTGCTATGAAATTGGTGCGTTTGTGTCATTAGCAGTCATTTGCAAGCTATTTTTGCTTGACTTGCACTTATTGTTTTAGATTTTGCAAATTTACCAAATCTTAGCTAAAAATACCCAACTGCAAAATAGGTCATTTTCCTACATTATGTGTGAGTACAGTGGAAAAACTAAAAGCTGTTTTTCTTTTCTCAAAATTTGTCCCTTAGACTTAAAGCTTCAGTATTTATGTACAGAATGCTTTTAATATAAAGTTTGCACACATTTTAAGAGCTGGGGAATGGAGCGCCTTCCATTTCTGGCAGCCAATGACAGTATCAAACATTCACAGCTCAGATATATCAATGTGCTGTAACCCACTACCACACAGGTGTGACATTTTTTTTATTTCAAAAACTAGCGATCCTTGGTCCTCTCTGAGTGATACTGCTAATTTAGTCCCAGTCTTGCTCTGTGTGCCCATGTCCTCTTGGAACTAAATTTCATGTAAGGATCCTTACAGCGTCTGAGTCCTCTGCAGCAGCGCTAGTACATGATTTCACCCCTGGTGAACTGTCACCTGTGGCGTTCTATCCCCCTGCCGTAGCTCCTGCACACTTGTAGCCGGTGATTCACCATGTGAAAACCAACCCTCTAAAATACGCATGGTGCCAATCTCAGAGCTAATGCTTGCTAGGGTCAGATCAAGTGATGGTGGATCTTCAGGAAGGCTGGCCTCTTCTTCCTGAAGTGGCAGAGGTGTGTCAACATTTTCAGCACATGAAATGAAAGAGAGGGACAATGGTTACCTTTTGGTGTGAAGGGAGAGCAGAGGAAGAAGTGGTTGCAGTTTGTCATGCAGTATGTAGGGTGAGATAGAAGAAGGGAAAAAGAGGAAAATAAATTGCAGGGCTACGGGAAAAGGGCAGGGGAGTGGGACCAGCTGAATGCTCTTGCAGAGAGCCTGCACGGGCTCAACTGGCCGAATGGCCTCCTCTGCGCTGTAACCATTCTATGATTCTATGATTCTAGGTGAGAAGAAACCCTCAACGACGTTCTCTCCAGCGATACCACTTGCCATGGCTATGACTCTCCCCCTGCCCGTGATGTCCAGCACACCTTTTTCCACATGGGACGTGCAGAGAAAGTGCAAGGCAGTCACGGCTTCCTCCAGTCGCTGCCTCCTGCTGCAAATTGTGCACGACCACAATTTCTTTTCTGCCCCAAACAGGAATGCAGCCAATGAATAGCTCTGGCTGCAAACCTGAGTCATAATAATGAGCTGGCAGTACCAATTTCAAGTGGTCCCTGCGACCACGTGAACAAAGGTGTGCAGTGTGTGTCCCGTCCCTGCACGCCTTGTTTTTGGGCGCGATTGAATTTCTAGGCCTTTACATCTACACTGCACCTTTTCCTTCCTTTAATGGCATGCCAAAAATTCCAACTGATGCCTACTAATGTCAGCTTGGTTCAGTGTTAGCAGAAAACTGTGGGTTCAGTCTAGGACATAAGTAATTAATCTAGGCTTATGTTTCATTGTAGTACTGAGTGAATGCTGTATTATTGGAGGTGGTGTTTTTTGGATGAGCTATTAAACTGAGGCCCTATCTGTCCATTCTGGTTGATATAAAAGATCTTATGGCATTTTTCTGAGGAAGAGCAGGGACTTCTCTTGTTGTCCTGGCCAATATTCCTCCCTTAACCAACATCTTCTAAACAGATTAACATGTCATTTATTTCATTGCTGTGTGGAAAATAGCGGCTGCATTTACCTAGAAAATATCAGTGATAAAGTTCATAATTTCAGAACTAATTAATTGACTGTGAAGAGCTTTGGGATGTCATGAGGATGTGGAAGTGTACACGTTGAACTGTTTTTGTATTCTTTGCCACTAGACACTCATCCCTCAACCAGCATCACTAATACAAATTATCTGGTAATTTAGCCCATTGCTGCTTCTAGGACCTTGCTGTGTGCAAATTGGCTACATTACAACAGTGACTACACTTCAATAAAAAATACGTAGGGTGCGATCGTCCCGGCACGGGACGGCTACCCGCCTCCTGGGAAGATGACATGGAGGCGGGTATGGAGGCGGGACTGCCGGGAAAATGGCAGAATCTGGGGCCGGGTGCCCAACCCGCCTCCATGCCATCTTCCCAGGAGGCGGGTAGCCGTCCCGTGCCGGGTCCCGTCTCCTTGGAGGCGGGAAGGGATTAAAGCCTATTAACTGCCTGTTAACAGATTTTTTGACAGATGAAACGTCATACGTTGACGTTCTCTGCAACTGGTTTTCTCTTAATTGGCCTGCTAAGCCCGCTGGGCGGGCTTAACAAGGTCAATCAAGGGAAAATAGCGTGAGTTGGTCAGAAGTTGTTGGAGGCGGGACTGAAACCCGACAAGTGGGAGTCCCGCCTCCAAAAGCTCCCCATTGGAAAAATCACCCCCAGAATTTCTGTGAAATGCTTTGGGATACCCTAAGGTCATAAAAATGTTATATAAATGCAAGTTATTCCTTTCTTATGAAACATCTGCACCTGAAACATTAGCCCATCTTTTCACTTTATCAATGCTGACAGGCTTGTTGTACATTTACAGCATTTTCTATTTTTTATTCCAGTGTTTACAATTTTTTTCTTTTAATCAATCCTTAAGAGTAATAGATGCAAAATTTCCCCAGTGGTGGTCACAATCTCCTGCCATTACTTTAGTGGGAGAATCAGTTAAATCCTGGAGAAGCGACGTAAACGGCTGTTTACTCTGTTTTTTCTGGGATTCCTCCGATCTCCTGCTGAAGTTAAGGTGGGAGATCGGGACAACACCAATGGGAAAGCCTTTGTGCTTTAAAAAATATATATTGAATATTAGGTGGGAGGGATAGGAACTGACGTCTTCATTTTTGCTTCCATTCATTCTATGTTCTGATGGATGAAAATGGTAGCTGGGCATCTACAACAGCAGCGAGGGTGCTACAGTTGGCCTCAAGTCCCCTTGGGCTAGAAAGGAAAAATACAACCATGGTTGCTATACGTGATGTCTACTGGAAAGGTCCATGCACGTAGCGATTAGATGAAACCAGAATTTACCTTGGCTGCGACACCTCCACTTTAATACAGTAGTTAACTTAAGTATGAGAGGAAAAGAAATACTGATAAACAAGTCAGACCTCTTCAAATCAATTCTTATTTATCAAAGACAAAAGGGAACTCTAAGCTTGTGGAGTAAACATGAAGCATGTATTGACAGCACTACAAATTCTATGTGATTTGAAAATCAAGTATAATTTGAGCTTAATGGATTTTTCTCTTTTTTTTTGTAATGGCCTACTTTCTACTTGTTGCTAGTTTTCCTAGTTTGTTAACTCCCCCAGTGGCTCACCAAGTTTATCTAGTATGTGGTGAGCCACATTATCAAGAAAAATCCAGATTGAATACTCGTATGAATGAGCTGATTTGAGCTGCGATGGCAGTGGAAGCAATACAAGTGGCCTCAGCACTACTTGGTCAGGGAGGTGGAAAAATATCAAGCAGGGTTCACGCTCCTGATTACAATCACGTCAAACAAATGGAACTACATCGAAGCACACAGTACTTGTCAAATCATTGTGTGAATAGGGTGTTGATAGATGAAGTTTAAGGACTGATTGAAACATCCACGTTCCTGCAAAATTTGAAATTTAGCTGCACGGATTTCTTTGCCAAAGACATTGTTACAACGTTATTTTCAGCAGAATTATTCATTTTATAATTACTCACTGTCATAATGTAATGGACAAAAATCAGATTTTAATTATTTACCCCATGAGACTGTTGGCTTTAAACAAAATGCTAACCAGAAACTAAAAACGTTAGGATGGAATATGTACATGGTAATCCCAATCAATGGTAACCATTCCTTGGGATCTTTTACATCATAAAGTCTGTACATATGCCAAACCCGTAGGGTTAGGCAGATTAAACACCGAGATGAAATGACCAGTAATTTAAAAGTAACTATGTCGTACAATGGGTTAACACACTGTCCTTTTATTACTAGGACCTGCCTATCAATCCAGCTGAGACTTACAGTTTCCATCAGAGGCCATAAGGATGGATGAAACTTCTAAAATTGGAGTAGAGTACATTGTCAGCAAAGAGGAAGCTTGACTTTATGAGGCAAAAAAGCAGTTCGGCTCCTTATGGTAATAGCCAGGTACTGCTCTGAAAATCCTGGCCCCCTGCGAAGGCACCTGTGACAGTAATGTTGAAAGTGGTGCAGGTGCCCAGTTCCCCCATGCAAATGACCTTGACTCCAGGATTTGAGATGAAGGCAGGCTGCAGCCGACTGGTGGCGAGCAGTCCTAGTGTGCCTCATGTCTGGAGGCAGGGCAGAGCAGGGTTCCAGACATTTCAGGCCCAAAGGGGTAGAAATTGGACCTCGGTGCGCCCATTTTATGGGTGTAAAATGAGCGCAACGATGCCCAATTTAGAGAACCAACATCCTGGGCCCCAAGGACGCCTGAAAAAGTCTGACCTGAAATTGGGTCGTGGCATTTTTCAGGCTTGCCTGGCAGTGGCTCAAATCAGACGTTAGGTCCTTAAATATGCGAACTGAAGGGTCTAACGTATGTTTTAAGTTCCCTCACTGAAATTGGGCGACGATGAGCAGTGCAAGCATTGGGCCTGTCCCACTCAGTGACTTTCAGTGCCGCCTCCAAATAAAAGAAAAGAAACTAAAAGAAAGGTTTTTTTTTAATGCACCTTTTTACCAAAACTTTCCTGTGGAGCCAGAGGAGCAGGAGCCCTTCCCCGCCTCCAAAGTCATCACATTCACCTCCCCACCATTGCCCATTTTAAAACCCCTGATGGCACTCCAAGCATGGTGCCCGCTCTCTGCCCGAAAACGCTCTTAAAACAATTTCTATCTCAGTCTTCAGTTGAGGCGGAGAGGAGGAGAGAGTTGCCAAAAAGAAATTTTTGGATTGGCGAAGGCATATTTTAGTCTCATTGAAAAAAAAGCTTTGAAGTATAGTAGAAGAAGACTAAAGAGAGGGAGAATTATTAACTACCCCAGAAAAAGCAGCATGAAGATTAAGCTTTGGGATAGCCAGAAATAACAAGAGATAAAAACAGAAGGGAGACAGCATTCATGATGAATTATTTCTATTTCTGCCTTTATCTCTTTCTTTTGATCCTCTTCAATAAGTTCAGTGGGCTTCCTTTTTACCACCTGCATTCACATTATCCACATTTGACTCGCTATATGAAAATAAATCTACACAATTTATTGGGCCTGACATAAACTGGAAAGAAAAAGCTGAAATCAAACAACTTTATTTTTCTTATTAATGTTTTGCAAATAAATGCCATTCAAATCATGTTTTCAAGTGTTTCTTTTTTTCTAAGGATTTAACTAACTAGGGCATGTCTAAATTTCAGGATTTTCTGTGATTTTGACCTTTCCATTTCTGTTCACTTAACAGCCATATTAAATTGATTCAAATGCCAAACAGTCCAAAGCATATTTGAAGGTCACGGTACACTCTGAGCAAGTTCTAGCAGTCTTTACAACTACACTGGAAATATAGTATGAAATACAGCCGTTTTGGTTCAGCTGCTTAAAGAGCAAAGGATTGATCCCTGGGCAGGTTGATAATCATGCACTACTTCAGACTGTACCTGGGAGCAGGTACCCTCGCTGCTTTGTTCCCTTTCCAGTTCAGGGATATTAAGGCCCATTGTAGCTGCTGTCATGACTGAGTCAACTAACTTAGCACAGATGGTTATGGGTTCACAGCCCCAATCCAAGACTTGAACACCGCGATTTTCTTTACTTCAGTGGGTCTGGGGCAGGCGACGTCGGTGTGTGAAGCAATAAGCCATATAACCTATTCAGAAAAATACACCATTCTATGAACGAATTCTGGCCTTATTAAAACATGACAAACTGGGTCTGGAAATCTAGAAACCTAACTGAAAAAGCTGTGATAGCATTCTGGCTATAGAGATAAGATAGTTGTTGACACTGAATCAATAACCTTATTGATACAGAAGGTTAAAGGCTCCTGACAGACTGACCTTTGGGAACAAGACAATAGTTCACCCTGATTAAGGTATTCTAATTTACACTTCGTAAAGAAGCACAAACATCTGCCTTCATAAAAATGACATCAAGTAAAAAACGCACCAGCTGTTACACCGTTTTTTATGGTAAACTTAGAACACCTAGAGATGAGACACGATTCTTTAATGCTACCAGCTGAGGTAACTGTAAGAATTGCAGGGGTCAGCAGAAAAATGACGAGAGATAATTAGCTTACATCAGCAGAAAACCTTAAAGGAATTACTACTGGAAAAGGGTATAAATATTGAACTCTCAAATGGGATAGTAGACTCGCTGTAAAGGGGCAAAGCGATTCTTGGCTTCAGAGGCGGCTCTGTAAGTCTACAACTCTTTGTACCTCGGGGATCAAAGGTATTGTATTTGATTTTGGTGGATATCCTGAATAAACTTTAAGAACTGTAAAACTGTAGCAAAGTTAAGATTTGAGAGTAAGGATCTCTGATAATAAGATTGTAAGCTTTCTCTTTTTGGAACTGTTAATGTTGCGATTGACTCACCAACTGTAAATTACATGTCGGTTCTTTAATAAATCTATATATTTTTAGAATTGTCTCACATAAGACTTCTGTATCAAACTTGCGAACTCAATCTCTGTACATGCTTTGGTGAGGAGTTGCAGAATTCTGGGGGAGTTTTCCGGACCCTCATAATATCCGGAACGTTACAGTCTAGTTAAACTTATTAAAAGTGCTATCTGGAGGACGGTAACATTTTCAGGTTGTTTCTTTCCTTTAGGGAGAGATAGTCCGGACCTTTAGATCCAATTAAGCGTCTTTAGGATTCGGTTACCTCAAACTTTAGTTGAAAGTGAACGTCTGAGGAATACGCCTGATCTGGGGTAGCCCTAAAGGGTTAGGACTAGTAAATATCCCTTCAGGTGGCAGGTCCCAACCCCGCTGCTGGCTCCAGCCCGCTGTCTGAAATGAATTTCCCTGGGGCTTGTTATGCCCGCCCAGCATATTTCCCGGCCAATTAGAGGAAGCGGGTCTGGTGACGTCACTTGAAGACGCGTCATCAGCCAGTTTCCTTAAAGGGACCATGTCCAAATTTATTTTGACATTTGTGCTGTCAGTGTTCTACAGCACTGAGGTGCTGCAAACACTGACAAGCACTGCACAAAGACACAGGGCTGCACCCAGGCTCTCCCACATCTCCCTCCATATGCTTATAGGGAGTCACAGCACGCAGGGAGTTCCTCTTCCCTTCCCATGGGTGGAAGAGACCTTCCCAAGAGATCAACACAGCCTGGTTGCACATTGCACAGGAGGGCACAAGCAGAGATGTGGTCAGGAGGACCTGGGTGCAGTGCCGCAAACGTTTCAATTATCTCAGTAGATCGCAAAACGTTAGTACAAAGCCACACTCAACCTCATCCTGCTGTGCCTCTCATCACTTCCCCATCACTCTGCCTTCCCTACCTGCACATCCTTACTCACACCAACTTACCTTGCACCTCCACCCATCCCTCTCTCTCTATCTATATTATCACATCCCCATCTCACTAGCCACCCCTCATACTCACCCTCATCCTCGTCCAATTATACCAACTAACAACACACAAGGGTAGCCACTTGAGTGTTTTATGCAATGTCCATGTAAAGTTTCTGTTAATGTGGTGTCAAACATTGTAACCTTTATTTTCAACACTTTCCGTTCTTGGACAGATTTGTGTGCACCTTTGGAAGTGGCTTAGTGAGTTGCAGTGAATGGTGAGACATAACGGTAGCCCCCGCAATGGTGATGAGTGTGAAAGGAATGGCTTGGGCATTGTAGGGATGCTTTATGGTGTTGGTGTGGGGTGGTGCCAACCTGGCGCATCATGTGGCAACCAGGGTGTACAGCATCAAGTGAAGTAAATCTGGCCATGGTGAGGCCATCCCTGGCCTCCCGGACAACAATGTGGTTGGGTGCTGATGCCCTCTGTCCTGTGCAGCATTAGGTGATTGCGGAGAAGGTTGGTGTTGTTGTTGATGTTGCTGGTGTGCCTGGTGTTGCTGGTGTTGGGGCTGATTGTGGTGGGATTCTGAGGACCAAGGTGAGAGAGTATAAAGGGCACCCATGCTGATGGAGTAGATGGCAGGTGAATTTGAGATGACAGAAGTGATCTGTCAATTATGAGAGAGGTAATGAGGTCAGACTGGATGGAGGCTTGTGTAAAGACTTGCAGCATGGTGAATCTGTTATGGAAATGCAGTGAGGAAGAGCTTGTGGCTGAAGGAAGATATCTTTGTAAGGTGGGAGCTTTTACTTGACACTTGAAGCTGTCAACTCATCAGCTGCTTCAATGGCAACTGACCTCCCGCCTCAGCTTCACAGATCTAGCAACAGCGTGAAACCCGTGGACGAGCTGTCAAAATCAAAAGGTAAGTCTAAAACCATTATTAAATGGCTGTAAACAAGCCACTAATCATTTAAATTGGCTCCCCTGCCAGCGCTGGCAGACCTGACATCGGGAAAGGCCAGTGTGCGCGATTTGACAGTGGGTTCCCAACCTGCTGTCAATCAATTCACATTTAACTGCCGACCCGCCACTGATCCCGTCCGCTGAGCACTGGCAAAATTCCGGCCATACTTCAATGCAGTACTGAGGGAGTGCTGCATTGTCAGAGGCACTGGGGGCTAAATTGGAGAGGCTCCGATAATGAGTGCGGGGATCGCAATGCGCGATTAACCTGCGCCCATTGTTTGAAATTAATATAGCACGCCATCTTTGTGCTGCCTGCTAATTAGCATGATTTCTGAGTGCAGCCAGTGCTTACCGTACTATTCATTGGCTACACGCATCAGCAGGGAGTGCAAAATCTTAACTTCCTAGCACTTCTCAAAGCCAGCTTCCACCTCTTAAAGGGGAGGTGCTTTATGGTTGGTGCAGGTGCTCGGAGTTGTGCAGGAAGTGATTCTGACCTGGGAAACAGTAAAAAATGGCACAACATGGGAGACAGCGGGCTCCAGGTTTTTCCGACACTGCACTGGAGTTCTTGGTGCAGAAAGTGGAAAGGAAGAGAGATATCCTGTATTCACAGGGGGCCAGAAGGCCCTCCAGACACACGGTCAAAATGCAGTGGGAGTGGATAGCCGTGGAGGTCAATGCCAGGAATCTAGCCCCGAGGACCTGGATGCAGTGCAGCAAGAAGTTCAATGACCTCACACCAGTGGGCAAGATCAGTGAGTGCTTCTTCAAATGTCATATCCCACCAACTGCACCACTAGCCTCACATACTGCTCAATTCACCATACCCCATCACTCACCTACCAACAATCTCTATCAATCAGGACTCATACCTAACATTCATATGCTCCACCCCACCCTCACACATTTAGCATTGCATCAAGCCTCGCACCTACATCTCACAGCTTGCACACACTGCCAGATATTCCACCATGACAGCCACATCACCCAAACAGATTTCACAATACTCACTAACACACTTCCCTCTCTCTTGCAGGACAATGTGGCACATAACCGTAGACAACAGGAACTAACTGGAGGGGGAAAGGCACGTCTGCATTTCCTAACCCCCATGCAGAGGACGGTGCTGACCACTATCAGAAGGGTCATTGCTGAGCCCATGATCAGCAGCGGGGCTGAAACCATTGAAGATGATGGTATCCTAATACCTAATCCTCCTTCTCACATCTCACTTTCCCCTCATCGTACAATCTTTTCTTACTTACAAACTGCAGATGGTGTAAGACCTCTTACTCTCCACCCCTTCCCTCACCACAACCATACCCTTGTGCCTTTTACCTTTCAGATACCCAAGAACTGCCACCTGGCCAGGCAGTGGAGGAACACCAAGAAGAGATTGATGATGAAGACCCACCGTCGCTTGATTTAACACTCAAGGTGGGATCTGCATGTGGTAAAACACTGGGCATGAGTTCACTGCAGCCAAGGCAGAGAGCAAGGATAATGCAGGTGCCAGCTCACCGGAGGGCGAGGTCACACACGAGTTCTGCTGTCGAGGACTCAGATGAGGACTTCGATGGGGCAGGCTACAGAAGAAGGCATACATAACAAATGCTTGGTGCATTGGGAAACCTGCCAGATAGCCTGCGTTCAATGTCAAGGGGCATGGAGGAGTCCAGCACCAACGTGGCACAGGGCTTTGCGCATAGCTTGGAGCCCATCCTTTCCAGCATGAAAGTGATGGCCAACTCCATCAGCACACTTGCGGACCCAACCATGCAGCATCCAATGGCTGTTGTCTCAGCTTCTATTGCAGCTTCCACCAAAAGTCTGATTGCTGCAGTGAAAGCTCAGACTGAAGTCACACAAGGTCAGCTTGCTGCCACGCAAGCTTAGACTGTTGCCACCATGGCTGTGGGTATCAGTGTTCAAAGGGGCTTGCAGGGTGTCACAGCAGTTCAGCAATCTGTCCTCCAACATATTACTAGGATTGATGAGGCGCTGCCCCAGGGGAGTGGCAGTGGCTCCATGGAGCACGAACCTGCTGTCCTCTCTCAGGATAACAGCATTCGTGCTGCCACCATTGCTGTTGCCCTGGTTGCTCTGGTAAAATTGACTTCAATGGGAATCAGCAGGAAAACTCTCCACTGGCTGGAGTCATACCTAGCACAAAGGAAGGTGGTTGTGGGGTTGAAGGTCAATCATCACAGCCCCAGGACATCGCTGCAGGAGTACCTCAGGGCAGTGTCCTAGGCCCAACCATCTTCGGCGGCTTCACCAATGACCTTCCCTCCAACATAAGGTCAGAAATGGGGATGTTCGCTGATAACTGCACAGTGTTCAGCGCCAATCACAACTCCTCAGATAATGAAGCAGTCCATGCCTGCATGCAACAAGACCTGGACGATGTTCAGGCTTGGGCTGGTAAGTGGCAGGTAACATTCGCATCACAGAAGTGCCAGGCAAGGACTATCTCCAACAAGCGAGAGTCTAACCACCGCCCCTTGACATTCAACGGCATTACCATCACCGAATCCCACACCATCAACATCCTGGGGGACACCATTGACCAGAAATTTAACTGGACCAGCCACATAAATACTGTGGCAACAAGAGCAGGTCAGAGGCTAGGTATTCTGCGGTGCGTGTCTCACCTCCTGACTCCCCAAAGCCTTTCCACCATCTACAAGGCACAAGTAAGGAGTCTGAAGGAATACTCTCCACTTGCTTGGATGAGTGCAGCTCCAACAACACTCAAGAAGCTCGACACCATCCAGGACAAAGCAGCCCACTTGATTGGCATCCCATCCACCACCTTAAATATTCACTCCCTCCACCACTGGTGTACCGTGGCTGCAGTGTGTACCATCTACAAGATGCACTGCAGCAACTCACCAAGGCTTCTTCGGCAGCACCTCCCAAACCCGCAACCTCTTCCACCTAGAAGGACAAGGGCAGTAGGCGCATGGGAACACCACCACCTCCAAGTTCCCCTCCAAGTCACACACCATCCTGACTTAGAAATATATCGCCGATCCTTCATCGTCGCTTGTCAAAATCCTGGAACTGCAGCGGTTCAAGAAGGTGGCTCACCACCACCTTCCCAAGGGTAATTAGGGATGGGCAATAAATGCTGGCCTTGCCAGTGACGCCCACATCCCAGGAACGAATTAAAAAAAAAATTAGCTGAACCTGGAGGTATAGCAGGGTTCAGCTGCATACCTGTAAATCTGCATCCCGCCCGACTTACACTGGATCTTAGGAGAATTGGGCCCTCTGTGTCCATTTGTCCTGTAGTTAGCAATCTACAATTAGCATGATGATTCATCTAATATCTCAAACAGCAATTATTTTCCAGGTAAAAACATAAATTAATAAGCCTTATGGGGCAGAGATTTAATTGTTTTGTGCCTCCCGTTAGCGCCCCGAGGGGGTTAGGGTTAGGCGCTAACGGGGCGCAAAGCAACTAGCGCCCGGGCACGGCACCGCTAATGCCACCCATGAAATCCAGCGGGACGTTAGTGGCGGCAGCAGCCGTTAGTGCCCGGCTGCGCTGCGCCTCTGTTGATGACGTCATCGCCATGCACAGCGCCCTGCTTGCGCCCCAGCCACAAACTTGGCTCGCGCCCTCTGACCTACCACCGGACGCTATGTCCGACAGGGTCAGGTTGTTTTTGCTGCCGGGGCAGCGATAATTAAAGGGCAGGTGCCGGGCAGCCCTTTTTTTTGGGCTGCCTGCCAGCACATGCCTCCTTTCACCTCCTCCTGCGGGGTGCCGGCCGCGATCACTCAGCCCGGCACTCCTCTTGAGTGCTGGGGCTCTTTTGCCTGCAACCCGCTCCCCGGTGGTCCAGCAGGGCCCCAGTGCGTGCTGCGCAAGGCCCCTCCCCTTTAATCAGGGGAGGGAGGCATGCAGTACCGTAGCGTTACGTGCCGGCGCGTGTGGTGCTGCTGCACGTAGCGCACGGTATTGAATGGGAGCGCCCCAAGAGGGAGGGGGAGCGCTTCCAGGAGCGCCTCGCCTCCTGCTTGGGGCGCTACCATTGAATTTTGGGTGCAGGGGTGCTAACTTTTTCGGGGCGCTAAAAGTAGCGCGAAGTTATCATCCCAAAGGGAGCACGAGCCAATTTTCCTCCCTATGTATTGAAATTTATAATACACAAGGGAGGAAAGCAGGTGGAATGGGTGTTAAAATGAAAGCGCTACACTTTCCTCTCTGTTTCCGCCCGGCAGCCTTTTTCACGTTACTGTTCTCCTGAGCGGTTGAGGCCTCTGCCTGACTCGGGCAGTTGATTCATAAATATAAGCAAATCCGAGTCCTATCGATTAAAAAGCCATTTTAAGGCTTACTGAGCGGAGCATCCAACTCAGTCGAAGCAGTCGGAGCAAAAATGCAAACCCCGAAAGCTAAGCACAAAATTATATCTCAGTGCTGCTCTGGGCCCCACAAAGAAAGCTTGAGCCACTGCTGCCCCGGGCTCCGGCCATTCCGTGTTCGTGAAACTCAGCCGACCACCTCCCCCGGCAACTTACCTGAGTTCTGGTTGGCGACCTCCAGGTCATCCGATAATCACCGGGCAGAACCTTTGAACCATTCGGGTGGGCAGCTCGCCTGCTACATTTAGATGAGATCCAGCCTGGACTGGGCCTCTCTCAGCACCTCCTGGGCAGTTAGCCCACACGTTCCACCAGCTTTCCACCCCGGAGTTCAAATTAAAGTCATAGAGAGTCATAGAGTTATACAGCACAGAAAGAGACCCTTTGGCCCATCGTGTCCGCGCCGGCCATCAAGCCCTGTCTTTTCTAATCCCATTTTCCAGCACTTGATCTGTAGCCTTGTATGCTATGGCGTTTCAAGTGCTCATCTAAATGCTTCTTGAATGTTGTGAGGGTTCCTGCCTCTACCACCCTTTCAGGCAGTGAGTTCCAGATTCCAACCACCCTCTGGGTGAAAAAGTTTTTTCTCAAATCCCCTCTAAACCTCCTGCCCCTTACCTTGAAACTATGCCCCTGGTTATTGACCCCTCTACTAAGGGGAAAAGTTTATTTCTATCTACCCTATCTATGCCCCTCATAATTTTGTACACCTCAATCAGGTCCCCCCTCAGCCTTCTCTGCTCTAAGGAAAACAACCCCAGCCTGTCCAGTCTCTCTTCATAGCTGAAGCGCTCCAGCCCAGGTAACATCCTGGTAAATCTCCTCTGCACCCTCTCCAATGCAATCATATCCTTCCTATAGTGTGGCGACCAGAACTGCACACAGTATTCCAGCTGTGGCCTAACTAGCGTTTTGTACAGCTCCATCATAACCTCCCTGCTCTTATATTCTATGCCTCGGCTAATGAAGGCAAGTATCCCATATGCCTTTTTAACCACCTTATCTACCTGTCCTGCTGCCTTCAGGGATCTATGTACATGCACACCAAGGTCCCTCTGATCCTCTGTCCTTCCTAGGGCCCTACCATTCATTGTGTATTCCCTTGCCTGGTTAGTCATCCTCAAAATGCATCACCCAACCGACTTTCTTTTGTAGCCATATAAAAACAGCTTAACAAAAATAAGATACATATATTTAGAAATAGCTCATTAATTGTTGAAGTCAATTATTGTATACAAATTAGCCATCTCAGAGATCAGAATTACATTAAGCTAAATGTTAATATCATTGCCTATTTATAACATAGAAAACCATGTTTATCCTGGTTATTAAAATATTATATGACAACCTGGCTGCTTTCAGATGATTGAATGGAGTGAGGAATCGATTAGCAAACCACCAGAGAATTGATCCCAATATGAAAAGCCCTCAGGATAGGATCTTCCTTTCACGGCCTCAGGATGTTCCAATTACTGTTGTACTGTAGGAAATACAGCAGCCAAAATTGTGCGCAGCAAGCTCCCACTAACAGCAATGAAATCATTGACAAGATCATCTGTTGGTTGAGGGATAAATGTTGGCCAGGACATTGGGAGAAGTCCTCTAGCTCTTAGAATTATAGAATGGTTAGAGCACAGAAAGAGGCCATTCGGCCCGTCGAACCCTTGCCGACTCTCTGCAAGAGCACTCAGCTAGTCCCACTCCCCCGCCCTTTCCCCGTAGCCCTGCAAATTTTTTTCCTTCAGGCACTTATCCAACTCCCTTTTGAAAGCCACGATTGAGTCTGCCTCCACCACCCTTTCAGGCAGTGCAGTCCAGATCCTAACCACTCGCTGTGTAAAAAAGTTTTTCCTCATGTCGCCTTTGGTTCTTTTGCCAATCACCTTAAATCTGTGTCTCTGGTTCTCGACCCTTCTGCCAATGGGAACAGTTTCTCTCTATCTACTCTATCCAGACCCCTCATGATTTCAAATACCTCTATCAAATCTCCTCTCAACCTTATCTGCTATAAGGAGAACAACCCCAGCTTCTCTAGTCTATCCACCACGTAACTGACGTCCCTCATCCCTGGAATCATTCTCATAAATCTTTTCTGCACCCTCTCTAAGGCCTTCACATCCTTCATAAAGTGCGGTGCCCAGAATTGAACACAATACTCCAGCTGAGACCAAAACAGTGTTTTATAAATTTTCATCATAACCTCCTTGCTTTTGTACTCTATGCCTCTATTTATAAAGCCCAATATCCCGTATGCTTTTATAACCGCTTTCTCAACCTGCCCTGCCACCTTCAACGATTTGTGCACATATACCCCCAGGACTCATGCACCCCCTTTAGGATTGTACCCTTTAGTTTATATTGCCTCTCCTCGTTCTTCCTGCCAAAATGTATCACTTGGCACTTTTCTGCGTTAAATTTCATCTGCCACGTGTCCGCCCATTTCACCAGCCTGTCTATGGGGGAAAAATTAGGTCGCACCCCATTTGGGACGCAAATATCGTCTGGACGCAAATATTAGCGCCTGGCGCTAATTATCGGCACTGACTGGAAACTTCACTTTTACCGCCCCGGGAGGTGAGTGGAGCGCTAAATCAGGCGCTGCACACCTGTATTAAGGCACAAAGGCCAAGGAGTGAGGCGCTAACTCAGAGCGCTGGCGAAGCTCATGTAATGTCAGTCAGCAATGGAACACACACACAATGGCACGGGCCAGTTCTTAAAGGGGATGGTTAATCTTGCTTTCCATCCACATCCTGTTCATTGCAGCCTTGAATCTCGGCCTGGAGAGACTTGCACATCAAATGTGCTGGAAAGAACAATGGAGAGTACCAGGCAAAGAGCTCAGAGTGCAGCTCCCACAGTCTCTGCTAAATCGATACAAGGAATGGCAAATCAAAATGAACCTGCAAAGTGCTGCTCAGTACCCAAAACTCCTTCACACAACGTTGAATCTCTCCAGAAGTCTCTCCCTCTCTCTCTCAGAATGCATAGTTCAAAAATGCCACCAACAATAAAAGACAGGAAGAGGCCCCCTTTAAATAGCGCCCCCCCCAGCCCCACAGCGATTGATAGCGTTCCAGTCTTCTGGTCGTTGGATGCGCCAGGCGGTAAGGCAGGGGGCGCCACTCAATTTCCGCTCCAGAGCGCCACAAGGGCGTTGCACCATGGAATGACGTCACAATCTGCGCGCGCAGGTGGTCGCAGCGGTAAAGTTTAGCGCCGCCGCACAATCTCTAGTTAAGTTCCCGAGCGGCGCAAACATCGCTGCGCCTGGGCGTTAGCGGCTTTGCGCCCCATTAGCGCCCTCTTAAGGCGCTAACGGGAGGCGCAACCAACTGAATTTTTACCCCTATGTCTTCTTGAAGTCTATCACTATCCTACTCACTGTTCACTATACTTCCAAGTTTTGTGTCATCTGCAAATTTTGAAATTGTGCCCCGTACTCCCAAGTCCAAGTCATTAATATATATCAAGAAAAGCAGTGTTCCTAGTACTGACCCCTAGGGAACACCACTGTATACCTTCCTTCAGTCCGAAAAACGACCGTTCATCACTACTCTCTATTTCCTGTCTACTTAGCCAATTTTGTATCCATGCTGCCATTGTCCCTTTTATTTCATGGGTTTCAACTTTGCTGGCAAGCCTATTATGTGGCACTTTATGAAATGTCTTTTGGAAGTCCATATACACCATGTCAACTGCATTGCCCTCATCAACCCTCTCTGTTACTTCATCAAAAAACTCGATCAAGTTAGTTAAACACGATTTGCCTTTAACAAATCTGTGCTGGCTTAACTTAATTAATCCAAACTTGTCCAAGTGACTGTTAACTTTGTCCCTGATTATCGTTTCCAAAAGCTTCCCCACTACCGAGGATAAACTGACTGGCCTGTAGTTGCTGGGTTTATCCTTACACCCTTTTTTGAACAAGGGTGTAACATTTACAATTCTCCAGTCCTCTGGCACCACCCCTGTATCCAAGGAGGATTGGAAGATTATGGCGAGTACCTCCGCCAATTCCTCCTTAACCTCCCTCAGCATCCTAGGATGCATCCCATCCGGTCCTGGTGACATATCAATTTTAAGTTCAGATAGCCTTTCTAGTACCTCCTCTTTATCAATTTTTACCTCATCCATTATCTCCACTACCTCCTCTTTCACTATGACTTTGGCAGCATCATCTTCCTTGGTGAAGACAGATGGAAAGTACTCATTTTGTACCTCAGCCATACCCTCTGCCTCTATGTGTAGGTCTCCTTTTTGATCCCTAATCGGCCCCACCCCTCCTCTTACTACCCGGTTATTATTTATATGCCTATAGAGGACTTTTGAATTCCCTTTTATGTTAGCTGCTAATCTGTTCTCATACTTTCTCTTTCCCTTCTCATTTTCTTTTTCACTTCCCCTCTGAACTTTCTATATTCAGCCTGATTCTCACTTGTATTCTCAACCTGGCATCTGTCATATGCGCCCTTTTTCTGCTTCATCTTACTCTCTATCTCTTTCATCATCCAGGGAGCTCTGGTTTTAGTTGCCCTACCTTTCCCCCTCGTGGGAATGTACCTCGACTGTACCCGAACCATCTCCTCTTTAAAGGCAGCCCATTGTTCGATTACAGTTTTGCCTGCCAATCTTTGATTCCGATTTACTCGGGCCAGATCTGTTCTCAAACCACTGAAATTTGCCTTCCTCCAATTAAGTATTTTTACTCTAGATTGCTCCCTGTCCTTTTCCATAGCTAATCTAAACCTTGTGATACTATGATCACTGTTCCCTAAATGTTCCCCTACTGAAACTTGCTCCACTTGACCCACCTCATTCCCTAAAACCAGATCCAGCAATGCCTCCTTTCTCGTTGGGCCGGAAACGTACTGATCAAGAAAGTTCTCCTGAATACACTTCAGAAATTCTTCCCTATCTCTGCCCTTTACATTATTTTTATCCCAGTCTATATTAGGATAATTGAAGTCCCCCATTATTACTACACTATATTTCCTGCACCTCTCTGTAATTTCCCCGCAAATTTGCTCCTCTATATCTTTCCCACTAGTTGGTGGCCTATAGAATACACCTAGTAGTGTAATGGCACCTCTATTATTTCTTAACTGTAACCAAATAGAATCTGTCCTTGACCCCTCCAGGACATCCTCTCTCTCCAGCACTGGAGCATTCTCCTTAACCAATACTGCCACCCCACCTCCTTTCTTTCCTTCCCTATCTTCTTTGAATAGTGCCGTGAGATCATTTCCATCCTCCTGAGAGGGCAGATGAGGCCTTGGTTCAATGAAGCTTGGATAAAACAAGCACTTAATAGTTTGATTCCAGGCTCTGCACAAATAATGTACTTCTACACAAGAATGATAGTCAATAAAAGTTACTGGAGTCCATATGTATGACACCACTTTACCTATCGCTATAGCACACTGATACTAGGAAACAGTACCACGAAGTTTGGTCTAAACAAAGCAAACATTGCAGTAAATAACTATTTTGGTGAATAAATGTAGGAACATGGGAACAGGAGTAAACAGGCCATTCAGCCCCTCGAGCCTGTTCCCCCACTCATTCAGATCATGGCTGATCTGTACCTCAACTCTATTTACCATTTCATTTGTTCCGTAGCCCTAAACATATTTTCATAAAGTCAAGTCATTTTGCCCCTTACCATCTTTATGCACATATGCATCATAGTAGATCAACAATGAATTATTTTTCCATAAAAATTAATCATTAAACTTGAACTTTCAACCAACCTTTGTTTATTGCATCTGGCTCCTTTATATTTCATCTGGGTACCTTCATGTTCCAAAGAGCTGTTCAGTCTTCAAAGATTCATTTTATTTCAATTTAGGTCTTTATTGATATTTGAGGAAAGATTTATGTGAATTCTTTCCAGGACTAATTTAAATATTTGCTTTCATTGTTAATTATGGCTACTCGTGCATTCATACATACCATTTTTGCAGAGGAGGAAAAAAAGTCATTAATTTCTCCAGCCCCGAATATCACCAGTAGCATATGCTGCCAAGCACCATGGAATAAATTGACTTAGCTTCCATTCAGCAGCAATACCATATCATGATTTATAATGGCAGTGAGTGACAAGGTTTGTTTGTCTTTATTTCAATTCTAGCAAATGTCAAGTGGAGTAGTGGCGGGAGGTTTTTTTTTCTGAGGCACCTGTCAGGTTTCTGCCAGGGCACATGATAACAGCAGCCCCTTCTCACACGGCAAGGGACTGTCAGCAGGGCTGTGCAGCACAGTCACGAATCAGTGCATGTCCATGGAAGCATGAACTGTTTACAAAGACAGAAGCCTGATGTGACAGCAGGTGGGGATGTGGATACAAACTGGGCATAAATTACCAGAAACAAGCTGAAAATCCATGGGCCAAGGAGAAATTGAAGCCAAATTTTTCATAATATATTAATGCTTTTATTTCAAACGGAGATAAATTATAATTGTAAGAGTGAACCTTTGTGTAATTAAATTCTAATGATTTTACAAAGTATTTACCATCTTATACTGAAAAATTGACTTTTGAGATTAGGCTAGCATTTTACAAGATATAAGGCCAGAATTTTCCCCTAAAAAAACAGGTGGGTTTGAAGCATGGGGGGCAGTTAAAGTGTTAAAAATGACCTGATCCCGCCTCCAATCCGCCCACTTCTGGTCTTGGTGGGACGGGGGGGCGGGCGACTAACCCACTCCCAGGCAGCGTTACCTCAATTTAAATATTGTAATGAGGCTGGAAGCCTCTTTTTCCCCCGTCCATTTTGTGTTTAACTGCCTATGGACGAGTTTCACACAATTCGTGAAATCCGGCAGTTATACCTACCTCCTGGATCCAGGGTCCCGACCATACTCACCCCCCGCGATCGGAGACCCCCCCACGAGGCCTCCGATCACCCCCCCAGGCCTCCCCCCCAAGCCTCCCCCCCGCAACGATGATGATGAGGCCGGACACGATCCTCCGGTGGCCAGCCCAATCCTCTCTCCCCCCCCACTGCCAATCCCCGGCCGACCCTACCCCACCCCCGATCCCTGGCCAAGCCCCCCCCCATCCCCCAATCCCTGACCCCGGCCGATCCTCTCCCCCGCACCCCGTTCCCCAACCAATTGCCGACCCCCTCTCCCACGATCCCTCCCCCGGACCGGACCCTCGCTTTTGAGGCCTACCCACCCACAGCCAGCCAGCCTCTCAATCTGGCTGGCTGCGGGTGGGAATCCGAGGCCTCACATTCAAATCAGGCCCTTTCGTTAAAGTCAGCAGGGCCTGCGGAAAACCCGTCCTCCTGGGTTTCTCGCCCCCCTCGGAGGCCCCCCGCCCCCAACCTGCCTCCCTTGAGAAAATTCCGGCCGAAGACTCTTTACCCCAATATCTCCCTACCTTATCCCAACAGATGCAACTTTCTACACATAATGCCTTCAGCCAATAGGAAAAGAGAGTCTGAGTTATGGCTGTCCGCATTCACTGCGCATAAATGCATGATTATTAAAAAGGAGGCGGAATTTAAATAAGTTGGTTCTATCTATGTGACACTTCATCTAGCAGCCCAACTGAGAATTTCCAAATCTCATCTTATCAAGATATGTAAGCTTGAATTATATGAAACCTAGAGACTCAACACTTGCCATCTTCTAGGTAGGATTCCAAACATTCAGCTGTCTAAGTTACTAGAGAACCTCTAGAATATTGTTTGAAGCTACTCAGCATTAGCATAAATCATCTAAATTGTTGGAAGCTGACACTGTTATGGCAAATTAAACTCCATGGGGAATTCTGCGGAAATAAAAATTAGTTTGTCATACACAAAATGCAGAAGGGTTGAAAGGCCTGTGCCACTAAAATATTTTTTAACCGATTATTAAACCTGGCTAAATTGGATCCATAAAACACTTGGGATCAGTCACCACAAACCAGAATTACTGTGATTTCTAAATTTATTTGCATTATAATGCAAAATACAGATATAATAAAAGATCTAAATTGTTTTCTGTTTCAAATTTCAGGTCTACGAGATATTCTCTCAGGTTCAATGTCAGCGGACTTTGGTTCACCTACAAATTGGAGAGTACCTTTACTGTTCAATACCAGTTAAATGACAGCATGACCTGGAGATTATAAATAAATCTCCTTGCTATGCGTACTGTATTATATGTTCTTGCATGTGCTGCCTGTGCTCTCTCCCATCTTTTAAGGCTTACTGAAAAGCACCCTCACAAGATGAAACACAATTGTAAATCAACAAACTGGTTTATTTTACATGAATTAACAGAATACTGGGCCAGATTTTGCTGTCAAAATAATGGTGAGGCTAATGGCATGCTGTTATTTATGTGCAAATGGCACAGCAACTTCAGGCGAGGGACAAATGCATGGTTCAACACGGATATCCAAAAGTTGCTGTCCGAGTTGCGCCGCTCTGCTGTTAGCTTCGCGAAAATGGCATCTCGCTGTCTGACTCATCATTGAAAAGCATTGAATGGCGTGATAGATACAAACCAAACTCGCCACAGAAAGTTAAGTCTTGTTATTTCAAGTCTAAGTACACTTTTAACAACATGATAACTGTTAATTACTACCAATCAACTTCTCTGGCACTGAAAATTAACTGTTACTCGTGTGGAGTCTCATTCCTTCAGGTACTAATTGTTGTTTTTAAAATGTAACATTTAAAATTTTCATTTTACTATTCCTTTCTGTTTCTTTTTTCTCTCTTAATCCCATTTTTATTTCCCTCTCTTTATTTCTCTTTCTGTACCTGATTTGACATAGAATTCATCCACCCTGATTTACACTGTTATTGCACTGGTTATTTCAAAATCCTTCAAATCTGATTGGCTAAGGAGACACACAGTTGCTTGCCCTGCTCACTCAGGTCCCAGATACCCTGTTTCCCTCGCTGCACCGTTATCAGCTCGCACTTCCAGCAACTTGCCACACAAAAACTGTAAAACCTAAACGTGCAAGGACAAGTCTAACTAATGGCAGACACCATTAGATGCCCTGCTACTGCAAAATCTGGGCCATTGTTTTCATGGCAAAGTTGAGCTATTTCTTATTGTTTCTTGGACCATCAAAATTATAGATTTTGCAACTTTGTCCTTTGTTATGGGTTGAACTCACTTTACATTTCAGCAGTCTCTGAGCTGACTGGCACTAACCTTAGGAAGTGAGACCTTGCTATCTTACATTGACTCTTGCAGATACATACTATTCAAGACTAATTTGTCCCAAGATGGGGATGGACAGATAAAGACTGATCTCTGATTCCTCACTCACTCCTCTGTGTGTTGAGGAATGGCTTGTCAGGCCACCAATCAATGTTGCTATCTTGAATGAGAACCTTCCTCCTTATTGTGGGAGACTATGGCAACTACATTGTCTGTTGAGCCAAGCCCTCGGCTGGGTGTCTTGAATGAAAACCATTCAAACATTGAGTGCCAATATTTTAGGATGTGCTGGACAACTCCTTATTGTCTTGAACTGATATGTGAGAATATACAATTTTTAATAAATACTTCATTTGGTATTCCAACTAATGGTCCTAATCAACATTCCAGATAGCTTGTGTGTTTCTGGGAGTCAACCTTTTGTGAACTGAATATAACTTCATAGCAACATTATAATATGAATTAAACTACAGCACCTTCAAGGCCACATAGGTAAATAAAAGTCAAAATTTTACATTGGGCCAGAAATTTGGCTCTCTGGCTTCCTGCGGGTGCAAGCATCACGCGCGTACTTACCTACCACGCCTGCCGTTGTGCTTCGGGCCCACGAGGACTTCGGCTCCTGGGCCTCCTGCAGCTGCCGGCGCGCAGTGCTTGCATATCCCAGGGGTGCAGTTAGTTCGAAGCGTCCCCTGGGATCACGTGGGCAATGGAGAGCCAATCGGAGCAGGGAATTTTCATTCATAGATTTGACAGGAAGACCTGTCAAATCTATGAATAGAGATCGGCCCCAAAACCACTCTAAAACTTCAAATAAATTTAAAAAAAACATCACATTTTTAAAATAGCTATAAATTACATAAATTAACTACTTTAAACAAAAATTAAATTTTTGAAAAAATTAATTACACTTTTTAACGGTGCTAAAAATAAACTTACCTTTCTTTAAAGTATGTAAAAAAAGATAAACCTGTTGAAAAAATGTTTAAATTCTACTTAATTAACCACTTACCTTGTTAAAAACAGGCCTTGTGCCTCCTTTTTAAAAGTGCAGCTTCTCCATACTTACCCTCCCGGAGAAACCTGAAAAAAACCCGAAGTTCGCTGCGTGCGCGCTGCCTCTCCCGCGCTCGCGTTCGACTTCTGAACCCCTTCCTTCAGGGGAACGGAAGTTCCGGTTTCCAGCGCATGCGCAGTACATGCAGGAAACCGGCACTTCAGGTGGCCTTACGGGTGAGTACACAGCGCGTACTCACCCGACAAGAGTCGAATTTCTGGGCCATTATCTTTGAACTACTGATCTGTTAACAGTTTGGCTACAAGTAAGCACAACTTATGATTACAGTTTCTAAAATATAAATAATTAATTCAACTACAATTGTCTTCTCGGAAGACCTGCAGGCCCAGTTCTGAAAATTAGGGCACGTTTCCAAGTATGAACTATTACAAAATCATAGCTTCAAAAACAAAATAATGTTCTGTTGTGGTCCTCAGACCTGAAAAAAGCCAAGGTGGTTGATTTTTGTCAAAATAATCTGACAGATAGGCTTTTGAGCTGACAAGGCCCTCTGTTCTTTCCAATAACACTTGACAACTTCCATCCTGTGTAGCTAATAGCCTGAAATATAGATCAGCTTCCCATTGATCAAATCACAGCATGTGCAGTGACATAGGCTAATGTGATCATTGTTCAATCCTACATGGAGGTTAGCAAATAGGAGGCCTCATTAAAGGCATCTAATCACGGACTGATAAAAGATTTAAATCAAGTTCAACAAAGGGGCAGTTGGTAATCATGAAGTTCCCTGCAGCTTTGTGAGTTTCTCAACCTTTCTCCCAACTCTACAATTCAGTATATTTCTGTATTCAATTATGCTTTACTAATTCTGATTTAAAAAAAGATTTAATTACTAAAAATGAGCTTGGGCATATATGTCACTCAGAATTTGTCGATCCACAGCTTTGATTACTCTATTGAGCAAAATTATACATATAATCTGTCCCATCTTCATTAAAATCAGATGAAGGGCAAAATTTGATTATTTTGTGCACTGCAGCCAAATTAACTCATTAGCCTGTCAAAGGGCTATATTTTCCTTTCTTGTGGCTTACAGGATAGAAGTGTATGGGGCTGATTATGTACTCTCCATGGCCATGGGAATGCTACTGCTCAGGTCCTGCAGTGCCTATAGCAAATGAGCTGACCTTGGGCTCAAAAGCATTGTCAACTCATTTAATTAAATTGTTGGTGCTGCATACTGTGCTGCGAAAGTTGAGACACCACGAACATGCTATCTAGCACCGTGTTACCCAGCGCTATCAGCTCTTAAGGGGCTGTTGGCTGCCCTTGAAGCTGTTCTGCTACTGAAGAGGCATCAAAATGACTTGAGCCATGGGCGTGCAATGAGAACTACTCCATTGAAAGAAGCAGGTCCTGCTGTCTTACAACGAAGGCTGATTCGTTTTTGGAGCTGTGTGAAGACCAGCAGCAGGCTAGCCTGGATGGAAATGGCAGAAAGATATGTTATACCTATCAGGAAAGACTGAACAGGCTGGGGCTCTTTATTTCTAGAAATGAGACAATTGAGGGTGACCCGATAGAGGTCTTTACAATTATGAAAGGATTTGATAGGGTAGATGTAGAGAAATGTTTTCACTTGTGGGGGAGTCCAAAACTAGAGGCCATAAATATAAGAGAGTTACTAATAGATCCAATAGGGATTCAGGAGGAACTTCTTTACCCAGAGTGGCTAGAATGTGGAACTCACTGCCACAAGGAGTAGTTGAGGCCAATAGCTTCCCCTTAAATATATGAGGGAGAAAGGAATAGAAGGTTATATTGACAAGGTTAGATGAAGTAGGGTGGGAGGAGGCTCGTGTGGAGCATAAACACCGGCATTGACCTGTTGGGCTGGATGGCCTGTTTCTGTGCCGTACATTCTATGTAATTCTATGTAAAAGATTAGATGCTATCTCCCTCTGCACTGAGCCTGGAAGCAGGTGAGGAAGAAATTTGCTGGTCTCAGGAAGGTTGCCAAGGTAAGTACTGTTAGCATTTGCTTCATTTTAGAATATTGCCTTGCAATACATGTTAACAGCATTTCACTGCAAGCTTGGTGGAGCATCACAGGGCACTCTGCTAACTGTTTGTGTAATCTCTAAAGTTAAGCAACAAACACCAATCGTGCTGCATGTAAACATACTCACATATGGTGGCTGCTGGATTGGGCACTTGGGTGACACATTCCTCATTGTAATATATGTCCCTTTGCTATCTGCGCCAGTGAATGCAGACAGGTTGGAGAGGTGGGCATCACCCAAAGCTGCAATGTTTGATTCCTTATGACGAGATACAAGAGCAGGGGGGTTATGCTTCAACTGTATAAAACACTCGTCAGGCCGCAGCTAGAGTACTGCGTGCAGTTCTGGTCACCACATTACAGGAAAGACATGATTGCACTAGAGAGGGTACAGAGGAGATTTACAAGGATGTTGCCGGGAGTAGAGAATCTTAGCTATGAGGAAAGACTGGATAGGCTGGGTTTGTTTTCCTTGGAACAGAGGAGGACTGAGGGGAGACCTTATTGAGGCGTATAAAATTATGAGGGGCCTAGATAAAGTGGATAGAAAGGACCTATTTCCCTTAGCAGAGGGGTCAAAAACCAGGGGGCACAGATTTAAAGTAATTAGTGGAAGGTTTAGAGGGGATTTGAGGGGAAATTTCTTCATCCGGAGGGTTGTGGGGGTCTGGAACTCAGTAGAGGCAGAAACCCTTACCACATTTAAAAAGTACTTGGATGTGCACTTGGGATGCTGTAACCTGCAGGGCTGCGGACCAAGAGCTGGGAAGTGCGATTAGGCTGGATAGCTCTTTGTTGGCCGGCACGGACACGATGGGCCGAAATGGCCTCCTTCCGTGCTGTAACTTTCTATGATTCTATGATTCTATAACTCTCGAGATTCTGAACATTGCTGCAATGGAGGCGTGGAACGAGGAGGAAGTCAGAGGTCTCCCCCAAGTTCATAGCTAAAAGGGAGGTGGAGATTCAGCAGGCCTTCCACTGCTGCCCCAGGGACTAGTATCAGCCCTCTTCTGGTAGTCCCTGGAATTGGTGGTATCTGTATGACATGGAAAAATCACATCATATGCTTCATGGAAATTAAGACTAAGGCCCCGATTTTAATGGAGGAGGCGGGATGGAGTCAGGCTGCCTGGTGGGCGGGTTTTGGACCCGCTGCCGGTTTCAGCCGACCTGATGTCCCATTTTGATTTAATTGGACCAATTAGTCCCGTCATGCGCGCTGCCTGCTGCATTGACTGTGAGCGGGTCTGTTGGTCTGCACTGATGAGGTCTTTGCTGCACTTGTTTTTAAGGGCTCCATGTAGCCTCAGCCTCTCATTTCTCATTACTGCTGCAGCTTGAATGGTCCAAGGTGACCATGAGTGCTGCAAAATCCAAGGCTGCTCCCTGATTCACTGAGGACTCCCTGCAAGCTCTTGTGCAGGGAGTAAGAGGACGTAGGCAGATTCTGTTCCCTCCCGGTGGCTGGAGGAAGCCTCCTCAGCAGACAAAGGCAGCCTGGCTAGATATTGCTGAGGAGGTCAGCGCAAGGTCGCTATGTACACGCACTTGGGTCCAGTGCCAAAAACGCTTCAATGATCTTCTGCGAACATCAAAAGTGAGTGTCACATCACACTTACCTTCAAACTACTTCCCTTCTCTTCTCATCACCAGCACTCTGCATTGTCAGCTTGCTCCTCCACATCCCACCTTACCCTTACTTCTCTTGCACCCTTACCTCTCTATCTCTCTCTCTGTACTGAATCACTTCACTATTCTACTATGCAGCCCTCACACTCACTCTCACTGCTATGCAATGACAACAGCTAACAACGCACAGGGAGGCTCCTTCCTCTTGCCACCTCACTCCATCTTGGTCTCCCTCTAAGCTTCTAGGTTTTGGATTCTTCACAGTCACTCCATCACTCTCGCTGAAACTCCACTTGTGTCCCTCCTTGCAGGAAAAGCTAACCCACAATAAGAGGGAGAGAGCAAAGACAGGAGGAGGCTCACCATCCCTGGCCACATTAACAAACGCTGAGGAGGCTGCTCACGACATCAGTGGGAGGTGGCGAGGAGCTGGAAGTGGGGGAAGGAGAGACGGGCGCATTTGAGGAAGCTGGTGACAGAATGCATTTTCATCCCTCGCATTTACAATTCATGATTGACTGCAATGGCATATGATGCTCATAGAGATTGACTTCTGATCATCTACACAAAAGGATTTGTCTGCTATCTGAAAATCTGATGTCTAACTCATGCCTTTACTCTCTCACAGAACCATCGAGAGTCCCCCTCCTCACTGCCCAGGAGGAAGAGCCGGATGACTCCTCAGAGGAACCTGGACCCTCAGAGGGAGCAGCGTCACCAGGACTCAGCGCAGCCAGCATCAGCGCAGCAACGCACACCTCGACGGGGCCTTCACGACATAGAGTAGAGTTGTCACCTGGTGTATCACAGCTCACAAGTGAGCATCAGCAGATGGTGGAGACAGCGTCAGCAGTGGAGAGTCCTCGTCGGAGGTCGCAGGACTCGCCTAGCTCTGCTCAGCTGCATGTAGACGCTGTGCCTCTGGGGCCATCCAGAAAGAGAGCAGTGCTGGAACTCCAGGAACAAAGTGCAGGAGTCTCTGACAGGGTTTGCATCCAGGGTAACTGCGAGTGTGCAGAGAATGGAGGAGTCCATCTCTAACATGAGCACTGCCTTTGTGGAGGCAATGGCGCATGAACGTTCCACCATGGAGAGGGTGGCAACCTGCCATGGAGGACATAAGTCGCCAGACTAACGAAAACATGGTGACTCTTCAAAATAGATTGTCTGCAATGGAGGAGAGATGGGCATCTATTGAGGAGAAACACCAGAGCTTCATGGACGTCTCCTTTATGAGGACTGCCAGTACAGAGACGGGTCTCATGGTCCTCCTGATGTGCAGCAAGGTGCTCTCCAGCCACTTGCTAGCACTGAAGTGTGACTGACCCATGAGAGGGAAGTTGGTGGCAGGCAACAAGGAAGTGTGGGCTCCTCTCCAAGCACTCACATGACCATGCCACTGCGGAGCCCTCGGTCAGAGCCCCACATTCCACACCAAACTGAGATAGATGTCTCAGCCCCTGCAGAGCCACAGGACAAGCAGACTGTGGAGGAGCCCTCCCAAGCTCCCAAACCCAGAGGACGCCTGCCAAAGGCATCTAGGCAGACGCAGCATCAAAGTGAGCAAGGTGCTTCTACATCTGCTGCAGCCACAGGGGAAGCACCACGTAGAAGCACACGTAAGAGGAAGTTAACACAAAAATAGTCACAAGGGTAGTCACATGGGTGTTTTAAAAACAGAAAATGCTGGCAGATACTCAGCAGGTCAGGCAGCATCTGTGAAGAGAGAAACAGAGTTAACGTTTCAGGTCGATGACCTTTCATCAGAACTGGAAAAAAGCAGGAAATGGAACAGACTTTTAAGCAAGTGTAGGAGCTGGGAAAGGGGGGAGGGGATGGAAGAACAAAAGGTAAGGTCTGTGATAGGATAGAAGGCAGGAGAGGTTAAGAGACATTAAGAGACATTAAGAGATATTCAAGGCAAAAGGAGATGGTAATGGGACAGGTTAAGAAACAAAAGATGGCTCTAGATGAAGTGTAAATTACACTGGCAGAATGAAAGACAGCTGCCATGTGGGAGAGAAGAAAAGAAAACACAAACAAAAAAATAGTGTGAAAAAAAATATATATGATAGGGGCCGAGGTTATGATCTGAAATTGTGTTGAGTCCAGAAGGCTGTAAAGTGCCTAATCGAAAGATGAGGTGCTGTTCCTCGAGCTTAGGTTGAGCTTCAGTGGAACAGTGTAAGAGGCCGAGGACGGTGAGGTCTGAGTGGGCGTGGAGCGGTGAATTAAAGTGACAGGCGACCGGAAGCTCGGGGTCCCCCTTACGGACTGAACAGAGGTGTTCCGCAAAGCGGTCACCCAATCTGCGTTTGGTCTCCCCAATGTAGAGGAGACCACATCGTGAGCAGCGAATACAGTATACTAAATTGCAAGAAGTACAAGTAAATCGCTGTTTCACCTGGAAGGGGTGTTTGGGGCCCTGGACAGTGGGAAGGGGGGAGGTATAGGGTCATGTGTTGCATCTCCTGCGCTTGCACGGGAAGGTGCCGGGCGAAGGGGAAGGGGTGTTGGGGGTGATAGAGGATTGGACCAGGGTGTCAAGGAGGGAGCGGCCCCTTCAGAATGCTGAAAGGGGAGGTGAGGGGAAGATGTGTTTGGTGGTGGGATCATGCTGGTGGTGGCGGAAATGGCGGAGTTTGATCCATTGAATGTGGAGGCTGGTGGGGTGAAAGGTGAGGACAAGGGGAGGGAGGGGCAGGGGTGAGGGCAGATGTGCGGGAGATAGAACGGACATGGTCAAGGACCGTGTCAACCACAGTAGAGGGGAATCATCAGTTGAGGAAAAAGGAAGACATGTCGGAAGCACTGGTATGGAAGGTGGCATCGTCAGAGCAGATGCGGCAGAGACGGAGAAACTGGGAGAATGGAATAGAGTCCTTACAGGAAGCGGGGTGGGAGGAAGTGTAGTCCAGGTAGCTGTGGGAGTCAGTGGGCTTGTAGTGATTGTTTGTCAATAGCCTATCCCAGAGATGGAGGCGGAGAAGTCGAGGAAGGGAAGGGAAGAGTCGGAGATGGACCATGTGAAGGTGAGGGAAGGGTGGAAATTGAAGCAAAGTGAATGAAATTTTCTAGTTCAGGAAACGGCACCGATACAGTCATCAATATACCGGAAAAAGAGGTGAGGGAGGGGACCTGAGTAGGACTGGAACAAAGAATGTTCCACAGATCCCAAGAAAAGGCAGGCATAGCTAGGACCCATTCGGGTTCCCATAGCAACACCTTTGATTTGGAGGAAGTGAGTGGAGTCAAAGGAGAAGTTGTTCAATGTGAGAACAAGTTCAGCCAGGCGGAGGAGGGTGGTGGTGGATGGGGACTGGTTGGGCCTCTGTTCAAGGAAGAAGCGGAGCGCCCTCAGGCCATCCTGGTGGGGGATGGAGGTGTAGAGGGATTGTACGTCCATAGTGAAAAGGAGGTGGTTGGGATCAGGAAACTGGAAACTGTTAAAGTGGCGGAGGGCGTCAGAAGAGTCGCCGATGTAGGTGGGAAGAGACTGGACAAGGGGAGAAAAAAGTAGAGTTGAGATAGGAAGAGATAAGTTCCGTGGGGCAAGAACAGGCTGAAATGATGGGTCTACCAGGGCAGTCCTGTTTGTGGATCTTGGGGAGGAGGTAGAAGCGGGCTGTGCGGGGTTGGGGAACTATGAGGTTGGCGGCCATGGAGGGAAGATCTCCAGAGGAGATGAGGTCAGTGACAGTCTTGGAAACGGTGGCTTGATGTTCAGTAGTAGGGTCATGTCCAGGGGGAGGTAGGAGGAGGTGTCGGAGAGTTGGCGTTCAGCTTCCGCTAGGTAGAGGTCAGTTCGCCGAAAAACAACAGCACCACCCTTGTCAGCAGGTTTAATGGCAATGTTGGGGTTGGATCTGAGAGAATGGAGTGCTGCAAGTTCAGAAGGAGGTAGGTTGGAGTGAGTGAGGGGAGCAGCGAAATTGAGACGGCCGATGTCACGCCGGCAGTTTGCAATGAAAAGATCTAGAGAGGGTAAGAGGCCAGAGGGAGGGGTCCAGGTAGAATGAGAATTCTGAAAACGAGAGAAAGGGTCAGCTGTGCGTGGGGAAGACTCCTGGCCAAAGAAGTGGGCACGGAGACGAAGGCGGCAGAAAAAGAGCTCAGCATCATGCCGAACTCGAAATTCATTGAGGTGGGGGCGCAAGGGGATGAAGCTCAAGCCTTGGCAAAGGACTGATCGTTCGGGGTCAGAGGGGGGAAGGTCAGAGGGGATAGTGAAAACGCGGCAGGGGGTGAGATTGGGAGAAGGGATGGGGTCAGAGGAAAGCGAAGGGGAAGAAGGTTCCGGAGGGGCGTTGGTGTCCAAGAGTTGTTAAAGCTTGCGATCCTTGACACCTGAAAGGAAGAAAAAAAGTTTTTTGTTAAAGCGCCGGATGAGGCGAAGGATGAAATGGAACTGCAGACCAGGACAGCTTTGAGATAGAGTGAGTCGATGCTGCTGAAGAGAGAGGTCGAGAGTGTTCATGTGGTGGCGCATGGCATTCAGCATGGATCTCAGGATAGGGCGAGAGCAGTGGTTCGAGGAATGCTGAATATCTTGGAGATATCTGTAATCCTGGGTGGATCTAAAACACGAAGGGTGGAATTTCAGTTGGAAACCACGTGGAGTAAGTTGGAGCCGGAGACAGTTGCTGAGGAAAGATATGTGGCTGTGAAAGCAAGTTTTGGTAGATACCTGATCAAACACGAGAAGGGAGACAGAAAGCAATGAAGATGAACAAGGTAAAAGAGACAAACAGAAATCCCGTCAGAGAGAAGAGCCGAACTTCTTCAAGGTGGGCATTCCTGGAAGAGAGGTGGCAGTGAATTAAACACTAATACAAAAAGAAAATACTGCAGATGCAGGAAATCTGAAATAAAAACAGAAAATGCTGGAAATACTCAGCAGGTCAGGCAGCATCTGTGAAGAGAGAAACAGAGTTAACGTTTCAGGTCGATGACCTTTCGCCAGAACTGGAAAAAAGCAGGAAATGGAACAGTCTTTTAAGCAAGTGTAGGAGCTGGGAAAGGGGGGAGGGGATGAAAGAACAAAAGGGAAGGTCTGTGATAGGATAGAAGTCAGGAGAGGTTAAGAGACATTAAGAGATATTCAAGGCAAAAGGAGATGGTAATGGGACAGGTTAAGAAACAAAAGATGGCTCTAGATGAAGTGTAAATTACACTGGCAGAATGAAAGACAGCTGCCATGTGGGAGAGAAGAAAAGAAAACACAAACAGAAAAAAAGTGTGAAAAAAAATATATATGATAGGGGCCGAGGTTATGATCTGAAATTGTTGAACTCTATGCTGAGTCCAGAAGGCTGTAAAGTGCCTAATCGAAAGATGAGGTGCTGTTCCTTGAGCTTACGTTGAGCTTCAGTGGAACAATGTAAGAGGCCTGAGTGGGCGTGGAGCGGAGAATTAAAGTAAAACATGGGTGTTTTATTGTGCTGTAAATTATTGAGTGTCCTCTTTTTGTGAGGTCATTAAACAAAAGTGATGGCAAGCAGTTGAGGTTCTGGTCTATGTGTTCTGGGAAATGGAAGTTGCAGAATGAGGGCTCAGGGCTAATTCCATTTATAATGATGGTGGTGACAGTGATCGGAAAGCACCATTTATTGGACAGATGATGTATAGTGTGATAAGAACCTTGACTTTATCTTCATCTCCATCTGCCAGCCACCTGTGTTTGAAGTGTAAGCTCATGTGAATCTGGCATGGATAAGTGCATCCCTTGCCTGACGGCCATCAATGTGGTCGCCTGCTGCTGGATTGGCCACATCCGTCCCCGTAAGGCAGTCACTCCCTGTCCTCCTCCTCATCCTCCAAGGAGGCTGTGTGCTGAGCCACTTGTTCATCCGGCAGCACTAAGCCGCGCTGCTCTTCCTCCGAATCTGACGACCAGGATGAGAGGATGTAAATGGTTCTCATCCCGTTGTTATAGATTTCAGTTGAAGCAAGAAGCTTGCAAGCGCACACTCAAAGTGGCCTGAAATTATTCCAATCAGTTCAAACAGCAGATGTGTGTCAGCTTGACCAATCACAAGGTCAGGAGATTTGCAAAATCTTAACCCAAACCTCCAACAACAAAGTTGTTGCATTTGAATGCCAGCCATGTTACAGGAGCGTTTTTAAAGTTCTGCACCAATAATGACTACAGATCATGTCCTCCACCAACTCGTCTCCTTGCAGCTGGACTGTTTCTGACAAGATGGGAAACAGGAGCCAGAGGCACAAAAATGGGAAACCTCTATCAAAATAGCAATTAACAGGCTCTTAACTGCCTTAACTACCTGTCCCACCGGCTGGAGTCGGGTCAGTTTGGGAGCAGCTGAACAGACACTCACTGAAATTGCGTGGGGGCGGGATGGAGGCGGGTTGGGGGTCTGAAGCCATTTTTTCTGATTTTAGCAGCTGAGCCGCCTCCAAACCCACCTCCTCGGGGCTGTTAAAATCCAGCCCTAAGGTACCGTCTATAATTATACATTGCTCCTGGCCAGTTGGTGGTTGAATGTTGGGGAAACAGGAGTCAGTTGCATGCCCAGCATCTCTAATATAACGGTACTCATCCATCAGATTCACCTTGCGAATCCAGAAAGTGAAGGTTTTTAATTTTCTGACTGCACAATCTCAGCTGGTCCTAGCCTTGTATATTCCAAATCACTAGTGTCAGCCGTGGCTCAGTGGGTAGGACTCTTGCCTCTGAGTCAGAAGGTTGTGGGTGGAGGTCCCACTCCAGACCCTTGAGGGCAATAAACCAAGGCTGATACTCCAGTGAAGTATTGAGGGAGTGCTGCACTGTCGGAGATGCCGTCTTTCAGATGAGACGTTAAATGAAGGCCCTGTTTGCCCTCTCATGTGGATGTCAACGATCCCATGGCACTATTTCGAAGAAGAGCAGGGGAGTTATCCCCAGTGCCTTGGCCAATATTTATCCCTCAATCAACATCACTAAAACAGATTATCTGGTCGTTATCACATTGTTGTTTGTGGGAGCTTGCTGTGCTGCCATGTTTCCTGCATTACAACAGTGACTACACTTCTAAAAGTACTTCTTTAGCTCTAAAGCTCTTTGGGAAATGCGCTATATAAATGCACGTCTTTCTTTCTAACATGGATTTACTAATTCAAGGAAATTAAGTATGTGCCTCAGAACTATCTGATTATGCAGAATTATGTAATTTTTTAAAAATTTGTGTATGGGATGTGAGCGTCGCTGACAAGGCTAGCATTTATTGCCCATCCCTAATTGCCCTTGAGAAGGTGGTGGTGAGCCGCCTTCTTGAACCGCTGCAGTCCGTGTGGTGAAGGTACTCCCACAGTGCTGTTAGGGAGGGAGTTCCAGGATTTTGACCCAGCGATGATGAAGGATCGGCGATATACTTCTAAGTGAGGATGGTGTGTGACTTGGAGGGCCTGCTGCCCTTGTCCTTCTAGGTGGAAGAGGTTGCGGGTTTGGGAGGTGCTGCCGAAGAAGCCGTGGCGAGTTACTGCAGTGCATCTTGTAGATGACTGCAGCCACGGTACGCCGGTGGTGGAGGGAGTGAATGTTTAAGGTGGTGGATGGGGTGCCAATCAAGTGGGCTGCTTTGTCCTGGATGGAGTCGAGCTTCTTGAGTGTTGTTGGAGCTGCACTCATCCAAGCAAGTGGAGAGTATTCCATCACACTCCTGACTTGTGCCTTGTAGATGGTGGAAAGGCTTTGGGGAGTCAGGACGTGAGACACTCGTCACAGAATACCCAGCCTCTGACCTGCTCTTGTTGCCACAGTATTTATGTGGCTGGTCCAGTTAAGTTTCTGGTCAATGGTGACCCCCAGGATGTTGATGGTGGGGGATTCGGCGATGGTAATACCATTGAATGTCAAGGGGAGGTGGTTAGGCTCTCGCTTGTTGGAGATAGGCATTGCCTGGCACTTCTGTGGCGCGAATGTTACCTGCCACTTATCAGCCCAAGCTTGAACGTCATCCAGGTCTTGTTGCATGCTGGCATGGACTGCTTCATTATCTGAGGAGTTGTGAATGGCCCTGAACACTGTGCAGTCATCAGCGAACATCCCCACTTCTGACCTTGTGTTGGAGGGAAGGTCATTGATGAAGCAGCTGAAGATGGTTGGGTGTAGGACACTGCCCTGAGGAACTCCTGCAGTGATGTCCTAGGGCTGTGATGATTGACCTTTAACCACCACAACCATCTTCCTTTGTGCTAGGTATAATTCCAGCCAGTGGAGAATTTTCCCCCCCGATTCCCATTGACTTCAGTTTTACTAGGGCTCCTTGATGCCACACTCGGTCAAATGCTGCCTTGATGTCAAGGGCAGTCACTCTCCCCTCACCTCTGAAATTCAGCTCCTTTGTCCATGTTTGGACCATTTTTGGACCAAGACTGTTATGAGGTCGGGAGCCGAGTGGTCTTGGCGGAACCCAAACTGGACATCTGTGAGCAGGTTATTAGTGAGTAAGTGCCGCTTGATAGCACTGTCGATGACACCTTCCATCACTTTGCTGATGATTGAGAGTAGACTGATGGGCCGGTAATTGTACGAGTTGGATTTGTCCTGCTTTTTGTGGACAGGACATACCTGGGCAGTTTTCCACATTGTCGGATAGATGCCAGTGTTGTAGCTGTACTGGAACAGCTTGGCTAGAGGCGCGGATAATTCTGGAGCACAAGTCTTCAGTACGATGGCCGGGACGTTGTCGGGGCCCATAGCCTTTGCTGAATCGAATTGGCTGAAGGCTGGCTTCTGTGATGGTGGGGACCTCAGGAGTAGCCTAATCAATTCAGACATGGCGACTAAACTGATTCAGCTGCATTTACTTCCCATCATAGTTCAGACTGAAAATAATATACATTTTTTACAAAGAGGAAAAGAATTTAAAGACCAACAAGTCAGACAATTTTTCTTAGATCCCAACACCACATTCCTGCCTTCTCAACATATCCTTCAATCCCTTCTCACTTCAGAAACAAGCCTAGTTGTCTCTTGAACTCATTAATACTGCCCCGATCAAGGGGGGTTCCTAATAACTTACTCCACGGTCTAGATTTTCCTTTGTTTTGCCACTGTTTGAGTGCCTAATAGAGAATAATTATTAGGTAAGGACCACTATCGAATCCCTGCCCTAAAATCCTCTTGGATATTTTCCTGATGCTTGCTGGGGGTGACCTTGGACTGTTGCATGAAAATGACAGCAGATGAGCGAGAATTCCTGTAGGGTTTCAATTCCGTTCCCACTGCCTAATGGCTGCAAATGGTGTTCAACAGTTCTGCAGAACAGGCCTGTGGTGGGCCAGCAATGCTCCACAGTCAAAAGCTGCAAAGACCCCAGAGCAGGATCTTTAAACATTTTTTAAAGTGTATTTAAGTTTTGAATAGTTTAACATTTTCAAGTATTTGTAAGTTTTAAAACATTTTTAATGGCCCGGACTGTCAGTGATTGCCATCATTACCCCTCTGAAACTGATTGCAACGTCAGGATTTAGCGCATGCATATCTAAATGTGGAAATCCTGAAGTTGCGGTCAGTCATTCACTGCTCCGACACTGGCTGCGCTGTGGACCGCCCCCCACCCCCCCCCCCACCGCCACTCGCCCCGATAGACGGCAATCGGTGAAATCAGTGGAACTGATGAAAACTTGAACTTTTCCTCGCTAATATCGCTGTTAAATAACCCATTAAATGTAAAGCCTTGTTAGAATAGGTATAACTGGAGTTTTAACAGCATATTGACTCCTAACCAATTGTTCTGGCTCTGAATAACTAATTTTTATATTTGTGGAATGTCAAATTTCTCCATTATGATAAAAATTACAATTATTTTTTTTTTTTTAAGTTTGTTCATGATATTTCAGCTTCTACCTTATCCCCATATGAAATGTTTAATCTTTATTTTGCTCTCTGTAACATATTTAAAAAGTGAGGATAAAAGCTTCTTTTTATTTCCTGGTTTGCTGTCTGTGAAAATTCTTCAATGTGATTGGCTGCTTAGACAGCATGATGACATCACTTCTGCATCACCGCTGACCACAAATTATGGGCCAGTAAATATTGTTAAGGTTGCAGACCAAACCTTGGAAACCAATGGAGGTCACCCTTAAGCCTCTGCCTGTTCTTCTGATTTGAGGACGAAGAAAAGGATGATTAGGAGGAACACCACAGAGATATCAGCCTGTAAAGGCACCAGCCCGCTGGTACCAATGCTCCCTATCTGCATTACTCAACAACAACAGCAATTTGCATTTATCTAGCGCCTTTAACATAGGAAAACATCCCAAGGAGCTTCACCAGCGTTATAGATGAAAATTGACACCGAACCAAAGAAGGAGATATTAGGAGGGGTGACTAAAAACATGGTCAAAGTGGTAGGTTTTAAGGAGGGTCTTAAAGATGGAGAGAGAGGTGGAGATGCAGAGAGCTTTAGGTAGGCAATTCCAGAACTTAGGGCCTAGAGGGTTGCAGGCACTACCACCAATAATGAGAGAGTGGGGGATGCATAAGAGGCCAGAGTTAGAGGAATGCAGAGTTTTGGAGGGTTGTAGTGCTGGAGGAGGTTACAGAGATAGGGAGGGGCGAGGCCATGAAGGGATTTAAACATGAAGATTAGAATTTTAAATTCAAGGTGCTGGTGGACTGGGAGCCAGTGTATGTCAGTGAGCACAGGGGTGATGGGTGAGCGGGACTTGGTGTGGGTTATGATACGGGCAGCGGAGTTTTGGATGAGCTCAACTTTATGGAGGGTGGATATAGGAGGCCGGCCAGGAGAGCATTGGAATAGTCTGGAGCTAACAAAAAGCATGGATGAGGGTTTCAACAGCAGATGGGCTGAGGCAGGGGTGGAAATGGGTCTTGGTAATGGAGAGGATATGGGTCGGAAGTTCAGCTCAGGGTCAAATAGGATGTCGAGTTTGTGAACAATTTGGTTCAGCCTTTGACAGTGGCCAGGGAGTGGGATAGATTTGGTGATGAGGGAAGGGATGGATGTGACAGAGGTAGCTAATGGATGGTCTCAATCTTAGTGACAAAGAAATCCATGAGCACCTTGCAATTGATTTTTGGAGGTGAGGGCAAAGGCAGCAGGGGAGAAGGGTTTAAGGAGATGGATGGTAGTGGCGGAAAGTACTTTTCTCAAAGTTTTGCTTAATTCTTAAGGTGCGTGCATTGCTTGTAAGGATTGAGAGAGGCCCTACTGCCTTTTGAAATCTATTTTTGATTAATTGTGATGGTACCTCTTTTTCTTTTGTATTACATTGACATCAAAACGGAAGAAGGGCTTTTAAGTTGGCTGGGTGCCCCCAGGTTTTTAGTTCTCTTTTTGCTATACTGGTTTATGGGCTGGAGGCAAATGAGGGACTCTCTGGCTTGCCTTTCTCACATAAAAGATTTTCATCAAGACTACAAGATCCAAGTTGGGAAAGAGCTATAGAGAACTGCAGCTAAGCACTGCGTCAAATTATTTAACAATTGTGCGCTAGATTTCTTGATGAAGATTTATATCACTTGAACATAAGTCTAAATGAGTTATAGATACCAAATTAACTCAAAAGGCACAGATGAAGGAGGAAAATTGACAGAGGAAAAAGGCCCAGGTTATAAAGCAGTGCCTGCATACAGAAATAGAATGAAGCACGGAAAGTCTTCATGACAATTGAGTGAAATTAAGCAAAGAAATTGGTTGATTAAATTCAAATTTAATGTAAAGTTAAATGGAATGCAAACTGCCAGATGGGTGTGATTTGTGTTATTGGTTCTCTGGTACCATGACAGGGATGAGGTTAGAATGAAGGATTGCTGGATCCCACAGCAGCTGTATGCATGGACACTGACTCAATTAAATTAATGGAGGCTAGGGTAATATGTAGTTTGAGCATATGAGTGAAAGAGATAAGAGATTGTGGGCTAGAAATCTGGTGCATTTGCACCTCCTGTTAGTGCCTCTGGGGGTGCTAATGGGGCGCAAACGACGTTTCGCCTGGGCACAGCGCCGCTAACGACTCCCGCTAAATTCAGCGGGAATTTAGCAGCAGCGGTAACCGGTAGCGCCCCACTCCGCTGGCGATGACGACATCATCACCGTGCGCAGCGCCCCGTTTTCGCCCCGCCTGCAAATTTGTCCCGCGTCCCCTGAATCTGCGGCGGGCGATGACAGCGACTAATTCAGAGGGTGGGAACGGAGCGGCAGGAGTCTCGCGGGGTGGTAAGTAAAGGGGAGGTGGCGGGCGGGGAAAAAAAATCATCCGACTTACTTGTCGCGGCCCGTTACGTCTTTCAACGCGGGGTCCATGTTGCGATCTGGCAGCCCGGCACTCCTCTTGTGTGCTGGACTGCTGGCATGGCATTCCGCTCCCTGGTGGTCCAGGTAGGGCCCCACAGAGTTGTGGGCTTGGGCCCTCCCCTTTAATGAGGGGAAGAGCCCTTCCATGCGGCAGCGCTACGTGGCCCATTGCGTAGCGCTGCAGAACACACTACCCCGATATTCAGGGTTAGCGCTCTAAGAAGGAAGTGGAGCGCTTGAATTAATGCTCCACCTCCCTCTTGGGGCGCTAAAACTGAATTTGGCGATCGCCAGCACTATTTTTTGCCGGGCGCTAAATTTAACGCCCAGGCGATGTTAGTGATCCAAAATGGTCGCTAACGAAGTTTTCCCCCCGTGATCGAAAGTGTTCCAAAAAGTCTATATCTGCTGTTTCTCTCAGTTTTCTTCCCTTCTTAAGTCACTCACTGTTACCTCTCCCCACATGTCTGAACTCCAAGATTGATAGTTATTTTACTGTTGGTAATACTAGCAGGACTATCAATTGGAGCTGAATTCTGAGTAGTTTTGTACAGATACCTGGAAGTCCAATTGCCTGATGGTGTAGTTGTAAGTATGCATCAGTTTTCCCTGATGTTCTAGGGAGACTCTTATCAGTGTCTGCAGTTGCTGGTATCACAAATATTCATATTTCATAGGCCCTGGAGACGTACCCAAACACTGAACATTTATCCCAACCAACAAATGTATCAGTGTATAGGGCATTTTGTATTAAAATTCAGTAGACGAATTTGCTCAATAATCGACTCAAGTGAGACCATAAATGAAAGCAATATTTCATTTTTTACTTTCGATTTTCTGGTCATAAGTAGTTCAAGAACTATTGTTGCATTTAATAGAATATGAGTATACATACTTATCACCTTACAGATAATAATAGCTTATGGAGAACTTCATTTGACATGACATGAGGGTTAGCCTGTTTCTGACTGTATTTTTTATGGACTTGATGAACTACAGTTCAGTCAGTTTATGAATGTCCCAGAACTGAGAAAGCTTCCTTTGAACATTCACGGATATATATGAACAACCATGAATTACTTAAAGATAGTTATGCATGTTCATGAACAACTACCCATGGAAGTTCATGACATTTTTGAGGAGCTTCATGAATTATTCATCTATTCTATTTAGCTGGGTTCTCAAAATTTGATTAGCTGACTAACAGTTAACTGGTAGGGCTCGATTTTGCCAGTGTGGGCGAGCTGGGGCATGTCAGGTGGCATTGGTGTCAGGACCCCGACTCCGAAGTGAAGTGGGGAAAAAGTGCGATTTTCCCCCAGTTGGGCAATTGATTCCCAGCGTGTGGGAACCCCTGGCCCAATGAGTCTTTTCATACAGAAAGTCGCCTCCGATGACATCATCAATGCTGCTGGATTTAAAGCCTGCAAGCAGCCTTGCTTCTTCTGGAGACTGCAAACTTTATGGTGATTGTAGTAAGGACTTCATTGATCGACTATGTAGACCAGCAGGCAAAAGTGTGCTTCACGCTTCGATGAGGCCTCCCTCCAAGCTCTGGTGGAGGGAGCAAGATCGAATAAGGAGGTGCTCTTCCCTTCCTCAGGGAGGAAAAAGCCACCCCAGCAGACAAAAGCGGTGTGGCTGCAAGTGGCCCAGGAGGTCAACGACATATCAATGAGTTGCAGAACCTGGCTGCAATGCAGGAAGAGGTTTCATGTCCTTCTCTGCACAGGAAAAGTGAGTATGACTTTCCCATCACTACAATCTGATCCCCATCGCCTCTCCTCACCAGCACTCTGCTTTGCTAACCTCTTCCTCCACACCCCACTTGACACTTACATCCCTGCACCCTTACCCATTGCCCCTCTCTCTATGGTCACATTCACTTAACTATTCGACCATGTAGCCCTCACACTCCCTATCACTGTGATGCAACAACAACAACTTACAACACACAGGGAGGGCCCTTTGTCTCCTTCTAAGCATCTATGCTATGCATTCTCTGCACTCACTCCTTCATTCTCACTCAAACTCCACTTGTGTCCCTCATTGCAGGAAAAGAGAGCCCACAATAAGAGGGAAAGAGCCATGACAGGAGGAGGGCAACTCTCAGTAGCCCAGCTCACCGCCTGGGAGGAGGCGGCCCTGGAAATCAACGGGATCTAGGACGATTCCCAAGTGGGGGATGGACAGATGGGCACATCACAGCAAGCTGGTGACAGAATAGTTTGGCATTTCTCACATTGACATTGCATGAGTCACTGATAATGATTCTGATGCTCTAACAGATTGACATGATCATCTGCACTATTCAATGTGCATGTAACATTGACCTCACATCTCTAACTCTTTCCTTTACTCCCCCACAGGACCATCGAAAGCCCCCATCCCCACTGTCCAGGAGGAACAGCCTGAGCTTCCAGACTCCTCAGAGAAAGCTGCAACCTCTGAGGGTGCAGCGTCAGCAGAATTCAGCACACCCAGCACCAGCGCAGACACTCACACCTCGGTGGGACCTTCGCGAGATAGAGTAGTGTTGGCACCTGATGTATCACAGCTCACAAGTGAGCATCAGCAGATGGTGGAGACAGGGACAGCAGTGGAGAATCCTTGTTGGAGGGCACAGGACTCTGCCAGCTCGGCTCAGCTGCATGTCGACCCTGTGCCTCCAGGTCCATCCATGAAGGAGAGCGGTGCTGGAACTCCAGGAACAAGTGCAGGAGTCTCTGGCAGGTTTTGTCTCCAGGGTTGCTGCGAGTGTGGAGTGAATGGAGGAGTCCATCGCGAACATGAGTAGAGCCTTTGTGGAGGCATTGGCACATGAACGCATCACCACGGAAAGGATGGCAACCTCCGTGGAAAGGATGGCTAACTCCGTGGTAAGGCTGGCTACCGTAGAAGAGAGGATGGCTATGGTAAAGGAGAGGATGGCTACGGCCATGGAGGAGCTTAGTCGCCAGGGTCTTGAAAACATGGTAATTGTTCAGAATAGAATGACATCTCTTGAGGAGCGATGGTCAGCTATTGAGCATACAAACCAGACCTTCATGGAAGTCCTCTGGAGTAGGACTTCCAGTGCAGAAACGGGTCCTCATGGCCCCCCTGCAGTGCAGCAAGGTGCTGTCAAGCCACTTGCTAGCTCTGAAGCGGGGGGACCCATGAGAGGGATGTTGGTGGCAGACAACAAGGAAGTGGGGGCTCCTCTCCAAGCGCTCACATGACCATGCCACTGCAAAGCCCTTGGTCAGAGCCCCACCAGAGTCCTTACCCAACTGAGATGGGCGTCTCAGCCCCTGCACAGCTGCAGGAGCAGCAGACTGTGGCCGAGCCCACACAGGTTCACAACCCCAGAGGACGCCCACCAAAGGCGTCGAGACAGGAGCAGCAAGAAAGTGAGCAAGGGGCCTCCACATCTGCTGAAGCCACAGGGGAAGCATCACATAGGAGCACGCATAAGAGGAAGATAAAGCACAAGTAGTCACAAGGGTAGTCACTTGGGTGCTGTGATGTATTGTATTTGGACCAGCCATCCTTGTCATGGGATCATAAACAGATTTGATGGCAAACTGTTGAAGTTGTGGCCTGTGTCATTTCGCAAATGGGTCTTTCACATTGAGGGCTTAGGGTGACTTGCAATTGTCAGTATGGTGGTCAGAGTGATAGGAATCCGCAGGTTCTTGTCCATTGTTGATGCTCTGGTAAGAAGGTGCGAGACAAAAGTGTTTGATTGTGCAGGCTAAGCAAATCTGGCCAACATGAGTGCGTCCCTTGCATCCCGGGCAGCACTGTGGTCGCGCTCTGGCACCTTCTGGCCTGTGCAGTTTCAGGTGGGTGAGCAGCAGCTTGGCGCTCCTGTTGTTGCTCCTGCTATTGGTGCTGCTGTTGTTCAGGGTTCTGCTGCTGTCACAGCTGGTCTTCGTCCGAATCTGATGTCCAGGAGGAAAGGAAATAAATGGTTCCCATTCTTCTGGTATATACCTCAGTTGAGGAAGCGCTCAGTCAAGGTGGGGAGTGGGGTTTCCCAGGAGGTCACACTGGAGATGGGTCTCAGGCTCCAAACTTCCATAACAATGAGTAGTGTAAGGAGTTTTTGTCTCAGGGGCTTATTTGTAGGTCAGCCAGTTATGTTTTCCTGGACTGTCCTGCCTGTTGTGCGGTTGCGAATCGCTATCCCCTTCCTAGTTCTGAGCCCAGGACTTATCGAGCAGCGATAAGGACAAACAAACAGACCCGTAGATTGGTGTAAGGAAAACCAATGTTTATTTAAGAGAGATGAAACATAACATGTCAATCTTAACTTCGGTACAAACGAGGGAAATGACAGTAGAACAATACCTCACCCCTCCCAACCCCACTTTACTAGCTCAGTTAGACTCTTGAGGACCAGGGATAATGCTTACCAAACAAATCCTTTGACAGTTGAGATATGGTTTAAAGTCCTTTTTAAGTAAAAAGTTTCATAAGGCCCTTGTGCCTCGAGGTGTTTGATGGTCACTGGAACCGTTACTCTGGTTTCTTCTTGCGTGTCGGTCTGTTTCTGGAGCTGCTGGCCTTCTTTGTTGAACGGTCTTGTTTTCTGTTGAACTGTGTACTGGACAACTCCTGTGCTTCAGCTGTCCTGCTTGTGGCCTGTCTGTGTGACTTGAACAGCTTGTTTAAACTGCTAGTCTGCAAAACTGCCAGTCATGTCTCTGTAGAACCCTGGCTTGTTCCAGCACAGGTCTCAAGTTATGCTGTTGGATTGTTCCTTATCTGCCTGCCAAATCTTCCCAGTGCTTTGTTTAATTCTGGTGGGCTCGTTAAGGTCGTTAACTTTAATGACAGGAGATGGCCTTTAATGATATTAAATATTTGTTAAGTGGAGGATGATTGCTGGTCTGATGGTTGTTCATTTGTGTTGAGTACTCCATTCCTTTACTTCTTTGTATAAATGCTAAGCAGTTTGATGGGGCTGGAGTGGGGTCATCCGGTTCCCCAGACAGGTCGACCACCTGTAATATACAACATTGTCTCTGTAGAGGCCAGCTCCGCCTCCTTTGGCAGCCTGTACTGAGGTCTGCATGTTTTAAATGTCCCTGGTCCAATACACTCAATTGGTTTTAAAATGTCCAAAGCCCCTTTTTCTTAGGGTCTCTCTCTTTTCCTCTGAGTCTTTTGGGGGTCTGGGAATTTTGCAACTCTCTTACAGACCCAGGCATGTCACCTGGCCTGCTGTTTTTGCAGGGCCCTGGTTTCTGTTCAATGTCGCAGGCTTCTGCCACGAGGTCTAGAGCGACTTTGTCTAGGGTACCCCTTATTAATAACTCTGGGGAATGTGGGAATTTTGAGAACTCTACAGTAGGCCTGCTAAAAGTTCTGCCACCTGCAAATGATGATTGCTGAAAACTCCTTTTTAATGGCGGGATCGGGCCCGACCGCCATTTTTTGCGATTTTACCACCTCACACGCCTCCAAACCCGCCTCCTCGTGCCTGGCAAAATTGAGCCCGTAGTGTCAGGCAAATTCCAGGAACAAATTTAACATTCCCAACTGTCAACATGTTAAAACAAAGCAAAAAAAAGTTCTAAAATAAATGATAAAGTGGTTCAACATGAACCACTTAATAACAGCTACAAGGTATAACTGAGTTGGCTACAGTGTGAAATAAGGGCTGGTGGACTGATTGAAGCACTTGGCTATTGCCTCATTCCTCAAATCAGCTTTACATCGTGGAAACTCGATTATAAATGGTTATGGGCGTAACTGACCTACATTTTAAATTCCGTGGTCTTTTGCGCTATTTCAGTCAATTCCGCCCTGATTGCGCTGATATCTGGCAGCTAAAGGGAGGCAAGGACTGCTGCATGGAAGAGGTAAGTGCTTTTCCAGCACTGCTTGTGGCCCAGGAGGAGTAGGAGTGCTTCCCCATGTCCCCCAAAATAACTTGCTTTCACACCCTTCCTCCAGGATAGCCGACCCCGCCTTCAGGATCACCTCCACACCCCCCTCAAGATCAGAACCCCCCCGACCCCCACTCAGGATCAGACCCCCAGGATCAGTATCCCCTCCCCAAGATTCGGACCCCCACCCCCCATGCTGTCACTAGTCCAGCAAAGGCTCCCTGCATGCTCCTGAGTTGCGGCCTCCTCCAGCGCGTTCCCCGCCCGACAGGGAACCAAGCCTATCAATCAGGCTGGCTTCCAGGCGGGGAACCTGCTGGAAAAAAAAAGGCCTTCTGTGGAGTCAAAACTCCACAGCATGTGACTTCTCCCCCCAGCCACCCCCCCACCCCACCCACCCCTCCTCCCGGCCCCTGCTCGGATAATGATTGGAGCTGCTGAGTCTGAACCAGGAAGTGTATATTAGAATATTTAATGTAAAATCATGTACAGAAAGTGAAATAAAGTGAGGGAAAGAAAGATAGGATTAAGAAAGAGAAAAACAAGAGACAGAAAGAAAAAGTAAAGATTTTTAATTTTTTTTATTGTTTTAAAATCTCCAACAATAATTAAAATCTCAATGAATGAGACTCTTCACTTGTAAAAGTAGCCAGAGAAGTTGTTTGGCAGCAATTAACACTTATTACGCTGTTAAAAATTCACTTACACTTGAAAGGACAAGCCCTAACTTTTTCTGGCATGTTTAGTGGGCATCTAGTGGATAAGTAGCCCAACTTTATGCTGTTGCATGTATGTGAATGCCGAGTCTATCAGCAAAGTACTGGTGTAGCGAAGCTTGTGGAGGAGCAGGGCAACTCGGACAGCAACTTCCTGATTTCCGTGTTTAACTGCGCATGTTTTGTCCGATTTACTCCTTAATAATGGTGAGCGCTGCAAAATCCGGGCCAGTAATTTGTAGTGGCTAATAGTGTTAATGAAGAGAATTACAATTCCCATAATTAACTGTTAAACTGAAGCGCCAGCTACTTAAAAATCTTCCATAATTGTTTTTCCGCAGCTAAGTTCTTTATTTAAAAAAAAAATTAGCCTGATATTATTGCTTTCCCACTGAGTTGAATTTAAAGCTTACTAATAGTAGGTTGGCTTCCTTTATTTGAAAATCCTGAGGGTTTGGAGCTGCCTTTGCCAGTCAGGAGGATGGTGTCAAATACTGGTGCTCATATACAAAGATAGTTGAAGCTGTTAAACTGAGATACTTGTGGATTTTTATATAAATGTATTAAAATCATTAACATTTAGTTTGCACAAATTGGCCTTTTCACTTAATCAATGGTATGATGAGCTCCTTTATTTGAAGAGCCACGCTTCATAACCATATCTTTCATCGGTGACCCGCCCGAACCCAACGGACAGGAGCTGGAGATCTGCAAGGTGATTGGATATTGTCGATTTTTTTTTAAAGAGCTTTAACTCTTCTAAATGATCACAACAGATAGAGCAGAACATTTTAGAATTGTTTTGTGGATTTGGGTTTAGAATTTTTAAAACGATTGAATGGCTTGATCACATTCAAGTGTGTGATCTGCTCCGGCTCTGATAGTTACTGTAATGATAAGAGACTCACAAAGTAAGTTGCTCATTAATTTTTGTTTCTGGTTCACGTGCCTTCATGTCCTTGTACATGAGTCACTGAAAGTAAATGTGCAGGTGCAGCAAGCCATTAGGAAGGCAAATGGTATGCTGGCCTTCATTACAAGAGGATTTGAGTACAGGAGTAAAGAAGTCTTACTCCAATTATAGAGGGCCTTGGTGAGACCACACCTGGAGTACTGTGTAAAATTTTGGTCTCCTTATCTAAGGAAGGATATACTTGCCATAGAGGGAGTGTGCAACGAAGGTTCACGAGATTGATTCCTGGGATGGCGGGACTGTCGTATGAGAAGAGATTGAGTAAACTAGGCCTGTATTCTCTTGAATTCAGAAGAATGAGAGGGGATCTCATTGAAGCATACATAATTATTACAGGGCTTGATAGGGTGGATGCCGAGAAAATGTTTCCCTTGGCTGGGGAGTCTAGAACCAGGGGCCACAGCCTCAGGATAAAGAGTAGGCCATTCAGGACTGAGATGAGAAGAAATTTCTTCACACAGAGGGTGGTGAATCTTTGGAATTCTCTACCCCAGAGGGCTGTGGAGGCTCAGTCATTGGGTATATTCAAAACAGAAGTCGATAGATTTCTGACTAGTAAGGGCATCAAGGGATATGGTGAATGGAGTTGAGGCAGAAGATCATACATGATCTCATTGAATGGCGGAGCAGGCTCGAAGGGCCGAATGGCCTACTCCTGCTCCTATTTCTTATGTTCTTATGTTGATATGTGCTCCAATTCAGTTTTATTGAACAAAACCAACTTTTGCAAGTTTGCCTGTTTAAATGTGAGATAATTGCTTTTTGTGGTGGTTTGTCTCTTCCATCTCCCAGTATTTGAGTCTTGACATATTGGAATATACTTTTAATACCTTCGAAATCTGGTCTACTTTAAAGTTTTGATAAATATATAGGCCCCGAAATTCTTGACCTGGAGTGGGTATTAGCGATATTTACACTGAGGACAGGAATATGGGTCAGGATCCCACCCCATTTGGACCGAACTTTTAAATCCCAGTAAAGAGGGCTACAAGCAGATCTTCCAATCAACTCCCACGTCAAGGGGCATGTGGGGAGGGAGTTCCCAGGTTTCCCTGGGAAATTCCTACCTTTATGCCCTTGAATGGACTCAGTGGAACTCACACCAATTGAGACCTAGCGTGAATTCATTTGAGGCCTTCTAAAGGCCCCAAACCGTCATTTGAATAAGGTGATTAATTGTGGAGGAGATTGATTACCATTTATGGATGGAATGATTAGTTGAAGTTGAAGAGCTTAAACAAAAAGGTTTCTTCCTTCGGCTCGTTTGGGTCTCCAGAGCATCCCACAAGGGCAAATTGGCTTGAGTTGGGATCTGCTCTGGCTGGGTCTCCATGTCCCCAGACTCCCCGGGTGCACTGCTCATTTCGAGGCTCGTGCGCACCGCACCCGATCCCCCCTTTTAAAATCGGGACCACTATTTCTTCTCTAAAAATCTAAATTTTCCATCCTGCACACAGTTTTTCTGTCAGCCTTCATACATCACATTAATAACACTCAAATTTTGTGTCACACTTTCGCCTGATTGGTTCAAATTTCACATTCGTTAAACAGTGACAAAGCACAAATAGGGAATGTTGCATACGAAAGCTGGGTCATTGAATAGAGAGCATACAGCTCAGCAGGATGATGCCAGTGTTGGGAAACCATAGTTATGAGGAGTGGCAAAAACAGAAAGGTGTGGCGGATCGCCACCTAAATGGGCATTATCCACTTTTCTGTCCGTGGACAATATATCGAACACCTTGCCTTTAAGGCACCTTGCCTTTAAGGCAGGAGAAAAGGAGTGGGCGGGGCCTCAGGATTTTTCCAGAGAATTCTGGGAGCAGTCAGTTCAGCCATTTTGGACCATGCAGTTGTATTAAAAAGCCTTTGTTTCCCACACATGGATTCAGTCTTAATTCGTGTTTCGCGCCAGCCTCAACATTGGTGACCCCGACGCTCAGAACGTATTCCGAGCACTGCTATGGCGGACACGAACGCAGTTTCCGTGAAACTGCCGGAGTTTTGGGAAAAGCAGCCCGAAGCCTGGTTTCTCCAAGCTGAATCCCGCTTCCGCCTGCGAAACATCACCACAGATGGGACGCAGTACGACTACCTCGTCACATCACTCGGTAGCGCCACAGTTTCGAAGGTTTGGACAGCGCTGCAGAACCCACCAGAGGAAGGCAAGTATGCACATCTGAAGGCAGCGCTCCTTAAAAAATTTACGGTCTCGGCATATCAGCGAAACTGCAACCTCCTCGACCTTCCAGGCCTCGGTGATGCCTCACCGTCAGACCTCCTCTCCCACATGCTCTCCCTCACCGACGAGAGCCCACCCGGATCCCTCTTCCGCACGCTGTTCATCCACCAGCTCCCTCTCAGCATCCGCCCAGCGATCGTGGCGTCTGGCCTCACGAACCTGGAAGCCCTGGCCGATGAGGCCGACAAGCTGCTGTCCGCTCACTCCAGCCGCGACGTCACTCCGGACCTGGCAGCCAATGCCTGTGCGCGCCCCACACCGGCCACCACGCGGCCACAAGGACCAGCCACCAGGCCCACGGGGCCTTTGCGCCCCACTAACCCGGGCCACTGTAACTACCACGCACGGTTCGGCGCCAGGGCACAACGGTGCACACCTCCCTGCTCTTTCAAGTCCGCCCCTGTACCAGCCCCCACGATGGCCGTGGGCCATGCGGGCTCCCTGCTGTACGTCACGGATGACAAAACCGGCCGCCAGTTCCTGTGCGACACTGGAGCTCAGCACAGCATCATCCCGGCCTCCTCCCTCGACATCCAAAAGGGCGAACGAGGACCGGCGCTGGCTGCTGCTAATGGCTCGGAAATCCGGACGTACGGCACCCGGACAGTCACCCTCGACTTCGCTGGTCGCCGCTACCGATGGGAGTTCATCACTGCCAAGGTGCTCTCCCCTCTCATCGGCGCAGATTTCCTGTGCGCCCACGGCCTACTGGTAGACATCCCTCGTCACCGCCTCGTGGACATGAACACCATGTCCCCCATCCTGGGCGCCATGGCCCCCCGTCAACCCGCCGACATGGCGTCACAGTGCCACGCCTGGGCCACGGATGACTACTCGGCACTCCTGGCCGAATTCCCGGCCCTTACCAATCCGACCTTCTCCGCGGAGGCCGCCAAACACGGGGTGGAACACTTCATCCCCACCACAGGCCCCCCAGTATACGCCCACGCCCGCAGGCTGGACCCGGCCAAACTGGAGATCGCGCGGACCGAGTTTGCCACCATGGAACAGCTCGGCATCATCCGCCGCTCCAACAGTCCCTGGGACTCCCCATTCCACATTGCCCCCAAACCAGGCGGGGGTTGGCGCCCCTGCGGGGATTACCGCCGCCTCAACGACGCCACCACCCCTGATCGGTACCCCGTGCCGCACATTCAGGACTTCTCGGCTAGACTGGCCGGCCGCTCAGTCTTTTCCAAGGTCGACCTGGTGCGCGGCTACCACCAAGTTCCCGTCCACCCCGCGGACGTCCCCAAGATGGCCGTAATCACCCCCTTCGGCCTGTTCGAGTTCCTGCGGATGCCCTTCGGCCTCAAAAACGTGGCCCAGGATTTTCCAACGGCTCATGGACTTGGTCCTTCGGGACCTGAAGTTCCTGTTTGTCTACCTGGACGACATCCTGGTAGCCAGTTCCTCCAAGCAGGAACACCTCGAACACCTTTGCATCCTGTTCGGGCGCCTCAGCGACCACGGGCTCATCCTCAGCCCAGCCAAATGCCAGTTCGGTCTGGACAAGATCGACTTCCTCGGCCACCACATCACCCATGCTGGGGCCATTCCCCTGCCCACCAAGGTGCAGGCCGTCCAACAATTTCCCCGCCCCACCACCATCAAAGGCCTCCAGGAGTTCCTCAGGATGGTGAATTTCTATAACCGCTTCATCCCCAAAGCGGCGTCCATCATGAGACCCCTGTATGAAGCCCTCCGGGGCAGGAGCGGCAAGATGGTGGTCAAATGGACAGCAGACACGTCCGCCGCCTTCGACTCCACCAAGACCGCGCTCACCAACGCCACCCTGCTCGCGCACCCACAGCCCAATGCCAGGGTAGCGCTCACCACGGACGCCTCCGACAACGCGGTCGGCGCCGTGTATGAGCAGTGGGTCGACGGCGCCTGGCAACCACTTGCCTTCTTCAGCCGCCAACTACGCCCCCTGGAGGTCAAGTACAGCACCGTCGACCGCGAGCTCCTCGCGCTGTTCCTGGCGGGCCGCCATTTTCGGTTTTTGCTTGAGGGCCACCCCTTCACTGCGTTTGTCGACCACAAGCCCCTGACATTCGCAATGGCAAAGACAACCGACCCCTGGTCCGCCAGGCAGCAGCGCCAGCTCGCGGCAGTGTCCGAGTTCACCACGGACATCCAACACGTCTCCGGCCGAGACAATGTGGTAGTCGACTGCCTCTCCCGCCCCGCCATCCACATCGCACAGCTGGCAGTCGACTACGCTCAACTCGCAGCAGACCAGATCACCGACCCTGATCTGCTCTCTGCACCTACCAACCTACCAGGGCTACGCCTGGCCGACGTCGCCTGTGGCCCGACCGCAGTCACGGTCAAGTGCGACATATCCCTATGTCAACCTCAGCCCGTCGTCCCAGCGTCCTGGCGCCGCCGGGTATTCGACATTCTCCACAACCTCTCCCACCCCGGCGCCCGCGCATCCATCAAATTGGTAGCCAACCGCTTTGTCTGGCGTGGCCTTCGCAAGGATGTGCGTACTTGGGCCAACTCCTGCCTAGCCTGCCAACGGGCCAAGGTACAGCAACACACGAAAGCACCCCTCGAGGAGTTTACCGTCCCCTCGCGGAGATTCGACCACATCCACGTGGACATCGTCGGGCCCCTGCCGCTGTCGCAAGGCCACACGCACTTGCTGACGATCGTTGACCACACCACGCGCTGGCCCGAGGCAATTCCACTGACCTCTACCACCACCGCCGACATCGCCAGAGCCTTCGTCAGCACCTGGGTCATACGGTTCGGCGTCCCCTCCGACATGACGTCGGACAGAGGTCTGCAATTTACCTCTGAACTCTGGACCGCCGTCGCACGCAATCTCGGGGTGACCATTCACCGCACCACAGCGTACCACCCCCAAGCCAACGGACTGTGTGAGCGGTTCCACAGATCCTTGAAGGCATCTCTTCGAGCCAGCCTCCAGGACGGCACCTGGACCGACCGACTTCCGTGGGTCCTCCTCGGCCTGCGCACCGCGGTTAAAGAAGACCTCCACGCATCGGCAGCAGAGCTCGTGTACGGTCAGCCGCTGCGCGTACCCGGCGAGTTCCTGCCCACCGCCACGACACCCTGGTCAGCTGACCAGCAACGCCATGACTTCGCCTCACCGGCGCTGCAGTTTGCCCCGGTGCCCATTGCCCGACACAGCGAATCCACCTCACACGTCCCACTAAGCCTGCACCAGGCACGGTTCGTTTTCGTCCGGCACGACGCCCACCGCGGACCCCTTCAAACCCCGTACGATGGGCCCTACAAGGTGCTGCAGGCTGGGGACAAATCTTTCACCCTGCAAGTGGGCGACAGGACCGAAAAAGTGTCGGTTGACCGACTCAAGCCAGCACACTTGGAGCCCGGTGAGCAGGTCCCTGTAGCTCATCCACCGCCACGCGGCCGACCTGCCCTCAAGCCGGTTCACCCGGCGACTCTATGCCTGGCCGTTCCACGACCACCGGCGTCATACAAGAGCCGCTCCGGCCGGCCCATCAGACCGCCGCACCGTCTCGTCCACACCTCCTAAGCGGATTCTGGGGGGAGCTGTGTGGCGGATCGCCACCTAAACGGGCATTATCCACTTTTCTGTCCGTGGACAATATATCGAGCACCTTGCCTTTAAGGCACCTTGCCTTTAAGGCAGGAGAAAAGGAGTGGGCGGGGCCTCAGGATTTTTCCAGAGAATTCTGGGAGCAGTCGGTTCAGCCATTTTGGACCATGCAGTTGTATTAAGAAGCCTTTGTTTCCCACACATGGATTCAGTCTTAATTCGTGTTTCGCGGCAGCTTCAACAAAGGCAGATTATTATCTGAACAGCAATAGATTGGGAGAAGGGGCAGTGCAACGAGACCTGGATGTCCTTGTGCACCAGTCACTGAAGGTAAGCATGCAGGTGCAGCAGGCGGTGAAGAAGGCAAATGGTATGTTGGCCTTCGTAGCGAGAGGGTTTGAGTACAGGAACAAGGATGTCTTGCTGCAGCTGTACAGGGCCTTGGTGAGACCACACCTTGAGTATTGTGTGCAGTTTTGGTCGCCTTATCTGAGGAAGGATGTTCTTGCCATGGAGGGTGTGCAGCGAAGATTCACCAGACTGATACCTGGGATGGCAGGAATGACGTACGAGAAGAGATTGGGTCGATTGGTCTTATGCTCGCTGGAGTTTAGAAGAATGAGAGGAGATCTCATTGAAACTTATAAAATTCTAACAGGGCTAGACAGACTGGATGCAGGAAGAATGTTCCCGATGGTGGCTGAGTCCAGAACAAGAGGTCACAGTCTAAAGATAAGGGGTAAGCCATTTAGGACAGAGATGAGGAGGAATTTCTTCACCCAGAGAGTGGTGAACCTGTGGAATTCTCTACCACAGAAGGCAGTTGAGGCCAAGTCAGTAAATATATTCAAGAAGGAGTTAGATATATTTCTTAAGGCTAAAGGGATCAAGGGATATGGGGAGAAGGCAGGGACAGGGTACTGAGTTTGGATGATCTGCCATGATCTCATCGAATGGCGGAGCAGGCGCGAGGGGCTGAATGGCCTACCCCTGCTCCTATCTTCTATGTTTCTATGTCTTGAGATACTTGGGGCTAGATTTTCATTGACACGTGGAGGCGGGTTTGGAGGCGTGTGGGGGGTTAAAGTTGCAGATTCGGGGGTCCCGAACCCATCCCGTCCCCAACCCGCCTCCATGCCAGTTTCGCTGGAGGCGGGTACCCGACCTGTGCTGGGACCCGCCTCCCTGAGGCGGGAAGCGGATTAGTGGCAATAAACTGCCTGTTAACAGGCAGTTTTTTGCCTAATCCCTATTTTGATGCGTGAAATGTGGGCTTCCCGACAGGTCCCAACCACGCCAAGTTAGCGAGGCGGACCGTGGGTCTGCAGGGGTTGGAGGGGTCGATATGTCCGGTGGGCAGGTGAGTGATGAGTGCATGTGTGCAGAGGTAAGTGTGTAAGGTAAGTGTAAAGTGTGGGAAAAAGTTTTACTTACCTTAGCTTCCTCCTGCAGGTGTCAGCCCTTCAGGTCTCGGGAGTCAGAAATCTCACCGGCACATAAAGCAGAATGGCCATGGAGCTGTCAAAAACTGCAGCCTCTGTTTTCTGTGCCGGAATGATTTCTAACTCAGCCTGAGAGGAAGGACTCAAGTTAGAAGACAGATTGTCAGTGTTTGACAGCTTCACAGAGCTGTCAAACGCTGATATTTCATCTGTCAAAAGCTCTTGACAGATGAAATGTCAATCTGTGACGTCCTCTGTTGCCGGGTGGCCCTTAATTGGCCTGCTGAGGTCGCTGGGCGGGCTCAACAAGGTCAATCAAGTGAAAATGCAGTGGGTTGGCCACAAGTCAATGGAGGCGGGACTACAACCCAAAAAGTGGGAGTCCCGCCTCCATCACGTCCCCAGTATCAAAATCCAGCCCTTGGCCTCAGAGGAGGTTATTTGATAGAGGTTTTACAATTATGACGAGGTTTCTTAGAGTGTTAAGGGGGGATTTTAACTCCCTCCATTTGACAGAAACCATGTAGAACGGGAGATAAAATGACATGGTATTTTCTGCCACTCAGACTGCCACTGTGACAGTTTTAACAACAGGCAGTTGAACGTGTCTGCTTGGATCAGACAGATGCCTCATAAGTATATGCAAATCAGGGTTCTATTTCTCAGATAAGATCCCGAGGCAATTTTAATGGCAGATACAGGGCTATGGGGAGAAAGAGCAGAGCAGTGGGTTTAGTTTGGGTGTGCTCTAGCAGACATGGGCTAAGTGGCCTCTTTCTGCAATGTACACTTCAATAGTTGTACTTACCCATAAAGCAGCATTTTGACTAACACTTTACATAATTGATTCAATTCGGGTTTATATTTGGCTGATGTTTCCAAGGTATTCTAATGTTTTCTACATTACAACAGCGACTACACTTCAAAAGTACTTCATTGGCTATAAAGTGCTTTGGGATATCCTGAAAGGTGCAATATAAATGCAAGTCTTTCTTTTATCCAATTTCCTGACATTAAATGACCAGCTCTATTGTCCAACCTTTAGTTCTTGGTTGGAGTCACCGGGCTGGATTTTGAATGACCCATTGAGTCGGGTTTGGAGGTGTGTGGGGGGTTAAATTTGCGGGGTCGGGGGTCCCGACCCCATCCCGACTCCATCCCACCTCCACACAATTTTGACAAAATCAGTCGCGGGGTTCCCGACTCCGTCCCGCCTCCAAGAGGCGGGAGAGGCCATTAAAGCCCTTAACAAGCCCTAAATTGGCTCTGTAATGCCATTTTGAAACGTTTTAGCTAGTTTAACCCTTTTCTGACGTGAAGTACGCCTGGTGTGAAACACTCCAGTGAAACCTGATGGGAGCACAAGTGGATAGCTGACTATGAGCTGCAGGTCCACTATTACAACGGAGATGTGATGAAGGTAGTAGTAGTATTAGGTCTGAAAGTCGCCTCTGATGCTGCTGCATTGAATGTGTTCAGAGACTGCCTGGCCTTTGCTGTGAGAGGACTTGGATGCAAAAAAAACTCTCTCTCTCTCTCTCTCTCTCCTCCTCCTCCCCCATTTTTGCATCCAGGTCCACTCACATCAAAAGCAAGCCACGCAGGTCCTCTCTCACCAACAGTCTCTGAGTCTAGGCAGTCAGACTGAAAACACTAATTAGTTCATGGGTTCCCACATGCTGGAACTCAATTGCCCAATTAAGTGAAAATTGCATCATTCATCCACATTAATCTGGAGTCGGGGGGGAACCACGAAATGCGGATGACACAACCCCAACCCAACCCCAAGACAAAATCCAGCCCCTCGTCTCAACAGCATCAGTAACATTGATATTTCAGCTTCAGTATAAAATTTTGTCATGATGTATTCAGTAGCATGTGAGAAGACAACATCAAATGATCAAATCAAACGGCCAATCTCAAGGAACTAAGCAGCTATTCTTTTTTAAATCGAGGATACCTGATTGAAGGGCCAAGGCCCAAAGTACAGAAAAGAATGGAAGAATGGAATGGGGAAAAAGACAAGGGTCTAGAAATCTGATAATGCGGGAAAACGGGCGGTGCCACGGCGGAGCGAGGGTATGAGCGCACCCATAAAAAGAGCACAGGTGCTGCCTGCTGATTTAAATGATCGGAGTGCAGAACCTACCGTGCAACGCACTGTTTCGGGCGGTACGCTAAGCAGGAGGCCCAATGTAGTGGGCCTTAGCATCCCTGGAGCAAGGCAGCATTGTCTTAAAGCTAGGCTGTCATTTTAGAAAGCAGTCTCGAGCCCTTAAAGGGGAACTGCCTTCTAAAATGAAAAAAATAAAAACATTTAAAAATAGGCAGTCTTTAGGACTTCGAGCTCAACTGCCTTCTGAAAAAAACAACATTAAAAATAATTCCAAAATGGCAGTCTTCAGCTCTTAAAGCTGAACTGCCTTCTGTACATAAAAATAATGGTAAAAGTGCTTCAGCACTAACACAAATGGCTCTGCAAGCCAGGGAAGGGGCACCCAGGGTCTCACGCACAGCACTCCAGCTTTGTGCAGGGGGTTAACACTGTAAGAGAGGTCCTCTACCCACAAGGGCCCAGGAGGCCCTCCAGAAAGAAGGATGTGGGACCAGATCACTGAGGCCATCACTGCCAGCAGTGTCACCCCCAGGACCTGGCACCAGTGCCCAAAGATGTTTCATGACCTAAGACCACTGGTCAAGGTCAGTGAATACATCTTCAAAAGCCATCTCCTACCAACTGCACCACTAGCCTCACACACTGCTCAATGCACGACCCCTACCCCCCATCACTCACCTACCAACAATCTCTACCAAACACAAGGCACACCTCACCCCTTTGGAGGAGACGGTGCTGGCCATTCTTGGTAGGGGCATGGCTGTGCCCTTGGTCAGCGGCAGGGCTGAAAGAATACAAGATGCTGGTATCCTCATACGTTATCCTCCTTCTCACATCTCACTTCCCCCTCATCCCACAATCTCTTCTGATGTACAAGCTGTGCATGGTGTCAGCATGCACCTCTTGCGTTCTCGTCCTCCCTTCACCACAACCCTACCCAAGCCTTCCTCATTTCAGACACCCAAGAAATCCAGCCAGTGGTTGACCAAGAAGAGGGAGAGCAGAGTGAGGAACAAGAAGAAGAAACGCCATCACTCAATATCACACTCGCAGCCATCAGCTCCTCGAGGTCGTCCTGCAAGGCCATCTGCAGTGTTCTCCACTGAAAGTCGGCAGCCTTCCACCAACCATGCTGCAGCCACTGGAGTAGAGAACTAGTATAGGCAAAGGTACACACAAGACAGTCACGAAGAGAATACACAAGCGTGATTAGTTGAATTCTTGATGTCATATTGGATGCATATATAGATAAAGTTGGATTGGAAAGTTTGCTTTGTGGTGGCTTTTACTTCAGCATTGTGGCCAAGAGGACGCTGCGATGGTCAGTAACAGAGGGAAGGTAAGGTGTGGGACTAATGTTGAAAGGGGAATTGGGGTTGAAGTCACTGGTACCGCAGGCGGATGATTCCATCCCGGATAACCTGACCAGAAAGGAGCTGTCTGGGTTGCATCCTTCCTTCCGCTTCCACCTCTTCTGCGTCGTCCTCTTCTGCATCTTCCTCAACCATCTGCGAGCAGCTTGTTCCCTTGACTGCCTCTGCTTCATCTCCATGTACCCCTCAGGACTGTGAGCAAGTGGTCTTCTCAGATGCAAAATACTGTGGATGCTGGAAATCTGTAATAAAAACAAAAAATGCTGGAAATACTCAGCAGGTCAGGCAGCATCTCGACCTGAAACGCTAACTCTGTTTCTCTTTCCACAGATGCTGCCTGACCTGCTGAGTATTTGCAGCATTTTCTGTCTTCTCAGAGGCCTTCCTTTACCATCCAAAACCTTGCAAGCATCCAGCAGCACTCCCTGCACACTTTAACAACTTTTTAAATGTATTGCCTCAAGCTACTACTTCCATAAAATATTTTGTTAAAGTCCAAAAGCTGAAATCCAAGCTTACCTGAAAGATGTGTGTGTCCTTTTAAGAAGCGCTGACATTAAGGCCGGTAACTGAGGGAAGGTAAGGTGTGGGACTAATGTTGAAAGGGGAATTGGGTTTGAAGTCACTGGTCTCTGCAGGACTGCCTCATGCACGTTTTTCTGTGCGTATTTAGGACAGGGCGTTATGGCGTGCGAGAATGTCCAAAATAGCAGTCGTGGCGTCAAATCAGGCATTGCACGCCGATTGACATCACTATCTATTCATTTAAATTTGAGAGGCCAGCGCTGACAATGGCAGCGCTATGGCCCTCACCAAAATGGTGACCATCATGTCCCACACTGGAAGTGGGTGGAAGTGAGGCAGCCGCCATTTTTTTAACAAAACCGGCCTTAACGGCCAGCGCTACAATGGGGAATTTCTAGGCTAAGATAAACCAAGCAGTAGATGATAAAATGTTTAGATTTTAAAAGCCAGTCATTCTCTAGTGCTCTGATTACTTTTTGTAAACTTCAAAATTGCCTTAGACAACAGGGCTGATTTTTCAAATGCCACTTCCAGCAGGAAGCTTTGCCCATTAGGAGCACACAATGGAAAATCAAAGGCTCACTCTCCATCATATTCTGCCCATTTAAATTAATTGTCAGAACATTGTGCAGACTGCACCTGTGGTTTCTCGATATGCAGTACTGACAGGCCAAGCTCTAAGCTGGGAGCAACATATTGGGCCAGAAATTCGGCTCTTGTCGGGTGAGTACGCGCTGTGTACTCACTCGTAAGGCCACCTGAAGTGCCGGTTTCACGCATGTACTGCGCATGCGCGGGAAACCGGAACTTCCGTTCCCCTGAAGGAGGGGTTCAGAAGTCGAACACGTGCGCGGTAGAGGCTGCGCACACGCAGCGAACTTTGGTGTTTTTTTCAGGTTTCTCCGGGAGGGTAAGTATGGAGAAGCTGCACTTTTAAAAAGGAGGCGCAAGGCCTGTTTTTAACAAGGTAAGTGGTTAATTAATTACAATTTAAACATTTTTTCAACAGGTTTATCTTTTTTAGATACTTTAAAGAAAGGTAAGTTTATTTTTAGCACCGTTAAAAAGTATAATTAATTTTTTCAAAAATTTTAGTTTTTGTTTAAAGTAGTTAATTTATGTAACTTATAGTTATTTTAAAAATGTGATGATTTTTCAAAATTTATTTGAAGTTTAAGTGTGGTTTTGGGGCCGATCTCTATTCATAGATTTGATGGGTCTTCCTGTCAAATCTATGAATGAAAATGCCCTGCTCCGATTGGCTCTCCATGGCCCACGTGATCCCAGGGGACGCTTCGAACTAACTGCGCCCCTGGGATACGCAAGCACTGCGCGCCGGCAGCTGCAGGAGGCCCAGGACCCGAAGTCCTCGTGGGCCCGAAGCACAACTGCAGGTGCGGTAGGCAAGTACGCGCGCGATGCTTGCACCTGCAGGTAGCCAGAGAGCCGAATTTCTGGCCCATAAAGAATTGTCTCTTATGTCTTGTGTTCTATTTCTTCATCAACAAGCAGTTTTGACATTTACATTTGCCAAATGGATGCACTTTATACTCGAATAATTAGAAACAGGCTTTGCAATGACATGAAGTGTGCTGTTTGCATCCTATTTTGCACGGTCAACTTATTATCATAATTATATATACCCTAGGTACAGATTTGGATGACTACAGGGAGTACACTAGTGGTGGGTGCAGAAAATGATGTGCAAGTGAAATCTGAAGGGATGGGAACAATTAAAGGTGTGTGCTCCAACTGGGTGACTAAAATTCTGAAGCTCTTTAGAAAGGTTCAAGAAGTAGACTCTGTCCAGTTACGAACTGCACACATAATTTAAGCAACAATTTTGTTCAAGTGCTCCAAATGATTCTCAATATCTAGAAGAATTAATTGGACCAAAACTTGGTGACAGAGCAATATATTGACGAATATTGTCAAATTTTAAAGGAATCATCAAGACCACATAGAGTTATTATGGCATCTAGCATAGGTTTCTTATGAAGGATTGGTAAAGGTGAATTATGTTCTAACTCAAGAGAGCTTAAACGTGTCTCAGCAGTCGTTCAGAATAATTGAATAATTCAGAACACAAGCCACATCAATTATTTTCTAATTATCATTAAGACCCTCTCCAAGCCTTATCATCATAAACATAATCCTTTAAATAAAAATTAAGTCGTAGTCTAGCTGCACTGATGTAAGGGGAGCTTTGCCAATTGTAGTATTCAATTTGACTGTTCAGATCCTCAAATAGTTTTCAAAACTTGTTGGTAAAATGCATTTTAGGGTAACAGAAATGATGGTAGAAATTCTGTCCTGGGATAGAAATCTCTGGGAGGAAGTCAGACTATTGCAATAAATATTTTTGTTTCTTATTGTATGATATAGAATGATACATCACAACAGCTTACTAATAGCGATGAACCAGAAACTCTATTTAAAAGCTAGGATTTATGTGAACTTATAAAAGTTTTTCTCTAAAGAATTTTCAGCAAATCAACACTTCCAGTGACCATATCTACACAACGTCCTAGATGTCAGTCACAATATTATCATCATTATATATAATATATTTTTAAATCATTGAGTTTATTATTTCGCCTACTGTTAATTATGTACAACTCGTCATGCCTGACTTGACTTTAAATTATCTCTCTTATTTTACAGGAAGAAAATCAAATTTCACCTACTCCTGCCTTTTTCATTCCCTACTAAGGCAACAGGAAAGAAGAAACACTTTTGATCAAATTTTAATGTGGTTAAACTCTCAAACTATGCTTTTTCTTAAAGTGACTCTTTCCCCAACACAGACATGAGGAAATGCCTCTTGTAGCGTCTTTGAATTTCAAACAGCAGCTATATGCTGAAATTAGGTCTTAAAATGCTCCTAAAAAGTAATTCCATTTTAAATACAACATCATGCACTAATGCAAGAATTTTGACAACTGATCAAGTGTCGTCGGCAAGGTCTACAAATAGCTATTTTTAGTAACTTCTCATTAAAGTAAATCCACCTATTCATAAATTAATAGTAAATTATTCCATATGCAAGTGCAAATTTAATGTTTGTGCAATTGATATTTGTCTCTTGTTCTTACTGGTATTGAGTATGATTACTTAACCCACACGAGTTCACAGTTGTCACTAGCAGCATTTTGTGTTTATTACCCAAGTTTTACCATTTGTTGACAAAAAAATGTGAATCAAAATGCGATGTTCTGGGGGATGGGAGATGTCTTTGCTACAGATTTAAGCCCTGATTTTAACCCAGCCTGCCCAGCGGGAATGGGGCAGGTGGGGTTAGAATTACAACTTGTTCCCACCTCCCCCAATTTTAACTCACCAGTTTTTGGCTCCGAGACAGACACCCGCCCCAGGCAAGCAAAAGCCTTATTAAAATCTCAAAGTCCTGCTCCAATTACATCATACCTGCCCCTATGTGATTTTAACTCAAAATGGCAGAGGCTCCGCCCAGTCCAGACCCCAATCCCCGCGCCCAATCCCCCAGCAAAACCTGGTGGGATTGGCCTCTGAGCTGATGAAGTAATATAAAAAGGGGGTTCTCAGGTGCAGCTCACTGGATCAAGGGATCTTTTGCTGTCTGGTTTGCCAGGAATGTTTCCAGCTTCCAGATCACTACTTCTAAATATCAGATCACTTGCAGCACTCTCGCCTCTGAGTCAGAAGGTTGTGAGTACAAGTCCCACTCCTTGAGACTTGAGCACATAATCCAGGCTGACACCGCAGTGCAATATTGAGGGAGTGCTGCATTGTCAAAGATGCTGTCTTTCAGATGAAATGCTAAACCTAGGCCCCACTTGCCCTCTCAGCTGGACTAAAAGATCCCATGGCACTATTTGAAGAAGATCAAGGGAGTTCTCCTGGTGTCCTACCAATATTTATGCCTCAACCAACATCAATAAAAACAGATCTGCTCATTATCTCATTGCAGTTTGTGGGACCTTGCTGTGTGCAAATTGGGTGCTGTTTTTCACTACATTACAACCATGACTACACTTCAAAAGTACTTCATTGACTGCAATGGAAGATGGTTGTGGTGGTTGAAGGTCAATCATCACAGCCACAGGATATCGCTGCAGGAGTTCCTCAGGGCAGTGTCCTAGGCCCAACCATCTTCAACTGCTTCATCAATGAACTTCCCTCCAACATAAGGTCAGAAATGGGGATGTTCGCTGATGACTGCACAGTATTCAGTGCCATTCACAACTCCTCAGATAATGAAGCAGTCCATGTCTGCATACAACAAGACCTGGACGAAGTTCAGGCTTGGGCTGATAAGTGGCAGGTAACATTCACGCCACAGAAGTGCCAGGCAATGGCTATCTCCAACAAGCGAGAATCTAACCACCACCCCTTGACATTCAACGGCATTACCATCACCGAATCCTCCACCATCATCATCCTGGGAGTCACCATTGACCAAAAACTTAGCTGGACCAGCCACATAAATACTGTGGCAACAAGAGCAGGTCAGAGGCTGGGTATTCTGCGGCGAGTGTCTCACCTCCTGACTCCCCAAAGCCTTTCCACCATCTACAAGGCACAAGTAAGGAGTGTGATGGAATATTCTCCACTTGCCTGGATGAGTGCAGCTCCAACAACACTCATGAAGCTCGACACCATCCAGGACAAAGCAGCCTACGTGATTGGCACCCCATCCAACACCTTTAACATTCACTCCCTCCACCACCAGCGTACCATGGCTGCAGTGTGTACCATCTACAAGATGCACTGCAGCAACTCGCCAAGGCTTCTTCAGCAGCACCTCCCAAACCCGCGACCTCTTCCACCTAGAAGGACAAGGGCAGCAGGTGCATGGGAACACCACCACCTCCAAGTTCCCCTCCAAGTCACACACCATCCTGACTTAGAAGTACAGTGAAAAATGGCACAACATGGGAGACAGCGGGCTCCATGTTTTTCCAACGCTGCACTGGAGTTCTTGCTGCAGAAAGTGGAAAGGAGGAGAGATATCCTGTATCCACAGGGGACCAGGAGGCCCTCCAGACACACGGTCAAAATGCAGTGGGAGTGGATAGCCGTGGAGGTCAATGCCAGGAATCTAGCCCCGAGAACCTGGATGCAGTGCAGCAAGAAGTTCAGTGACCTCACACCAGTGGTCAAAGTCAGTGAGTGCTTCTTCAAATACCATATCCGACCAACTGCATAACTAGCTTCACATACTCCTCAATTCACCATACCCCATCACTCACCTACCGACATTCTCTATCAATCTCATACCTAACATTCATATGCTCCACCCCACCCTCACACATTTCGCATTGCACCTACATCTCACAGCTTGCACAAACTGCCAGATATTCCACCATGACAGCCACATCACCCAAACAGATTGCACAACACTCACTAACACACTTCCCTCTCTCTTGCAGGACAAAGTGGCACATAACCGGAGACAACAGGAACTAACCGGAGGGGGAAAGGCACGTCTGTATTTCCTAACCCCCATGCAGAGGACAGTGCTGGCCACTATTGGAAGGGTCACTGTTGAGCCTGTGACCAGCAGCGGGGCTGAAACCATTGTAGATGATGGTATCCTAATACTTAATCCTCCTTCTCACTTCCCACTTTCCCCTCATCCCACAATCTCTTCTTACTTACAAACTGCAGATGGTGTAAGACCTCTTACTCTCCACCCCTTCCCTCACCACAACCTTACCCTTGTGCCTTTTACCTTTCAGATACCCAAAAACTGCCACCTGGCCAGGCAGTGGAGGAACACCAAGAAGAGATTGATGATGAAGACCCACCGTCGCTTGATTTAACACTCAAGGTGGGATCTGCATGTGGTGAAACACTGGGCATAAGTTCACTGCAGCCAAGGCAGAGAGCAAGGATAATGCAGGTGCCAGCTCACCGGAGGGCGAGGTCACACACGAGTTCTGCTGTAGAGGACTCAGATGAGGACTTCGATGGGGCAGGCTACAGAAGAAGCATACATAACAAAATGCTTGGTGCATTGGGAAACCTGCCAGATAGCCTGCGTTCAATGTCAAGGGGCATGGAGGAGTCCAGCACCAACGTGGCACAGGGCTTTGCGCATAGCTTGGAGCCCATCCTTTCTAGCATGCAAGTGATGGCCAACTCCATCAGCACACTTGCGGACCCAACCATGCAGCATCCAATGGCTGTTGTCTCAGCTTCTATTGCAGCTTCCACCAAAAGTCTGAGTGCTGCAGTGAAAGCTCAGACTGAAGTCATGCAAGCTCAGCTTGCTGCCACGCAAGCTTAGACTGTTGCCATCATGGCTGCGGGTATCAGTGTTCAAAAGGACTTGCATGGTGTCATAGCAGTTCAGCAATCTGTCCTCCAACATATTACTAAGGGAGTGGCAGTGGCTCCATGGAGCACGAACCTGCTGTCCTCTCTCAGGATAACAGCATTCATGCTGCCACCCCTGCCACTCCACCATTGCTGTTGCCTGGCAGTCAGCCAGCCCAACTGCGGTCGCCCATGCCAAGTTGGTGCAGTCTGAAGCCGGGCCTTCTGGGCCCAGAGCTGCTTGAGGTCGTCCTCAAGGTCATCTGCAATCTCCCGCACTGAAAGTCAGCAGTCTTCCACCAGCCATGCTGCAGCCATTGGGGTAGCACTTCATAGGAGCACTAGAACAGGCAAAAGCACAGGGAAGACAGGCACTAAGGAAATGCACAAGAGTGATGAGTTTAATTGTGTATGGAATATGGCATGAGTTGCTTTATAAATTTTGTTTGCAATGTTTATTTTGTGCTGGCTTTTATTTTTGCATTGTGTCCAAGATGATGATGTATTGGTCAGTAACAGAGCAGTCCGTGCCCACATGCAACAAAACCTGGACGACGTTCAGGCTTGGGCTGATAAGTGGCAGGTAACATTCGCGCTACAGATTCCTCGTGTAATTTGTGGCGGAGCGTGCACTTCAGCCGGAATTTTCATTACCTGGGCGGGCTGGGTGTGGGCGGTCGGTGTGGCGTGTCGCAACCATGTTCTTTTTATCTTCCCGCTCCACAGAGCGACTTTCCGTTAATGGCGCCTATTAAGGTAGGCCTGCACGTTACCTGGTCCTATTAAATAGTGCGGGTCTGATGATGTAATCGATGACTCATTTCCAGCGGGGATATTTAAAGCAGCCTTGGCCACATTGCATTTAAAGGTTCATCTAGGAGAGTACTGGGAGGATATATCATCAACTGGTTATTGCTCAGCCTTGCAGAGATGGCTTCACAAAGACAGAGGGCTGCACCCAGGTTTTCAGATGACTCCCTACATATTCTTGTGGAGGCAGTCAGAGCACGCAGGGAGGTCCTCTTCCCTGCTGATGGGCGCAAGAGACCTCCCCAGGAGACTAAAAAAGCCTGGCCCCAAATAGCAGAGGAGGTGAACAGCAGGGATGTGGTGATGAGAACCTGGGTGCAATGCCGGAAGCGCTTCAATGATCTCATGAGATCAGGAAAGGTGAGTGCAATGTCACACTCAACTTTATCCTGCTGTGCCTGTCATCACATCCCCATCACTCTGCCTTCCCAAACCTACTCCTGCACATCATTACTCACATCAGCATACATTGCATGTCCACCCATCCCTCTCTCTCTATCTACATACTCACAATCTCCATCTGACTAACCACCCCTCATACTCACCCTCATCTTAATGCAATCATACCAACTAACTACACACAAGGAGGCCATTTGGCATTGGCACTTTGGCACTGGCACCACACTCCTTCATAGTCACCCTCTACAGATGTAACCCACACATTCCTTACACTCATGCCATCACTCTCACTCAAACTTCTCTTCTTTCCCTCCTTGCAGGAGAAACGAGTGCACAATAACAGGGAGAGGGAGAGAACCGGAGGTGGCCCTTCATCCTTCGCCACGTTGACAACAGCAGAGGAGGTCGCCCTGGAGGTGTCAGGAGTTGCGGAGCAGCTGGCAGTGGGAGACGGAGAGAGGGGGACATCTCAGCAACCTGGTGGCAGAATTACATCTCATAAAGCCACATGGCATACAGCAGTCACTCATACGGTGAATGTTCATCATGTGCATAATGGTATCGTTACCCATTCTTAATATAACATTTCTAAATCATCTTTTTACTCTCCCACAGGTCCATCAAGAGCCTCCCCCCCCCGCCCCCACTGCCGCCACCACTGTCCAGCCAGAAGAGGAAGACGACTCCTCAGAGGAGCCTCCAGCCTTTGAGGGTGCACTGTCATCAGACCTATGCGCACCCAGCACCAGCGCAGATATGCACACCCCGGTGAGTCCTACGCGACATAAAGCAGTCTTGTCACCTGGTGTATCACAAGTCACAAGTGAGTAAGAGGAGATGGTGTTGACAGGGACATGAGTGGAGACTGCTCGCCGGAGGGTGCCGGATGCTCACAGCTCTGTTCAGGTGAATTCAGACACTCAGCCTCGGGGGCCATCCAGAAAGAGGGTGATCCTGGAGTTGCAGGAAGAAGTGCAGGAGGCTTGGACAGGTTTTGTGGCTGCGATGTCTGCAAATGTGCCGAGAATGGAGGAGTCCATCTCCAACATGAGCACCACCGTGTCGCAGGCGATGGGGATGGTATGCTCTTCCATGGAAAGGATGACCACCTGCACGGATCAGCTAATGCACCACTCACATGAGCACATGCTATCTATGGAGAACAGATGGCAGAGGCTCATAGACCTCCTTTCTAGGAGGGATGTCAACGTAGACTTGGGTCCTCATGGCCCCACTGCTGTGCAGCAAGGTGCTCTCCAGCTCCTTGCTAGCAGGGAAGTGCGGATGGCCCATGAGAGGGATGATGGTGAGAGGGGAAATGGAAGTGGGGGCTCCACTCAAAGCGCTCACACTTCTCCCCCCGTTGTCTCCCCCTCAGTCAGAGCCCCAGATGCCTCCTTGGATCGCGATGGCCAAGTCTGCCCCTGCACAGTCGCAGGAGCAGCAGGCTTTGGCGGGGCCATCACAGGCTCCAAAACCCAGAAGAGATCCGCCAAAAGAGTCTACGCAGTTGCAGCAGGGAAGTGAGCAGGCTGCCTTTACCTCTGCTGAAGCCACAGGGGTTGCACCTCATAGAAGCACGCGTAAATGAAAAATGACACAAAAGTAGATGCACAAGGGTAAGCACATGGGTTTTTAACGAAATGTTTTTGTTAAGGTTCCGTTACTGTTATGTCACATATAAAACTATTTATTTTCACCACTTTTCAGTCATGCCCATTTTTGTATGCTACTTTGGAAGTAACTGAGTGAGTTGGAGTGAATGGTCAGACATAACGTTACCTCCAGCAATGGGGGTCAGTGTGAAAGGAATGGCTTGGTCATTGTAGGGATGTTTTATGGTGTTGTGGGGGTGGGGGGCGGGGAACCTGGCACAGCATGCGGCAGCCATATGGGTGTAATGCAGGAAGTTAAGTAAATCTGGCCATGATGAGACCATCCTGGCCTCCTGGGCAGAAATGTGCTCCAGTGCTGCTGGCATCTGGACCTCAGGTTCTTGCTGCTCCTCCTCCTTGTCTTCCAGCTGATGCTCTTCATCATCCTCCTCCTCCTCCTCCTCTGAAGAGGCTGTGCGCTCAGTGCCTTGCTCCTCATGCAGCTCCGATCCTTGCTGCTGCATTATGTTGTGCAGCACACAGTAGACGACAATGATTCTGGAGAATCTGGCTGGTGCATACTGAAGGGCTCCACCAGATCTGTCAAAGCACCTGAAGTGCATTTTCAGCATGCCTATTGTCTGCTCTATGACACATCTAGTGGACTTGTGGCTTTCATTATATCTCTCCTCGGCCTCAGTACTTGGCCTCCTCAAGGGTGTCATGAGCCACGCCTTCAGTGGATAGCCCTTGTCTCCAAGCAGCCAGCTGGAAAGTTTGTTTGGAGGTGGGAAGAGCTGAGGGATGGTGGACTGGCGCAGGACGAAAGAGTCATGGCAGCTGCCAAGGAATTTGGCGCACACATGCATGATGATCTTCCTATGGTTGCAGACCAGCTGCACATTGAGGGAGTAAAAGCCCTTGCAGTTGACAAAGACTCCTGGGTGATGATGGGGTGGCCTGATGGCCACATGTTTGCAGTCAATGATGCCTTGCACCCGGGGGAAGCCAGCCAGTGTGGCAAAGCCCAGCACGCGCTCACTAACACTGGCTTCATCAGTGGCAAAGCTGATATAATTGGCTGACTTGTCAAACATGGCATCGGTGACCTGTGTGATGCATCTGTGGGCGGCCGACTGCAAGATCCCACAAATGTCTGCTGCAGATCCCTGAAAGGAGCTTGAGGCAAAGAAGTTGAGGGCGGTGGTGACTTTGACAACCACTGGTAAGGCCATCAGGTCCTCTGGGCTGCAGGACTTGTTCCAGCAAACTACAAATGTCTGTGACAACCTGACGCAATAGCCTGAGCCTCCTGAAGCACTGCTGCTCAGTCATGTTGAGGAAGCTCATCCTCTACCTGTATACCCTGTGTTGTGGCGCGTTGCAGCCCTGTGCTGATGCCCTCTGACCTATGGAGCATCAGGTAATTGAGGAGAAGTTTGTTGGTGTTGTTGCTGCTGCTGGTGTGCCTGCTGTTGCTGGTGTAGGGGCTCATCCTGGTCCGATTCTGAGGACCAAGATGAGACAGTATGAACAGCACCCATGCTGATGTAATAGATGGCAGGTCAACTAGAGATCAGAAAAGCAATTTGTCAATGGTGTGATAGTTAGTAGCAATGAGGTGAGAGTGGCTTCCGAAGTTGTAAAAAATACTTGCAAACTGTAGACACCTAAATCTGTTCTCAAAATGCACTCAGCAAGAGCCTTTCCCTTAGTCAAGTAAGCAGGTGTCATGTGGGAGTATTTAGTGTGTTTTCTATGCTTTGCAGTAATGACCTCGATCAATGGCCACTGAGCTTCCACCTCAGCTTGACAGACGTGGTTCCCGAGCTGCGTGATTCCCGTGGTCACCCAGTGAAATTCAAAAGGTCTTGTTGAAAACACTGTTAAGGATCTGACAACAAGGTATTCATGAGCTAAATTAGGTCGCCTTCCTCTGCTGTTCGGGTCCATGCCACGCTAGTAAACGCACCCGAGTTAAAGGCACGAGGAGGCGGGATAACGGCGGGTTCCCAATGCGCTCCCATTTTTTGCGACTTTCACTCCCGACCCGCCTCCAATCCCGCACGCATGGCAGCAGGAAAATTCCGGCCATCCAGTTTGCTCAGTGTGTCAACAATATTGCAGATGAAGTTTAAAATCGTGAGTTTTCCTTAGTGCATCATGAGATCGTGAGTTGAGCTAAATTCTCATTAAAAGTTATGTGTCTCATGATTAAATCGCGAGAGTTGGCATTACTGTGGGTATTGGTTAGGTGGCGGGGGGGGGTGGGGGTGAAGGAGCAGATGTGCTGACATCCTGAGAGAGACTAACATGTACTGCCTTCGCTGCGCCACTACTACTCCTGTGGGACTGGGGCTCTAACATCCAACGATCTGTAGGAGAGCAGACTTACTACGTGCCGACCCCTTTGGCTCACTATCTACCCCACGTAGTTTGAGCTGGTGCCTGGGAGGGATGGAACGCATGATGTTGCATCCTCAGAAGGATTGTCCTCCTTTTTGAAAAGAACCTATAAGAAAGAGAAAAGGGACAAGAATTAAGATGGGAGATAGATGCAAAGCTTGCTGAGTTGAATGAAGGGCTACAAGTAATAAGCAGACCCCCTGCTGAGGTACATAGTGAGCATCTCCTTCCCTGATGTTCATGACTCTGCCTGGGCCAATGATGTCCAGGGCTTCTTGCTCTGGCTGTGTGAGGGCGAAGATTTTGGAGATTCCTTCTCCCATTTTGGTCCTTTCCCTGGCAGTTTGCACAATCTCCTCCTGCAGAAAGAGAGGGTAAGAGTTAGTGAATGTCTGTTGAGAAGTTAAATGAAGATATGTAGGGCTTGTGCATAGGTGGATGTAGTGAGAGGTGGAGAAGAAGCACGATGGAATGACGATGGGAATGTGATGAATGTAAAGGGAAGTGTGTGTGATGTGAAGTGAAGAAGGAGTGGTGGGAGGAGTTGGTGGTTGTGCAAGTGGTAGGATGTGAGAAGAAAATGGTGTTCGTGTATGGTGTGGAAATGAAGAGGTGAGTATGTCTGGAATGAGAAAAAAATATGATGGTTTGAGCTTCTAAAATCTGAAGATGAATTAAAACTCGCTGCAATGGCCAGAATATTTTAGGCAAGGCAGAATTAACGTGTAGATGTTGAGGGATAGCTGGGAATTCCAACCTCTAGCAGCCAGTACTTTGTTTGTCTGAAGGCTAAAATAAATAGCCTGACCTTTTAGCCTTCCTGGCACTTTATTACATATAACACCATTTTTTTGTTTTTTTTATTTGTTCAATGGATGATGAGTGTCACTGCTAGGCCAGCACTTATTGCCCGTCCCTAATTGCCCTTGAGAAGGTGGTGGTGAGCCGCCTTCTTGAACCGCTGCAGTCCGTGTGGTGAAGGTACTCCCACAGTGCTGTTAGGGAGGGAGTGCCAGGAATTTGACCCAGCAACGATGAAGGAACGGCGATATACTTCAAAGTCAGGATGATGTGTGACTTGGAGGTGGTGGTGTTCCCATGCGCCTGCTGCCCTTGTCCTTTTAGGTGGTAAAGGTTGCGGGTTTGTGAGGTGCTGTCGAAGAAGCCTTGGCGAGTTGCTGCAGTGCATCTTGTAGATGGTGCACACTTCAGCCACGGTGCGCCGGTGGTGGAGGGAGTGAATGTTTAAGGTGGTGGATGGGATGCCAAATGCCAATCAAGCGGGCTGCTTTGTCCTGGGTGTTTCCTGAGTGTTGTTGGAGATGCACTCATCCAGGCAAGTGGAGAGTATTCCATCACACTCCTGTCTTGTGCCTCATAGATGGCGGAAAGGCTTTGGGGCGTCAGGACTCGGAGGTGAGTCACTCACCACAGAATACCCAGCCTCTGACCTGCTTTTGTAGCCACAGTATTTATGTGGCTGGTCCAGTTAATTTTATGCTAAATGGTGACCCCCAGGATGTTGATGGTGGGGGATTCATTGATGGTAATGCTTTTGAATGTCAAGGGGTGGTGGTTAGACTCTCTCTTGTTGGAGATAGTCATTGCCTAATACTTGTGTGGCGTGAATGTTACTTGCCCAAGCCTGAATGTCGTCTAGGTCTTGCTGCATGTGGGCACTGACTGCTTCATTATCTGAGGAGTTGCGATTGGAACTGAACAACAGCGAACATCCCCACTTCTGACCTGATGATGGAGGGAAGGTCATTGATGAAGCAGATGAAAATGGTTGGGACTAGGATACTGCCCTGAGGAACTTCTGCAGCAATGTCTTGAGGCTGAAATGATTGGCCTCCAACAACAACAATCTAGGTATGACTCCAGCCGGTGGAGCATTTTCCCCCTGATTCCCATTGACTTCAGTTTTACTAGGACTCCTCGATGCCACACTCGGTCAAATGCTGCCTTGATGTCAAGGGCAGTCACTCTCACCTCACCTCTGGAATTCAGCTCTTTTGTCCATGTTTGCACTAAGGCTGTAATGACGTCTGGAGCTGAGTGGTCCTGGCAGAACTCAAACTGAGCATCAGTGAGCAGGTAATTGGTGAGTAAGTGCTGCTTGATAGCACTGTCGACAACACCTTCCATCACTTTGTTGATGATTGAGAGTAGACTGATGGGGTGTTAATTGGCTGGATTGGATTTGTCCTGCTTTTTGTGGAAAGGACATACTAGGGCAGTTTTCCACATTGTCGGTTAAATACCAGTGTTGTAGCTGTACTGGAACAGCTTGGCTAGAAGTGGGGCTAGTTCTGGAGCACAATTCTTCAGCACGACAGCCGGGATGTTGTCAGGGCCCATTGTCTTTGCTGTATCCAGTGTGCTCAGCCATTTCTTGATATCACGTGGAGTATATCGAATTGGCTGAAGACTGGCTTCTGTGATGGTGGGGACCTCCGGGGGAGGCCTAGATGGATCATGCATTCGGCACTTCTAGCTGAAGATGGTTGCAAACGCTTCAGCCTTGGCTTTTGCACTCACGTGCTGGGCTCTGCCATCATTGAAGATGGAGATATTCATGGAGCCTTCTCCTCCTGTTAATTGTTTAATTGTCCACCACCATTCACGACTGGATGTGGCAAGACTGCAGAGCTTTGACCTTATCAGTTGGTTGTGGGATCGCTTAGCTATGTCAATATCATGCTGCTTCTGCTGTTTTACATGTATGTAGTCCTGTGTTGTAGCTTCACCAGGTTGGCACCTCATTTTTAGGTATGCTAGGTGCTGCTCCTGGCATGCTCTTCTGCACTCCTCATTGAACCAGGGTTGGTCCCCTGGCTTGATGGTAATGGTAGAGTTACAGATTGTGGCGGAATACAATTCTGCTGCTGCTGATGGCCCACAGCACCTCATTGATGCCCAGTTTTGAGCTGCTAGACCTGCTCTCAATCTATCCCATTTAGCACGGTGGTAGTGCCACACAACATGATGGAGGGTGTCCTCAGTTTGAAGACGGGACTTTGTCTCCACAAGGACTGTTCGGTGGTTACTCCTACCAATACTGTCATGGACAGATGTATCTGCTACAGGTAGCTAGGTGGGAATTTCATCAAGTAGGTTTTTCCCTCTTGTTGGTTCTCTCACCCCCTGCTGCAGGCCCAGACTGGCAGGTATGTCCTTCAGGGCTCGGCTAGCTCGGTCAGCAGTGGTACTAGTGAGCCACTCTTGGTGATGGACATTGAAGTCCCCCACCCAGAGTATGTTTGTGCCCTTGCTACCCTCAGTGCTTCTTCTAAGTGATGTTCAACTTGGAGGAGTACTGATTCATCAGCTACGGGAGGGCGGTAGGTGGTAATCAGCAGGAGGTTTCCTTGCTCATATTTTACCTGATGCCATAAGACTTCATGGGGTTTCGAGTCAATGTTGAGGACTCTCAGGGCCACTCCCTCCCGACTGTATGCCACTGTGCCGCCACCTCTGTTCTTCCGGTGGGACAGAACATACCCAGGGATGGTGATGGAGGAGTCAGGGATGTTGGCTGAAAGGTATGATTCTGTGAATATCACTAAGTCAGGCTGTTGCTTGACTAATCTGTGGGACAGCTCTCCCAATTTTGGCACAAGTCCCCAGATGCTAGTGAGGAGGACTTTGCAGGGTCGACTGGGCTGGCTGTGCCTTTGTCGTGTCCGGTGCCCAGGTCAATGCCGGGTGATCCGTCCAGTTTTATTCTTTGTATACTTCTTGGTACAACTGAGTGGCTTGCTAGGCAATTTCAGAGGGCAATTAGGAGTGAACCACATTGCTGTGGGTCTGGAGTCTCATATAGGCCAGACCGGGCAAGGGTGGCAGATTTCCTTCTCTAAAGGACATTAGTGAACCAGATGAGTTTTTATGACAATCCGGTAGTTTCATGGTCACCATTACTGATATTAGCGTTTTTTTATTCCAGATTTAATTAATTCATCAAATTTAATTCCACAGCTGCCGTGGTGGGATTTGAACTTATCGCTCTGGATCATTAGTCCAGGCCTCTGGATTACTAGTCCAGTAACATAACCACTATGCTACCGTACCCCTAATTTGGTATAAAAAAATCATTGTTTAATGAAGTTTTCAGGTTTTTGTTTACCTCTTTAGTGTATATTTTCATTAGGTGAATGACACTAAAGTTTTTGTGCAAAGGCATAAAATTGAGACTTAAAAAAAATAAAACAAGTTTTATAAATTTTGTGAAGTACTTTGTACTTTAAGTTCCAAGTGGTCAAATTATTGTTCTGAATTTTGGCTACCTTGGCTGCAACTTCCACCTGATACTTTACTCTCAAAATGTTACTGATTACTTCCTTTTTCTTCCACACCCAACCAAAAATAAAGGACATTTTTCAACTAGTATGTTGGCAATGGTAAATAGTGACACACTCTATAAACATTCAGGTTAGTGCCTCTGTTCAACTTGCATCTTACATTGTGTAACCACAAAACTGTGCTCGAGTTCCTCTATTCACTGAAGTGAGGCCTCCTGAGCAACATTGGGCCGGATATTCCGATCCCTGCAGGTGTGTACGCGAAACGCATGCGCTGAAAACCGGCATTTCCGATCTGTCAGGAGGCCTCCGCACGCAGGAAGCCTCCGATCGGAAATACAGCCCATTAATTATATCAATAAGTTTTTAAGCCTCATACCACAACAATTAATTTACAATTAGTTACATAGCTCCTTGACAATAAGCCAGATTGTACTAGATGTACAAATTCCCTTTATCTTGCTGCTTTATCAGCCTCTCTAATGAATGTAATTCAGTCACATCTTAATGCATATTCTGTCATCAACACCATTCAAGGTACATTGAGCGGATTGTCCATAGTTTAATGATTTTGTTGTTGTGCCTTGGCTTTTTATTTATTTCACATGAACTGGGAATGAATTAAACATTCCAGATTCCTGTGGTAAACACTACAGAGCTGCCATTGAGTATTTCTGACTGCTTTAATCTATTATACATAGCTGCACAAATGGACAGCTGTTGCCCATTGGGCAGGAATTTAAAGTTTCTTAGGAATTCCTTGATCATAGTGACACAATGAATAATTAATTGATTTACCCTTAAGCAGATACAAATTGGAAAATATTCAAGATTAATTCCTAGGATTAATTTCTATATTCCTCATGATTACTCACAAACTTTGGCATGTTTGGACTAGTAGCTTGACATTCTAAAGGCCTATTAAAAATTGGCAAAAAATATATTTTTTTATTCTGGCTGGGTACTAAGGAGATCTTTTCCTCTTAACTTCCTGGTTGTTGTTTTGTTCAAGCTAATATTTATTATGTGTGCCTCGAGAGTATTCACTGTACAGTGTCATTCTAAAAATGTCAGACTCGAGAAGTTATCTCAACATTGAAACTAATGAGAACCATGTCTAGAAAGCCATAATGATCCACATTTCAAGAATCCACTCTCAACTGTCTTCTACAATAGACATGTAGGGAGTTTTAATAGTAAAGAGCACATATTTGGGGTTCGGGACGGTTGTTAAAATCGGTAAAAATGTCAACGCATCCGGAAGCCGGCTCCGACTTTTGGGTTTAACTCAGGCACGTTTCGACGTGTGTGTGTAACCCTCTCCAGAGAGACGGGTTACTGCTTATAATAGTGAAATGAGCCACTTTTGACGAGATTTTGACCGGCATTTAAATTTAACATCACATGTACAGGTTTCCCGGGCTTCTTGAAACTTGATGCGGAGATGCCGGTGTTGGACTGGGGTGGACAAAATTGAGAGGTCGCACAACACCAGGTTATAGTCCAACAGTTTTATTTGAAATCACAAGCTTTCGGAGCTATCGCTCCTTCACCTGAGGAAGGAGCGATAGCTCCGAAAGCTTGTGATTTCAAATAAAACTGTTGGACTATAACCTGGTGTTGTGCGACCTCTCAATTCTTGAAACTTGCCATTGAAAGGAAGGCGAGAAGATTGTACGGCAGTTCATGGGGCTTGTTGAGGCTGCCGCAAAACACGAATTAAGGCTGAATCCATTTGTGTTAAACAAGAGACTTTTTAATCACAGCATGGCACACTATGGCAGACTGAAAAGCTCCCAGAATTCTCTGGGTAAAACATGAGGCCCCGCCCCCTTCTGCCTTAAAGGTAAGGTGCCTTAAAGGGAAGGTGCTGGAAATTTGTCCACAGACGGAAGAGTGGATTATGCCCGTTTTAGGTGGCGATCCGCCACAGGCTAATTAAATGTCACGAATACGGACATCAATAAATACTAAGTGCTCACAGCTGCTTTCTTGCCTCCCACTGGGAAAGGGTTTGTTGAGAGTACTTGTGTTGAGAGGCTACTTTGTGCACTTTGGAGGTGTTGAGACTCACAAGATCAGGACGGGGGGCGCCATGGCTGCCTTAGATTGGACCTTGGGTGAGGAGCAAGATGACCATCAGCAGAAGCAGCAGCCTGCTGTGGAGAGACCTGTAGCTGGTCAACAGAGAAGGGAGCAACAGAGAGGGGAGCAGCAGGGAGGGGAGCACCAGCAGGGAGGGGAGCACCAGCAGGGAGGGGAGCACCAGCAGGGAGGGGAGCACCAGCAGGGAGGGGAGCACCAGCAGGGAGGGGAGCACCAGCAGGGAGGGGAGCACCAGCAGGGAGGGGAGCACCAGCAGGGAGGGGAGCACCAGGAGGGAAGGGAGCACCAGCAGGGAGGGGAGCACCAGGAGGGAAGGGAGCACCAGCAGAGAGGTCCAGGTTGCAGGAGGCACTACCCATGCAACAGCGTGTATAGGCAGAGGTTCAGCTTTCTTGACCTCGCAGAAGAGCAGTGCTTCTGGAGGCTGAGATTGTCACGTCAAGTGGAGGCAGACATCTGCGGCTTCCTAGAAGAAGACCTGCTCCCTGCTGGACCTGATGGCCATGCATTACTAGTGGCTGGGAAAGTGAACATCGCCCTCAAATTTTTTGCTTCTGGATCCCTCGAAGATGCTACCGGATACATATCCAAGATCTCCCAGTCAGTTGCACATAAATGCATAAGGCAGGTGACGGATGAATTGTTTGCCAGAGCCGACAATTATGTTAATTTTGCCTGTAATGATACCAGTCAGAATGAGTGGGCGCTCGGGTTTACGTCTCTGGCTGGCTTGCCACAGGTGCCGGGCGTCATCGACTGCACACACGTGGCAATCTGCCTACCACCAGATTAACCAGGAGTATTCATCAACTACAAGAGATTCCATTCGATCGATGTTCAGCTGGTGTGCAACCACAAGAAAAGGTTCGTGCAGGTGTGTGCCAGATTCCTGAGGAGCTGCTATGATGCTTTCATCCTGTGGCAGTCTAAGCTCCCTGACCTCTTTGGACCTGCAAGCAGAGTTAAGGGATGGCTGTTAGAAGACAAAGGATACTCCCTTCAAACTTGGCTGATGGCTCCCTTGAGGGATCCCACCAATAAAAGAAAGACTTGCATTTATATAACGCCTTTCATGACCACCTGAAGCTCAAGGGGTAAAAATTCACTTGGTTGCGCCACCCGTTAGCGCCTTAAGAGGGCGCTAATGGGGCGCAAAGCCGCTAACGCCCGGGCGCAGCGATGTTTGCGCCGCTCGAGAACTTAACTTGAGATTGTGCGGCGGCGCTAAAACTTACCGCTGCGACCACCTGCGCGCGCAGATTGTGACGTCATTCCATGGTGCAATGCCCTTGGGGCGCCCCGTAGCGGAAATTGAGTGGCGCCCCCTGCCTTACCACCTGGCGCTTCCAACGACCAGAAGACTGGAACGCTATCAATCGCTGTGGGGCTGGGGGGGGGGCGCTATTTAAAGGGGGCCTCTTCCTGTCTTTTATTGTTGGTGGCATTTTTGAACTACGCATTCTGAGAGAGAGAGGGAGAGACTTCTGGAGAGATTCAACGTTGTGTGAAGGAGTTTTGGGTACTGAGCAGCACTTTGCAGGTTCATTTTGATTTGCCATTCCTTGTATCGATTTAGCAGAGACCGTGGGAGCTGCACTCTGAGCTCTTTGCCTGGTGCTCTCCATTGTTCTTTCCAGCACATTTGATGTGCAAGTCTCTCCAGGCCGAGATTCAAGGCAGCAATGAACAGGATGTGGATGGAAAGCAAGATTAACCATCCCCTTTAAGAACTGGCCCGTGCCATTGTGTGTGTGTTCCATTGCTGACTGACATTACATGAGCTTCGCCAGCGCTCCGAGTTAGCGCCTCACTGCTCGGCCTTTGCGCCTTAAGAGAGGTGTGCAGCGCCTGCTTTAGCGCTCCACTCACCTCCCGGGGCGGTAAAAGTGAAGTTTCCCGTCAGTGCTGATAATTAGCGCCAGGCGCTAATATTTGCGTCCGGACGATATTTGCGCCCCAAATGGGGCGCGACCTAATTTCTACCCCCAAGAGCGCTAAACAACAGCCATATGACTACCAGATGTGTCATTGAGAAAGCGATCAGCATGCTCAAGATGCACTTCAGCTGCCTGGACCGATCTGGAGGCACTGTTCAGTACTCACCAGCCAGGGTCTCCAGAATGGTCGTGGTGTGTTGCGCTCTGCCCAACATTTTGCAGCAGCGAGGATTGGAGCTGCAGGGGAAACAAGGCGCTCAGCACACATTGTCTGCAGATGATTCCAATGAAGAGGACAAGGAGGAGGTGGAGGATGAAGGTAGCACCACCAACACAGCATCAGTCACTTACATTGCTGCCCGGGGTGCAAGAGATTCCCTTATAGCTGTAAGGTTCATTTAGTCACTACCACTGGACTGAGGTAACAATCACATCCAATGGTCACTCTCCTTCCCCGTACCCCACCCCAATCCCACTTGCACTCCTGCAAACAACCAACAACCCATTGCACATTCCCCTATTGGTCCCTGTCAATTCATGTCTTCCCATTCATCAACAAGCAACTGAAAAGGCGAGTTTTCATCTGGCCACCAAGAATGAGCAACAGGGGAAAATGGTGCAAAGTAATAAACACAGAAATTTAACACCATAACATTTTGTCAAACACCTATGTGCATAACATTGTTGAACTACAAAGCTTTTCTTTTTTTATTTGTTCTTGGGATGTGGGCGTTGCTGGCAAGACCAGAATTTATTGCCCATCCCTAATTGCCCTTGAGAAGGTGGTGGTGAGCTGCCTTCTTGAACCGCTGCAGTCCCTGTGGTGACTGTACTCCCACAGTGCTGTTAGGGAGGGAGTTCCAGGATTTTGACCCAGCGACGATGAAGGATCGGCGATATATTTCCAAGTCAGGATGGTGTGTGACTTGGAGGGGAACATGTAGGTGATGGTGTTCCCATGCACCTGCTGCGCTTGTCCTTCTAGGTGGTAGAGGTCGAGGGTTTGGGAGGTGCTGTCGAAGAATCCTTGGCAAGTTGCTGCAGTGCATCTTGTAGATGGTACACACTGCAGCCACAGTGCGCCGGTGGTGGAGGGAGTGAATGTTTAAGGTAGTGGATGGGGTGTCGATCAAGTGGACTGCTTTGTCCTGGATGATGTCAAGCTTTTTGAGTGTTGTTGGAGCTGCACTCATCCAGGCAAGTGGAGAGTATTCCGTCACACTCCTGATTTGTGCCTTGTAGATGGAGGAAAGGCTTTGGGGAGTCAGGAGGTGAGACACTCGTCGCAGAATACCCAACCTCTGACCTGCTCTTGTTGCCACAGTATTTATGTGGCTGGTCCAGTTAAGTTTCTGGTCAATGATGACCCCCAGGATGTTGATGGTGGGGGATTCGGCGATAGTAATGCCGTTGAATGTCAAGGAGCGGTGGTTAGATTCTCGCTTGTTGGAGTTAGTCATTGCCTGGCACTTGTGTGGCGCAAATATTACTTGCCAATTATCAGCCCAAGCCTGAACTTCTCGTCCTGTTCCTACTGCTCCTACGTGGTGCAAACCCTGTGGCTTCAGCAGAAGTAAAGGTAGCTTGCTTTGACTGTTGAGATGCTTTTGGCTGACGTCCTCTGGGTGTTGGAGCCCGTGAGGGCTCCGCGTAAGACAGCCACCAGTGCAGGGACAGACTCGCCCATTGGGAGAGGAGGCAGCATGTCGGTTACTGGCTGAGAGGGAGGCAACGGGTGAGAAGTGGGAGCGCTTTGAGTAGAGTTCCCACTTCCATATCCCCTTTTGCCACACTTCAGTCACTGGAGAGCAGCTTGGTGCAGATCAGTGACGCGCTGTAAGGCCACTGCTATGACATCTGACATCCTATTAAGGCACCAAACTTGTTGGCATCCAGAATCTGCACAGCTGTGATCAAGGCCTGCATGGACTCATTTGATTGCCATGATTAATGACCCACAGAGTTGGCCAATCCATCCATGGAAGAAGACATCAACACACTCATGCTTGAGCTGAACTCCTCCATTTCTCTGCAATTGTGGACAGTGTGCATGGAAGGCCTGCCAGTATGTCGTAGATTTTCTGCTGCCCCTCAATGATTATCCATTTCACAATGTCCCTTGGGGTGCAGCATCTGTGTCCAGCTGAGTAGAGCTTGGAGAGGGCCGTGCCCTCCGACGCAGATTCTCCACAGCTGTCCCTGCCACCACCATCTGCTCTTGTTCACTTGTGAACTGTGAGTCACCAGGTGAAAACCCACTGAAATGCGAGTATCTGAGCTGGTGCATGATAAGCATGAGTCCTGGGACGGTGCACCCTCAGAAAGAACCAGCTCCTCTGAGGATTCGTCATCCATGAGGTCCACTGACCGCTGCTGTACGCGTGAAGGCCCTGGTGGAGAGAAAAAATATGAATTAGTACTGCCAAGGTAAGAATGTTGCAACTTAGCATTATGAAGATGATCATATTTCACTCGCTGCTGAAATTAAGTCAACATGACTGAGTGTTGTATGACATGTGGGTCGCTGATATTTAATTCTGTCACCAGGTAGCTGGGACGCTGAAACACCACTGATCTCTAGTGCTACCTCCTCTGCAGTTGTCAACTGGGAAATCTGTGGAGGACCACCTCCGGTTCTCTCCCTTGTGTTTTGCGCTCTCTTCTCCTGCAATGGGGAAAGAGCAGACCTATGAGTGACTGTAATGGCATGTGTTCACCCGATGGATGCAGTGCATTTGGTGAGGGTGACTATCAGGGAGAGGCAACAGATTGCTTAAGGATGATGGTGAGTGGCAGTGGTGGATGGACAGATGGGGAAGTGGGGAAGTACACAGAAAGAGAATGATGGGTGTGCTTGCAAGGTAAGTGCGTGTGAGGAGTGATGTGATGGAGAAGGCTTGACAAGGCAAAGGGAGGGGGAGGGGGTTGTGATGTGCACAACTTGCATTTATAAATTGCCTTCCATGATCTCAGGACGTCCCAAAACGCTCTACAACCAATGTCAGATAAATGATTTAAAACGTATATCGGATTTAAACACCCGTGGGAAATAGCTGGTGAGAATTAGCAGTCGATGAAAGCAGAAATTTGACAGGCTTTTGCCCCTCCTCCCCAAAACTAGTAATTTTAGCTGCCAGCTGCCTAAAACAGTATGTGGTCCCTGAGGCTGCCAACAAAAAGAAAGGTTTAAAAAAAATACTTACATTAATGTGGAGCCAGGAGGAACAGAGTGTTCCTCCCAGCTCCACATTAAAACCGCACGCCACTGACGGCCACCACTCGCCGTGATTTCAGATTGCCTCCCTATACCTGGACTCACCTTAGGCCCTCGGCCAGCGCCCCAGCCGAACAATCTTACTATTCCCCCACGACCAGTGAGCTGCCCCTGGGACATGACTGGTGCCCGCAGCTCACCAGTAGTATGCTAATGAGCCGGTGGACCAATTAGCCGTGGTTCTGCTGCTGGCCTCATTAGACGCGTGCAGCATGCAGTGCACCTGGCTCGTGCCCCGATTCGGGCACGTTTGAATTTCTACGCCAGAGTACCTTAATTTTGAAAACAAAAGTATAACGAGAAGGTGACACACCAGTTTCTCTGGCAGAATTGGTGTTCTGTAATCATGCTTTGACAGCAAACTGCTGCTGTGGTGCAACTGTCCAATTGCAGTATTCTACTGGATGGCCGTGTCATATAGTAATGTAAATCTTGTTAGACCAGTGGACTGATGGTAGGCAACCTTGTAATAATAATATGGTGTTTGATTCCAGGTGGTTGGAAGTAGTAGCTGATCTCAATGTGGTAATAAATCTTTATAATAATGGTTGGGGCATTGATAGATGACCCTGTGATAAGAGTTTGTCTGCATACTTCACTGCAAATAGTAGTTATTAGCCATGCTCCTTAACACTGGTGATTCTGTAATCGCAGAGTGGTGTTACCTATACTAAGTATGGTTAAGAACTGCCCCTATTTTGAATTGGAAACTAGTTTTAATATTGGAACAGAGTTTCCTGGAGAGTTACAATCTCTGTCACGGTGCCCCATTCTGCAGTACAAAAGAAAGAGGAAATGATCACATAAGTGACTTAGGCGACAAAATAACTTCCTAGGACTTTTGCCGAAACAGCGAGAAGTTATCAGAGCTCCACCCCTATTAAAGTCAACGGCAATCACAAATTTCCTTACTTAACACCAGGTTTCTCACCGCTGCCACTTAGACTGTAAAGTAATGGTGCTGGCGATCTGGCATAGCGGCACGATTTGTTGACTTTATTATAAATGCATTCTCTGATTGCATTGAAATGATCTGCTCCTTGAATGATTTACAACCAAGTTGCGGAGATGCCGGTGTTGGACTGGGGTGGACAAAAGTGAGAAGTCGCACAACACCAGGTTATAGTCCAACAGTTTTATTTGAAATCACAAGCTTTCGGAGCGGCTGCTCCTTCGTCAGGTGAAGTGAAGGAATACAAAATCGACAAAGCATATATAGATAGAGAACAATGCATGTGTAACGTACAATGGCAGACGACTACATTTAATCCTCCTGACTGCCTTTTGTCACACCTCGGCAGATAAACAATCAGGTCAGCCAGGAAGGCACCACATCAAAGACATAGCAAGATACAACTGAGACAATGAGGTGGGGTCACAGGGGGTCTAATGTGTCAAAAGCTGCAGTCGGTATGGAAAACGATAAACTTTAACATTTTTACTTTTTTTTACTGGAAATCACATCTGTGAACAAGCCAACGACGACTCGAGTCTGGATGACTCTACGTCATGTATCGTGACATGAACCCAAGATCCCGGTTGAGGCCGTCCTCATGAGTGCGGAACTTGGCTATCAGTTTCTGCTCGATGATTTTGCGTTGTCGTGTGTCTCGAAGGCCGCCTTGGAGAACGCTTACCCGCTTTTCCGAGGCTGAATGTCCTTGACTGCTGAAGTGTTCCCCGACTGGGAGGTAACAATCCTGCCTGGCGATTGTTGCGCGGTGTCCGTTCATACGTTGTCTCAGTGTCTGCATGGTCTCGCCGATGTACCATGCCGCGGTGCATTCTTTCCTGCAACGTATCAGGTAGACAACGTTGGCCGAGTCACATGAGTATGTACCATGTACCTGGTGGGTAGTGTCCTCACGTGTGATGATGGTATTTGTGTTGATGATCTGGCATGTCTTGCAGAGGTTGCCGTGGCAGGGTTGTGTGGTGTCGTGGTCGCTGTTATCCTGAAAGCTGGGTAATTTGCTGCGAACGATGGTACTTCTGAGGTTAGGCGGCTGTTTGAAGGCAAGTAGTGGAGGCGTGGGGATGGCCTTAGCGAGGTGTTCGTCGTCATCAATGACATGTTGAAGGCTGCGAAGAACATGGCGTAGGTGTGACAAAAGGCAGTCAGGAGGATTAAATGTAGTCGTCTGCCATTGTACGTTACACATGCATTGTTCTCTATCTATATATGCTTTGTCGATTTGTATTCCTTTACTTCACCTGACGAAGGAGCAGCCGCTCCGAAAGCTTGTGATTTCAAATAAAACTGTTGGACTATAACCTGGTGTTGTGTGACTTCTCACTTTTTTACAACCAAGTGACCGCAATCCAGTCACTTGATTTTGTAATCTAACGTTCACCTCTACCACAAGAGGAAAAGTAGCTCTTGTTTCTATCCTGCTCTCTCGTGTTCAGGTCCTCATCTACTGAACAGAGCGCTGTCCCAGAGCCAGTCCTGGAGTAGTGTCTGTCATGGTGCTCATGGCAGAGGCAAAACCCACCGCTATTGCTCGCATGGGGATCGGACGCTGGAAACTAAGCATGGTAAGAAAGCTGCGTTTGTACTGGGCAGCCCAACTGATTGATTAATTTAACATACCAGTAAATGCGTGCATCTGAGGACACCGGGGATGCACCTGGCACTGTAACACATGTTAGGAATACGTGCACAATCAAATGTGACCAAGTGGCACATGGCTGTTCTTTGTGTGCTGTCCTTTGATGCGAATCTGAATGCTAATCAGTACTGTTCTGTAAGGTGTTCAGGAATCAAGAAATGCTAAAACAAGAGACTTAACTGGATCTAAGTTGCTGACAGCTGGCGATTGCAATATAGGGGTCGATTTTATTTTTGGGCAGGATTAATGCAGGGGAGAGGTTGTTCTGAGGCAGGCAACGGACCTGAATGGTGTCATTGGTGCGAGGCCTGGCTGATTTTAACAGTCGGGCTTCATTGACATGTTGCTTGTCGACCTCCCGACTTAATCCACTACCTGGCCAATGGGCAGGAGCGGGATTTTGGGCAGCAGGAGGCCATCGCCGAGAACCCATGGGAACAGTCCCTGCACTAAAGTAGGTTGATTTGAGGGGGGGCAGTTCAGCAGGAGATTGCTGTCAGGGGAGGGGAGGAAGGTCAGAGGCAGGGGAACCTAAGCAAATGTCACTGGGCCTCTTCAAACCATTGATGCAGCTCTTGGTAGGTTTGGCCTGGCGGGGAAGGCACTGCTGCCCACTTGCTCAGGCCTCAGGCTAACATTGCATATTTAAAGCAAAACTCCGCTGCCTTTTAGTGGACGCTCGCCTGTGCAAAAGCGTAGATTAAAATTCCAACCTGCGGGACGGCAGGGGGATCACATCGGGTTAGTCAGCGCCGCCATTTTGCCTGTCAGTTTTCGGCCGGATGTCCTGCGCACCTGCTGAAGATGTCAGGTTAAAATCAAATCCTGCAGTATGTCACTGCCCTTATTTTAAATTAACCTTCCAGTCTGGCTTTCACCTGGTGGGAGGGATTAAAATCCCGCCCTTCCCAATGGGTGTGTAATTTAACATAAACCTGCAGAGCCGTTTACAAACTGGTCTTAGAATCATAGCATGAAACAACACAGAAGGAGGCTATTCGGCCCATCGTGCCTCTGTCAGCTCTTTCAAAGAGCTCTCCAATTAGTCCCACTCCCCTGTTCTTTCCCCATAGCCCTGCAATTTCCTCCCCTTCAAGTATTTATCAAATTTCCTTTTGAATATTATGATTGAATCTGCTTCCACCACCCTTTCAGGCACCACAACTCGCTGCGTAATCTTTTTTTCCTTATGCCGCCTCTGGTTCTTTTGTTAATTACCTTAAATCTGTGTCCTCTGGTTACTAACTCATCTGTCACTGGAAAAGTTTCTCCTTATTTACTCTATCAAAACCCTTCATAATTTGAAGAAATCTCTTCTGCACCCGCTCCATGGCCTTGACATCCTTCCTGAAGTGTGGTGCCCAGAATTGGCCACAATGTTCCAGCTGGGGCCTAATCAGTGTTTTACAAAGGTTTAGCATAACTTCCTTGCTTTTGTACTCTATGCCGCTCTTTATAAATAGAATATACTTCCTTTGAGGAATAGACCATCCTGACTTAGAAGTATATCGCCGATCCTTCATCGTCGCTGGGTCAAAATCCTGGAACTCCCTACCTAACAGCACTGTGGAAGTACCATCACCACACGGACTGCAGCGGTTCAAGAATCACACAGAATCACAGAATCCCCACAGTGCAGATAGAGGCCATTTCGGCCCATCGAGCCTGCACCGACACATATCCCACCCTATCCCCGTAACCCCACGTATTTAATCCCCCCCTAACACTAAGGGTCAATTTATCATAGCCAAATCAACCTAACCCGCACATCTTTGGACTGTGGGAGGAAACCAGTCTGGCTCACCACCACCTTCTCAAGGGCAACTAGGGATGGGCAATAAATGCTGGCCTTGCCAGCGACGCCCAGATCCCATAAGCGAATACAAAAAAATAGAAACCCTACAGGGAAAATGGCCCTACCGTGGCTAACAAGAGAAGTTAAAGATAGTATTAGATTTCAGGAAGAGGCTTATAATGTTGCCAAAAAGAGTTGTAAGCCTGAGGATTGGGAGGATTTTAGAATTCAGCAAAGGAGGACCAAGGAATTGATAAAGAATTGATAAAGCCTCTGTCTCCCCATCACATTTGCCCTTTGTTCCTCTGACTTTTTTTTTTAACAGTCTCTATTTCTTTTTTCTGTCTGCCCTGTTGCCTTAATTCCTCAGGTTCTGTTTCTATCTCAGCCTTCCATTATTTTGCTCAATTTCTATTTACTTTTCTTTCTCCACACCTCCCATTGTTTCGCTCAACCCAATTCCTGACTCTAACTTTTTTCAGTTCTGACGAAAGGTCATCGACCTGAAACGTTAACTCTTTCTCTCTCCACAGATGCAGGCTGACCTGTTGAGTATTTCCAGCATTTTTTGTCTTTAGTACTTGTTGTTAGTTGGTTACCCTGCATGTTAGCTCATCTCCTTGATTCAGTGGGGTAGATTTTCAACTGACCCCCACATGTAAAATTGGCATTGCGGATTGGCTGCCTGTTATAGAAGCCCCTTGATTTTAATTTCATTGTGGCACTCCTGGCAGTAACCAAAAACAGACGTTGAGTCCCTTACATAGGCCTGTTTCAGGACCCCTCTGCCAAACTGGGTAGTTCAGATGCTGAGCATGCTCCACTGAGGATTCTTAAACAGCCACTGCAGCCTAAGCAATGGCTGCCACTAAAAAGTCAGTTTTTAAAAAGAATTGACAACATTTCTGTGGAGCCAGGAGGAGCAAGAGTGCTCCCCTGACTCTACAGTATCTGCTCCCTCCTGCAAGCAAGGTAAGCAACCGGAGCCAACAGGTGCCTTTACAGCATTGCTTGTGGGCCAAGAGGAGCAAGCCTCAGATCAGGTCGACCACAGCTCTCTCAGTGGCAGTCAAGGTCACCGTCGCCCTCAATTTCTTCGCCAACGGTTCCTTCCAGTCTGCAACAGGAGATATAGCGAACATTTCGCAGTTCGCTGTCCATGGATGCATCCGTGAGGTCACGGAGGCTCTCTACAGTAGGAGAAGGGACTACATTTCCTTCCCCATCACCAGAGAGAAGCAGAACAAGTGTGCATGTGGGTTTGCCAGGTTAGCGGGCTTCCCCATGGTGCAGGGCGCCATTGACTGCACCCACGTAGCTTTGCGGTCACCGCATAACAATCCTAAGATCTTCCGTAACTGCAAAGGCTACCACTCACTTAATGTGCAGTTGGTGAACGATCACAGACAGTGAATCCTCAATGTGAATGCCCGCTATCCTGGCAGCAGCCACGATGTCTTCATCCTGCGCCAGACCAGTGTTCCAGCATTCTTCCAGCTGCCACATCAAGCTTGTGGCTGGCTGGTCGGAGACAAGGGCTATCCACTCTCCACCTGGCTCATGACTCCCCTCCGCAAACCCAGCACTCCTGCTCAGCACTTATATAATGAGAGCTATGCTGCCACCAGGAACATCATCAAGCAGACCATCGGGGTGCTCAAGCTGCCTTGATCACTCGGGAGGAGCCCTCCAGTACTCGCTGGAGCAGTTATCCCATTTCGTCATGGTGTGCTGCATGCTCCACAATCTGGCCATCATGAGGGCCCAGCCCTTGCCACCAAGGATTGCGGGACCTCCTCAGGAGGAGGAAGAGGGAGAGGAGGGGGAGGATGAGGACAAGGAGGAAGAAGAAGACGAGGAGGAGGAGGAGGAGGAACAGGAGTGAGGGAGGAGGCAGCCACTCAATTGGCCTTCTGGAAGGGCGGTCCATGACAGCCTCATCAGACTGTGGTTCCAATAAATTAAACCCCAGATCCCCGTTGCTCACCACATCCCCATCATTCCATTCCTGTCGCAGGCCATATCACAGCGCAAAGCTGAAATGAGAGACACCACAAAATCATCCAAAGCCAATTAATAAACTTATCAATAATCAGTGAACTCATATTTACAACAACAATATTCACCTTGTGCAATCCCTTAGTGCCCCTCGTTACTGTGCCTTTGCCTACTCTAGTGCTCCTAAGAAGTGTTGGCCCAGTGGCTGCAGCACGACGTGTGGAAGGCTGCTGAGTGTCCATGCGGAAGACTTCAGATGGCCTTGTAGGACGCCCTCGACCAGTTCCGGCTGTAGACTGCACCACCTCAGCAAGGGCGGCAGCAGTCTGGGCTGGCTGGATGATAGACAGCGACAAGGGCAATGGCGGAGTGGCAGTGGTGGGAGCAGGAATGCTGTCATCCTCAGAGAGGACAGCAGGTTCCTGCTCCACTGACCCACTGCCACTCCCCCGGGGGCAGCACCTCAGCATCACTACCAATTTGTTGGAGCACAGATTACTGGCCTGCTGCGACACCGTGAAAGCCCCGGTCGACGGCGGTAGACCCAGCCACGGTGGCAGCAGTCAGAGCTTGCATGGCATCAAGCTGAGACTGCAGGAGAGCAGTCTGAGAATCGATGGCACCAAGCATAGACTGCATGACAGCACTAAGACGTTGCGTGGCTTCCGCCTGTGCTGCAATGGAAGCTGCGACATCGCCCATCACATGCGGCATCAGGTCTGGGTCGCCATGGTCAAACTGGGAGTCCACCATCCGTTGCAGACTGCAAATGATGGGCTTCATGCTCTGCGCAGAGCCTTGTGCAATGTTGGAGGTGGACTCCTCCACGCTCCTTATCATTGCTGAATGGCTCTCAGGCACCCTTGCCATTGCACCTATCATCTCCATGTACATGCCCATCACCCTTCTTCTAAAGGTCTCCCCATCGAGGTCCTCATCTGAGTCCTGTGCAGCAGAACTCACGCGCGAGCTAGCATCCGGGGAGCTGGCCCCCGAGCTACCCTTTCCCCCTGGTCTTGCTGCAGCCCACTCGTTCCCGGTGCATCACCCTGTGCAGATCCCACTACTATACTAGCCTCTAAAGAATGCGTAGTGCCAGTATCTGAGCTGGTGCCTGCGGGTGAGACATGCAGTGATGTGGTGTGTCCTTTGTCCTCCTCTTCTTCCGCCTCGCTCTCTATGGTACCCTCAGAGACAGGGGGAAATGCATGCATACAGCATGATTAGCTGGAAAGTGGGAAAGGCTTGTGGGGTGAGGGGGAAGTGGGATGTGAGAAGAAGGAGTAGGGATGAACACACCGTTGTTGTCCCCAATGGGGTCAACTTCGCCGGTGGCCACGGTGCTCACCACCTGGTGCCAAATGATTTGCAGCACTCGATTCTCCAGCTCAGACAGTGGTTGGGTGTCAGGTTGTCCCCCGCCTGTGCGCTCCTGCTCCCTCCTGTTGTGAGCGACCTTGGCCTGCAAGAGAGAGGAAAGTGTGTGAGTGAGTGTGGAGCAATGTGTTTGGGTGATGTGCCAGCCATAGTTGAATAGCTGTCATTGTGTGCAAGGTGTGTGATGTGGGTGTGAGTGTTAGTAGGTGGAGATTGTTGGTAGGTGAGTGCTGGGGGTGTGGTGCTTTGGGCAGTGTGTGCAGACTAAGGTTCAGATGGTGGTATGTAGCATTTGTTGAAGCATTGACTCACCCTGACCACCCGAGTGAGGTCGTTAAATTTCTTCCTGAACTGTGTGTGGGTCCTGCTGGGCTACCTCCCTCCACATGGCACGGAAGACTTGTGGCGAGGGCCTCCTGCCACTTGCCGGGTACAGCACCGCTCTCCATCTCTCCATAGCAAAGACCAAGGTCTCCAATGATTGGTCGTAGAATCTGCGAGCTCTCTCCCTGGGCCGTTAATCTGTCATAATGGCACCTCCTTCAGTGGTCCGGTTCTTTCTCCTTGGCCTTCTGCTGCTTTCTGACACAGCTGCAAAACCAGCAATGCTGAGAATGAGGTTCTGCAGCATGATTGAACCTCCCCTTTAAGAACTGGAAAGAGGCTGTGGCAATGATGACAAGCAATTAGACTGCACCTGAAATTGCTTAGCGCTTTGAGTCTAACGCCACTGAGCTAGGTAATTAGCGCTTGATTTAGCGCTCCTGTTCTTTCTTTGAGCAATGACACTGAATTTTGCTTGCAGCGAGATTCATTAGCGCCTGGTGCTAAATTTCAAACTTTTCCGAAGTTAGCGCCCATTCCTGGGCGATAATGAATTTCGCCCCCCAGGAGTCTTAGACAGGTTTGTGATGGTAATAGTGTACAATTGGAGATTGTTAAAAATTTTGGGCCTGCCTTAGATATTCTCTCAGGCTAGTGTCACTGGACTTTTCTGTAAGCAGATCAGCATCCCTCACAATAAGGAGCCTATTTTTGCTATCCAATATCTAGACATGCACAATAGCATAACTGGGAAAAGGGCGGGGGCAGGGTGGTGGCGGGGGTGGGGGGGGGGGTGTTGGTGGGGGGAGCGGGGAGTGTAACAGTGAGACTTTTTTGTTATATTAACTGGATATTGTGATTTTGCAGGTGTCCTCGTATACTCCTCCAATCGTCCAATAGTCACTCCTCGTCAATAAAAAAAATAAACAATGCCACAGCAGGCTAGAAAACTTTTCTTCAATAGTAATTTTCTGTGAAACCTGACTATTTAAGTTTAGGATGGCTTTCCTTTTAAAGGGGACTATTATCCTTCCCGCCTCACTCGCCATTAAGAACTGACCTTGAAAATGTGCTTTGTTTTCCTTTTGGATAGTTTGGAAGTTGGGGGTTTGACTTCTGACACCTCTCCTGTTCAGTGTTGGTCAGTAGAGCTGCCAGTTAAACTAGTTATTGTCCTCCTCTTCTTCCACCACCAGGTGTGGGACCCCTTGAAACTAGCTCCTGCAACACCCAGAAGGATGCAACAATCCTGAAGGTGTGAATGTTTGCCTAGAAGTTGTTTTTTTTAAATGAGCCCCCATTATCTGAGACCACCTGGACAGACATTGGCCTCGAAAGGGAATTTAAAGCTTTAAAACTTTGCCTGTCTCTGAACTCCTTGTGGGCAAGGAGGAGCAGGAATGCCTTGGCCCTCCCCAGCCCCAGCCTCCTTTCAGCCGATTGTGGCCAGACCGCCTCCCCCTGCCCCCCAACCCCCTTCAGCGATCTTCTTACTGAAGTGTCCCTAGTTGACCTAATTCTGCACAGATCAGCAGGCTCAGGGCTGTGCCCACTATTCCCACTCATGCACCAAAGATGTCCCCCACTGAGATGTTCCCACGGCTCCCCAGCAGCAGCCTCCTGCTGCTAAATTCCCATTCCCGCCCACCAGCCAGGTAGTGAATCTGACTGGGTATTGGGTGGGACACTGGAAAGGTTTATTTAAATGAGCCCCGCCGTTAAGATCGGCAGGGCCTCCATGTCCCCAACCTTGCCGGGTGCAGCGTCCGCTACAGGGCTCCCGCGCACCATTCCTGCCTTCCTGTAAAATTGAGGCCTTTGTCTGAGTTCTGATCTGCAAAGCCAGAATGTAGCTGCTCTGCAAATCCAAAGCCTTGGAAACACATTTCGATTTAAATTACGTCGAGCACCCTCATTGTCTAGGAGGTTCCAGCCATTTCATATGTTAAGAGCAACTGGGAAGAGGCTTTGTTAATTAACTCTTAAAGTCCTGGATCTGAATTCATATCAGAAATAAGTTCAGCCCAGAAATGTCATCGGGGTCCTATTGACATTATAGGATCCTGATTTAAATATTTTAATCAGCTGGGTGCCCTACTCAGAGGACCCCAGAAAAATGGCAGCGGCCACCACGACTGCGGCAACAAGGCGGTAAGTTCTGCACACTCCATTTTGAGGGCGTTACCACCCTGTTATTGCTGGGTGGGAGGACTGAAGATTCAGCCCATAGTTCCTCAGTAATATGGGTGAGTGACAGCTTACTTAAGGTAAGAGATAAGTCGCCTAATAATTGGTTCCATTTTTTTTAGCCCTCGAGCAATACGATTTTGCCACTGTGTTGATTTCATATTAGAAAATGCACTGCGACGGGCAAATGGCAAAAATTAACTTTATCTCAATACTGTTCTTTTCTGTATATAAAATTGCTGGCATTAGGAAAATAGGACTCTCAATAGTCTTTGAAAAATAATTGTCCTCACATTCTCCTAGCTTATGCTGAATTATTTAACACATCTGTCAGCATAGTATAATATTTATTTAAATTTATTTTGCTCATTTTTTGGATCCCCAAATCTACCACTGCTGCCATGAATTCAGATTTGTTGTTAACCTGCCATACAGCAATTATCTTTCCGAAGCTATTGAGAATTAACAGCACATCAAGGACATTGGTAAAATATGCCATGTCATGGAAAGGGACTTAGAGCTTTTAAAATTAAAACAATGTAACAGCTGTAACTTGTTCTACTTACATTTTATTTTCATGTTGCTACATTGCTGTGTGATGAATTTAGTCTTGTTGAAATGCAATTGTGGATAAGTCCTGTCAATGATTTGCTTAGTGCAATTGAATGAGTTTCAGATGAGTCTTTTCTGCACCATGTAGACGTGCCTTCTATAGTATAATATTCATTAGAATTAGATCAGGCAGATTTATGCTGCTTATCATTTATGTTGCAGTAATTGTTTTTGAAAATCTAGACCCATAATTTCCTCCCTTTACTAATATTCACAAATAAGTAGATGTGAGTAAAAAGTGATGTGGTGCCAATAGAAAGAGCTAACAGACTGTACAATCTGAGGATTGCTACCTCTCCAAAAATGGATGAATATTCATTCACAAAAAGTGACTAAATGCTAATTTATTGCTTGTTAATGCTTTGTTAAATTCACTCCTGATGAACTTGTAGCAGCTGCACCACCAAATTGAGAAGTGACTATATTACTCCAGGTCAAACCTGCGTGAGTGAACTTAACAAAGGGGAGGCTTTTACACCATTTCATGAAAGATTGTATAATACTTTATCATGCGTGGGTTCATAGATCCCAGAATTCCTGGGTTGAGGGGAAGGCGTAAGTTGTCAAATACATCTTTGCAGGCCAGGAATTTCTGAAAGGGCCAATGAGTGCTGGGTTTCTGCTGGAGAAGCATAAATTCTGTTGGGCTTCATGGAACGCTGAATAAGTGCCCACCCTGCCAACGGCAGCTAAATTCAAATGACAAAGTTAGAATGGAATGATGCCACTGGTCCTAAAACGCATGACTTCTGCCTTCCGATCGGCCCTCAGGAGCGTGCAGACCCAACTAGTGTGCCCCTATTTAAAAGGCGCAGTTTGCCAGGACCTGTTTATCAAGGTGGAAGTATTTTGTTAGAGGGACACTGCTGAACTGAGGTTGCTTGTGGAGACTTTTGGCCATATCTTGGGACTCACTGCATCTACTACCTTCCTTACATGATGCGATCTACTTGGAAAGCATTGTTTTTTTGAGAATTGCTGAGCTGGGGTCTCAGGACTGCACAATTGGCATTTTACATGATCTATATACAGTACTGGAGAAAAAGGAGCAGCAGGACGCTGTATGGAAAGCCAGATTAATCAAGCAGAATCAGAGAAGAGTCAAACCTTCCCGGCAGCACCCATCCAGCAGAATGTATAGACCCAGGTACACTTTCCAAGACCTTTCCCAGGAGCTCTGTCTCAGAAAGCTGTACTTCAGTCAGGAAGATTTAGAGGAGCTCTGTTCGTTGCTATAGCAGATCTGCAGCCAAGATCCGTCACATGGACAGTTCCGACTGTGCAGAGAAATTGACCATTGCTCTCAACTTTTATGCCACCGTCTCATTCCAGGAAGACCCAGGGGACTTTTGCCAAACCAGAGAATTTGCTGTGCACTCTGCACAGCACGTAGGGCAAGTCTGCAGATCTGTTATAGGCGGTCTGCTCAGAGTGAGATTAAACAGTGTGGACTTAAACAGAGTGTTTCATTTGGGAATTTGGAAAGAGTGGGAATTCGGAGAAGAGGGGGAAGGAGTTGCTGCTTTTTGCCTACACTACTTGTAGTGCTTTATGTTACAGGTAGATATTTAATTTCAGTCCCCATAACTTAATCAAGATCAAGTAAGTAGTCAAGAAACTACACTGTAAACTAAGTTACCTAAATACAAATTTAATTACACGTATTTGAATAAAACAAGGTCATATAGGGATAGCAGTGCAGGTGGTGTGCCGCACCACAACAGCAGCATGTGGGAGTTTGCGGAGAGCATTGTGATCCCGGACAACCACATTTACAGTAAGTGCCTGCATCTTGAGGAACTTCAGCTCAGAGTTTTTGAGCTGGAGACTGAGGTGCAGACATTGCGGGGCATCAGGGATAGGGAGAGTTACCTGGACACTTTGATCCAGGAGGCAGTCACACCCCTTGGGATAGGTAGTGGTACAGGTCTGGTTAATGGTCAGGGACTGGAGGGTGTGACTGCAACTCAGGCAGGTAAGGGGGCCCAGGTGCAGTGCTGGAGGAGCCTCAGCCTTTGCCCTTGTCCAGCGGGTATGAGGTTCTTGCTGCCCGTGTGTATGAAGGAAAAGCTACAGGATGGATGAGCAAGCTGACCGTGGCACCATGGTGCAGGAGGCCATTCAAGTGGGGGGAGTGAAAGGGAATGTAGTTGTGGTAGGGAACAGTATAGTCAGGGGGATAGATACTGTTCTCTGCAGTCGTGACCGAGAGTTCCGAAGGTTGTGTTGCCTGCCTGGTGCCAGGGTTAAAGACATTTCCTCGTGACTGGAGATGAACTTGGAGTGGGAGGGGGAGGACCCAGTTCTCGTGTTCCACTTAGGAACCAACAAGATAGGTAGGACTAGGAATGAGGTTCTGCTGAGGGAGTTTGAGGAGCTAGGATCCAAATTAAAAAGCAGAACCTCAAAGGTAATAATCTCTGGATTGATACTTGAGACACGTGCAAATTGGCATTGGGACAAACAGATTAGAGGTTTAAATGTGTGGCTCAAAGAGTGGTGTGGGAGGAAGGGGTTTCAGTTCATGTGGCACTGGCACCAGCACTGGGAAAACAGGGAGTTGTTCCGTTGGGACGGGCTCCACTTAAACCGGGCTGGGACCAGTGTCCTGGTGAAGCGAATAACTAGGGCTGTAGACAGGACTTTAAACTAATGAAGGGGGCGGGAGGATTCAGGAAAGAGCAAATTCCCGCCTCCGTGCCCTCTTGCCAGGAGGCGGGAAGCCGTCTTGCCCCGGGTCCCGTCTCCTCGAGGCGGGAAGGGATTAAAGCCTATTAACTGCCTGTTAACAGGTAGTTAACAGGCAGAAAATAGGATTATCCCCATTTTTCATCCTGAAGTGCAGGCTTCCCGACCTGGGGGAACCCCGCCGGGGAGCAGGAGGTGAGTAGGAGGTCTGCGGGGGTCTGCGGGGTCTGAAAGTGCGATGTAGAAGTCAGTGATGGGTGCAAGTGTGGAGTGGTAAGTATGTGAGGTGAGTATAAAGTGTTAGAAAATGTTAACTTACCTTTGTTTCTACCTACAGCCTTCAGCCGCAGTGGAGCCGGAGTCCCTGACATCTCCATTGTAGAGATCACAGACTGGCTGTTGCATCCTCCGATCCAACAGCCAGCTGATTTCAACAAAGTAGAAAGGTTTGATGAGTCCTGAACACAAGGTCTCATCAAACTATACAGAATGTCAGTGTTTGACAGCTTCACAGAGTTGTCAAACGATGACATTTCTTCTTTCAAAAGTTCTTGACAGATGACACGTTATACGTTGACGTGCTCTGTCACTGACTTCCCCCTAATTGGCCTGCAAGGTCAATCAGGGGAAATTCCCACTGGTTGGCCAGAAGCTGATGGAGGCGGGACTGAAACCCGGCAAGCAGCAGTCCCGCCTCCAAAAGCTTCCCATTCAGAAAGTCCAGCCCTTTGTGTCTGTTTTCGTGGAAGAAATTGCAAAAAACTTCCCGGAAATAGTGGAGAACCAAGGCTCAAGCAAAAATGAGGAACTGAAAGAAATTAGTATTAGTAAAAAAATAGTACTGGAGAAATTAATGGGACTGAAAGTCAATAAATCCCCTGGACCCGATGGCCTACATCCTAGGGTTTTGAAAGAGGTGGCTATAGAGATAGTGGATGCATTGGTTGTCATTTTCCAAAATTCCATACATTCTGGAATGGTTCCCGTGGATTGGAAGATAGCAAATGTAACCCCACTATTTAAGAAAGGAGGGAGAGAGAAAACAGGGAACTATAGACTAGTTAGTCTGACATCAGTAGTGGGGAAAATGCCAGAATCTATTATTAAAGACGTGGTGACAGGGCACTTAGAAAATAATAATAGGATTGGGCAGAGTCAACATGGATGTATGAAAGGGAAATCGTGTTTGACAAATCTATTAGAGTTTTTTGAGGTTGTAACTAATGGAATAGTTAAGGGGGAACCAGTGGATGCGGTGTATTTGGATTTTCAGAAGGCATTCGATAAGGTGCCACACAGGAGGTTATTAAACAAAATTAGGGCTCATAGGAATCGGGATAATACACTACATGGATTGAGGATTGGTTAACGGACAGAAAACAGAGAGTAGGAATAAACGGGTCATTTTCGGCTTGGCAGGCTGTAACTAGTGGGGCACCGCAAGGATCAGTGCTTGGGCCTCAGCTATTCACAATCTACATCAATGATTTGGATGAGGGGATCAAATGTAATATGTCCAAGTTTGCTGATGATACAAAGCTGGGTGGGAATGTAAGTTGTGAGGAGGATGCAAGGAGGCTTCAAGGGATATAGACAGGCTAAGTGAATGGGCAAGAACATGGCAAATGGAATGTAATGTGGAGAAATGTGAAGTTATTCACTTTGGCTGGAAAAATAGAAAAGCAGAGTATTTTTAAATGGTGAGAGATTGGGAAATGTTGGTGTTCAGAGGGACCTGGGTGTCCCTTGTACACGAATCACTGGAAGTTAACATGCAGGTACAGCAAGCAATTAGGAAAGCAAATGGTATGTTGGTCTTTATTACAAAAGGATTTGAGTATAAGAGTAAAGACGTCTTACTGCAATTATATAGGGCCCTGGTGAGACCACACCTGGAGTATTGTGTACAGTTTGGGTCTCCTTACCTAAGGAAGTCATGATGCGGAGATGCCGGCGTTGGACTGGGGTGGACAAAAATGAGAAGTCGCACAACACCAGGTTATAGTCCAACAGATTTATTTAAAATTACAAGCTTTCGGAGCTATCGCCCCTTCCTCAGGTAAAGTTACAATGAGTGAATCTACAAAAGTTCACAGAATATAAACACAGGAACTGCAGAGATACAATCTTTCAGGGAAGGTGTCCTTACATCAAAGACACACCAAGAACACAGCCAAGACAATGAGATGTGTCCCAGAGGGTCCAACGTGTCAAATCCTGCTGTCTGCAGTGTTTTTTTTTTATGGGTTTGTTTTTTGTGTTTGGTTTTTTTGTGTTTGTTTTTTAAAAACTGGAAAGACAGACAACGATGTCAAGTCACATTCTGTAGCGTGACATGAACCCGAGATCCCTATTGAGGCCGTCCTCATGAGTGCGGAACTTGGCTATCAGTTTCTGCTCGATGATTTTGCTCACATCTCATTGTCTTGGCTGTTGGACTATAACCTGGTGTTGTGCGACTTCTCATTTTTTACCTAAGGAAGGATATACTTGTCATAGAGGTTAAATGGTCTTGTCAATAATTTGGCCTCAGGCCCACCCCTAAAAAGAGAATAAAAGTAACACCCTGAGGGCTTGCCCACACAGACGGTGGAGGGAAGAGCCAAGCAGAAGTTGGCCTGGTCGAACACTCTTTCGAGAGTGATCCCATGCTCACCAACTTGGAGGTTCTAGACGAGAGGAAGAGAGGCTGCAAGTCAGGGAACTGTTCACGCACGCCAGCCGTCTGTCTGATCAGGTCCGGTATCAGCTACTTGTTACGGTCGTATGTTTTTGCTGTATTACTTGTGTTTTATATTCTGTCCTAGACTCCGATTAAACACAATATTCCCACCATATTGGTTTGCACTCGATCCTATTTACCAGAGATATACGAATCTCTACACTAGATAGGTCCAGAGATGCCTTTCGGTATTTGCCAAGCACCAATGGTAGCATTTTGTGTGCTTCACAACTTTGCAATCAGCAAAGGACTGATGGTAGATGTCCCAGAGGATGCCAACGAACCTAATGATGACACTACTGATGCTGAAGACCTAGCCTACAAAGATCAGGAAGCGTCGCAATGACTGCTCAATAGCCAGAGGGACAGAGAGAGAGCGAGAGAGTGACTAATTCAGCACACCTACACTGATGAATAGAGCAATAATATTTGGAAGTCTCAGCCCATCAAAAGCAGCCTCCTTTCACCAGCCCCGCTACAATTTAAGCAAAATCCTTGCTTTTCACAGCTAGTAATCGCATTCTAATCCTGAGCCGCAAAATCAGCACAGTACCTGTTCCATATTGTCATACAAGAGAACCAAATGCCAAAAAGTCCTTACATCAAACATTCCAATGATTTATTACAACTATTTATAAAAACATCACTTTGCTTTGTCACTGTGCACGCCCCTTGCGACCAAGCAAGCTTTTCTATGCCCTAATCTAACACTTCTTCTACATGCCACCTGAGGGTCTGAGCTGTGGCTGGCTGCTGCAAGATATTATAAGGCTCTTGAGGTGGAAGTGGCCCCTCACTTGGGGCTTCCAAGTCCTGGGATGGACACAAGACAGGCTGACTCTTTGTCATAAGCTCCTTGGCAGCCTGGTCCTGTAAAGTTAAAGGCTTCCATGGGGAGCTGATGGAGTACTCCTCTGTGCTTCTACTGTGAGGGGAAGCAGCCTCTGAGGCACACACACACAAGCTTCTCCATTGGGAACTGGATTATGGTTACTAGTGAACAGCAAGACAACAGACCTCACAGAATCAAAGAATCCCAGCGAGAGAGCCAATGGAATATCCTTTAGTCCCTTGAAAATGCTGCCCTATATGCTTTACAATCTGGTTGATGTTGAGTTCTCCAAATAATCTCTCAAGACCTGCAGTCCTCATTGACTGAGTTATCTAACTTGCCTAGATCTCTCAAAGTGGGGGAAGGTTTGTAGATACTCCTGCAGCTTCCACTTTCTCCAGGCTGCCCTGCAATGAGTTGAACCTGTCTCAGATTCTCAGATGTTGGTGCACAACAGGGCAGAGGACTCCACCGCCATACCAGCCATTTGCCGCATATCTTGGGAGAGGTCACACAGAATGTCCAAATCTACTTAATGCTCTGCTAGTATTCTTGTTTACATGCAGGGCCCCTGAAATCATCATCCGTGTCTTACACCTCTGCTCAGCTACATCAGGCTCCACATTTGCACCTTGTGGTTTCCTTGTGCTCTCTGTCTCACCACTTGCCGGTTCCTCACCCAAACTATCTGTACCCCCTAGAGTGGGTGTCTGGGGTGCTGAGTGCAAGGGAGAGGGTGAAGAATGGAGTGGGTGATTGTTTGTCGGAGGTAAAGGGGACTGCAAGGTCTTGCTCTTCAGCAATCTTCTCTGCTGTGTCTTGGCTTGCAGCCTCAGATGGGAAAAGCAATATTGTTAACTTTGGCAAAACAAAAGCAAAGTACTGCAGATGCTGGAAATCTGAAATTTAAAGAGAAAATGCTGGAAACACTCAGCAGGTCATGCAGCATCTGTGGAGAGAGAAACAGAATTTGGGGCAATTTTAAACTAACCCACCTGTCGGGAAACTGACGGGTTTGGGTGCAATGCAGATTTTACACCCCGCCCGATTTTACTTTCCATTGAAGTCAATGGAGAGTAATATTGTGCGGGGACATAAAACGAGTGTTCCACTTGATCCCGTGGGCTGCCCACCCAGCGAGTTAGGTTAAAATTAGCCCTTCCTTTCACAATAGAAGAATGATAGAGTGAAATAATTTTTTTATTAAACTGTCCATTGCCTGTGGTGTATGTGTCTAAAGTGTTTTACTGCCAAGTTTGCCCCAAAGTTTCAAATGTTTAATTTACCTGTGTCATTTTGAATTAAAAGTTTAGATGGTAGCTTCTCGTCAGACTGGTTCATTTGCATGATTGATCGAGTGATTGATGGGAAAGGTTAAAGTTTTGTCAGCTGCACACATGCTTTTGTATGATGTGTTGTTTAGATTGTGTAAATCTCAGCCAAGGACATGTGCCATCTTGGGCAACCTATGCAAATCTGGCCAGGATAAGTTCATCCCTTGCATCCCGGGCAGCCATGTGCTGACGTGCTGCCACTGCCGCTGGGCGATACACCGGCGCTCTGACCTCCTCCTGCCCCTCCACCTCCTCCTCCTCCAGATCCTCCTCCTCCTCCTCATCCTCATCTGAGGAGGGTTGCAACTGAGCCGTTTGCTCATCATGAAGCTGGAAGCCATGGCACTGTGCAATATTGTGCAGTATACAGCAGACCACGACTATTCTGGAGACCCTGTATGCTGTATACTGCAGGGCTCCACCTGATCGGTCAAGGCAATGGAAGCGCATCTTCAACAAACCAATGGTTTGCTCTATGATGGACCTGGTCGATGTGTGGCTGGCGTTGTAGCGCTCTTCAGCCTTGTTAGCTGGCCTCCTGATCGGCGTCATTAGCCATTTCTTCAGGGGGTAGCCTTTGTCACCAAGGAGCCATCCATTAAGTTGGTTTGGTGGATTGAAAAGCGGAGGAACACTAGAGTGCCACAGGATGAAAGAGTCATGGCAACTACCACAGAACTTGGTGCAAACATGCAAGAACTCCTTCTTGTGGTTACACACCAGCTGTACGTTGAGGGAGTGGAAGCCCTTTCGGTTGACAAAGATAGCTGGGTTGTGATGGGGTGCCCTAAGGGCCACATGTTTGCAGTCTATGACGCCCTGCATCATTGGCATGCCTGCCATATTTGCAAAGCCAACCGAATGGGCGGCCGAAGGCATCAAGGGGTATGGGGAGAGAGTGGGAATATGGGATTGAGATAGAGGATCAGCCATGATCATATTGAATGGCAGAGCAGGCTCGAAGGTCCGAATGGCCTACTCCTGCTCCTATTTTTCTATGTTTCTATGTTACACTTGCTTGATCCCTTGTGAACTGGATGTAATTGTGGGCCTTAGCAAAAAGGGCATCGGTAACCTGCGTGATGCAACTGTGGGCGGCCGACTGGGAGATGTCGCTGATGTCTGCTGATGATCCCTGGAAGGAGCCTGAGGCAAAGAAGTTGAGTGCGGTGGTGACTTTGACAGCCACTGGTAAGGGGTGTCCACCCGTTCCTCTGCGCACCAGGTCTTGCTGCAGCAGGCCGCAGATCTCTCGGACAACCTCTCGTGAAATTCTCAGCCTCCTTTGGCACTGCTGCTCACTCATGTTGAGGTAGCTCATCCTTTGTCTGTAAACCCTCTGTCGGGGGTATCTCCTGTGGCGAGGTGCCTCGATGCGCTGGTGCCTTCTGCCCTGTGCAGCATCAAGTGGCTGAGCAGGAGGTTGGGGCTCATCTGAGGTCCATGCAGAAAGTAAATGAATGGTTCCCATGCTGCTTGTAGGTGTCTCCTTTGGGGAAGCGCTCATTGCAAGCGGGGAGAGAGTCTTATAAGGAGGTCTTGATTGAGTCAAGCTGCAGCACCTCTGACTTCGGAAGGCCTTCTAAAAGTGCTCAGAGACCTTTTAAAGCCAAGGTCTGGGACCTGCAAGTAATCCTTGCTGCAATAAATGATGTCTTGTTGGACCTGCAGCAGTGAGGAGGCCACCCACGAGTCAACCCGCCAGGTTTACCTGGCGTGGTTTAGGAGGTGCGTGGAACACGCCGAAATGCTGGAAAAATCACGAGGGCCTCTCAAAATAGGCTTAGAGAGGCCTTAACGAGCATTTAAGGATGTTAAATAGCGCAATGGGCAGCGGGAGGTGGGAGCGTTTCCCGACCTCCAAAACCGACACCGGCAAAATCCCGCGGACACAGATTGGAGGCGGGTTCCGAACCCAACCTCATTGATTCTGATTTTCCCGCATTTCCCGCCTCCAAACCCGCCTCCTCCGATGTCAGAAAATCGCTCCCTGAGTCTGCAAGAGAAAGACGTCGACGACAAATGGAATTTGCCAATCCAAAGAGTGTTAAATTTAAAAGCCTTTTCTTGAAAAGGGTAGTTAATACCTCTTGACTCTTTCTTGTTTTGCTGGTTACATATTGTTCAGTATTTTTTTTCACTTAAATGTAAATATTTTACATGAGTTTAATATTACACCAATTGGAAGAGAGTGGCATCATAATGCCAGTTGATGAATAATCCAATACACAGGTTACTGCAGATCGGGTAATTGTTAATCCTACTATTCATACAGCTCCCCAAGGAAATATTACTGAAAAGGTACAGCTTGTGGATCCACTTATGGAAACACCTCTTGTAAACTATCAAGCTTCCATAAAATACCCCAATTGTAAAAAACTTGTTTGTCCATGTGTCCTACTACTAAATACTCCCCTAGTTGAAGAAGTAGCACACAGCCATGTGGCAAGCTGTAGGCCTGCGACCAGCATCTGTTACAAACCCTGATGGACTTGGCATCAGTTTCAGGGGTCTCCTTTGCTTTAGTTGCTGTTGGATCACTGTTTTCAGAGAGAAAAACTTGTAGGACTATGTGAAGGCACAGAAATACCGCTGAACTGATTTCCAACAGACTGCTTCTGTGCTATACTATGCACTTCACTGCTGGAGAACACATTATTCTTTCCATGTCCTCTGATCTGTGTTTAGTGCAGAACAATGGGCATCTATGAGGTCTCTGATTTTCCTGATTTTATTTGCTGTTGCCCTATGATTTCCAGGTAAATTTGCCATGAGCACACTTTCCTTTTTGGGTACTGAATTATCATTACATTCACTATTATGTGGCTGTGCATAATCCATGTATATGGACACAGTCATTCACCGAGCTTAGCAGTTTATTATATCCCACAGTTCTGTCTGGCTAGTGACTCCATTTTGAGGGTATTCTTGAGGCAATTTTCAGGGCATTGAGCTTACACGACCCTATCTTTGACTAAACTTCTACTTTTTATATGAGGAAACGAAGCTCAACAGCACCACAGTGGTAGACACATGAGGGTGCCTGACACAACATTTATAAGTTTAAAAGGTTGAAATCGTTAAAATCTACTTCAGTTTGATTTGAAGGAATAAGATTATGTACAGGTTAGACTTGCACATCAAACAGCTGCTTTTCAATTTGTATTTTTGTACTGATTTTTATGTAGAGTCCCGACATTTATACAGACTGAAGAATTTTACATTTCAGGTAACACATTATTAAGCTAAATTTCTCATATCAATATTAATTGCATTTTTCACAGCTAACATATTTACCAAAATGTTAAATGTGGATCTGTTATCGGGTGTATCCATAAATGTCACAGCTGATGAAATGACACATTTTTCCTCATTTGCCAAATGGTTTAGCAAGTCCTGTGCAAGCAGTGACAGACTTGCTACTTCCTTTGGGTAATTTCTGACAGCTGCTGCTACTATGGGGCATGGTTAGTTTTAGTAATGGATGGCTCTTTTAAGGCAATATTTGCTTTGGCATTTCACATCAACAGCTAATCGGCATTTCAAGATTAATGGGCGGAAAACAAATTCTTACATGGCTTTTTGTACTTTATTGTTGGGCATCGTGAAATCTTTCTGCTAGATTAAGTCAACCTTTTTCTATATTGATTGTAAGGGTTAGATTATCATAACACAACTAGATTACATTATTTCCAATCACTGCTTTTATACAGACTCTACAGCCTTGACCCAAGTGTTGTCAGGATAATGAACCACTGCTGTTAATAGTATGGACACAAAATGGAATGGATTTGATCAGTCCGACAGCCTTCCGTGATGTAATTCCAGATGGAATATAAAGCAACAGTTAAATATATAGCACATCATAAATTGAAAGATTTGATATAACAGTTAATCCATGAATAAGGCCAGTTTGCTTTACAAGTAGAATATGCACAAACATCTAATTTGTTTTCAAATAGTTTTTTATATTTATCACTGGCATGAATACCATTGTTGCATTTCAGGATTTTTTTGATCATTTTTCCACAGAGAGGATTTGGAAAAAGAGTTACTTTTAAATGTTGGGTTTTTAAAGCAAAGTGTATTCATCAAATCTAGGGGGAAAGCACTAAGACGGAAGGTGGTTATTATGTGAATGAGCTGAATATTTAAGTTGTTTTTCCCAAAAACTGTAAACATTAAGCAAGTTGTTAGGCCTTCTCAATAATCGGTAAACACCTCACACCTATTGTGTTGGGAAGTCTGCTCTTAGGAACTTATCAGGGATTGTCTGGCAGGTCTTACCTTCTATGAACATAGGCAGATAGAACCAGAGACACATGCAGTGAGGTCTAGCAAAAGCAGCAGTTAGTCAGATTTGTTAAAACAAAAAGCTTAGAGAAGTCAATTAATGTGAAGGAGGAAAATATGCCAGGACCTGATGGGATACATCCAAGGTTCCAAAGGGAAACGGGGGAATAAATAGCAGACTCTCTAGAAACTTAAATTTGTGGTTTCCATTGAAGTCAATGGAAAGAAAAATCAGGCGAGGTGTATAACGACTGGCCGATCTGCTACCACCCATTTTACGCCTCCATTGAATCCATTTATCATTTTAAAGACCTTAATTAGAACTCCCCTCAACCTTCTAAATTCAAGGGACTACAAGCCAGGCAACTTACCCTCATAATTTAACCCTTTAACCCCTCTAATCATTCTGGTGAATCTGTGCTGAGCTAAGGCCAACATACCTTTCCTGAGGTTCTGTGGCCAAAACAGAATGCAATACTCCAGATAGGATCTGATCAAGGCTCTGTAGAAATGAAGCATCACGTCCTCACATTTGAATTCCTATCCCCTTGAGATAAAGGTTAACATTCCATTAGCCCTTTTGATTGCTTTCTTTACCTGTGCACTAGATTTTAGTGATTTGTATACATTGACACCTAAATCCCTTTCAACTTCCACTGTTCCTAGTCTTGCCCCATTAAGAAAATATTTCAATTTATCTTTCTCGGAACCAAAATGGATAACCTCACACTTGCCCACATTGAACTCCATCTGCCATTGTTGTCCACACACTTAGGCCACAAATTTAATTCTGGAGGCGGGATGGGGGCGGGTCAGCTGGTTTCTGGGTTCCGGTCCCGCCCCCAGCTGCCTCCGCTCTGCAGGCGTGATTTTCCCTTGATTAGCCTTGTTAAGCCCGCCCTGCGGGCTTACCGGCCAATTAACAGGAAGCGGGTCTGATGACGTCATTTGATGATGTGTCATCTGCCAGTTTCCTTAAAGGGACCATGCACAATTTTATTTTGACAGCTGATCTGTCAGTGTTTGACAGCATTGAGGTGCTGCAAACACTGACAATCACTGCACAAAGATGAACACTTGTCCCCAGGCTCTCCAATGACTCCCTGCATATGCTTATGGAGGGAGTCACAGTATGCCGGGAGGTTCTCTTCCCTTCCAAGGACGGAAGAGACCTCCCCAGGACACCAACGTTCCTTGAACCTCCACCCAATCCTCTCTATCTATTTTATCACTTCCCCATCTCACTAGCCACCCCTCACACTCACCCTCATCCTACTGCAAGCATACCAACTAACAACACACAAGGATAGGCACTTTAGCCAATGTCCATGTGAAGTTTCTGGTAATGTGTTGTCATACAGTGTAATATCTTTTTCCAAAAGTGCCCCTTATTGGACAGATCTAAGCACACATTGAGAAGTGTCTTACTGAGTTCCAGTCATTGTTCAGTCATAACTCCCCCCCCCCCCACCCCCGCTATAGTGATAAGTGTGCATGGAATGGCTTGGACATTAAAGGGATGCTTCTCAGTGTTGGTGTGGGATGGTGTCAACCTGGCGCATCATGTGACAGCCAGGGTTTACAGCACCAAGTGAAGAAAATCTGGCCATGGTGATGCCATCGCAGGTCTCCCAGCCAGCAATTTTGTCAGGGGCTGATGCCCTGTGTCCAGTGCAGCATCAGGTGGGTGAGGAGGAGGTTGGCACTGCTGGTGCTGCTGTTGTGGCTGGTTGTGGTGCTGCCGCAACTGCTCTTCCTCCGAATCCGACCACCAGGATGAGAGGATGTAAATGGTTCTCACCCCGTCGCTATAGATTTCAGTTGAGGCAAGAAGATTGCAAGCGCACACTCAAAGTGGCCTGAAATTATTCCAATCAGGTAACACTGCAGATGGGTGTCAGCTTGAACATTCACAAGGTCAGTAGATTTGCAAAATCCTATCCCAAACCTCCAACAACAATGTTGTTGCATTTGAATGTTAGCCATGTTACAGGAGCGCTTTTAAAGTGCTGCACCAATGACTACAAATCATGTCCTCGAGAAACTCGTCTCCTTGCAGCTGGCGTGTTTCTGACAAGACGGGAAACAGGAGCCAGAAGCACGAACATGGGAAACCACTATAAAAAATAGAATTAGCAAGGCAGTTAACAGGCACTTAACTGCCTTAACTACCTGTCCCACCGGTTCCCATCGGGTCAGTTTGGGAGCGGCTGACCCGACACTCATGAAAATCGCGTGGGGGTGGGATGGAGGTGGGTTGGCAGTCTGAAGCTATTTTTTCCGATTTTCGCTGCCAACTCGCCTCCAAACCCACCTCCTCAGGGCTATTAAAATCGAGCCCTTAGTCTGTCTATGTCCCTTGTAACATAGTAATGAATAGTCAGCATGGATTTCAAAAGGGAAAGTCTTGCTTGGCCAACCTCATTGAATTTTTTGAAGAGGTAACAGAGAGAGCAGACAATGGTAATGCAGTCGATGTAATTTTTCTAGATTTTCAAAAGGCCTTCGATAAGGTACCCCATAATAGACTGATGAACAAGATCAAAGAATGCGGAGTCAGGGAACAAGCAGCAGAATGGATTGCTGGCTGGCTTCAAGACAGGAAGCAGAGAGTAGGGGTAAAAGGTAGCTATTCACAGTGGCAGAAGGTGGGTAGTGGTGTTCCACAAGGATCAGTGCTGGGACCACTGTTGTTCACAATTTATATTAATGATATAGACTTTGGAATCAAAAACACAATTTCTAAATTTGCGGATGACACCAAATTGGGGGAGGATAGTCAATACTGAGGAGGACTGCAACAAATTACAGGAGGACATTAATAAACTTGCAGAATGGGCATATAATTGGGAAATAAAGTTCAACACAGATAAATGTGAGGGATTACATTTTGGTAGGAAGAATAGGGAGGTCACTTATCACTTGGAGGGTGCAAGTCTAGGTGGGGTAGAGGAACAAAGGGATCTCGGGGTACAAATGCACAAATCACTAAAAGTTGCGACACAAGTTAGCAAGGCCATTAAAAAAGCAAACCAAGCACTAGGGTTTATTTCTAGAGGTATAGAATTGAAAAGTAGGGAAGTTATGCTAAACCTGTATCGAACCTTGGTTAGACCACACTTAGAGTACTGTGTGCAGTTCTGGTCGCCATATTATAAAAAGGATATAGAGGCACTGGAGAGGGTGCAGAGAAGACTTACAAGGATGATACCAGAAATGCGAGGGTATACATATCAGGAAAGGATGAACAGGCTGGGTCTCTTTTCTCTTGAAGAAAGAAGGCTGAGGGGTGACCTAATAGAGGTCTTTAAAATTATGAAAGGTTTTGATAGAGTGGCTACAGAGAGAATGTTTCCACTTGTGGGGAAGAGCATAACTAGAGGACATCAATATAAGATAGTCACCAAGAAATCCAATAGGGAATTCAGAAGAAACTTCTTTACCCAGAGAGTGGTGAGAATGTGGAACTCGCTACCACAGGGAGTGGTTGAAGTGAATAGTATAGATGCATTTAAGGGGAGACTAGACAAGCATATGAGGGAGAAGGGTATAGAGGGTTATGCTGATAGATTTAGATGAGGAAAGACGGGAGGAGTCTTGAGTGGAGCATAGACTGGTTAGGCCGAATGGCCTGTTTCTGTGTCGTATATCCTATGTAATCCTATGTAACTTCCTGCTCCCATCTACACAACTTTCTGTGCCTTCTTGGTGTCTTCTGAAAACTTGGATATACAACTGCCTATGCCTTCATCCAAGTCATTAATATATATGATGAAAATCTGAGGCCCCTGTACGGATCCCTGGGGAACAGCACTTGTCACATCCTGCCAATCAGAAAACATTTGCTTTATCCCTGTTCTCCGTCTCCTATCTCCCAAATAATTACCAACCCATGTCACAAGATTACCTCCAATTCCTTGCACTTTCATTTTTGCTAATAATTTCTTGTGCGGAACCTTATCAAATGCTTTCTGAGTCCATATAAACATTCATCGACATTTCCCTATCCACCATGCTAGTGACCTCCTCAAAACAATTTAACCAGATTTGTCAGACATGACCTACATTTCACAAATCCATGGTGACTCTCTTTGATCATCTCATACTTGTCCAAATGCTCAGCCACTCCCTGATGATAGTTTGCAGTAACTTCCCCTGAAATTATATTAAACTAACAGGTCTGCCAGGGGATAGTGTAGATGCAATAAGTAATAGCAGTGACCTCTATCCACAAACTGCCAGCTCCTCTGCCACCACCCATTGTAATAGTAGAAGCAAGTGGTGGGAGGGGGAGCTATGGAAAATGGACATATACTAGCAGTAGGAATTGATCATTCTCGGCTTATTTACTATTGTTTTACTACATTAAAGATGTTATATAAATGCAAGTTGCTGTTGTTGTTGCTTGCTTTCAGACTGGAGTGAATCTGGAATGAACCAGGGGTCACAGTCTCAGAATAAGGGGTTGGCCATTTAGGACTGAGATGAGGAGAAATTTCTTCACTCAGAGGATGGTGAATCTTTGGCATTCTCTACCCCAGAGGGCTGTGAAGGCTTAGTCGTTGAGTGTATTCAAGACAGAGATCGATAGATTTTTGAATATTAAGGGAATCAAGGGATATGGGGATAGTGCAGGAAAGTGGAGATGAGGTAGAAGATCAGCCATGATCTTATTGAATGGCGGAGCAGGCTTGACGGGCCAAATGGCCTACTCCTGCTCCTATTTCTTAAGTTATTAAGTTCTTATGTAATCTCAAAGTGGTTGGCATTGGGTGCAGAATTCAGCCTAACTTCATCCTTATTATTTCCTGAAGTGAATATTAGCACTAAAAGTTAAAACCAGTTGTGCAGAAAGAGTTCTATAGAGATACTTGTGGATGTTTGCTGATGCCACTCTTTATACTCTTTTAACAAGTCTGTCTCTGCAGGACAGAAGTGTCAAAGATACAGTCCAAACTCTATGAAAGGGGACTGAAAGCTGCACTGGGTTAACGTACTGACCGGTTACCTATGAAACCTAAATGTAAGTCAAGTTCCGATCAATAGAATGAGCGTCAGGAAATGTCAGTGTCAGATGTGGCTCAGTCGGTAGCACTCTCACCTCAGAGTCAGAGGTGGTGGGTTTAAGTCTCACTCCAGAGACTTGAGCATGAAACGTAGGCTGATAATCCTGAAGGAGTGCTGTACTGTCGGAGATGCCATCTTTCGGATGAGATGCTAAACCAACCCTGTCTGCCCTCTCAGGTGGACGTGAAAGACCATATGGCACTATTTCGAAGAAGAGCAGGGGAGTTCTCCCTGATGCCTTGGCCAATATTTATCCCTCAACCAACATAACTAAAAACAGATTATCTGGTCATTGTTGTTTGGGGGACCTTGCTGCGTGTAAATTGCCTGCTGCGTTTCCTACATTACAACAGTGACTACACTTCAAAAAAAGTAGTTCATTGTCTGTGAAGCCCTTTGGGATGTCGTGAAAGTTACTACATAAATGCAAGTTCATTCTTTTTTCTTTCTACTTTCTCTGCTGGTTGTAAGAGTTCTTTGTCAAATGATTTTGGGTATTCTCAACAAAGTTCCTAGCAAGAATAGTGCCTAATTTGACACTATATGGCAAGCTTTCTAAGAGAAGCTAAAGGCAGGCTGGTGGGGCATTGGAAAATAAGATATTGGGATCTGTGAGGGAGTGCGCATTCCAACATTCCTCACCTTGATGAACAACTAAATTAGCCCCAAAAAACTTTGAAAATAAACTCTTCTATAAATAGAAATTCCAAATATCTGAAGTTTGAGATTTAAAAAAAATAACTAGTTACATGACAGTTCTCAGTGTGGGCTCCTGTGTGTACATCATAGCCCTGTTTTGTCCCACCTGAAGATTAGCTCAACATTATCCACTCTATAGAATCCTGGAATCATAGAAATTTATGGCACAGAAGGAGCCCACTTGGCCCATCTTGTCCGTGCCAGCCGAAAAAGAGCTATCCAACCTAATCCCACTTTCCAGCTCTTGGTCTGTAGCCTTGTAGGTTACGGCACTTCAAGTGCATATCCAAGCACTTTTTAAATGTGATGAGGGTTTCTGCCTCTACCACCCTTTCAGGCAGTGAGTTCCAGACCCCCACCACCCTCTGGGTGAAAAAAATTCTCCTTAGCTGCCCTCTAATCCTTCTACCAATTACTTTAAATCTATGCCCCCTGGTTATTGACCTCTCTGCTAAGGGAAATAGATCCTTCCTATCCACACTATCTAGGCCCCTCATAATTTTATACACCTTAATTAAGTCTCCCCTCAGCCTCCTTTGTTCCAAAGAAAACAACCCCAGCCTATCCAATCTTTCCTCATAGCTAAAATTCTCCAGTCCTGGCAACATCCTCGTAAATCTCCTCTGCACCCTCTTTAGTGCAATCACATCTTTCCTGTAATGTGGTGACCAGAACTGTACGCAGTACTCTAGCTGTGGCCTAACTAGTGTTTTATACAGTTCTAGTATAACCTCCCAGCTCTTATATTCTATGCCTCAGCTAATAAAGGAAAGTATCCAGTATGCCTTCTTAACCACCTTATCTACCTGTTCTGCTACCTTCAGGGATCTGTGAACATGCACTCCAAGGTCCCTCTGTTCCTCTACACTTCTCAGGATAAGAACATAAGAACATAAGAAATAGGAGCAGGAGTAGGCCATTTGGCCCCTCGAGCCTGCTCCGCCATTCAATAAGATCATGGCTGATCTGGTCTTGGCCTCAACTCCACTTTCCTGCCCGCTCCCCATAACCCTTGACTCCCTTATCGTTCAAAAATCTGTCTATCTTCACCTTAAATATTTAAATATATTCAATGACCCAGCCTCCACAGGTCTCTGGGATAGAGAATTCCAAAGATTTACGACCCTCTGAGAGAAGAAATTCCTCCTCATCTCTGTTTTAAATGGGCGACCCCTTATTCTGAAACTATGCTCCCTAGTTCTAGACTCCCCCATGAGGGAAAACATCCTCTCTGCATCTACCCTGTCAAGCCCCCTCAGAATCTTATACGTTTCAATAAGATCACCTCTCATTCTTCTAAACTCCAATGAGTATAGGCCCAACCTGCTCAACCTTTCCTCATAAGACAACCCCTTCATCTCAGGAATTAACCTCGTGAACTTTCTCTGAACTGCCTCCAATGCAAGTATATCCCTCCTTAAATAAGGAGACCAAAACTGTACACAGTACTCCAGGTGTGGTCTCACCAACGGCCTGTACAGTTGTAGGCCGATGTAGCACAGCCTGGTTTCCAATCGTCTTGGATCCCCTTGCCATTGGACCAAGACCTTGCTCTGTCAAGCCCGTGTGGTAGCTGGTGTGCAACGGCCACCCCACATTAAAAGAATTCATGCACAGGCATCTTCCACCCTTTAAAATGAAGTTAGGGACCTGGGATATCAGGACCCTCATGGAACTCATCAGTCACCTGAGAACTCATTTTTAGTGTGGAAGCAAGTCATCCTCGGTTCCGAGGGACTGCTAAGAAGTACAGTTGTAGTAAGACTTCTCCACTTTTATACTCCATGCCCTTGCAATAAAGGCCAACATTCCATTTGCCTTCCTAATTACTTGCTGTACCATTTATTGTGTACTGCCATGTCTTGTTAACCCTCCCCAAATGCATTATCTTACACTTCTCTGGATTGAATTCCATTTGCCACCTATCTGCCCACCTGACCAGTTCATTGATATCTTCCTGCAGTCTGCAGCTTTCTTCCTCACTATCAACCACACGGCCAATTTTTGTATCATCTGCAAACTTCTTAATCATGCCCCCTACATTGAAGTCTAAATCATTGATATATACCACAAAAAGCAAGAGACCCAGTACTGAGCTCTGCGGAAACCCACTGGAAACAGTCTTCCAGTCAACAAAAAACCGTCGATCATTACCCTTTGCTTCTGCCACTGAGCCAATTTTGGATCCAACTTTCCCTTGGATCCCATGGGCTTTTACATTTCTGACCAGTCTGCCATGTGAGACCTTGTCAAAACCTTTGCTAAAATCCATGTAGACTACATCAAATGCACTATGCTCATTAACCCTCCTTGTTAACTCCTCAAAAAATTCAATCAAGTTAGTCAAACACAACCTTCCCTTAACAAATCCATGCTGACTGTCTTTGATTAAGCTGTGCCTTTCTAAATGACAATTAATACAGTCCCTCAGAATTTTTCCAACAATTTGCCAATCACCGAGGTTAGGCTAACTGGCCTGTAATTACTCGATCTATCCCTTTCTGCCTTTTTAAACAACGGTACAACTTTAGCTGTCCTCCAGTCCTCAGGTACCACACCTGTAGCCAGAGAGGATTGGAAAATGATGGTCAGAGCCTCTGCTATTTCCTCCCTTGCTTCTCTTAACAGCCTGGGGTACATTTCATCTGGGCCTGTCGATTTATCTACTTTCAAAAATGCTAAACCCCTCACTAAGTTTATCTCATCTAATATTTCACATTCCTCCTCCTTAATTACAATGTCTGCATTGTCCCTCTCTTTTGTGAAGACAGATGCAAAGTATTCATTAAGAACCATCCCCACATCTTCTGCCTCCACACAGGTTACCTTTTTGATTTCTAATAGGCCCTACTCTTTCCTTCGTTATTCTCTTGCTCTTTATGTATTTATAAAACATCATTGGGTTTTGCTTGATTTTACTTGCCAATATTTTTTCATGCCCTCTCTTTGCTTTCTAATTTCCTTTTTAATTTCACCACTGCATTTTCTATACTCCTTCAGGCTTTCTGCAGTATTTAGGTCTCGGTATCTGACATAAGCTTCCCTTTTTTGCCTTATCCTACCCTGTATGCCACTTGACATCCAGGGGGTTCTAGATTTGGGAGTCCCACCCTTTTTCTTTGTGGGAACATATTTGCTCTGAACCCTCACTATCTACTTCTTGAATGCTTCCCACTGCTCTGACACTGATTTACCTTCAAGCAGCTGTTTCCAGTCCACTTTTGCTAAATCACAGCTCAGCTTAGTAAAATTGGCCTTTCCCCAATTGAGAACTTTTACTCTTGGTCTATCTTTGTCCTTTTCTATAATTATGCTAAATCTAACTGAATTATGATCACTACCACCAAAATGCTCTCCCACCGATACCCCTTCCACCTGCCCAGCTTCATTCCCGAAAACCAAGTCCGGATCCGCCCTCTCTCTTATTGGGCTTGCTAAGTACTGGCTAAAAAAGTTCTCCTGAATGCATTTTAAGAATTCTGCACTCTCTATACCTTTTACACTGATTCTATCCCAGTTAATGGGCCAAAAATTCGGCCCTTGCCGGGTGAGTACACAGTGTGTACTCACCCGTAAGGCGTCCCGAAGTGCCGGTTTCCTGCATGCACTGTGCATGCGCGGGAAACCGGAACTTCCGGTCTGGTGAAGGGGGCGGTTCCTAGGTGAACCGCGTGCGCGGTAGAGGCTGCGCGCACGCAGCAAACTTAGGTTTTTTTTTCAGGTTTCTACGGGAGGGTAAGTATTGAAGAACCTGCACATTTAAAAAGGAGGCGCAGGAGCCGTTTTCAACAAGGTAAGTGGTTAATTAAGTATAATTTAAAATTTTTTCAACAGGTTTATCTTTTTTAGATACTTTAAAGAAAGGTAAGTTTATTTTTAGCACTGTTAAAAAGTATTTTAATTTTTTCAAAAATTTAAATTTTTGTTTAAAGTGGTTAATTTATTTAACTATAGTTATTTTATAAATGTGATGGTTTTTTAAAAATTTATTTTAAGTTTAGCTGTTCTTTTGGGGCCGATTTCAATTCATACATTTGACAGGTCTTCTATGAATGAAAGATGGTCTGCTGCCATTGGCTCTCCATGGCCCACGTGATCCCAAGGGGACGCATTGCACTAACTGCGCCCCTGGGACACGCATGCACTGCGCGCCGGCACTTGGAGCAGGCCCAGGAGCTGAAGTTTCCGTGGGCCAAAAACACAACGGCAGGCGCGGTAGGTAAGTGCGCGTGCGATCCTTACCCCCGCGGCAAGCCGGAGAGGCGAATTTCAGGGCCAATATTCGGGTAGTTGAAATCCCCTACTTTTACTGCTTCTATGTAAAAGATCTTGGGGGAAAATTGAGTCGTGCCCCCTTTGGAGCGCTAACTTCACCGGGGTGCTACAATTAGCACTCCAGCAGCCGAAATTGAGTGGTAGCACCCCAAGAGGGAAGCGGGGCGCTACTGGAAGTGCCCCGCCTCCCTCTTGAGGCGCTGCAAGGGAATATCGCGGCGCTACATGCTGCAGCGCCACGCTCTGCGGCACGTCGTGCCACGGTATTGCAGGCCTTCCTCCCCTTAAAGGGGAGGGGCCTTGCGCAGCGCGACCCGGGGCCCAGCTGGTCCACCAGGGATTGGAGTGCCGGCAAAAGAGCCTGGCACTCAAGAGAAGTGACGGGCTCATGGAGCACAGCTGGCACTCCACGGGGGCGGGTCAGGAGGCTGGGGACGGGAGTGGAGGCAGGTGCTGGCAGGCGGCCAGCAACAAAAATGGCCACCCGGCACCTCGCCTTTAAATAGCGCCGCCCCGGCCGCAGGTAGGCCACCCTGACCCCGTCGGACATAGCGTCCAGTGGTAAGTCAGGGGGCGCTACCGAAGATCGTGGCCGAGGCGCGAGCCAGGCACTGCGCGTGGCGATGACGTCATCGCCGGCGACGCAGCGCCGCTGGGTGCTAACAGTTAGCGCCGCCGCTAACCTTCCGCTGAATTTCGCAGGAGGCGTTGGCGGTGCCGTGCCCGGGCGAGGGCGCTAACGGGAGGTGCGAAGCAACCAAATTTTTCCCCCCTTGACCCTTGCTGAATTTGTGTTTGTATTGGAAATGCAATCAGCTTAGATTTTTGTATCTGCTACTATCTGACCCCAGTTAGCAACAAGAATGCACTCAGGCATCATCACTTTTATCCTCCACTTTAGTTCAAATGCCACTTGACCTGTCAGACAAATTAGGAACATAGCAACAGGAGGAGGCCATTCAGCCCCTCGAACCTGTTCTGCCATTCAATTAGATCATTGCTTCCTCATAGGGTGAGAAAGACAATGGAAGGGTGAGCCAGCTCTGGCCACTCACACACTGTTTAGTCATTAATGATACCTGTCTACCCTTGTGGATCAGGGCGTAATGCATGTATGGTGAGGAGAGGCTGTAGCCCCAGTGGAGAAGACAAACAACAAAAATGTAGAGTAAGGGAATAAGAATTTTACACTGACAAACTTTTCCAATCATGACAATATTCCACAATTTAGAATTTCGTAGTTTCCATAAATGTTAATCAGGATATAATTAACTGATCCCTAATTTAAACCAAAATATTTGATGATTCCCTATTTTAAAGTAATTGCAATTATCTGTGATGGGGATGCTATTCTGGGAATTACAACACATTATATTGAGTAGATTAATGCAATATCTTCATGTCCAATTTGTTATGACACATGCCAGGAACATTTCATTAGATAATTATCATGAGGTTCGGCATTGAACTACTTTCATCAGAGTTGACTGCATTGCATTATAAAGCCAGCTCTAAAATACAGTTTAGGGCATAGTATATATGATTGAATATTAATTGAGCAGACTCATTTGTTTTTAAGAGAACATCATTTAAGCAGCTTTTCAGCAAAAAAGTTAATGGGAGAATTTTTAGTGCCAATGGGTTTCCGGCAGGAAGTGCCTGGTTTCAGTTAGATTCTCGCCTGCCCCCGGCAGAATAAAGCCATGCTGATTTTAACAGCTGGGCCTCATTAACATGCCACTGGCAAACTTTCTGCCTGGAACGACCAGGAAGTGGACGGGAAGCGGCTGCTGGTCTGCGAAAATTCAGGTAATTGTTGCAACTGGGGTTCCGGAGGTGGAGGGGTCTCATGGTATGGAAGCGGAGTGAAGTCCAAGGTGAGGGACACCTAAACATTCCTTGTGGGGCCCAGAGGATCACTCAAAGGAAAGTGAACAACTTACCTTGAATGGTCTCTTCTGCTTCCACTCCTCTTCGTACTTTACCTGGCAGGACCACCGCAGCGGCCTGCCCCCTCAGGTCGGTGTTAAAATTGCGGGCAGAGCCCGATGACCTCATAACACCCTGATCTGCATATTTAAAGAAGGGCTCTGCCAGCTTTAGGCAGGTGCCTTTGTCACCTTGCTCAGAAGAGCAGGTTAAAATTGAAGATGCAGGAATCCAAGCAGGACGTCAACGGGTAAATCACCTGGTTGATGTTAACTGCTCACCCATCCAGTTTGGACAGGGTGGGTAGGGTTGAAATCAACTCTCCAACCACATCATGCACATCAGAATTATAATTAGGGAAAATGTTCAATTCAATAGGGGGGGACTTTTAACGTAACCCGCCAGTTGGGCAACTGGCGAGATTGGGTGGAATGCTGGTTTTACACCCTGCCTGATATTAATCTCCATTGGTATCCATTATATGTCAAAACAATGGGGTTGACTTTGAGACTTCCCTTCTGCCAGAAGTGGGACAGTAGTGCCCAAAAATGGGGGGAATGAAAGTGCCCCGTTCCCACCGTTGCTTGGCTGTAGGAATCTTCTCCCCCCGGGCCTGCCACTGTTAGGCTGGAATGCCCCCCTGAGTTAGGATGCAAGCCTATTTCAAATGCAAAGTGGAGTCCTCTGATGTACATAGGACCCAGTTTGTAACTTTGGGACAGCACTGGATGGATTATGTGCTGACCATGTTCCGCCCTGTATCAGCCGGCAATGCAACCGGAGAGCAGCTGACAGGTACGTTTGTGTTTAATTTTGTTGGGCGGGGAGGAGCAGCAGTGCTGGGCTGCTGCCAGTCCTGGTCCCTCCCCATCTTGAGATCGGACACCCGACCGTGGGCTTACCTTCTTCTGGACGGACCTCTCGATATTGCGTGGCCTGGGCTTGGCGGGCTGCCCAGGGGTACTCGGTTTCCACCTGCAGCCCACCAGGTGAATACAAATGGGGTCATTTTTGAAGCCTCATTATTTGCTGTAAAAAAATCGTCTGCCCTGTTATTGATTGTGAGGAGCTGTGTGGCCAATCCTCCTATCCGCGCTCAATGTCTGCTAGGTCCTGAGCACCAGCGAAGCCTTGTAAAATCGGGGGTCTAGTGTACAGTTGATCCTGCTGTATGAGAACATGATCTGGTATGTCACTAGGATAAGTGTATGAAAGATACCAGTATCTGAGGAAAGAGGTCTGTAGAGAATGTTAAGGGCAGAGATTTCCAATTAGCTCTAATCAGTCTGCAAATTTTGAGGAATTGCATGGTACAATCTATTTATCACTCAAACAAAGGTCTAATTTACTCCAGCAGACTGAAGTTAATATTATTGAACAGTTTTTAAGTATCTGTCAGAACACTTAAATTTACTTTTTTGTTGAGAAACCAAATTGAAGGGACAAGAAGCATAATGCAAGATTCTATCAAGGTTGAAAAAAATAAAAAAAGTAAGTCAGCAGGTACTGACTACGCGAAGCTAAACTTGGATTTTAAAGATATGAAGATTGTAGGAAGAAGGAAAGCCTAAGGGTGGTTGGAGATTCACAGTTTTGAGATTATGGGAAAGAAAAGAAAAAGAAAGACTTGCATTGAAGACTTGAAAGTATTAGATGATGGGATGAATTAGATGACGGGATGAATTAGATGATGGGATGAGTCTTAATTGCAACACAATGAGAATATAGGGAGGAAAGACAATATGTAGGATGGTATATTAAGAGCTCAAAAGGAACAAGAGAAGAATACTGAGCCTACTATGATTTATAATATAGAGAAATACAAAAATGTTTGCAACAGACAACATAAGAGCATAAGAACATAAGAAAAAGGAGCAGGAGTAGGCCATTCAGCCCTAGAAAGAGGTCAGAGGCTAAGGTGAGAGATACAATAAATGTGCAAATCATCTTGATGTATTTGGAGGCATCAAACATCATTTCTGGCCTGCTGTTCCCACTTTGATGCCTATGGCAATACCTTCTGTACCTTGTCAATGTCCTCCTCTGCGATGTTTCCTGCATTAAGATGGGCTAAAGATGATCTATGATGACAATGAAAGACAATGGGGGCAATTTCCAACTTCGCCCATTGGAAAGCCCACGTGACTTTTGAAAATTACCCCCAATGTCTTAATTGTGACTTTGGATTAAATATAGATCAAAAGCACTTTTTTCTGGCACATTAGGGCCTCTGTGCTGTACTTTAAAAAAATTCGTTCATGGGATGTGGGCATTTATTGCCCATCCCTAATTGTCCTTGGTGGTGGTGAGCCACCGTCTTGAACCGCTGCAGTCCATGAGGTGAAGGTACTCCCACAGTGAGTTCTTTGTAGCAGTTTGGTACAACTGAATGGCTTGCTAGGCCATTTCAGAGGGCAGCTAAGAATCAACCACATTGCTGTGGGTCTGGAGTCACATATAGGCCAGACCAGGTAAGGATGGCAGATTTCCTTCCCTAAAGGACATTAGTGAACCAGATTTTTTTTTTTTTACAACAATCCGATAGTTTTGTGGTTACCATTACTGATACCAGCTTTTTATTCCAGATTTATTTAATTAACTGAATTTAAATTCCCCAGCTGCCGTGGAAGGATTTGAACTCACGTCTCTGGATCATTCGTCCAGACCTCTAGATTATTAGCCCAGTAACATAACCACTATGCTACTGTACCCTAACTTTGGACTATTTGCTTATTGTATTCCACATTTTACCAACATCATCTTTTTGAGATCATTAATCTGTTTCCTACAACCTGTGACTTTTGGAAATGCTATTGACTTTATTAGGTATCATGATCCATGTATCTGTTTCCCGTCCTTTGGTTGGAAATGTGGATATTGTGTGGGAAAAAAATCTTTCAATTTAATTCATTAACTTGTTTTGTATTTTAGATTATACTCCATTTTACTTGCTTTATCATCACCAGCATATGATGTTAAATTCATCAGCATAGTTATTGGTCTAGTAATTGGTTTGCACCTGTCAAACAGTTAGAGCATTGCTTGGGTTGGTAGTGGTATAACCAAGGAATCAGTGCTGTATTCACATTTACTCTTGGTATGTATATATATACTAAAAGGTATATGGCTGTTATAAAAGCAGGGATCCTTGGCTTTATTAATAGAGGCATTAGGCTAAATTTTAATGGGGAAGGCAGGTTGGGGGCGGGGGGGGTGGTGGGTGGGAAACCCGGGAGATCAGTTTTCCTGCAGGCCCTGCCGACTTTAACAGTAGGGCCTGATTTGCATGTGAGGCCTCTGTTTTCCACCTGCAGCCAACCAGATTGAGAGGCTAGCTGGCTCCAGGCGGGTAGACCTGCGGCATTAGGCTGCACAGAGGAGGGAGGGATCGCGTGGGGGCCAAGGTCAGCTGGAGCAGCAAGGGCGGGGGGTCGGACTCACCAGGATCACGGGTCGGGGGTGGGGGGGGGGGGGGGGGGAGGGCGTTGGGCACACCCCGATTATGGGCCGGGAGGAGCACTGGGTGGGGGGTACTCAGCCGATGATCGCAGGCTGGGAGGAGCACGGCGGGGGAGGGGGTGGTGTCAGCCAACGATTGCGGGCCAGGAGGCGAATGGGGGCGGCTATGCGGAAGATCGGGTGATGGGCTGTGGGTCGGCCAGAGGAGCAGGTGGGGGTGGGGGGGAAGACCTCGTGGAGGAATTGAGGCCTGGGGTGGGGGGGGGGGGGGATTAGGCAGGGTCCCTGGATCCAGGAGGTAGGTGTAAAGGCACTTGCCTCCTGGATGCAGCAGTCCTTGCCTTGCTGTAGCTGGCGAGTTTTACAAGGTGTGTAAAATCTGACCAGCTACAGCTAAACACCAAATGTAGGTTAAAGAGGCTTCCAGCCTCATTGTAATATTTAAATTGACGTCCTGCCTCTTGGCAGCGGGTTGGCTGCCCGTCCCCTTCGTGCCTCCCACCCGCCTCCGTTAAAACCGGAAGTGGGCGGGTTGGAGGCGGGTTCAAGTTGGGATTGTGATTTTTAACACTTTAACTGCCCCCCCGCTCCTAACCCACCCGTTCTTTTCAGGTTAAAATTCCCCCCATAGAGTACTAAAACAAGGAAGTTATGCTAAACCTTTCTAAAACACTGGTTAGGTCTCAGCTGGCATATTGGTTTCAGTTCTGGGTACCATACTTTAGGAAGGATGTTAAGGCTTTGAAGAGGGTGCAGAAGAGATTTACTAGAATGGTACCCGGGATGAGGGAATTCATTTATGTGGATAGACTGGAGAAGCTGGGGTTGTTCTCCATAGAGCAGCGAAGGTTAAGAGGAGATTTGATAGAGGTGTTCAAAATCATGAATGGTTTTGATAGAGTAAATAAGGAGAAACTGTTTCCAGTTGCAGTAGGGTCAATAACCAGAGGGCACAGATTTAAGGTAATTGGCAAAAATGCCAGGGGTAAGATGAGGAGTTTTTTTTATGCAGCAATTTGATGGTCCTGAATTTGCGGTCAGCATGACGGTGAACTGTCAGCATTCGCCGTCATATCGCCTTTGAAACTGACCGCAAGTTTGGATTTCCGCAAGTTTGGATTTCCGCATCTGTGCTAAATCCTGGACTTGCGATCTGTCAAGTTACGAATACACAGAGGCTTCACTGCGTCTTTCACCTCCTGATAGAAATCAACGTGCTGCGAAAGGTTGGGCTAATTGCCCACCTACTCTGAAGTAATTACGCTTTCAATTTTTAAGTCTTGTGCAAGCAGATGCAGGAAGCCTGTTGCACAGCGTAAGGGGACCCGAAGAAAGGTTTTTATTGGCAATGAAATTCTAACACACAACAATTAATAGGTATCATCGATTGGATATTATACATAGCCCTGTTAGCTGTGTATCCAGCAAAAAAATGGTTTACAATCAGCAAATGCAAATTTAGAACAATCGTTGTAAATTGCCATTTTTGTTTTAATTTAAATCATGAGAACGGAAGCATTTTTATTTTTAGATGTCCTGAACATGTGTCACCAGATGGTATGTTTAGTGTTATAATTACTGAGGAAATTGACCTAGATATTTCGTAGAATATATGCCACCAAGGACAGTGACTGTCTCGCTATCTACAGTAACATAACCACATCACAGAATGATCTCGTGTCAGTCTCTCAGCCAGAACATGAACTCGTTTCCAAGCCCAGTTCAAAAGTGAAGCATGATGATTAATGCAGTTCGAGATGAAGCTGTTTGTTCAGTGCGTGTACAAATCTTTGTTGCAGACTGCGTTGCTGTATTAAACACTAGTAAATGACAGCGCGCCACAGTGCTGAGACAGGCTCTGGCAATGATTATTGCAGCCACTTTGTCTAGCGGTGTAGATCAAATGAATGACATGGTGTTGATCTATTTCTGCCATCAGAGTCAGCTGCTAGCTGAAGCTAAGCACAGACACACCAGCTACAGGTGGCATTAAAGCTGGAGAAAGCCGAATGAATAGCTTATAGGCTAAGAATCAGGAAGTAAAAGCACCACCGCCCCACGTGATCCCAGGTTTGGCATACGCACAACGGTGCACTCCTGGGCTTCGTGGGGAAGTACCCTGCACGGAACTCTGCAGCATTTTGAAGGAATTCTTGCGGGGGGATCGCACAAGGCAGGTGCGGATTTACTTGCGATGTCGGCGGCGTACTCCTTAGCTTCACCGCCGACTTCAAATTCAAGCCCATTATGATCTGGAATGCATTGCCAGAAAGGGTGGTGGAAGCAGATTCAATTGTAACTTTCAGAAGGGAATTGGATAAATACTTGAAGGGGAGAAAATTGCAGGTCTATGGGGAAAGAGCAGGGGAGTGAGACTAATTGGAGAGCTCCTTCAAAGAGCCGGCACAGGCTCAATGAGACAAATGGACGTCTTCTGTGCTGTAAGATTCTATGATTCTATGATATAGATAATTTGGACTTGGAATTTGCTGATGACACAAAAATAGGAGGTTTGGCAGACAGTGAGGAATACTGTGAAAGTCGTCAGGCAGATTTAGACAGGTTCATGGAATAGGGAGACAGGTGACAGATGCAATTTAAGTTTAAGGTAATAAATTTTAAGAGATAACAAGAAATACAAGTATATACTTAATTGAAAGGCACTGTAGGAGATGGATGAACTGAGGTATCGAGGAGTTCATATACATAATTCCCTGAAAGTTTAAGTAGATAAAGCTATAAAAAGGCCAATATAATTTTGGATTTTATAAATAGGGGCAAAGAGTAAAGAAATGATCATAAATTTATACAGAATGTGGAGGATAGTAACAGACTTCAGGTGGACATAGACAGACTGGCGAAATGGGCAGACACATGGCAGATGAAATTTACTGCAGAGATGTGTGAAGTGATACATTTTGGTAGGATGAATGAAGAGAGGCAATATAAACTAAATGGTACAATTTTAAAGTGGATGTAGGAACAGAGAGACCTGGGGTGTATGTATATAAATCTTTGAAGGTGGCAGGACAAGTTGAGAAGGCTGTTAAAAAAAGCACATGAGATCCTTGGCTTTATTAATATAGACATTGAGTACAAAAGAAAGGAAGTTATGCTAAACTTTTATAAAACACTGGTTCGGCCTCAGTTGGAGTATTTTGTTCAGTTCTGAGCACCACACTTTAGGAAGGATGTTAAGGCCTTAGAGATGGTGCAGAAGCGATTTACTAGAATGGTACCAGAGATGAGGGACTTCAGTTATGTGGAGAGACTAGAGTATTTGGTGTTGTTCTCCTTAGAGCAAAGAAGGTTAAGAGGAGATTTGATAGAAGTGTTCAAAATTATGAACCTTTTTGATAGAGTAAATAAGGAGAAACTGTTTCCAGTGGCAGAAGTGTCAGTAACCAGAGGACACAGATTTAAGGTGATTGGCAAAAGAACCAGAGGAAATGAGGAAATATTTTTTGACTTATTGAATTGTTATGATCTGGAATGCACTGCCTGAAAGGGTGGTGGAAGCAGTTTCAATAATAACTTTCAAAAGGGAATTGGATAAATACTTGAAGGGAAAAAAATACAGGAATATGGGGAAAGAGCAAGGGAGTGAGATTAATTTGACAACTATACCAAAGAGTCGGCACAGGCACGATGGGCCAAATGGACTCCTTTTGTCCTGTATGATATTATGAAAACATTGGTTAAGCCATAGCTAGAATACTGTGTGCGGTTCTCAGTGCCCCATTATAGGAAGGACATAAAGAGCACAACTGTAGATTCAGCAGGATGGTGCCAGTGATGGGGAATATAGTTATGAAGAGCGTCTATTTCTACTGGAGCAGATACGTTTAAGAGGATATTTAAGTGAGGTTTTTAAACTTATAAAAAGTGAATAGAGAAAACCTTCCTGATGTGGAATCATCAATTTAAAATTATCACTGAGACTGAGAAGAGAGGTTAGGAGAAATTTCTCTACACAGAGAGTTGTTAGAAGATGGACTGCTCTACCACAGGGAGTATTTGAGAGAGAGACCATTGCTGCAAGCAATTTCCTCAGGGCTTCTTCTGCTCCCCCGCTGCAACTTTGGCAGAAGTTTGACAGGAATCCCGTTTGTGTGAGTAAACAGGGTTTCCACACTGGAGTGGGAGAAGGCCCAAGGAAATTCCCAGTGTGCATCTGTTCAGAGAACATTGGATAAATATTTGAATCAGAGGAAGATCCAGGTTTATGAGTAGAGAGCAGGACAGTGGAATTAGTTTTAGATTGCTCTGCAAAGGCTGGCTCAGAAAAGATATTAGAAATGTCTTCCTGTAAACTTATATAGCTCTAGTAATGATATACTACATGCTTTGATATTAAACCAGATTATTTGACAAACGCTGGTATCAGGATTTATTTAATTGAATGACACAGTGGAATCTATTGCTTGTATTGATAATACAAGTTAAATACATGTTTTTTTAAATTACAACAAATTTAGCAGCAATCTTACCAATATTAACCATATTTGAAAAGCAAAAATTATTTTCAGAGGATTTAATTGCTGTATCCAAGAGTGCAGTTGCATCTAAATCAACCAGGCATTGCTGAACAGTATTTATTGGTAGCTCGGTACCTACGACATGATTGAGCTTACAAGAGTGCACTCGATGGGCTGGATTTTACCAGCCCTGAGGAGGTGGGGTTGGAGGCGGGACTGCTGGGAAAATCAAAAAGAATGGGAGCGGATCCCGAACCCGCTCCCAACCCGCCTCCAACCAATCATCCCAGGAGTCAGGTCCCCGATTTGCGCAGGGACCCGACTCCTAGTGGTGGGAAGAGGATTATAGCCACTTAACTGCCTGTTAACAGGTAGTTAACAGGCAGTTAAGAGGCTTTTTCCCATTTTGCGACTTCTGCTGCGGGCTTCCCGACGTCAGGGAACCCCGCCAGGGTAAGTGAGGCGTGCTGTGGGTCTGTTGTAATGTTTGTGTATAGATGACAGCTGCAGGAGTGGTGTGAAGGATGCAGTGGGACACTGGTGAGTATCAGAGGTAAGGAAATGTTGGGAAAGTCATTTTTAATGTGTTTAGATTTTTCTGTAGGTGACAAGCTTGGAAGTGTTTGTGTGGCCTCACCTCATTGGGAGAAGTGACAGATTGCTTCTGTACCCTCACCTGCAGCTGCCATCTGTTTTATCCTAAGGAGAGAGTCATTGGAGAGCTTAGGTACAAGGGCTCACCTTTGTACAGTGATTGTCAGTGTTTGACAGCACCTCAATGCTGTCAAACACTGTCATATCATCTGTCAAAAATAAATGTTTCATGTCCCTTTAAGAAAACCGGCAGATGAGGCGTCATCAACTGACGTCATCTGACACCGACTTTCCCTTAATTGGTCAGCAAGCCCGCAGGGCGGGCTTAACAAGGCCAATCAGGGGAAAATAGCGTCTGTGCATCGGACGTCGCTGGGGGCGGGACTAGAATCCGGAAGGCAGCAGTCCCGCCCCCAACTCATCTCGGTAAGTAAAATCCAGCCCAAAGTATTTCAGAATGTTTAGGAAAAAAAATCTGATGTATGCACAGACGACAATAAAACTGACTGTGTGCAGAATACGCAATCTGAGGAATAGCTACAACAATATTGATTACATTAACTTTTTTTCTGGTTTAAAAATACTTCAAGTGTTGTAAGTAGAAGACGTGATAGAAGACATGATAAACTGTTCCATTCTTCATGAGCTATTCAGTCAGCTTTACTTGTGCTAGTAGTTATTATGCCACACTACTGGCCATGGTATACCCTCTGTTTATCTGTATGTTCAATGTAACTATAACATGACTACTATTTCAACATTATCTTCTTTTAAGCATTGTCCATACAGAATGAACAGTGCCTAATGAAACAAGCCACAATCATTACCTAAAGGAAATAAAACAGCATGCACTTTGATCAAAGTAGTTTTATTTTCCTCAAGAAACTGTCCACAAATCTGCTGTCTTGAAGTTTCACTAGAGAGACTTCCATCCCTTAAATCCAGTGCAGATTTGTGGCAAGTTGTCATAAACCCATGACTGGTTAATTGGATGATGTTCAATTTTTTAATAGAAATACAATCTATGTGCTTCATAATATTATGGCTGGGTTGTACAGTAGGTGGAATGGGTGTTAATGTTTATAGTTAGTTTCTCAATGAGAAAGCAGAATCAATACTCATCTTTGTTATTACCTACGCACTATTAGGAAACTATTTGAATGACATTACAAAGTACTATATACAAAGCAAGAGCCCTCAACTGGCTGAAAGATGCACTGCTGCTGTTTTTTTGATGTTTAAAGGTCTGCAGATATCTCTTGCCTTGTGAACTAGAAAATTAGGGGCAAAAGCCCTGAAAATCAGTGGTAAATTATTTAGCGCCAAGAATATTCAGCTAATCCAATATTTTCATTATTTTGTACTATTAACAGATCTCCTATAGCTTTGCTTACAGTGAGTCAGAATTAAGCTGTTGCAAGGGGAGGGGACAGGATTGTGCGAGGGTGGGGGAAGGTACATATATCAATGGTGATAACCACCCCCAGTTTTTTTTTATTCATTCATTCATGGAATGTGGGCGTCGCTGGCAAGGCCAGAATTTATTGCCCATCCCTAATTGCCCTTGAAAAGGTGGTGGTGAGCCAACTTCTTGAACCACTGCAGACCGTGTGGTGAAGGTACTCCCACAGTGCTGTTAGGGAGGGAGTTCCAGGATTTTGACCCAGTGACAATGAAGGAACGGCGCTATATTTCCAAGTCAGGATGGTGTATGGCTTGGAGGTGGTGGGGTTCCCATGCACCTGATGCCCTTGTCGTTCTAGGTAGTAGAGGTTGCAGGTTTGGGAGGTGTTGTCGAAGAAGGCTTTGGCGAGTTGCTGCAGTGCATCTTGTAGATGGTACACACTGCAGCCACGGTACGCCGGTGGTGGAGGGAGTGAATGTTTGAGGTGGTGGATGGGGTGCCAATCAAGTGGGCTGCTTTGTTCTGGATGTTGATGGTTGGAGATTCTGTGATGATAAGGCTAATTGAATTTCAAGGGGAGGTGGGTTAGACGCTTTCTTATTGGAGATGGTCATTGCCCGGCACTTGTGTGGCGCAAATGTTAATTGCCATTTATCAGCCCAAGCCTGGATGTTGTTCAGGTCTTGTTGTATGCAGGCATAGACTGCTTCATTATCTGAGGAATTGTGAATGGAGCTGAACACTGTGCAATCATCAGCGAACAGCCCCACATCTGGCCTTATGATGGAGGGAAGGTCATTGATGAAGCAGCTGAAGATAATTGGGCTGAGGACACTGCCTGGACAAACTCCTGCAGCGATGTCCTGGGGCTGAGATGATTGGCCTCCAACAACCACAACCATCTTCCTTTGTACTAGGCATTGATTATTTGTATTCTGATTTTGATTGGTAAGTTGCAAAGCTGTTGAGTTTTGCTTTATTAATATCTTGCCAAGATAAAATGTGAGCAAATGAAGTGCCTGGAATCAGCTTTAAGTTGTTTAAAGCACTTACCGTGGTGGCTGGCCAGCTGATCGGCAAAGACAGAATTTGACAAACATACACACATTGGCGGAAACGTTGAAAAGGTGATGGTAGGGACACGGAGGCTGCCCACATGCATGCTCCACCTACAAGCTGGGTCAATATATTCTTGCCAATATATTAGAACAAAACTATCTGATTCAGAGTCTAGCAATACTTTTTTTGCTGAGTCCCACCAAAAGCTCTCAGCCTCTCATGCCCTTCCTGCATCTTTGTTTCTAGTACTCTCTTCCTTCAATATTTTGCTGTCCTCCGGCATTTGTGTTTCTTTCAGACTCCTGCTTCACTTCTGTATCTCGCCCTTATCGCTTCATATCAGTTTCTAGCTCTCTTCCTCACTTCTGTCTGTCTCCTTCCTCAAATGTATCTCCCTCTCATCCTTCACTTAGTCCCGCTTTAATCTTTTTTTAAATCTCTGAACGTTTTGCGTTTTCAACAGATTTCCTTTCACTTTATTTCCTACAGGCTGGGAGTTCCCATGTAAGGAGCAGCACGGGGTAGATGAGGAAGCTGAACAGAATCTCAATCAGCCAAGGAGCAGGACTTTAAAAAGAGTTGGGGGTGAAGTTTTAAAAGAAACAGGGGCATTGGGGCTTTTTAAAAAAGCAGGGCAAACAAGCATAAAGAATGGGACTTAAGAAACTCCAATGGAGTAGGACATAGAAAAAGCAGCAACACCAGAGCAGGAATAGGTCTTAAAAAGCACACCAGAGTGAGACTTAAAAATATAAGCACCGGAGCGGGAGTGAGAAAAACAAACACCACAAGTGGGACTTAGAAGCAAACACTGGAAGCGAGAATTATAAAAAAACAAATAGCAGAATGGGGCTTAAAAAATAAGCACCAGAGTGTGGTTACGAGGTTTTCCCTCTGTGCCACTACCAAGGCACAATCCCATAGGTCAGCATTACAACATGCCTGCAAGGAGGTGCAGCCAAGTTTCAGGCCTCAGCTGGCTATTACTGTCCCTGCATGCGACAGCCCTCTGCTGCGTGATAGTTGCAGGTGTCCTTACAACTGGTGGCACAGCTTAGCGTCTGCCCCTCTACCAGCCCTGAGCAGATAGGTTCCCACGGACATTCTCAGGTAAGTTTGCCAGGGTATGGTTGGTGGCATCTTGGCATGTGCAGCAAACAGCAACAACAACAACTTATATTTATATAGCATCTTTAACGTAGTAAAACATCCCAAGACGCTTCACAGGAGCATTATCAAACAAAATTTGACATCGAGCCACCGAAGGAGATATTAGGGCAGCTGACCAAAAGCTTGGTCAAAGAGGTCGGTTTTAAGAGCGTCTTAAAGGAGGAAAGGGAGGTAGAGTTCTCGGAGAGATTTAGAGAGCAAATTCCATAGCTTAGGGCCTTGGCAGCTGAAGGCACGGCCACCAATAGCGGAGCAATTAAAATCGGGGCTGCTCAAGAGGCCAGAATTAGGGGAGTGCAGAGATCTGGGAGGGTTGTGGGGCTGAAGGAGATTACAGAGATAGGGAGGGGCGAGGCCATGGAGGGATTTGAAAACAAGGATGAGAATTTTAAAATCGAGGCATCGCTTAACCGGCAACACTGGCGCCTAATCACCTGGCATGCCTTCTTTCATGTGGTACTATGACATGTTGTGATTCGAGTACTTCTGAAGAAATCCTCCAGCAGAATAATTTCCCAGGCATTCACATTTGATTGTGATGCCACTCGAGGTCTACTGGCACAGCTTCCTTTGGGAAGAGAGCCTCTACTAATACAGCGTCTGCCAAAATAAGGTATTCTACCTCTCCCTGCAATGTTCAGGCAGCCTGCCAGTTAACCCTCCACAACTCCTCCTCTTCCTCTGAATATGTCAGCTCAGAAGATCCTTATTGACAAACCCTCTGATGCCAATAAAGGGAGCTCAGCACAAAAAAGAAGTAATTACATGTGACACAAGGGCTTATGAAAGCCTAAGCGCCACCTGGAAATTAACAAAATAAAAATACAAGAAGAGCCATTACCTGTAAAATCTGCAGAAACCCTCACCTCTAAAATCTGCAGGCCTTTTAATGGCCCTCCTGCCCAAGGCTTCCTTCCTGCCAGGTTTCACTGGGAGAACTGTGAACTTGGCCTCCACCACACCCACAGGGTGGTAAATGGGGCTGTGCCCTTCCCTGCCCCCTTTTACATAATTAAGGCCTGCTTCAAATGAGAGCTTCATATGCCCATCCCAGGCCCGACCCGAAGATTCAGTGGGGCCCTGGCAAAACTTGTTTCCGCTGGATTTCCTGGCCGCTGCCATCCCAAATCAGGGCATTAAGAGGACAAATTCAACCCCAACATGTTTTTTGTCTAGCCCCAAGCAGTAGCTTCAAAACAGCGAGAACATTTATACAGAAGAAATGTTTTATATTTCAAATATAAAAATCTGCTGAATTCTGGATTTTTTCCTCTGATGAAGTTTTTCTGCAGCAGCTGTGCTCATTTGGGTTTGGGTAACATCGATTTACAACAGCAAGTGACCTTTCAGCTTATCCATAATGATATATTAGGATGAAGCTGCCCTTTAATAGTGGTGAAGGTTTGCCATTTCGTAAGTGTAACTAGACAGCATTCTTAAGCTAGACTTGACAGATGGAGACTAAACTATTCATTCCTTAATATACAATGTAACGCCACCATTTCATTGGTAGCATACAAGCCAATGTTTCAGAGATAAATCGGACACAAGTGCACAGGTTTGATGTGAAATCTGCCAGCTTCCATTAGCTTTCTGCTTTCCTTCTGTTTTCTTCATTTAACATTTAGAGATGTTCTTTAGAGCTCCCCTGATGGTTCAATGGCCAAAAGCACTGATTCAAACAGACCAAGAAGGTCCCAGGTTCAATCAATGATCTGAACTGGGGTAACAGTGGGGGTGCTACAACTGACCTCAGTGCCTCAAGGGCGGGGAGAGGGAATGATTGGCCAGTGCTTTTGCACTGTTCCCTATTGAAGGTCAGCTTCTCCTGCAAAGAAAGAATCGGCATTTATTCTATGCACAGTGCCATGGCCATGGATGGCTTCAACCTTCTGTCTGTGCTAGGATGTCTGCTTCTTTGCTCTTATCTTTATCTTATCACCCTCAATTGCAGCTTGATTCAGTCCCCCTACTATATGGTTCCTCTGGATTCTGATAGACATGCATGCACTTTGGTACCCTTCCAAGGACCACATTTTTGCCTGTGCCATTATATCTACATGCCAGTAGGTGAGAGAGGAAACAGTTCCACCTTAATTTACTGAAATAACTGAATTAAAATCATAGAATCATAGACACATAGAATGGTTACAGCACAGAAGAAGGCCATTTGGCCCATCGAGTCCGTGCCGGCTCTCTGCAAGAGCACCTCAGCTAGTCCCACTCCCCCACCCTTTCCCCGTAGCCCTGCAAATTTTTTTCCTTCAGATACTTATCCAACTCCCTTTTGAAAGATAAGATTGAGTCTGCCTCCAGCACCCTTTCAGGAAGTGCATTCCAGATCTTAACCACTCGCTGTGTAAAAAAGTTTTTTCTTACATCGCCTTAGGTTCTTTTGCCAATCACCTTAAATCTGTGTCCTCTGGTTCTCGGCCCTTCTGCCAATGGGAACAGCTTCTCTCTATCTACTCTGATAAGACCCCTCATGATTTTGGGCCACTTGTGATCACATTTGTACCTGACTAAGATTCCTTAACAGTTCCCTGTGGCGGATACTTGCTCTGTGCACAGCAAAATATTCTTGATACTCTTACAGCTGATATGGCCCATTACATGGAATTGTACAGCACAGAAACAGGCCATTCGGCCCAACAGGTCTATGGCAGTGTTTATGCTCCACACGAGCCTCCTCCTACCTTGCTTCATCTCACCCTATCAACATATCCTTCTATTCTTTTCTCTGTTATGTACTTATCTAGCTTCCTGTTAAATGCATCAATGCTATTCGCCTCAACCACTTCATGTGGTACCGAGCTCCACATTTTCACGACTCTCTGAGAAAAGAAGTTTCTCCTGAATTCCTTATTGGATTGACTAGTGACTATCTTATATTTATGGCCCCTAGTTTTGGACTCCCTCAATGGTGGAAACATTTTCTCTATGTCTACTAGTTTACCTTGCTACTTTTTATCAATGAAACTGACTTACCTTGAGGCATTCTTTCAAATCAAACAACTGAATCGGCATTTCAATGTAAATATGCCAGGTCCTGGGCACAACATTCATACGATCAAACAGAATCCCACGTTTGCTGTAGCATTGTTAGCTGGTCAACAATCCCAGAAATGTCAGGGGTAATTTTAAAGCCCAAGAACAGGTGGGTTTGGGTTGGGTGAGAAGTAAAAATTTGAAAAAATTTCAAACATGACCCCAACCCAATTCTTTGAAGAAGTAACAGAAAGGGTAGACAAGGGTAATTCCATCGACGCAATATATTTGGATTTTCAAAAGCACTTTGATAAGGTAGACTCGTGACTAAGGTCAGAACATGTGGAGTCAGGGGACAAGTAGCAGAATGGAGAGCAAGCTAGCTACAAAACAGAAAACAGAGAGTAGGGGTTAAAGGTAGTTCTTCAGACTGGCAAAAGGTGGGAAGTGGTGTTCCACAGGGATCGGTGCTGGGACCACTGTTGTTCACCATTTATATAAATGATTTGGACTCGGGAATTGGAAGTACAATTTCAAAATTTGCGGACAACACCAAATTGAGGGGTATAGTTAATACAGAGGAGGACTGTGACAAAATACAGGAAGACTTTAATAAACTTGCAGAATGGGCGTGTAATTGGCAAATGAACTTCAATATAGAGAAGTGTGAGGTGGTACATTTTGGAAGGAAGAATAAGGAGACCAGACACTCCTTGGAAAAAGTATTTAAATGGGGTAGAGGAGCAGCAGGATCTGGGGGTACAGATACACAAATCACGAAAAGTAGCTAAGCAACAACAACAACAACAACTTGTATTTATATAGTGCCTAAGCAGGTTAATAAGGCCATTAAAAAAGCAAACAAAGCACTGGGGTTCAATTCTAGAGGGATAGACTTGCAAAGCAAAGAAGTTATGTTAAACTTGTATAGAACATTGGATAGACTCTTGGACACTAAAGCCCCTCCGGAACCTCCTTCCCCTTCACTTTCCTCTGACCCCCCTTCTCCCAATCTCACCCCCTGCCGCGTTTTCACTATCCCCTCTGACCTTCCCCTCTCTGACTCCGAACGATCAGTCCTCAGCAAAGGCCTGAGCTTCATCCCCTTACGCCCCCATCTCAATGAATTTCGAGCTCGGCACGATGCTGAGCTCTTTTTCCGCCGCCTCCGTCTCCGTGCCCACTTCTCTGGCCAGGAGTCTTCCCCCCGCACGGCTGACCCTTTCTCCCGCTTTCAGAATTCTCGTTCCGCCTGGACCCCTCCCTCTGGCCTCTTACCCTCTCTTGATCTTTTCATTGCTAACTGCCGCCGTGACATCGGCCAGCTCAATTTCTCTGCTCTCCTCACTCACTCCAACCTACCTCCCTCTGAACTTGCAGCACTCCATTCTCTCCGATCCAACCCTGATATTGTCATTAAACCTGCTGACAAGGGTGACGCTGTTGTTGTTTGGCGAACCGACCTCTACCTAGCGGAAGTTGAACGCCAACTCTCTGACACCTCCTCCTACCTCCACCTGGACCATGACCCCACTACCGAACATCAAGCCACCGTGTCCAAGACTGTCACTGACCTCATCTCCTCTGGAGATCTTCCCCCCACGGCCGCCAACCTCATAGTTCCCCAACCCCGCACAGCCCGCTTCTACCTCCTTCCCAAGATCCACAAACAGGACTGCCCCGGTAGACCCATCATTTCAGCCTGTTCTTGCCCCACGGAACTTATCTCTTCCTATCTCGACTCTATTTTTTCTCCCCTTGTCCAGTCTCTTTTCACCTACATCCGCGACTCTTCCGATGCCCTCCGCCATTTTAACAGTTTCCAGTTTCCCGGCCCCAACCGTCTCCTCTTCACTATGGACGTACAATCCCTCTACACCTCCATTCCCCACCAGGATGGCCTGAGGGCGCTCCGCTTCTTCCTTGAACAGAGGCCCAACCAGTCCCCATCCACCACCACCCTCCTCCGCCTGGCTGAACTTGTTCTCACATTGAACAACTTCTCCTTTGACTCTACCCATTTCCTCCAAATTAAAGGTGTTGCTATGGGTACCCGCATGGGTCCTAGCTATGCCTGCCTTTTCGTGGGATATGTGGAACACTCTTTGTTCCAGTCCTACTCGGGTCCCCTCCCTCACCTCTTTTTCCGGTACATTGATGACTGTATCGGTGCCGTCTCCTGCTCTCGCCCTGAACTAGAACATTTCATTCACTATGCTTCCAATTTCCACCCTTCCCTCACCTTCACATGGTCCATCTCCGACTCTTCCCTTCCCTTCCTCGACTTCTCCATCTCCATCTCTGGGGATAGGTTATTGACTAACATTCACTACAAGCCCACCGACTCCCACAGCTACCTGGACTACACTTCCTCCCACCCCGCCTCCTGTAAGGACTCTATTCCATTCTCCCAGTTTCTCCGTCTCCGCCGCATCTGCTCTGATGATGCCACTTTCCATACCAGTGCTTCCGACATGTCTTCCTTTTTCCTCAACCGAGGATTCCCCTCTACCGTGGTCGACACGGCCCTCGACCGTGTCCGTTCCATCTCCCGCACATCTGCCCTCACCCCTGCCCCTCCCTCCCGGAACCACGATAGGGTTCCCCTTGTCCTCACCTTTCACCCCACCAGCCTCCACATTCAACGGATCATCCTCCGCCATTTCCGCCACCTCCAGCGTGATCCCACCACCAAACACATCTTCCCCTCACCTCCCCTTTCAGCATTCCGTAGGGACCGTTCCCTCCGCGACACCCTAGTCCACTCCTCTACCACCCCCAGCACCCCTTCCCCTTCGCCCGGCACCTTCCCGTGCACGCGCAGGAGATGCAACACATGCCCTTATACCTCCCCTCTTCCCACTGTCCAGGGCCCCAAACACCCCTTCCAGGTGAAACAGCGATTTACTTGTACTTCCTGCAATTTAGTATACTGTATTCGCTGCTCACGATGTGGACTCCTCTACATTGGGGAGACCAAACGCAGATTGGGTGACCGCTTTGCGGAACACCTCCGTTCAGTCCGTAAGGGGGACCCCGAGCTCCCGGTGGCCTGTCACTTTAATTCACCGCTTCACTCCCACTCTGACCTCACCGTCCTCGGCCTATTACACTGTTCCACGGAAGCTCAGCGTAAGCTCGAGGAACAGCACCTCATCTTTCGTTTAGGCATGCTACAGCCCTCTGGACTCAATATCGAGTTCAACAATTTTAGATCATAACCTCAGCTCCAATCACATTTATATTTTATTTTATCCACCCTTTTATTTGTCCCCCCCCCACCTTTTTTTTTCCCTCCTAGAAGCTGGCAGCTGTCCTTCATTCTGCCAGTGGATTTCACACTTCATTCAGCCTTAATCTGTCACATTAACACCACCTCTAGCCTTGCATATCTCTTAATGTCTCTTCATCTCCCCCTTTGTTCCTTTATCCCCTCCCCCTTTTCCCAGCTTTACCCTGGCCTTAAATCTATTTGATTTCCGGCTCTTCCCAGTTCTGATGAAAGGTCATCGACCTGAAACGTTAACTCTCTTTCTCTCTCCACGGATGCTGCCTGGCCTGCTGAGTTTTTCCAGCGTTTTCTGTTGTTATATTGGATAGACTACACTTGGAGTACTGTGAACAGTTCTGGTCTCCATATTATAAAAAGGATATAGCGGCAGCAGAGAAGGTGCAAAAAAGATTTACTAGGTTGATACCAGAACTGAAGGGTTGTATCTATCAGGAAAGATTGAACATGCTGGGGCTCTTTTCTCTTAAAAATAGAAGACTGAGAGGTGGCCTGATAGAGGTCTTTAAGATTATGACAGGGTTTGATATGGTAGATGTAGCGAAGATCTTTCCACTTGTGGGGAGACCAGAACTATGGGCCAGAAATATAAGATAGGCATTAATAAATTCAATAGGGAATTAAGGAGAAGGTTCTTTATCCAGAGAGTGGTTCGAATGTGGAACTTGCTATCACAAGGAATAGTTGAGGCAGCTAGCATAGATGCATTTAAGGGGAAACTAGATAAACACATGAGAGAGAAAAGAATAAAAGGATGTGTTGATGGGGTTAGATGAAGAAGGGTGGGAGGAGGCTCGTGTGCAGCATAAACACTAGCATGGACCTGTTGGACTGAATGGCCTGTTTCTGTGCTGTAATTGCGATGTAATACTATGTAATATAACCTGCCTCCAACCCGCCCACTTCCAGTTTTAACAGAGGCGGGACGGGCAACCAATCCGCTCTCAGGAGGCGGGTCGGTCGGTAAAAACTTTTAAGGAAGTTGGGTGCCACCATTTTTCCAAGCTTTTTATTTTTAACCCATTTCGGGCGAGTTTCCTGGGTCTCAGGAAACCCATCAGGTAAAAGGAAATGAGAAGGGCCAGATCCGTAAGGTAAGTGCATTTACAGCACTGATTGTGGGATAGGAGCAACAGGAGTGTTTCCTCCCGGCACAACCAGCTTACCTGCTTCCAGCTCCATGATGGATGACTGCCTCCGATCTCCCCCTCCACATCCCACACTCATCCCCCCCTTCCTGCAATCTTTCCCCCCCTCCTGCACGATCTTTCCCCCTCTCTTCTCAATGATGAGAACCTCCCCCCCCCCACCGAATGCGATCCCTCTGTCCCTCCCTACAGGCTCTCTGCTCCTCAGCTATGGCCTTGTGCTACAGGCTTTTCTGCCCGACAGGCAGCTAGCCTGTCAATCAAGCTGGGTGTCGGGCGGGAAACCTGCAGAAAAAAATTTAAAAGATGTGCTGCAGTTAATATCTGCAGGATGTCCAGGAAACCCGCACTTCTATGTTTCCCATCCAGAACTCCTCCCCCTGCTCCCTCCCCACCTCTCTGTAAATATCAGGGCCGTCATCTCTGCATTACCAAGGCTACAGATGCCTGCAAGACTTCATTGCTTAGTCAACCAATATTGCTCAATGATCGGCCAGCCTTAAATACAGGCAAAGTGTCTGGTTTCCATTTTAACAGATAATTATGGGATCTCACAGGCTGCAGAAAATTTAGTAACCAGTAAAAGAAAGGATCATGCTGGAAGCACTGCAAGCAAAATGGGAATCTGGGAAAACTTCATGATTAAAGTAGTAACTTTGCTTAACAATGGAGTCAGCACATTTTTTGCTTGCAAGAGTTATTTCTAGGTCAAAGGAAGAGTGCTTTATATGGGTTCTCCAATCAGCATTTATATGCATTGCACTTTATATCCGAATTTGCAATACATCAGGGACGTTACTACTTCATTTTAAATGAAGCCTGAAAAGGTTAAGGGCCTGAAATTCCTGGGGTCGGGAAGGTGCAATGGTGGCACTTTCTGCAAGGGGGAGGGGTCAGGTATTTGGGCCAAGACAGGATCTTCCAGGTATCTGCCCCATTTAAAATGCAATTCAAATCCTACTGTAATTGAGGACAGGAGGAAGAAGTGTCCTCTCTATAAACTGTGCAAGCATGAAAATGATGGATTTAGAGTGGGATAATATCACCTGTCCTAAATGCTGTCATTTCCAATCTGAACTCTGCTCTTTTAAGAAAGACCCATATAAAACAGGCATTCTTGCCAGGGTCAGCCAACAATGGTGGAAATGGAGTCTTAAAGACACACTGCAGAAGCTGTTGTGTCCTTAAATTGTCAGAAAATTATGAACTTGACATATTAGAACAGAGGGTTAAAAAACTGTCTAGAAATAAAACCTATTTCAAAGGTCAATGCAAAACAGCTTGTATGAACAAATATGGAATCCCATGTTTTATAAATAGGGGCACCAAGATCAAAGGTTAAGAGGTAATTGCAAATCTATTCAAATCATTGGTTAGGCCACTGAAAAATTTCACTACGATGATACCTGGGATAAAATGCTTCCATATTAGGAGAGACTAGAGAAAATGGGTGTCTTTTCATTACAAGAGATAAAGTTAAGAGAATATCTGATAGAGGTGGTCAAAATTATGATAAGATAAATCAGGAAAAATATTGCCACTGGTCAGTGAGTCAGTAACTAGAGAGCATAAATTTGAAATTGTTCCCAAAAGTATTAAAAGAGAGATTAGAAGATTTTTTTCTTTTTAAGCTGTTCTTGGATGTTGTGCAACATGCTGATCTGAAAATCTCTGCTGGCACACCAGCACTTTATCTGCAAATACAGAAACGGTGTGACCAGACTTGGGCAGTACTTAGGACTGCATCAGTGGGGGCTTTTGCAGCTGATGTGACTATCCTAGTACGGGCGCTGCCATATGCTCTCCGCTCTTTACTACAACAACAACTTGTATTTATATAGCACCTTATAAAACGCCCCAAGGGGTTTCACAGGAGTATTATCAAACACAACTTGACACCAAGCCACAAAAGGCAATATTAGGGCAGATGGCCAAAAGCTTGGTCAAAGAGGTAGGTCTTGAGGAGCGTCTTAAAGAAGGAAAGAGAGGTAGAGAGGCGGAGAAGTTTAGGGAGTGAATTCCAGAGATTAGGACCTTGGCAGCTGAAGGCACAGCTGCCAATGATGGAGCGATTAAAATCGGGTTGCGCAAGGGGCCAGAATTGGAGGAACGCAGATATCTCAGAGGATTGTAGGGCTGGAGAAGATTACAGAGATAGGGACAGCTGTATATACCAATTATTGGGGCTGTTAAGGCATTTAACAGGTGCGGAACAACTCCCACGCTGTTTTGATTAACGTGAGTGACACAGGGAATTAAAATATCACCCAGCAGAGGGCATGGGCTGAATTCCCTTCCATTAACTGAAAGTAAAGGAAAATCAGGCATGTATATAATGGGCAGTCAAACTGCTACCATCCATTTTGCACACCCGCCAAAGTTGAATTTTACCCCCCCGTGAAAAGCGTGGCCCAAATACATTCTCTGTACTGCCTGTGTTGACCATGATGTTGTTCACAGGAATATACCTTGGGTACCTTGGCAACTTATTTTCTATTATGTCCTTCTTAAAGTTCAGATAAACTGCAGAGAGAACGTAACAATTTCTTGTAGCCTATGTTTATAAGCAGATGTTACAAAAAAAAGACCATTACTTAAGGGGTGTCTAGGAGAGGGACTACATCCAATCACTGAGTGCTTCACCTGAGCATTCAGCATCCTTGTTCCCAAGGTAACTCGCATCACGTTTCTGAAATGTCTATACACTGACTTTACAAGACCACAGAGCAGCCATGGCAAGGTTACCATCTGTTGGGGTAATCAAGGTTAACAGACAGACATTAAGTAAACATTTTGCTACTAATTATAAACATATTACAAATAGATGGCTGCTATTTTCAGCCGCTTATCTCATTAGCAGTGACAATGCAAATGAATTCAAGCTAATTGACAGACTGCAGCTATTTTCTTAAAGTTAATGGCCCGGATTTTGCATTAAGGATAACGGTGAGGCTATCAGCGCTCACCGTTACTGTGGAATAAATCGGATAGCAACCATCGGCGACCGCACATGCGCAGTTAAATGTGTAAATCTGGAAGTTTCTGTCTGAGTTGCCCTGCTTCTCCTGAAGCTTCGCTACACTGGTACCTCGCCCATAGATTCAGCATTAAGTTACATGAAGGGCGTGAAGTTGCAATACTTACTCACTAGTTACCCACTAAACATGCCAGATAAAGTTAGGTTTGGTGCATTCAGCTGTAAGTGAATTTTTAACGGTGTGATAAGGCCTAATTAGTACCAAACAACCTCTCTGGCTTTGAAAATTTAATTTTACAAGCGTGGAGTCTTATTCCTTCAGTATTTAATTATTGTTGGAGATTTTAAAAAAATTAAAAAAAATTTTTACTTTTTATTTCTGTGTCATTTATCTCTCTCTCTTAATTCCATCTTTCTTTTCCTCTCATTTCGCTTTTTGTATATGATTTTACATTGAATTAAATATTCTAATTTTACTTCCTGGTTTAGACTGTGCATGCCTCAGTGACGATTCTTCAATCTGATTGGTTGAAGAGACACGCTGTTGCTTGACCTGCTCACACATGCCACAGATCCCCTGCAGGGGGCACCGTGCTGAAAAGGATCTCTAAATACTGTAAGTTGCCACCCAAAAGCCCACCAAAAGTCTGTGGGCAGCTGTAAGCACAATGAACAGCAAGTGCCGTTCCTTCGTCACTGACCACAAAACCCAGGCCAATATCAATTACAAAACAGCCCAAATTCTCAGAAAGGGTGCTATCCCTGCAGGAGGTGGGACAACACAGAACCAATCGCACGAGCACTGACCCCACCAAAGTTTCTAGGGTCAGCTTCATTATAACATTGAGGGTAAGTTCCAGGTGTTGCAAGTTGACTGCTTGGGATGGGCCATGCTTCTGCAAGATTTAAATATCTTCAGTAGCATAACAAGAAAGTAAGAAAGACAGAAAGGAAGGAAGGAAAGAAAAGAAGGATAGGAAAGAAAGAAAGAGAGGAACGAAGAAAGAGAGGAAGGGGAGGAATAAGGAAGGAAGGAAGGAAGGATATAGCTCCTTTCATGACCCCAAAGTGCTTTACAGCCAAAAACACGGCAGCTGATTTGCACTCAGTAAGGTCTCACTCCAGAGAGAGATTGTCAACTGGTGGTGGATTCCCTCTGACCCCTCCCCCACCTCTGCCCTCTCACCTATACAAAGAGGAAGCTGTTCTTCATAACATTCTGCTTCTCTTGCTTATCATCCCATTGTGCTCCACATTATCTGTCAGAAAACTAGATTGACAAAGTCTCATGTTACACCTTCTACTGAAAGCCATGTGTGAACTCTATTTCTCAGCAACCAAATTTAATCTCTCTTCTTCTCCTCCAGATGTGCCCAACCAAGAAGAAGCAGAGGAGGAAGAGGAACAACTAGGGCCCTCTGCTCGCAGCCCTACGATAGTCACCTCACATACAATGTAAAAAAAAACGTATGGGATTAGCAAAAACACTCAAAATACCAATGGAGGCCAAAACTACTGCCTGTTATCTATAATGTCCATGACTCCTTCAAAAATATCTAACAGATATTCTGGGCTGCCTTTTCCTCCATTATCCAACCCCAATCATGTGGGATAGTGGCAGAAATAGTGGTGAATATTGGGCAGCAAGGCTTACTACCCCCTATCCACCTCAAGTAAATTTCCATCCACCCTCATCCATCAGGATGGCCACTCCTTCCTCAGCTTCTTACTGTTGCTCCCTGGGACCACAAGGAAAAGTCTGGCAGTAGCCACAGAGGTAGCAATGGGTAAGCCCCAAAAGTCACTGGATGGAGGGAGAGGGTTGAGTGATGGCCTCCTCTCCTTCCATTTTACCTCAATCTCTCACCCATCGAATTCTAATCTGTAGAGCACTTCAGCACCTTTTAAATATTCTCCACCTCTTCCAATGACAGTTCTGCTGCAGCACTGGGAGAATTTCCTGGCAGCTGACCAGCCCTGCATACATATTGACTCCAGCCAACAGCACCCCCCCCCATCCAGGAAAATTGTTTGGGCTTGTGGTGGGGCCAGGCCAACTGGTGGAAGTCCTCCTGGGTCAGTGTGAGTGTGAACATGGGCAAATCTTCGGTGTGCGATTTTCAGACTGAGCACTATGCACAACATGATCAATTTTCCGAACACATATCAGGAAATTATGGGTGAGCAACCCACGATTTTCTATCCATTGAAATTAATAGATGGAAAATCATGAGCAGCATGCCTGTGATTTCTTGATGTGAGAGGCTGATGGGCAAAGATCTCCACCAGCAGTGCAAATTCAGAATATGGTGTCAACTCACACCAGAAACAAAAAGATGGTAAGCTGTACTTGTCACATGGGCTGCAGGGGGCAGCCAAGTGGCATCAATGGCTTCTCTTCCTTAACCTCTTTCCTACTGCCTTTTTTTCTGTTACTCCCATTTCCCCATTTCTGTATTTTGCTTTCTCTCTTCACAGCCCATCTGACCACACGGGATGCAACTGATTTGCTTTCTCATTGGAGAAGCAGCGCTACATCCGCACCTATAGTGATAGTGAATTCCCGCTATTAAAGCCCACTGCAGACCCTATAATTTTAATAGAGCTTTCACAATCACGCTGAATGCTTGAATACTCCCATAGTGATCTCTTGCTCTTCAAAAAGAAAAAGCAAGAGAAATGCTGGGATACTAACACAGCTACCACACCCTAGAATCAGTTTCCTGGGTTACCTGCAAGCCAGTTTGTAAATCCCATACATTCTTACTCTGTAACACATACACTCATATTCTTGTACAGTATGAAAGTAAGGTATGACAATGCGTTGTAACCTAAGTACAATTGCAGAATAAAAGACATGCATTTAGCAGCGGGTGTGGTGCTTAGGCGGATGTTTGGCGGAATGAGTTTCCTGGCTACCCAGATGTTGTGATCCAGAACCTATTCCAAGTCCCAGGGATAGGGTTATCTAATTGGTTAGGGAGGGCCACAGACCCCTGCAAGGACACATCAGCAGTACCCTCCCCAACAAAGGCTCCGAAAATTAAAGTGGTTCCATGTCACATTGAGGGCAGAAGGGCCCAATGAACAAAGTAATTATTTTTTCTTTGGTTTCCAATGTTGCCGGGGTGTCTGTTCCTGAATAATATCTATTGCTTTTGCCTTCTAAAGTTTGAAGTCTTTGGTGGGTCTTCAGCAGAACTCATTCAACATTCAGCTCATCATCATTGTATCCTATCTTCACACTCTCCCCTATCACAAGGCTACCAGGATGAATGGGTTAGTCATTAGTATATATATATTGTATCCTATCTTCACACTCTTCCCTATCACAAGGCTACCAGGATGAATGGGTTAGTCATTAGTATTTGAATAGCATTGACGCAAGCACACTACCTTGTGGGAGCCCATTCCATTGCCCACGCTGTTGACTTTTTTTTCCACATTGTTCCTTGAAAAAAACGGTGATTCGCTAATAAAGTTCGGACAAGCATCCTTCGTCATGTTAAAAACCTTCTGCACAGGTATGTGGTGATTAACAGTGTCATAGGCAGCTGACAGCTCAACAAAGACAGCTCCAGTTATTAGGCCTTGTTCAAATCCATCTTCAGTATGCTGGGTCAGATTAAGTAGTTGGTTTGTGCGTGATTTTCCAAGGTGGCAACCTGCCTGTTCTGGGGTAAGCTGTTCCACATGGGGGGAGAACTGGTTCAAAATGAGGCATTCGAATAACTTATTCGTGAAACACAATAGAAAAATTTGTCTGATGTTCTTTGAGCTTGTAGGGTCTTTACCTGGTTTCAAAATGGCTACATTACTTGCGAACATCGTATTTTGGGGATCTGAGCATTAGTTGAACATAAGGGGGTAGAGTTTCTGCGTTGGGTGCAGTCAGGAAACTGGGTGTAAATTGCGCTGTTTTTCCGAAGTGAAGTTGTGGCTCAAGTTTCTGCTCCAACTCATTTGCATAATCACAAATATAAAATCTTCCATGAACCAGTGCAATCGGGCAGCGTAATAGAACGTAATCATTTTTTTTTCTTTGCATTAAAAATATTCCTTGATGTATTTAAGAGTGGTAACCTGGTGCAGTTTTATTAATACAGCTGAAAATGGGTTTATTACCAAAAATAAGCATTTTTAATAAGTGTCTCGTCCACCACCTGTGAGGAACCTGATTTTAAATCACTGAAAATGATGTAAAAAAACTACACAGAACCATTTACTAGTTTCATTGGTGTACACTAGTCAGCTTCTTAGTAAATTAATTATTTTTTAATATGTAAAAACTTTTAAAACATGCCTTCTTGTGCCTGTGTGCCTAAGAAAGCAAACTTAATTTGAAGAGCCTCCTCGAATGGTCGCAAACTGGTGCAGTCACTGGAAACTCGCCATGCTCTTTATTTCGATCCGGGGATGTGGCCAGTGTTGTGGGTGGGGCCATCGTCGGGCGAAATGATTTTTAAACCATCGTTAAAGACCACAGAAACTCGATTTACAGCAGATGTAACTTGCGTTTAAAGTTCCCCGATCTTTTTGCGCTGGTTCGGCCGATTTCACCCATTTTGCACTGATAATATTAGCGCAAACTAATGGAAACTCGACCCCAAGACGATTAAATTAACTGCTGTGACCCACAGCTAGGGTTCCCAACCCTCCCGGAATGACCGAAGGTTTCCCGGAATCGGTGTTTCCTCCCTAAGCGCTGCCTCCAGCCACCCAGAAGATCAGTGATTTAAATTTCCCGCCGCAGTGCGCCCCCCACTCCACTCCATGTCCGCAGAGCCGCGACCACGTGGAGCACAGTTGGGAGGAGGCTGCTGGAGAGTCGGGAACCGGGGAGTCTGGAATCAGGGGTGTCACTATTTGGGGAGTCTCGGCGATCGGTGGTCTCTGAAATGGGGGTCTCTGAAATCTGAAATGGGAATGGTCTCTGAAATACCAGTTCTCTGAAATGTGGGGGTCTGAAATGGGGAGTGGGGGGGTTCCTCGGTCTTCCCCCTTTCCTGTCCTTGATTTTCCTCTTCGTCTACTCATGGGTGGCTTCCTGGTTCTTGGAACTTCTCGCACAACAGCCGCTGGGGAGAAACCATGAGCAAAAGTACTCAACTGCAGGAGGCCCAACCATTATAAGGTATATGCAATAACATTTGTAGAAGCCATGTGACCAGATGTCAAGTGATCAGATGTCACATGGTCAGATGTCATGCGGTCAGAATGTCACGAGATCAATCCTCCAGGAACGTGAACAACCAGAGTTGGAAACCCTACCCTTAGCAGCAGGAATGCTTGGAGGACCATACGAATACTCAGCAATGAATCCACAAAATTGAACACACACTGCAATGTCACAGTAGATCAAGTTGCCCACCAGCTATTCCTAAATAGACAAGGAAGTTCCAACCGTAGTGCAAAAGGACCAAATGAGACCCTTTGATTCCCTAACCCTGGGTTTAGAAGAGCATTTAACATGTCCAAAGTCATAGGTGATAGCAAGATAAAGCAGTGACCTCAATGACATCCAATGTGAGTAGATCAAACACTTTAGATCGAAAACATTTCCTTGGCTGGTTGGTTTGTTCAGCTTAGAGCTGGTGAGAGATCTGTTGAGAACTACTGAGGGTGTAATGGTAAGAATTCCAGGGTAGTCCGGGAACTCACCCAGACATGCCCCCTTGACGTAGGGGAGCAGGTAGAAGATTCACTCTTATAATCCCTCTCTGAACGTTCTCCCAAGAGTACAAATGGGCCAGTATCCAGGCAGAACTAGGTTCTGCCCTATTTTCCGACCATTGAATGGAGCTCTACCCACTCATACATTGGCCCGAAGTAGAATTTTGGATACTTTGGGGTCGATATTATCCCCCCCACAACGGGCGGGAGGGGGTCGGGCTTGAGTTAAAAATCGCAAAACATGACCCCAACCTGCCGCATATGCGCCTGCCGCTAGTTTTATGGCGGCGGTTGTGTGGCGTGTCTCTGTCCCATCTTTGAAAGGCAGGACACTTCATTATAATATTTAAATCAGGCTCCCACAGTGCAGTAAATTTAATGGCTGCAGCCCCGTTTTCCGTTGCCCCATTGGAGAAGGTAAGTGCTTTTTGGATCACTGCCCCTCAAGCAAACCTTTTGCCGATTGCAGCCTCTCCTTGCTCCAACCTCTGACCTTTGACTGCCTGCCCCACAATCTGCTGAGCCCCCCCTCTCCAACCCGCGATCCCGAGCCTTCCGTCCTGCGATCTTTCTCTCCCTCCTTATATCCGGTCTGACCCCCCACCTCCTGCCCCGTGATCTCTCCCTCCTTTCTCTCCCTCCTTATGTCGGAGGTGCCGTCTTTCAGATGAGACGTTAAACTGAGGCCCTGTCTGCCCTCTCATGTGGACGTAAAAGATCCCATGGCATTATTTCGAAGAAGAGCAGGGGAGTTATCCCCGGTGTCATGGCCAATATATCTCCCCCAACCAACATAACAAAAACAGATTATCTGGTCATTTTCACATTGCTGTTTGTGGGAGCGTGCTGTGTTCAAATTGGCTGCTGCGTTTCCCACATTACAACAGTGACTCCACTTCTAAAAGTACTTCATTGGCTGTAAAGCGCTCTGAGACGTCCGGTGGTTGTGAAAGGGGCAATATAAATTCAAGTCTTTCTTTCTTTATTGCCGGTCCGACCCCTCACCTCCTGCTCTGCGATCTTTCTCTCCCTTCCAATTGCAGGTCCGAGCCCCCCCCTTCTGCGCTACGATCTTTCCCGATTGCCGGGGATCGTCCCCAATGGTCCCCGGCTGCAGTCTTCTGCCGTTGACATCCCCGCTCGGCAGCCGGCCAGCCTGTCAATTTGGTTGGCTGCCAGGTGGGAAACGTAATTAAACAATGATAATGAGGTCCCCCTCCCTACCACAACCACGCTCCCCAACTCCCTCCCCGCCTCCCGTAAATATTGGAGGTTTGTGTTTGATTGCATAAAACATAGAAAGAAAAAAATACGAGAAACACAATGAAAGAAACAACAGAAATTAATCTTGGAGGTGACTAAATGAGCCAATTCACATATAGAAAGAAATTTGTGAAGTCTTTATAAACCTGCACTTGTGAACTATTTTGTTTCCCAATAAGTGAACGCAATTAAATGATAATCATCACCAATTGACTGAAGGCTGAGATTTTCATGTATATCACCCAATAGTGTCAACAACAATGTACAACTTCTGCAGTGATGTTGTTATTCTTATTACAAATATTTTTAGAGAGCAGATTATCTGATATCTTGGAAGTGATTAAAGCGAGTGTTGGGTTTTGGAACATGATAAATTTGATTGAGGAGGACTGGACATCAAGCGGTCACGTACCCTCCAAAAAACAAAGGCATAAACTTCAACAGCTCATAATTTCAAAGCAGTAATTTTTTTAAATTCATTTTTGTGGGATGTGGGCGTCGCTGGCAAGGTCAGCATTTATTGCCGCAGCTCACCGGTTTCCTGCTAGTATGCCCCAGGATTTCCAGGGCTTCCCCTAATGGGCATCTATAATAACTATAGGCCCAGTGTTCAAATCTAAATTGTTATTTTGTGCTTTGCGGCATAGGGCGCCCATGATGGACTTTTTAAAAATTAGTTCCTGGGATGTGGGCGTCGCTGGCAAGACCAGTATTTATTGCCCATCCCTAATTGCCCTTGAGAAGGTGGTGGTGAGCCGCCTTCTTGAACCACTGCAGTCCTTGTGGTGAAGTTACTCCCACAGTGCTGTTAGGGAGGGAGTTCCAGGATTTTGATCCAGTGACGATGAAGGATCGGCAATATATTTCCAAGTCAGGATGGTGTGTGACTTGGAGGGGAACTTGGAGGTGGTGGTGTTCCCATGTGCCTGCTGCCCTTGTCCTTCTAGGTGGAAGAGGTCGTGGGTTTGGGAGGTGCTGCCGAAGAAGCCTTGGTGAGTTGCTGCAGTGCATCTTGTAGATGGTACACACTGCAGCCACGATACGCCAGTGGTGGAGGGAGTGAATGTTTAAGGTGGTGGATGGGATGCCAATCAAGTGGGCTGCTTTGTCCTGGATGGTGTCGAGCTTCTTGAGCGTTGTTGGAGCTGCACTCATCCAGGCAAGTGGAGAGTATTCCATCACACTCCTTACTTGTCAATTTGGTTGGCTGCCAGGTGGGAAATGTAATTGTGCCTTGTAGATGGTGGAAAGGCTTTGGAGAGTCAGGAGGTGAGACACTCGCCACAGAATACCTAGCCCCTGACCTGCTCTTGTTGCCACAGTATTTATGTGGCTGGTCATGGTGACCCCCAGGATGTTGATGGTGGGGATTCGGCGATGGTAAGCAGTTGAATGTCAAGGGGCGGTGGTTAGACTCTCGCTTGTTGGAGAAAGTCATTGCCTGGCACTTCTGTGGCGCGAATGTTACCTGCCACTTATCAGCCCAAGCCTGAACGTCGTCCAGGTGTTGTTGCGTGCGGGCATCGACTGCTTCATTATCTGAGGAGTTGTGAATGGCACTGAACACTGTGCAGTCATCAGCGAACATCTCCATTTCTGACCTTATGTTAGAGGGAAGGTCAGTGATGAAGCAGCTGAAGATGGTTGGGCCTAGGACACTGCCCTGAGGAACTCCTGCAGTGATGTCCTGGGGCTGTGATGATTGACCTTCAACCAGCACAACCATCTTCTTTGTGCTCAGGTATGACTCCAGCCAGTGGAGAGTTTTCCCCAGATTCCCATTGACTTCAGTTTTACAAGGGCTCCTTGATGCCACACTCGGTCAGATGCTGCCTGATGTCAATGGGACAAGTAATGTCCTTGTTCTTAGCAATTAAAGGTTAATTGCAATGAAGTTCATTTACCCTATTTTAAAATGGATTTAGCAACACAGCAGAAATATATAGGAGATTTCCGATGAGTGCAACATGCCATCGGTCTGGAGGGGTTCTGAAGTCAGCCCTCCGAATTGATTAGACATATGAGATGTGTTTGTAGCATTACAAAGTTTGTTATGCATGTGAGCTAGAGAAGCTGACTATTATAGGGCCAATTTTCTGCCTTGCTGCTAGTGTAAAATGCGTCAACAGCGCAGTGAGCTGCTTGCCCCCGATCATCCATGGTCAACTCAGTTATTTCAAACTACCTGTGCAGCTTTGGCCTTGTTCAAGATGGCTACGGAATGTGAAATACGGAAAATTTGATCAGCAGGTAAGGGCTAGAATTTTGGCTGCTTAGCGCCTCCCATTAGCACCTGCGGGGGGTGTTAACGGGGCGCTAAGGGGTTACCGACCGGGCGCGACGAATTCACCAAAGCACGCGAATTTCCCTGGCAGTTTTGCGCTGGCGCTAACACTTACCACCTTGCTCTGTTGCGACCCGTAGATCGTGATGTCATCAGGTGTGCAGCGCCCCGTTACCATCCCAGATCTGATATTCGCTCCCGCCCCTTGCTGCATTGCCGGGCGTCAACAACGGCAGCAGCAGGAGGCGTTGTCACCTCGGCTGGCCGCTTGGAGGGCGATATTTAAAGGCAGTGGTGGTCGGGTAGGGCAAACTTTATTCTTCGCACCAGTCTGGTGCCTGCTGAATGTTTTTCACATCTGATTGATGCTCGATTACTCAGCCCTCCACTCTCTTAGAGTGCTTGGGGTTATAATGCAAGTCGCGCAGGTCCCGTGGCCCCACAGAAAGACGAGGAAGATTCTTGCATCCCTTCATTGGCCCTTCCCTTTAAGCGAGGGAAGGAGCCTCTGATGCCGGCAGTGTTGTCAGTGCTCTGCTGCTACCGCCCCTCTCACACACTTTAGCTCCCCAAGAGAAGAGGTAGCGCTTGATTCACCTTCTCAAGGGCAACTAGGGATGGGCAATAAATGCTGATCTTGCCAGCGATGCCCACATCTCATGAATGAATAAAAAAAAAACACTGGGAAGAGATGCATGAGAAGCTATTACCCAACAGTACCATGTATCAGATAGATTGGATAGGCAGCCCAAGATTGCAAGTGAGAGCCTGGCATGGGTGAGCAGTACATCTGTCAATATGTTCCACATCTGCCAATATGTCCCAGATTTACTTCTCACCCATGCCAAGCCCTTGTATAAACTTACAGCTCTTCCATTGTATCTCATGCATACCCATACCACAGTTAAACACCCTTCAAGCTACAACGTACAATTCAAATCCTCACAATAGCAACTATTCGCATTTATATAAAGCCTTTAACATAGTAAAACGTTCCAAGATACATAATGGAAGTGTAATCGGACAACAATTGACACTGAGCCAAAGAAGGAGATATTAGGACAGGTGATCAAAAGCTTGGTCAAAGAGGTAGGTTTTGAGGAGCGTCTTAAAGGAGGAGATAGAGGTGGAGAGGCAGAGAGTTTTAGGGAGAGAATTCCAGAGCTTAGGGCCTAGACGGCTGAAGCAACAACAACCAATCATGGGGCGATTGAAGAGGGGGGATGCACAAGAGGCCAGAGTCGGAGAACGCAGGGTTCTCAGAGGGTTGTAGAGCTGGAGGAGGTTACAGAGATATGAAGTGAGGCTGTGGAGGCATTTGAACACGAAGACGAGCATCTTAAAGTAGAGGCATTGCTGCACCTGGAGCCAATGTAGGTCAGCGAGCACAGGGGTGATGGGTGACTGAGACTTGTACAAGTTAGGATACAGGCAGCAGAGTTTTGGATGAGCTTAAGTTTATGGAGGGTGGAAGATGGAAGGCTGGCCAGAAGAGCATTGGAATACTCGAGACTGGAGGTAACTAAAGCAGGGATGAGGGTTTCAGCAGCAGATGGGCTGAAGCAACGACACCATACTCACATCTTCCAAAGCCATAACTTCTCAAATTATTGTGAAACAATCTTACTGTACGATGCATAGTCACTTACTGACACCCATGTTGGTACGCAGGATACGCACATGTCTGTCACTGTGCGTGTGCTCCTTCAAATTCCAAGCCAATATCTCCTACAAGAAGGTTGAGTACATGAGGGTAAGGCTGGCAGTTGAGGAGTGTCTTCCAAGTTTACAGGTGATCTGAAGTAAGAGATGTGGGGATATCAGCCTGCTAAAGTGGAGGAAGGGGTTTTAGGGTTGTGCATGGAAGTAATTGATGTTAGGAGAGCTAGGTAACCTTAGTGCAAGATGCCAAGTTTGAGCCACCACCCACCCCCTCTCCCTTAACCAGAGAGCATTGTTAAAGAAGTGCAATTTAAGAGGGTGAAGAATGTGCTGGTGCCCATGGTGGGCAAGGAAGAAAACAAAGAGTGTCTGGTGTGTTATCTTGCCTAACCTGGTGCAGTCATTGAACTTCTTGTGGCAGTGGTCACCAGTTCTGGGGGTGAGAGCTGGCACTCAGTGTCAGTCCCACCTCCCTCCAGGTACATGGGAGGCATTCTGGCAGGCTTGCTGGCTCGGACACCCAGGAGTCTATGCCTCCTGCCTTCAGCTTCCTTGAGAAGGGCTTGGAGCTGTGAACCAGAAAAGTTCATCTTCTGTGTCTGGGTGCCATCCCTTGCTGCATTCTTTGGCTGCTTGCCGCAGAGGGTCATGCTGTAGACAGTCTTGAAAAGAATGAGAAAAGAATTGATGCGACATGCAGTAAAGTTAGCTGAGAGTCAAGTGAGTGATCCAAGTAGTGCTCCTTCCCCAAGTCTGCTGCTGAATTGTGCAAGCAGTCTCCATGCACTGCATCAGTTTACACCAGTTTTACACAGGATTTGCGACAATGGCTACTCTATTGGGTATGAGCTGACCTAGGAAACCCTAATGTAAATACCTCTTCTGACTAGTGGTGGGCGCAAGTCTTCTTTTAATGGCGTAACAGCGGCAAAACTCACCGTGTGGAAATTCTCCCAAAAATGTCTGCTCCTCGACCACTTTTAACTAGTAGCTTTAAAGCATAAAAGGTAACACTGGAAACACTGATTTCTTCTTTTATAATCACTTCTCGATAACATTTCCCCTTTAACAAAAATTTGTAGCTGATCTAAGTGGTTGCAAGAGTTCCTGTCACATTGTTGGAATATCCCATGAGATAGCAACTGCCCGTGGAAAATAAATGTCAATGTTTCTCTTCCCTGCTAGGTTTCCACATTCATCTTGAACTTGTCGACACAACAAGGGTGGCTTCATATCTTATCAGTGAACATGCTCATCCTTTGATCTTGGAAGAATTCAATATTAAAAAGCATAAATTGAAAGATTTGTATTGGAAACAGTTTTGAAACATGATTAATAGACTATGGGCTGGATTTTGTCTTGGGGTTGGGTTGGGGTCGTGTAATCCGCATTTCGTGTTCCCCCCCCGACTCCAGATTAATGTGGATGCCTGATGCAATTTTCACTTAATTGGGCAATTGAGTTGGAGCATGTGGGAACCCATGAACTCATTAGTGTTTTCAGTCTGAAAGGCGCCTCTGATGATGTCATCATTGCTGACTGCCTAGTCTCAGAGACTGTTGGTGAGAGAGGACTTGCCTGGCTTTTGATGTGAGTGGACCTGGATAAATGGGGAGTGGAGAGAGAGAGAGAGAGAGAGAGAGAGAATTTTTTCCCCAAGCAAGTCCTCCCAGGCAGTCTCTGAAGACATTCAATGCAGCAGCATCAATGCAGCAGCATCAGAGGTGGCGTTCACACCTAATACTACTACTACTTTCATCACATCTCCGTTGTAACAGTGGGCCTGCAGCCGATAGTCAGCTATCCACTTGTGCTCCTGCCAGGTTTCACTGGAGTGTTTCACACCAGGCGTGCTTCACGTCAGAAGAGGGTTAAACTAGCTACAGCGTTTCAAAATGGCATTACAGAGCCAATTTAGAGCTTGTTAAGGGCTTTAATGGCCTCTCCCGCCTCTTGAAGGCAGGATGGAGTCGGGAACCCCGCGACTGATTATGTCAAAATTGCGTGGAGGCGGGATGGAGGTGGGATGGGGTCGGAAACCCCGACCCCGCAAATTTAACCCCCCACACGCCTCCAAACCCGACTCCATGGGTCATTCAAAATCCAGCCCTATAAATCTATCAATGTCTCACAATATTTTTTAACCAGCCCTGGTTGATAAAACGCTTTCTATAACCTAATGGAGCTGACTAAGTGAAAGTGCTAGTTTTCAATCTAATGCCGCATGCTGCTAAAAATCCCAGGATTCATTACTGCTGCTATTTCTACAAACTACCATTTGCTAACCTATGAAATTAAATAAATGGCTGAATATTTTGCTGACGATCTATTAAGTTATTTAACAGAAGGTGTTTGCATAGCAGGAGTGAATGTGCTGCATAAAATGACATTACGTGAGTAAGAAATTAGATAAAGATGTTAACATTGATCCACTGAAGACTGATTTAAAAATACACTTGTGAGTAGTGAATTCACCTCTTGCCTCTGGATTGTCCAGGTAGAAAGGATGAAGTCTTTTCTCTCTCCCTTTCCCTTATTAGGAAATGCAATCGAAAGGGCTACAGCAGTCTCAGTCTGAGTCAGTTCCCATCACACAATAGACACATATAGACATGCATTCGCAGCTCTCAGATGTGTTACTAATTAGCATGAATTCTAACTTTGTAGCCTCATTCAGATGTTTCATCAAGGCTGAGCATTACACTGGTGTATTTCTGAGGTTTGAATTGATGTATGTTGCCTATGTAAAAAATGGGAGCACTGAATCTCAGACCAAACCTGGACTACAAGAGAATTTGAATTTCTTCAAGCTTTCGGTTTCAGCTTCTGGTTTCAGATATTGTACATTTCAGATACTCAAAGAAGGAGTGGGGCCACTAAGGAACAAAGAAGAAACAGCATGGCAGAGATGCTTAACTGGTATTGCACCTATTTAGATACTGAGGAGATGCTTCCCCTCGTGGGGGAATCTAGAACTAGGGAGCATAGTTTCAGGATAAGGGGTCACCCATTTAAGAAAGAAAGAAAGACTTGCATTTATATAGCGCTTTTCACGACCACCAGATGTCTCAAAGCGCTTTACAGCCAATGAAGTACTTTTGAAGTGGAGTCACTGTTGTAATTTAAGATGGAGATGAGGAGGAATTTCTTCTCTCAGAGGGTCATGAATCTTTGGAATTCTCTACCCCAGAGAGCTGTGGAGGCTGAGTCAGTGAATATATTCAAGGCGGAGATAGATAGATATTTGAGCTACAGGGGAGTCAAGGGTTATGGGGAAAAGGCAGGAAAGTGGAGTTGAGGCCAAGATCAGATCAGCCATGATCTTATTGAATGGCGGAGCAGGCTCAAAGGGCCGAATGGCCTACTCCTGCTCCTATTTCTTATGTTCTTATGAAAGAAGGACTGAAGAAGTACCAGAGAAGTAGCTGGAGGCACCATTCATCCATATAAATATTAAAAGGACATGGCATTGAACGAGTTAATGTGACTTGAAGTTGACAAGTCACCACGATCAGATTGTCTACACTGTAGGATATTGAGGGAGATTTTTGATGAAATAGCAGAGGAACTAATCATAATTTTCTAAAATTCTTTGGAACAGGACTTGTGCTAAAGTACCAGAGGGTGGTGAATGTCACAGAACTGTTTAAAAATGGGGAAGGGAAAGACAAGGTAACTATAGACCATTTAAGCCACACATTGGTCGTAAGAAAATTGCTAGAGACCATAATTAGGAATATTATCAGTGAACACTTGGAAAGGTATGGGCTAATCAGGGACAGGCAACATTGATTTATAAAGAGCAGTTCATGTATGACTTATTTTAATTGAACTCTTTGAGGAAAATACCAAGTGCATGATAAATGGAATGCCTTAGATGTTGTACATATGGGCTTTCAAAAAACATTTGATGAAGCACAATATAAGAAACTTGTTGAGTATGTTAAGACCCTAGTATTAAAGGTAAGGTGACAGTTTGTATTGAGGGAATGATGAAAGACAGAAAACAAAAAGTACAGATGAATGGATGTTTTCTAAGATTGCCAAGATATTAGTAGTGGCATTAATAAGAACATAAGAATTAGGAGCAGGAGTAGGCCATACGGCCCCTCGAGCCTGCTCTGCCATTCAATAAGATCATGGCTGATCTACAACCTCAACACCACTTTCCTGCCCTATCCCCACATCCCTTGATTCCCCTAGAGTCCAAAAATCTATCTCTCTCAACATTGAATATATTAATCACTGAGCATCCACAGCCCTTTGGGGCAGAGAATTCCAAAGATTCACAACCCTCTGAGTGAAGAAGTTCCTCCTCATCTCAGTCTTAAAAGGCTGACCCCTTATCCTGAGAATATGCCCCCTAGTTCTGGACTCTCCAGCCATGGGAAACAATCTCTCAGCATCTATCCTGTCAATCCCCCTCAGAATCTTATATGTTTCAATAAGATCTCCTCTCATTCTTCTAAATTCTGAAGAGTATAGGCCTAATCTACTCAATCTCTCCTCATAGGACAACCCTCTCATCCCAGGGATTAGTCTAGTGAACCTTCGTTGAACCGCCTCTAAGGCAAGTAGAGAAGGAGACCAAAACTGTACACCAAAGCTCTGTACAATTGTAGTAAGACTTCCTTACTCTTGTACTCTAGCCCCCTAGTAATAAGGGCCAACATGCCATTTGCCTTCCTAATTGCTTGCTGTACTTGCATGCTAACTCTCTGTGTTTCCTGTACGAGGACACCTAAATCTCTTTGAACACCAGCATTTAATAGTTTCTCACCAATTAAAAAATATCCTGTTTTTCTATTCTTCCTACCAAAGTGAATAACCTCACATTTCCCCACATTATACTCCATCTGCCACCTTATTGCCCACTCACTTAACCTGTCTATATCCCTTTGCAGGCTCTTTGTGTCCTCCTCACAGCTTACTTTCCCACCTAGCTTTGTATCATCAGCAAACTTAGATACATTACACTCTGTCCCTTCATCTAAGTCATTAATATAGATTGTAAATAGCTGAGGCCCAAGCACTGATCCTTGCGGCACCCCACTAGTTACGGCCTGCCAATCTGAAAATGACCTGTTTATCCCAACTTTCTGCTTTCTGTCCATAAACCAATCCTCTATCCATGCTAATACATTGGCCCGTAATTTCCGATAGGAGGCTTCCTGCATGCGGAGGCCTCCTATCGGAAAAAAATCTACGAACTTACCTGAGGGCTCCCGAGGTGCGTATACTTCTGTTCCTGGGCCTCTCTAAAGTCGAAATGCGCAGGGCCCACGTGTCCCGGAGGCACATGCAGTTCGCAAGTGTCCCTGGGATCACGTGGGCCAGGCCAGCCAAGAGAAGGGAATCTCCCTTCATACTTTTGACAGATAGACCTGTCAAATATATGAATGGAGATCACCCCCAAAACACAGTAAATCATTAAATAAATTTTTTTTAAATCACGTTTTTAAAATGAGTTAAAATTACAATAAATTAAATATTTTAAACAAAAATTTAATCTTTTGAAAAAATAATTAAAGTTTTTTACAGGGCTAAAAATAAACTTACCTTTTTTAAAAGTATTTTAAAATTATAAATGAGTGAACAAAAATGTTTTTAAACTTTTTTCAACTCTTATGCTGGTAAAAGCAGGCCTTATGCTTTTATCAGGCGTAAGATTTCTAAGGGTTTTCAGTGGGCGGAGGTTCTGCAGAAAGTGGAACTCCCCCACCCCGCAGAGGCCCTTCTCTAAGGCAGGCATCCGATCTGTCAAGAGCATTCTTGACAGATTGGAAATGCTGGTTTTCAGCGCATGCGCTTCGCATGACTGAAACCGGCACTTCTGATCTCCCTATGGGTGTGTACACAGCCCGTACACACCCGTAGGCATCGGAAAATACAGGCCATTACCTCCAACCCCATGAGCCCTTATCTTGTGCAATAACCTTTTATGTGGCACCTTATCGAATGCCTTTTGGAAACCCAAATATGCTGCATCCACTGGTTCCCCTTTATCTACCCTGCTCATTACATCCTCAAAAAACTCTAATAAATTTGTCAAACACGATTTCCCTTTCATAAAACCATGTTGACTCTGCCTAATCATATTATGATTTTCTAAGTGCCCTGTTACCACTTCCTTAATAATGGATTCCAGCATTTTCCTGATGACTGATGTTAGGCTAACTGGCCTGTAGTTCCCTGTTTTCACTCTCCCTCCTTTCTTGAAGAGTGGGGTTATATTAGCTACCTTCCAATCCATTGGGACCGTTCCAGAATCTAGGGAATTTTTGAAGATCACAACAATGCATCCACTATCTCTGCAGCCACGTCTTTTAGAACCCTAGGATGTAGTCCATCAGGTCCAGGGGATTTGTTGGCTTTTAGTCCCATTAGTTTCCCAAGTACTTTTTCTCTATTGATATTAATTACTTTAAGTTCCTCACTCTCATTAACCCCTTGGTTCTCCACTATTTCTGGTATACATTTTGTGTCTTCTACTGTGAAGACAGATACAAAATATTTATTTAAGGTCACTGCTATTTCCTTGTTCCCCAATATAATTTCTCCTGTCTCAACCTCTAAGGGACTAACACTTGCTTTTGCTGCTCTCTTCCTTTTTACATACTTGTAAAAGCTCTTACAATCTGTTCTTATATTTCTTGCTAATTTACTCTCATATTAAGTCCTATCTTGTTTTGTCTCTTTCATTTTCTAGATGGTTTGGACATGGATTTAGGGTTAGAAGAAGAGGGATGATAGGAAGCTTGTGTGGAGCATAAACGCCAACATAGATCAGCTGGCCGAACGGCCTGTTTCTGTGCTGTAGACACTATGGGGGGAATTTTAACCCCAACAAACGGGTAGGTTGGGGTCGGGTGGGAGGTTAATGTGTTAAAAAACTGAATCCTGTCCCGAACCCGCCCACCTCCGGTTTTAATGGAGGCGGAACGGGGGGGTGGGGGGGGGGGTGGGTGGGGGGCAGCCACCTCACTGCCAGGAGGCAGGTCATCTATTTAAATATTATAATGAGGCTGGCGTGCCTCACATTTAACCAGCATTTCAAATTTAACTGTGGCTAGTCGGGTTTCGCAGGCCTCAAGAAACCCGCCAGCTAAAGTAAGGCGAGGACTGCTGGATCCAGGATGTAAGCGTCTCTGCCTCACCCACCCCCTGCAATCGGAGACCCCCCATGGCGCCCCCGATGGCCTTCCCAGACTCCACCGGCCACCCATCGATGATCCTCAGACCCCAATGCTCCCCCCCCCACCACTTATGATCCTCAGGCCGGCCCCGATGCTTCCCCCCCTCCCCCCAACCCCGATCCTCCAGTGCGGGTGCATGTTTCTCTCCCTCCATAACTCCCATCCCACCCCACCCCCGCCGATGCTCCAGCCCCGGTCATTGCTTTCCTCCACCCCGATGCTCTGGCCCCGATCTTCTCTCACCCCCCCCCCCCCCCCGATGCTCCGGCCCCGATCTTCTCTCCCTCCACCCCCCCGCCGATGCTCCGGCCCCGGTCTTCTCTCCCTCCCCCCACCTGATGCTCCGGCCCTGATCTTCTCTCCCTCCACCCCCCCCCGATGCTCCGGCCCCGATCTTCTCTCCCTCCACCCCCCCCGCTGATGCTCCGGCCCCGGTCTTCTCTCCCTCCCCCCACCTGATGCTCCGGCCCTGATCTTCTCTCCATTCTCCCCCCCACCCTCCCCCCGATGCTTTGGCCCTGATCTTCTCTCCCTCCCCCCCGCCGATGCTCCGGCCCCAGTCTTCTCTCCATTCTCCCAATGTTCTGGCCCCCATCTCCTCTCTTCCCCCCCCACCCCCAATGCTCTGGCCCCAATCTTCTCTCCCTCCCTCCCAATGTTTTGGCCCCGATCTCCTCTCCTTCCCCCCCAATGCTCCGGCCCCGTTCTGTGAGGTGAAGTGGACCACAGTCAGCGATTACATTGAATGTAGTAAGTGTGAGTGCTGCTGACATTATTCAGATTGCAGCCACGTAAGTAATACACAGCGATCAAAATGATGTCTTATGTCAGCTGTTGCTAAAAGGGATCGGCCTGTTCCTATCGGCTATCCCTTTATTTAGAGCAAACAAGCTGCAGATATCTTTTTGTTTCGGAATTTAAAAAAAAATTGTGCATCCAAGGCCGCCATCTCAACAATTGTGCAGTTGCAAAGCCATTGGGAGTTTCTTAGTCATTGCTGTGTTTGGGACCTAGGCTTGGAGGAAATAGACTGTGCACGGTGGGAACATGATTCGATTGATCTCTTTTGTCCTTGACTGTCACCTTTGATATTTTTTATGTATACACATTTATATATAGTGCTGCTCACCAATATCAGAAAGTACTCATCAGCCAAAGACTTCCTCATGAGAGAGTGTGTGTGTGCAAAACATATCCCCTTAAAGTTTTACTTGGTGGACATTTCTCTCCCTTGCCCCCTCACCCGATGCTCCGGCCCGATTGTAATAGAGCCACCTGGTGGACTACTGATGTATATAATAATAAAGCCATATGCAGTACGGTTCTTACCGGAAGCCATGTTGTGCTTTTGTATATATATGCTGTGTCACAGGATATCACAGAATTGGCGATTAGGATGAGATTGCTGATTCCCTAGCTGAAATTTTTTTGGAGGATAATCCTGCCAACCGATGGAGGGACTGTTAGAGGTTCTTCGTTTTGCAGAAAAACGTAAAAATCCGAGGTAAATTTTGAGCAAACATGGCTGAACTGTCGATCTTGCCAGAGTTCAGGTGGCCACGCCTGTGGGAATAATAGGGTGCTTGGGTGAGTTCCATCATGACCGAAAGACTTTCAGAGTGTATGAGGAGCGGCTAGAAATGTTTTTCACCATGAATAGTATCGTCGAAGTCCCCGATGATGTAAACCGTAACCGGGTGGTTTTAGAAATGAAACGGGCTTTTTTTTGACTGAAGCAGGCCCAGAGGTGCATGAGACCCTGAAAAATTTGCTTGTTCTCGCCAAGCCGAAGGACATGTCATTGAAGGAGATCCTAACCAAGTTAGAACAGCACTACAGCACTACAGCACTACAGAGGCGGCGGACCTGGGTGGAGCAACAGTGGCGAGGCGGCGGCGGTAAAAGGCGGCAGCGACCAGGTAGGCTTTCACCGAGCAGGAGAGAGGTAAAAAATAATCGAAGTGTGACGTCACCAGAAAGCAGGTAAGTGATTGGTTGGTGAGTATTTCTCTTTTTTTTTATACAAAACTTCAATTTTATTGTTTCTCGGGTATCTGTGGTGTAGCAGAGACTGCTGGCATAAATTAACTGAAGGGTAAATAATACATTTTTAATTAATTACATAGAATGGGAGAGCAGGTGATGTGTTACTGCTGCAATATGTGGGAGCTGGTGGACACCATTGATGTTCACGGTGAACACATTTGCAGTAAGTGTTGGCTGCTCGAGGAACTCCGGCTCCGTGTTGATGAGCTGGAGTCCGAGCTTCAAACACTGCGACACATCAGGGAGGGGGAGAGTTACCTGGACTCCGTGTTTCAGGAGGTAGTCACACCAATTAGAGTAACTAATTCAGAAGTAGCCCGTGGTCAGGGACAGGAAGGTGTGACTACGAGTGAGGCAGGTACAGGGATCCAGGAGGTAGTGTTGGAGGAGCCGCAGCCCTTGCTCTTGTCCAACAGGTTCGAGGCTCTTACTCCCTGTGTGGATAGGAGCGGGGACTGCAGGGAGGATGAGCAACCTGGCCACAGCACCGTGGTAAGGGGGGCCATTCAAGTGGGGGGAGTAAAAAGAAATGTTGTAGTGGTAGGGGATAGTATCATTAGGGGGATAGATAGGGTTCTTTGCAGCCAAGAGCGAGAGTCCCGAAGGCTGTGTTGCCTGCCCGGTGCCAGGGTTAAGGACATCTCCTCTGGGCTGGAGAGAAACTTGGAGTGGGAGGGGGAGGATCCAGTTGTCGTGGTCCATGTTGGTACCAATGACATAGATAGGACAAGGAAAGAGGTTCTGCTGAGGGAGTTTGAGCAGCTAGGGGCCAAATTAAAAAGCAGAACCTCGAGGGTAATAATCTCTGGATTACTACCTGAGCCACGAGCAAATTTGGCTAGGGTAAATAAAATCAGGGAGTTGAATGCGTGGCTCAAAGACTGGTGTGGGAAAAATGGGTTTTGCTTCTTGGGACACTGGCACCAGTACTGGGGCAGGAGAGAGCTGTTCCGTTGGGACGGACTTCACTTGGCCAGTGCTGGGACTAGTGTCCTGGCGAATCGAATAACTAGGGCTGTGGAGAGGGCTTTAAACTAATTAGTGGGGGGGAGGTTTCAAGAGAGCAAAAAATAAAAATGACAACAGAGAGGGTCATAGACATAGGTAGCAGTAGGGGAATCACAAATCAGAGCGTGGCAGGAAGGGACAGAGTGTGTGGAGTAAAAGGTAAACTGGTAAAAAGTGAAAAAGCAGGAACTAAGTGCCACAAAGCATATTTGAAAGTTCTCTATCTGAATGCACGTAGCATTCGTAACAAAATAGACGAGTTAATGGCACAAATAACTACATATGGTTATGATATTGTGGCCATTACAGAAACATGGCTGCAGGGTGACAATGCCTGGGAATTAAACATACCAGGTTATTTAACGATCAGGAAGGACAGGCAGGAAGGAAGGGGAGGTGGGGTGGCTATGTTAATAAAGGAAGGAATCACTGTAATACAGAGTAATGATATTGGGTCAAAAAATCATGATAATGAAACAGTTTGGGTGGAGATAAGGAATAATAAGGGGAAAAAAACATTAGTGGGCGTAGTCTATAGGCCTCCGAACAGTTGCAACTCTATTGGACGGAGTATCAATCAGGAAATAGTTGAGGCATGTAATAAGGGAACATCTATAATTATGGGGGATTTTAACTATCATATTAATTGGACAAATCAAATGGGGCAGGGCTGCCTTGAGGATGAGTTCATTGAGTGTATTAGGGATGGGTTTCTTGAGCAGTATGTAACTGAACCGACCAGGGGGCAAGCAACCTTAGATCTGGTCCTGTGTAACGAGACAGGATTAATTAAAAATGTCCTAGTAAAGGATCCCCTTGGAATGAGTGACCATAACATGGTTGAATTCCATATTCAATTAGAGGGTGAGAAGGTTGGATCTCAAACAAGCGTGCTAAGCTTGAATAAAGGAGACTATGAAGGTATGCGAGCGGAATTGAGTAGAGTGGATTGGGAAAATAGATTAAAGGGTAAGACGACACATGATCAGTGGTGTACATTCAAGGAGTTATTTTACAACTTCCAAAAAAAATATATTCCACTGAAAAGAAAAGGGTGTAAAAGAAAGGACAGTCATCCGTGGCTAAGTAAAGAAATTAAGGATAGTATTCGACTAAAAACAAGGGCATATAAGGTAGCGAAATCTAGTGGGAGGACAGAGGATTGGGAAAACTTTAAAAGGCAGCAAAAAATAACAAAAAGATTGATTAAGAAAGGGAAGATAGATTATGAAAGTAAATTAGCAAAAAATATAAAAACAGATAGTAAGAGTTTTTATAGTTATATAAAAAGAAAAAGGGTGGCTAAAGTAAATGTTGGTCCCTTAGAGGATGAGACCGGGAAATTAATGGTGGGAAATATGGAGATGGCAAAAACACTGAATGAATATTTTGTATCAGTCTTTACAGTAGAGGACACTAAGAATATCCCAACACTGGACAAACAGGGGGCTATAGGGGGAGAGGAGCTAAACACGATCAAAATCACTAAGGAAGTGGTACTCGGTAAAATAATGGGACTCAAGGCGGATAAATCACCTGGACCTGATGGCTTACATCCTAGAGTCTTGAAGGAAGTGGCGGTAGGGATTGTAGATGCATTGGTAATAATTTTTCAAAACTCCCTGGATTCCGCTAAGGTCCCGGCAGACTGGAAAACTGCTAATGTAACACCCTTATTTAAAAAGGGCAGTAGACAGAAGGCTGGTAACTATAGACCGGTTAGCCTAACATCTGTGGTAGGTAAAATTTTGGAGTCCATTATTAAGGAAACAGTAACAGGACATTTGGATAATCATAATTTAATAGGACAAAGTCAGCATGGTTTTACGAAGGGGAAGTCATGTTTGACAAATTTGCTGGAGTTCTTTGAGGAAGTAACATATAGAGTGGATAAAGGGGAACCAGTGGACGTAGTGTATTTAGACTTCCAAAAGGCATTTGACAAGGTGCCACACAAAAGATTATTGCTTAAGGTAAAAAATCACGGGATTGGGGGTAATATTCTGGCATGGATAGAGGATTGGCTATCTAACAGAAAGCAAAGAGTTGGGATAAATGGTTCATTCTCAGACTGGCAATCAGTAACTAGTGGTGTTCCACAGGGGTCAGTGCTGGGTCCCCAACTCTTCACAATCTATATTAACGATTTGGAGGAAGGGACCAAGTGTAACATATCAAAATTTGCAGATGATACAAAGATGGGAGGGAAAGTAGTGAGTGAGGAGGACATAAAAAACCTGCAAGGGGACATAGACAGGCTAAGTAAGTGGGCAGAGATTTGGCAGATGGAATACAACACTGGAAAGTGTGAGGTGATGCACTTTGGCAGGAAAAATCCTAGAGCAATTTATTATCTTAATGGCAAGAAACTGGAGAGTACTGAAGTGCAAAGGGATCTGGGGGTCCTGGTGCACGAAACTCAAAAGGTTAGTATGCAGGTGCAGCAAGTGATTAAGAAGGCAAATGGAATGTTGGCTTTCATTGCTAGGGGGATAGAATATAAAAATAGGGAGGTATTGCTTCAGTTGTACAAGGTATTGGTGAGACCGCACCTGGAATACTGCATACAGTTTTGGTGTCCTTACTTAAGGAAAGACATCCTTGCTCTCGAGGCAGTGCAAAAAAGGTTCACTCGGTTAATCCCGGGGATGAGGGGGTGGTCATATGAGGAGAGGTTGGGTAGATTGGGACTCTACTCATTGGAGTTCAGAAGAATGAGAGGCGATCTTATTGAAACATATAAGATTGTGAAGGGGTTGGATCGGGTGGATGCGGGGAGGATGTTCCCGATGACGGGTGAGACGAGAACTAGGGGACATAGTCTTAGAATAAGGGGCTGCTCTTTCAAAACTGAGATGAGGAGGAACTACTTCACTCAGAGGGTGGTAGGTCCATGGAATATGCTGCCACAAAAAGCTGTAGAAGCTACAACATTAATTAAATTTAAAACAGAAATAGACAGTTTCCTAGAAGTAAAGGGCATTAAGGGTTACGGGGAGCGGGCAGGAATTTGGACATGAGTCTAGGTTCGGATCGGTCATGGCCCTGTGGGTAGTGGAGCGGGCCCAGGGACTGTGTAGCCTGATTCTGCTCCTATTTCGTGTGTGCAATTCTGTTAGATGCAGGAGATGGTTCTGTGATAGATAGTAGATTGGCGGTTAGGATCAGATCAGCCATGATCTTATTGAATGGCGGAGCAGGCTCGAGGGGCCGATTGGCCTACTCCTGCTCCTATTTCTTATGTTCTTATGTTCTTATGTACAGTCCTGAACCCTCGAAATTGCTGAAAGTGATCATTTTGGAACACATGATCAATTAACTGACGAGGGTATCAGTGAGTACATTGTAGCTTTAAAAAAGCTATCCATTCACTGTCATTTCGGAAACATTCAGGACCGAGCTTTGCATGACCGCTTTGTTTGTGGGTTGAAAAATGAACGTATCAGAAATAAATTATTGACAACCTGTAATTTGACTTGTGACTTAGCTTGTCAGACAGCTATGTCGATGGATATGACCGACCGATACTGCTGTGAGTTCCGTGCCATTTCCAGTCGTCAGACAACCGAGGTGAATCAGTTTCAGGCTAAAAGTAAAAGGCAGTTGGGCCCCAAAGCCTCAGCAACTGGCCAAGGTAACAATGCATTGAAGTTGTACTATCGGTGCCTCTGACAACACATCGCTCAAAGCTGTTCATATGTGAAGGCAGAGTGTTTCTACTGCAAGAAAACCGGGCATCTTGCAAAGGCGTCCCGACAGAAGAGTACACCGACTGGCAATGCTAGAAGTAGAAATTGCCAGACACTACATACTGTTGAAGAGACATAAGACATAGACGTAAGACATAAGACTTAGGAGCAGGAGTAGAGCCTGCTCCGTCATTCAATAAGATCATGGCTGATCTGATCTTGGCCTCAACTCCACTTCCCTGCCCGCTCCCCATAACCCTTGACTCCCTTACCTTTCAAAAACCTGTCTATCTCCAACTTAAATATATTCAATGACCCAGCCTCCACAGCTCTCTGGGGAAGAGAATTCCAAAGATACACGACCCTCTGAGAGAAGAAATTTCTCCGAATTTCCGATTTAAAAGGGTGCCCCCTTATTCTGAAATTATGCCCCCTAGTTCTAGATTCCCCGACGAGGGGAAACATCCTCTCTGCATCTACCCTGTCAAGCCCCTTCAGAATCATTTATGTTTCAATAAGATCCCCTCTCATTTTTCTAAACTCCAATGAGTATAGGCCCAACCTGCTCAACCTTTCTTCATAAGACAACCCCTTCGTCCCTGGAATCAACCTCATGAACCTTCTCTGAACTGCCTCCAATGCAAGTATATCCTTCCTTAAATAAAGAGACCAAAACTGTACGCAGTACTCCAGGTGTGGTCTCACCAACGCCCTGTACAGTTGTAACAGGACTTCCCTACTTTTATACTCCATTCCCTTTGCAATAAAGGCCAACACTCCATTTGCCTTCCTAATTACTTGCTGTACCTGCATGCTAACTTTTTGTGATTCATGTACAAGGACCCCCAGATCCCTCTGTACCTCAGCATTTTGTAATCCCTCTCCATTTAAATAATAATTTGCTTTTTTATTTTTCCTACCAAAGTGGATAACCTTGCATTTTCCCACATTAAACTCCATCTGCCAGATTTTTGCCCACTCACTTAGCCTATCTATATCCCTTTGGAGATTCTTTGCATCCTCCACACAATTTGCATTCCCACCTATCTTTGTATTATTAGCAAATTTGGCTACATTACACTCGGTCCCTTCATCCAAGTCATTAATATAGATTGTAAATAGTTGAGGCCCCAGCACTGATCCCTGCGGCACCCCACTAGTTACAGTTTACCAACCTGAAAATGACTCATTTATCCCGACTCTCTGCTTTCTGTTAGTTAGCCAATCCGCTATCCATGCTAATATATTACACCCAACCCCATGAGCTCTTATCTTGTGTAGTAACCTTTTATGTGGCACCTTATCGAATGCCTTCTGGAAATCCAAATACATGACATCTACTGGTTCTCCTTTATCCACCCTGCTCATTACATCCTCAAAGAATTCCAGCAAATTTGTCAAACATGATTTCCCTTTCATAAAACCATGCTGACTCTGCTTGACTATATTATGATTTTCTAAATGTCCTGCTACCACTTCCTTAACGGTGGACTCCAGCATTTTCCCATTGACAGATGTGAGGCTAACTGGTCGATATTTGCCTGATTTCTATCTCCCTCCTTTCTGAAATAGAGGCGTTACATTTGCGGTTTTCCAGTCCGCTGGGACTTCACCAGAATCCAGGGAATTTTGGTAGATTACAACCAATGCATCCACTATCTCTGCAGCCACCTCTTTTAAGACTCTAGGATGCAGGCCATCGGGTCCAGGGGACTTGTCCACCTTTAGTCCCATTAGTTTGCCTAGTACTTTCTCTCTAGTGATAGTGATTGTTTTAAGTTCCCCCCCTCCACCCCAGTAGCCCCTTGATTATCCATTATTGGGATGCTTTTAGTGTCTTCTACCGTGAAGACCGATACAAAATATTTGTTCAAAGTCTCCGCCATTTCCCTGTTTCCCATTATTAATTCCCCAGACTCATCCTCTAGGGGACCAACGTTTACTTTAGCTACTCTCTTCCTTTTTATATACCTGTAGAAGCTCTTACTGTCTGTTTTTATATTTCTTGCTAGCTTACTCTCATAAGCTATCTTCTCTCTCTTTATCATTTTTTTAGTCGTCCTTTGCTGGTTTTAAAAAATTTCCCAATCCTCTGGCCTTTCACTATTCTTCGCAACATTGTATGCTTTTGTTTTCAATTTGATACCATCCTTTACTTTTTTAGTTAGCCACGGATGGTTCATCCTTCTCTTAGAGTCTTTCTTTCTCACTGGAATATATCTTTGCTGAGAGTTATGAAATATCTTCTCAAATGTTTGCCACTGCTTTTCTACAATCTTACCCTGTAATATATTTTCCCAGTCCACTTTAACCAAGTCTCCCTTCATACCTTTGTAATTACCTTTGTTTAAGTTCAGGACACTAGTTTGATACCTAGCTTTCCCACCCTCAAAATGAATTTGAAATTCTATCATGCTATGATCACTCTTCCCAAGAGGATCTTTCAGTTTGAGATCATTAATTAATCCAGCAGCAGGACGAGGAGTTTCTGGAGATTCAAGTCATCAGGAGCACGACGGTATCTAACGGTGATTCGTGAGGTATCGTTATCCAAGTAGATGTCACAGGAACCAGGATACCCATGGAAATCGACACTCGTGCATCCATGAGCGTAGTACTGGAATCACTATATCGCGACAAGTTGCGTGATTTTCGGGGCACTAAAAGTAACGCCCCGGCGAAGTTAGCACCCCAAAGGGGGCACAACCCAATTCTGCCCCCTAAGAACTTCCCTTCAGGTATGCTCCAGGTCCCTTCTGCCCTTCAACAATAGAGCCTACCCGCAATGTTTCTTTCCCAGAGGCATTCTTTATCATGGGGGGATTTGACAGTAAGTAAGGGATATGTGCAGGATGAGAATGCAACAGCCAAAGATGTTTGCCTTAGTGGGGCCGGATATGGCATTTGGCCTTATCACCCAATTTTCAGTACAGTTAGAAAGTAGAGTCATTATACCTCCATAGAATGGAATGTATTTGAGAATACTAAAGGAAATTAAAAATAAGCGCTGCGATGGTGGAACTTCTGCAAAGCTCATGGGACACATTGGTAGCATCAAATGGCTGAAAGATAGGTAATGTGACTCTAATCTTTAAAATGGGTCAGGAGCATGATCCTGGGAATTATAAGCCTGTCAGCTTGACATCTATACTGAGGAAAAGTACTGGAACCTGTCATGAAGAAAGCAATTCAAGAGTGCCTAGCAAAAGTAAAGGCAATAAATCCAAGTCAACATGACTTTATGAAAAGCTGGTTGTACCTAGCAAACAAACAGGAATTCTGAGAATATAAGAGAGAATTAGTAGATGAGACTTGGGTGGTCAATATCAAATTATAAAATTATTTTTCTTCTCACCTCTTGCTTTTTGGGATGGAGCTGGTTGACCCTCTCACACTGAGCACTGATTAAAATATACTTGTTAATTCAGCCTCCATTCAGTTTTATATTCTTTTCATTTTCACTTTGGCAAGGGAGACAGTGGAGATATAAATGAACTGCTGCCAGACTTTGTTTAGTTTGATGACTCAGTGTTAACATTAGGATATTTATAATATTTGCACATAACAGGATACTTAAATATAATTTAATATTATTGGAAAGGAATGAAATTAGTTATTTTTGAAAAATCTCAATGTGTATCGTATATTTTGCCTTAAGTTTACTGAATACAAGGGAATTGGATATATACTTGAAAAGGAAAAATTTGCAGGGCTATGGGGAAAGAGTGGGAGAGTGGGACTAATTGGATAGCTCTTTCAAATAGCCAGCACAGGTATGATGAGTCGAATGATCTCCTTCTGTGCTGTAATATTCTATGATTCTATTCTGCAGGCTGACTGTGAGAATCTTGCCCAGCATCACACGTATCAGAGAAATGCACCTGTGATTTTCTGATATGCACTGGTGCTGGGCTACATTCCTAGCTGCTGTCCCATACTCAGAAAATCCAAACACTTGCGTATTATTTGACTGAAATCTGTATTTCTTTTTCTCCACCTTCATCCACATACCATTCTATCTAGAATCACTGAATAGTGAACCAGTGGTTTCCCTTCTCCTTAGCCCAATGGCACTAAAGCTAATCATAGTACACCTACCACCATTCCACTGAGACCAGCTAACTCAGCACAAACCATAGACTGAACCTTATCTCTTCCTCATCTGTTTAGCCCATCTACTTGATTAATTCTCCACATGAGCCATCAAGTGAGACTTTAATTTATCCATGTATGTGATCGGTAAGTTATTTTTATCATACTTAATTCCATTTTTTTCTTCTGTACTGATGTAACTTGAGAGTAAGTTGCTGATACACACACACACATCCCCTCCTCCAGGAAACTTCTGTGCAATAATGACGTAACTCTTTAAAAACATTCTGCAAATGCCCCGCAGCTGCAGAACAATATCCGAAAGCAAGGTTTGCAACTGACAAGTGATTTTGCTCGCAATTTCCACCAAATCACTTGACGGCATCTCTGACCCATGGAATCAGTCCAGGTTGGCACCATCATGCCCACATAGTTGCCAGCTGTGCCTACTGGGGACCACACCAAGGTAGCAGGCAGAAGAAGTACAACTAACTTCTCTGATGAAGATCTCCAAACCCTTCCTCAAGAGGTACAAGACAAGAGCCTCAAACTCCTGTGTTTTAATTTCACCAAGCATCAGCTGTGTCGCCTGCAGGTAGCTGGCACTGGCACTGACTCCCAAGTCCCTCACATCCAGCACTGATTAACAGTGCAGAAAGAAGTGAAAACACTTAATGAGGGCAGGCGATGGTAGCATCTCACTACACTCTCCCTTTCCTCCATGGGCACCACCACATTATTCACACTCACACTACTAACCCTTCATAGTATACTCTGGGTAAGGGTGTCTACAACTCCCCTAACACACACCAACTGCCTGCACAACCCCAAAATACTTTCCTCCACTCTAACATCCTCAGACCCCTCCATCTCTCACTTCATCTCTTCCATCACAATTGCCACACAGTCCTTAACTGACAGCCTAATCTTCACACACAACCTTCCACCCCTTCAACTTGGAATAAAATAAATGTTTTCCTTAAAATTCACTAGGTACTTTTTGTTTCTGAACATTACAGTAAGTCAGGAAATAGATGATTGCGTAGGTTCAGACCTCTTCACGCAGGTGAGGATTTCTGATAAGGTCCTGCTGGGCCAAAGAGATCTGCTTTGATGTCACCTGGTAGGATGTGTAGAAGAAGGTAAGACTGAGGTGGTCTCACTGCAGTTGATCAGTTGACAAAGACGTCCTGCAGAATCTGCCCTCTGATGCCCCTTGAGGCAGCAAGTGAGGACACGACCTAGTTTCCACCATAGATGAGCTGGATGTCCTGGGAATGGAACCCTTTCCTATTCACATACATCAGCAGCTGCTTTGTTGGCACCTACAGTGCCATGTGCATGTCATCATGGCATCTAGCACGCTGGGGAATCCAGCTATCCTGTAGAAGTTCCCAGCTCATTTCCTCTGCTGCCTGGGGGTGATACCGAAGCAGATGACTTCAGCTCCTCTATGAAAAAAGGCGGCCCTCACCTGCTCCCTGGTTAATGTTGCACATATCCCCTGTGGTAGTCTGGAAGGATCTAGAGCCATAAAAGTTGAGGGCTGCTGTCATTTATATTTCCATGGGCAAAGCAGTTGTGGCAGTGGAGCGAGTCTTCAAATCTTTGTGATGATGTTGGTGGAAATGCCCAGTGGCGTCCTTGAAGAGGCATATCTGTCAGACGCACAGTTCCTCAGAGAGGTCCTCGTAGAACCGGTGAGGCCTGTACACACATTGGGGAGGGTAGAACATGAGGGGCTGCTGTCCTCTGCCATGCTGCCTGATTCTCCTGGCTTTGACACACTGCTGCTACAACTCCTCCTCCATTATGTTGGCATAGAGTGGTATGCCGATGGGGAAAGCTTGTCTGAAGTTAAACTGAGTGTGGGTTTGGGGGTGCGGGACGTCAGGTGTCCCAAAAAAATATTCTGGGAAGAGAGGAAAGCACTGCGGTAAAATGAAGTGTAGGTGTCACCAAGTAGAAAAATGTGAAGGAAAGGGTTAAAAAATTGTCTTCAGAGTAATCAGTAAATGAAGTTGGCTCCCTCTTCAGCTCACCAACTCCTCACTTACACTTGTCTGAAGTGATAGGGAGAGAAGTTAGCCGGCTTTTTGTTGGATTGTTACACTGATAGCAGGAGCGACATAAATCCAGGAAATTTCCTATGCACTTGAACAATTCAGCTATGCAAAGGAGTCCTGAGGAGCTTTGACAGGGGTAAGATTTGCATTGTTAAAAAGATCAAGGATATTTGTGTTTAGTGCACTAACAGCGCATAAGCAGCATAATGTGCTAAAATGCAAATGTCTTCAATCTTTTTGGCATAATAACAGTATAACAGTGGCAAAAATGCTGAACACAACAAAGACATTCAGGGCCTTAGTTTCTGGCAATCACAGGTTTTCATTTTTTGGAACAAATCAATGGATCAAGTTATTCAATTCAATTCAAACACTCTATGTGATTGATATTCTGAGGATCTTCTAAAATGAGCAGGTTTGATCTGCCACTATGGGGTCGAGTTTTCCTCTGTCCTCTGTCCCGGGGTTGGACAGGTGCAGCACTTGGCAGGGAAAGTGGGGGAGGAAAATGAAGACTTGAGAGGTTGCGTACTGTTTAGGTCTTCTGCCTGGCCCCAATCAGAACCTCTGATTTGAGGGGGTTCCTAGGCAGCTCAGGTAGCATATGGGAATGGTAGCATAGTGTTTATGTTACTGAACTAGTAATCCAGAGGCCTAGATAAGAACATAAGAACATAAGAAATAGGAGCAGGAGTAGGCCATTCAGCCCTTCGAGCCTGCTCCGCCATTCAATGAGATCATGGCTGATCTTCTGCCTCAACTCCATTCACCGGCCCTATCGCCATATCCCTTGATGCCTTTACTAGTCAGAAATCTATCGACTTCTGTTTTGAATATACCCAATAACTGAGCCTCCACAGCCCTCTGGGGTAGAGAATTCCAAAGATTCATCACCCTCTGTGTGAAGAAATATCTTCTCATCTCAGTCCTGAATGGCCTACCCTTTATCCTGAGGCTGTGGCTCCTGGTTCTAGACTCCCCAGCCAAGGGAAACATTCTCCCAGCATCCATCCTATCAAGCCCTGTAATCATTTTGTATGCTTCAATGAGATCCCCTCTCATTCTGCTGAATTCAAGAGAATACAGGCCTAGTTTACTCAATCTCTTCTCATACGACAGTCCCGCCATCCCAGGAATCAATCTCGTGAACCTTCGTTGCACTCCCTCTATGGCAAGTATATCCTTCCTTAGGTAAGGAGACCAAAATTGTACATAGTACTCCAGGTGTGGTCTCACCAAGGCCCTATATAATTGGAGTAAGACTTCTTTACTCCTGTACTCAAATCCTCTTGTAATGAAGGCCAGCATACCATTTGCCTTCCTAATGGCTTGCTGCACCTGCACATTCACTTTCAGTGACTCATGTACAAGGACATCCAGGTCCCTTTGAGCATCTGCGTTCCCCAATCTTTCACCATTTAGGAAATACTCTGCCTTTCTGTTTTTTCTACCAAAGTGGATAACTTCACATTTATCCACATTATATTCCATCTGCCATGTTCTCGCCCATTCACTGAGCCAGAGACGTGAGTTCAAATTCCATCATGGCAGCTGGGGAGTTTAAATTCAGTTAATTAAATAAATCTGGAATAAAAAGCTAGTATCAGTAATGGGGTCATAAAAACCCATCTGGTTCACTAATGACCTTTAGGGAAGGAAATCTGCCGTCCTTACCCGATCTGGCCTATACGTGACTCCAGACCCACAGCAATGTGGTTAACTCTTAACTGCCCGCTGAAATAGCCTAGCAAGCCACTCATTTGTAACAAACCATTACAGAAAGAAATAATAAGAATAAAATCGGACGGACCACCCCACACCGACTTCAGACACGACACCAGCACACCCAGCCCAGTCGACCCTGCAAAGTCCTCCACACTAACATCTGGGAACTTGTATCAAAATTGGGAGAGCTGTCCCACAGACTAGTCAAGCTACAGCCTGACATAGTCATACTCACAGAATCATACCTTTCAGCCAATGTCCCAGACTCCTCCATCACCATCCCTGGGTATGTCCTGTCCCACTGGCAGGACAGACCCACCAGGGGTGGCAGCACAGTGATATACAGTTGGGAGGGAGTGGCCCCATGAAGTCTCATGGCTTCAGGTCAAGCATGAGCAAGGAAACCTCCTGCTAATTATCACCTACTGCTCTCCCTCAGCTGATGAATCAGTACACTTTCATAGAAGAACACCACTTGGAAGAAGCACTGAGGATAGCATGGGCACAGAATGTACTCTGGGTCAGGGGACTTCAATGTCCATCACCAAGAGTGGCTCGGTAGCAGCACTACTGACCGAGCTGGCCGAGTCCTGAAGGACATAGCTGCCAGATTGGGCCTGCGGCAGGTGGTGAGAGAACCAACACGAGTGAAAAACCTACTTGACCTCGTCCTCACCAATCTAACTATCGCAGATGCATCTGTCCATGACAGCATTGGTAGCAGTGACCACCGCACAGTCCTTGTGGAGACAAAGAACCATCTTCACACTGAGGACACCCTCCATTGTATTGTGTGGCACTGCCACCATGCTAAATGGAATAGATTCAGAACAGATCTAGCAGCTCAAAATTGGGCATCCATGAGGCGCTGTGAGCCATCAGCAGCAGCAGGATTGTACTCCACCACAATCTGCAACCTCATCGCCTGGCATATCACTTACTCTACCATTACCATCAAGCCAGGGGACCAGAACTGGTTCAATGAGTGCAGAAGAGCATGCCAGGAGCAGCACTAGGCGTACCTAAAAATGAGGTGCCAACCTGGTAAAGCTGCAACACAGGACTATATGCATGCTAAACAGTGAAAGCAGCATGCTATAGACAGAGTTGAGCAATCCCACAATCAACTGATCAGATCAAAGCTCTGCAGTCCTGCCACATCCAGTCGTGAATGGTGGTGGACCATTAAACAACTAACAGGAGGAGGAGGCTCCATGAATATCCCCATCCTCAGTGATGGTGGAGCCCAGCACGTGAGTGCAAAGGACAAGGCTGAAGATTTTGCAACCATCTCCAGCCAGAAGTGCCGAGTGGATGATCCATATTGGCCTCCTCCTGACGTCCCCACCATCACAGAAGTCAGTTTTCAGCCAATTCGATTCACTCCATGTGATATCAAGAAACGGCTGAGTGCACTGGATACAGCAAAGGCTATGGGCCCTGACAACATCCTGGCTGTCGTGCTGAAGACTTGCACTCCAGAACTAGCCATGCCTCAAGCCAAGCTGTTCCAGTACAGCTACAACACTGGCATCTACCCGACAATGTGGAAAACTGCCCAGGTATGTCCTGTCCACTAAAATCAGGACAAATCCAATCCGGCCAATTACCACCCCATCAGTCTACTCTCAATCATCAGCAAAGTGATGGAAGGTGTCGTCGACAGTGCTATCAAGTGGCACTTACTCACCAATAACCTGCTCACCGATGCTCAGTTTGAGTTCTGCCAGGACCACTCGGCTCCCGACCTCATTACAACCTTGGTCCAAACTTGGACATAAGAGCTGAATTCCAGAGGTGAGGTGAGAGTGACTGCCCTTGACATCAAGGCAGCATTTGACCGAGTGTAGCATCAAGGAGCCCTAGTATAATTAAAGTCACAAGCAGAAAGGAAGATGGTTGTGGTTGTTGGAGGTCAATCTACTCAGCCCCAGGTAATCGCTGCAGGAGATCCTCAGGGCAGTGTCCTAGGCTCAGCCATCTTCAGCTGTTTCTTCAATGACCTTCCCTCCATCATAAGGTCTGAAGTGGGGATGTTCACTAATGATTGCAACTCCCCAGATAATGACGCAGTCCATGCCTGCATGCAGCAAGACCTGGACAACATTCAAGCTTGGGCTGATAAGTGGCAACAAACATTCGCACTACACAAGTGTCAGGCAATGACTATCTCCAACAAAAGAGAGTCTAACCACTGCCCCTTGACATTCAACAACATTACCATTGCCGAATCCCCCACCATCAACATCTTGGGGGTCAGCATTGACCAGAAACATAACTGGACCAGCCAAATAAATACTGTGGCTTCAAGAGCAGGTCAGAGGCTGGGTATTCTGCAGTGAGTGTCTCACCTCCTGACTCCCCAAAGCTTTTCCACCATCTACAAGGCACAAGTCAGGAGTGTGATGGTATACTCTCCACTTACCTGGATGAGTGCAGCTCCAACAACACTCAAGAAGCTTGACACCATCCCGGTCAAAGCAGCCCACTTGATCGGCACCCCACCCACCACCTTAAACATTCACTCCCTCCACCACCGGCGTACCATGGCTGCAGTGTGTACCATCTACAAGATGCACTGTGCAACTCGCCAAGGCTTCTTCGACAGCACCTCCCAAACCCGCGGCCTCTACCACCTAGAAGGACAAGGGCAGCAGGCACATGGGAACACCATCACCTGTAAGTTCCCCTCCAAGTTACACACAATCCTGACTTGGAAATATATCGCCGATCCTTCATCGTCACTGGGTCGAAATCCTGGAACTCACTCCCTAACAGCATTATGGGAGTACCTTCACCACAAGGACTGCAGCGTTTCAAGAAGGTGGCTCACAACCACCTTCTCAAGGGCATTTAGGGATGGGTAATAAATGCTGGCCATGCCAGCGAGGCCCACATCCCAAGAACGAATTTAAAAAAAAGTCCATCATGGGCGCCCCATGCCGCAAAGCACAAAATAACAATTTAGATTTGAACACTGGGCCTATAGTTATTATAGATGCTCATCAAGTTCCATCCATTAGGAGAAGCCCTGGAAATCCTGCGGCATAATAGCAGGAAACCGGTGAACTGCGGCAGAGTTCCCATCTTGGCCGCAGTTCGCTGCCAAAATGTTAATGAGGCCCAAACCTGAAGGTGGTTTGAGCCTCCCAATTGCCCTGTTGGACGGGTGCTGCATTAATCATTAATATTGCACCCGTTCAGTGCCCAAACCAAAATTCTCCACATTGTGGTTGAAAGCTGCACTTTCCCAGAGGCTACTGGGCAGTTATTCCAGCTACTGCCCGTAGATTCATAGCCCAGCTCAACAAGGAGCACAACGCTGAATCTGTACGGCAGTGGGTCGTTCCCATCTTCCTCTGGTCACTTCAGTCACATTTGCCAAACCACTGTGCACTACTGTATCAAGATGATCTAAGATGTTCTGTTCAGGTAGATAACAACAACAAACTTGCATTTATGTGGTGTTTTTAATATAGGAAACTTCCTATGGAGCTTCACAGAAGTGTAAGGGGAAAATAATGGATGTTGAGCCAAAGAAGGAGCTATTTCAAGGGGTGACTACAAACTTGGTTCGAAGAGTGGGTTTTAAGGAGGGTTCTAAAGGAGGAGAGAAAAATAAAGAGACTTGAGGATTCGGGAGGTCATTCCAGAGCATGGAGCCTGGGCAGCTAAAGACACAGCTGCCAATGGTGGGTTGAGAGGTGGATGTACAAGAAGCCAGAGTCAGAGAGATGGAGACTTTGGGGAAGGTATTTCCACTGGTGGAGGAGGTTACAGATATGGGGAGGAATTTAAATGCAAGAATCAGAATTTTCAATTTGAGATTTGATACAGCCAATGTAGATCAGTGAAAACAAAGTTGATGGGTGAGTGGGACCAGGTGCAGGATAGGATTTGAACAGTTGAGATTTGGATGGGCTGAAGTTTATAAGGGTGGAGGATGAGTATTCGATTGAGTAGCACCCATTGTTTGGTCACTATGGGTGCTGTTTTGGGTCAAAAATGGCGTCCAAGCCACGTGCCCACAATTCTTGGTGAGGGCATTAGCATCAGCACTGGGAGCATACGCCAGAAGTATGTAGAGTAGGCAATTAGTGACGTCAATCAGCATGCAACGCTGATTTGATGCCTGCACTGCCATTTTCATCCTCAATGCTGGAACTAATGCCCTGCGTTAACCTCACACAACTAAACATGCATTCAGCAGCTCAAAAAGGACCCCCTACAAGTGATATTTAAAGGGATCATCAACCACTCTCAGGTGAGTTGCTGATTAATTTCTACTGGCTCTATCTAAGTTTGTGGAACAGTTTGGAGCTTTCTAGAGTTGTTTAAAGTTGGTGAGGTGACAGGGAGTGGTGCTGCAACTGGAGAAGGCCTTGGTTCTAACTTCAAGGGTTCTGGTCAGATCACTTGCTCCCAGTCATGGGTGTTGTCATCCCCTTGGCCTGCAGCATGACAAGGAGATGGAGCAGATGCAGCAAAGAAGAGGACAAGCTGCTCGCAGAGGAAGAAGGAGAAGGGGGAGAAGGGCTCTCAGTAGGAGGCCTTACCCATCTAGGGTCTTCCGAGAGCAATTCTCTTAGCTCAACCTGAGTGAGGAGCAGTATGAGGCATTCACAGAACTCTACTACCTTTTGCAACCACAGCTGTAGCCTCACACCAGGGTAAGGATAGTGCTGCCAGTGGCTGTGAAGGTGACCGTGGCCCTGAATCTCTTCGCGTCGGGATCCTTCCAGGCTGGAGCAGACGACATCTGTAACATCTCACAGTTCGCCGTCCACTGCTGCATAAGAGAGGTGACAGACACTCTTTAAGCCAGGAGATGGGACTTCATTGTCAGGCGGAGTGTGCATGTGGCTTTGCCAGGATAGTGGGCTTCCCCATGTTGCAGGGCGCCATCAACTGCACACAAGTGGCTTTGCGGGAACCACATCTAAATGCTGAGATGTACCGCAACCACAAAGGTTACCACTCACTGAATGTACAGTTCGTGTGCGACCATGTTCCGCACAGCATGCTGGTGAATGCCCGATATCCTGGCAGCAGTCATGATGCATTTACTCAGCAGCAGTCTGCTGTTACCTCAGTCTTTGAGCCACCAAGACAAACCAGAGGGTGGCTACTGGGCAACAAGGGCTATCCACTGACCACCTGGCTCATAACTCTGTTCCGCAACCCAACCACACGTGGGCAGCATGCGTACAATGAGAGCCATGCTGCCACACGGAATCTGATAGAGCAGACCATTGGGGTGCTGAAGCAATGGTTCCGGGCCTGGACCGCTCTGAAGGAGCTCTGCAGTACTCACCAGAATGCATCTCAATTTCTTTGTGGTCTGCTGCAAGCTCCATAACCTCGCCATCATGAGGGCCCAGATCTTGCCACCAGGCATACGGCGACCAGCTGAGGAGAAGGAGGAAGAGGAGGAGGAGGAAGAGGAGAAAGAGGAGGAGTAGGAAGTGAAAGGTGGTAACAGCAAGGGCACTGGCAGAGTGGCAGTAGTGGGAGGACGAATGCTGTCACCCTGAAAGAGGACGCAGGTTCTTGCTCCACGGAGCCACTGCCACTCCCACGGGGTGGTGCCTCAGCATTCCTAGCCATCTGTTGGAGGACAGATTGCTGGAATGCGTGACACCCTGCAAGCCCTTTTTCACACTGGTAAACCCAGCCATGATGGCAGCAGTCTGAGCTTCCACTGCAGCACTCAGACATTGGGTGGCTTGTGCTTGTGCTGCAGTGGGAGCTGAGACATCAGCCATCAGACGCTGCATGATGGTTGGGTCTACAAGTGCGCGAATAAATCTGCCCACCCCTTCTATACTGGAAAGGATGGGCTCCAAGCTCTTCGCAAAGCCCTGTTCAAGGTTGCTGCTGGACTCCTCCATGCTCCTTGACATTGCACTCAGGCTTTCTGACAGGCCTGCCAATGCACCAAGCATTTTGCTGTCCATACCCATCAGCGTTCTTCTGTAGGCCATCTCATCGAAGTCCTCATCTGAGTCCTCTGCAGCAGAACTCATGTGCGACCTCGCCCTCCGGGGAGCTAGCAACTGCGCTACCCTTTCCCCCTGCTCTGGCTGCAGCCCACTCGTGCTCAGTGTCTCACCCTGTGCAAATACCACCTCTAAGCTACCCTCTAAACTGTGCGCAGTACCAGTATCTGAGCTGGTGCCTGCGAGTGTCAGATCGAGTGACAGTGTTTCTTCTTCTTCATCACTCTCCTCTCCCTCTTCTTCTTGAACCATTGGCTGGGCAGGTTGGATTTCTTGGGTCTCTGAAATGAGAAAAACTCAAGGGTAGGGTTGTGGTGAGGGGAGGGGGGGAAGCAAGAGGTGCTTGCTTACACCATGTGCCGCTTGTAAATCAGAAGAATTATGGGATGAGGGGGATGTGGGATGTGGGAAGGAGGCTAACATACTGGCATCTTGTATTCTTCCAGCTCCGCCGCTGGCCACGGGCTCAGCCATGCCTCTCCCAAGAATGGCCAGCACCGTCTCCTCCATGAGCATGAAGTGATGCAGGTGAGCCTGTTCCCCACCGGTTAGGTTCTGCTGGTGGGGGACAGTCTCATGCACCACCTTTTCCTGCAAGAGAAAGGGAAGTGTGTTAGTGAGTGTGGTGCAATGTGTTTGGGTGATGTGCCTGTCATGGGTAAATAGCTAGCAGTGTTTGCAAGCTGTAAGATGTGGGTGTGAGGCTTGCAGCAGTGGTAAGTGTGTTAGGCTGAGGTGAAGCTATGAATGTAAGGTATGAGTTGTGTTTGGTAGAGATTGTTGGTAGGTGAGTGATGGTGGTGTGGTGCATTGAGCTAGTGGTGCAGATGATGGGATATGGCATTTGAAGATGAATTCACTGATCTTGACCACTCGTGTGAGGTCATTAAACATCTTCCTGCACTGCATCCACATCCTCAGAGCTACACTGCTGGCATTCACCATAGTGGCTATCTGCTCCCACTGCACTTTGCACTGTTGCCTGGAGGGCCTCCTGGCCCCCTGTTGAAAGAGGACCTCTCTCCTTCTTTTGACCTTTTGCACTGAGGCCTCCAGTCCTGCATCGGAGAACCTTGCTGCACGCTCTCTGCCCTGTTGTACTATCATTAATTGTTTGTTTTCCACTCTTTTCCTCAGCCAGTTGAATGAGCTGCTGCAGACAGAATGCACCTCACCTTTAAGAGGTGCAGTCTGCCTTTCAGAAGTGCAGCTTTAATTGGTGCTAGCCTCACACGAACTTGGGCCCCCTGCTGAGCGTTCTGCCACTCAGCAGCGCATTTAACATTGGGCTGACCGCCACAATCATGGAAATGAGCAAGCAGCACAAAGTTTGCTTTCTGCCTGCAGTTCTCCAAACAGGCATGGGTTGCAAGCGTATCGCGATCCCCGCCCCCTTTTTCGGGGGCAAATGAATTTCTAGGCACATGTATTTATTTCATTAATTTATTCATGCATATAATGCACTTTCCAGCAAAGATCATTGGATAGCAATCAGGACCAGGAACCCTTACTGTGTGTTTTCCCTGTCCGGTGACATAGAGGCACCTTCCATGGCCCAGTTGAGGACATCTAACTTAGTATAGATTAAGATTTCAGATCTGGGACCTTCCAAATGTGTGCAGCTCAATACCATACTAAATGAGTCATTCAGGGGCCTGTTTTTCTTCTATTTATAGTGAATGGGATAACATCCAATCCATAATCTTGTAGACAAACTCATGTTTAACAATATCCAGTTATGTTTCCCAAGAACATGTATTGGTTGACTGAAATGGTGTATAACAGGAAGGCGCAGTGTGAAACATGAATTAATTAACTTCATTAATCGTGTGGTATTTCAGCATAAATAAAAAAATGTAAATGTTGAGCTACAGGTTTGGTTTTATTCCATTTGTACAGAATCTGATTATCATTCACCTTCGCATGTCTGTTTGCATGATTTTCAGCAAGTTGTCGAGGTGAGTATTTGATACTGATAATTTTTTTTTGCTGAGCATTGAATTGATGCACTTCTCTCTCAGGAGTTTGGTTATTTTTGAGAATTCTAACACTCTGCACATCTCCTCATCTATCAGTTCAAGCATTAAATGTCTCTTATGACCCTTTCTTAAAGTAACGCACAGTTGTAAGTAACTGGCCAGAACAATAGCTTAATGGCTTGAAGATATTTCATCAATGAAGTGCAGTAAATGTGTCATCTGATGAAATGCCTTGATTAAATGGGGGTGAAATTCAACTTCGGCTGGGCATAAAGCTGACGGCTGATTCACTATCACCTGTCTTGTGCCCCCACCCCCCGATGTTGAATTTCAACCCCATTGTATTGTGGTATTTACAGAATCCTCACTTGTTCTGAATCAAATAAGCAAAAGTAATCAAATTCCACTTAGACGTGCTGATGCCTGATATGGGGCTCATGACCTAAGGGAAACAACATGGGAATGAAGCACTGCTGTTACTCCATTTTCTGAGTCATATGATGAATTATACATGATGAGAGATAAAAGATTTGCAGAATTGAGACAAGTTTTCTGCTGCGCTTGATTGTAATATAGAAGTCCCATATCTGTTCTAATCATAGAGTACATGAATCATCTTGCACACCTTCCAATTCTTTAAGTTCTATAATCATTTAATTATAGCTCATTTACAAAAATACCCTACGTGTGTGATCAGTGGTCAATCACGCTGTTTCATTTTGTAGCTTCTGATCCATAACTAATTAAAACTATTGAAATTCTAACTGATTTTACCATCACTGTAGCAATTATTAAATTATAACCAGGTATTTGTTTTAAATTACAATATGTTCCAATTGTTTCATCCATTTATTTTATTGGGTAGCATTGAACTATTAAAAATTTAAATGTTATTCAGCTTTTACTTACTATTCTCGTCCTTGTCTTTCATTATTAATGACTATTGTAGACTCACCTTGGGGTTTAAATTGCCACTGTGAACTATTTTTAGCACATTGGTTAACACGTTCAAATTAAATTCCTGTCCTGTCATTAACCTGTTTATTTGAAAATGACACAGACAGGAACTCATTAACCACTGCACAGAGCAAATGAAACTCCGGTGATGGCAGCTATAAAACTATATTCTTGCTGCACATCAGTTAGCAAAACCCTTGCTCAATTCTGTTATGCCTTTGTATAAATAATGCATTGGTGCCATCGATCTGTGCGAGTGAAAAGAGCTTGACTGTTGAAAATGATGCCAATTAAATGCAATGAGGAAACAGTAAAAGGTCTGGGCCGTGAATTTCTGCAGGGGTTTTGACAATCTACTGTTGAAGTTGCAGCAGGAGATCAGGACAACCCCTGCCAATGTTTGTGGCCTAGATGTTTCATCTGAATTAAAAGAAAGACCTACTTAACTTAAAGGAATACTTCACAGAAGACTGAATTGGAAGGGCTAATTTTCAGATTGCAGGACAGATACCCTTGGCCACCTGGTGTGCATATCGGAGATATGGGCACGTTCGGCACATGTTTTTCTGATCATTTAAAAGAATGGTTGGAAAATCGAGTGGGCTCCATTACAGGTGCACAATCCTCCCTGCCTGAATTTCCTCTATGCACAGTGTCCAGGCAATGCTTTGCACCCAAGCACTCAAGAGGAATGTCTGTCCCAGCCAGTATCTGCAGGCTATTCACCACGTGGAGAGGGGGCATCACGGCCAAGTCCAATCCTCACCACAGGGTTGAATTTTCATGGGGGTGCTCCCAATTGTCCCGTGGGATGTTTGTGCAACAGCAAAAGGCATTTGTAACATCCACCATGAACAGTCTACAGTGGCTAGCAGAGAATGTGCCGCAATGTACCTCCAGCATCACTACAGTCACTGAGCAAATCTCCAGCGGAACTCCAAAGAGGGACCAAGCAGAGAACAAAGTAAGTTCACGAGCGTGATTGGCACCACTAAGACCTTGGATACCAACTTATAGTTTGGTTGTCGGATTTGACAGACTGGGAAAACATTTGCAAAGAGCAATGATGGCAGGCTTTACCCAGATCAGACACATCCTATGAATGGCTCTCGTGCTGATCGCTGGTCATCCAGCTGCATTTCCCAGCACCAAGGGTGCAGCAGAAGAAGGGTCTGATGAGCAAAATCCCCTCAGCGTGTCCATACGTTATCCCACTCCAGCGAGACTCCTCAAAGCATTGGTGGAATGCCATGGAACAGGCAGGTGCTGGTAGCCACTACATTGTCAAACATGCCTCCAACTGTTGTAGGGACGTCACGCATTTCTGCCTCTTTAATACTATTTCCTTTACTTGCCCATATAAACTAGGTATTCAGAGTTGCTAGGCATTGAAAGGTTAATTTCCTGATTGGTTGCTCCAGGCTATGAGCTCTGCTCGCAGGAAGTCCCAGTTGGGAAATCACGGGCCTGGATTCCCAGATTTTATGTTCATTAATTTAAAGGAATGGATAATCAGGCATTGCTGGCCTGCAATTTCCCAACCAGCACTCCCTGTGTTTCGGCCCGATTGCCTGCCTCTCTTCCGCGGCTACATTCACGCCTGGGTGTCCCTGGAGATGGAGCACGCGGTGTCCACCGGCACGCTTGCGGCCTTCCATGATCGGTGGGCAGCGGAGGGACTGGAGTGCATCGCTACCCCAAAGAATAGTATTTAAATTTAATTTGTTAAGTTTCCTTTAAATTTTTTGTTAAATTACAGTTTTTATTGGTTCCAATAGGCAACTGCCTGATATAAGGAGAAGATTCAGCACTCCCTGTGAGTGACACTCCTCATCTGATTGGGGAATCAATCCTTGAGCTTCGCATGGGAATCAGTTTAAAGAGACCATAGTAAGACTACAACATTTTCAGGTCAATGCCGAAGCTTTTCTTTTGTCCTTTGCTTTTTCTGTTGACACTGGGGTATTTGAACAACCTTTGTGATAACTGTTGCAGAGTGGGAATATGGTATTGAGATAGAGGATCAGCCATGATCATATTGAACGGCGGAGCAGGCTCGATGGGCCGAATGGCCTACTCCTGCTCCTATTTTTCTATGTTTCTATGTTTTCCTGCTGTCATGGTGCCACAATGGACCTTCCACTGCAAATTCCCCTGTATCTCTGCTTTTTCGAAGAAGGAGGACAAACAGAGGGATGCCAGGCAGGTCAGGGTGCATCAAAGGTGATCTGCACCCACACTAATATATGCATGTGGAGGTTACTCCTACCCTTAAATGAAGCCTCCCCACCTGGCTATACCTTCCACCACTTGCCCCGCTCAGACCGCCGTGGTGGTGGTGTGGCTCTCATCACCAAATCACACCTTGGTCTGTCCCTCTATTCCTCCGGCAGTTTCTCCTCCTTTTAGCATCTCACCTTATTCCACCCCTCTCACCTCATTTAAAATTCTGGTTCTCTACTGCCCACCCAAGTACCATAAAAATGTTATTACTGAGATATCTCCACTGTTCTCCTCCCTCAGCCTTTGCACCGAACGACTACTCATCCTCGGTGATTTCAACCTCCATCTCAATTCATTATGCTCTCTCTCCTCTGAGTTCACTAGCCTCCTATCCTCCCTTAATCTCTCCCTCCATGTAAACTCCCCAACCCATATTCACAGCCACCCCCTCAACCTTGCCATCTCTTGTGGCCTCGCGACTCCCATTGTGTCAATCACAGATGAGGCCATCTCTGACCACTTCCTCGTATCGCTCTCCACCCACATCCACTTCCACCCCCCCCAAACCTACTTCCTTCTGTGTCCGCCCCTGGAAAAAACTCTCTCCCAACTCTCTTACATACAACTGCACTTATGAAATCCCAACTGTCCAGCCTTTGGTCCTCCATTCATCATGACATTTCTGCAGATACCGATCTGCTCAACCACACCCTCACCACCACCTTTGATGCCCTAGTCCCTACTAAAACAATTACTCTCTCTCACCCTGACCGTTCCCCCTGGTACGGCTCTCATCTTCGCTCCCTTAAGTCCAAGGGACGCAGACTTGAACGGATATGGCGGACAACTGGTTTAGCCATTCACCGCCAGATCTGGCTGGACCACATAAAGCATTATCGGGTCCTGCTCTCATCTGCCAAAATTGCTCACTATTCCAGAATCATTCTGGAATGCAAAGATAAACCCCAGCTCCTATTCTCTACCGCTAACCATCTTCTTAAACCCCTCTCCCCGTCTCCTCCACCCTCACCTCCGATAACAAGTGTGAGAAGCTCATGGACTTCTTTGTCTCTATGATTGAGACCATCCGTTCAGCTGCCTCTGCCACTTCCCTTCCTTCCCTTAGCCAACCGGGCCAAACTTCCTCTAAGGTTCCTCCCTGCTCTAGCCCTGAATTCACATCTTTCTCCAGTTTCTCTCCGATCTGCCCTCATGACCTCTCCGCGCTCATCTTGTCCATGAGACCCACTTCCTGCTCCCTCGACCCTATTTCCACCAAACTGTTGACCACTCAACTTCCTTTTCTGGCTCCCATGTTAGCTGACATTGTTAACGGTTCTCTCTCCTCAGGTACTGTCCCCCTCTCCCTCAAATCTGCCATCATCACCCCTCTCCTCAAAGAAACAACCCTTGACCCCTCCGTCCTTGCAAACTACCACCCCATCTCTAACCTCCCTTTCCTCTCCAAAGTCCTTGAATGTGTTGTTGCCTCCCAAATCCGTGCCCATCTTTCCTGCAATTCCATTTTTGAATCCCTCCAATCAGGTTTCCGCCCTTGCCACAGTAACAAAACAGCTCTCATCAAAGTCACAAATGACATCCTTTGTGACTGTGACAAAAGTAAACTAACCCTCCTCGTCCTTCTTGACTTGTTTGCAGCCTTTAACACGGTTGACCACTCCATCCTTCTCCAACGCCTTTTCACCGCCGTTCAGCTGGGTGGGACTGCACTCGCCTGGTTCCATTCTTATCTATCTAATTGTAGTCAGAGAATCACCTGCAACGGTTTCTCTTCCTGCTTCCGCATCGTTACCTCTGGTGTCCCCCAATAATCTATCTTTGGCCCCCTCCTATTTCTCATCTACATGTTGCCCCTTGGCGACATCATCCGAAAACACAGCGTCAGTTTCCATATGTACACTGACGACACCCAGCTCTACCTCACTACCTCTTCTCTCGACCCCTCCACAGTCTCTAAATTGTCAGACTGCTTGTCCAACATACAGTTGTGGATGAGCAGGAATTTTCCCCAATTAAATATTGGGAAGACTGAAGCCATTGTTTTCGGTCCCCACCACAAACTCCATTCTCTAGCCACTGACTCCTGTATATATTATATAACACAGTGTGTGTTACAGGGATATAACATTCCTGTATTTATTATATAACATCTGTCTGAGGCTGAACCACACTGTTCGCAACCTTGGTGTCATATTTGACCCTGAAGTGAGATTCCGACCACATATCCACAGCATAACTAAGACCGCCTATTTCCACCTCCATAACATCACCCGTCTCCGCCCTTGCCTCAGCTCATCTGCTGCTGAAAACTCATCCATGCCTTTGTTACCTCTAGACTTGACTATTCCAATGCACACCTGGCTGGCCTCCCACATTCTACTCTACGTAAACTTGAGGTCATCCAAAACTCGGCTGCCCCTGTCCTAACTCGCACCAAGTCCCATTCGTCCATCACCCCTGTGCTCGCTGACCTACATTGGCTCCCGGTTAAGCAGCGCCTCGATTTCAAAATTTTCATCCTTGTTTTCAAACCCCTCCATGGCCTCGCTCCTCCTTATCTCTGTAATCTCCTTCAGCCCCACAACCCCCCGAGATATCTGCGCTCCTCTAATTCTGCCCTAATTGAGCATCCCTGATTATAATCACTCAACCATTGGTGGCTGTGCCTTCTGTTGCCTAGGCCCTAAGCTCTGGAATTCCCTGCCTCTACCTCTCTACCTCTCTTTCCTCCTTTAAGACGCTCATTAAAACCTACCTCTTAGACCAAGCTTTTGGTCACCTGCCCTAATTTCTCCTTAGGTGGCTCGGTATCAAATTTTTTGTCTTATAATACTCCTGTGCAGCACCTTGGGACGTTTTACTACGTTAAAGGCACTATATAAATATAAGTTGTTGTTGTTGTGTACATAATGCTACTTCTCTGAACAGCAGTGTTTGCAAAGGCTTTGATTCACCAGGGAAGCTATAATGGAGTTAAACCACGTGCAGCAAGCAGATCTGCAACTGTGTTCTACCACAGGCCAGTGGCAATAAAAGTCATCTCCACACTCAACCTTTATGTGTCTAGTCATTTCAATCTGTCACTAGAGACACTGCTAGTATCATTTAATTAATTGTGCATAGCCTGTTCCACTGCAGCTCTGCCAGCGGTAAGCGGCCAAGGATTTTGGGCCCCTATATGAGAGGCAGGGAATTGTAAGTGTTGTACATGGCTGGTATATTGCATTAATATAAGGTCACAATGGGTTGTACCTTGGCTGACCAAGTAAGGTGATTAATCTTTTTCCTGCACTGCTTCCATTTGTTTTATGTTGTGAAGGTGGCATTCACACTGGGGTCAATCTCCTCCTATTCCCCCACGGTTGCTGTCCTTCTGCAGTCCACTGGCACTGGTCACAAGCTTTGAAAAGCTATTGGTTGGTGTCATCACAGACCAAATAGTCCCAATCAGGTCTTGGAAGCCCTATAAAAGTGCCCTGTTCAAAGCATCTATTGCAGCTCTGTTAGCCGCCATTCAGTAAGCCACAAATCTTCTTAGAAGCTGTTCCTGGCATCTTGATGCTGCAGAAATCTCCCAGACTGTCATTGTCACCAGAGTGTTCTTCAGGTCATAGGAAACTTTCTGCTATGAGTTGGAGATGTAGGTAGTGGACTGCTCCCGCTGGTCATCTTGACCATATGCATGGATACTATCTCCATTGCTCCCTAATCATAGCTCTTTAGAAAAACTGGCTCCAGAAATCTGGGTCCCTAGGTTCCTCAACCGAGAGTGGTTGTTTCTAAAACCTCCGTGGAGGAATGTCACTCTCCATCTCTCCCACTCCCAGCTCCTACATTCTCACTAGTGTTCTGTGTTTCACCCATGGAAACCCTTCTGACTCGCTAACTTTTTTTTATTCATTCATGGGATGTGGGTTTTGCTGGCAAGACCAGCATTTATTGCCCATCCCGAGATGACCTTGAGAAGGTGGTGGTGAGCCACCTTCTTGAACCATGTGGATTAGAGTTTTTTGTAGCAGTTTTGATACAATTGAGTGGCTTGCTAAACCATTTCAGAGGGCAGCTAAGAGTCAACCACATTGCTGTGGGTCTGTAGTCACATATAGGCCAGACTGGGTAAGGGTAGCAGATTTCCTTCCCTGAAGGACATTAGTGAACCAGTTGTGTTTTTTTAAATGACAGTCCAATAGTTTCAATACTAATACCCATCACCGATACTACCTTTTTATTTTTCCAGATTTATTTAATCAACTGAATTTAAATTCTCCAACTACCATGGTGGGATTTGAACTCATGTCTCTCAGATTATTAGTCCCAGCCTCTGGTTTACTAGTCCAGTAACATAACCACTATTCTACCATTTCCCTGAACTACTTTTTCCTGACTGGGTGTCTCTGGGCTGGTGCGAGAGTAAGCGAAATGCCATGATGGAATAGATGGTGAAGTGGCAGAAGTAAGTTTCCGATCTGGAAATGGTGGGTAGTCATCGGATTATCTGACCTTTTCCTGCAAGGACCCCACCCCCCCCCTCCCAAGATATGAAACACAGAAGAGCTTGTTTAGCTGCGTGCACAGTGACATTCCTCCTTGAAGAAATGTCAGCTAAGCGTTAAGGCATTGCACATTTTTGAGAAAGCACCTAAAACTGACACTACCTGTGATGAGCATATTCCAGCTTTTACCAACCTTCTGTTCCACCCTGCCTCCAATCTTACCATCTCCTTTAGCCTCTTCTGTCTGTCTACCTGCCAATTATATCCAGTGCCTCCTGAGTGGAGTCAGGGCTTTCAGTCATAGTTGTTCTTCCTAGTCACATTTCTCTGGCACTGGTTATGGGCCAGCTTTCCTTTGGAAGGAAAAAAGACAATGTTAAAGGCATATGAATGGCATGGACACTTCTTTGCTATGAGCATTTGTATCCCATTATTATTCCATGGGAGTGGAGCTGCAGTTTCCCTTTAAATGCACAGTTTTTGATAGCTACCTCTTATTGTCAGCTGTGGCTCAGTTGGTAGCACTCTTGCCTCTGAGTCCCACTCCAGGAGACTTGAGCACAAAAATCTAGGCTGACACTCCAGTGCAGTACTGAGGGAGTGCTGCACTGTTGGAGGTGCCGTCTTTCGGATGAGACGTTAAACCGAGGCCCCGTCTGCTCTCTCAGATGGATGTAAAAGATCTCATGGTGCTATTTCGAAGAAGAGCAGGGGAGTTCTCCCCGGAGTCATGGCCAATATTTATCCCTCAATCAACATCACTAAAACAGGTTATCTGGTCATTATCACATCGCTGTTTGTGGGAGCTTGCTGTGCACAAATTGGTTGCCGCATTTCCTACATTACAACAGTGACTACACTTCAAAAAGTACTTAATTGGTTGTAAAGCGCTTTGGAACGTCTGGTGGCTGTGAAAGGCGCTATATAAATGCAAGTCTTTCTTTCTTTACATCTCTTTCCTCCTTAAGACGCTACCTCATCTCTCCTAATAACTCCTTATATAGCTTGGTGTCAAATTTTATTTGATAATGCTCCTGTAAAGCACCGTGGGACATTTTACTACATTATTGGTGCTATATAACTGCAAGTTGTTGTTGTAGCAGGAGTAAGCAATGTGAGTTGTCAGAGTGTTTTTGAGTAAAGATGGTGCTTGAGTGTTTGCAGAGGTTTCCCTTTGCATCAGTGAGTCTCCTTGACACATAGGCGCTGCCAGAGAAATAATGTGAGAGGTAAGGAGGTGAGTAAAGGGTATATGAGTGGTTAGGCATCTGGATTGGCAACAGTGCCTTGACTTATCTTGGCTACCATTCCGAGGTCACTGAACCTCTTCCGACACTGTGTGGCAGTACTTGGGGTGGCACACTGACAGCTTTTACCACCTCCCTCCATACAATGTGCATGACCTTCTTATGGGATATCCTGTCCTCTCTGACCCATAATCTCTCCGTTTTGGTCCTGATTTCAGCCAGTAACACCTCCACAGATGCATCTGCACAGCTGGGAGACCTTCCTGCTGCTGACCCCTATAGGCTGCTGCTTCTTCAGATGTTTTGCACTCTCTGCTGCAGAAAATGGATGTTCCCCCTTTAATTGCCTTTTATGGGTAACACCAGCACTGAATTTCCTCTCTCCCAGCGGCGGTAACCCAAGGAGCAGTATTACCAGTATTGTAAATAAGGACCTCAGAGGAAGGTTTGTGGGTTGCTGGTGGAATCATGCAGGTGGGCAGTATTTCAACTCTGCTGCGAACCTGGCAACAAGAGAATTCAACTTGTTCACTTTTGGGGGGTAGACACTTATCAGGTGCTGACAGACCCGCTGTGTGTTTCCAGCATTTTCTGTTTATAGTTCTGATTTCCAGTGAATATTTTTTTTATTATTTCTAGCTCCACTGGGTAAACATGGTACAGATTAATAAATCATAACTATAATTAAATCATCCCATTACAGATATCAATCAATATTTGATTATGAGTTCTGCTATAGTTGCAAATCATCTTGTCCTCACTGCTTTAGTTAATGCATTGCTTGCAATACATATATTTTGGCAAAGTAAAAGAATGTTATGTTGTGCAGCAGAGCATTTCTCTATAAAATCATGTTTTATGAAGCAATCAAAGATGCTTTTTAATGCAATGATGTTAGACGAGACAAACTGAAAGGTTGTAATGAATTCATTTACATGAGTTTTGGCAGAATTTTCAATTCTCCGGCAGAATCCAACTATAATGCTCGAGCTTCATCTTTAAGAATGTAGATAGCCACACACACAGGTTGGCCCCAATATTTACAGGGAGGTTGGAAGGGTGCGGGGGAGTGCGGTTGTGGGAGTAAACCCGGAAATCCCTGGGACGCGGAGTTCCTGCCAAATTTAATGGCAGGACATAAGAACATAAGAACATAAGAAATAGGAGCAGGAGTAGGCCAATTGGCCCCTCGAGCCTGCTCCGCCATTCAATAAGATCATGGCTGATCTGATCCTAACCGCCAATCTACTATCACAGAAACATCTCCTGAACCTAACAGAATTGGACACACGAAATAGGAGCAGGATCAGGCTACACGGCCCCTGGGCCCGCTACGCTACCCACAGGGCCATGACCGATCCGAACCTAGACTCATGTCCAAATTCCTGCCCGCTCCCCGTAACCCTTAATTCCCTTTACTTCTAGGAAACTGTCTATTTCTGTTTTAAATTTATGTAATGATGTAGCTTCTACAGCTTTTTGGGGCAGCATATTCCATGGACCTACCACCCTCTGAGTGAAGTAGTTCCTTCTCATCTCAGTTTTGAAAGAGCAGCCCCTTATTCTAAGACTATGCCCCCTAGTTCTAGTTTCACCCATCATCGGGAACATCCTCCCCGCATCCACCCGATCCAACCCCTTCACAATCTTATATGTTTCAATAAAATCGCCTCTCATTCTTCTGAACTCCAATGAGTAGAGTCCCAATCTACCCAACCTCTCCTCATATGTCCATCCCCTCATCCCCGGGATTAACCGAGTGAACCTTCTTTGTACTGACTCGAGAGCAAGTATGTCTTTTCTTAAGTATGGACACCAAAACTGTATGCAGTATTCCAGGTGCGGTCTCACCAATACCTTGTACAACTGAAGCAATACCTCCCTATTTTTATATTCTGTCCCCCTAGCAATGAAAGCCAACATTCCATTGGCCTTCTTAATCACTTGCTGCACCTGCATACTAACCTTTTGAGTTTCGTGCACCAGGACCCCCAGATCCCTTTGTACTTCAGTACTTTCCAGTTTCTTGCCATTAAGATAATAACTTGCTCTACTATTTTTCCTGCCAAAGTGCATAACCTCACACTTTCCAGTATTGTATTCCATCTGCCAAATCTCTGCCCACTTACTTAGCCTGTCTATGTCCCCTTGCAGATTTTTTATGTCCTCCTCACTCACTACTTTCCCTCCCATCTTAGTATCATCTGCAAACTTTGATATGTTACATTCGGTCCCCTCCTCCAAATCGTTAATATAGATTTTAAAGAGTTGGGAACCCAGCACTGACCTCTGCGGAACACCACTAGTTACTGATTGCCAGTCTGAGAATGAACCATTTATCCCAACTCTCTGCCTTTTGTTAGATAGCCAATCCTCTATCCATGCCAGAATATTACCCCCAATCCCGTGATTTTTTATCTTAAGCAATAATCTCTTGTGTGGCACCTTGTCAAATGCCTTTTGGAAGTCTAAATACACCACATCCACTGGTTCCCCTTTATCCGCCCTGTATGCTACTTCCTCAACGAACTCCAGCAAATTTGTCAAACATGACTTCCCCTTCATAAAACCATGCTGACTTTGTCCTATTAAATTATGATTATCCAAATGTCCCGTTACTGTCTCCTTAATAATGGACTCCAAAATTTTACCTACCACAGATGTTAGGCTAACCAGTCTATAGTTTCCAGCCTTCTGTCTACTGCCCTTTTTAAATAAGGGTGTTACATTAGCAGTTTTCCAGTTTGCCGGGACCTTTGCTGAGTCCAGGGAGTTTTGGAAAATTATTACCAATGCATCCACAATCCCTACCGCCACTTCCCTCAAGACCCTAGGATGTAAGCCATCAGGTCCAGGTGATTTATCCGCCTTGAGTCCCATTATTTTACCGAGTACCACTTCCTTAGTGATTTTGATCGTGTTTAGCTCCTCCCCCCCTATAGCCCCCTGTTTGTCCAGTGTTGGGATATTCTTAGTGTCCTCTACTGTAAAGACTGATACAGAATATTCATTCAGTGTATTTGCCATCTCCATATTTACCACCATTAATTTCCTGGTCTCATCCTCTAAGGGACCAACCTTTACTTTAGCCACCCTTTTTCTTTTTATATAACTATAAAAACTCTTCCTATCTGTTTTTATATTTTTTGCTAATTTACTTTCATAATCTATCTTCCCTTTCTTAATCAATCTTTTTGTTATTTTTTGCTGTCTTTTAAAGTTTTCCCAATCCTCTATCCTCCCACTAGATTTGGCTACCTTATAAGCCCTTGCTTTTAGTTGAATACTATCCTTAATTTCTTTACTTAGCCACGGATGACTGTCTTTTCTTTTACACCCTTTTCTTCTCAGTGGAATACATTTTTTTTGGAAGTTGTAAAATAACTCCTTAAATGTACACCACTGATCATGTATCGTCTTAACTTATAATCTATTTTCCCAATCCACTCTACTCAATTCCGCTCGCATACCTTCATAGTCTCCTTTATTCAAGCTTAGCACGCTTGTTTGAGATCCAACCTTCTCACCCTCTAATTGAATATGGAATTCAACCATGTTATGGTTACTCATTCCAAGGGGATCCTTTACTAGGACATTTTTAATTAATCCTGTCTCGTTACACAGGACCAGATCTAAGGTTGCTTGCCCCCTAGTCGGTTCAGTTACAGGACCTCATTATCAATTTCTTCTTCTGTTTCCCACCTGGCAGCCAGCCAGATTGACAGGCTGGAAAGATCAAAGTCAGGTGGGGGCAGGAGGCGGGTGCGATCAAAGAACAGTAATGGCGAGGGAGGGAGAGAAAGATCAGGCAGGCCGGAGATTGGGGTTGGAATGGGGTGGTCAGCCAATCATGGCAGCGAGGAGACGCCATAATGGGCAAAAGGGACTCTGAAGGCTTCCTTGATGAGGGAGCTCTCCTGCTCCTCCAGACCCACAAGGAATGCTATAAAAAGCACTTACCTGCTGCAGCCTGCTGCTTCCGTCTCCATTTCGCTGCCAGGTTCCCCGAGCTCTGGGAAACCCGGCTGGCAGCTGTTCAATTTAAATCAGGCTCCCAACTCCACTGTGGGAGCCTGATATAAATACTATATTGAAGTTTTCCGCCTCTCCAAGATGGGGCACACACACACACCACGGTACCCACCAACGTAAAAATGCCGAATGGCACATATGCGGCGGGTTGGGGACGCGTTCCCTGATTTTTAATTCTGAATCGTCCGCCCCGACCCTCTCCTGCCTGTCGTGGGAGGGTTAATGTCGACCCCGTTATCTCACAGTTTGCATATGAAAATCGAGGCTATTACTTTGGGGCCAATTTTACAAAATCTCATTCCAGATTGATAAAGCCCCGAACTATGGACGCAATTGGCCTTTCTGTGTCAATCTGGTTATTTGTATTGGCTGCTGCTACAGACCTGAATCCCTCTATCTTTCTGTAGGCCGACTCCCCATCCTCTTCTTCCCCTTAGTCATCTCTGGCCCTCCTCCTCCTTTTTGACTTTCTCATTCACAGTCCCTCTTTCCCCTCATCCCTCACTGTATCATGACAGTCTTCACCTATCACAACTCTATCATTGATCTTTCCAGTCATCATTTGAGGCTTGAGGCTCTCCTGGATGGGTCCTTGGCTTCCGTCTGTTCCAACCTTGGCATCTTCCACTGTGCCCAGTGAAGCACCTCTCCCAGTGCATCAATGCTAATTGCCTCAACCTCTTCTCCCAGCACATCTTTTGTACACTTTACTCTCCAGGGTAGACTTTCACAACCATCTTTTATCCATCTGACAGGAAACGGGAAACAGAGAGTAGTGGTGAACGGTTGTTTTTTGGACTGGTGGAAGGTATACAGTGGTGTTCCCCAGGGGTCGGTACTAGGACCACTGCTTTTCTTGATATATATTAATGATTTGGACTTAGGTGTACAGGGCACTATTTCAAAATTTGAGGATGACACAAAACTTGGAAGTATAGTGAACAGTGAGGAGGATAGGGATAGATTTCAAGAGGACATAGACAGGCTGGTGGAATGGGCGGACACGTGGCAGATGAAGTTTAATGCGGAAAAGTGCCAAGTGATACATTTTGGTAGGAAGAACGAGGAAAGGCAATATAAACTAAAGGGTACAATTCTAAAGTGGGTGCAGGAACAGAGAGACCTGGGGATATATGTGCACAAATTGTTAAAGGTGGCAGGGCAGGTTGAGAAAGCAGTTAAAAAAGCATACAGGATCCTAGGCTTTATAAATAGAGGCATAGAGTACAAAAGCAAGGAAGTTATGATGAGCCTTTATAAAACATTGTTTCTGCCACAACTGGAGTATTGTGTCCAATTCTGGGCACTGCACTTTAGGAAGGATGTGAAGGCCTTCGAGAGGGTGCAGAAAAGATTTATGAGAATGGTTCCAGGGATGAGGGACTTCAGTTACATGGATAGACTGGAGAAGCTGGGATTGTTCTCCTTGGAGCAGAGAAGGTTGAGAGGAGATTTGACAGAGGTGTTCAAAATCATGAGGGGTCTAGACAGAGTAGATAGAGAGAAACTGTTCCCATTGGTGGAAGGGTCGAGAACCAGCAGACACAGATTTAAGGTGATTGGCAGAGGATTCAAAGGCGACATGAGGAAAAACTTGTTTACGCAGCGAGTGGTTATGATCTGGAATTCACTGCCTGAAATGGTGGTGGAGGCAGATCCAATCATGGCTTTCAAAAGGGAATTGGATAATTGCCTGAAGGAAAAAGATTTGTATGGCTACGGGGAAAGGGCGGGGGAGTGGTTCTCGCTGAAGTGCTCTTGCAGAGAGCTGGCACGGGCTCGACGGGCTGAATGGCCTCCTACTGTGCTGTAACCATTCTATGATTCTATCTTTCCATCTCCCTGGTCTTAAACCCCTCTGTGGGTCTACTTCTACCCATCCAGTCCCTATCACTGTGCAAAATGTCAGTTCCCTTGTAAACAAGGGCTTTCCCCATCCACAACCTCATTCTCAATAAGTTCATCGACATCCTGGTCATGACCGAAACCTAGCTTTTCAACCTCATTGACACTGCCTCATCCAGCTATATGTGATATCTTTTTCATTTGTTTTCAGGATGTAGGCGATGCTGATAAGGTCATAATTATTGTCCATCTCTTGTTGCCCTGAGAAGATAGTTTGAAGCCTTCTCCTTGAACTGCTGCAGTCCTTGTGGTGATGCCACTCCCACAATGCTATTAGGTAATGAATTCCAGGATATAGATCCAGTAATGATGAAAAAAGTGACAATATATATCAAAATCAAGATGGTGTGACTTGGAGGGGAACTTGGGGATAATGGTTCCCATGATATGGCTACTCTTGCCTTCTTGCTGGTAAAGTTCACAGGGGTGGCCAATGCCATTGAAGCAACATCGAAGCATCCTGTAGATTGTACATACTGCGGCCATAGGGTGCCAGTGATGAGGGAAGTGTGGGGCGTGGGGGGGGGGGGGGGTGTGCAGTGGATATTGAATCATTGTAGGGACTCCAATCACGTGAACTGCTCTGTCCTAGATGGTGTCAAACTTCTTGTGTGTTGATGAGGCTGCACCCATCCAGGCAAATGATGAGTATTTTATCACATTCCCCACTCGTGATGGTGGAGAGGCTTTGAGGGGTCAGGAGATAAGCCTCTGAGCTTCTGCTCTGCTCTTATTGCAACAATGTTGATTTAGCTGGTCCAGTTAAGCTTTGTCCCATTATGAAATGTATAGCTGTGGTACTGCTTGGAAGCTGTCTGGAATTAGTGCCTGGTCTTCCTTGCTGAATTGCTGGTGGCACTGCTAATTCCTCATCGGCATTTTTCCCATCTCACTCTACTGTGGCTTTGCCATTCTGGTCATGAGTTTGCATGTTGAGGCCTCTTTGAGGGTGAACTAATAGAGCAAACAGTAAATGACAAATATTCTGGAAGACCCGGCGAGGGAGAAGGATTGTATGTAAGATTGGTCCCAATCAATCCATATTACAAAATGCTGCTTTAAGATACATTTGATAATGGCCCAAAAATTCGGCCCTTCCCGCGTGAGTACACAGTGTGTACTCATCCGTATTGCTTCCCGAAGTGCCGGTTTCCTGCATGCACTGCGCATGCGCGGGAAACCGGAACTTCCGGTATGGTGAAGGGGGCAGTTCCTAGGTGAACTGCGTGCGCGCTAGAGGCCGCGCGCACGCAGCACACTTAGATTTTTTTTCAGGTTTCTACGCGAGGGTAAGTATTGAAGATACTACGCTAATAAAAAGGAGGCGTACGACCCCTTTTGAACAAGGTAAGTGGTTAATTAAGTATAATTTTAAATTTTTTTCAACAGGTTTATCTTTTTTAGATACTTTAAAGAAAGGTAAGTTTATTTTTATAACTTTTAAAAAGTATTTTAATTTTTTCAAAAATTTAAATTTTTGTTTAAAGTGGTTAATTTATTTAACTATAGTTATTTTATAAATGTGATGGTTTTTTTTTAAATTTATTTTAAGTTTAGCTGTTCTTTTGGGGCCGATTTCAATTTACAGATTTGACAGGTCTCCTGTCAAATCTATGAATGAAAGATGGTCTGCTGCCATTGGCTCTCCATGGCCCACGTGATCCCAGGGGTCGCATCGCACTAACTACGCCCCTGGAACACACAAGCACTGCGCGCCGGCAGTTGGGAGAGGCCCAGGACCCGAAGTTCCCGTGGGCCCAAAACACAACGGCAGGCGCGGTAGGTAAGAGCGCGCGCGATCCTTACCCCCGCGGCAAGCCGGACACGCGAATTTCTGGGCCAATGTATATCGAGTTTCATTGCATCTGTGCTCTGCTTCTGTCCATGGTTAGCACACGGGTATCATAGACCACGGTAAACCTGCAAAGGGCAACATTGGTTTCCCTAGTGCAATTCTTTCATGCATCATTCCCCTTAGAATAAAGCTGGCACAGATGATTGTGTAAAATAAAGACATTATTAAAACTTTGGTAGCAGGTATTGACCTGTATGATTCCGTGCTTATGTGGCATACCATATCCACACCGAGATTAAAATATCCTTTTTAACATTAGACCAAATGGCATCAATCTGGATAAAATTTCTCCCAAAAATTGTTTTTGATTCTTGCCTAGCCAGCACCTCTCACTGGGTATACCACCTGCCACAGAAATGCCAAGTCCTGACTATGGATCAGGAGTAAAACGCCCGGTGAAAGGAGTCCCCATCTCCAGCCCCACCCCTGCCCGTCATTTGTCTTGTAAGGGGTGCATGGAAGTTCCACCCCTTACAAGGCAACAAGGAAAGTCCCGTAACTGATGGAGACCTGCTGTAAACAGGGTCTCTGCCATTTCCCTGGGGGTTCCACAGGTCTCCTGCTGGAGTTATGGTGGGAGATTGGCAGAAACCCTGTGAAATTTCAGCCCCTTGCAATCTGTCTGGTTACCTCAGGAATGTGTTCATGGTTGTTTCCTGGCATTATGTTTTCCTGGTAGAAACACCATCATACTTGTCTGAAAGCCATCGAGCTTAATTTCTATCACGTTAACGGGTCAAAGCCCTCATTTCTCCAGTCAACTTCATTGAAATGGACAGTACAAATGAGTTTAAGAGTCAATTAGATATAATTCTGCAGTGAGTCAGGATTGAGGAATATGATAAGGAGGTAGATGAGGTTAATCTATTAAAAAGCATGGGCTTGTTGGGCCTAAATGCCTTTGACTGCTCCTAAGAAAAATATATATTGGCCCAAAAATTCGGCCGAATACGGGAGAGTACCCGCTGCGTACTCACCCGTATTCGTTCCCGAAGTGCCGGTTTCCTGCATGCACTGCGCATGCGCGGGAAACTGGCACTTCTGGTGGCTTCAAGTAAAGGTATGTTCGTTGAATCGCGTGCACCGGAGAGTCTGCGTGTGCGCAATGAACTTGGCTTTTTTTATCAATGGTTGGAGTGTGTGTAAGCTCGCAGCAATTACACTTGTAAAAAGCAAGAGTAAACCATCTTGGAAAGCTTCGGAGCCAGCAGGAGGAAGAAACCTTTCAGCAGTGGGGCTACTAAAGTGAGCATTTTTAAATCTGAAAGGCAGCAAAGTTTATTTAATTAAGTCTGAGGTAAGTTTACAATTTTAAAAAAAGTTTTAAAACGGGTTTTGACCATTTGGAGTAGTCTAGCAACTGTGGGTGTGTACAAGGCCTATTGAATTAGGTTTCTGTCTTAAATGTGAAAATGACTGTTTAAAAATGAACTATTTACATTTCAAAAAGTTTAAAAAAAGAAAATGATCATCAATTATATTCCTTTAAGTAAGTAAGTATGTATGTATGTATGTATGTATGTATGTATGTATGTATGTATGACTTTCTGAAAATGTTACAGTTCTAGAAAATCATCTCGGGCCGTGAGGCGGGTAGACGTGTTCCCAATCCGATACCGCACGTTTCCCACCATAGCCCGACCTGATTTTATAGCCACTCACTTTATTAAAGTTACTTTAACAACTCTTTCCATTTTTTCCTTACAACTTTCTGTTTAAAGAGGAAGCCTGTGAGGGAGAAAGATGCCCTTTGAGAATCAAGTCCTGTTCCTCTGTGGGATTTTGTATCAGAGAATTTTAGACGCCAGGCGACAAGACAGACGGAGGAACCAAAACCGTCTCCTCCTGAGAAGGAGAAACTACTACCCACCCCATAGAGTGTACAGGGAGAGGCTGTCATTTGAGATGCTGTCGGAGGAGTTGTGTGTGAGGAGGCTGCGCTTCAGTAAAGAGTCAATCGGCCGACTCTGTGACATGTTAAAGGAGGACCTTCAAACACGCTCGAAGACCCGCACTGCATTGTCAGTGAGCATGAAGGTAACCACAGCACTGAACTTCTTTGCAAGTGGGTCATTTCAGGCAAGCACCGGTGACATTACCAACATATCCAAGAATGCTGCGAGGGCCTGCATTCACCAGGTCACAGAAGCCATTTTCCGTAGGGCTTCAGAGTTCATTAACTATGACTTGTCCGCTCGCCATCAAAAGGAGATGGCCCTTGCATTTCATAACATTGCTGGATTCCCCAAAGTGATTGGGGCCGTCGATGGAACCCATGTTGCATTGAAGGCACCAGTGGATGCACCTGTGACATTCATCAACAGGAAGGGGTTTCATTCATTGAATGTCCTGATTGTCTGTGATGTGCACCTCAGGATCCTAAATGTGAATGCAAGTAACCGGGGAAGTAATCATGACTCCTTCGTCCTCCGTAACTCGAACTTATATGGCGCCCTCAACGCATTGCCTCCAGGATCCGCATGGATATTGGGCGACAAGGGCTACCCGCTAAGACCATGGCTGATGACTCCCTACCGCAAGACCAATAATGAGGCTCAGGAGAGATACAACCAGGCACACGTGTCCACACGGCAAGTGGTGGAGAGGACAATCGGAGTTCTGAAATCACACTTCCGGTGCCTGGACAGGTCAGGGGGGACGTTGCAGTATTCTCCTCTGAAAGTGGCAAAGATTGTGGTGGCCTGTTGTGCTTTGCATAACTTTGCCCTGCGGGAAGGACTGACCCTTAACGCTGCAGAGGAACTACCTGCTGAAATGGAGGACGTGGACGATGCCAATGTGCCTGTGGGAAGGCGTGATGTGGACGAGCCAAGTGCTGATCAATGTAAGGCTGTTCGGGAGCAGCTGGTAGCCAACACCTTCACGAGGTAGTGTCGCCTTGTACCTCCCCCTCCCCCTCCCCCTCCCCCAGCAAGGCAAAGAAAGGAACAGACACAATTTAAAGTGAAACAGTGCTCTTTTATTGCAGCATTAAAGACTTCTGAGGTTCAGTGTTGATGTACATAGTTTATAACTTTTCAATGTTAACTAGCTATTTTCAGCTTTTCAAACATTCGTAAACATAAATAGGTTAGAATAAAATTTGTAAACAGTTTACAGTGACTTTTTTGGTTTGTTACTGCAATAAAGACATTCAAGATGGAAAATAACTATTTCCTAAATGTAAAACAGTTTTAATGTTAAATTATTTTTGCAAATAAACAATTTGAATTTTTTCAAAGTGACTAGAGGCTGTACTTTTTCAATGAAAAGGTTACATACACTTTCAGTGACAAATATATATTTCAATAAAAAAAACAATGAAAACATTTAACTTTTAAATAAAATGAAAAATTAAACAATTGAACGATTTACCCCCTCGCATCTATGCCTGAGGGTCAATGGATGTGCATTGTGGAAAAGGTGACACCCTACCGTCTACTGCGCTTTCCCGCTCCCCGTGACCGGAGCCCTGTGCTGCGACTTGAAAGGGCCCTGTTTGCCATCTCTTGCCCTTCAGCAATTGCCTCCTGACAGGGTTGCTGCTGCTGCTGCTGCTGCTGCAAGGCAATGTTTGCTTGCATCACAACTGGCGGAGCAGCTGGCTCTTGGACCTGCACTGTTTCTGCGCTGGGAGCAGGTAAGGGCGGTTCTGCAGGAGTCACAGTAATGGCAGCAGAAGGTGGTTGAAGCATATGCAAGAGTCCAACGAGAGACTCATTTATTTTATGAAGCTCCATTCCCAAATCTGGTTTCTGCAAGAGTCCAATGAGAGACTCATTTATTTGATGAAGCTCCATTCCCACATTTGGTTTCTGAAAGAGTCCAATGAGAGACTCATTCATTTGATTAAGTGACATGCACATAGAATCCATTCCCTGCCTGATTGAGGCAAGACAGTCAACTTGTTTCTCTGTAAGAGAACACATCGATTGCCTCAACCCTTCAAGATGGTGGATCTGACCTTGTAACTCCTGTTCTGTTGCATGTATATCTGCTTCTCCCACATGCACTGCAGTATCAAGCTGGTGTCTGTCTGGCACAGAGCCAGAGGGGCCAGGAGATGGAGATTCCAGACCCTCCACTTCCAATACATCAACAATTTGCTCCTGCTCCTCCACCACCACCACCTCACTCGCAGCTCCCATTGCCTCAACAAGCCCTTCCCCAAAGCCCTCTGTGGCTGCAGACTCAACGCACTGCTCATCCCGCGTGTGAGAAGTCTGCTGTAAACCTATGGAAAGGAAACAGTAAAGATTAGCAACGGTAAAGCATGATGTGCCACATCACAGAAGCTGATATTCAACACACATCCAACATTTTTAAACATTAGCTGGCCAGAGCAAATCACGGTTATGCATACCTGTGTCGGTTGGTTCAGCTTCAAAGGGGCAGCCGCTAAGAAATCCAAATAGATGCTCGAGCCTTTCCTCATGTTCAGTTAAAGCCCTTAACGTGACAACACCACCGCCTGTCAGTGCACGTTCTCTGGCGTTGTGAGCAGTTTTAGTCTAAAATGAAAACAGAAAATATGAAATGTCATGAAATGTAAGGTTTTTACACCCAAAGTGCATTGGGACACACACAGTTAACTCACTAAACAACTCAAAGCAGTGGAATCAAGATAAGAGCACAATGGATGACCCTGAGCTGGCCCCAAAAGCCATAAAAATTTATGGCAGCATCTTGTGACTGCAGTTAACTCACTTGAGTAAACAAACACATACATATATATTTTTAAAAGTAGTTCAGTTAAATTTAAAGACATTTTACAGTTGACTTTTGTAATAACTATACAAACCTTGAGAGTTCGCAATAAATCACTGAATTTCTTGCGGCATTGTTCTGCTGTCCGTGGAATGGTGGAGTTCACGCTTACAACCTGCGCAACCTTTTTCCAAGCTAACATTTGGCCTTTTCGTGGGGCTTTGGACTTCTCAGTTCCAATTATCCACACGCGCTTCGCCTCAACCTCATCGAGGAGTGTGCTGAGATCATCGTCACTGAAACTTTGAGTTCTTTTGATAATTTGAATTGTGCTCATTGCAGCCATTTCACTTTCCTGATTAAATAAAGTAAAATGAATGAAAAAAATGATTTCAGGACTTTTAAAACTATTTAAATTACTTCAAATCTCTTTACAACTGTTTAAAATTATTCCAATTCATGTAAAAGTCTTCAAAAGTTTGCAAAACATGCATTTAAATACAACTTACTTTAATAGCAAGGTCCAGCGTCGCTAGAAATCCCTGTGCTGCTGTTTACAAAGTTGCCAGGAGTTTTAAAAAATTGGGGGCGTGGCCTATGCTAATGCGACCTTCCAGGGCGTGTCTTCACTGCCCACCGCACGGGAGGAAACGCGCACGCTGCGCTCCAGGGCGGTGTGATGTCAGACGCTGCCCTGGAGTGCTGCTCAGAAAAAACAAAGTTCATGTGGGGGAAATGAAGAACGGCAGACGCGGTATGTAATATCGCGCGGGATCCTTACCCCCGCGGCAAGCCTCCGAGTCTAATTTCTGGGCCATTACTTTTTCCCCCTTTTATTACACAAACTAGGGTCGTATTCCCTGGAATTTAGAAGGTTAAGGGGTAATTTGATCAAAGTTTTCAAGATATTAAGGGGAACAGATAAGGTCGATAAAGAGAAACTATTTCCGCTGGTTCGTGAGTCTAGGACGAGGGGGCATAGTCTAAAAATTAGAGCCAGACCTTTCAGGAGTGAAATTAGGAAACACTTCTACACACAAAGGGTGGAACTCTCTTCTGCAAACGACAATTAATGGTAGATCAATTGCTAATTCTAAATCTGAGATTAATAGATTTTTGTTAACTAAAGGTGTTAAGGGTTATGGGGCAAAAGCAGGTATATAGAGTTAGGTCGCAGATCAGCCATGATCTCATTGAATGACTGAACAGGCTTGAGGGGCTGAATGGCCTACTCCTGTTCCTATGTTCCTATATCCTATATTTTTTTTACTGCTGATTTCCTCCTCCCCTGCTGCATTCCTGTATCATGAGATACGGTTCCACAGGTCTCTCTCAGGTATCTCATCAAAGTGGCCATTCTTCCTGTGATCTGACCTGGACCATCATAATTTGTATGCATCAGCTACTTACTGCCTTAACCACCTGGGCCATCAAGGGAGCCTCTTCTTACATGCTTAACTGACAGGATCAAAAAGGGTTCCACAAAGGTGGTCCTGGTTTATAGAGACCAATGAAAAGTCCATAGCTTAAGTGCATTTTGGCTAAAAGGGGGCCAAATAGAGGCCAATAAAAAGTAGGGTTAAAGTAATCAGGCTCCTATTCCCCTTCATATTTCACAATTTAAAGGTTCTTTTGGAATGTGCAATCTCTGTTCCAATATACAAACGCAATGATGTTTCTTGTTTTAAATTTTCTTCTATAAACTATTTTTCCCTACAATTTCTCACATTAGTGGATGGGATACCACTTAGTAAGTAGAAATAAACAGTTGTATTAATGACTTTGAGCAGTCAGCATAGAGTCATAGAGTTATACAGCACAGAAAGAGGCCCTTCGGCCCATCGTGTCCGCGCCGGCCATCAAGCCCTGTCTATTCTAATCCCATTTTCCAGCACTTGGTCCGTAGCCTTGTATGCTATGGCGTTTCAAGTGCTCATCTAAATGCTTCTTGAATGTTGTGAGGGTTCCTGCCTCTACCACCCTTTCAGGCAGTGAGTTCCAGATTCCAATCACCCTCTGGGTGAAAAAGTTTTTCCTCAAATCCCCTCTAAACCTCCTGCCACTTAACTTGAAACTATGCTCCCTGATTATTGACCCCTCTACTAAGGGGAAAAGTTCCTTTCTATCTATCCTATCTATGCCCCTCATAATTTTGTACACCTCAATCAGGTCCCCCCTCAGCCTTCTCTGCTCTAATGAAAACAACCCCAGCCTGTCCAGTCTCTCTTCATAGCTGAAGCGCTCCAGCCCAGGTAACATCCTGGTGAATCTCCTCTGCACCCTCTCCAATGCAATCACATCCTTCCTATAGTGTGGCGACCAGAACTGCACACAGTATTCCAGCTGTGGCCTAACTAGTGTTTTGTACAGCTCCATCATAACCTCCCTGCTCTTATATTCTATGCCTCGGCTAATGAAGGCAAGTATCCCATATGCCTTCTTAACCACCTTATCTACCTGTCCTGCTGCCTTCAGGGATCTATGTACATGCACACCAAGGTCCCTCTGATCCTCTGTCCTTCCTAGGGTCCTACCATTCATTGTGTATTCCCTTGCCTTGTTAGTCCTCCCAAAATGCATCACCTCACACTTTTCAGGGTTAAATTCCATTTGCCACTGTCCTGCCCATCTAACCAACCCAACTATATCGTCCTGTAGCCTGAGGCTTCCCTCCTCGCTATTTACTACTCCACCAATTTTCGTGTCATCTGCAAACTTACTGATCATACCTCCTACATTCATATCTAAATCATTAATGAACACTACAAACAGCAAAGGACCCAGCACCGATCCCTGCGGTACGGTACAGGCTTCCAGTCACAAAAACAGCCTTCGACCAGCACCCTCTGCCTCCTGCCACTAAGCCAATTTTGGATCCAATGTGCCAAATTGCCCTGGGTCCCATGGGCTCTTACCTTCTTGACCAGTCTCCCATGCGGGACTTTGTCAAAAGCCTTACTGAAGTCCATGTAGACTACATCAACTGCACTACCCTCATCCACACACCTAGTCACCCCCTCGAAAAATTCAATCAAATTGGTCAGACATGATCTCCCCCGGACAAAGCCATGCTGACTATCCTTGATTAATCCTTGCCTCTCCAAGTGGAGACTAATTCTGTCCCTCAGAATTTTTTCCAATAATTTCCCTACCACTGATGTTAGGCTCACTGGCCTGTAATTCCCTGGTTTATCCCTACTACCCTTCTTGAATAATGGTACTACGTTAGCTACCCTCCAGTCCTCTGGCACCTCACGATACATGACGTGATCCGGACTCGAGTCATCGTTAGCTTGTTCACAGATGTGATTCCCAGTAAAAAAGTAAAAATTTTCCCAGTAAAAAAGTAAAAATTTTAAAGCTTTTCGTTTTACATACAGACGGCAGCTTTTGACACGTTAGAACCCCTGCGACTGCACCTCATTGTCTCAGTTATATCTTGCTATGTCTTTGATGTGGTACCTTGCTGGCTGACTTAATTAACTTTATCACACCTCGGCAGATAGTCAGGATGATTTAATTTAGTGGTCTGCAATTGTAAGGTACACATGCTTTGTTTTCTATCTATATATGCTTTGGCGATTCTGTATCTAATTTACTTCACCTGAGGAAGGAGCAATCGATATCTCCGAAAGCTTGTGATTTCAAATAAAACTGTTGGACTATAACCTGGTGTTGTGCGACCTCTCAATTTTGACCTCCCCTGTGGCCAGAGAGATTCTGAAAATTTGTGTCAGAGCCCCTGCAATCTCCTCCCTTGCCTCACACAGCAGCTGGGATACATCTCATCTGCGCCTGGGGATTTATCCACTTTTAAGCCCGCTAAAACCGTTAGTACCTCCTCCCTCTCAATACTAATTTGTTCAAGTATATCACAATCCCCCTGCCTGATTTCTATGCCTACATCGTCCTTCTCCATAGTGAACACAGATGCAAAATATTCATTTAAAACCTCTCCTACATCTTCCGGCTCTACACACAGAATGCCTCTTTGGTCCCTAATGGGCCCTACTCTTTCCCTGGTTATCCTCTTGCCCTTAATATACTTGTAAAACACCTTGGGATTTTCCTTTATTTTGCCCGCCAGTATTTTTTCATGCACCCTCCTCACTCTCCTAATTTCTGTTTTAAGTATCCCCCGCACTTTCTATACTCCTCTAGGGCTTCCACTGTTTTTAGTCTTTGTATCTGCCAAAAGCCTCCTTTTTTTTCCTAATCCATTCTTGTATATCCCTTGACATCCAGGGTTCCCTGGGCTTGTTGGTTCCACCCTTGACCTTTACGGGAACATGTTGTCGTTGTACTCTCTATTTCCTTTCTGAAAGACTCCCACTGCTCTGATGTGGATTTTCCTACAAGTAGCCGATCCCAGTCCACTTTGACCAGATCCTGCCTTATCATATTAAAATCGGCCTTCCCCCAATTTAGAACCTTTATTTCCGATCCATCTTTGTCCTTTTCCATATCTACCTTAAATCTCACCGAATTATGGTCACTGTCACCAAAATGCTCTCCTGCTGATACTTCTACCACTTGCCCGGCTACATTCCCTAGAATTAGGTCCAGTACCAACCCCTCTCTTGTAGGACTTTCTACATGCTGGCTCAAAAAACTCTCCTGGATGCACTTTAAGAATTCCGCACCCTCTAAGCCTTTCACACTCTGACTATCCCAGTTAATATTGGGGAAGTTGAAATCCCCTACTATTATTACCCTATTATTTCTACACTTCTCTGAGATTTGCCTACATATCTGTTCCTCTATCTCCCCCTGACTGTTTGGGGGCCTATAGTACACTCCCAGTAAAGTGCTTGCCCCCTTTTTGTTTTTAAGTTCTACCCATATGGCCTCATTAGAGGAACCTGCTAAGATATCATCCCTCCTTACAGCAGTAATTGACTCCTTGATTAATATTGCGACACCCACTCCTCTTTTACACCCCCCTCTGTCTCGCCTGAAGATTCTATACCCTGGAATATTGAGCTGCCAGTCCTGCCCCTCCCTCAACCATGTCTCTGTGATAGCAACAATATCATACTCCCATGTGTTCATCAACACCTTCAATTCATCTGCCTTACTCGCAAGATTCCTTGCATTAAAATAAATGCCATCCAGCCTTGCCATACTCCCTTGTGCCATTACATATTTGCTCTGCCTTCCAGGCTGACTTGTTTTTTCCTCTCTTTTTGGCTGTGCATCACCCCCTACTATAGCTCCACTCCATATCCCATCCCCCTGCCAAGTTAGTTTAAACCCCCCCCAACAGTACTAGCAAACCTCCCCGCAAGGATGTTGGTCCCGTTCCGGTTCAGCATGGTGGCGGCCATATATTTTTGGCTGCAGGTTTTGCCCTCCTGTTGATAAAACCTCTCTGCCTTGCAAAGGGATGATTTTACCAGCAGGAAGACAAAAATCTGATGGTACAGAGCCACTTTTGAAAATAGCGCTTTATTATAAATCAAGTATAAATGCCATTAAAGGCACTTAGGGGGAAAAATTTGGTTGCTTTGCGCCTCCCGTTAGCGCCCGAGGGGGTGCTACCGGGGCGCAAAGCAAGTAGTGCCCTGGCGCGGTGCTGCTGACGCCTCCCGCGAAATTCAGTGGGAGGTTAGTGGCGGCATTGCTGGTAGTGCCCCGCGGTGCTGCACCTCCGGCGATAACATCATCGCCATGTGCAGCGACCAGCTTGCGCCCCGGCCGCACACTTGGCTCACGCTCCTGACGTACCGCTGGATGCTATGTCCGACAGGGTCAGGGGGGCGTTCTTGTGGCCGGGGTGGCGATAATTAAAGGGCAGGTGCTGGGCGGCCATTTTTTTTGGTGCCTTCTGCCAGCACCTGCCCCCTCTGGCCTCCTCCTGCGGGGTGCCAGCTGCGATCCGTCAGCCCGGCACTCCCCCTGAGTGCCGGGCTCTTTTGCCGGCACCCTGCTCCCTGGTGGACCAACAGGACCCCAGTGCACACTGCGCTAGGCCGCTCCCCTTTAATCAGGGGAGGGAGGTCTGTAGTACCGCGGCGTTACGTGCCGACGCGCGTGGCGCTGCTGCATGTAGTGCCACGATATTCAATGGGAGCGGCCCTAGAGGGAGGGGGAGTGCCTCCAGTAGCACCCCGCCTCCTGCTGGGGCACTACCATTGAATTTCGGGCACGGGGGTGCTAACTTTTTTGGGGCACTAAAAGTAGCGCCCCGGCGAAATTAGCGCCCCAAAGGGGGCACGAGCCAATTTTCCCCCGTTAGTTCCCAAAGTTTTAATATTATGAAAACTATTACAATCTGTCACCTCCGTTCCACTGTATCTGACTTTGAAAAGTCAGATACTCCCTTATACCACAACTGCATAACTTTAAGAAATGTGCTGAGGAGTTCTCCCAATGGCTCAGTTTGTAAATCCATAGTGTAACTGAGCCATTAAAGACCAGAGGCCCTAGGTCTGATTCCAGGTCTGCACTGAGTTAGCTGATCTTAGCTCAGTGCGGTACAATTGGCAGCAGTGCTTCTGGGCCCACTTCTGACAGCTATCTAGTGAAATTTTGCATGTATGGATGTCAGGTGAGAAGAACATCAAGCTCAGCTGTAATTCAGCCAAGGCCAGCACTCACTGTCTAGGCTCATACATGAAGCACGGCCACTTGGGTGAAGTCCTCAAGGACACCTACTGCCCGTAGAATCATAAGCCTTGATTTTACTTTGGGGTGGAAGTCATGTGGGCATGGTCCAAGGTGGATGGCAAACCATCCAGACCTCGGCAGCGTGAGTTCTAGGTCACATCTGCATAGACGCTGTCAGTCTCCCACCCGAACTCAGCGGGAAGTGACAGCTGGCCGGCTGGAGCGGGATGTCTGGCAGCAGGAGACTGTCATTGGGGGCCGGATAGATGCTAGGTTAGAGCCCCTCAGAATCAGAAGGCTATCCAGGAAAAATTCAGTGAGGGTAGTGTCATTTTATAATATTTTTTATGTTCTAACGGAGATCTCATTCTATCTGCTACTCTGTACCCTCACTTGCTATCTGTAAAATAAAGTAGATTAACAAATTGTATCTGGGCTTTTCTCACTAAATGTTTCAATTTGCTCTGAGAAAGATTGGAGAAGTGCATGATGACACATGTGAAAGACACAATATCCAGTTCAGATCACAAGGGGGTCCCATTGCTACACCCCTGGGTTACGCTATATTATAATTAGATATTGGACAATACTGCTATAGTCCTGAACGTAAGATGCTCAGACTTACAGGCGTGACCAGCACCATTGTACTGAGAGAATATCTATGATAGACTGAAAACTTGTAACACATGCCCAGTAGCAAGCAGCACCATCAGGAACCATGGAGGGGAATAAAGGGGAGAGAATTAGCAAAGTAAAAAATCCCTCCCCAGTCTAATCTGACATTGTCAGTACCACTCTGGCTCAGTGCTGTGTAAAATAATACTTTCTAGGTGTTGCTGGAACGTTATAAATTTGTTCCAAAATTAACATTCATTTTGTTTGCATGCGCTGTATTTTCTCACAAAGATTTCCCCTAGCGAACTTGTTAATCTTCATGGACTCTGTACTGCTGCAGTTAATATTACATTGGGATCCTAATTAGACCCCAATCACCATACTATTCATGAGGCTCTCATCTCCCTGCAGTGAGAGCCTCCTCCCTGCAATGACTCACCCACATTGAAATGCTGCCGGACTGGAACACAGTGTGTTGGAGTCAGAGAGTACACTTGGTTCATTTTAACCCTTTGCGCGACCTTTTCCTGACTGACAGGGGTGGGGGGGGACATCAAAATTGGGGCTTTAGTCTGCACTTGCTCCACAGACTAGCTACCAGAAAATAGCCCACCATATTCATAGAATCATAGAATGAATCATAGAATAGTTACAGCACGGAAAAAGGCCATTTGGCCCGTCGAGCTCATGCCGACTCACAGTAAGTCCCACTCCCCCGCCCTTTCCCTGTAGTCCTGCAAATTTTTTTCCTTCAGGTACTTATACAACTCCCTTTTGAAAGCCATGATTGAATCTGCCTCCACTACCATTTCAGACAATGCATTCCAGATCATAACCACTCGCTGCGTAAAAAAGATATTCCTCATGTTGCCTTTGGATCTTCTGCCAATCACCTTAAATCAGTGTCCTCTGGTTCTCGACCCTTCTGCCTATGGGAACAGTTTCTCTCTATCTACTCTGTCCAGACCCCTCATGATTTTGAACACCTCCATCAAATCTCCTCTCAATCTTCTCTGCTCCAAGGAGAACAACCCCAGCTTCTCCAGTATATCCACATAACTGAAGTCCCTCATTCCTGGAATCATTCTCGTAAATCTTTTTTGCACCTTCTCTAAGGCCTTCACATCCTTCTTAAAGTGTGGTGCCCAGAATTGGACACAGTACTCCAGTTGGGGCCGAACCAGTGTTTTATACAGGTTCATCATAATTTCCACACTTTTGTACTCTACACCTCTATTTAGAAAGCCCAGGATCCCATTAGCTTTTTTAACTGCTTTCTCAACCTGCCCTGTCACCTTCAACAATTTGTGCACCCATACCCCCAGGTCTCTCTGTTACTGCACCTCCTTTAGGGTTATACCATTTAGTTTATACGCCCTCTCCTCATTCTTTCTACCAAAATGTATCACGTCACACTTTTCTGCGTTAAATTTAATCTGCCATGTCTCCGCCCATTTCACCAGCCTGTCTATGTCTTCCTGAAGTCTACCGCTCTCCTCCTCACTGTTGACTATACTTCCAACTTTTGTGTCATCTGCAAATTTTGAAATTGTGCCCTCTACACCCACGTCCAAGTCATTAATATATATCAAGAAAAGCAATGGTCCTAGAACCGACCCCTAGGGATCACCACTGTATACCTTCCTCCAGTCCGAAAAACAACCATTCATTACACTCTGTTTCCTGTCACTTAGCCAATTTCGTATCACATTGGGTGACAAAGTTCTGCGGTAGTGAAAATAGTGACTGACATTCTGATTTTCCCTTCTTGTCTTGGTTGACAGCCATAGCAGAAAAATAAATAAAAGCTGGTCTTCAATCCATCCTAATGCAATGTTGTTACTTTTTAAGCATGGTGTCCACATACCCTAACTAGGGTTGCCAACTCTGGGTGGACATATTCCTGGAGGTGTCATCACATGGCCTCCTGCCTCCAACTGCCCAGCCCCCACACTCCTGCTATTGGTCACCCAACACGGCCATACTTGCAGTGCACTGTCTCCCCACGTCAATTGGATAGCAGATAAACTTTATTACCCAATTGGATGATTCTTGACTATCAGTCAAACAGCCATTTTTCCCACGTCAGATTTTTTTATAACTAATAAACAAAAGTGTTCAAAGAAAATGTTAAAAAAGCACCATTTTTTAACGCCCAAAATAATTTTTCTCCCATGTTGCTTGCAGCAGTGTTCTGGAGATTAATATTTAATTCCTGGATACTCCAGGGCAATCCTGGTGGGTTGGTAACCCTAATAGAGGAAGAGACTTGTAAGCTCCTCAAAGGGAATAATTTCACCTAACATGCTGAGTATTCGTATTTTCTTCAAAGCAAAATTTTCATCGACTAAGGAAATCTCTGCACAAACAGAAAAAGAAAACACTACTGCATTGGGAAAAAGGGACTGGATGTAATTTTAAATAAGGCAAATGTTCTAGGCAGCTGGCCTGCTGCCAGCACAACTGTAAGTTTATCTTGGAAGTGGAAGTTTCCATCATCTTCTCAGTTCTGTGACGTAAACTATCTTGTCTTCAGGTAATAGGAAAATCATGCTTAAATGCAACCCCATCCCCAAAAGTCAAAAGGAAAAGAGGCTCATTAAAGCATTTTTTCCATTTTTCTACGAAAATGATTAGCGTTCACCATGAAGCTTCGGTCATGTTGAGATTTCTGATCAAACTTCTAGAAGCCTGCCCTTTGTATTCTCGCCTGTATTAATGCAATTCTATCTGCAAATTAAATATGTAGGTTTGATTCTATTTCACAGCTATTGCAGCAAAAGTGCCTAATCCAGTCCCCACCACACATAGTGGGCGTGTTGGTGTTAACACGACTTACCCACTACAAGCGGTGGACGGTAAAACCAATCTCCACTGCTGTGAACCCTGCGGACTCTACTGGTCACTGAAATATGGTCTGATCCTGGATGCAACTTCCAGTCAGTTCCTGCACTGACCTAGAGAAGTGCCACAAGAAAATCTGTGTGCCAGCAAAGAGAGAATCGTGGGAGGGATACATGGCAGCACTGACGCTTCCTGGAGTCTTTGTTGGGGATAAAAATTGAACATTGCACATCGGTAAATACTGTACAGGGGTTAATGTATTTCCTACATTGCAACAGCGACTACACTTCAAAAGTACTTCGTTAGCTGTAACGCACTTTGTGACGTCCTGAGGTTGTGAAATTGCAAGCTATTTCCTTCTTTAGTGAGGTGTGAAGAACTGCCTGAAATAGCTGGCGCGCTTAATATGTTATAAGCAGTGGCTTTTAATTGTCTCTTATGGTTCTGGCAAATGGTAGCGCTATTTGCTTGATATTGGCACTGCCCGTGGTAAGTGTGGACGGTGTAAGTGGTGACGGTGTGAGTGGCGGGGGCTGTAATGTGTCTTGCCTGTGTTTAACCTTCTGACCCCAATTTGCTTCCTTGAAGTGTAGACTTTTCAAAAATAACTCACTTCCACATGGACAAATTTCTAGTGTGTTGGCACTAAAGTGTGCCAAAAGGACATATAATTATCATATTTATTGAACAGCATAAATGGTGCTCTGTACTGCCAAAGAAAGTAGCAGATGTAGGGCACGGAGCCATTAAAATATTAATTGCAAATATGGAATTGCAGCAGATCTGTGTTTCAATCTATAAAATATGAAATCCCTTTAGAAATAAGTGTACTTGCACAATTAGGCTAACATATCATCCAAATGTAAATCTAAATTTATAGTCAGTTAAACCTGATAATAATCACCAGTAAGGGGCAGAATAGATACCAGGATGGTGTTGGGTCTTGAGCGTCAAGATATTATTGCCAGCATCTATTATAAACTTTTATCATTGTATCCCAATTGTCACTTTTGGACTGCAGAGGAGGTCTTACATTTGGCACTAGCATGTCTACTGCTTCACCAGCCCCTCAACCAATATCTGACATGATAGCAACAATTCCTACAGTCTGCTGTCCAACACCCACCACTGTCCAACATGCAGGACTTGTTGTATTCCATGCATGATTTTCTGAGCACCTTTTTGGGTGCATTTTGGACATGCACAGGCCTCCTAATTTTATTTAAATGAGGTAATGGTAATAATAGTCTCATGGGATTTTCAGATGTCAGGTGAGGCTCCACCCACAGCATAAATTTGCCTATAAAAAGTGGGCAAACTGGGGTCTCTTGGAGCTTGCCGTGTTTTTTTGTTGACATTTTTATGTTCTGTTTCCTACATTTTGATCCATGCATTACTTACTTTTGCTGGTAAGGCCCTTATCTCTTTACTATCCTGGTGAATCAAGGATCTGTTCACATTTTTTTGAACATGTCAAACTGGCTCTCTTCTCCTGTGTCTCATTTAAATGTAACATTCTTGGATGTTATTCTGCTAGCTTTTCACATTATAGAAGAGAAAGAAAGACTTGCATTTATATAGTGCCTTTCACGACCACCGGACGTGCAAAGCGCTTTACAGCCAATTTGCGCTCAGCAAACTCCCTCAAACAGCAATGTGATAATGACCAGATAATCAGTTTTTTGTTGTGTTGATTGAAGGATAAATATTGGCCAGGACACCAGGGTCCCCTGCTCTTCTTCGAAATAGTGCTATGTGTAAGGGGGCGTGTCTCAGACGGTGCTGGTGCGAGGTTAGGCCTTCGTTGCCTATACTATTGCTTGCTCTGGTCTCCGGCCAGCCTTTTTGCAATAAGCACCTGTGAGTGGTTCGACCCACTCGCCCTTATGGTTCTAACACTGGACTTAGATGCAGGGAGCAGTAATGCAGAGAAAAACTCAAATCGACCTGGATGAATAGTACGAAATGGAAATCTTTATTGCATGGCGTCTAAAATCATGAAATACATGTCATAGGCGCAAATCAAAGATAGTACAAGTATACATACATTCATAAAGCTTGGTCTATGGAAATGGAGAACACACGGCACATCGTAAAAAGGGGAACGCATTATATCTTAACCTTATTAAAACCACCCTCCCTTAACAATACCTACACTACGTCTGGATTTGTAGGATCGGAAAACATGCTCACCACTCGTGTTACTTCAGAGTTTTTTAAAGTGAGGCACTCAGCTCGTTTCGCTGCAGCGCCTGACTGTCACGTGTTTGGAAGGGTCTCTGCACCCCACTTGTTTACTTTCGGTGCTGCGAAAAGCAGGCCAGTCTCCCTGTTGTCATGAAGAACTCGACGGAACTCGGATACAATTCAAAGAAGAGTCTTCCTGTGTTCGACACAGGTTGTAGTCGGTAGAACTCAAAGAAGAGTCCTGTATTTATATTTTTCAGGCGCGGTCGGGGTTCACTGACCATGGCGGCACGTGGAACTTCTTCTCGTCTTCTTCTCGTCGTCTTCTCATCTCGTCTCCTCGGGCCTCCGGGTCCAGACACCGTTTACCGACACTCGGGATGGTGCACCCTGTTACTTGCCCTTGTCGGGGCAGGCTCGTACCGATTGAGCTCCACCCAACACTTGAATAACCGACCAGTACGGCTAAGATTCAAGAGTCAACAAAGTCCAGAGAAACACAAAAGTCCAGCCCCAAGGAAAAGCTTCAGCAAGGGTCCGCAGAGAGATAAGAGACCGATGGACATTTGTTCTCTATAGTTATAGTGCTGTGTCCACTTATCTCCCGCTCAAATCTTAATGTTTGTCCTTTGTGTAATATTGGCGCTCAAAACTCCCAGCATGGGGCGATTATCTTCTTTAACGGGTTTCGGTAGCACCTGAAACTGGCCAACTATCCGTTAATGTTTTCCCCATTGTTGACCCAGCCAGGATGTGTATGAATCATCTCCTTGACTGGTTTTGGGGCCCCCCGAATACCGACTTAATCACCCGTCAATGTCTCTCTCATTGTAGAGCCGGGGGGGTATTTGTGTATTGATGTGTCTGGATGGGCCTTCGATTGCCTAGTACAATGATCCTTACAGTGCATAGGAAAACGATTCCTGCACTTATATCATTGCTATTGTTTAAAATGCAAACGGGTTGCATCCTGTCTTTATCAATGTTTACCGAGTATGATCCAATCTTATACTGAATGTATATTCGACGCCATCTTGTCTGCCCACTGTGCTTCTGGAAGCTTCTGCCACGATGCGCGGCAGCCATTTTACAGGCTTCTGTGTCCTTTATTATCAGAAGTCGCACAACACCAGGTTATAGTCCAACAGATTTATTTAAAATTACAAGCTTTCGGAGCTGTCGCTCCTTCTTCAGGTAGGGTAGCTGTGAGAGAATCTCCCAGAATTCACAATATAAGCACAGAAAAAATGTATTCAAATCTTTCCCTACATCAAAGACACACTAAGAGCACAGCCAAGACAATGAGATGTGTCCCAGGGGGTCCAACGTGTCAAAACACCTGCTGGCTGCATATCCTCTCCATTTGTGTTAGGTTCTTGTGTTAGTTTTTTTTGTTGAAAAAAACCTGGAAAGACCGGCCATGATGTCAAGTCACGTTCTGTATCGTGACATGAACCCGATATCGCGATTGAGGCCATCCTCATGAGTGCGGAACTTGGCTATCAGTTTCTGCTCTATGATTTTGCGCTGTCATGTATCCCGAAGGCCGCCTTGGAGAACGCTTACCTGCAGATCCGAGGCTGAATGCCCCTGACTGCTGAAGTGTTCCCCGACTGGGAGGCAACCCTCCTGCCTGGCGATTGTTGCGCGGTGTCCGTTCATACGTTGTCTCAGTGTCTGCATGGTCTCGCCGATGTACCATGCTCTGGGGCATCCTTTACTGCAATGTATCAGGTAGACAACGTTGGCCGAGTCACATGAGTATGTACCATGTACCTGGTGGGTAGTGTCCTCACGTGTGATGATGGTATCTGTGTCCATGATCTGGCATGTCTTGCAGAGGTTGCCGTGGCAGGGTTGTGTGGTGTCGTGGTTGCTGTTCTCCTGAAAGATGGGTAATCTGCTGCGAACGATGGTACTTTTGAGGTTAGGCGGCTGCTTGAAGGCGAGTAGTGGAGGCGTGGGGATGGCCTTAGCAAGGTGTTCGTCGTCATCGATGACATGTTGAAGGCTGCGAAGAACATGGCGTAGTTTTACCGCTCCGGGGAAGTACTGGACGACGTAGGGTACTCTGTTGGTTGTGTCCCGTGTTCGTCTTCTGAGGAGGTCTATGCGGTTTTTCGCTGTGGCCCGTCGGAACTGTCGATCGACGAGTCGAGCGTCATATCCCGTTCTTACGAGGGCGTCTTTCAGTGTCCGTAGGTGTCCATCGCGTTCCTCCTCGTCTGAGCAGATCCTGTGTATTCGCAGGGCTTGTCCATAGGGGATGGCTTCTTTAACGTGGTTAGGGTGGAAGCTGGAGAAGTGGAGCATCGTGAGGTTGTCCGTGGGCTTGCGGTAGAGTGAAGTGCTGAGGCGTCCGTCTTTGATGGAGATTCGTGTGTCCAAGAATGAAACCGATTCTGAGGAGTAGGACTACACGATAGCATCAACAGGTTCCATCCCACCATCAAACTCACCATGGACTACTCCTCAGAATCGGTTTCATTCTTGGACACCTTGCTAAGGCCATCCCCACGCCTCCACTACTCGCCTTCAAGCAGCCGCCTAACCTCAAAAGTACCATCGTTCGCAGCAGATTACCCATCTTTCAGGAGAACAGCAACCACGACACCACACAACCCTGCCACGACAACCTCTGCAAGACATGCCAGATCATGGACACAGATACCATCATCACACGTGAGGACACTACCCACCAGGTACATGGTACATACTCATGTGACTCGGCCAACGTTGTCTACCTGATACGTTGCAGTAAAGGATGCCTCAGAGCATGGTACATCGGCGAGACCATGCAGACACTGAGACAACGTATGAACGGACACCGCGCAACAATCGCCAGGCAGGAGGGTTGCCTCCCAGTCGGGGAACACTTCAGCAGTCAGGGGCATTCAGCCTCGGATCTGCGGGTAAGCGTTCTCCAGGGCGGCCTTCGGGATACACGACAGCGCAAAATCATAGAGCAGAAACTGATAGCCAAGTTCCGCACTCATGAGGATGGCCTCAATCGCGATATCGGGTTCATGTCACGATACAGAACGTGACTTGTCATCATGGCCGGTCTTTCCAGGTTTTTTTCAAAAAAAAACCTAACACAAGAACCTAACACAAATGGAGAGGATATGCAGCCAGCAGGTGTTTTGACACGTTGGACCCCCTGGGACACATCTCATTGTCTTGGCTGTGCTCTTAGTGTGTCTTTGATGTAGGGGAAGATTTGAATACATTTTTTCTGTGCTTATATTGTGAATTCTGGGAGATTCTCTCACAGCTACCCTACCTGAAGAAGGAGCGACAGCTCCGAAAGCTTGTAATTTTAAATAAATCTGTTGGACTATAACCTGGTGTTGTGCGACTTCTCATTTTTGTCCACCCCAGTCCAACGCCGGCATCTCCACTTTATTATCAGGACAGCATTTCGTTTAATAAAACTGATCAAACGAATCTGCTTCTCTTCTGTTATTTTGAATCGCAATAATTGCAAAACTTTACATATGGGATCTTTTACGTTCACCTGAAAGAGCAGACGGGGCCTCGGTTTAATGTTTCATCCAAAAGACAGCACCTCCGACAGTGCAGCACTCCCTCTGTACTACCAGCCTAGATTTTTGTGCTCAAGTCTCTGGAGTGGGACTTGAACCCACAACCTTCATAACTCAGAGGTAAGGGTGCTACCAACTGAGCCATTGGCTGACTATAGGATAAAGTTGCATAGTAAAACCCTTCGCCTAGTAAAAAGATGTTTCCTTCATCACATCTCCATCTCAATTTCTACTTAAAATATCCACTCAAGAAATTCAGTACTAAGTGAGTGAAATCGCTCTGTATTACAGTTAATTCATGTGTTAAGTGTATGTTAATGCATAGTAATTTGAGCCTAGAAATTGCTGTTACACTCTACTCAGGTGTTGATTGTGGATTGGGAGAAGTCTCAGTTGCCTGTTAACCCTTGATATTGCTGTTCTTTGCTCCACAGGTAATAGAAACCATGTTGATGTCTTGTCTGCGTGACAGGCTGGCCAATGGTGCATCAGAAAGGATTACCATGCAGAGTAGCAGTTAAATGACTTAAAGAAGCATCCAAACCCTTGCAGGTCCACAGAGGAGAGGGGTTTTCTCAACTATTTTGCTACAGAATACTTTGATAGCCAAGCACTTAAGGTTCTTATTTATAAAGTGCACAAAAAAGAGGGCTGTCCTGTATTAAATGGAAAGGCCCCCTTTTCAAAAAATAAAAGAATAGTTCAGCAAGCTTGGGAGCAGATTACCAATCGTGTAAATTCTGTGTGCTGGACCCAGAGGACCTGGAAGAAGATGGCTGAACCAACGAAGGTTGCTAAGGTAAGGCTAAAAAACAGCTTTCAATGCCAAGAATCTGCCCTAAATATCCATACCACCCTCATAATGGTAAATCATTTTGCACTGAACCTTCCTAAGCATTAATGTAAACATATTCCTGTCATAACAGAAACAGCTGATGAATAATTTCCATGCAAAGGCACACTGCCACATGAGACAAATACAAGCTCCAGCCATGTAGGTCCCACTAGCTTGCTTTCCCTCCCTAAATTTTTCAAATTCACTATCTACTTCTATTCATATAAGACCCTCCTTAAAATCCACCTCTTTGACCAAGCTTTTAGTCACCCCTTCTAATCTTTCTTTGGTTCAGCATTTGTTTTCCTCATGTCTGTGTGAAGCACCTTGGGAAGTTTTTGTACATTAAAGGTGCTATATAAATGTAAGTTGTAATCCTAAAGAAATCTTAAAGATGGTTGACAAATTTTCCGGGGGGTCAGCGGACGGGATGGGTGGAGGGGTTGGGTGGGAAAGCGTTTTGGGACCCCGCTGTCAACCTGCCACCACGTGCCTTTACTAAATGTCAGGACTGTCAGCACTGAGCAGACCCGACACGCAGCGGCAGAGGAGGCAATTCAGGTCATTATGACCTTGTTAACAGAGGATTAACAACAATTTTGAGCTCACCTTTAGAATTTACCAGCTTGCCAATGGGGTCCACACTGCTCAGGGATCACGTCTGTTAAGCTGGGCGGGAGTTGAATGGCCATGGAATCATCTCATTACTTGACAGCTTGAAATGTCCTATAAAAGCTCCGATCTCACAGCTGTTCACTTTCCAAGCTCAGAAGCTGTTGCTTACTGCATTTGGAAGACAGATTGAGCTTTATGCAGGTTGCAAGTGTTTGGAGCAAACTCTCCATCCTGTGTCACCTCATTGGAACAACCTCTCTCACCATTGACAGATTGCTTCGTCATCTTAAGTTCACCTGCCATCTATTCCATCAGCATGGGTATGGTTTATATTCCCTCACCTTGGTCCTCAGAATCTGACCACGATCAGCTGCATCACCAGGCACACGAGCAGCACCAACAACCACACCAACCTTCTCAGGCACCACCCCACACCAACACCATTAAGCATTCCTACAATGCCCAAGCCATTCCTTTCACACTCATCCGCATTGCAGGGGGTACCGTTATATCTCACTATTCACTGCAACTCACAAAGCCACTTCCAAAGGTGCACACAAATCTGTCCAAGAACGGAAAGTGTTGAAAATAAAGATTTCAATGTTTGACAGCACATTAGCAGAAACTTCATATGAACATTGGCTAAAACACACAAGTGCCTACCCTTGTGTGTTGTTAGTTGGTATCATTGGACGAAGATGAGGGTGAGTGTGAGGGGTGGCTAATGAGAGGGGGAAGTGATAATGTAGATAGAGAGGGATGGGTGGAGGTGCAAGGTAAGTTGGTGTGAGTAAGGATGTGCAGGAGTAGGGAAGGGAAGGCAGAATGATGGTGATGAGTGGCACAGCAGGATGAGGTTGAGTGTGGCTTTGCAGTAACGTTTCGTGATCTACTGAGATAATTGAAAGGTTTGCGCCACTGCAGCCTGGTCCTCCTGACGACATCCCTGCTTGTGCCCTCCTGTGCAATGTGCAACCAGGCTGCGTTGGTCTCCTGGGGAGGTCTCTTCCACCCATTGGAAGGGAAGAGAACCTCCCTGCATGCTGTGACCCCCTTCATAAGCATATGGAGGGAGTCATGGGAGAGCCTAGGTGCAGCCGTGCACCTCTGTGCATTGCTTGTCAGTGTTTGCAGCACCTCAATGTTGTCGAACACTGACAACACAAATGTCAAAGTAAATTTGCGCATGGTCCCTTTAAGGAAACCGGCTGATGACGCGTCATCAAATGACATCATTAGACCCGCTTCCTTCAATTGGCCGGGAAACTCGCTGGGTGGGCTTAACAAGCCCAATCAGGGGAAAGTCATGTCGGAGGCCAGGATGGAGCCAGCAGCGAGGCCGCGATCCCCCATGGATCCGCCCAGGTTGGGGAAATCACAGCCTCTGTGTTACCTAAACTAACAATATCTCAAGACTAGCGGATTGAAACCTACACCTTAATGACGCATTTTCAGTGCAATTCTGCTGGGCATGCAATGCAGGAGCCAAAAATTGGACCAGCTGCCTCATCCGTGCCTCCTCCTGCCTGATACTGCTGTCCTCTGGGGAGGGTGTCATGGAGTGCCAAACAAGGCAACTCTCCTTGCACCCATCTCATGCAGCAGCTCATCCACTTCTCCAGACATCAAAAACAGAGCTTTAGGTGCACTGCCCTCTCCGTAACTTGCTCACATACTCTATTTTGTATCTTCCACATTGGCTTTTCCTTCATTTCAGTCTTGCTCATCACTTCTTGCCCCTCTATACAGTCCTTGAAAAGCTGCCAACTTTTAGCAATCATTCGAAAAGGCTCACAGATTTTTGACCCCGGATACAGCCACTTCTCTTTAAGTGACTGCATCACTTTAAATTGGAACGGCAGCCCTTAATTTTCTTCTTCTCCCACCCAACGTAGTCATACTCATTGTGGAAGGCACCAGCAGCAAAGAGAGCTTATTTAAATAGTAATGTGTGAACCAGCCCAGCTCCTCATTCTGCCGGTGTGCACAGCGGACCACAGTCTGGAGTCCCCTGCAGCAATATCAGCGCTTTACTGGTTTGTCAATTTAGCTCAACATTCTGCTTGCTTTATTGATTGTTGTTCTACAATGACTGAACATGATTGCTATGCCTACTCCCACTCCCAGGTCTTTTTCAGCTAACCTGGTCATTATCATTTCTCACCTTGACACTTTTCTTCAAGTCTCATGCATTCTTCCTGATATCCTTTCAGCATCTCCTGGTATGTGATAGCACAACAACCTCCTGTGTGATGGCCTCCCATGCCTGCTTCACATTTTGAGCATTGGTGGTTTAGCCCTCCTTTCTGTAGAGAATACTTTGCCATGCTCAATGGCATCTACTATGATCTGGAGGTCTTGATTTGTAATTCTTGATGTATGCATTCTGTAACCCCCCTATCTCACAGAAGCTGTACACACCACAGTGGAATTGGTCAACAGTCTGCTGTTTATATCAATTAAAGGATTGTTTAGCTATTTGCGCAGCATTGTCGCAGGTCAGTTTTTATAAGCCTTTCTAACAGACCTGTGAGCTCTAAGAAAGCACTCAAGAATAAACTTGAACATTCCTGCAAGTGCATAAAAGAATTGCAAAAATTTGACTCTCATCTAAAGCACTGTCCATGCACTAAAATTAATCTCATCTGTTCAGAGATGTTTTAGTACAGACCAATTTTTTGTTTTACTTTCCTTGTACTCTTGCGCCTCCTGACCCCTGGTCACGACTGTTCTTCCTGTTGGGAAAGTCACAAGGCTTACCCACTCAGGCCACTAGTTAAACTAGCATTCAGGCCCCAATGACATCAATGAAGCCCGATCTACATATTTAAAGAAAGACCCTGTTAGCTTCCAATGGGTGTCCTTCCAGCCTGCTCAGCAAGAGCAGGTTAAAAGTGTAAACTGCAAGAAGGGAGCAGGATGTCGGTGGGTAAATCTCCCGGATGATTTTAACAGCCCACCTACCCGGTTTCTATGTCAGCATTAAAATCGTCTTGTAGACTTGGGGGTAAAAAGTCGGTATCGACCATTTTGTGGCACAAACATCGCCTGGGCGCTAACTTTAGCGCCTGGTGCTAATTAGCGCCGGTGACCACGAAATTCAGTTTTAGTGCCCCAAGAGGGAGGTGGAGCGCTAATTCAAGCACTCCACTTCCTTCTTAGAGCGCTAACCCCAAATATCGGGGCGGAGCATTCTGCAGCGCTACGCAGGGCCACGTAGCACTGCCGTATGGAAGGGCTCCTCCCCTCATTGAAGGGGAGGGCCCAATCCCACAACTCTGAGGGGCCCTACCTGGGCCACCGGGGAGCGGGGTGCCGTGCCAGCAGCCTGGCACACAAGAGGTGTGCTGGGCTGCCAGATCGCGGCACGGATCCCGCGTTCAAAGATGCAACGGGTCGCGACAAGTAAGTCGGACGATTTTTTTTTGCCCCGCCCACCACCTCCACTTTACTTAGTGCCCTGCAAGACTCCTGCTGCTCCGTTCCCGCCCCCTGACTCAGTCGCTGTCATCGCCCGGCGCAGATTCAGGGGGCGCAGGCCAATTTTGCAGGCGAGGTGAAAACGGGACGATCACCTCGCAGCAGAGCGGGCGCTACCGGTTACCGCTGCCGCTATACTGCTGCTGAATTTAGCGGGAGTTGTTAGCAGCGCCACGCCCGGGCGAAAAAGTTGTTTGTGCCTCATTAGCGCGCCCCCCCCCCCCCCGGAAGCGCTAACGGGAGGTGCTAAGCTACCCAATTTCTAGCCCTTGTGCTGTCAGCACTTTAGAGTGGTAATTTTCTGCTTCTGTGCTCCTAGTGCAGAACATCACACTTGGGGAGCACATATCAGAATGTTGGGCATGGAGAACCATGCACCAGTTGTGCAACCTGGCCATTAAAGTTAATATGCAGAAAATTGAGTGGAGCTACTGATCTCGCCCAAATTCATAAAGTTTATCTTTCTTTGTAAAACGCCACAAAATGTTTGTCTATTACATTAGGTTGGGTGACAATTTTCAGCAATTTGCTAGATTGTCTGGAGTTGAAGTGCATTGAAGCCATAAAATTACTTTCATGGTCCCCTATTGTACCAGGAAGTGGGTTATCTCCTGTTCATCATTGCTCCATAGAGTCTAGTACAATTCCAGAGGAAGGGTACCATGGAGATGTGTGGTTGAAAATCAGTGTTTTTTATACAGGAATAAATAGTAATTGACATTATAAATGGTTTCCTTTCTTCAGGTACTGTCCCCTCCCTTTCAAACCCATCATCACCACCTCTCCTCAAAAAACACATCCATGACCACTCTGTCCTTGCAAACTATTGCCTCATCTCCATTCTTCCTTTAGTAGGCTCCATTGTCCTTGAACGTGTTGTTGCCTCCCAAATCCTTGCCCATCTTTTCCACAATTCTCTGAATATATTCACTTTCTGCCCTTCCCACAGAACCAAAATAGCCCTAATCAAAGTCATAAGTGATATCCTCAGTGACTGCACCTATGGTGTATAATTCCTTCTCATTCTCCTTGGCTCTGCAGCTTTTGGCACTGTTAATCACACCATCCTCCTCCAATGCCTCTCCTCAGTTGTCCAGCTCAGTAAGACTGCCCTTGCTTGGTTCCACTCTTATCTATCTAATTTTAGCAAGAGCCTCTTCAGCAATGGCTTCTCTTTCTAACCCCCTATACCCTATTACATCCGAAGTCCCCCAAGGGTCTATCCATCTTACATGCTCTTTCTTTTGTGACATCATCCTTAGGCATGGGGCCAGTTTCCACATGTATTCTGACAACACCCAGCCCTACCACTCCACCCTCTGCATTGTCAGACTGCTTGTCCAATATACAGTATTGGATGAGTTACAATCTCCTCCAGCTAAACATTGGTAAGACCAAAGCCATCATCTTAAGCCCTTGACACAAAATCTGTATCTTTGCCACTGTACTTGCATTTGGATTTATATAGTGCCTTTCATGCCCTCAGTAATGTCTCAGGTTGTACTGGACTGTTCACAAATTGGTGTTCTATTCAACTCTGACCCTATATACTCTCCAACCACCTACTTCCACCTCTGTAACATTGCCCTCCTCTGTGCCTGTCTCAGCCCATTGGCTGCTTTAACCCTCATCCATGCTTTTGTCACCTCCAGACTCGACTATTCAAATGCTCTCCTGCTTAGTCTCTCATCCTCAACCCTCCTGCACCAAGTCATGCTCACCAATCACGCCTGTAGTCACTAACCTACATTGCCTCCCAATCCCCCAAAGTATCAAATTTTGAATTCTAATCCTTTTGGCTCAGCTTCTAGCTCTGTCTGGATTTTCTCACTCTCACAATATGCATACATATTGGGGTCGATTTTACTACTTATTATTAGAGCTTTGCATGGCAGGAGCACACATTGGGAATTCAGGCATGGAGATTAGCAGGCCCAGCAAAATTTTCTGTTGATTAAAATGAATAGATGGAAAGCCATGCATGCATGCTGACCTCCTGGCAGCGTATCTGCATCATGCTCAATTAATAAGCAACAGCCAGCAAAGGCTTACAAGACAAAGATCCTGCCTGATAAACTCCTTTCACTTGGGATTTCCCTATGATATATTTAGCTATACTTTCAAAAAGCTTTTGACAGTGTTCCACATGAAAGACTTCTAAATGTCTAAAATTACAGAAGTACTTTATTTAGATGGACAAGCACTTTATACTTTTTTTCTATTCATTTATGGGATGTGGGCGTCGCTGGCAAGGCCAGCATTTATTGCCCAACCCTAATTGCCCTTGAAAAGGTGGTGGTGAGCCGCCTTCTTGAACCGCTGCAGGTCCGTGTGGTGAAGCTACTCCCACAGTGCTGTTAGGCAGAGAGTTCCAGGATTTTGATCCAGCGATGATGAAGGATCGGCGATATACTTCCAAGTCAAGATGGTGTGTAACTTGGAGGGGAACTTGGAGGTGGTGGTGTTCCCATGTGCCTGCTGCCGTTGTCCTTCTAGGTGGAAGTGGTCGTGGGTTTGAAAGGTGCTGCCGAAAAAGCCTTGGCGAGTTGCTGCAGTGCATCTTGTAGATGGTACACACTGCAGCCACGGTACGCTGGTGGTGGAGGGAGTGAATGTTTAAGGTGGTAGATGGGGTGCCAATCAAGCAGGCTGCTTTGTCCTGGATGGTGTCGAGCTTCTTGAGTGTTGTTGGAGCTGCACTCATCCAGGCAAGTGGAGAGTATTCCATCACACTCCTTATTTGTGCCTTGTAGATAGTAGAAAGGCTTTGGGGAGTCAGGAGGTGAGACACTCGCCACAGAATACCTAGCCTCTGACCTGCTCTTGTTGCCACAGTATTTATGTGGCTGGTCCAGTTAAGTTTCTGGTCAATGGTGACCCCCAGGATGTTGATAGCGGGGGATTCGGCGATGGTAATGCCATTGAATGTCAAGGGGCGGTGGTTAGACTCTCGCTTGTTGGAGATAGCCATTGCCTGGCACTTCTGTGGTGCGAATGTTACCTGCCACTTATCAGCCCAAGCCTGAATGTCGTTCACGTCTTGTTGCATGCGGGCATGGACTGCTTCATTATCTGAGGAGTTATGAATGGCACTGAACACTGTACAGTCATCAGCAAACATCTCCATTTATGACCTTAAGGTGGAGGGAAGGTCATTGATGAAGCAGCTAAAGATGTTTGGGCCTAGGGCACTGTCCAGAGGAACACCTACAGCAATGTCCTGGGGCTGCGATGATTGACCTTCAATCACAACCATCTTCCTTTATACTAGGTATGACTCCAGCCAGTGGAGAGTTTTCCCCCCGATTCCCATTGACTTCAGTTTTACTAGGGCTCCTTGATGCCACACTCGGTCAAATGCTGCCTTGATGTCAAGGGCAGTCACTCTCACTTCTCCTCTGGAATTCAGCTCCTTTGTCCATGTTTGGACCAAGGCTGTAATGAGGTCGGGAGCCGAGTGGTCTTGGCGGAACCCAAACTGGGCATCAGTGAGCAGGTTATTCGTGAGTAAATGCTGCTTGATAGCACTGACAATGACTCCTTCCATCACTTTGCTGATGATTGAGAGTAGACTGATGGGGCAGTAATTGGCTGGATTGGATTTGTCCTGCTTTTTGTGGACAGGACATACCTGGGCAGTTTTCCACATTGTCGGATAGATGCCAGTGTTGTAGCTGTACTGGAACAGCTTGGCTAGAGGCGCAGCTAGTTATGGAGTACAAGTCTTCAGCATGATAGCCGGGATGTTGTCAGGGCCCATAGCCTTTGCTGTATCCAGTGCGCTCAGCCATTTCTTGATATCACGTGGAGTGAATTGAATTGGCTGAAGACTGGCTTCTGTGATGGTGGGGACCTCAGGAGGAGGCCGATATGGATCATCCACTCAGCACTTCTGGCTGAAGATGGTTGCAAACGGTTCAGCCTTGTCTTTTGCACTCACGTGCTGGGCTCCACCATCATTGAGGATGGAGATATTCATGGAGCCTCCTCCTCCCGTTAGTTGTTTAATGGTCCACCACCATTCACGACTGGATGTGGCAGGACTGCAGCGCTTTGATCTGATCCATTGATTGTGAGATCGCTTAGCCCTGTCTGTAGCATGCTGCTTCTGCTTTTTAGCATGCATTAGGTCCTGTGTTGCAGCTTCCCCAGGTTGGCACCTCATTTTTAGGTATGCCTGGTGCTGCTCCTGGCATTCCCTTCTACACTCCTTATTGAACCAGGGTTAGAAACATAGAAAAATAGGAGCAGGAATAGGCAATTCGGCCCTTCGAACCTACTCCGGTTGGTCCCCTGGCTTGGTGGTAATGGTAGAGTGAGGGATATGCTGGGCCATGAGATTACAGGTTGTGGTGAAATACAATTCTGCTGCTGCTGATGGCCCACAGCACCTCATGGATGCCCAGTTTTGAGCTGCTAGATCTGTTCTGAATCTATCCCATTTAGCATGGTGGTAGTGCCACACAACATGATGGAGGGTGTCCTCAGTGTCCTTCAGGACTCGGCCAGCTCGGTCAGTAGTGGTGCTACTGAGCCACTCTTGGTGATGGACATTGAAGTCCCACACCCAGAGTACATTCTGTGCCCTTGCTACTCTCAGTGCTTCTTCCAAGTGGTGTTCAACATGGCGGAGTACTGATTCATCAGCTGAGGGAGGGCAGTAGGTGGTAATCAGCAGGAGGTTTCCATGCCCATGCTTGACCTGAAGCCATGAGACTTCATGGGGTCCGGAGTCAATGTTGAGGACTCTCAGGGCCACTCCTTCCCGACTGTATACCACTGTGCTGCCACCCCGAGTGGGTCTGGCCTGCTGGTGGGACAGGACATACCTAGGGATGGTGATGGAGGAGTTTGGGACATTGGCTGAAAGGTATGATTCTGTGAGTATGACTATGTCAGGCTGTTGCTTGACTAGTCTGTGGGGCAGCTCTCCCAATTTTGGCACAAGTCCCCAGATGTTGGTGAGGGGGACTTTGCAGGGTTGACTGGGCTGGGTGTCCGTAGCCGGTGCCGAGGTGGTCCGTCCAGTTTCATTTTGTTTCGTAGCGGTTTGTTACAACTGAGTGGTTTGCTAGGCCGTTTCAGAGGGCAGTTAAGAATCAACCACATTGCTGTGGGTCTGGAGTCACATATAGGCCAGACCAGGTAAGGACGGCAGATTTCCTTCCCTAAAGGACATTAGTGAACCAGATGGGTTTTTACGACCAGGCCTTTGGATTACTAGCCCAGTGACATTACCACTATGCTACCGTTCCCGGTATTCTCTCTTATCCTTTTCTACTCGCTTAATTATTTAGCTTTAGAGTTTAAGGTGTATATTCCACATGTACCATCTTCAGTGCATCTTTAACATATTTCATTTTGCTTTCTCTTCCACTGTTTATTCCAAAGCTATCCTCTCCATTTGAACTCATGGCTCTAAAGTCAGCATTTTCTTTTTCCTTTTCACCTACTGGAGTCATTAAGCTGAATCAAATTACATTTATGACTGTTATTATTTAGGTCTCCCCAAACTTCAACTTTTCCAAGGGTTCATTAACTTTGTGTTGCAGCTCCATTAATTTGTGATCATGTTTCCTTACAGCACTCTTTGGTTCTATAGAAAGAGCTTGAGTAGAGGATTATACTCTAAAGTGCTAAGCTGCTATGAGGGAGGCAGGGATACTAACTGATTGGTCAATAGATTTATTTTAAATATAGTGATATAGCCAAAATTTAAAATATAGATTATCTTTCACAGAAGCTCTAACAAAGATTAATCTCTCACCAAAAAATTCAATACTTAGCCACTATAACAATATTGTTGTACAAGTAAAGATATTGGTAGCTGTCACACCAAATGCATTTACTAATTACAGCTGAATTATATTTCAGTCTGCGAATTGAACTATGTATAAAGGAAGGTTACTGTACTGCTCACAGATGTATAGCAATACACTGGAGTCCTTTTTCAGGACTGATCCACAATGCTGGGGGGGGAAACACAGGTTAGAGATGAATGAATACTTTTCAAACTATGTCAAAAATGAACTTTTGTCACAAAAGTTTGTCCTTAGACTTTAATTTTTTCAAAGTGATAAATAGGGTGATTTAATGGACCCATTTTCAGAGCACTAAACTCTTAACCAGAGCTATCATTTTCAATCTCAGTTTTGGTCTGGTGTTCAAACAATTTGCTCCGATTGAGTGATTTTGTCAATTCATGCCTAGGCTATTAGATGCAAATTATTAAATTATTTAATAACAAACGGGAAACTGTTCAACCCCCGTTGCCTCCAGTCCAGATCCAAGGTCGTCCCATCCACTGTCATCGAATTGCAGTATGCAGACGACGCTTGCGTCTGCGCTCACTCGGATGTCGAACTCCAAACCATCGTCAACACCTTCTCCGAAGCGTACGAGAGCATGGGCCTTACACTAAACATCTGTAAGACAAAGGTCCTCTACCAACTTGCCCCCGCCACACAGTACTACCCCCCGATTATCAAAATCCACGACAAGGCCTTGGACAACGTGGACCACTTTCCATACCTCGGGAGCCTACTGTCAACAAGGGCAGACGTCGATGACGAAGTCCAACACCGCCTTCAGTGTGCTAGTGCAGCCTTCGGTCGCCTGAGGAAGAGAGTGTTTGAAGACCAGGACCTCAAACCTGGCACTAAGCTCATGGTCTACAGAGCAGCAGTGATACCCGCCCTGCTGTATGCCTCAGAGACATGGACCATGTACAGCAGGTACCTCAAAGCACCTGGAGAGGTACCATCAATGCTGCCTCTGCAAGATCCTGCAAATCCATTGGCAGGATAGGCGCACCAACGTCAGTGTTCTCGCTCAGGCCAACATCCCCAGCATCGAAGCTTTGACCACGCTCGATCAGCTCTGATGGACGGGTCACATCGTCCGCATGCCCGATACGAGACTCCCAAAACAAGTACTCTACTCGGAGCTCCGACACGACAAGAGAGCCCCAGGTGGGCAGAGGAAACACTTCAAAGATACCCTCAAAGCCTCCTTGAAAAAGTGCAATATCCCCACCGACACCTGGGAATCCCTGGCCCAAGACCGCACAAAGTGGAGGAGAAGCATCCGGGAAGGCGCCAAACACCTCGAGTCTCTTCACCGGGAGCAAGCGGAAGCCAAGCGCAAGCAACGCAAGGAGCGCACGTCAACCCAAGCACCCCACCCACCCGCCCCTTCAACCACCGTCTGCCCCACCTGTGACAGAAACTGTAGGTCCCGCATTGGACTCATCAGTCACCTGAGAACTAATTTTTAATGTGGAAGCAAGTTATCCTCGGTTCCGAGGGACTGCCTAAGAAGAAGAAGAAGAAGACTAGATGCAGCACTATGAGAATTTCACCTCAAGGGAAGGAAAGTCACAGAAGGGAACTTTTATATACTTTCAACATAATGCAGCAGCAACGACAGCTGCAGAAAATCTGCAGTCAAGTCTGTGCCATTCTTATGCTGGAAGAAATTCATATGGGAACCAAGTGAGGAAAAAAGTGTACATATAATTAAAAAAGTAAGTTCATAAAATGACTCGGTTGGTTAATGCATTGTCCGTTGTGGAACTGAGTTTCACAGACCAGGAAGATCCCAAATTTGATCCTCAATCTGTGGCATTGCTAGCTGACCTCAGTCAGGGCAGTGGTAGGGGTACTACAAGAGGCATCACTGGGCTGGGGACAGGAACAACTATCCAAAGACACAATTCTGATCAGCATAGGTTGACTCCTTCTGGAAAGTGCATGTATGTGAAGATCGGATTGGGCTCAGCTGCAATGTCCACCACAGTGAATAGCCTTTCAACACGCACTATCTAGTCTCGTACATGAAGAAAGGCTACTAGAACGATGCACTATAGAGAGTTCAGTGCAGTGGAATTGTCTTCTAGCATGATTCAGCACCTTCAAGAGTGGAAGGGAGTAGGAGAGAAAAATAATTAAAAGGAAACACATATACACAGAAGTGAAATCTCATAAGGTTTGTTTTGCCCACAAGATAAAGTAATGTATGGTACAATGGTGGACATTGAGAATTGATGAGGGGTGAGTGAAGATCCTTGGAAGCACATAACCATTGGCTCTTTAAATCTGCTGCTGCATCAGACATACCACCCCCATGGCCTACGTACTGCGTGTGCTTGGGCCAACCTACACTGGGATTGCAGAACAATTAATTAAATAAGTGAACCTCAGAAAATATGTGAAGTCCACCCCATACCCCAGCAACAAGAGATGCTTTTGCTCACTTCTAGGTGTGCCATTAGAGTCGTTGCAGTGGAGTTTCTAACTTTAAGTTGCCAAAACGGCAGTTCAGGCTATTGCCTCAAACACCAAGACAATCAGTCAATTCAACAACAGCAATTTGTATTTATATAGCGCCTTTAACATAGTAAAATGTCCCAAGGTGCTTCACAGGAGTGTTATCAAACTAAATTTGACACCAAGCCACATAAGGGGATATTAGGGCAGATGGTCAAAGAAGTAGATTTTAAGGTATGTCTTAAAGGAGGAAAGAGAGGTAAAGAGGTGGAGAGGTTTAGGGAGGGAATTCCAGAACTTAGGGCCTAGGCAGGTGAAGGCACGGCCGCCAATGGTGGGAAGGAGCAAGAGGCCAGAATTGGAGGAACGCAGATATCTCGGAGAGTTGTAGGGCCGGAGGAGGTTACAGAGATAAGGAGGGCCATTAAGCAGCATAACACTATTTCAAAATGTATAATGAATGGTTTTTCATTTGTTTCAACAAGCACCGCAACTAAGCGTATTGCATGTTTTATTACAGTGTGCCTGAGTGGATTGACACCAATTATTGCCTCACAGCCAAACACTACTTTTGGCACGGAGGAAATGACCTTCGTCTGGCATGGCAATTACAAGTAGTTTAGAACATACTGTGTTTGTGTCAAATAATTACAGTACATACTGTATATGAATACAGAATGCACTGCTGATGAATGGAGAATATAATTCTGAGGAAGAGTGACACCCGAAACATAGTAACATAGACATGCAATAACAGTTTCAGGCAGGAGAAGACCTTCTATCCATCTAGCCCACTTATGCACAGTATTCCTTTGTGAAACACCTAATCATGAACATGTCCTTTTCTCCTATGTATTCCAGTTCTGCAGACATGGTTAGTCCTGTCAAATCATTCAATAATAATCTCAATGTTTCTCTTGAAGATGCTGAGCAGCCTGTACATTTCCAAGGTGTTCTATTTTTTATTACGACAGGAGACTGTGGTGAAATGGTTGTACTGAAAATAATTTCAGGCACATTTCAGTTGCTCTCCTGCAAATCCCAATTGCTTGTTAATTTTATTTTTCTTTCAATCCCAAATGTAGAAAGCTTTTTGCCAGTACCTTTATTGTCAGTTCTTTTCCCCTCATAATCCTACACGGTTCAAGAAAAGAAAGTACTTAAAATTGTCAATAAATATCTTAATGCTCCATAAAGAATTATTTTGTTGAACAATTTCTATGAAAGAAATCCTACTACATTATACTGTTTCCTTTTCCAAATGTATCCACTTTTATAGCCCATTAATGGATTATCCTTTATTAAGCAAGAGCCACTTCTTTTTTGTCCACCGCTTTCTGCCTTTCATGAATATTAATAGCAGGCAGAAAACACAGAAACTGTCACCATCCATCTGCTGTTAACTCTGATTGCTAGTATCCATCACGATCTCAGCCCTAATTCCCTATTCCCTCTAGCATCAATTAATTCCAAAATAACTTTAAACAGCCAACGGCAATAAAGAGGAAAGAATGATTAAACAATACACTGCATAAATTGGAGTCCTTTTAATTGCTGAGATAGCAATATCTGACATCTGGCAATATCTATGGAAGATGCATTTAATTTACAGCATGAGATAACAGATGCCAGGGATTATACACACAATCACCCAGGCAAGAAAATTAACTAAAGTACTTCTTTATGATTTGTTCTTATGTTTCTATAATTGAAGAGAAATGAACAGCCAAGCAGTTATTTATTAATAGTTTTGATCTAATCAGGACTTTTTCAAATTCTTCATTCCTCAGTGTTTAAAAACCAACCAATTTCATAAAAATGACAAAGAATTCTGCAAAGATATTCCGATTTATCACGCTGGCATCTACTTCTGGTGTACCAAGTGTGCTGATGTGAATCGAATTTTTCGTTTAGAAGGTAATACTGGAATGAATGAAAATTGCAGGCCACAATTGATAGGAGTTACTTAAATTACTAACTTTTCACATGGATAAGTAATTGGGATCATTTTAACCTAATCCACCCGGCAAGAAATTGGCGGGCTTGGATCGGCGCCTGTTTTACATCCTATCGCCAATTTGACTTTCCACAATGTAAAACGGCGACTGATCCGATTGCATCTGTTTCACACCAGGCACGTTAGGTTAACGTTATGTAACCCCCAGTATTATTTCTTGTGGTCTAGTTGGAAACATTGGCCTGGAAATTTCATGGGGGTTCTCCTGCTGTAACTTAGGCATCGTGGATTAGTGGCTGTATTGGAAACAAGCAATCTGGAATTGAATCTCAGCGGCGTCTTTAACTGATGCTGGCTTTTGTCTCCAGCACCAGTTGATGGCATCGCTGGGATTTGAACCCAGGATCAGCATTTTAACAGGCTTGAGCGGTTGCTGGCCTACTCCTGTTCCTATTTAAATTTGGCTTTTTAAAGATACTCAGGAACATGGTTCCTAGTAGTGAGTGGTTATTTTGAGCATTTACATGGCTCGCCCTGAAGTCAGATCAGCCAGGGGCACAAAGGCTAATAGGGCAGGATAGGAATAATAGCGACCAAAAGAAACAAAGGGCATCAGGATTTACCAAGAGTTGGAGCGCCCAAGGGGTGGAGCGCGAAAGACCGAGTAGAGTCGATTTGTAAAGGTATTTGCATTTGCCCGACACCCTAATCACCATCTGATGTGTTACTTATTTATTACATTTATTAATCCTGTACCAAAATCTAAATACAACAATTAAGTGAAAGGGGGGAAAAATGGCATAAAACAATATGGGGGAAAAATTCAGTCGCGCCCCGTTTGGGGCGCAAATATCGTCCGGGCGCAAAAATTAGCACCTGGCGCTAATTATCGCCACTGACTGGAAACTTCACTTTTAACGCCTCGGGAGGTGAGTGGAGCGCTAAATCAGGCGCTGCACACCTGTCTTAAGGCGCAAAGGCCGAGGAGTGAGGCGCTAACTCAGAGCGCTGGCGAAGCTCATGTAATGTCAGTCAGCAATGGAACACACACACAATGGCGCCGGCCAGTTCTTAAAGGGGATGGTTAATCTTGCTTTCCATCCACATCCTATTCATTGCAGCCTTGAATCTCGGCCTGGAGAGACTTGCACATCAAATGTGCTGGAAAGAACAATGGAGAGTACCAGGCAAAGAGCTCAGAGTGCAGCCCCCACAGTCTCTGCTAAATCAATACAAGGAATGGAAAATCAAAATGAACCTGCAAAGTGCTCCTCAGTACCCAAATATATATTACAAAATTGTCACAATTATATCATAATCACTTAATCATCCCAGGGGTTTTCTAAAGTTAACAAATTAGTCATCTGGAGATCTGACAGGCAAAAATTCTTATAATGCTCAATCCTTAACAAGGACATTAACTTGTTGTTTTATTCTAACCACTTGCCCTGACACCTTTGGCAAAGCCAATATTTACGGGGAGGCGGGGAGGGAGAGGGGGAGGAGCTCTGGACGGGAAACTCGGACCGCGGGTTTCCCGGACGTCCTGCAGAACTTAAGGACGTCTTTTAATTTTTTTCTGCTGGTTTCCTGCATGACAGCCAGCCTGATTGACCAACTGGCTGCCTGTCGGGAGGGCAAGCCTGTGGCACAAGGCCACAGCCGAGGTTCAGAGAGCAGGTAGGAAGGGACAGAGAGATCGCGATCGTGGGGGGCAGATCGTGGTCAGGGGAGGGAGAGATCACAGGGGGGAGAGTTCGTTTTCAGGGGGGCAGATGGTGGTCGTGGGGAGATTGTGGTCGGGGAGGTGAAGATCGCTGAGAGGCAGGGAGAGCGGGGAAGTGGGGGGAGATCGGGGGGAGAGATGGGGTTGTCGGCGATCGTGGAGTTTGAAGCAGGTAAGCATGTTGGGCCGGGGTGAAACATTCCTGCTCCTCCTGATCAACAAGCAATGCTGTGAATGCACTTACCTTATGGATCCGGCCCTTCTCGCCTCGTTAAAAATAAAAAGCCTGTTGAAATGGAGGGACGCAGCCTCCTTAAAAACTTTTACCAACCAATCCGCCTCCTGAGATCAGATTTGCCAGTTGACTTCGAAGGTTGGTCTGGTCTATCAGACTGTACATCTGGATTAACATTCGGATGCGAAGCTAGACTTTCCTAATCTCCAGAATGAATGGGCTCCTTCTTTATAGAGTCGTGACAAGTTCTAACATTTTGGAGAACTTGTAGGTTTTTTAGACCTTCAATATTCACACAATTGTCATGACCACAACATATAAATGCTGCTGAAATAATCGGGTCATTGGAGGTTGCCAAGCCTTCTAGTTTTCTAATTATTGGGACGGGAATTTGGATCTTTAATTTCACAGCCCCAAACCTCTGTCTCTATACTTGGAGAATAGTATACCGTCCAATATATTATTTTGCAGATGTAACATCACTCGGTTACTTTTTAAATTATACGATGCAATTCAATCAATGCATTTTGAGATACCTCTTCTGGGTTAAGATGATAGTATATCCTTGGGAGCATATATCTTTTAAAAGTTCTACCTTTTGGGTAGGTTTAAGGTCCACCTCTATAATTTATTGATCCAGCTACTTGGTTTCACTGGCCAGTCATCTTCAACTACCTCATACCATGGATCAATTCTAGCACCAAGATATTTCCAATTTCTCCTGGAGGTATAAATTGAAAGGGGCTACCATTGATTGACCATTCCCTAAAATAGTTAAAATTTATAAACAAAGGTCTTTCTTTCGGTGAGAAGTGGAAACCGACAATATATTAATTTCTAAGCCAGTTTTATTAAAAAATGAGTGAACAATATCTCAATTTTAAAATATTGCTGCATGAGAATCGCTCAGAATAGCAACTTCAATGCTAAGGCTATACAGTAGATGGATCAGTTTTTATATTTCATTAGTGCTCCCAAACCGTTCTTTTCCAGTGTGCAAAAAAAGTGGATCCATAGTTATACTGAACAGTATTGGAGATAAGAGATCAATCTGTTTGACCCCTTTATTAACCTGAATAGGGTCAGACTAGATTCCACCCCCCTGTATAATAGTAGATGTTTCAGAGTATAAACTCTCAACGAGGTGAATAAATTTGGTGAGTGGATGCATTCTTTTCAATGCCTTAGTTATTACCTTATGGCCTACAGAGTCGAAGGCTTTCACAAATACTATCGCCAGTTGCTTAATGTTCTTCTTAATGCCTCTCATGATGTTATGGAGAATAGCTTTAATCTCATTACAGCCAGGAGTGGCAGATATAAAACCTTTTTGTCTCGGGTTATGTTCTAGCAGCTCAGATGGTAGCACTCTCACTTCTGAATCAGAAGGTTGTGGGTTCAAGTCCCACTCGAGAGACTTGAGCACAAATATCAAGACTGAGGATCCCTTGCAGGCAGAGACAGGAGAAATTATAATGGGGAATAAGGAAATGGCAGAGAGATTAAACAAATACTTTGGGCAGAATTTTCATTGACCCGTGGAGGCGGGTTTGGAGGCGTGTGGGGGGTTAAAATTGCAAAAACTGGCGGGCGGGCACAAGCCCGCCTCCATCCCGCCTCCACGCAATTTTCATTAAATCGTGTCTGCTGGTCCCGACTCTGTCCCGCCTCCAAGAGACCCTTAACAAGCCCTAAATTGCCTCTATAATGCCATTTTGAAAGGCCTTTGTGATTTTAACCTTTTTTCCACGTGAAGCACGCCTGTTCTGAACTATGAATGTGAAACTTGGCGGTTGCACATTTGGATTGCTGACTATCAGCTGCAGCTCAACCATGAAATAGGAGATGTGATCAGCCATCATTTGCAGTTGGCAGGACTTTGTTGTCTGAGGTCTGAGGGACCTTTTATATGGCATAACCATAGCTGTGGAAGTTTGGAGCCTGACACCCATCTCCAGTGTGACCTCCTTGGAAACCCCTCTCGCCACCTTGACTGAGCACTTCCTCAACTGAGGCATATACCAGAAGCATGGGAACCATTTATTTCCTTTCCTCCTGGACATCAGATTCGGACGAAGACCAGCTGTGGCAGCAGCAGAACCATGAACAACAGCACCACTAGCAGCAGCAGCATCAACAGGAGTGCCAAGCTGCTCCTCACCCACCTGAAGCTGCACAGGCCAGAAGGTGCCAGCACGCGACCACATTGCTGCCCGAGATGCAAGGGACGCACTTGACCAGATTTGCTTAGCCTGCACAATCAAACACTTTTGCCTCGCACCTTCTTATCAGACCATCAACAATGGATTCCTATCACTCTGACCACCATACTGACAATTGCAAGTCATCCTAAGCCCTCAATGTGGAAGTCCCATTTGCAAAATAACAGACGCCACAACTTCAGCAGTTTCCCAGCAGAATTTTTAATCACACCAAGCAAGTGCTGGCATTTCAAGATTAAACACAACATTACACCCAAGTGACTACCCTTGTGACTACTTGTGCATTATTTTTCTTTTATGCGTGCTCCTACGTGGTGCTTCCCCTGTGGCTTCAGCAGATGTGGAGGCCCCTTGCTCACTTTCTTGCTGCTCCTGCCTCAACACCTTTGGCGGGCGTCCTCTGGGGTTGCGAGCCTGTGAGAGCTCGGCAACAGTCTGCTGCTCCTGCGGCTGTGCAGGGGTTGAGACGCCCATCTCAGTTGGGTGAGGAGTCTGGTGGGGCTCTGACCGAGGGCTTTGCAGTGGCTTGGTCGTGTGAGCGCTTGGAGAGGAGCCCCCACTTCCTTGTTGTCTGCCACCAACATCCCTCTCATGGGTCAGCCCCACCTCAGCGTTTGCAAGTGGATTGAGAGCACCTTGCTGCACATCAGGGTGGCCATGGGGACCCGTATCTGCACTGGAAGTCCTACTCAGAAGGACTTCCATGAAGGTCTGGTTTCTATGTTCAATAGATGACCATCGCTCCTCAAGAGACGCCAGTCTATTCTGAACAATGACCATGTTTTCTACACTCTGGCAATTTATCTCCTCCATAGCCGTAGCCATCCTCTCCTCTAGTGTAGCCATACTTTCCACGGAGGTTGCCATCCTTTCCGTGGTGATGCGTTCATGCGCCAGTGACTCCACAAAGTCTCTGCTCATGTTCGCTATGGACTCTTCCATTCGCTCCACACTCGCAGCGACCCTGGAGACAAAACCTGCCAGAGACTCCTGCATCTGTTCCTGGAGTTCCAGCTCCGCTGATCTTATGGATGAACCCAGAGGCAGAGGGTCAAAATGCAGCTGAGCCGAGCTAGGAGAGTCCTGCGCCCTCCGACTAGGACTCTCCACTGCTGTGATACACCAGATCACCAGTAGTGATACACTACTCTATCTTGCGATGTTCCCTCCGAGGTGTCAGTGTCTGCGCTGGTGCTGGGTGCGCTGAATTCTGCTGACGCGGCGCCCTCAGATGTTGCAGCTTCCTCTGAGGAGTCGTGAGGCTCATGCTCTTCCTCCTGGACGGTGGGGATGGGTGCTCGCGATGGTCCTGGGGGGGAGTAAAGGAAAGAGTCAGAGATGTGAGTCCAAGGTTACATGCACATTGCATATTGCAGATGATCATAAGTCAGTCTGCTGGAGCATCAGAATCATTATCAGTGACTCATGCAATGTCAATGAGAGAGATGATAAACTATTCTGTCACCAGCTTGCTCTGATGCATCCGTCTGTCCGTCCCCCACTTGCACATCCTCCTCCACTCCCATGATCTCCATGACCGCCTCCTCCCAGGTGGTGAGCTGGGCTACTGAGGGTGGCCCTCCTCCTGTCCTCGATCTTTCCCTCTTATTGTGAGCTCTTTTTTCCTGCAATGAGGGAGACAAGTGGAGTTTGAGTGAGAATGAAGGAGTGAGTGTAGAGAATCTATATCATTGATGGTTAGAAGGAGACAAATTCGGAGTGAGGTGGCAAGACCATGGGCCCTCCCTGTGTGTTGTAAGTTGTTTTCATAGCATCACAGCAATAGGGAGTGTGAGGGCTGCATAGTCGAATAGTTAGGTGAATGTGACCATACAGAGAGAGGGAATGGGTAAGGGTGCAGGGATGTCAGTGTCAAGTGGGATGTGGAGGAAGAGGTTGTCAAAGTTGAGTGCTGGTGAGGAGAGGCAATGGGGATCAGAATGAGGGTGATGGGAAATTCATACTCACTTTTTCAGTGCGCAGCAGGTCATGAAACCTCTTCCTGCACTGAAGCCAGGTTCTGCGGGTTATGGACAACGAGTTGACCTCCTCTGCCACCTGGATCCACACAGCCTTGGTTTGATGGGAAGGCTTCTTCCTCCCTGAAGAAGGGAAGAGCACCTCCTTATTAGCTCTGGCTCCCTCAATTAAAGCTTGCAGGGCGACGTCATCAAATCGAGGTGCAGACCTAGGTCTCTGGCTGGCCATTCTTCCTGCAGGTGCCTCTAACATGCAAAAGCAGACGCTTGGCAGTCTGCAGAGGAAGCAAGACTTGTTGCAGACCTTAAATGCTGCAGCAATGATGACGTAATCGGAAGCGACTTTCAGACTGGAAAAACTCACTGGCCATGGGTTCCCACACGTTGGAACTCAATTGGCCTATTATGTTAAAATCGCATCAATCTCCCACATCGATTTAGATTCAGGTGGCTAACACGAAATGCGGATTACATGACCCAAGCCCGCCCCTGAATCAAAATCCAGCCCTTTGTATCTGTCTTCAAGGAAGAAGACACAAAAAACATTCTGGAAATAGTTGGGAACCAAGGGTCTACTGAGAATGAGCAACTTAAAGAAATTAGTGTTAGTAAAGAAATAAATGGGACAAAAATCCGACAAATTCCCTGGACCAGATGGCCTACATCCTAGGGTTTTAAAAGAGGTGGCTACAGAGATAGTGAATGCATTGGTTTTGATCTTCCAGAATTCTCTAGATTCTAGAACGGTCCCCGGGGATTGGAAGGTAGCAAATGTAACCCCGTTATTCAAAAAAGGAGGGAGAGAAAATAAAGAAACTATAGACCAGTTAGCCTGACATCAGTAGTAGGAAAACTGCTAGAATCTATTATTAGGGACGTGGTAACAGGGCACTTGGAAAATCATAATGGGCCGAAAATTGATCCCGGGACGCGAGAGTACGCACTGCATACTCTCGCGTATTCCCACTCCAATTGCCGGTTTTCTGCATGCCCTGCGCATGCGCTGAAAACCGGCAATTGCTCTTCCGAAAAGGGGGCGTGGCTTGAGTGCATCGCGTGCGCGCTACAGGCTGCGCGCACGCTGTGCACTTCATGCTTTGGACGCGCAGGTAAGTAGGGAAGATTTTGGAAATGTAAAAAGGAGGAGTAAGACCCGCTTTTAAGAAGGTAAGTAGTGAATTAAGTATTTTTTTGAATTTTTTTTTACAGGTATATCTTTTTTATAGACTTTAAAGACAGGTAAGTTTATTTTTATAACTTTTTAAAAGATTTTAAATTTTTTCAAAAATTTAATTTTTTATTTAAAATGGTTAATTTAATTAACTATACTTATTTTATTAATGTGATGGTTTTTTTTTTAAATTTAATTGAGGTTTAGCTGTTATTTTGGGGGGGTGTAAGATTCATAAGTCTCACAGCCATGCTGTGAGACTTATGAATGGAAGATGGTGTGCTGCCATTGGCTCTAACTGAGTCACGTGATCCCACAGCTCGCACGAATTAACTACGCCGCTGGGATACGCAAGCCCAGCACAGCTGATGTATGGAACATCAATTTCGTGCGAGCTGGATCAGAAAAAGCATAAGCGAGGTGAGACATCGCGGGGAAGGCTTACCCACGCGGGAACAGAGCGAGATCAATTTCTGGGCCAATATGATTGGGCAGAGTCAACACGGATTTATGAAAGGGAAATCGTGTTTGACAAGTCTGTTAGAGTTTTTTGAGGTTGTAACTAGCAGGGTAGATAAGGGGGAACCAGTGGATGTAGTGTATTTGGATTTTCAAAAAGCATTCGATAAGGTGCCACACAAGAGGTTATTACACAAAATTAGAGCTCATGGGATTGGGGATTAGGTACTAGCATGGATTGAGAATTAGTTAACGGACAGAAAACAGAGAATAGGAATAAACGGGTCATTTTCGGGTTGGCAGCCTATAACTAGTGGGGTCCCGCAAGGATCAATGCTTGGGCCTCAGCTATTTACAATCTATATCAATGAATTAGATGAAGGAACTGAGTGTAAGGTATCCAAGTTTGATGATGATACAAAGCTAGGTGGGAAAGTAAGTTGTGAGGAGGATGCAAAGAGGCTGTAAACATAAGAACATAGGAATTAGAAGCAGGAGTAGGCCATACTGCCCTTCGAGCCTGCCTCAAAAGATCATAAGAGGGAACAGTAGCATAGTGGTTATGCTACTGGACTAGTTATCCAGAGGCCTGGACTAATGATCCAGAGATGTGGGTTCAAATCCCACCATGGCAGCTGGGGAATTTAAATTCAGTTAATTAAATAAATCTGGAATAAAAAGCTAGTATCAGTAATGGTGACCATGAAACTATTGGATTGTCGTAAAAACCCATCTGGTTCACTAATGTCCTTTGGGGAAGGAAATCTGCCGTCCTTACCTGGTCTGGCCGACATGTGACTCCAGACCCACAGCAATGTGGTTGACTCTTAACTGCCCACTGAAATGGCCTAGCAAGCCACTCAGTTGTAACAAACCGCTACAGGAAAACAATAATAAGAATAAAACCGGACGGACAACACGGCATCGAACTCGGCACCGACTTTGGACACTACAAAGGCACACCCAGCTCATTCGACCCTGCAAAGTCCTCCTCACTAACATCTGGGGATTTGTGCCAAAATTGGCAGAGCTGTCCCACAGACTAGTCAAGCAACAGCCTGACATAGACAGACTTTCAGCCAATGTCCCAGACGCCTTCATCACCATCCCAGGGTATGACCTGTCACACCAATCTACCTGTCGCAGATTCATCTGTCCATGACAGCATTGACCACTGCACAGTCCTTGTGGAGACCAAGTCCCATCTTCACACTGAGGACACCCTCCATTGTGTTGTGTGGCACTACCACCGTGCTAAATGGGATAGATTCACAACAGCCCTGGCACTCATAAGTGGGCATACATGAGGCGCTGTGGGTCATCAGCAGCAGCAGAATTGTATTCCACCACAATCTATAACCTCATGGCCCGGCATATCCCTCACTCTACCATTACCATCAAGCCAGGGGCCCAACCCTGGTTCAATGAGGAGTGCAGAAGAGCAAGTCAAGTAGCAGCACCAGGCATACCTAAAAATGAGGTGCCAACCTGGGAAAGCTGCAACACAGGATGTTAAACAGTGGAAGCAGCATGCTATAGACAGAGCTTAGCGATCCCACAATCAACGGATCAGATCAAAGCTCTGCAGTCCTGCCACATCCAGTCGTGAATGGTGGTGGACCATTAAACAACTAACGGGAGGAGGAGGCTCCATGAATATCCCCATCCTCAATGATGGTGGAGCCCAGCACATGAGTGCAAAAGACAAGGCTGAAACGATTGCAACCATCTTCAGCCAGAAGTGCAATGTGGATGATCCATCTCGGCCTCCTCCTGAGGTCCCCACCATCACAGAAGCCAGTCTTCAGCCAATTCGATTCACTCCACGTGATATCAAGAAACGGCTGAACGGATGGGATACAGCAAAGGCTATGGGTCCTGACAACATCCCGGCTGTGGTGCTGAAGACATGTGCTCCAGAACTAGCTGCGCCTCTAGCCAAGCTGTTCCAGTACAGCTACAACACTGGCATTTATCCGACAATGTGGAAAACTGCCCAGGTATGTCCTGTCTGCAAAAAGCAGGACAAATCCATTCCGGCCAATTACAGCCCCATCAGTCTACTCGCAATCATCAGCAAAGTGATGGAAGGTGTCATCGACAGTGCTATCAAGCGACACTTACTCACCAATAACCTGTACACCGATGCTCAGTTTGGGTTCTGCCAGGCCCACTCGGCTCCAGACCTCATTACAACCTTGGTTCAAACATGGACAAAAGAGCTGAATTCCAGAGGTGAGGTGAGAATGATTGCCCTTGACATCAAGGCAACATTTGACCGAGTGTGGCATCAGAAGTCCTAGTAAAATTGAAGTCAATGGGAATCAGTGGGAAAACTCTCTGCTGGCACGGAGTCATAGCTAGCACAAAGAAAGATGGTTGTGGTTGTTGGAGGCCTCAGCAGTTCCTCAGGACAGTGTCCTAGGCCTGGACGACATTCAGACTTGGGCTGATAAGTGGCAAGTAACATTCGCGCCACACAAGTGCCAGGCAATGACTATCTCCAACAAGTGAGAGTCGAACCACCTCCTCTTGACATTCAACAGCATTACCATCGCCGAATCCCCCACCATCAATATCCTGGGGGTCACCATTGACCAGAAACTTAACTGGACCAGCCACATAAATACTGTGGCTACAAGAGCAGGACAGATTCTCCTCCTGACTCCCCAAAGACTTTGCACCATTTACAAGGCACAAATCAGGAGTGTGATGGAATACTCTCCACTTGCCTGGATTAGTGCAGCTCCAATAGCACTCAATAAGCTCGACACCATCCAGGACAAAGCAGCTCGCTTGACTGGTACCCCATCTACCACCTTAAACATTCATTCCGTCCAACAACGACGCACCGTGGCTGCAGTGTGTACCATTGCATTGCAGCAACTCACCAAGGCTTTTTTGACAGCACCTCCCAAACCCGCGACCTCTCCCACCTAGAAGGATTTAGGGCAGCAGGCGCATGAAAACACCATCACCTCCAACTTCCCCTCCAAGCCTCACATCACCCTGACTTGGAAATATATCGCCATTCCTTCATCGTCAGTGGGCCAAAATCCTGGAACTCCCTCCCTAATAGCACTGTGGGAGTATCTTCATCTTATGGACTGCTGATGCGATACTGGGAATCCCATAACTGTTACTTGTAACATCTTACTTCAGGTGGGGGTGCGGGGAATCCCAGTGCTCCCATTGGCCCTCATAGGCCCTGGGAGTGTGAGCGAGCGGACCTGCGGGAGGAACGGAGTTGGAGACCGGGGATAAAGGCAGCGCGGAGCAGAGGCCTGGGAGTCTGAGCGAGTGGACTACCTGTGAGGGAGACAGTCGGCAAGCGACACAACGAAGGAGTGACATCAGAATTCAAAGGTGTCGCTGGCACAAGGAAGCAGAGAGGTGAGTATAGGGTGATTTGTTGTAAGTTTTTTTGTTCTGTTTGAGTATATTTCTGCTAAATAGATCATAGCCTATCTAAATAGAGGGAAGTGCTGATTGGTGGGCAGCTTTTGAGTGTTTCTTGTTAAGTTTTAAGTTTATTTCTGCTAAATTATCTCCATAGTCTGGTAAATAGAGGCATGGCAGGGCAGCTCAGTCCCGTGATTTGCACATCCTGTGCCATGTGGGATATCCTGGATGCTTCTTGCAGCCCAGATGACCACGTGTGCAGGAAGTGTCGCCAACTGCAGCAACTCGAGCTCCGGGTTTCGGAGCTTGAGCGGCAGCTGGAGTCACTACAGTGCATCCGCGAGGCTGAGAAATACTTGGAAAGCACGTTTCTAGAAGTGGTCACCCCACAGCCTCAGAATGTGCAGGCAGAGAGGGAATAGGTGGCCGCCAGACAGAGAAGGAGGACCAGGCAGGTAGGGCAGGAATCCCCAATTCTGGAAACTGGTGGGGGTGATTGCTCCTCTGGGGAGAGCAGCCAAAGTCCAGGACATGGCACCACGGGTGGCTCAGCTGCACAAGGGGGGAGGAAGAAGAGTGGAAGAGCAATAGTGATAGGGGATTCATTGGTTAGGGGAACAGATAGGCGTTTCTCTGGACGCTGACATGACTCCAAGATGGTATGTTGCCTTCCTGGTGCCAGGGTCAAGGATGTCACTGAGCGGCTGCAGGACACTCTGAGGCGGGGAGAGTGAACAGCCAGAGGTCATTGTCCATATCGGTGCCAACGACATAGGCAGAAAGAGGGATGAGGTCCTGCAGGCAGACTATAGGGAGCTAGGAAAGAGATTAAAAAGCAGGACCTCAAAGGAAATAATCTCTGGATTACTCCCGGCGCCACATGTTAGTGAGTACAGGAATAGGAGGATAGAACAGATGAATGCGTGGTTGGAGAGATGGTGCAGGAGGGAGGGCTTTAGATTCCTGAGGCATTGGGACAATTTCTGGGGAAGGTGGGACCTGTACAAGCCAGACAGGTTACACCTCAACAGAGCAGGGACCAAAATTCTCGCGGGGAGGTTTGCTAGTGCTGTTGGGGAGGGTTTAAACTAGCTTGGCAGGGGGATGGGCATCAGCATAAAGGAGTAGAAAAGAGGAATAAGGTGCATAAAAGAGTGAGTGTGTTGGATAGTACTAGAGAAGAAAGTAGTACTAGAGGCAGAAGTCGTACCATATTAGATAGGAGCAGACTAAGAAAGACTACGAAAAATTCAAAAATGGGTTTAAAATGCATGTACACAAACGCACAAAGTGTGGTGAATAAGGTTGGTGAGCTACAAGCAGAATTAGTCGTGTGGCAATATGATGTTGTGGCAATAACGGAAACGTAGCTTAAAAATGGTGAGGACTGGGCACTTAGGGGGAAAAATTAGGTCGCGCCCCGTTTGGGGCGCAAATATCGTCTGGACGCAAAAATTAGCACCTGGCGCTAATTATTGCCACTGACTGGAAACTTCACTTTTACCGCCCCGGGAGGTGAGTGGAGCGCTAAATCAGGCGCTGCACACCTGTCTTAAGGCGCAAAGGCCGAGCAGTGAGGCGCTAACTCAGCGCACGAGCACAGCGCAGGTGCTGCCAGTTAGCGAGGGAACACAGACACACTGGCGCCGGCCAGTTCTTAAAGCGGGGGGGGCCAACTTGCTCCCCAGCCACACCCTGCTCATTGCAGCCTTGAATCTCGGCCTGGAGAGACCTGTGAATCCATTTTGCTGCCAAGGATGGAGAGGGTGAGAGAACGAGCTCAGCGCTTCACCGAGCGGGCCTTGGATGCTCTGGTTGGCGCGGTGGAGCGCAGAAGATGTATACTCTTCCCTGAGAGTGGCAGGAGGCCTTTGCCAGGCGAGTACAGAAGAGTGTGGAGGGAGGTGGCTCAGAGCGTCTCCTCCAGGAGCATGGTGCCCAGGATCCATGTTCAATGCCGCAAAAAGTTCAACGACCTCACTCGGGTCGTCAGGGTGAGTGGCTTTTTCTCAATACCTCTCCATCCCTCCATCTCAACCTCACTCTATGGCCAGAGGGTCTTAAAACCCCAATGCACAACACTCATCCAACACCTATGGCCCTTTCATGAAACACACACACACATTCCACACTTTGCATACAGTAAGGGCTATTCACCTATGGGAGGCACATCAGGCAAGACCATGGCTGCATACAGTAAGAGCTATTCACCTATGGGAGGCACATCAGGCAAGACCATGGCTGCATACAGTAAGGACTATTCACCTATGGGAGGCACATCAGGCAAGACCATGGCTGTATATTTACTCAGATGCTGTCCTTTTACTTGCAGGCCAAGCTGGCGGATAATAGGAGACAGCAGCAATGGACAGGTGGAGAGCGGGCTCAGCTGCAACCCCTCAGCGATCTTGAGAAGCGCGTCCACAGGATTGTGGCAAGCCGGGTGATCGGTCCCGTCGCCACTGGAGACGCCGACCCCGTTCTGGACAGCAATGGTAAGGTCATCACCTTTTTGTCCTCTGTCCTTCCACTTGTCCCTCACAACACCAGCCTTTGACACTTTCAATCCAACTTGCTAACTCGCTGCACTTATTCCTCCCTTACTGCCACCCTGTCCTCATGCTAAAGCCACTCTTGTACCTCCCTGCTTTCAGATGGTGATTCACCAGCTGAGGAGACGGGCCCTGAAGCTGCCAGTGGGAGTGAAGCTGCAGCCGAGGAGGAAGAGGAAGCCGGAGCATCAGTGCCACCCTCTCCCGAGGAAGCCCATGCCCACACTGGGAACACGCCTTCCCTGGAGGGGAGCAGGGGGGAAGGGTCTGATGAGGGTGAAGCTCCAGGACCCAGCGGGCTGCAGCAACGCCATGGGGGTAGGGAAGAACGGGGGCCTTCTCCCCAGAGGGAGAGTATGCCAGCGACTCCTACTGCAATGGACGCAGAGGAGGAGCGGCTGATCGCAGAAATGAACACCCAGGCGGTGGGCATGCACACTGAGCTCATGGGTGCAGTGGGAAGGGTGCCCGAATGCATTGAGTCACTGGCAAGGAGTGTGGAGCACTTCGCTGTAGCACAGGCGGATGCCACACTAACGCTTAGTGCTGCAATTCAGTCACTGACTGCCGTGATCCCATCTCTGACTGCTCTCATGCAGACTCAGATTGAGGCCACGCGAGCACTGACTGCTGCCAACCTCGATGGTTCGTTCACATGTCCCCGGGGCTCTCACCGCGCCGCAGCAGGCCAGCAATCTGTGCTCCAGCAGATTGCTCCGGATGCTGAAGTGCTGCCCCGTGGGAGTGCCAGTGTGTCGGGCGAGCAGGGAGTTGCTGTCCTCTCTCACGATGACAGCATTCCTGCTGCCAACACTGTCACTTCTCCACTGCACTTGCCACCGTCTGTAGGACAGACTGCTGCCGCCCATGCAGAGTTGGTGCAGTCTGCAGCCGGGCCCTCCACGCCCATAACTGGTCGAGGCCGTCCTTCAGGGGCATCTGCAGTGTCAGGGTCTGACAATCAGCAGCCTTCCACCAGCCTTGCTGCAGCCACTGAGGTCCCATTACGGAGGAGCAATAGGGTTAGAAGGGGGGAAGTGCGCAAGGGAAGGAGATCACCCTCGAAGGGCAAAAAGTAGGAGGTGTGACAAAATGCTGGTCATTTTTTTATTAAAGGCCGAGGTTCGTGGTCCAACTTTTGTCTAGTGTTTTGGACATTATCTCCAGGTTGTGAGAACCAGTTATGTTAATGACTGTTTTTTTGTGTTTATTTCTATGAGTTTGTCATGAGGAAATGACACACACAGAGTTTGTAAAATAAATAAGTTTTTGTATTCAAAATATACATGTTTGGTGTTTGGAATCATTGGTGCCTTGGCCGGCTTAGGGGTTGCGTGCTGGGTTCATTGATGTTGTTAGCAATGGCAGAAGCCATTTCCACAGCAGGGGCCCTAGAAGCGGCTTGCTATCAGCCGTTGACGGACGGCCCTTGCAGTTTCACCATTGTGGGCCGCCCTCCCGCCTTGGTGCTGCTGATGATCATCCTCCTCGTCCTCTTCCTCCTCTTCCTCCTCCTCCTCTGGTGGTGCTCCAAGGCCTGGTGGCATTGGCTGGGTCCTGACGATTGCCATGTTATGCAACATGCAGCACTCAACTACGACGTTGGATACTCGCTCAGGCGAGTACTGCAGGGCTCCTCCAGAATGGTCGAGACAGCGGAACCGTTGCTTCAGCACGCCGATTGTGCACTCAGTGATGTTCCTGGTAGCTTGATGGCTCTCATTGTACCGCAGCTCAGCAGGGGTGTTGGGCATACGGAGCGGTGTCATCAGCCAGGTGCTCAATGGATACCCCTTGTCCCCGAGAAGCCAACCAACTGGCTGATGCGGTGCCTCGAAAAGTTCTGCCACAGTAGTCTGGCGCATGATGAAAGCATCGTGGCTGCTGCCAGGATAGTGGGCATTGACAGCGAGTATCAGCTGTCTGTGGTCACAGACCAACTGAACATTCAAGGAATGGAACCCCTTTCTGTTCCGGAATTCCTCGGCATTCTCATGTGGAGCACGCAAAGCCACATGCGTGCAGTCAATGGCGCCCTGCACCATGGGGAAGCCCGCTATCCTCGCAAAGCCCAGAGCGCGGCCACGCTGCTTGTCTGGGGTCATGGGGAAAGAGATGAACTCTCGTCTCCTTTTAAAGAGGGCATTTGTGACCTGCCGGATGCAGCAATGCACCGCGAACTGGGAGATATTGGCGAGGTCCCCAGCAGCAGCTTGAAATGAGCCAGTAGCATAGAAGTTGAGAGCCACTGTGACCTTCACTGCCACCGACAGAGACGTCCTGGACCTCAGTTGAGGCTGCAGATCTGGCTGCAGCAGGTGGCAGAGCTCAGTGACCACCTCCTTGCTGAATCGCAGCCTTCGCAAACACAGCTCCTCAGACATATGAATGTAGGAGAGCTGTTCACGATATACCCTGGGAGGGTAAGCTCTCCTGTACAGACGCCTGTTGGCCCTCCTCCGTCTGGCCATCATTGCCACTCTCTCTCTGCGTCTCTGTGTCCTCCGATTCAGCTGGAGCAGGACGACACCCCCAATCAGTGCAGCCCCCATAGTCTCTTTGCAAGCAAAGTTATGAAGGACAGCAACCAAAGTACCAGCGAAATTAGGATCAGTAGGCAAAACTACCTCACACAGCGTTGACTCAATGCAGAAGTCTCTCTTTCTCTCTCTCCGAATCTCTCTCTCTCTCTCAGAACGAGTGGTGCAAAAATGTCAACCACAGAAAAAGACAGGAAGAGGCCCCCTTTAAATAGCGCCCCCCCCCCAGCCCCACAGCGATTGATAGCGTTCCAGTCTTCCGGTCGTTGGATGCGCCAGGCGGTAAGGCAGGGGGCGCCACTCAATTTCCGCTCCGGGGCACCACAAGGGCGTTGCACCATGGAATGACGTCACAATCTGCGCGCGCAGGTGGTCGCAGCGGTAAAGTTTAGCGCCGCCGCACAATGTCTAGTTAAGTTCCCGAGTGGCGCAAACATCGCTGTGCCCAGGCGCTAGCGGCTTTGCGCCCCATTAGCGCCCTCTTAAGGCGCTAACGGGAGGCGCAACCAACTGAATTTTTACCCCTTAATATTCAAGGGTACAAGGTGTTCAGAAAAGATCGGGAAGGAAAAAAGGGAGGTGGGGTGGCAGTGCTGATTAAGGAAGACATTGTAGTGTTGGAAAGGGAGGATGTTTCTGAGGGGACAAGGACAGAATCCATTTGGTTAGAGTTGAGGAGCAAAAAGGGTATGATCACGCTATTGGGGGTATTCTACAGTCCTCCAAATAGTGAGAGGGAGGTAGAGGAGCGAATCTGCAGGGAAATCGAAGAGATATGCAAGAGCTATAGAGTGGTGATATCGGGGGACTTTAATTACCCAAATATCGATTGGGATAATGCTAAGGTAAAGGGAAAGGAGGGGGAGGAATTTCTGAAGTGTGTTCAGGAGAATTTCCTTGACCAGTGTGTTCTTGGCCCAACTAGGAAGGAGGCATTGCTGGATCTGGTGCTGGGAATGAGGTGGGCCAGGTCGAACAAGTGTCTGTGGGAGAACACTTGGGTATGAGTGATCATCGTATCATAAGATTTAGATTAGCAATGGAGAGGAGCAAGGAACAATCTAGAGTGGAACTTCTAAACTGGAATAGGGCTAACTTCAATGGGATATGAAAGGATCTAGCCAGGGTAAAATGGAGCCAAAGACTGACAGGAAAAACTGCAACGGAACGATGGGTGACCTTTAAGGTAGAGATGTTCCAAGTACAGGCTAGGTACATTCCAACAAGAGGGAAGGGTAAGGTAACCAAAGCATCCTTGGATGACGAGGGAGATAGAGAAGATGATGAAACAGAAAAAGAGGGTGTATGATGAATGTCAGGTGAATTCTTCAAGGGAGAACCAGACCAAATACAATAAGTTGAGAGGGGAAGTGTAGAGAAAATAAGATTGGCAAAGAGAGAATATGAGAGTACTCTCATATTCTCTCTTTGCCAATCTTATTTTCATCTACACTTTCCCTCTCAACTTATTGTATTTGGTCTGGTTCTCCCTTGAAGAATTCACCTGACATTCATCATACACCCTCTTTTTCTGTTAACATAAAAGGGAACCCAAAAATCTTCTACCGGCATGTAAACAGTAAGCAGGTAGTAAGAAGCGGGGTGGGGCCTATTAGAGACAAAGAAGGTGATATATGCTTAGAGGCGCAGGGCAAGGCTCAAATACTCAATGAGTACTTTGTATCGGTGTTTACTAAGGAGGTGGATGCTGATAAAATATCAGTAGAAGTGGAAAAGGTAGAAGCAATGGAAGGGGTGACAATTGATAGACAGGATCTACTAGAAAGGCTGGGTATGCTTTGAGTGGATAAGTCGCCTGGTCCAGATGGCTTGCATCCCAGATTGCTAAGGGAATTGGGGGAGGAGTTAGCGGAAGGGCTTGCCATAATTTTCCAATCTTCCTGAGATGCAGGGGAGGTGACTGAGGATTGAAAAGTGGCAAATGTGACACCATTGTTCAAGAAAGGGTGTAAGGACAATCCTAGTAACTACAGACGGTCAGTTTAACATCAGTGGTGGGTAAAGTATTAGAAACAATAATCAAGGAAAAAATTACCGGGCACTTGGAGAGGTTTAAGCTAATTAAGGAGAGCCAAATCGGATTTGTAACAGGCAGATCATGTTTGACTAATCTAATTGAATTTTTTGATGAAGTAACAGGGAGGACTGATGAAGGGAATGCAATGGATGTTGTCTACATGGATTTTAGGAAGGCGTTTAACAAAGTACCACATAGAAGGCTGGTTAACAAAATTGAGGCTCATGGAATAGGTGGGTCAGTGGCAGCTTGGATAAGGAATTGGCTTAAGGACAGAAAACAGCGAGTTGTGGTAAATGGCTGTTTTTCAGACTGGAGGATGGTAGACAGTGGTGTTCCCCAAGGGTCAGTGCTGGGGCCACTGCTTTTTTTGATATATATAAATGACCTGGATATTGGAATACAGAGTAGAATTTCTAAAGTTGCCGATGACACCAAACTTGGGGGTGTGGCAAACAGTGATGATGAGACCAATCGACCGCAACAGGACATAGAAAGGCTAGCAGAATGGGCAGACAAGTGACAGATGGAATTTAATACAGAGAGTGTGAGGTGATGCATTTTGGCAGAAGGAACAGGGAGAGGCAATATACACTTAATCGCACAGTTTTACAGGGTGTGCAGGGACAGAGGGACCTGGGAGTTAATGTGCATTGGTCCCTGAAGGTGGTGGGACATATTGAGAGAGTGGTTAGCAAAGCATATGGGATCTTGGGCTTCATAAATAGAGGTATTGAGTACAAAAGTAGGGAAGCTATGCTGAACCTTTATAAAGCGCTGGTTAGGCCACAACTGGAGTATTGCGTCCAGTTCTGGTCACCACACTTTAGGAAGGGTGTGAAGGCACTTGAGAGGGTGCAGAGGAGATTTACCAGAATGGTTCTGGGGATGGAGGATCTTAGCTACAAGGACAGGTTGGAGAAGCTGGATTTCTTTTCATTAGAGCAAAGGAGGTTGAGGGGTGATTTGATAGAGGTTTACAAGATTATGACGGGTTTAGATAGGCTAGACAGGGAAAGGCTGTTCCCAGTTGTTGATGGTACAAGGACTAGGGGACACAGATTTAAGGTTTTGGGCAAGGGATACAGGGGGGACGTGAGGAAAAACTTTTTTACGCAGCAAGTGGTGAGGACCTAGAACTCGCTGCCGACGGAAGTGGTGGAAGCAGAGACACTCAATGTTTTCAAGGGGAGACTGGATAGGCACTTGAGGGAAATTAACTTGCAGGGCTACGGGGATAGAGCGGGGGAATGGGACTGACTGGATTGCTCTACACAGAGCCGGCACGGACTCGATGGGCCGAATGGCCTCCTTCTGTGCCATTATGTCTCTTTGACTCTATGTCAGAGGCATGATCAGCTCTGTCCAGGTGTAACTTAGAATAAAAGTTTCAAAATCTCTCCTGTAGCACACTCTTCAAAGTTCCTCCAGGTTGCACAGTAAAGTGCTTCTGGCAGGATCAGCTGATGCTAGGTAACAGATACACCCCAAAAACTGCTGGTGCATTGTACTGATGCCCCAAACTCACTGCAAATCGTAAGTAAATTTATGACCCTTATGTTTTACTCGACTGTTTTCCCCATTACAAATTTCATATAATGCAATAAACATGAAAGAAGAAAGACTTGCATTTATATAGTGCCTTTCATGACCACCGGACGTCTCAAAGCGCTTTACAGCCAATGAAGTAGAGTCACTGTTGTAGTGTGGGAAATGCGGCAGCCAATTTGCGCACAGCAAGGTCCCACAAACAGCAATGTGATAATGACCAGATAATCTGTTTTTGTTATGTTGGTTGAGGGATAAATATTGGCCAGGACACTGGAGATAACTCCCCTGCTCTTCTTCGAAAATAGTGCCATGGGATCTTTTATGTCCACCTGAGAGAGCAGCTTGGTTTAACGTCTCAGCTGAAAGACGGCATCTCCGACAGTGCAGCACTCCCTCAGCACTGCACTGGAGTGTCAGCCTAGCTTTATTTGCTCAAGTCCCTGGAGTGGGACTTGAATCCACAACCTTCTGACTCAGAGGCGAGTGTGTTACATGGGTACAGGTCTCTGCATATCTGCCACAAAGCTACTGTATTCTCCTTGTTAGTTCATGTCTGCAGAAATCAATCTGCATTTCAACCCATGAAACGATAAACAATATGTTCCAGTTGTAGTATTATTTCAGATTACAGACATTCTATAAATATTTCTAGAATTAAAAAACTAACTTTACTGTAAAGATTGCAATATGAAATAGGCATAAACAGGACTGAAAGCAGCCACTGCTATTTATTTGTTCAAACACTTGGGAGTCAGTTTCTGAAGCTACCGTCTGGTTATAAAACCACATTTTCAATGAAAATCAGGTGGTTTCTATAATGGGCGGCCGAACCTCGATGCCAGCTTGATACTCAGGTGGCAGGTTGAAAATCTATCCCTTGATTGTAACTTATACATGAACCATTTCCAGTGGCAATGGATGTCATTACTTTTAATGACTCTTTAAGGTGCAATTCAATGAAGTAAATAAATGATCAGTAGTCACTATATATCAGCTGGCAAACACAGCAAGGAGCCATAGCCTAACACCCATTTACGCACTTCTGGTTTTAAAAATCGGTGAATTTCCAAAATTGTTTCCCAGCCAATTTATCATTTTATTGTAACTCTATGATTCTTTTGGACATCTCTCTATTTTGTGCAGCAATTCACCTTTGCCTGATTCAAATTACTGAAGTACATTGGAACTTCCATTATCTGCTGTAATAGAGAAGACCCCTTGTGGATAATGAAAATTGCTCAATAATCAAGTGTCCCAAAGTTTACTCTTACACGCATGATGCATCATTCACTAGGCATCAGAATGAAGACAAGCATAATACAAATATTACAAAAGGAATAATGCCACAATCTCGTGCTCCCGGTGGGGAGCCACACTTGCAGCGTGCAAGCGGTTATACAATTTTCTTTTTCATTTAATTCAATGCTAAAGAAAAGCGGGTGGGGTGTGAAACGGGCTGCCGATTTGCTCTTCCCTGTTTTGTGCTACTGCCCAAGACCAATTACACCCCCATAAGGGTCAATTTTGCAATTACTTAAGTGGAGCCAGGAATGGCTAGCTGCTGACCAGCAGTGCACTGAATCGACTACCCACAATTTTTCAGGGGCAGCTCATTTGAATAATGGCCCAGAAATTAAAGACGGAGCCTTCCTGCTGGGGTAAGGCTTCCCCGCGATATCTCACTGCGCGCCTGCCTTTTCCTTCCGAGCTCGCACGAACTTGAGTTTCTAGACAGCAGCTGTGCAGTGTGTGCGTATCCCACAGACGCAGTTAATTCGTGCGAGCTGTGGGATCACGTGATTCAGTTAGAGCCAATGGCAGCACACCATCTTTCATTCATAGTTTTCACAGCAAGGGCTGTGAAAGCTATGAATACTATACCCCCCCAAAAGAACAGCTAAACCTCAATTAAATTTTTTTAAAAACCATCACATTAATAAAATAAGTATAGTTAAATAAATTAACCACTTTAAACAAAAAATTAAATTTTTGAAAAAATTTAAAATCTTTTTAAAAGTTATAAAAATAAACTTACCTTTCTTTAAAGTCTCTAAAAAAGATATACCTGTTGAAAAAAATTCAAAATAATACTTAATTAACTACTTACCTTGTTAAAAGAGGGTCTTACGCCTCCTTTCTTTATGTGCAAAATCTTCCATGCTTACCTGCACGTTCAAAGCACTAAGTGCACTGCGTGCGCGCAGCCTGTAGCGCGCACGCGGTTCACTTAGGAACCGCCCCCTTTTGAAATCACCAAGTGCCGGTTTTCAGCGCATGCGCAGTGCATGCAGAAAACCGGCAATTGGAGACAGAATACGCGAGAGTACACAGTGCGTACTCTCGCGTAGTGAGACTAATTTTTGGGCCAACAAGTATAAGCATCCAACCCCAGCCCTGGTCTTATGCCAGCAGTTAACCTAATGGAGTCCGACTGGGCTTTATTGCTGTGTACAACTCACTGTCTAGCAACCCTGGATGCCCATTATTTTTGGGTATGATTTCAAAGTGGGGTGAATCCAGCGTGAAGCCCCAAAAAAGACATGGCATGTGTTATTTTGGCATAGGAGGAGTGTTAACCCCCAAGGATGGGTGGGTTGGAAGTAACAATTTTAAAAATCTCAAACCCGACCCCAACCCATCTCCAACCTCCAAACTTCCGGTTTTAACGGTGGCGGTTCAGGGGGCAGGCGATCAATCTGCTCAGTAAGCTGTCAGTAAAAGCTTTTAAGGAGGCCGTTGTTGGCATCCATTTTAACAGGTCTTTTATTTTTAACCAAGGCCGCGTTTCCTGAAGTTCAAGAATCCCGGCAGGTAAAAGGAGGCAAGAAGGGCCGGATCCATGAGACAAATTCATTTACAGCACTGCTTGTGGGCCAGCAGGAGCAAAGAAGAAGACTTGGATTTATATAACGCCTTTCACGATCACTGGACGTCTCAAAGCGCTTTACAGCCAATTAAGTACTTTTGGAGTGTCGTCACTGTTGTAATGTAGGAAACACGTCAGGCAATTTGCACACAGCAAGCTCCCACAAACAGCAATGTGATAATGACCAGATAATCTGTTTTTATTATGTTGATTGAGGGATAAATATTGGCCAGGACACTGGGGATAACTCTGCTGCTCTTTGAAATAGGGCCATTGGATCTTTTATGTCCATGTGAGAAAGCAAACAGGGCCTCGGTTTAACATCTCATCTGAAAGACAGCACTTCTGAGGAAGTGTCAGCCTAGATTTGTTGTGCTCAAGTCCCTTGAGTGGGACGTGAACCCACAACCTTCTGCCCCCGAGGCCAGAGTGCTACCCACTGAGCCACGGCACAGGAGTGCTTCCTCTAGGCCCAACAAGCTAACCTATTTACACACCCCACGATCGGCCGCACACCGCCCTCCCCTGATCTCCTATTTACCTGGCATCCGCTCCCCAGCTGCTTTCCCTGAAACCTGCTGAAAAAATGTAAAAGTCATCCTGCAGATCATTTCAGCAGGATGTCCGGGATAGCCATACCATCCAGAAGTCCTCCCCCGCCGCCCCGCTCTCTTCATGGCCAGAGTGAATATCGGGACCGATGTCACTCCTGAATCACTTGAATACTATAATGAAGTTCCTACCCACTGGAAATGTGCCTCATGCATAAAAGAGGCAATAACCTGATATTGCAGAGCTCTTTTTCCGGTCCATACACCCATGACCTGGTGCACACAGGGGGGTAATGTGCTGGAATATTAGTCCCCTGTTGTCTGTAAGGACCAGCACTGGGGCCTCATCTTTTAAGTCAACATAGGTCATTTTACGAATTCATACTCCCGGTGCAGAACGTACTGTGAGTCAACTTGGACATGTGCTCCACATGATTTTCTGCCTGTTAATTTTAATCACACCCGAATTGCTCACCAGGAGTGAATATGTAAAATTACCATGATCTGGATTTGGGAATGAAGGTGAGTCCAATCAAATATGGTATTAGACTAAATTAGAGACACATTGAACTGCGAAACAGAAAGCAGAAAATTGCAAAAATACATAAATAGGTTAAGTAAATAGACAAAACAATGGCAGATGCAATGCAATATAATGGCCAATGTGAATACAGTCGAATTTGGGAAGCTTTGGGTTAGGGGGGCAAATGAACAAGATAATTTAGGGTCAGGTACTTATGTCATTAAAAGTTCACTCACAGGTGCAAAAAGTGATCAAGGAAGCAAATGGGATGCTAGTGTCCATTACAAGAGGTATAGCGTATAAGAGAAAGTACTAGTGCAGTTTTCAGAGGGCCAGTCAGACTCCATTTGAAGAATTAACTTAAATTTTCCGATCAAGTGTGCACTCGATCAGATGTCAGACAGTGCGGAACATCTGCCCAACCTTTAGTACTCTGACCCTTTTGTGTTTCCAGCCTCATATTGATAGCATGGGTGAGCTCCTGGAGTAGAACATGTCTGTGGTTGGGAGCTCATCCTTTAGTGGCCAGGATATCTGATGCTGCTGCAGGACTTAAGGGGGCAGGCATGGTGATTGCACACTTTGATAAAAACAGGAAAGTAGTTTGGACAATACTGTGTTTAATGAGGGAAGGAAGACAGAGATTGGGGCATTTGTCTGTTGGAGATCATCAAAATTCTCCTGTAGGAAGTCTGGCAGAGGAGAGGGTGCTCTTAAGCAATGAGCACCACAGGGCTATAAGAAGAGCAGGCCAGGGAGAATAGCAGAAGGTGGCAACTAATGCCAATGCCCCCGCCATTTTTCCTTGCACATAAAAGCAGTGCCCGAAGAAGTTTAAAATAATCATATCAAGTCAGCCAAGGTTGGAGAGCACATTGTTACCTTCCATCAATGCAGTGCACTATGGGCTGGATTTTGATACTGGGGCGGGTTGGGGTCGTGTCATCCACTTTTCGTGTTATCCACCCGACTGCAATTGGATGTGGGAGATTGATGCGATTTTCACCTAATTGGGCAATTGAGTTCCAGCATGTGGGAACCCATGACCCAATTAGTGTTTTCAGTCTGAAAGTCGCCTCTGATGATGTCATCATTGCTGCTGCATTGAAGGTCTTCAGAGACTGCCTGGCCTTTGCTGTGAGAGGACCTGGATACAAAATGAGCAGCAGCAGCCCTAAGTCTGCTCCCAGATATTTTTGCACCACCACTCCCAGATATGTCTCCCATCCACCACCACTCCCAGATCAGCCAGCCAGCCAGCCAGCGATAGTCAGCTATCCAAATGTGCTCCTGCCAGGTTTCACATTCGTGGTTCAGAACAGGCGTGCTTCACGTAGAAAAAGGGTTAAAATCACAAAGGCCTTTCAAAATGGCATTATAGAGGCAATTTAGTGCTTGTTAAGGGCCTTAACAGCCTATCCCGCCTCTTAGAGGCGGGACGGAGTCGGGACCAGCAGACACGATTTAATGAAAATTGCGTGGAAGCGGGATGGAGGCGGGCTTGTGCCCGCCCGCCAGTTTTCGCAATTTTAACCCCCCACACGCCTCCAAACCCACCTCCACGGGTCAATGAAAATCCAGCCCATACCTCCCCCTTACATTATGTTAAAGTGCTTACCATGAATGACCATAATGACTTCCAACATCCGACCTTCATCTGGACGTGTTCTTTTGCTCACGCCCTTAATGTATTCAATCGTCCTATGGGAAGTGAATATGTACTTGCCTAACTTAATGCTATTGGTTGCAAACAAGCTGAACATTCATAAGGGGTAATTCTATTATCCACATTCCCAGGGGAGAGCCACGCTAGCAGGAAGCACAGCTCAGAGAATCGGGGCTACAATGTTCTAGTCTTATATTTGACCTGTGCTCCCTGCAGGTTCAGCTTTCCTGCTAGGAGTGTGGGAGCACAGAACAGTCTACAGTGTATATTCATTTTCAACTTGTAACTAGTGACATTGTGCAATAGATCATGTTGTGAGCTATTGCCACATGATTCAACCTATACTCCACATGATTCAACCTATACTACACATGATTCAGCCTATACTCCCCTGGACCTGTGGGAATCCTATCACTCTAACATTACCTCTAAAACATTTTTGTTATGCTGCCAGTTGTCGCTGGGGAAGGAGATGAAATGTATTGCTTAAGCAAAATAAGGCACTGGTCACATGCATTATACATCTATGGACAACTGACTGGCTTATGTTGCTAATATTTCCACTGGTAACCTGAATTGATCCTGAGCAGGAAAATTAAAAATGGTTGCGACCTTGACCATCATGCCTGTGGTGGAATTTGGCTGCAGCTCACCTTAGTGCATGCCACATAACTCTCTAATAACCTTTGTTGTAAAGCTAAGCCTGCACAGACACTGCTGCTCTGACAATTGGAGGTACGTGCCCCTACAGATGCAGGAGTGAGGGTACCAGTGGGCGGTCGCAGGACACTTTGGGCGCAGCTTGATATCCTTGCGTTGGTCTTATTCTTTGTCTCAAAATAAAGTAAAGGGAGATTCACATGAAAAAACACATCTTGCTATTATTGTTGATGTTGGCAAAAATGGTAGTGTCCCAACATTTAGTACAAAAGTACCCAACAAGCTAAGTGGATAGAGAAAAATAAATAAATGAGGAAAAGGTTACATAAATGGCCTCTAAATGCTAACGCAAACCTTCACGGAGCTCTGCCCCTTTTTTCTGGACTGCATTTCAATCTGTTAAACTTGTTGATCAGGGATAACAGTTTGTAAAATCTAGGCCATTGTGTTCAGTTTTGAGGACTTTCTTCAGCAAATTTATAACGGCCTTGGAGAAAGTTCGCTGACAATTCACGAGAATGATACCTGGAATGAATGGACTCAGCTACGATAAGAGGTGCTTAAAATAATGAAGGGAATTGACAGGCTAGACAGGGAATGCATCCCCGATGCTCTGTGGGAGGCCTGTGTCCACAGTCTCCAGGGCTTTCTGCTCCATGGAATCCTACTCTCATCCATTCATGGTTATTGTGTGCCAAGTTGTCCTGCAGAAAGAAGGTGAGCTTATTAATGTGTGGCTGCAGCAAAGGTTTGTTGAGTTGTGTGAGGCATGCTGATGTGTAGATGGTGAGTGTGATATGCAGCAAACAGTGCGCGGGATAGGGAGATGTCACAGAGCAGGAAATCAGCAGGAGGGTGACATTTACTGGCAAATACCAGCAGAGTGCCTACCTTTCCCAGTGCAACCGGGTGATAGCAATATGCTGCATGTGCCTGCTGTGAGGGCAGCAGCAGCTGCTGTTCGTGCAGCTGAAACCTGAAGGTGGGTAGACTGAGCGCCTATTACTAATTAGAGTAGAAGCAAGTGGAGAGGTAGATCGGAGTGCTTGGGGGAGCAAGGAAAGTGCTGTGGCAATGTGTGGTGCAGAAAATGAGACATCGCAAGAACTAAATCTTAGCTTGGCCCAGAATGTCACATCATTAAACTTCTACAGCACTGAAACCATGTCTTGGGGGGAGTTTGACTGCGTTCACTTGCTCAGATATCTCCCTCCAGGGCTGCTGTAGGCGAAGAGGATCTCTCACTTGCGCGGACAAAATCTCCGAGGGCGAAAAACAGGCAGTTGTGGATTAGGTGCCTGTTAAACGTACCCAATTTTCCTTTCCACTTAAGTCAATGGAAAGGAAAATCAAGTTGGGTGTATATGCAGTGGCTGATCTGATACTGCCTGTTGCTCAACACTACCGAAAGTGAAAATTTACCCCACAGCATGCTTTAAGCTTTTGCAGAATCTCATGTGTAATTCAAGTAGGTTAACAGACTTTTGCTGACTTTGTAAAGTTTTTGTAACTAACAATGTTAAAGGGAAGATTACAGAAGATAGCCTTGTGACATTTTCTAATAGTAAAATGCAAGTTCCAGCATGTTTCTCTAAGCTGTGATAACCTGTATCTCTCAGCATGTTTTGGTCTGACAACAGCAATAATATCTTGCATTTACATTGCACTTTTTGAATGATAAAAAATCTCAAGACACTTTGCAGGAGGATTTTTAGATCTGAACAAAAGAGGAAGAGAAGTTAGGGGAGGAGGCTGAAGAAATAGTCAAAGAGGTACTTTTGGAGGAGGTTCTGGAAGGTGGGGAGTAAGGTAGGAAAGTGAAGGGTTAGGAGAGAATTTCAGAGGCCAAAGATACAGTGGCTGAAGGCTCTGCCACCACCACCATCATTAGCAACTTGCATTTGGTGCCTCACAGATGTGTGTGGAAAACAAACCCCGAGCTAAGGAAGGAGAGATTACATGGATTACCAAAAGCTGGGTTAAAGACGTGGGTTTTAGGGAGTGTCTTAAAGGGGGGAAGAGAGGTGGAGAAGCAGAGGGGTTTCGGGTAGGAATTCCAGAAAGTGGGACCTAGATAAGTGTAAACATGGCTGCCAATGGTGGGGTGAAGAGAAGGGTGGATACACTAGATGCCGGAGTCAGAGGAATGAACAGTTTAGGAGAGGGGGGACATTGTAGGGCTGGAGAAGATTACGGTGATGTTGGGGGCAAGGCCCTGGAAAGACAAGGCCCCCAAATTTCCTCAGGACTTGAGCTGCAATGAGACTTGGTATCATGCTGGTGGCCCTCCTCTGGGCTTTCTCTTAGGTCTCAATATCGTCCCCACTCCCACCCCCGCCCCCGAAGGTGAAGAGGCCAAAACTGGGCAGAGTATTCTAGATGTCTTGTACAGTGTAAGTTTTAAATCACTAGTTTTGTGTTTAACTGCCCTAGCTATACATCCTAACTCCCTATTTGCTTTCTTTACAATTTCATGGCAGTTCAGTGTTTCATGAACAACGATCCCCAGTTTGCTCTCCTGCTTTACAGCCTTAAGAGGGTGACCCTGCATGCTGTGCACATGCCTAGAATTACTTAACCCAAAGATTTTAACTACTGCACATGCCTTAGTGTCATCAGAAAAATTTTGGACTGTACTCCTGACGCCTTTGTCCAAGTCACTGATAAAGACAGTGAAGAGCGACGGTCTGCCATCGAGCACTGATCCCTACAGGACGCCACCAACGTCCGGAACAAACGCAGAGCTGTTACAATTAATAACCACCCTCTGCCTGAGCAAATTCAGCCAATTCACAATCAAAATTTAAAATCTGACTGCCAAGCTCACAGGACGCAACCTTATTTAACAGCCATCTGTGCAGCACTTTACGGAAGGCTTTTGGAAATCAACAACTAACTGACCTATAATTCCCAGGTTCTACATGTTACTCGTTTTAAATACATACACCATATGGGTTTCCTTCCAGTCCATGGGAACAATCCCAGACCTCAGTGAACTGCCAAATATGTGAGCTAACGGCTGGCATAACAGAGCCTCTATTTCTTTCAGTACTCTAGGGTGAAATCCACCAGGATCAGCAGCCCAATCCAACTTAATAATCCTAGCCAGGACTAATTCTGCATCAACTTCAATGGATTCACTTTTAGCCTAACATCTATTTATTAGCTCAGGCAACTCAACATCACCCTCAGCAGTGAAAATAAATGCAGAAAGGGAGGTTTTGGCGGTGCCCGAAAATGGGCGGTAGTAGGTGGGCCGTCCTTTATACACCCCGCCCGAGGAAAATACCACCCATTTTCCACCACCACCAGAAGTGAAAATTTATTCCCAAGTAAGCAACCATTCGGTAACTTAGCCATATATTGGGACTGTATGCAAATATGCCCTGCAGGATCTTTCAAAAGCCATATGCGGGACTTTGATCACTTATTGGTTCTCAACGTTTTTTAAAAAAGGCCTTGCCATCTCTACCACACCCATTCACAATCCTCTTTTCCATTGATGAACTGATAGCAGATTTTGCTACGCTTAATTGTCCTTTATACTTAACCCTATCCTCATGAGAGCAATTTGTATCTTGTAAAATACTTTTGTTTGAGTTTAACTTGCCTTCGGACATCACCATTAAGATATATTGGTTTCATTTTATCTTGCAGTCCTCTTTAATTCAAAGGATTTACATGCCTTCATTTTCAATAAGTAGGGTTTTAAAGCCCTTCATTTGTCCTTTGCACTGCAGTTACACTACCTGGTATCCTCCCCCAATCCACCTTATTCAAGTCTGCCCTCATTCTCACAAATTTAGCTTCCCTGAAATCTGGCACTAACATTAAATTACCCACAGCAGTAAACTGACAAATCAACTTCACTCTGATAATGTTTTGATCATTGTTGCTCAGATGTTATCACACATGGAGATCTGATACCATATCAGAGTTACTGTTAAAGATTGAGTCAAGTGAATGGCTTTCTCTAATATGGTCTCTAACGTGCTGTGTCAGAAAACAAGCATTAATAACACACACAAATATTCAGCAGCATTTCCCCCCCCCCTCCACCCACCTTACTGCTCAATACTTGACTGGGGGATTTAACTACTTTAATTGTGCAGTTATAATCCCCCATGGCAAATACACTACCTGGTTCTCCAGCTCTTTGAATTTGCACAGGCTGGTGATCTCTGCCGCTGACTCCACTGGAGTATATGGGGGTCAGTGGGAGGTCACCTGGTACTCTGGCTGCAGTATGAAGTGGCCGTCTAATTTGCTTCAAAGTCCGGGCCCAGTGAGCCTGGCAGCTCTGACTTGCTATAAGCCTCCTTTGTGCTCACCGGTTGTACTGCTGCATGTATCGTACCTCAGGCACATTGTAAACCTCAGGCCTTCATGCCCAATAATATGGGGAGCAGGCACCTAATGCAATTCCTGGGAATGGGAGTCTGCTATCATACTACCCACCCCAAGCTGTTAAAGTATTTCAGAATCTGATGAAAATTTCCAGTAAATATGAAATTGTGACCAAGAAAGCTAACTAGCTAGATCCTTTCAAGTTATTTTAACCTTATATAGATCATCAGTGAATCCATATCTGGATATTGGATACATTTTTTGTCAGCGTATCTTCAAAAGGGGCATTGACGAATGACATAAGGCAAAGAAAAGAGCCCCTAAAAAATCCATAGGACAGACACGGCCTAAGTTTCATGACTCCCTGACGTCAGAGGGGGCAGGGCCAGGAGGGAAGGGAATTCCCATGCCAACTCTATTTGGGTAGGATTGGTTCTCGGTCTTTATTTCCTCCCGACAACACGTGCATTTATATAGTGCCGTTAATGTAGTAAAATGTCCCAAGGCGCTCAGAAGTAGTTGTCTTCTATTATTCTTTCTATTTAACTCGATATAATTAAGGAACAGTGAGAGTGAATGGTCAGCATCAAATAGTTGAGGATTCAAAGTCAAGCTCTCTAAATAGGAATTCAGTGTTTCACCATCAATTAAGCGACTGCCACCCTATAACTATATTCTAACAGTGGCATAACATCATAAAGATTGCATCACAGTTAAAAAATCATTATAAATTAATTTACTCCTTTCACTCGCCACATATTTCCTTTTATCGAGTTAACACAGATATGAAAGTAAATTAATTTAGTTCATAAGAACAAACTGCACAGAAACCTCTGGCCAATTTCTGTTTCAATTTGTAACTAGCTTATCGCACTATTTAAAGGAGGAAGCTTACATTGAAGCATCTATGGACTAGGAGCCTTAATTAGGCTAGTAAGATAAATTAGAGGACTGCATGGAAGACTGCATTCAGAGTGCCCTCACTGACAAGCTCAATGGTGGTTACATTTATTTGCAAACAAAATGCTGAAGCAGCAATTTTTTTTTAAAACCAAAACAAATTGTGTATTGTGCCCAAGGGCTAATGGCACCCTATACAATAGCAGCCACCAAAATGAAACTGTATTATACTGATTGGGATAAAGTGGTTATGAAATGTTCCAAGCCACAAAATACTTTAGGTACTGGTTCGAGACTACCCGTCTCAGAGAGATGTGGAGCAAGCAGAGCTAAGTTATACTACTAAATCTATTATGGGAAGGCGGGGAGGGAGTAGTGGGTGCGTGTTTGCAGCCGGGAAACCCGGAAATGCTAGGAACGCCGAGGTCCTGTCGAAATTAACTTCAGGACCTCATTAGCATTTTTCTACTCCGTTTCCCGCCCGGTAACCGGCCAGATTGATAGGCTGGCCGGCTGCCAAGCAGGAAGGCCGGCGGTAGAAGGCCACAGGCAGGGACGGTCAGGAACGGTCCCAGGCAATCGGAAACGATTGGGGCATGGTGGGGTGGGGGGCGGTCAGAGCACAGCAGCGACGATGAGGGAGGGAAAGATCAGTGCATAGTAAGGAGGGGGTCGTTAGATCGCAGAGAGGGAAGCAGATTGTGGCAGCAGGTTTGCTTGAGCAGTCGGGGGAAGCACTCCTGCTCCTCCTGGCCCACAGCAGTGCTGGAAAGGCACTTAGCAGCTGGATCTGGCAGCTCCCACCTCTCTTTAGCTGCTGGGTTTCCCGAGCCCTGGGAAACCCAGCCCGCAGCCGTTTAAATGGCTCCCAAAATCTGAGGAACGCAGCCTCATTTAAATACTATAATTACAGGGGGGTTAAAATTACCTCCTACATCATTCTCTGATCAAGAAAACAGAACTCTATGAAACACACATGCACAGACCTCTTCTCACTCAATTCCAAAAGCTGGTTACATTTTAATGTCTGTGAAGAAACTGCTGACTCTGCTAACATTACAAGGTAAAACATAACACATAAAAAGTTTCCTTTGTGCTCAGCACAATTATACTGCAATCAGTGTAAAGCTAGAATAGTGTGAGACTACATTCATAGAAACATAGAAGATAGGAGCAGGAGTAGGCCATTCGGCCCCTCGAGCCTGCTCCGCCATTCGATGAGATCATGGCTGATCATCCAAACTCAGTACCCTGTACCTGCCTTCTCCCCATATACCTTGATACCTTTATCTTTAAGAAATATATCTAACTCATTCTTCAATATATTTAATGACTTGGCCTCAACTACCTTCTGTGGTAGAGAATTCCACAGGTTCTCCATGGTCTGGGTGAAGAAATTCTTCCTCATTTCTGTCCTAAATGGCTTACCCCTTATCCTTAGATTATGACCCCTGGTTCTGGACTCTCCGACCATCGGGAACATTCTTCCTGCATCTAGTTTGTCCAGACCTGCCAGAATTTTATATGTTTCGATGAGATCCCCTCTCATTCTTCTATACTCCAGCGAGTATAAGCCCAATCGACCCAATCTCTCCTCATATGTCATTCCTGCCATCCCAGGTATCAGCGTTGTGAATCTTCGCTGAACTCCTTCCATGGCAAGAACATCCTTCCTCAGATAAGGCGACCAAAACTGCACACAGTACTCAAGGTGTGGTCTCAGCCAAGGCCTTGTACAACTGCAGCAGGACATCCCTGTTCCTATACTCAAACCCTTTCGCTATGAAGGCCAACATACCATTTGCCTTCTTCACCGCCTGCTGCACCTGCATGCTTACCTTCAGCGACTGGTGCACAAGGACACCCAGGTCTCGTTGCACTTCCTTCTCTCAATCTATTGCCATTCAGATAATAGTCTGCCTTTCTGTTTTTGACACCAAAGTGGATAACCTCGCATTTATCCACATTATATTGCATCTGCCACGCTTCTGCCCACTCACCCAACCTGTCCAAATCATCCTGGAGTTTCTCGGTATCCTCCTCGCAGCACACACTCCCACCCAGCTTTGTGTCATCTGCAAACTTGGAGATATTACATTTAGTTCCCTTATCTAGATCATTAATGTATATTGTGAATAGCTGGGGTCCAAGGACCGATCCGTGCGGTACCCCACTAGTCACTACCTGCCACTTGGAAAAAGACCCATTAATTCCTACTCTCTGCTTTCTGTCCGCTAACCAGTTCTCTATCCAAGTCAATACCTTGCCCCCAATCCCATGTGCCTTACCTTTACACGCTAATCTCTTATGCAGGACCTTATCGAAAGCCTTTTGAAAGTCCAAATACACCACATCTACTGGTTCTCCCTTATCTATTTTCCCAGTTACATCCTCAAAAAATTCCAGTAGATTAGTCAAGCACGATTTACCTTTTGTAAATCCATGTTGACTTTGTCCGATCCTGTCACTGTTTTTCAAGTGCTCAGCTATTACATCCTTTATAATGGACTCTAGCATTTTCCCCACTACCGATGTCAGGCTTACCGGTCGGTAATTCCCCACTTTCTCTCTACCACCCTTTTTGAATAGTGGGGCAACATTAGCTACCCTCCAATCCATGGCTACAGTTCCAGATTCCATCGAATGTTGGAAGATGATCAGCAATGCCTCTACTATTTCTAGGGCCACTTCCTTAAGTACCCTAGGATGTAGGTTATCAGGCCCTGGGGATTTATCAGCCTTCAATCCCGTCAATTTCCCTAACACCATTTCCCTGCAAACACTGATTTCTTTCAGTTCCTCCCTTTCATCAGGCCGTATGTTCTCCAGCATCTCTGGGAGGTTATTTGTGTCCTCCTTTGTGAAGACAGAACCAAAATATGCATTTAATTGGTCTGCCATTTCTTTGTTCCCCATTATAACTTCCCCCGCTTCTGACTGCAAGGGACCTACACTTGATTTCACTAATCTTTTTCTCTTCACATATCTATAAAAGCTCTTACAGTCAGTTTTTATGTTCCCTGCAAGCTTACTTTCATATTCTATTTCCCCCTTCTTAATTAATCCCTTTGTCCTCCTTTGTTGAATCCTAAACTGCTCCCAATCCTCAGGGTTACCGCTTTTTCTGGCCAATTTATATGCCCTCTCCTTGGATCTTATGCTATCCCTAATTTCCCTTGTTAGCCACGGTTGAGTCACCCTTTTTGTTTTATTCTTATGCCACACTGGGATGAACAAATTCTGTAGTTCATCCATGCAGTCTTTGAATGTTTGCCATTGCCTATCCACCGTCAACCCTTTGAGTGACATTCCCCAATCAATCCTAGCCAATTCGCGCCTCATACCATCGTAGTTTCCTTTATTTAAATTCAGGACCCTAGTCTCTGATTCAACTACTTCACTCTCCATCCTAATGAAGAATTCTATCATATTATGATCACTCTGACCCAAGGGGCCTCGTACAACAAGATTGCTAATTAATCCTTTCTCATTACATAATACCCAGTCTAAGATGGCCTGATCTCTCGTTGGTTCCTCGACATATTGTTCCAGAAAACCATCCCGTAAACATTCTAGGAATTCCTCCTCCACAGTATTTTTACTAATTTGGTTAGCCCAATTTATATGTAAATTAAAGTCACCCATGATGACTGCTGTGCCCTTACTGCATGCTTCTCTAATTTCCCTTTTAATGCCATCCCCAACCTCCGTATTACTGTTTGGAGGTCTATATACCACTCCCACTAACGTTTTCTGCCCCTTGTTATTTCTCAGTTCTACCCATACAGATTCCGCATCATCAGAGCTAATATCCTTCCTTTCAATTGTGTTAATCCCCTCTTTAACCAGCAATGCTACCTCACCTCCCTTTCTTTTTTGCCTATCTTTCCTAAATATTGAATACCCCTGGATGTTGAGTTCCCAGCCTTGGCCACCCTGGAGCCATGTTTCTGTAATCCCAATCAAATCATATTCATTTACCTCTATTTGCGCAGCTAATTCATCCACCTTGTTCCGAATGCTCCTTGCATTAAGACAGAAAGCCTTCAGGCTTGTTTTTTTTGGCTTGGACTTTATAGGGATGCTTTATGGTGTTGGTGTGGGGTGGTGTCAACCTGGTGCATCATGTGGCAGCCAGGGTGTACAGTATTAAGTGAAGCAAATCTGGACGTGGTGAGGCCATCGCTGGTGTCCCGGGGCAGCAATGTGCACGGGTGATGATGCCCTGTGTCCAGTGCAGCATCGGTTGATTGCGGAGAAGGCTGGTGTGGATGTTGGTGCTGCTGGTGTGCCCGGTGATGCTGGTGTTGGGGCTGATCGTGTTGGGATTCTGAGGACCAAGGTGAGATTTTTTCAAGGGCACCGATGCTTTTGGAATAGATGGCAGGTGAGGTTGAGAAGACAGAAGCGATCTGTCAATGTTGAGATAGGTTGTTCCAAGGAGGTGACAGTGAATAGAGAGATTACTCCAAACACTTCAAAAGTGCACAAAGCTCAAAAGTGGATTCCAAATCATTAATGCTCCAGCTTCTAAGATTGGGAAGTGAACAGCTGTGAAAAGGTAGGTTTTAGACCACTTTTGCAGCTTTCACCTATTCACAGCAATCCACAGTCATTGAGAACCCAACATACTTACCTGACATGATAGCCACTCTCCGGGAACCTCGTTGAAAACGGTAAATACATGGGAAAATGGTACTTAACTACCTTTTAATAAGCTTTTTAACTATCTAACTTGACTGACCCGCCGCTTGGAGTCGGGGCTGTTCAAGGATGACAGACCTGACATTTGGGAAACTGACAAGGAGGCGGGTTTACAGCGGGATACCGACCCGCTGTCAATTTTTGTGATTTTGACAGCGGACCCGCCTCCAAACTCGCACTCTGAGCGCCGGCAAAATTCAGCCCTACTTGACTAAATTCTATTTGGGTGGCTTCTCATCTGTGTTACATCACGCATATAACATTGATGGAAAGCCAAAGCCACTTTGCATCAATGCAACATGTATGGTGTAACTAACCTATACTTCCAGAGCAGCCATAGCGACTGTGATTTTCCAGTTTGGTGGAACCTTGATGCATCTTGGCCATGACTGGAGTTCCACCCACATTAAAGATATGCCCTTGAGTCCAGGTGATTTCCCAGGGTCAAGCTCTTTTGTATCATTGTAGTTGTGTCCCCAGTCTCTGCCGGGGAGGCCGCATGGAGGGGACAGAGAATGACTATAGCATCCCTCAAAGGGCTCCTGCATGGGAAAAACAAAGTTTTTTTATTTTTCAAAACAACTGCCTTATCATTTGCAGTGGATTGCCCTGAGATAGATTGCACAGGCTGAGACGATCCTTCAATTTTCAAGTCTCCCTTCCCCACCCTTAGCAATGTTTTATGCAAGGAACACACAGGAGTTCCTGGCATCCAGCTTTACTAGGCCACAAATGATGGCAATTACATTGTATCATGTATTTTTGGCCATTTAAATATACCTGCCAGTTTATGGGTGGACATATTCTACACCATCCATCATTTCTAACAGAAAATGCTGGAAGTGATAGGATGAACAGCGAGCTGGTGGAGCAGCTCCCAAACTGTTTCCAGCAAATTTCACCTGAGTTACACTAGGGAGCTACTGTAACTCAAGTGGAAAATCTAGGCCAGTAACTGGAAAAGTGTCTAAAGGGAATTTATAATCTAAAATCAATGGGGAAGAAAGGTATCTGGTTGCTTTTGCACATCCTTGTCTATGAATGAATGAAAGAATTCAGGAAATCAGTCATTACTGATTAACAATCAAATAACATGACTGACGTTGCTCTTCACTGAAACTAAGACCATTGAAAATGGCAGTAAGTGTTCTTTCCTTGCAGGCTGTGTTAATTTAATGTTATTGTTCAGATATCTGTACTAATTTCTCACTTTTGACAACTGCTCCATAAGTAGGTCACATACAATATGATAGCAGTAGGAAAACAATCCAGAGCAGTATGTAAGTGACCATGGACAGTGCACTTTAATTATTGTGTCACATTTCAATATTGTATGCATTGGCCAAAACTGAACTTAGGAATAATTATTTCTTCTGTCAGTCAGCAGTTGATTGGAACAAATCAATATTTCTACCATTTTCGGGAATGGCGAGACCGGAGGTCCAGTGAGTATTTGAACTCACTTTCGCGGGCTTTTCATTCAAAGGCTGGTGTCGGGAGCAGCGAGACCGGAGGCCCAGTGAGTATTTAAACTCACTTTCGCAGGCTTTTCTTTCACAGGCATACCAATCTCAGACCGGCGGCGGCGTTCCAGAGCCATGTCACGATTCAAAACGTGATGCGGGCAGGAGGGAGCAGCTGATTGGGTGAGTACGGCTTGGTAAGTATTTATACTATATAGTTTGACAGTTAAGGTTCATAGTTTATAAAGTTTAGAAGGTCTTAATTTTGTGGATATAGTTTCTAGTGCTAGTAACCAAGGGCCCTTGAGTATATCATTTAATTGAGTGTAATTGGTGGTATTGATTTGATTTAATTTAAGTTCAATTAATTAAAGGGTAAGTCATGACAGGACAGCCTGGCCCCGTGTTATGCTCCTCCTGCTCGATGTGGGAAATCAGGGGCCCTTCCGGTGTCCCTGACAACCATGTGTGCGGGAAGTGTATCCAGCTGCAGCTACTGACAGACCGCATTGCGGTGCTGGAGCTGCGGCTGGAGGCGTATTGGAGCATTTGCGATGCTGAGAACCTCGTGGATAGCACGTTTAGAGAGTTGGTCACACTGCAGGCAAAGGGTGCACAGGCAGGAAGTAAATGGGTGACCACCAGGCAGAGTAAGAGGTGCAGGCAGGTAGTGCAGGGGTCCCCTGTGGACATCCCCCTCTCAAACAGATATACCACTTTGAATACTGTTGGGGGGGATGACTTATCAGGGGAAGGCAGCAGCAGCCAACTTCCTGGCACCATGGGTGGCTCTGCTGCACAGGCTGGGAGGAAAAAGAGTGGTAGAGCTATAGTGATAGGGGACTCAATTGTAAGGGGAATAGATAGGCGTTTCTGCGGCTGCAACCGAGACTCGAGGATGGTGTGTTGCCTCCCTGGTGCAAGGGTCAAGGACGTCTCGGAGTGGCTACAGAACATTTTGGAGGGGGAGGGCGAACAGCCAGCTGTCGTGGTGCACATAGGCACCAACGATATAGGTAAAAAAGGGGATGAGGTCCTAAAAGCAGAATATAGGGAGTTAGGAGGTAAATTAAAAATAGGACCTCAAAGGTAGTAATCTCAGGATTGCTACTAGTGCCACGTGCTAGTCAGAGTAGAAATAGGAGGATATTTCAAATGAATACATGGCTAGAGGAATGGTGCAAGGGGGAGGGATTCAAATTCCTGGGACATTGGAACCGGTTCTGGGGGAGGTGGGACCAGTACAAACCGGACGGTCTGCACCTGGGCAGGGCCGGGACCGCTGTCCTAGGGGGAGTGTTTGCTAGTGCTGTTGGGGAGGGTTTAAACTAAAGTGGCAGGGGGTTGGGCACCTGAGCAGGGAGACAGAGGAAAGCGTGTCAGGAAGGGACAGAAGGTATGGAGTAAAAGGTAAAGTGTTAAAAAAGGAAAAAGCAGGAACTAAGTGTCACAAAACATATTTGAAAGTTGTTTATCTGAATGCACGTAGCATTTGTAACAAAATGGACGAGTTAACGGCACAAATAACTACGTATGGGTATGATCTTGTGGCCATTACAGAAACATGGCTGCAGGGTGACAACGACTGGGAATTAAATATGCCAGGGTATTTAACAATCAGGAAGGACAGGCAGGAAGGAAGGGAGGTGGGGTGGTTATGTTAATAAAGGAAGGAATCACTGTAATACAGAGAAATAATATTGGGTCAAAGGATCAGGATAATGAAACAGTTTGGGTGGAGATAAGGAATAATAAGGGGAAAAAAACACGAGTGGGAGTAGTATATAGGCCTCCTAATAGTTGCAACTCTGCTGGAAGAAGTATTAATCAGGGAATAGTTGGGGCATGTAATAAGGGAACAGCTATAATTATGGGGATTTTAACTATCATATTAACTGGACAAATCAAATTGGGCAGGGCAGCCTTGAGGAAGAGTTTATTGAGTGTAATAGGGATGGATTTCTTGATCTTACAAGGGGGCAAGCAACCTTGGACCTGGTCCTGTGTAATGAGTCAGGATTAATTAATAATGTCCTAGTTAAGGATCCCCTTGGAATGAGTGACCATAACATGGTTGAATTCCATATCCAATTAGAGGGTGAGAAGGTTGGTTCTCAAACAAGCGTACTGAGCTTGAATAATGGAGATTATGATGGTATGAGAGTGGAATTGATTAAAGTGGACTGGGAAAATAGATTAAAGGGTAAGACGGTACATGAGCAGTGGTGTTCATTTAAGGAGTTATTTTACAACTTTCAAAAGACATATATTCCGCTGAGGAAAAAAGGGTGTAAAAGAAATGACAGCCATCCGTGGCTAAGTAAAGAAATTAAGGATAGTATCCAACTAAAAACAAGGACATATAAGGTAGCCAAACTTAGTGGGAGGATAGAAGATTGGGAAGTCTTCAAAAGACAGCAAAAAGTAACTAAAGGATTGATTAAGAAAGGGAAGATAGATTATGAAAATAAATTAGCAAAAAATATAAAAACAGATAGCAAGAGTTTCTATAGTTATATAAAAAGAAAAAGGGCGGCTAAGGCAAACGTAGGTCCCTTAGAGGATGAGACCGGGAAATTAATGGTGGGAAACATGGAGATGGCAAAAATGCTGAACAAATATTTTGTTTCAGTCTTTACGGTAGAGGACACTAAGAATATCCCAACACTGGACAAACGGGGGGCTCTAGGGGGCGAGGAGCTAAATACGATTAAAATCACTAAGGAATTGGTACTCAGTAAAATAATGGGACTCAAGGCGGATAAATCCCCTGGACCTGATGGCTTACATCCTAGGGTCTTGAGGGAAGTGGCAGTAGGGATTTTGGATGCTTTGGTAATAATTTTCCAAAATTCCCTGGACTCAGCAAAGGTCCCGGCAGATTGGAAAACTGTTAATGTAACACCCTTATTTAAAAAGGGTAGTAGGCAGAAGGCTGGAAATTATAGACCAGTTAGCCTAACATCTGTGGTGGGTAAAATTTTGGAGTCTATTATTAAGGAGACAGTAACAGAACATTTAGATAAACATAATTTAATAGGACAAAGTCAGCATGGCTTTATGAAGGGGAAGTCATGTCTGACAAATTTGCTTGAGTTCTTTGAGGACATAATGTACAGGGTGGATAAAGGGGAATCAGTGGACGTAGTGTATTTAGACTTCCAGAAGGGGCAAGGTATTGACTTGGATAGAGAACTGGTTGGCGGACAGAAAGCAGAGAGTAGGAATTAATGGGTCTTTTTCCGAGTGGCAAGCAGTGACTAGTGGGGTACCGCAGGGATCGGTCCTTGGACCCCAGCTATTCACAATATACATTAATGATCTAGATAAGGGAATTAAATGTAATATCTCCAAGTTTGCAGATGACACAAAGCTGGGTGGGAGTGTGTGCTGCGAGGAGGATACTGAGAAACTCCAGGATGATCTGGACAGGTTGGGTGAGTGGGCAGAAGCGTGGCAGATGCAATATAACGTGAATAAGTGCGAGGTTATCCACTTTGGTGTCAAAAACAGAAAGGCAGACTATTATCTGAATGGCAATAGATTGGGAAAAGGGGAAGTGCAACGAGACCTGGGTGTCCTTGTGCACCAGTCGCTGAAAGTAAGCATGCAGGTGCAGCAGGCGGTGAAGAAGGCAAATGGTATGTTGGCATTCATAGCAAAAGGGTTTGAGTATAGGAGCAGGGATGTCCTGCTGCTGTTGTACAGGGCCTTGGTGAGACCACACCTTGAGTAGTGTGTGCAGTTTTGGTCGCCTTATCTGAGGAAGGATGTTCTTGCCATGGAAGGAGTTCAGCGAAGATTCACAAGGCTGATACCTGGGATGGCAGGAATGACATATGAGGAGAGATTGGGTCGATTGGGCTCATACTCACTGGAGTATAGAAGAATGAGAGGGGATCTCATCGAAACATATAAAATTCTGACAGGTCTGGACAAACTAGATGCAGGAAGAATGGTCCCGATGGTCGGAGAATCCAGAACCAGGGGTCATAATCTACGGATAACGGGTAAACCATTTAGGACAGAAATGAGGAAGAATTTCTTCACCCGGAGAGTGGTGAACCTGTGGAATTCTCTACCACAGAAGGTAGTTGAGGCGAAGTCATTAAATATATTCAAGGTTGAGTTAGATATATTTCTTAAAGCTAAAGGTATCAAGGTATATGGGGAGAAGGCAGGTACAGGGTACTGAGTTTAGATGATCAGCCATGATCTCATCGAATGGCGGAGCAGGCTCGAGGGGCCGAATGGCCTACTCCTGCTCCTATCTTCTATTCGACAAGGTGCCACATAAAAGATTATTGCTCAAGATAACAAATCACTGGATTGGGGGTAATATTCTGGCATGGGTGGAGGATTGGTTATCTAACAGGAAGCAGAGAGTTGGGATAAATGGTTCATTCTCGGATTGGCAACCAGTAGCCAGTGGTGTTCCGCAGGGGTCAGTGCTGGGTCCCCAACTCTTTACAATCTATATTAACGATTTGGAGGAGGGGACCGAGTGTAACATATCAAAGTTTGCAGATGATACAAAGATGGGAGGGAAAGTAGAAAGTGAGGAGGACATAAAAAACCTACAAGGGGATATAGACAGGCTGGGTGAGTGGGCAGAGATTTGGCAGATGCAATACAATATTGGAAAATGTGAGGTTATGCACTTTGGCAGGAAAAATCAGAGAGCAAGTTATTATCTTAATGGCGAAAAACTGGAAAGTACTGCAGTACAAAGGGATCTGGGGGTCCTCGTGCAAGAAAATCAAAAAGTTAGTATGCAGGTGCAGCAGGTGATCAAGAAGGCCAACGGAATGTTGGCTTTTATTGCTAGGGGGATAGATTATAAAAACAGGGAGGTATTGCTCCAGTTATATAAAGTATTGGTGAGACCGCACCTGGAATATTGCATACAGTTTTGGTGTCCATACTTAAGAAAAGACATACTTGCTCTCGAGGCAGTACAAAGAAGGTTCACTCGGTTAATCCCGGGGATGAGGGGGTGGACATATGAGGAGAGGTTGAGTAGATTGGGACTCTACTCATTGGAGTTCAGAAGAATGAGATGCGATCTTATTGAAACATATAAGATTGTGAAGGGGCTTGATTGGGTGGATGCGGTAAGGATGTTCCCAAGGATGTATGAAACTAGAACTAGGGGGCATAATCTTAGAATAAGGGGCTGCTCTGTCAAAACTGAGATGAGGAGAAACTTCTTCACTCAGAGGGTAGTAGGTCTGTGGAATTTGCTGCCCAGGAAGCTGTGGAAGCTACATCATTAAATAAATTTAAAACAGAAATAGACAGTTTCCTAGAAGTAAAGGGAATTAGGGGTTACGGGGAGCGGGCAGGAAATTGGACATGAGGCTGAGTTCGGATCGGTCAAGGCCCTGTGGGTGGCGGAGCGAGCCCAGGGGCTGAGTGGCCGGGTCCTGCTCCTACTTCTTGTGTTCTTTAGATTTGAGGTTAGGATCAGATCAGCCATGATCTTATTGAATGGCGGAGCAGGCTCGAGGGGCCGATTGGCCTACTCCTGCTCCTATTTCTTATGTTCTTATGTTCTTAATTCAAGTAAAAAAAAATGAAATTATCTGCAAAGAGATATGAAGTGAACCAGATTCAATTGATGAACACAACACAATTTGGCTGACTTGGAAAAACAAATGTTCAGTCAGGTAATTAATCAAAAGCTTTGATTCTAGAATAAAACACGGTGATTCAATGCAGTGGGCATACTGGATTGACAGCATGCAAAGCCTGCAATAGGATAAAATGATCTCCTGTAATGGAGGAAAATTAAGTGGTGCTCAGAATGTAGCTGGTCATTGACTGATCAAGAAAATCATAGGGCATCAACTGTCTTTACTTACTGTAGTGAGGACAAATGTTAAACTGAGGCAATAATTAACAATTTCAAAATTCTGTAACCAATACAGTCAATTCTCCTTCCATGCACACACAATCATCAATTCATATAAGAACATAAGAAATAGGAGCAGGAGTAGGCCATTCAGCCCCTCGAGCCTGCTCCGCCATTCAATAAGATCATGGCTGATCTTCTACCTCAACTCCACCTTCCAGCACTATCCCCATATCCCTTGATTCCCTTAATATCCAAAAAATTATCGATCTCTATCTTGAATATACGCAATGACTGAACCTCCACAGTCCTCTGGGGTAGAGAATTCCAAAGATTCACCAGCCTCTGAGTGAAGAAATGTCTCCTCATCTCAGTCCTAAATGGCCGACCCCTTATTCTGAGACTGTAACACCTGGTTCTAGACTCCCCAGTCAGGGGAAACATCCTCCCTGCATCTACCCTGTCAAACCCTGTAAGAATTTTGTATGTTTCAATGAGATCAGCTCTCATTCTTCTAAGTTCCAGGGAATATAGGCGTAGTCTACTCAATCGCTCCTCATAAGACAATCCCCCCATCCCAGGAACCAGTCTGGTGAACCTTTGTTGCACTTCCTCTATGGCAAGTGTTTCCTTCCTTAGGTAAGGAGACCAAAACTGTACACAATACTCCAGGTGTGGTCTCACCAGGGCCCTATATAATTGCAGAGAGACGTCTTTACTCTTATACTCAAATCCTCTTGTAATAAAGGCCAACATACCATTTGCTTTCCTAATTACTTGCTGTACCTGCATGTTAACTTTCAGTGATTCGTGTACAAGGACACCAAGGTCCCTCTGAACACCAACCTTTCCCAATCTCTCACCATTTAAAAAATACTCAGATTTTCTATTTTTCCTACCAAAGTGAATAACTTCACATTTCTCCACGTTATATTCCATTTGCCATGTTCTTGCCCACTCACTTAGCCTGTCAAAAGCCCCTTGAAGCCTCTTTGCATCCTCCTCACAACTTACATTCCCACCTAGCTTTGTCTCATCAGCAAACTTGGATATATTACATTTGGTCCCCTCATCCAAATCATTGATGTAGATTGTGAATAGCTGAGGCACAAGCACTGATCCTTGCGGTACCCCACTAGTTACAGCCTGCCAACCCAAAAATGACCCATTTATTCCTACTCTCTGATTTTTGTCCGTTAACCAATCCTCAATCCATGCTAGTATATTACCCCCAATCCCATGAGCCCTAATTTTGTTTAATAACCTCTTGTATGCCACCTTATTGAATGCCTTCTGAAAATCCAAATACACCACATCCCCTGGTTCCCACTCATCTATTCTGCTAGTTACAACCTCAAAAAACTCTGACAGATTTGTCAAACATGATTTCCCTTTCATAAATCCGTGTTGACTCTGCCCAATCCTATTATTATTTTCTAAGTGCCCTGTTACCATGTCCTTAATAATAGATTCTAGCATTTTCCCGACTACTGATGTCAGGCTAACTGGTCCCCGTTTTCTCTCTCACTCCTTTCTTAAATAGTGAGGTTACATTTCTTACCTTTGCTGTAGTGTCACTAGGAGAGGGTGTGGCATTTTATTTGAAAGAAAACCTGATTATAACACTGATGGACCTATCTGGGTGTAGATATCTCTGCAAATAAGAATGAGACACATTAGGGGAAGGAAACTAACTATGGGCATCTGCTATAGACCACCAGTTCAGGGGAAGGAACTGGACCAAAAACCTTGCAGTGAGAAAAGTGAATTGGTGGAAACAACCATTAACACCATTTCTCCAGCTTTCTGCTGATCTTTTGCTGAAATTTCAGTGAGAGTTTGGGAGAATCCTAAGGAAATTTTACCCCAATATGTTAAATGATATGCAAATTCCTAGTTAGAAAGCAGATGATATAAAAGAGATATTGCAGAGATATAGAAAGGACTGAAGATGTGCAAACAGTGGGGTGGTGTAAGTGTAAAAAAAATTAATTGTAATAATGTAAGGGCAAATCAGTTGTAATGTTTAAGATTAGTTGAACTGCTTAAAGGACTATAGTAAAGGTCAAAGTATCTCCCGAAGGCATGGAGACAGGGGTATAATTAGATAAAAGACCAACTTGCTTCGGCTGCAGTATTGATAATGCAGACACTGCAGAACAAAAATGTGAATCATTGTTTTTTATAATAAACTAGCCTTGAAAAGGCTAAGAATGGAACCTTGCAGCGCAGATGGCTGACCAAAAGCAGAAGTAAAAGATGAGTTTCGCTAACATTGTAAGATTCTAAACAAGTTGTTTTTAGAGACCATAAGAGTCACTTATGATGTAATGACTGTGCTGAGGTTTGTATTTTCTGTCTTCTTGAGGTGTATAAAGAAGCATGGCTGCCATTGTTAAATTGAGAAGCGGGTCATGAGACCGCAGGCTGTGACCGTTCTCCCAGAGTGCACTGAATAATAAACTGTGATCTTTTGCTTTAAGACAGACTCGAGTGAATTAATTTTTCACCAACAATTGGCATAGTCGGCAGGATGCTCTGGGACTGAAAGACCCCCCGTACCAGTGAAGCCGGACGAGAAGTCAAATTTTGACCGTCCAGAAATTGAGTCACTTGGATAGGCGGAGAGGCAGTGCCATAGCATCACGAATCAAGTGAAAGTCTGTTAGAGGTAGGAGAACACAGTTGTGTGAGTGTGGATCGCGTGTACTAAGAGAACACTGTGTAGCGATAAATGTCGCGAAGGTATGAGTGATTGACTGATCGACACGGACAAGGAGGGCGCCTGTCTCACACACCTAGCCTGAGCCAGAATTAAGAGGGCGATTGGGCCCCACGTAATGGCCAGGATCAAGTAGGTGTAGAGAACCAAAGTACCCTGGGATCGTGAAGTCAATTAATATATGTGTGTGTGCTGTGACTACGTAACCGCTTAAAGTCTTTTAAGGTATCAAGAACTAACCCGATTAGAGGAACTCAGTATTTGGTAAGACTGAAAGTTGGACTATATATGGCGTGGTAGAAAGAAATAGAATAGGGACGAATGGGGTCCCTTACTATGACCTATGCAGACGACCGGAAGGGTTTAGTTGATAAGATGACGAAGGAGGGGTGGGACCCGCTCCAGAATCCGAAGGAAAAAGAGAGTGGTAGAGGGTCAAAAACAGAAAAAGATGAAAAAGGCGAGGGTAATACTAGTAAACCAATTAGTCGCATTAACAAACAAGGTGCAGCGACTCCACACTAAACTTGCAAGTAAAAATGAAAGAATTCTTGAATTAGAACAAGAGCTATTATTATACAAAGGAGGTTGCAAGTACGGTCTCACTCTGCGGGAGTAAGGAAGAGACTTACCTCTGACAACACAGGTTGCAAGTGCGGTCTCACTCTGCGGGAGTAAGGAAGAGACATACCTCTGACAACAATTAACCAAGGGAAGATGATTAAGAAAGGGTATGAGTCAGGAAACAAACCGACATGGAAGTTATTAATATTTGTGCCGAGACAAATAAAACTCAAGATTTGCTAAGTGACAGGAACCTTAAAAAATTAACAAATGCTGGGATCTCAGTTTGGGTGAAAGTGTGTGTTAAAGAGTAAAAGTTTCACTGACTGTGAATGTTTAAGAAGTTACAGTATTTCTTTTGTCTGAAAGTCTGTTTTTAAAAAAAAAGTGGAAGGCATTTTTGTTTTAGCTCCACCCACTCTTTTGTACAGAGAGCTAAAAGCTGTTTAACCCTTTGGAGACCTGTCTTGAATGACGGACAAGTGTGTGTTGTTTTAAGTTTGTTAATTGTTTTACAAAAGATAAGCTTCAGCCTTGAGGTCACAGTTGCCAATTTGCCTGGAAGAAAATGAATTTGAATGTTTACAAGGCATGAGTAATTGTTTCTTTGTTAATGTGGTTTCTTTCTTTTCCAAGTGATACTGGTTAGTTTAAAAAAAACTGATCTGGATTGAATTGGAGTTGGAGGTGAATTAACCTATTAAAACCAGACTTTCATTGTGGCCACAGTGAAATTCTGGTTGGTGTAAATTTGTGTATAAGATTGTGCACCCAGAATTGAAACAAAACTTCAAACTACAATTTAAGTTAAGCTGGTGTGTAAAAACTGAGAAGAAAAACAAAAAGTTTGTTTAACAAAAGATTAAGGGGTAAAAATTCACTTGGTTGCGCCTCCCGTTAGCGCCTTAAGAGGGCGCTAATGGGGCGTTAAGCCGCTAACGCCTGGGCGCAGCGCTGTTTGTGCCGCTCGAGAACTTAACTTGAGATTGTGCGGCGGCGCTAAAACTTACCGCTGCGACCACCTGCACGCGCAGATTGTGACGTCATTCCATGGTGCAACGCCCTTGGGGCGCCCCGGAGCGGAAATTGAGTGGCGCCCCCTGCCTTACCGCCTGGCGCTTCCAACGACCGGAAGACTGGAACGTTATCAATCGGTGTGGGGCTGGGGGGGGCGCTATTTAAAGGGGGCCTCTTCCTGTCTTTTTCTGTGGTCGACATTTATGCACCACTCATTCTGAGAGAGAGAGAGAGATTCGGAGAGAGAGAGAGAGAGACTTCTACATTGACTCAACGCTTTGTGAGGTAGTTTTGCCTAGTTCATCCTAACTTTGTTGCTACTTTAGTTGCTGTACCTCATTACTTTTCTGGCAAAGAGAATATGGGGGCTGCAATGATTGGGGGCGTCGTCCTGCTCCAGCTGAATCGGAGGATAGTGAGACGCAGACAGAGAGTGGCAATGATGGCCAGACGGAGGAGGGCCATCAGGCGCATGTACAGGAGAGCTTACCCTCCCAGGGTATATCGTGAACAGCTCTCCTACATCCATATGTCCGAGGAGCTGTGTTTGCGAAGGCTGCGATTCAGCAAGGAGGTGGTCACTGAGCTCTGCCACCTGCTGCAGCCAGATCTGCAGCCTCAGCTGAGGTCCAGGACGTCTCTGTCGGTGGCAGTGAAGGTCACAGTGGCTTTGAACTTCTACGCCACTGGCTCATTCCAAGCTGCTGTTGGGGACCTCGCCAATATCTCCCAGTTTGCGGTGCATCGCTGCATCCGGCAGGTCACCAATGCCCTCTTCAGAAGGAGACGAGACTTCATCTCTTTCCCTATGACCCCAGACAAGCAGCGTGACCGTGCTCTGGGCTTTGCGAGGGTAGCGGGCTTCCCCATGGTGCAGGGCGCCATTGACTGCACGCATGTGGCTTTGCGTGCTCCGCGAGAGAATGCAGAGGAATTCAGGAACAGAAAGGGGTTCCATTCCTTGAATGTGTAGTTGGTCTGTGACCACAGACAGGTGATACTCGCTGTCAATGCCCACTATCCGGGCAGCTGCCACGATGCTTTCATCCTGCGCCAGACTACTGTGGCAGAAGTTTTCGAGGCACCGCATCAGCCAGTTGGTTGGCTTCTGGGGGACAAGGGGTACGCATTGAGCACCTGGCTGATGACACCGCTCCGTACGCCAAACACCCCTGCTGAGCTGCGGTACAATGAAAGCCATCAAGCAACCAGGAACATTATTGAGCGCACAATCGGCGTGCTGAAACAACGGTTCCGCTGTCTGGACCATTCCGGAGGAGCCCTGCAGTACTCGCCTGAGCAAGTTTCGAACTTCGTAGTCGTGTGCTGCATGTTGCACAACATGGCAATCCTCAGGACCCAGCCAATGCCACCAGGCCTTGGAGCACCACCAGAGGAGGAGGAGGAAGAGGAGGAAGAGGACGAGGACGATGATCATCAGCAGCACCAAGGCAGGAGGGCGGCCCACAATGGTCAAACTGCAAGGGCCGTCCGTCAACGACTAATAGCAAGCCGCTCTTAGGGCCCCTGCCATTGCTACAAACACTAATCAACCCAGCACGCAACCCCTAAGCCGGCCAAGGCACCAATAATTCCAACCACCAGCCATGTATATTTTGAATACAGAAACTTATTTATTTTACAAACTCTGTGTGTGTCAATTCCTCATGACAAACTCATAGAAATAAACACAAAAAAACAGTCAATAACATAACTGGTTCTCACAACCTGGAGATAATGTCCAAAACACTAAACAAAAGTTGGACCATGAACCTCGGCCTTTAATAAAAAAATGACCAGCATTTTGGCACACCTCCTACTTTTTGCCCTTCGAGGGTGATCTCCTTCCCTTGCGCACTTCCCCCCTTCTAACCCTACTGCTCCTCCGTGATGGGACCTCAGTGGCTGCAGCAAGGCTGGTGGAAGGCTGCTGCTCGTCAGACCCTGACACTGCAGATGCCCCTGAAGGACGGCCTCGACCACTTCTGGGCCTGGAGGGCCCGGCTGCAGACTGCACCAACTCTGCAAGGGCGGCAGCAGTCTGTCCTACAGGCGGTGGCAAGTGCAGTGGAGAAGTGACAGTGTTGGCAGCAGGAATGCTGTCATCGTGAGAGAGGACAGCAACTCCCTGCTCGCCCGACACACTGGCACTCCCACGGGGCAGCACTTCAGCATCCGGAGCAATTTGCCGGAGAACAGATTGCTGGCCTGCTGCGGCGCGGTGACAGCCCCGGGGACATGTGCACGAACCATCGAGGATGGCAGCAGTCAGTGCTCGCGTGGCCTCAACATGAGTCTGCATGAGAGCAGTCTCAGATGGGTTCCTGGCAGCCAGTGACTGAATTGCAGCACTAAGCTTTAGTGTGGCATCCGCCTGTGCTACAGCGAAGTGCTCCACACTCCTTGCCAGTGATTCAGTGCATTCGGGCACCCTTCCCACTGCACCCATGAGCTCAGTGTGCATGCCCACCGCCTGGCTGTTCATTTCTGCAATCAGCCGCTCCTCCTCTGCGTCCATTGCAGTAGGAGTGTCTGGCATACTCTCCCTCTGGGGAGAAGGCCCCCGTTCTTCCCTACCCCCCCCATGGCGTTGCTGCAGCCCGCTGGGTCCTGGAGCTTCACCATCATCAGCCCCTTCCCCCCTGCTCCCCTCCGGGGAAGGCGTGTTCCCAGTGTGGGCATGGGCTTCCTCGGGAGAGGGTGGCACTGATGCTCCGGCTTCCTCTTCCTCCTCAGCTGCAGCATCACTCCCAGTGGCAGCTTCAGGGCCCGTCTCCTCAGCTGGTGAATCACCATCTGAAAGCAGGGAGGTACAAGAGTGGCTTTAGCGTGAGGACAGGGTGGCAGTAAGGGAGGAATAAGTGCAGCGAGTTAGCAAGTTGGATTGAAAGTGTCAAAGGCTGGTATTGTGAGGGACAAGTGGAAGGACAGAGGACAAAAAGGTGATGACCTTACCATTGCTGTCCACAACGGGGTCGGCGTCTCCAGTGGCGACGGGACCGATCACCCGGCTTGCCACAATCCTGTGGACGCGCTCCTCCAGATCGCTGAGGGGTTGCAGCTGAAGCCGCCCTCCACCCGTCCGTTGCTGCTGTCTCCGATTATGAGCCAGCTTAGCCTGCAAGAAAAAGGACAGCATCTGAGTAAATATACAGCCATGGTCTTGCCTGATGTGCCTCCCATAGGTGAATAGCCCTTACAATATACAGCCATGGTCTTGCCTGATGTGCCTCCCATAGGTGAATAGCCCTTACTGTATGCAAAGTGTGGAATGTGTGTGTGTGTTTGATGAAAGGGCCATAGGTGTTGGATGAGTGTTGTGCATTGGGGTTTTAAGACCCTCTGGCCATAGAGTGAGGTTGAGATGGAGGGATGGAGAGGTATTGAGAAAAAGCCACTCACCCTGACGACCCGAATGAGGTCGTTGAACTTTTTGCGGCATTGAACATGGGTCCTGGGCACCATGCTCCTGGAGGAGACGCTCTGAGCCACCTCCCTCCACACTCTTCTGAACTCGCGTGGCAAAGGCCTCCTGCCACTCTCCGGGAACAGCATGCATCGTCTGCGCTCCACTGCGTCAACCAGAGCATCCAAGGCCCGCTCGGTGAAGCGCTGAGCTCGTTCTCTCACCCTCTCCATGCTTGGCAGCAAAATGGATTACAGGTCTCTCCAGGCTGAGATTCAAGGCTGCAATGAGCAGGGTGTGGCTGGGGAGCAAGTGGCCCCCCCCGCTTTAAGAAGTGTCCAGCGCCATTGTGTCTGTGTTCCCTCGCTAACTGGCAGCAGCTGCGCTGCGCTCGTGCGCTGAGTTAACGCCTCACTCCTTGGCCTTTGCGCCTTAAGAGAGGTGTGCAGCGCCTAATTTAGCGCTCCACTCACCTCCCGGGGCGGTAAAAGTGAAGTTTCCTGTCAGTGCCGATAATTAGCACCAGGCGCTAATATTTGCGTCCGGACGATATTTGCGCCCCAAACGGGGCGCGACCTAATTTCTACCCCTAAGTTTCAGTCTAAGATTTAACCTTGGAGTCGCGGTTGCTATGGTGGAATCCTCCGAAGCAATTTGTTTTAAGGTGAAAAAAAAATAATTTTTCTCCAGTTGTAAGCAACAACTTTAGTATGGCTGAACGAAATTTAAAGATATTGGACATTATTAAATTTAAGTGTCCTAATTTTAAGTTAGTATTTCCCCACAGTGATGGAAGGAAAATTAAGATTTGATAAATTAACCCCTTGGGCTCTTAAACAGAACTATATCAGATAGCCAGAAAGCAAAGTGGGAAACAATCCTCTGACCAAGAGATGGATCAGTATTAATACAAAAACATACTGGAATATTAACAGAAGGAGTTATATGACCTCCACTGGAAAGGTAGTAAAACATGGAAAGCTAATAGAAAGGTTAGTTAAGGCGACACAGGCACCTTTAGAAACCGCGGTAATTAAAATAAAGGCCCACATGAAGATAGACATGGACTCATAGGAGCCCCAGGATCAGGCTCCTATAGAAAATCGGTATGCAGATTTGGCCGCAAAACTAGCCGCGGAGGAACTTAAACCAGAAGCCGCGTTTAAACACGAGATAAATATGGTCATGACAGCCAGTGGGGTACAGGAAGAGAATATAGTGGAGGTACAAGAAAATACTAGTAAAGAGGAAAAGGAGAGATGGAAACAAGCTGGCGCACAGTTACGAGATAGAATTTGGAGATGGGGCCCACGAAACCAGGTGGTGACACCGGAATGTTGTAGACAACAACTGATGGGGCTGTACCATGGTGTAACACATACCGGCAGAAGTAACATGTTGCACCTACTGACACAGTACTGGTGGTGGCCAAAGATGGGTCGAGAGGTGGCGAAGTATTGTCTCCATTGTATAATATGCGCTAAGAATAATGTAGGACAGAGATGCAGAGTTAGAGTAGCAAACCAACTGTGATGACAGGGGATATCATCTTACACACTCGGCATACACTGGTAGAGATGTTAAATACTGGGAAACTACGGTCATTTTCCAATATGCGGCGAGCTCGATGGGAAGCAGTCCTACTGCCGATAGACCAGACAGTTAAGGTAATTCGGGATACAGGGGAAAACACCGCGGAAGGCATCCTGAGTGAGGGAAGCCCCCATCAGTGCTCAGAGATGGAGGGGGACTAGACGAAACCCTCGTGCAGGACGAACCGCTGGAGGAAGCTCAGATGACACTGTACGTAGACGGGTCAAGGAAATATGTAGAGGGATCTCCCCGGACAGGATGGGCAGTAGTAAATGATCAGTTGGAAACAGAAATGTCGGGAAGGTGAGACGGAGGCTTGTCGGCACAAGTAGCCGAGATAGTAGCGTTAACAAAGGCGCTAGAATTAGCAAGGGGAAAGACAGTAAACATCTACACAGATAGTAGATATGCATTCGGAGTGGTACACGATTATATGACAGCTTGGGGGAGAAGGGGGTTTGTGACAACCGGAGGGGATCACATAAAACACCAGCAGCGAATAGAGGCCCTCTTGGAAGCCACAAAAGCCCCAGCACAAGCTGCAGTAATAAAAATCAAAGCGCACCAGAAGATACAGAATCAGGAGCAAAAAGGGAACCAGGCCGCTGATCTAGCAGCACAGCGAGCTCTTGAACAAGAAATGGTTGAAGGGAACGTAGCTAGTGCACAGGTAGAGGAAATAGATATCAGTAAATTGCATGCAGACGCCCCAGAAGACGAAAGACAGGAATGGTACCGAGTAGGGGGTAGACCAGATGAAGAGGCAATATGGCAAAAGAATGGAAAGGTGATAGCCCCCGCGTGCATCAGACAGATACTTTTAGAACTACATCATGGAAGCGCACATACAGGAAGGGGGTCAATAAAACAGAAATTCCACATCTCATACCATCCTCAAAGTTCTGGAATGGTAGAAAGAATGAATCGCACCTTAAAAACAGTGGTAGCCAAAGCATTGGGGGAAAAACAGCAACGGTGGGTGGATGTGCTACCCATAGTATTAATGAAACTAAGAGCCACCCCAAATCGAACCACGGGCCTATCACCATATGAGCTAATGACGGGGAGGGCAATGCAGCTCCCCCATGGTATAATGACTGGAGGAGAAGATGTGGGTCCCCTAAAGGATAAACTCCGCAGATATGTCCTGGAAATGAGTAACCAATTAAAAGAAATGAAACAGCAAACTAGGGAAAGACAGGAAGAAAGAGATAAAGATTTGGAATTGACCGCATTTCCATATATCGCTCCAGCGGGGACCAAGGTAATGGTTAAGAATCGACCAGGAAAACCCGGGTTCGCCCCAAAAATGGTCGGGACCATATCAGATTTTAATTAGTGGGGATACGTGTGCTTGCATTAATATAAAGGGCATGGGACGATGGAAGCACTGGACACAGCTGAAAGCCTATGACCCTTCACCAATTTAAGAATGGCTACACCAGAACAAGTACCTTTTGTAGAAAGTGAAGAATACATTAGACAATACAAAGAATGGGAGTGGGTGCTGGTGCGAACATTGGTATGGACAATATGCATTCCTGAAGCGTGTATGGGAGCAATCCCATCACCTCCAACCGGTCGAGCAGGAGGAGGGAATCCAAATGATTATGATCGAGGAACCAGCTTAATAACAATATTCCATTCACCCCCACAGGAAAATAGAATTTACAAGCAACAAAGTGGTTAGGTTGGCGATATAGCCTTTGGGACATTGTTAACATAAAGTGATAAGATGAACGTGTTACGCGATATCATGTGTAGTTTGCTTGTTTGTGTAAACATAATATGTAGCCTCGGGAGGACTCAGGTTAGAGTGCCCCCACGGGCCAAAAGAGAGTTACGGGTAAATTGGCAAGGGAATCCATTAACATGGCCCTTGACTATGTGTTTGCAGAAAAAGGGGGAACCTGTGCCCTAATAGGTACAGAATGTTGTACCTACATACCAGACAGCTCAGAAGAAATAACTAACTTGGCAGAACACATACAGGAAGAAGTAAAAAATTAAAACAACCTCCGGCATCCACCCTTTGGGGCTGGACAACTGGATGGTTGGGATCACTCGGGACATCAGTAGTACAAGGATTGATTTTGTTCTTTGTTATAATATTAGTGATGTATGGTCTGGTTTTATTGTTGAAATGTTGCTGCGCCCAAATGGCAAAAGATATCGTTCCAGCCGCACCAGTGGGGCAGGTGTATCGTAACATAAAAGATAGATCTCTGTTTATCTAAGAAAGGAAAATGCTTATGCGCGGGTAACGTTTGTATTAATGCATGTGTAAAACTTTAGAGATCGAGTAGAATAGGGACAAACCATTGGTTGCGGCATATGACACAAGAAGAAACAGACAAACAGATGAAGAAGGGAACAACTTTAAGCTACAAGGAATACGTCTACACACGGAAGAAATGGATCATCGATATTTCAAAGAAAAGGCCATGTTCATGACACGTCAGGCAGAGGACGGAGGATAAAAAAAACGAAAGAGGAGAGGAAGAACCTAACCTAAATGGTACGAATAGCTCAACAGTCATGATGTGACTGGACTGTGCAGCTCAACCTCTTCCGGGGTGTCTTTCTCTCTCGTTCTCCCGAGCGCGTTCTCATTTACATTGGACTGTGAAACAACAATAACATCGTCAAAAGATCTCATCAACAGAGAATAAGAAACTGTGTGCCGCCGTTATAACCATGGTATGATGGTCCCCAGCACAAATCAAGCTTTGGCCAGGGACCAATAGGAGGGACTGTAAGAGTAAAAAAAAAAAAATTGTAATAATGTAAGGGCAAATCAGTTGTAATGTTTAAGATTAGTTGAACTGCTTAAAGGACTATAGTAAAGGTCAAAGTATCTCCCGAAGGCATGGAGACAGGGGTATAATTAGATAAAAGACCAACTTGCTTCGGCTGCAGTATAGATAATGCAGACACTGCAGAACAAAAATGTGAATCATTGTTTTTTATAATAAACTAGCCTTGAAAAGGCTAAGAATGGAACCTTGCAGCGCAGATGGCTGACCAAAAGCAGAAGTAAAAGATGAGTTTCGCTAACATTGTAAGATTCTAAACAAGTTGTTTTTAGAGACCATAAGAGTCGCTTATGATGTAATGACTGTGCTGAGGTTTGTATTTTCTGGCTTCTTGAGGTGTATAAAGAAGCGTGGCTGCCATTGTTAAATTGAGAAGTGGGTCATGAGACCGCAGGCTGTGACCATTCTCCCAGAGCGCTCTGAATAATAAACTGTGATCTTTTGCTTTAAGACAGACTCGAGTGAATTAATTTTTCACCAACAGTGGGGTATGGGTGAAAGGACACAGGAAGAGTCCATGTAGTGGGTAAAAGGTCACAGGATGGGTCCGTGTACAACAAAAGTTTGAGAAATAAAGAAATGTTAAAGAAAGAAAAAAATATATTAAAGTTGCAGATGCAGCAGAAATTAAATTAAAAATGAAAGCAAAATGTGCTAGATCTACAATCGTGAAACAAGAACCTGTGCTATGATGAAATGCTTTAGACCAAATAGTGAACTCACTTTTCCCTCAACCAGACACTGACAGATGCTCCCCACATCACAAGCACTTACTGTTGTGAATGCAGGGTGGAGCTAACATTCAAAAATTATTGAAGTCAATGTTGTTGTTCTTGAACTTGCATTGAGCTTCATTGGAACACTGTAGGAGACCAAAGATGGAGAGGTCAGAGTGGAAATTGGAAGGGAAGTTAAAGTTGCGAGCCACAGGCAGATCAGGGTCACACTTCTGGACAGAATGGAGATGTTCACTGAAGTGGTCACTTAATCTGCATTGGGTTTCCCTAGTGTAGAAGAAACCACATTGTGAGCAGCGAAAACAGAATACAATAAAAACATATGTAGCTAACAATGGATGCAATGCAGGGAATAAGGACAAAAATATTGCTCCTACAGCAAAGTAAACATTAAAGCCCTGGATAGTGCATTGGACAAAGATGAACAAGGTAAAGGAGGTTATGACACTGGTCAGGAGAGCTGAAATAGAAAATGAGGTTAGGATAGCAGGTAATATTAAAAGAAATGTCAAGCATTTCTATAAATATATTTGCAGCAAGCAGGTGAAAAAGGAAATGATGAAAGTCATTGAAAAATCCCAAAGGCAACATGATAGCGAGTGGCCAAGGGACATTAAGTGAATTCTTCTTTTCTGTTTGTTGGAGCAGTCTCCCCAGCATGGATGTTGAATTTCAGGGTGAGTGGGTGGGCGGGGGAAGAAGTAATAAAAAATGAAAAAAGTTAGATCAGGCAGTCACTAATAGTCTGAGGCAGTTAAAAGAAAACGAGTCACCATGCATGGACTTCAGACAAGGGTACTTAACAAAGTGGCTCGTGAAATAGGTCATGTCTTTGCCACAATCTTGAGGGAGTTATGCTCAAGGATCAGAAAGTGTCGAACATAACACCAATCTTTTAATAAGAGACAAAGGGTTGGTCCAGACTAGTGAACCCAACATCTGCTGCAGTTAAAGTATTGGAAGACATCCTGAAAGAGGGGATGATGAAACACTGAGATTGGCATGGTATTGTAAGAGGGAGTTAGCATGGATTTATGGGAAGGAGGTTTTATCTAACTAATTTACTGGGTTGCAAGAAGGAAAGTGTGCAGACAGTTTCAATTTAACTACTTTAGAGGGTGGTGAATGGAATGTTCAGGGAGGCAATAGAGACAGCGTCAAAATAATTAGTAGAAAATTGGATATACATTTGGGGGAATGGGCAATTAAATATAATTAGTTTTTGGGACTGGCCAGATAGACTGCAGAATTATTTCCAGTCCTATACTTTCCTATGTACCGCTAGGTGCCTCTTTTGATGTAAGAAAAGGTCACATATTTTCTCATTATTTAAACCTTAGTTTGAAATATCAACATAAAGTTGTCCCAGAGACTTTCTACTGCCAGTCATTGCTGGTCTGACCCGAGAGGTAGTGTTGTAGGAATTCCAGGTAAATGCTCCCTTCTGACATTTTGACATGCTGACTGACAGAAAGCATGAAAGTGAGAATAGTACGCCAAATTAAATAACAGGAATGATGTGAAGGTTACATTTTCTTTAATAGCAATAGTGTCAACCAATATGCCAAGATTTCAAATCTTGAATTTTAAGTTTGTGAATTATGCTTTAGAATGCATATATTTGTCTGAGCAAATACATCTAACTTCAGCTATTCATAGAATCATAGAATTGATGCTCCCGATGCAGATCTTCCTGCAGCGGTGGGTGGGGGTGGGGTGGTGATGGTGTATCAGAAATTCAGTCATGGAAGTTAACATTCTATGGATAGAAAAGCATGTGGGGTTCACTGATCTCCACAGCCGAATTCCCAAAAGGCGCCCCCATTTTGCGCTAGGTGTACTAATTTGTTAAATCTACCCTATTGTTTTGTGTTCCAGGGTAAAGGGGAGCATTTCAGGCATTAATCAGAATTGTTTGGATCACCCAACTAGTCAGTCAAATAGTCAATATTCTAATTGATTGAATCAAAGCAATCCGGGATAAGACAGTTTTAAGTGCATTGTCATTTTATGCTGTGTGCATTTATCTCATACCTAGCTTTGTACTGAAACAGTTCTATTTATTCTCATTGTATTAAAATAATACAAAAGACTTTATTATGACCCTAACTGTTAAAAGTAGAGATAAAGGGAAGATTTCTTCCATGCAATATGTCTAACAAAATGTAAACTCATTCAACAACAACAACAATAACTTGTATTTATATAGTGCCTCTAACGTAGTAAAATGTCCCAAGGCGCTTCACAGGAGCGTTATCAAACAAAATTTGACACAGAGCCACATAAGGAAATATTAGGGCTGATGACCAAAAGCTTGGTCAACGAAGTAGATTTTAAGGAGCGTCTTAAAGGAGGAAAGAGAGGTAGAGAGGCGGAGCAGTTAAGGAGGGAATTCCAGAGCTTAGGGCCTAGGCAGCTGAAGGCACGGCCACCAACTGTGGAGTGATTAAAATTGGGAATGCTCAAGAGGGCAGAATTAGAGGAGCGCAGATATCTCGGGGGGGGTTGTGGGGCTGGAGGAGATTACAGAGATAGGGAGGGGCGAGGTAATGGAGGAACTTGAAAACAAGGATGAGAATTTTAAAATCGAGGTGCTGCTTAACCGGGAGCCAATGTAGGTCAGCGAGAACAAGGGTGATGGGTGAACAGGACTTGGTGCGAGTTAGGACACAGGCAGCTGGGTTTTGGATGACCTCAGGTTTAAGGAGGGTAGAATGTGGGAGGCCGGCTAGGAGTGCATTGGAACAGTCAGGTCTAGAGGTAACAAAGGCATGGATGAGGCTTTCAGCAGTAGATGAGCTGAGGCAGCGGCAGAGTTGAGCGATGTTCCAGAGATGGAAATAGGTGATCTTAGTGATGGCGCGGATATGTGGTCGGAAGCTCATCTCAGGGTCAAATGTGACACCATTCCTGACAAACTGGCTTGCAATTTTGTTACACATAAAGTACAGAGAAAATCTTCTCCCAAAGAGAGCCTCCAGTGGAGACAGTCCCTCATATGATAGAAATTTGATACATGCCTTTCTTGCACAGATAACTATAACTCCACAAAAACTCCCTTTCAAAATATTGAACTTCATAAACTACAGTATATAAATACGATACCTGTAAAGAGGGAAAAACAGGGACCACGTGTGTGATGAACAGCTTTGCACCAGCACAACAAGTGACCCTCAAAGATTATGTTTACTTATTGTAGCTGTCTGGTACAGTGGTGACAATGGAAAACGTCCAACTATTTCTGGCAGCCTCTTGGCTGATGTAGATCAAATCAATATTAATGCTATTTGAATATCTCTTGGCTATTTTGTAGAGGGAGTTATTATTCTAATGAGTGCTCCAGCTATGGGGAGGCCACATGCGTCCATATTTGTCCTTTCAAGGCAAAAATCAAATTAATAATTCATAAAAACCAAATCAATTACTATTACCAATTAAACAATCTAAATACTTCATATCCAAATATCTTAGCATCTACCAACTCACAAGCTACTAAAACAAAAGCAAAATACTGCAGATACTGAAAATCTGAAATAAAAACAGAAAATGCTGGAAACCCTCAGCCGGTCAGGCAGCATCTGTGGAGAAAGAAGCACAGTTAATGGGCCAGAAATTAGGCACTTGCCGGGTGAGTACGCGCTGTGGACTCACCCGTAAGGCCTCCTGAAGTGTCGGTTTCCTGTATGCACTGCGCATGCGCGGGAAACCGGAACTTCCGGTTTCGTGAAGGGAGTGGTTCAGAGGTGAACCACGTGCGCGGTAGAGGCTGCGCGCACGCAGCGAACTTAGTTTTTCTTTCAGGTTTCTCCGGGAAGGTAAGTATTGAAGAAGTTGCGCTTTTAAAAAGGAGGCGCAAGACCCGTTTTTAACAAGGTAAGTGGTTAATTAATTACAATTTAAACATTTTTTCAACAGGTTTATCTTTTTTAGATACTTTAAAGAAAGGTAAGTTTATTTTTAGCACTGTTAAAAAGTATTTTAATTTTGTCAAAAATTTACATTTTTGTTTAAAGTAGTTAATTTATTTAACTTATAGTTATTTTAAAACTGTGATGGTTTTTAAAAATTTATTTGAAGTTTAGGTGTTGTTTTGGGGCCGATTTCAATTCAGGTCTTCCTGTCAAATCTATGAATGAAAGATGGTCTGCTGCCATTGGCTCTCCATGGTCCACGTGATCCCAGGGGACGCATCGCACTAACTACGCCCCTGGGATACACAAGCACTGTGCGCCGGCAGCTGCAGGAGGCCCAGGAGCTGAAGTCCCCATGGGCCCAGAGGTCAACGGCAGGCGCGGTAGGTAGGTGCGCGCGCGATCACTGCACCCACGGGAAGCCAGGGAGCCTAATTTCTGGGCTAACGTTTCAGGTCGATGACCTTTCATCAGAAATGGAAGATGTTAGAGATAAACAGTTTTTAAGCAAGCACAGAACCATGGAAAAGCGTGGAGGGTGGTGGGTGCGACGGGACAGAGTAAGAACAAAAACGAAAGGTCTATGATAAAAAAGAAAGACCTGCATTTATATAGCGCCTTTCACGGCCACCGGACGTCTCAAAGCGCTTTACAGCCAATGAAGTACTTTTTGAAGTGGAGTCACTGTTGTAATGTGGGAAACGCAGCAGCCAATTTGCGCACAGCAAGGTCCCACAAACAGCAATGTGATAATGACCAGATAATCTGTTTTTTTTAATGATGTTGGTTGAGGGATAAATATTGGCTAGTTGTAACTCTCCTGCTCTTCTTCAAAATAGTGCCATGGGATCTTTTATGTCCACCTGAGAGAGCAGACGGGGCCTCGGTTTAACATCTCATCTGAAAGAAGGCACATCCGACAGTGCAGCACTCCCTCAGCACTGCACTGGAGTGTCAGCCTAGCTTTTTTATGTGCTCAAGTCCCTGGAGTGGGCACTTGAACCCACAACCTTCTGACCCAGAAGCGAGTGTGCTACCAACTGAGCCGCAGCTGACAGCTAGGGTGACGGAAAGGAGTGTTTAAATGGCAAAAGGGATAGTGGTGCAAAGAAAAAGGAGATGATAATGGGATAAGTATAGAAACAAAAGATGGGTCCAGAGGAGGAGTCAATGGTTACAGAATGTCTGAGAAAATGGGAGCGGTGGTTAAGATCTCAATGTTAAGGCCGGAAGGCTGTAAAGTGCCTAAAACCTGAAGAAAGATGAGGTACTGTTCCTCAAGTTTAAATTGAGCTTCATTGGACCAGTGTAGGAGGCCGAAGCCAGAGAGGTTAGAATTGGAGTGGGATGGAGAATTAAAGTGGCAAGCGACTGGAAGCGCAGGGTCAGATTTCAGATTGAATGGAGGTGTTCAGCAAAGCGATCACCTAATCTGCATCCCTGATCTCCCCAGATTCCACTCTCTGGGGTCAATTTTAACTTGCCAAAATCTGCCTGTTTCAGGCAGTAGGCCTCATTTAATATGCAAATCAGTGTCTTATGACATACATAGGACCCGATTGCCATTTTAGAACAGAACTGGTTAGAGCATCCGCCATGCACTTTCTGACCAGTTTTATTAGTGATAGAGCTGGAGAGATCTGGATAGGTAAGTCTTAAATTATTGTTGTGGGGTCAGGAGGAGCAAGAGTGCTTCTCGGGGCCCCACAAAAGTAATCTGGGCCACTGCCACTCTAGGCACCATCCCCCTCTCCGTGATCATGACCCCTCCCCCTTCCCTTGCTGTCTGCATGGAAGTTAATAATCTTTCAACCTTTAGAGATGAAGTCCAAACTGTCACTGGCTGTGTGTATATCAAGTCACTGAGTTAAACATTTGTTAGAATATTTTAAGATGATTTAAAAATCAATCTATCCCAGCATTCCTTTCTTTTAGCATTTTTAGTGGTGGAGCAAATGTGGGAGAAAGGGAACTTAATCTTGTCTCTACATAGGAACAACAGGTCTAGGGAATGGGATAAACATTTGGCCTAAGCACTTACTGTACTATAAACAAAGCTTGTAGCACAGAGGCAAAGGCTGAGTAAACACCTCAGCTAAATGTGCAATCTACGTATTACGTAGCACAGGCCAAGGTTGTATTATAGTATAAGAATAGAACCAGGTCCCGTTTAACTTTGGGGGCGTTCTCGAGGGTCAGGAGCAATGCGGCTGCACGGAGGGCCTGGAGGGTGGGAGCTGGTCACTCCAGGACTTGTATTGTTCTCTGACATCAGAGCACATTCTTGGAGATGGTCAGAGCCTGGGAACCAGGTTATATTGTTTGCATGTCATTTAATATAAATCAAAGACCAAAATAGTCACGGTAATAAAGCTTGTTATTATAAAAAACACTCATGCTTGAATCATAAGTGGAGTTATTGTCACCGGACTAACAACCCTTTGTTGCGACGGTAATCACTAAGATAATCCGCTAACAATATTTATGCTACCTGAATAAAGCATATTCAAGCTCTCTTTGGAGTTGAAACATTCCAGTGAATATTACTTAAAGTCTATATTTAGTAATTCTTCAAGATAATAGACAAAAGATGTAAATTGTTCCAGCTATGTGTAGCAACAGTTCCTATAGAATTTTAATGGTATGTCCATCCAGTAGGTTGTTGGTGATGACACGTTTACAACTGCTCATGGGCCCTCAAGTAGACAGTAGCTTCAGAACTTTCCTACCCGCTTTACGGGCCCAATGAAAATAGTTGGAGAGATCAGTGCAACAGGGTTTCACAAAGCACACTACATTATCAAAATTATTCCGGTAGTGAGGAAGACTGTATAATTTAGCAAGAGTAACATAATAATTTAAAGGCTGTTAACTGTCAAATGTAATAATATGCTTGAATAGATTTTGTAAATTCTATTAGTTTCTTACAGTTTAAAAAAAATAATTTTATCTCCATCTGATCTAGTACAAATGAAGGATGATGGCAGATGGTAAAAGGTTGCTATAGTTACATACTTCGGCAGATGGAAGAAATTCTGCAAATAGTCACAGTGAGAAAAGCATTAGAGTTCTTTTTCCTGACAATTTTATTATGTTAAATGAAACATAAGTGCCCTCTTTTATTGCAGTTACAAATTACATCAGCAAGCACTTTGCTGTCAGTACTATGTTGTTGTTAATGAAAAAGCAAACTTCAATCTGAATTGTCTGCAAAATGAATGCACAAAGAAATGGATTAGATTGACATTTGAAACCTATAGATCCTATTTTCACTGCATACATTGGAACTGAACTAAATAATACGTGCTGCTATTTTATGCAGTGATTTTCGGTAAAGGTGGTTATGGTGAGTACTTGGTCACAAGTGCTGCGGCCATGGTGGAAACAAGCTTGATCTGGGCTCAGCGCAGCATCGACTACTGGAGATATACGCTGGAGATAAATGCTGGAGATAAACACTGGAGATAAATGCTGGAGATAAACACTGTAGAATCAGTCTCTGGAGATATACACTGGAGATATACACTGGAGGATCATTCGCTGGAGCATCTTATAGCAAACACTCAGGAGGGTGATTGGTCAGTAGCTTGCTACTAACTGTCAGTCCTTGCCTGTCTTAAGTAGGCGAATGATCTTTGCTCAGCGTCATACTGCTGGGATTCGGCCTTCAGGGATGAATGGGCTGTGCAGCCCGATAAAGGGGCCTCGTGGCCCAAACAAAATTCCAGGGAACATTGGACGACACATGTGAAGAATAGTGATAGCCAATTACAAGCTTAGCGATCAAAGTTCTTCAAAAACTCAAGGTATATATTATCGCAACTGGCTGCGGTATCACCTTTCTTATTTCACAGTACAGTTGAGTTCGGATGGAGTGAAGTCTTGGTTTGGAGCATTTCAACAAAAGTGACACTATTCACCGTGTACTTTCTGTTTATTGTGGAGGGCTCATGTTACTTTTAGTAGGTGACTAGCAACAGAATTGGCTGGCACGGATGATCGGCTAAGGATGGTGAACAGCAGCCAGGTGACGGATGAGGCTTCAGCTTTTACCAATCGAGTGAGTCAAATCCTCTGTGAGTCTGGCTGATCCCAACAGGCACAAGGAGCAGCATCAAGCCTTTCAAGAAGGTGGTCTGCAATATCTGGGTCGCAAGATTCTTAGTACAGTCTCAATAGTGCAGCACACTGATTGTCCAGGCATGGCGTGTAGAAGGAGCAAAAGCCACGAGGGATTGAGGATTTTACAGCTTTGTAGAGAGTGCCACAAAAGTGTTTATCAGTTTCCTCGATTGGGATGTTATGTCATGGGACAGTAACAATGGGCCGGATATTCCGATCCCTACGGGTGTGTACGCGCTGTGTACACACCTGTAGGGACATCAGAAATGCCGGTTTCAGGCATGCACAGCACATGCGCTGAAAACTGGCATTTCCGATCTGTCAAGAATGCTCTTAACAGATCGGACACCTTCCCTGGAGAAGGGCCTCTGCGGGCGGATAGTTCCGCTTTCTGGAGAACCTCCGCCCGCAGAAAACCCTTAGAATTCTTACACCTGGTAAAAGCAGGCGTAAGGCCTGCTTTTACCAGGATAAGAGTTGAATTTTTTTTTTAAAAGGTACGTTTATTTTTAGCCCTGTAAAAAACTTTAATTATTTTTTTCAAAAAATTACGTTTTTGTTTAAAATATTTAATTTATTGTAATTTCAACTAATTTTTAAAATGTGCTCTTTTTAAAATTTATTTAATGTTTTACAGTGTTTTTGGGGTGATCTCCATTCATATATTTGACAGGTCTATCTGCCAAGTGTATGAAGGGAGATTCCTTCTTTGATTGGCTCCCCATGGCCCACGTGATCCCAGGGACGCTTGCGAACTGCATGCGCCTCTGGGATATGTGGGCCCTGCGCACTTGGAGTTGGAGAGGCCCAGGAGCGGAAGTGTCCGGACCTCGGGAGCCCTCAGGTAAGTGCGTAGATTTTTTCCAGATCGGAGGCCTCCACACGTGGGAAGCCTCCGATCAGAAAATACGGCCCAATAATTCATTCAACAGACTCTGTAAACAAAGTCCAATTAGCTTTCCTGTACTTTTGATGATTGACAACCACTGGCCACCTAACCTTAAGACTGGTACTGTCTTCCTCGATCCAGCACCAGCCTATGATACTGTCTGGCATACTGGTCCAAGTCAAAAATAACGAGAGTCCTGCCATATTGGGCTTCCTGCTGGGTCGAATTACAGCAAAGAAGCTGCCAGAGAACATGCAGTGAATTTTGGATCCCGTCCTTCGATTCTGTCAGAAGAAATAATGATCAGGGTCATATTTCTGGTAGGAATTAACCGTAACAATGAAGACTGTCAGAAAAAGAAGTAAAGATGACTGGTGGGAAAACAAGAATTCCAATATCTTGTGGATTATAGCTAAAAGATTTATAATACCCTAATAAAAATAAAATTTGGCGCAATTTTCTTGATTCCCAGAACTTTTAAGTTGTAATCATAAGAGCAATTTTTTTTAAGTTTAACTTCACGTTATAATTCAATGTACCTATGGCATTCCTCCATCTAGGTACAACTGGTAAAATCTAGACTCTGCACTATTTATGTGACTGCAAACTTTGAATCATATAGGCCAATTATACTGCACATTTTGCAAAGCGGTTTTCCTGCAATGCAAAATATGCATATAACTGAAACCAAACTAGCCTCAGTTTGAGTTTGGGGATTGGTGTGAGACTACCTCCCGAAAGTAGTCTCAAAACAATTTGGCTTTGCAGTGGCTGTGGTATAACTGCAACTGGTGCAAAGTAAACTTAGTAATTTGAAATTTCAGGTGGCCCAATGGATACTTGGCTCTTCACTAATATTAAAATCTTAGCACTGTATTGCGTATCTATTTATTTAAGTATGCATAGGCCGGTCTTTGCCTTTCCCTGATTTATGAATGGAGTAGAGCTGGCAGTAGAACTGGATGCTGGTCGATCACATAGCTCCAAAGCAAGTAGTGTTACAAACCAGTACTTGAAATATAAAAGAGACATTGTGGGTTAAATTGAATAACCCCCGAAAACGCGCATGGGGATCGCGGTACGCGATTAACCTGCACCCATTCATTGCGATGCAGACAGCACATTACATTCATGCTACCTGCTGTTTTAAATGATTGCTGCATGCTACCAGCGCTGCCCACGCTGTTCATGGGCTGCACGCATCAGCAGGTGACCTGATATAGTGAGTGGCTAGTGCTACTTAAAGGCAGTCTGCACCTCTTAAAGGGGAGGTGCATTGTGGCTGAAAGAAGTGGTGGGAGTCCATTGAAAAGTCAATCTGTGTTGTGATACATTGAGGAATGGCTGAACCTGTGAGAGAGCGTGCACCAAGGTTTTCTGACAGTGCACTAGAGGTCTTGGTGCAGGACATGCAAGAAGGAGAGACATCCTGTATTCGCAGGGGGGAAGGAGGCACTCCAAGCAGATGCTCAGGAGGCAGTGGGAACAAATAGCAGCCAGGAGGATAGCTCCAAGAACATGGATGCAGTGCAGGAAGACGTTTAATGATCTAACATGAGTTGTCAAGGTGAGTGAGTTCAATCTTCAAATGGCATCTCCTACCAACTGCACCACTAGCCTCATCCACTGCTCAATTCACTGCATCCCCGCCACCCACCTAACAACAATCTCTATCAATCAGTACACAACACTTCAATTAATATGCTTTATCTCATCCTCACACACTTAGCACTGTTGCAAGCCTCGCAACCACAACTCACAGCTGACACACATCGGCAGCTATTCACCATCACAGCCACATCACCCAAACATATTGCAGGACACTCACTGACACACATTCCTCTTTGTTGCAGGAGAAGGTGGTGCATAACAGGAGGCAACAGGAAAGAACTGGCGGAGGAAAAGTGTGCCTGCAAGTTTTAATCTCCATGGAGGAGACAGTCCTGGCCATCATGGGAAGGGGCATCACTGAGGCCATGGCCACTGACGGCGCTGGAGGGATCGATGATGAGGGTATCTGCACACCTAATCTTCCTTCTCTCTTCCCACTTCTCCCTCATCCCATAATATCTTCTGACTCACAAGCTGCAGATGATGTAAGCATGCACTTCTTACTTTCTCCTCTACCCTCACCACAACCCAACCCTTGTCCTTTTTTCATTTCAAATACCAAAGAACTGCAACCTTCCCAGTCAGAGGAGGAAGAGGAAGAAGACAGTGAAGATGAAGACACACTTGAATCAAGGGAATAAGATGAAAGTGTGAACGTCTATACAGTGAACTCCCTTATACAGCGGTGCACTGCAAACTGCAAGATGTTGCTTATCACAGAATCCCCACAGTGCAGATAGAGGCCATTTCGGCCCATCGAGCCTGCACTGACACATATCCCACCCTATCCCCGTAACCCCACGTATTTAATCCCCCTAACACTAAGGGTCAATTTATCATAGCCAAATCAACCTAACCCGCACATCTTTGGACTGTGGGAGGAAACCGGAGCACCCGGAGGAAATCCCACGCAGACACGGGGAGAATGTGCAAACTCCACACAGACAGTCACCCGAGGCCGGATTTGAACCCCGGTCCCTGGCGCTGTGAGGCAACAGTGCTAACCACTATGCCACCGTGCTGCCCTATATCTCCAGTAGCAACCTGAAAGGAGCCAAACGCATAAAAGTTAAGAGCTGTCCTTGCCCTGCTTTGAGGCTGTGGTTGTGGCTGATTTCACTCACGACAGATAGTTACAACGGCACTGTATAAAAGAAGGAAAATACTGAAGTACAAAAATAATGAAGACTCTAACAAGACTTTTGAGTCTGTGATGTTCTAGTCCCTAAAATCAATACAATGGGAATTGGCTGGAAGGAGTTTCTGAGCTCAGGAGTGTGAGGTGGTGAATCACCAATAGAATCTATATAAAGAGATTACTGAAGGATTGCATCTACTGATAATTAGTTCTGCTCCCTCATATGATTGGGATCAGTTTGCTGAGTATGGTCTGAGCAATGTTAGCCTATCCATAGGGGTTTCAATAGGAAGATCATACTAGTATAATGCTTGCATGTAACCTCTTTGTATAAAATTGGCGAACATTAACTTCCTAACTTTTTAAGGTACTAACAGGAGGGGGGAAAGTATCAATACTAAGCAGATAATAGAGGTTTTCAGGAGTACTGCCCATTTAAAACTTGCAGCCATTCACCAAGTAGAAAATCAACCCTCGTGTACTGATTCACCCATCTGCGATATATGGCATGTGGTAGCATGCCAGTTAAACCAAATTGTCAGGTGTGCAGTGGTACAAGATTGTTTCTGCAAGTGCAGAAAGCAATTATTCCTACTGTTCACATAATATAAGTTTGAGCTCTGCATTGAGTGCAAGAAGGAATTACCTTAGCACCACATGTACATAGGCCACAGCCAGATATGATAGAGAATGGCCAGACCTGAAAAGGCCTAATAGTGAAACAAGCACAATTGGCAGAACAAAGATACAACTGAGAGTTGCAGCTGTGACAGAAGTGAGTGGGACCCATAAATCAACATCAATATGTACCGGTGACAGAGAGGAAGAATCCCTCGAGGAGATAATAAGCGAGAATGGAATTCGGTTGGAACTCAGTTAAGGAGAAAAATTGTACCAACAATTAAAGTAAATCAGTGAGCTAGCACCATACTTTTTATATTTTATTCACCAGTGGATTTCTGATTAAATCGCAAGATTCAATGATGTGATTAAAAAGAATATACAGCAATTCACTTATGTATGATACTTTTCCCCTCACACACATGTATTTTTGATGGGCTACAGCGCCACATAATAGCATGCACCACTAAATAAAATGAGTTATAGCTTTAGACAAAAGAGTAAATTGCTCCTAAAAGTCTTTATTCCTCCACCATCCCCACACAAATATTCTCGGATTGATTTAAGTTACCATTCCCTTTGCAGAAAGCATTTTTTCCCAGAAGTTTATACTCAGTTTTTGAGTACTTATATCATCGTGGGCATGGCTTAATAGCTATTGTGATTTGAGTAGTTGATGGATGAAGACTCCACACTGAAGGTTTTTATGATTGTGACAGAATCAATACAAAATTATTGAGCAAAACTCCACCCTTTATTATGGAGAACTAGCCAAGTTTAAACATAACCATAGCAAGGTAAATGTAAACTCTCTCTTGGCATTTTCAATACAGCCCATTCACCTAATATGATACTTATTCAATACCTACCCACTTTAACATCAGGCACAGTTACCCTCCTCTGAATAGCATGTGACAACAATTCATGCACAGCTACACTCTCTGAGCTTTGTGTTGAATTCTCCAATGCAAAGCTTTACTTAAATTCAGAAAGGGTAAGATGTCATATTCATTGTCAATTTGAAATATCCTGTGGAATGTGGAAAAAAATCACATGGAAATTCTGTATAATACTTGTCCACGTAATGCATAAGGAGATTTATCACAATTTTCTTCCTAAACACCAAAATTTACTATTGAAATTGTAAACAAACTTATTTAAATTGAAATTTTAAATAGTAAGCCACATAATTGCTAAAGTCACTGGTTTAAAAATAAATGTTTTCTGTTGATGAGTAGCAGCTTACATCATTTAATACAGAAAGAAAAATAGATAGATAGCGAGATAGAGAGAGATAGAGAGATAGATAGATAGATAGATAGATCGAGAGATTGAGAGATAGATCGAGAGATCGAGAGATAGATAGATAGAGAGAGAGAGAGAGAGTGAGAGAGATAGATAGATAGATAGATAGATAGAGAGAAAGAGATAGATAGATAGAGAGAGATATAGAGAGACAGACAGACAGATAGAGAGCGATAGATAGACAGACAGATAGACAGACAGACAGATTGATAGATAGATAGATAGTTAGATAGAAAGATAGATAGAGAGCGATAGATAGACAGATAGATAGATAGACAGACAGACAGATAGACAGATAGACAGACAGACAGACAGACAGACAGATAGATAGATAGAAAGAAAAATATATAGATAGTTAGACAGAAAGATAGACAGACAGACAGACAGATTTGCATTTGTATTTGTATGGTTGCTTTCACAACCTCAGCACATCCCAAAGCACTTTACAACCAATGAAGTACTTTTAAAGCGTACTCACTGATATAACGTATGAAATGTGTCAGCCAATTTGTGCACAGCAATGTCCCACAAACAACAATGTGATAATGACCAGATCATCTGGTTTATTTGTTATGTTGGTTGAGGGATAAATATTGAACATGGCATTGGGAAAAACTCCCCTACTCTTCTTCAAAATTGTACTATGGGATCTTTTACGTCCAACCTCCTTGATATGCTTAATCAGGTCAGTGTAATTAGCATGAAATAAGAATTGCACCTACTAAAAAAATGAATACGTCAGTTAGGATCTCACCAACTTTGGGCGGGCCCCTTAGCTGCGTGTCCAGAAGCTTCTACAAAATAGATCTGATTTTAACTGCCCACTTGCCCAGTTTCTGCCAGGTGTGTAGAATTAAAATTTCCCCGCCCACCCCCACCCCCCAGAAAGCACATGGACTCCCATAGACAGGCCTCACTGAAGACCAAACTAGTTCCACTTATTATTTTCAAGTTGTGTACTCTCAGCTAATATCACTAGAACTATGAAAATCCTTAACCATTTCAAAGCTACAGAGGAATTGGGAAGCAAAGGAGATACATTGCACACACTATCTCAGTGTGGGATCAATATAGGCAAGATAAGAGCTTAAGAGCTTTTACTTTAAATAATGAAGTATCATGTTTCTAGGAGAAACCATTTAGATTAAATTGAACATTCTCTTTATGAGACACAGCATGTTGGCTATGGCACAAAAAAGAATTGTAGGTAGCCTGTGGTTTCAGAGTACATCAATGCACATTATAGTGTAAGGGTATGGATTACAGTGTAGATTTTGTCCGCCAAGTCTTATCAGAAACAGTACTTGACACAAACAACCTAGCAGAATTACTATGTTGGAGCTGGAATCTCTTTTTGCAATACAATTAGTTTATGAAAACAACATATGTACAAATCAAGATGGATCGCTCCATGACATTATCCCATAATGAGCAGAGTGTATGACAGAGTGATACTAAAGGGAGAATTAGGGGTTAGATGGACTGAAGTGGACTTGAATACTTATATTAACACAGTCAGTAAAGGGAAGGAACTGTTGCATTTTTTGATTTACTTGTGTACTATGCCCCTATTATGAAGCCTTTGTAGCCTGAATAGCGTTGTATCAAACTGGAACTGTAAAAAATCACTTAAAGTTAGAAATATTAGACTGTGGCATAGTTTTAGGCGAACGTATGGTTTAAGAGATTCTCAGTTGCAATTAGTTGTATGAGGGATGCTGTGCTATTAAAGAAAGACATGCATTTATATAGCGCCTTTCTCAACCACTGGATGTCCCAAAGCACTTTACAGCCAATGAAGTACTTTTTGAAGTGTTGTCACTGTTGTAATGTAGGAAACACGGCAGTCAATTTGCACACAGCAAGCTCTCACAAACAGCAATGTGAGAATGGCCAGATAATCTGTTTTTTAAATGATGTTGATTGAGGGATAAATATTAGCCAGGACACAGGGGATAACTCCCCTACTGCTCTTCAAAATAGTGCCACAGGATCTTTTGAGTCCACCTGAGAGAGCAGACGGGGCCTCGGATTAACATCTCATCCAAAAGACAGCACTCCACTGGAGTGCCAGCCTAGATTTTTGTGCTCAAGTCTCTGGAGCAGGACTTGAACCCACAACCTCCTGACTCAGAGGTGACACTTGAGCCACAGCTGACACCTTTGAAGGTGGTGTCTTTTGGATGAGACATTAAACCAAGGCCTCATCTGACCATTCAGGTGGATGTAAAAGATCCCATAGCTCTGAGGAGTAGGGCATTCTCTCAGTGTCCTAGCCAACATTCCTCCCTCAACCAACAGCACTAAAACAGATTAACTGATCTTTTATCTCATTTGCTATTTGCAGGACCTAGTCATGTGCAAATTGGTTGCTGTGTTTTTCTGCAAACAACAGTGACCACACTTCAAAAGTATCTGCTTTGTGATGTCCTGAAGATATGAAAAGCACTATATAAATGCAAGTTCATTTTTCTCTTTTTCTGTCTGAGAACTGATAACACAAACTTCAAATAAGGAATTTGAATTCAAACAACAAACATTTCTTGACACTAGATCATGATATGGCTATACTTGAGTGTTATTTATTCTATTTGGTGTTACTCAGTCTGGCTGACCAATATAACATAAATCTATCAATCATAGAATCTAGAATCATAAATTAAAGTGATTTATATATTGTTTTAATAGGAAGTTACAGAGTGGCACCCTTGCTGATGTGGCATAAGTAGGTCATAGGTCATAGTTTATCTTTGCAGAAGGTAGCAATTGCTACTATCTGGAAGAGACAATCATGGACGTCTATGAAGCTAGTTACACAGACACATATGCTAAGAATGGAGCGGAAAATAGAAACATAGGGGGTGATTTTAACCCTACCTGCCCAGCAAAAGGTGGGCAGTTAAAATTGACCAAGTTACATACCGGCCCTGGAGCCGCCAGGAGCTGACAGGTTTGGATTTTCACCTGCACTTCTGAGCAGGCGGCAAGGACATCCACCCAAAGACGAGGGTGTCCTTTTTAACATATGTAAGTTGAGGCTAGATTGCAATTTTAAGCTGGCAACTTGAACAGGAAGCGGCAGGGAATTTCCTGCCAGGCTATCCCAGCGGCAAAGAGGATCAAGGCCAGAAGAGGCCTGAAAAGGTAAGCTTTTACATTTTTTTTTACTTTCCTTGTGGAGCCAAGAGGAGCAGCGGTGCTTCTCTCGACCCCACAAGGAAAGCTAAGGCCTCCCCTGGCATGAACTTGCTCCCCCACCGCATTCCAATCCTTTTTACACAACGAGTGGTTAACATTTGGAATACACTGCCTGATAGGTTGGTGGATACAGATTCAATAGTAGCCTTCAAAAGGGAACTGGATAAATACTTGCAGGAGAAAACAATGGCAGGGATATGGGGAATGAGCGGAGGAGTGGAACTAACCAGATTACTCTTTGAAAGAGCCGGCACAGATGCGATGGGCCGAATGGCTTCATTCTGTGTTGTACTATTCTATGATTCTATGAAAATAGAGGGATTAGGGCACTCAGGGAACTTCTGTCTACTTAACAGCAATGACTGCACTTCAAAAAGTTATTTATAGTTGTGAAGTGCTTTGAGATACCATGAGAACGTTTTAAGGTGTTACATAAGTGCAATTTCTTTCTTTCCCGAGCCAAGCAATGCAAATACACTGGAAGCTTATTTATCTATTTGATTACATCAAGCATTGACTACCTGGATGTTAAAACTGGCATTCTATATAGAAAGTATTTAATGGTTAATAGGTTTGAATAAAACAGAAATCATCTCATTTACATGATCATTGTCTCTATGTTTGTTACAGTTCAGAACTTGTTTGAGTAGGACATATGCTAACTTGTTGATCCTCAACATCTCAACCAGGTCCTATCACGTGAATAACAGAATCACCTCCAGAACCTGCCTTCTTGTGTTGGATGTATGTATAATTACATAATAGATTCATAAACATGACATCCCTCTTTTCCTTCAAAAGTTAAATGTTCAACCATGACAAAAACTAATGCCAAATCTACTGACTTGCTTAACACTTGGCAAGTAGCAATTCACTTTGAGATCATGAATGACACATGATACTCGTATGTATATTTTTTACACTGAATGTCTGGAACAAATTGTGATTATAAACAGTAACATTAACACTAGCTTAACTAGGCTCCTGTTACATCTCTAACTGTTTCCAGTTCTGACATAAGAACATAAGAACATAAGAAATAGGACCAGGAGTAGGCCAATTGGCCCCTCGAGCCTGCTCCGCCATTCAATAAGATCATGGCTGATCTGATCCTAACCGCCAATCTACTATCACAGAAACATCTCCTGAACCTAACAGAATTGGACACACGAAATAGGAGCAGGATCAGGCTACCCGGCCCCTGGGCCCGCTACGCTATCCACAGGGCCATGACCGATCCGAACCTAGACTCATGTCCAAATTCCTGCCCGCTCCCCGTAACCCTTAATTCCCTTTACTTCTAGGAACTGTCTATTTCTGTTTTAAATTTATGTAATGATGTAGCTTCTACAGCTTTTTGGGGCAGCATATTCCATGGACCTACCACCCTCTGAGTGAAGTAGTTCCTTCTCATCTCAGTTTTGAAAGAGCAGCCCCTTATTCTAAGACTATGCCCCCTAGTTCTAGTTTCACCCATCATCGGGAACATCCTCCCCTTATCCAACCGATCCAACTCCTTCACAATCTTATATGTTTCAATAAGATCGCCTCTCATTCTTCTGAACTCCAATGAGTAGAGTCCCAATCTACCCAACCTCTCCTCATATGTCCATCCCCTCATCCCCGGGATTAACCGAGTGAACCTTCTTTGTACTGACTCGAGAGCAAGTATGTCTTTTCTTAAGTATGGACACCAAAACTGACGAAGGGTCATCGACCTGAAACGTTAACTCTGTTTCTCTCTCCACGATGCTGCCTGACCTGCTGAGTGTTTCCAGCATTTTCTGTTGTTATTTCAGATTTCCAGCATCCGCAGTATTTTGCTATTGTTCAAGGGGATATAGACAGACTAAGTGAGTGGGCAAGAACATGGCAAATGGAATATCATAGAATCATAGAATCATAGAAATTTACAGCACGGAAGGAGGCCATTTCGGCCCATCGTGTCCGCGCCGGCCAACAAAGAGCTATCCAGCGTAATCCCACTTTCCAGCTCTTGGTCCCTAGCCCTGTAGGTTACGGCACTTCAAGATTATGCTTGAACTGTATAAAACACTGGTTAGGCCACAGCTAGAGTACTGCGTGCAGTTCTGGTCTGGAGAATTTTAGCTACGAGGAAAGATTGGATAGGCTGGGTTTGTTTTCTTTGGAACAGAGGAGGCTGAGGGGAGACCTTATTGAGGTGTATAAAATTATGAGGGGTCTAGATAGAGTGGACAGGAAAGTTAACATGCAGGTACAGCAAGCAATTAGGAAAGCCTTTATTACAAGAGGATTTGAGTATAAGAATAAAGACGTCTTGCTGCAATTATATAGGGTCCTGGTGAGATCACACCTGGAGTATTGTGTACAGTTTTGGTCTCCTTACCTAAGGAAGGATATACTTGCCATAGAGGGAGTGCAACAAAGGTTCGCCAGACTGGTTCCTGGGATGAGGGGATTGTCCTATGAGGAGAGATTGAGTAGATTAGGCCTATATTCTCTAGAGTTTAGAAAAATGAGAGTTGATCTCATTGAAACATACAAAATTCTTACAGGGCTTGACAGGGTAGATGTAGGGAGGATGTTTCCCCTGACTGGGGAGTCTAGAACCAGGGGTCACAGTCTCAGAATAAGGGGTCAGCCATTTAGGACTGAGATGAGGAGAAAGTTCTTCACTCAGAGGGTGGTGAATCTTTGGAATTCTCTACCCCAGAGGGCTGTGGAGGCTCAGTCGTTGAGTATATTCAAGACAGAGATTGATAGATTTTTAAATATTGAGGGAATCAAGGGATATGGGGATAGTTCAGGAAAGTGGAGAAGAGGTAGAAGATCAGCCATGACCTTATTGAATGGTGGAACGGGCTCGAAGGGCCGAATGGCCAACTCCTGCTCCTATTTCTTCTGTTCTTATGTAACTCGAGCACACTTACCAATCTTTTTTTTTTCTCGATAAGCTTCTGACCGATTTTATGTTATTACCTGTGATGAAATCTCTTACTAAGCTCTATGATGACACTGTATAATGATATATGATGAGAATTATACATCTGTCACAATGTAATGAATCAAAACATAAATGGGGAGGAGGATGCAAGGATATAGAGGAGGAGGGGATGGAAGGAAGGAAAGTGAGACATCAAAAAAGTTATCAACATCCGACCCATATCTATCCACTCTAGAGGATACAATGAGCTTAGAAGTAACATCTTGACTGTTCACAGAGGTAGTGGATTAGAATCCCATGCTTTCCTTCGGCAGCTATAGTTATGCCAGCTGTTTTCTGCAGTCTTACAGCCCAGACCAACAAGGAACATGGCCTTATCAGTGGTTGTAAAAGTGGCAACAATGTTGAATTTTTACCCTGTCAGATCCTTTCAGGTAGCCTCCATTGACCTCCGTCAATCTAATGTGCACCACTACTTAAGAGGGTCACAGATGTCTGTTTAGGCGAGCATCTGAATTTATCGACTTCTTTATGGACAGTGCCAAAGAATGAATACAAACTGTAATAAAAACAGAAAATGCTGGAAATACTCAGCAGGTCAGGCAACATCTGTGGAGAGAGAAACAGAGTTAACGTTTCAGGTCGATGACCCTTCATCAGAACTGGAAAAAGTTAGAGATGTAACAGATTTTTAAGCAAGTGCAGGGGCAGGGAAAGGGGGGAGGGGAGGAAAGAATAAAAGGGAAGACAGGAGAGATTAAAAGACAACAGGGATGATGGTGCAAGGCAAAAGGAGATGGTAATGGGACAAGTTAAGAAACAAAAGATGAGTCCAGATGAGGTGTGAATGAGAATGGCAGAATTATCAACAGCTGCCATGTGAAAAAAAAATAGCAGCAGAGTTTTGATCTGAAATTGTTGAACTCGATGTTGAGTCCAGAATGCTGTAAAGTGCCTAATCAAAAGATGAGGTGCTGTTCCTCGAGTTTATGTTGAGCTTCGTTGGAACAGTGTAAGAGGCCGAGGACGGAGAGGTCAGAGAGGGAGTGGAACGGAGAATTAAAGTGACAGGCGACCGGAACCTTAGGGTCACCCTTACGGACTGAATGGAGGTGTTCCGCAAAGCGGTCGCCCAATCTGCGTTTGGTCTCCCCAATGTAGAGGAGACCGCATTGTGAGCAGCGAATACAGTATACTAAATTGCAAGAAGTACAAGTAAATTGCTGTTTCACCTGGAAGGAGTATTTGGGGCCCTGGACAGTGGGAAGGGAGGAGGTAAACGGCAGGTGTTGCATCTCCTATGCTTGCCTGGGAAGGTGCCGTGGGAAAGGGAGAGGGTGTTGGGGATGATTGAGGAGTGGGCCAGGGTGTCAAGGAGGGAGCAGTCCCTTCGGAATGCTGAAAGGGGAGGTGAGGGGAAGATGCATTTGGTGGTGGGATCATGCTGGAGGTGACGGAAATGGCGGAGGATGATCCGTTGAATGTGGAGGCTGGTGGGATGAAAGGTGAGGACAAAGGGAACCCTATCGTGGTTCTGGGAGGGAGGGAAAGGGGTGAGAGCAGAAGTGCGGGAAATAGAACGGACACGGTCGAGGGCCATGTCAACCATGGTTGAGGGGAATCCTCGGTTGAGGAAAAAGGAAGACATATTGGAAGCACTAGTATGGAAGGTGGCATCGTCAGAGCAGATGCGACGGAGATGGAGAAACTGGGAGAATGGAATAGAGTCCTTACAGGAAGCGGGGTGGGAAGAAGTGTTGTCCAGATAGCTGTGGGAGTCAGTGGGCTTATGGTGAATGTTTGTCAATAGCCTATCCCCAGAAATGGAGACAGATAAGTCGAGGAAGGGAAGGGAAGAGTCGGAGATGAACCATGTGAAGGTGAGGGAAGGGTGGAAATTGGAAGCAAAGAGAATGAAATTTTCTAGTTCAGGGCAAGAGTAGGAAACGGCACCAATACAGTCATCAGTGTACCAGAAACAGAGGTGCGGGAGGGGACCTGACTGGACTGGAACAAAGAATGTTCCACATATCCCACGAAAAGGCAGGCATAGCTAGGACCCAGGTGGGTTCCCATAGCAACACCTTTAATTTGGAGGAAGTGAGTGGAGTCAAAGGAGAAGTTGTTCAATGTGAGAACAAGTTCAGCCACGCGGAGGAGAGTGGTGGTGGATGGGGACTGGTTGGGCCTCTGTTCAAGGAAGAAGTGGAGCGCCCTCAGGCCATCCTGGTGGGGGATGGAGGTGTAGAGGGATTGGATGTCCATAGTGAAAAGAAGATGGTTGGGGCCAGGAAACTGGAGACTGTTAAAGTGGTGGAGGGCAGAGGAAGAGACTGGACAAGGGGAGAAAAAATAGAGTTGAGATAGGAAGAAATCAGTTCCGTGGGGCAAGAACAGGCTGAAGCGATGGATCTACCAGGACAGCCCTGTTTGTGGATCTTGGAAAGGTGGTAGAAGCGGGCTCTGCGGGGTTGGGGGACTATGAGGTTGGCGGCCATGGAGGGAAGATCTCCAGAGGAGATGAGGTCAGTGACAGTCTTGGAAATGATGGCTTGATGTTCGGTAGTGGGGTCATGGTCCAGGGGAAGGTAGGAGGAGGCATCAGAGAGTTAGTGATCAGCCTCCGCAAGCCTGCGCAAGTGCAAACTGTAAACTCTTATAGAATACCAGTAATTCTCCAGGTACAGGGTGCTATTGATGATACTCTCGTAAGCTTTGAAGGTCAAATATGAGAACTACCTCAATTTTCTCAACAGGAAGGTTTATTATTCAATTAATATGCAGTTAATGTGTGATGCTAATCATATAATTTTGCATGTCAATGTGCACTACCCAGGAAACTGCCATGACTCATTTGTACTTCATCAACCAACAAAAACTGCATTGTTAAGCCAGAACACAGTTTCAGCTTGGTTGATTGGACACCAGGGATACCCCTGAAGCCATGCCTGATGACACCTCTCCAATATCCAAGCTTAGCAGTGGAGAACAGGTATAATGAGGCCCCAGATTTCACTCGAATTGTAATCGAGCGGAAAATTGTCTTGTTAAAGTCCTGCTTCAGGTGCCTCGATAGGTCTCGAGGATACTTGCAATACAGCCCGGGAAGGGTGTCAAGAATTATCACTGCACAATATGTTGCACAATTATGCTATTCAGAGAGGATTAGTCCTGCCAGGTGTCATTGCATTACATGTGTATAAATAGCATAGGAATTGTTTAGTGAGGAAATTAGGGTGGAGGTCATTTCCACTGCTTTTGTGTCTTTAAAACACTTCCCCTCAGTTTCCTCCATGTATTTTGAGCATTCCTGTGTCCCTGCTGGCCTCATTTACATATGTCAAAATGAGAGCCAGTGGCATAGCAGCTGCCAGTTTCTTGGGTTTGCACTGCTAATGCACTTTGGGTAACTTGGACTGAGATTTATGAGGTGCAGCAATGGCCATTATCAGTTGATACAGACAGAAATGAGGAGTTTGTGAGCTTGTAGACTCTGGAGAGTTTGAGTACAGATTTTTGCTGCTGAGAAATGCTATTTAAATTATTTTTTTTGTTGCCATTCTGCCTACACACACCTCAACTTGCTTCTTACTACTTCTCAAAGGTCAGACCACTGGTAAATTATCTGACCCCAACCCACTGCCCACAGTCAGAGGTTCTAAGGAACATGTATGGCATTCCCTATGGGCAGATACTTGTATGCCATTATCATGGAGAAGGGGGAGCACACAGGATGGAAAAAGGAGACTTGGGGAGCATTTCTGCAAGACACATCAAAGCACATGTCATCGCTGAGGTGATTGGGCAAAACTGTGGCAGATGGAGTTCGATGTGGGGAAGTATGAGGTCATCCACTTTAGATCCAAGAAAGACAAATCAGTGTATTTTCTAAATTGTGAGAAACTAGAAACTGTGGAGGTTTGCAAAGAGATTTGAGTGTCTAGCTACACAAATCACTAAAAGTGAACAGGTACAAAATGTAATCAAAAAGGCTAATGGAATGCTTGACTTTATCTTAAGGAGGCTGGAATGCAAAGGGATGGAAGTTAAGTTACAGTTATATAAAGCTCTGGTTAGACACCATTTAGAGTATTGTATTCAATTCTAGGCACCGCACCTCAGGAAAGATATATTGGCCTTGGAGGGGGTACAGCGCATATTCACCAGAATGATATTGGGGCTTGAAGGCTTAAATTATGAGGACAGGTTGCATAAACTTGATTTATATTCCCTTGAATATAGAAGATTGAGGGGTGATCTGATTGAGATGTTTAAAATGTTTAATGAATTCGATAGGGTAGACACCTGTGAGGAACCCCACCAATGAGGCGCAGGAGCGCTTCAACGAGAGCCACATAACCACCAGGTGTGTCATCGAAAAAGCCATTGGAATGTTGAGGATGCACTTCAGGTGCCTAGGTAGGTTTGGAGGCGCCCTTCAGTACTCACCAGTGAGGGTATCCAGAATAATAGTGGTGTTCTGTGTCCTGCACAATATTACGCAGTAGATGATTGAAGGTGGAGGAGGACGAATGGGCTCATCACTCATCTTTGAATACGGAGAACATAGAAGAGGAATAGGAGTAGCAGCAGGAGGAGGAAGGGGCACCCATCGCAAGACCAGCTGCTTACATTGCTGCCCGGGATGCCAGGCATTCCCTACTATCACCTCTGGCTACAGGTGTGGTGCCTGAGGACTGGAGGACTGCTAATGTTGTACCGTTATTTAAAAAGGGAGAAAGGGATAGACCGAGTAGTTACAGGCCAGTCAGCCTAACCTTGCAGTCAGCAAATTATTGGAAAAAATTCTGAGGGACAGTATTAATCGTCATTTAGAAAGGCATGGATTAATCAAGGACAATTGATTTGTTAAGGGAAGGTCGTGTCTGACTAACTTGATTAAATTTTTTGAGGAGGTAACAAGGCTGAGGGTAGGAAGTTTGATGTAGTCTACATGGATTTTAGCAAGGGTTTTGACAAGGTCCCACATGGCAGACTGGTCAGAAAAGTAAAAGTGCAAGGGAAAGTGGCAAGTTGGATCCAAAATTGGCTCAGTGGCAGGAAGCAAAGGGTAATGGCCGATGGCTGTTTTTGTGACTGGAAGGCTGTTTACAGTGGGGTTCCGCAGGGCTCAGTACTAGGTCCCTGGCATTTCATGATATATATCAATGATTTAGAGTTCAATGTAGGGGCCATGGTTAAGAAATTTGCAGATATACAAAAATTGGCATTGTGGTTGATAGTGAGGAAGAAAGCTGTAGACTGCAGGAAGATATCAATAGACTGGTCAGGTGGACAGAAAAGTGGGAAATGGATTTCAGTCTGGAGAAGTGTGAGCTAATGCACTTGGGGAGGGTTAACAAGACAAGGGAATACACAATAAATGGTAGGATACTGAGAAGTGTAGAGGAACAGAGGGACCTTGGAGTGTATGTCCACAGATCCCTGAAGGCAGCTGGATAGGTAGATAAGGTAGTTAAGAAGACATACGGGATACTTTCCTTTATTAGCTGAGGCATAGAATATAAGAGCAGGGAGGTTATGCTTGAACTGTATAATAGGCTACAGCTAGACTACTGCGTACAGTTCTGGTCACCACATTACAGGAAATATGTGATTAGACTAGAGAGGGTAAAAAGGAGATTTACGAAGATGTTGCCAGGACTGGAGAATTTTATCTATGAGGGAAGATTGGATAGGCTGGGGTTGTTTTCTTTTGAACAGAGGAGGCTGAGGAGACTTAATTGAGGTGTATAAAATTATGAAGGGCCTAGATAGAGTGGATCAGAAGGACCTATTTGCCTTAGCAGAGAGGACAATAACCAATGGGCATAGATTTAAATTGGTTTGGGCCCCCTGGGACACATCTCATTGTCTTGGCTGTGCTCTTGGTGTGTCTTTGATGTAAGGAAAGATTGTATCTCTGTAGTATCTGTGTTTATATTGTGAACTTTTGTAGATTCACTCAGTGTAACTTTACCTGAAGAAGGGGCAGGATAGCTCCGAAAGCTTGTAATTTTAAATAAATCTGTTGGACTATAACCTGGTGTTGTGCGACTTCTCATAGATTTAAAGCCATTGGTAGAAGGATTAAAGGGGAGTTGAGGAGAACTTTTTCACCCAGCACGTGGTGGGGGTCTGGAACACACTGCCTAAAAGGGTGGTAGAGGCAAAAACCCTCAACGCATTTAACAAGTACTTGGATACGCACTTGCAGTGCTGTTACCTACAGGGCTACGTATCAACCGCCGGAAAGTGGGATTAGGCTGGATAGCTCTTTCTCGGCTGGCACAGACACGATGGCCGAATGGCGGCCTCCTGTGCCGCAAATTTCTATGATTCTACGGGTTAAAAATTCGGGGGCGTTACGCCACCTGTTACAGTCAAAAAATCATGAAAAGAGGGCAGCTGCTGCTCTTTCACCAGCTGGTGGCGGGTCCCCCCGGCATCCTCCATTTTCCCAGGCCCGGCAGCGCTGCCGGTAGCATCCGTCGGCCAGCAAAGTAAAATGAGGGCGAGGTGACATCAGTCAGCGTGCAACGCCAACTTAACGTCACCACGGCGAACTTGGATCTTTACGCTGAGTTCAGTGCTGGGACTGATGGTGGGGGAGTCCAGAACCAGGGGTCACAGTCCAAGGATAAGGGGTAAGCCATTTAGGACTGAGATGAGGAGGAATTTCTTCACCCAGAGAGTGGTGAACCTGTGGAATTCTCTGCCACAGAAGGCAGTTGAGGCCAATTCATTAAATATATTCAAGAAGGAGTTAGATATATTTCTTAAGGCTAAAGGGACCAAGGGATATGGGGAGAAAGCAGGGACAGGGTACTGAATTTGGATGATCAGCCATGATTGCATTGAATGGCGAAGCAGGCTCGAGGGCCCGAATGGCCTACTCCTGCTCCTATCTTCTATGTTTCTATGTTTCTATGACCTAAACATGCCAGGTAAACCCAGCGAGCAAACAAACTCACAGAGGCGCTGTCAGCACCTCTTAAAGGGACACACACATCTTTCAGGTAAATTTGCATTTCAGCTTTTGGACTTTTTTAAAATTTTACTGAAGTAGTGGTTTGCTGCAAAAGATATTAAAAGTTTTTTAAGTGTGCAGGGAGTGCTGCTGGATGCTTGCAGGACCATCGGATGGTAAAGGAAGGCCTCTGAGAAGACAGAAAATGCTGCAAATACGCAGCAGGTCAGGCAACAGCAGTGGAGATAGAAACAGAATTCACGTCTCAGGTCAAGATGCTGCCTGACCTGCTGAGTATTTCCAGCATTTTATGCTGTCATTTCAGATTTACAGCATCCGCTCGCAAAGGGAAAAGGAAGATGCAGAAGAGGAAGAAACAGAAGAGGGAGAAGCCGAAGAGGAGGAAACTGAAGAGGATGAAGCCGTAGAGGAGGAAGCAGAAGGAAGAATGCAACCTAGACAGTCCCTTTCAGGTTGGGATATCTGGGATGGAATCATCCGCCTGCAGTCCCAGTGACCACAACCCCAATTCCCCTTTCAACATTAGTCGCACACCTTACCTTCCCTCTGTTACTGACCATCACAGCCTCCTCTTGGCCACAATGCTGAAATAAAAGCCACCACAAAGCAAACTTTCCAATCCAACTTTAAACATCTATCCATCCAATATGACATCAACAAATCAACTCATCACCCTTATGCATTCTCTTAGTGTCTGTCTTGTGTGTGCCTTTGCCTATCCTACTGATATCACGCAGTGCTACCCCAGTGGCTGCAGCATGGCTGGTGGAAGGCTGCTGACTTTCAGTGGGAGACACTGCAGATGGCCTTACTGGTTGATCTTGAGGAGCTGGTGGCTGGGAGTGTCAAATCAAGGGATGGTGTTTCTTCTTCTTCTTTTCTCTCTCCTCTCCCTCTTCTTTTCTCACTACTCTCCCTCTTCTTCTTCTTTTCTCGCTACTCTCCCTCTTCTTGGCCAACCATTGGCTGGGCAGGCTGCATTTCTTGGGTATGTGAAATGAGGAAGGCACAAGGGTGGAGTTGTGGTGAGTGGGGGCGGTAAAGCAAGAGCTGCATGCCAGTAGGAGGATAACGTATGAGGATACCAGCATCTTGCATCCTGTCTGTGTGGAGTTTGCACATTCTCCCCGTGTCTGCGTGGGTTTCCTCCGGGTGCTCCGGTTTCCTCCCACAGTCCAAAAATGTGTGGGTTAGGTTGATTTGGCTATGATAAATTGACCCTTAGTGTTAGGGGGGATTAAATATGTGGAGTTATGGGGATAGGATGGGATATGTTAGGGCGAATTAAATACGTGGGGTTACGGGGGTAGGGTGGGATATGTGTACTGTGGGGATTAAAGCAGGGACAGGGTACTGGATTTGGATGATCAGCCATGATCGTATTGAATGGCGGAGCAGGCTCGACGGGCCGAATGGCCTACTCCTGCTCCTAGATTCTATGTTTCTATGTTTCTATGTTTCTATGTTTCTACCCCGCCGCTGGCCAAGGACTCAGCCCTGCCCCCGCCAAGAGTGACCGTCTCCTCAAAGGGGGTGAGGTGCGGCTAGGAATGGGAGAGGTGCCTCGTGATTCACACACAATGCTGGTAGGTGAGTGATTGAGGGGGGAGTCATGCATTGAGAAGTGTGTGAGGCTAGTGGTGCAGTTGGTAGGAGACGGCTTTTGAAGATGCATTCACTGACTTTGATCAGTGGTCTGAGGTCATGAAGCCTCGGTGATGTGGTCCCAGGATCCTTCTTTCTTGAAGGTTTCCTGGCCCCTGTGGGTAGAGGACCTCTCGTGCAGTGTTGACCCACTGCACAAAGTTGGAGTGCTGCGTGCGAGACCCTGGGTGCCCCTTCCCTGGTTTGCTGAGCCATTTGTGTTAGTGCTGAAGCACTTTTCCCATTTTATGAGTTTTGGAAGGGAATTCAGCTTTATGAGCTGAAGACTCCCATTTAGAACATAAGAACATAAGAAATAGGAGCAGGAGTAGACCAATCGGCCCCTCGAGCCTGCTCTGCCATTCAATGAGATCATGGCTGATCTGATCCAACCTCAACTCTAAAGAACACAAGAAGTAGGAGCAGGACCAGGCCACTCGGCCCCTGGGCCCGCTCCGCCACCCACAGGGCCTTGACCGATCCGAACTCAAACTCATGTCCAATTTCCAGCACGCTCCCCGTAACCCCTAATTCCCTTTACTTCTAGTAAACGGTCTATTTCTGTTTTAAATTTATTTAATGATGTAGCTTCCACAGCTTCCTGGGGTAGCAAATTCCACAGACCCACTACCCTCTGAGTGAAAAAGTTTCTCCTCATCTCAGTTTTGAACGAGCAGCCCCTTATTCTAAGATTATGTCCCCTAGTTCTAGTTTCACCCATCATTGGGAACATCCTCACCGCGTCGACCCGATCAAGCCCCTTCACAATCTTATATGTTTCAATAAGATCGCCTCTCATTCTTCTGAACTCCAATGAGTAGAGTCCCAATCTACTCAACCTTTCCTTGTATGTCCACCCCCTCATCCCCGGAATTAACCGAGTGAACCTTCTTTGTACTGCCTAGAGAGCAAGTATGTCTTTTCTTAAGTATGGACACCAAAACTGTCTGCAGTACTCCAGGTGCGGTCTCACCAATACCCTATACAACTGCAACAATACCTTCCTGTTTTTATATTCTATCCCCCTAGCAATAAAAGCCAACATTCCATTGGCCTTCTTGATCACCTGCTGCACCTGCATACTAACTTTTTGATTTTCTTGCACTAGGACCCCCAGATCCCTTTGTACTGCAGTACTTTCCAGTTTCTCGCCATTAAGATAATAACTTGCTCTCTGATTTTTCCTGCCAAAGTGCATAACCTCACATTTTCCAATATTGTATTGCATCTGCCAAATCTCTGCCCACTCACCCAGCCTATCTATATCCCCTTGTAGGTTTTTTATGTCCTCCTCACTCTCTACTTTCCCTCCCATCTTTGTATCATCTGCAAACTTTGATATGTTACACTCGGTCCCCTCCTCCAAATCGTTAATATAGATTGTAAAGAGTTAGGGACCCAGCACCGACCCCTGCGGAACACCACTGGCTACTGGTTGCCAATCCGAGAATGAACCATTTATCCCAACTCTCTGCTTCCTGTTAGATAACCAATCCTCCACCCATGCCAGAATATTACCCCCAATCCAGTGATTTTTTATCTTGAGCAATAATCTTTTATGTGGCACCTTGTCGAATGCCTTCTGGAAGTCTAAATACACTACATCCACTGGTTCCCCTTTATCCACCCTGTACGTTATGTCCTCAAAGAACTCGAGCAAATTTGTCAGACATGACTTCCCCTTCATAAAGCCATGCTGACTTTGTCTTATTAAATTATGTTTATCTAAATGTTCCGTTACTGTTTCCTTAATAATAGACTCCAAAATTTTACCCACCACAGATGTTAGGCTAACTGGTCTATAATTTCCAGCCTTCTGCCTACAACCCTTGGGACTTCTTTTTAATGTTCATTTTTTTTAAGGCAATAAGGGCAGAAAACTGCATTTTTTTCACTTCATTTTAATTTTTATTAGTTCAGAAGGCATTGCCCTTTCAATACATTGCCCTTTTAATTTCCCACTATTCCCAGCGAACTCCATAGCCTTGCTTCCCGAGGCTGTTAAAAACTGGGACACCGCTTCAGGACGGGAACTTTGACCCACAGACCGGCACTAACATCACCAGGAGGGTCTTACATGGTAAGTTAATGCTGGACTAAAAATCTTTCGCGAATTTTTCCCTGGTAGTGCTTCGTCCATTTTCAGTGGCTGTTAACCCGAGTTGCTGGTGACACTGGCAGCACTTTGGTGGCCCTAAATTTTTTTCTCTATGATTCTATAATTCTATTGTGAAGCTTCACCTAGTGTGAAATATTTTTTCAAACACCCATCTGTATACCCTTGGTGTCCTACAATCTCTTCAACTTACGCTTCCTACTGCTTCTACATGGTGCTTCCTGTGTGGCTTCAGCAGAGGTAGCGACAGGCTGCTCAGATCCCTGCCCTGACTGTTGAGCTGCTTTTGGCCTATGTCCTCTGGGTTTTGGAGCCCCTGTGGACCTTGCCAAAGATTGCTCCACCTGCACCTGCGCAGGGGCAGACTCGGCCATCGGGAGACAAGGCAGCATGTCGGGTATTGGCTGAGCGGGGGATAACGGGTGAGAAGTGGGAGCACTTTGTGTGGAGTTCCCACTTCCATGTCCCCTTTTGCCATCATCCCTCGCCTGGGCCAATACCACATCACTCCTGCCACTCTGCTGCAGACCAGCTTGGTGGAGATCAGTGACACATTGTAAGGCAACAGATAAGGTATCTGTGATCCTGTTTAAGGTGGCAGACAAGGTGGCATTAAAGTCTGCATGGCCGTGTTCATAGCCTGCATGGACTCATGTGAGAGCCATGTTTGAAGCTCCATGGAGGCGACCATTCTATCCATGGTAGACATGCTTGTAATTTCCTGTACCACCAATCCACATCCTCTCTGCTATTGTGGAGAGTGTGCTTGGCATGTCTGCTAGTACCTGGCTAAGTTGCTCATGCAGCTCTAGCATTCTCCTTCTCAATGATGGCCCTGGGGTTCAGCATCTGTGTCCAGCTGAACAGAGCTTGGAGAGCATTACATCCCCCGATGCAGACTCTCCACAGCTGTTCCTGTCACCAGTGTCTACTCATGCTCACTTGTGAGGTGTGAATCACCAGGTGAAAACACAAATAACAGTCTAAGGGGACCCACCAAAGTGCAACTATCTGAGCTGATGCATAACTGTGTGTCCTGTCACAATGCACCCTCAGAAAGAATGAGGTCCTCTGAGGAATGGTCCTCATGGATGTACTGCGATGCTTGCTGTACGGGTAAAAACCTTGGAAGACAAAAGGAAGGGATATGATTTAGTTGTAGCAAACTCACAATCTTGACAATCACCACATTCAGTCTTCTCATAGTTTAGTCATTGATGAAATAAAGTCATCATATGTGTGTCAGAGAGATTTGTAATTCTGTCACCAGCTATCTGTGAACTCCCTGTCTCTCTATCTCCAACTGAGAGGGACGTAGATGTGCCAATAATCTCCAGGATGTCCTTCTCTGCATCAGTGAGCTGGACCATTTGTGGCAGCCCACCTCCAGTCCTGTCCCTCTCCCTTGCGTTTTGCACTCTCTTCTCCTAAAAGGAGTGAAAAAACGGACCTGTGAGTGAGTGAAGGTCATGTATTCATCCGATGGATTCGGTGAGGGTGACTATGAGACAGATGCATCACATTGCATAAGGATTGGGGTGAGTGTCAACGGTGAATGGATAAATGTAGAGGTGATGAAATGCATCGAAAGTGTAGGATGGGTGCTGCTGAAAGTTGAGTGGGTGTGAGGAGTGATATGATGGAGAACACTTAGCAAGATAGAGTGAAAAGGCAGGGGCTTAAAGCACATAATGTAGTTGAATCAGCAAATGTACTCACTTTTCCTGACTTGGTTATGTCATTAAACTACTTCCTATATTGCATCCATGACCTGGGCATAACGCTCCCTCTGCTCACCTACTCAGCTACATACAGCCACAACTTCTTGGTGAGAGCAGCAGGTTTCAGCCTCCCATTGCTGGGGGAAAGTATGTCCCTTCTCCTCCTGACTGCACCCAGCAGTAATTCCAGTGAGGCGACATTAAATCTGGGTGTTGCACTTGCTATATCTCCAGCATCCATCGTTAACACAACCAATTTACATTTGTGCATTGTCCCTTTCAATACAGCTGAGATCGTTCATGCGGGTGTGTCTCACACCCACTGCGCAGCTTATAGACATGTAACCCAGAAGTCAAAATGAATTGGTACAATTGAGTTGCAATGGAAGATTCCGACCCGCTCAGTTGACTTCCGGGTTTCCCCCATGCAATTCCACCTCACCCCCCTCCCCAGCTCGGAGGCTGCCTTCATATTAATATTGGGGCCAAATTTGTCTCTATATTTATCATTATTCAGATCCTGTTTCAGCAGCAAATGTTCCAATTTGTTGATCCTCCACATCTCAGTCAAAGATTTTATCAACTGAATGGCAGAGGTATATCCAGGAATAGGCTCCCCCTGCTAGATACATATGTACTTACATAACATTAGTCTTAAATGCTCCTCTAACTAACTTATGAGACGGGAAGGGGGAGGATTTTTTTTGGCTGCATATAGTGACACCACAAGTCTTGGCCAGAATGGAGATGATCGGGTAATTCTCCCGTCAATCATGTCTGGAGACCACACTGCTGTAAGTAACTGGGATTGATTTTATGCGCATGAATTTGTATTATGTAACTATCCTCCACTCACTGCATTTTGCTAGAGAAATAATCCTGCTGTACTCGGGAGACTCTGTTTGCTGTCATCTCGGTCATGAGTTTGGAGACTATGTAAACCACAAGTCCTGCCCTGCTTCCAACTCATTGGCTGACGCAGTGGTGTCAATATTCACTCTAGGTTTTTTTTGGTCACTATGGAGGTAATTTTCATCTTCACCGTTTGGGTGATAAACCAATGGAAATGAAAATCAGGTTCTTTCTATAATGGGTGAGTAATCCGTCCTGCCGGTTTACCGCCCAAACAGTGAAGGTGAAAATTGACCTCTACGTGTCAGTAATAATAGAAACATAGAAACATAGAAACATAGAATCTAGGAGCAGGAGTAGGCCATTCGGCCCGTCGAGCCTGCTCCGCCATTCAATACGATCATGGCTGATCATCCAAATCCAGTACCCTGTCCCTGCTTTAATCCCCACAGTACACATATCCCACCCTACCCCCGTAACCCCACGTATTTAATTCCCCCTAACATATCCCATCCTATCCCCATAACCCCACATATTTAATCCCCCCTAACACTAAGGGTCAATTTATCATAGCCAAATCAACCTAACCCACACATTTTTGGACTATGTGGATAATGTAAGCATAACAGGAAGATTTTGTCTAATCACCATTTTTTGTGAAATTTGCTAGTTATTACCTAAATAATAGAACATTTCTGAGTCTGTTATATCACACTTCTCTTTAAAAAATTTGGTTTAAGATGTTAGACAGAAGCTTATTACATTCTGACTTCTTGCTGACACCCAGTGCAGCTCATAATTGTAATGTCTTTGGCCTGTATATGCATGATTTCATATGGCTTAAATTTGTATTTGTTCATATTCCTGGCCTTGCTTCAGGTGGAGGGAAATACCTTTTGCTTTAGTACACATGCTATAAGGTGTCGCAAACAGGAACATCATTGGCTGATCATAACGTAAAGCACATATCTTTAGCATCCTGTTCATACATGCTCACAACGTTAATAACTGATGGAGTGTTACATACCCAGCATGGAAATTATCGACCAGCACTTCTTTTCACATAACAATTTATACATAACTTCACAATTGCACATTGCTTATATTTATAGACATCATCATTTTCAGGCCATGATCCAGAAAATATCTCTCAGATTCATTGTGCAAAGCCAGAGTTGTAGATAAAAAGGACGAACATTTGAAATCTGTAGCCAGTGATAACATTCTGAGTGTTTCCCAGAAGGCTCGGCATAAAGGCGACTAACACCTTCCTCCGCTTCCAGTCCTCCATCAGAAATTTCAAGAATATTTATTCTTGTGAGTTGCTTTTCGTGCTGCTAAGTTTTACAAATTAATTCTTATTATATGAGACAATTGATCCTTTACCTGCAGAAGCCTGAAAATTATTTGGAATCTATGATTAGCACAGTAGGATTAACTTACAAAACATAACATTTTGAAATATGAGGGTTGTTTTCCGCCTCTTGGGCATTAAAGTCTTTTGTAGAGTTATTTGTCGGTTAATACCTTTAACTACTGCATGTGCAGAAATATCATTTTCCAATTAGCAACAGGACTGCCCTTAGTTGATGGGGAGTTAAGCTCAACTTAATAGTAATAGTCACAAGTTAACACCTCTTAATCCCATAAGTAAATGGGTGAGCACAAATATAGTTGTGTAGATCAGAACATTGAAATATGTTGGAAAAGAAAATATGAAAAGCACGTTTTACTGAATTGGAATAAAAAAATCTAAATGCATAGCAAGTAAGTCAGCACTTGAAAGATCAAAAAACATTTTGGTGTAGCTGATTGTTCAGATGAAACACTCTTTTCAGCAAAGCTGTTTTTTCCAAAAGGCCTTGGAATGAATAAGATGAGTCGAACATGAATCCAAAATCAAAGCGAAGTCAGTTGAATACAAATGGAAGGGTCCAGAGCAATATTGGAGAGACGACAAAGATCTTAAGCTGTTCAAGTTAATTTTCAGATCAGAGGGATGAAGATTGCCCAGGAGGAAGAGGAGCTACTGCTCCTGAATTGTGCATTGAGCTCTATTGGAGGCAAAACATGGAAAAGTTGGAGTGAGCGTGGAGGGGAGTTTGAGCTGCCAAGCCACAGGAAGATCAGGATCATGCTTATCACAGGACAGAAATGTTCAGCAAAGTGGTCACCTAATATGCAATTGGTGTCCCCAGTACGGACAGCTCAGTGTGAGCTGTGCATTCAGTATATTAGTTTGCAGGAGATACACTTGCACCACTGTCTCACGTGGATAGAGTGTTTCATCTGAACAATTAGCTACAGCACAGATACACAATTTAAAAGAAAACTTATAACTACAAACATACATTTGTTGAAAGACCGTACAATGGTAATTTGCTTAAAAGTGGATGGTACTTATGTGAAGGAATAGCCATATTCAGAAAAATACACCATCCTATGAAATAATTCTGATTAAAACATGAAAAACTGGGCTTGGAATCTGGAAGCCTCAACAAGGAAAAGCTGTAAACACCATATAGGCTTTTGAGATAAGATAAGTTGTTGACACTGGAACAATAGCCCTATTGAAGCAGAGGGTTAGAGCTTCCAGAAAGTCTGAAGCCTTGGAAAGAACACAATAGCCATACCCTGTTTAGGTGTCATAAATCAACACTTCAAAATGAATCACATAAATTAAAGAAACATATGCCTTCATAAATATGACATCAAATGAAACATGGAGACGTGAGTCTGAATACAACCAGTTGAGGTGGCTAGGGGGACAATGAGATACCCGGTTGAGGTGTTTTTAATTTACATGTTGTAAAAAGATACAAACAGAAGACTTTCATAAATATGACATCAATAGATGCAACAACCATCACATTGTTTTTGTGTTGAACTTAGAACACCTAGGAGACACGAAGTCTGTAATACAATCAGCTGAGGTGACTTAAGAATTGAATAGAGGACCTTTGTGAGAATGACATCAAATAGATACATCTGTTACAACCGTTTTTTATGATGAACTTGAAACACCTAAAGGAGAGACACGAGTCTGAAAGCTATAAGCTGAACTGACTGTAAGAATAGAAGGTGTCAACAGAAAAATGACTAGAGATAATTAGCTTACATCAGCAGAAAACTTCAAAGGATATACCACTGAGAAAGAGTATAAAGATTGGATTTTCAAATAGGAAGACAGAATTCGCTGGAAGGGGCAAAGCGATTCTCAGACTTCAGAGGCAAGCTCTGTAAGTTTTCAACTCTTTGAGTCTCGGGGATCAAGGTATTTGATTTTGGTGGATATTCTGGAATAAACTAAGAAATGTAAAAATGTAACAAAGTTAAGATTTGAGAATAAGGATCTCTGATGAAAAGAATTGTAAGCTTTTTGTATTTGGAATTGTTAAAGTTGCGATTGAATCACCAACTGTAATTACATGTCGGTTCTTTAATAAATCTATATTATTTTAGAATTGTCTCACATAATACTTCTGTATCAAACTCGCAAACTCAATCTCTGTACACTCTTTGGTGAGGAGTTGCAAAATTCTGGGGGAGTTTTCCGGACCCTCATAATATCCGGAAGGTTACAGTCTAGCTAAACTTATTAAAAGTGCTATCTGGAGGACAGTAACATCTTCAGATCATTCCTTTTCTTTAGGGAGAGATAGTCTGGACCTTTAGACCCAATTAAGTGTCTTTAGGATCCGGCTACCTCTAACTTTAGTTGAAGGTGAACGTCTGGGGAATACTCCTGATCTGGGGTAGCCCGAAAGGGGCTAGGACTAGTAATAATCCTTTCACTTAAAAGGCTTTGGGATTGTACAAACTATAGCAAATTAATCACCAAAATATGTCTCTTGATTGTTTCTTAAATAACAAAGTTCTGTTAGTTATTTCCCAAGCCATAAAAAAAGTGTATGCTGCAGCCAGTAAGATCATCTGTAGAATGGCAAGGCCAAAACCCCGACTGACAATCAAGCTGATGGATAAGTTGGTTAACAAGCACTTCTGTAACTTTAGAAATGAAAGATATAAGGGTCAATTTTGTAATGTCTTGCGGAACTTTGCATTTTGTAAAATTCAGGGGCTCTGCCTGTGAATTTCCATCTGCTGAGTTTCATTTAACAGAAATTTGCGAGCAGCACCCCCACATTTTTATGATTATGTCAGCTGTGGCTCAGTGGGTAGCACACTTACCTCTGAGTCAGAAGGTTGTGGGTTCAAGACCCACTCCAGGGACTTGAGTACATAAATCTAGGCTGACACTCCAGTGCAGTGCTGAGGGAGTGCTGCGCTGTTGGAGCTGCCATCTTTCGGATGAGATGTTAAACTGAGGCCCCATCTGCTCTCTCAGGTGGACGTAACAAATCCTATGGCACTATTTCGAAGAAGAGCAGCGGAGTTCTCCCCGGTGTCCTGGCCAATATTTATCCCTCAATCAACATAACAAAAAACAGATTATCTGGTCATTATCACATTGCTATTTGTGGGAGCTTGCTGTACGCAAATTGGCTGCCGCGTTTCCCACATTACAACAGTGACTACACTCCAAAAGTACCTCATTGACTGTAAAGCGCTTTAAGACATCCGGTGGTCATGAAAGGCGCTATATAAATGCAAGTCTTTCTTTCTTTTTTATGTGCTGGCTGTGTGCAACCCTCACCAGCTGCATAGGACCTCACAAAGCTTACCTTATGAGAGCAATAATGCAATTATTGGAAGGAGAACAGGGATCACCTTTCTTCAGGATAGGATGAAGATGAACAAATTTTCAAAGAGGAGTAAAGAGTGTACACGAACATATGGGTTGGAGTTTCCGCTCGATTGGGCTGGCTTTTTCAGCTCAATTCACCCGATAGCGGCGTAACTGGCGCAAAGGTTCGCAAAATTTTAAGCGCAAATTGCGTTCAGCGCAACTCAAGTTTCTGCGATCTTTTGTGCTAGTGTTGAAAACATCACGCTAGAAGCAGGCCCCACCCACGAAACTGGCCACACCCCCAGGATGAATTAATCCCCATTGGGAGTTTCCGCTAATTGCGCTCATTTGCAGGCCTTCAAGGAGGTTTTGTCTATTTTTTTTAAGTAATTTTCAGTAATTTAAAATTGGGTAACTCACAGGTGGTGGATTGACACTGTGATTAAAAATGCCTATCTTTTTGTGATAAACCCACTTTCAGCTATATTAATCAAACTTTACCAAATTACCACACTTAAATATATCAAGGAATGTTTTTAAAGCAAAATGTTTTTTTTTTAAATTACGTTTTAGAACGCTGCCCGATTGCGTTGGTTCATGACAGATTTTGCATTCAGCGACATGCAAATTAATTTGAGTGGAAACTCAGGGAATAAAAAACACTTTTCAAAACAGGCGTAATTTGGGGCACAATTTGAGCCAAAATTGCCGATTGTGCCCAAAGCGGAAACTCTACCCCTATATATACAGCATTTGCTTCTTTGGATTTCTATTTGCTAGCACAGAAATAAAATGTTACAGCTACCTTTACTAGGTTAGTGTGCCTTATAAGCTGTGTTTCCTTGTTTTATTTACTTTTGCTTAACTTTAAAATCATCACGATCATCATTCTTTGCACATCATAATTCTAAGCATGAATGCAATCACGTAATTAAGTAATACTGCTTTGAAAAAAAAAAGCATTGCTATTAAAAACTATAGAGGTTGATAATTCCCTAGTGATAGCTGTTAATCCCAACCTAACCCCATGCAGATGTCTGGTGTAAATGCTGGGCAGTAATAATAGCGCTTTGATTTTCCCACATGGGTTTAATAGTGTGGTAACGTTTTAACACTAGTAGCTTAACAACAGCAATTAAGCCAATTACTGAGAGGTGGATCCAATTAATTTTAGCTTGGCAGCAATTACCAAATCATAACGTGGCAGACTTATCTGGATTTTTTAGTCAAACCCAGTCCAGGTCTAAATTAATGACAGTCAAAGCAATGAGAATCAATTTGTTTTATCATGCTCAATCACGGTAATGAAAACAGCTAGTCCTGTTCTACTGATGCATGGGGAGGGATTATGCATCAATAGGGAGGGATTATGCATCAATACGGAGGACTGGTGAACACATATTCAACCAGTGCTCTGTGTGTGATGAATTTATATTACAATGGTATTACAATGGTGCATTATTCTGAATGGATACATATGCAAAAGAAGCACGGAGGAGTATATTATGATTTCATAGCTGGTACCAGTCAGGGCACAAGCCATATGAATAATGCAATGTCAGGATCCCAGGAGAAAAACGGTACTCAACATTCTAGAACAGTTACAATGATACCCAAAGGCAGAGAGGCCACTATGCTGAAGGGCTCATTCCACATCTGATCTGAGTTTGAAAGACATGGAGAAGGAGAAGAAGATACTGAAGACACAAATGAAAAGACATTACTGTGACAACCAGGAATGTACTACAGATATAGAATTGTTACTTTGCAGAAAATAATCTGTATGTAATTAGTTGTCGTCACTACACTCTGAGATAGTTTGTTTGCTTGACGATATCAAAGCAACTGTACTTTTATGGTGTGTTTCTGTCCTACTTGTGAAGTAGGAATGCTCTATTGTTGTATAGGATGCAAAATATGATAGCCGAGGAGTTAAACAGGGTAAAAATAATTACATAGGATTACATAGGATATACGGCACAGAAACAGGCCATTCGGCCCAACCAGTCCATGCCGGCGTTTATGCTCCACTTGAGCCTCCTCCCATCTTTCCTCATCTAAATCTATCAGCATAACCCTCTATTCCCTTCTCCCTCATATGTTTGTCTAGCCTCCCCTTAAATGCATCTATACTATTCGCTTCAACCACCCCCTGTGGAAGCGAGTTCCACATTCTCACCACTCTGTGAGTAAAGAAGTTTCTTCTGAATTCCCTATTGGATTTCTTGGTGACTATCTTATACTGATGGCCTCTAGTTATGCTCTTCTCCACAAGTGGAAACATTCTCTCTGTATCCACTCTATCAAAACCTTTCATAATTTTAAAGGTCTCTATTAGGTAAACCCTCAGCCTTCTTTTTTCAAGAGAAAAGAGACCCAGCCTGTTCATCCTTTCCTGATATGTATACTCTCGCATTTCTGATATCATCCTTGTAAACCTTCTCTGCACCCTCTCCAGTGCCTCTATATCCTTTTTATAATATGGCGACCAGAACTGAACGCAGTACTCTAAGTGTGGTCCAACCAAGATTCGATACAGGTTTAGCAAAAGTTCCTACTTTTCAATTCTATACCTCTAGAAATAAACCCTAGTGCTTGATTTGCTTTTTTTATGGCCTTGCTAACCTGTGTCGCAACTTTTAGTGATCTGTGTATTTGTATTCCGAGATCCCTTTGTTCCTGTACCCCACCTAGACTCGCACCCTCCAAGTAATAACTGACCTCCCTATTCTTCCTACCAAAATTATCAAGGAACATAAAACAAAATAGCAAAATATTTTACAGGCACATCAATAATCACATTTATCTGTGTTGAACTTCATTTGCCAATTATATGTCCATTCTGCAAGTTTATTAATGTCCTCCTGTAATTTGTAGCAGTCCTCCTCAGTATTGACTATCCCCCACCACCCCCCCAAATTGGTGTCATCTGCAAATTTAGAAATTGTGTTTTTGATTCCAAAGTCTAAATCGTTAATATAAATTGTGAACAACAGTGGTCCCAGCACTGATCCTTGTGGAACACCACTACCCACCTTCTGCCATTGTGAATAGCTACTCTTTACCCTGACTCTCTGCTTTGTCTTGAAGCCAGCAATCCATTCTGCTACTTGTCTCCTGACTCCGCATTCTCTGACCTTGTTCATTTGTCTATGTGGTACCTTATCGAAGTCCTTTTGAAAATCTATATAAATTACATCTACTGCATTACCATTGTCTACTCTCTCTGTTACCTCTTCAAAAAATTCAATGAGGTTGGTCAAGCAAGACTTTCCCTTTTGAAATCCATGCTGACTATTCATTACTATGTTTTTGGCTTCTAGATATGCTTCTATTTTCTCCTTTAGTAGGGATTCCATTATTTTTCCTATCACCGATGTTAAGCTGACTGGTCTATAATTCCCTGGACATGTTCTATCCCCCTTCTTAAATATAAGTATTACATTAGCTATCTGCCAGTCCTCTGGCACTACACCTTTTGCTAGCAAATTATTAAATATGTGTAGTAATGCCTCTGCTATCTCTTCCCTAGATTCTTTTAAAATGCGTGGATGCAATCATCTGGACCAGAGGTTTTATCCTCTTTGAGTTTGATTAGTTTATTTAATATATCCCCTCTTTTTATTTTAAATGCACTTATCTCATTAATAATTTCATCATCCAATGTCATGTCCACCTGTTCTATCGCACTGGTAAATACTGAAGCAAAATAATTATTTAATATTTCTGCCATCTCTCTATCATTCATTACCTGTGGTATTATCCTGTCTATCCCTTAATGGCCCTATTCCCATCCCAACCTTCCTTTTTTATTGATGTGCCTGTAAAATATTTTGCTATTTTGTTTTATGTTCCTTGATAATTTAATTCCATAGTTCGTCTTTGCCTTCCTAATTGTTTTCTTGACTTCTCTCCTAATCTCTTCATATTCTCTCTTATCATGCACTCCCCTGCTGTCTATGTACTTAATGTATGCCTCTTTCCTTACCCTCAATTGGTCCCTTATGGCTTTACTCATCCATGGAGCCTCATTAGTGTTTAGTTTGTTCTTTCCTTTTAGCGGATTATATTGTTCCTGCACTCTGTTGAACACCGTTTTAAATGTTTTCCATTGCTGTTCTACATCGTTGTTTGCCAATATTGTTGCCCATTTTATTTTCCCAAGTTCTATTCTCAGCCCCTCAAATCAGCTTTTCTCCAATCTATTACCCTGGTTTTCGTCATACTTATGTCCTTCTCAATTATCATCTTAAAGCGTATTATAGTATGATCACTATTACCTAGATGTTCCCCTACTTTTACTTCTCTGATCTGCTCTGGTTCATTCCCCATTACTAGCTCCAATAGCAAATCCTCCCTTGTTGGGCTTTTTACATATTGGGTTAGAAAGGAGTCCTGTAGACATTGCAGGAACTCCATTCCCTTATCCCCTTTACCTACCTCTTCTGTCCAATTAATATTGGGGTAGTTGAAATCCCCCATGATTATTATTCTATGTTTTTTACTCATTTCCCTAATTTGTTTGCATATTTCTTCCTCCACCTCCTTTCCACTATTAGGTGGTCTGTAGACTACACCTATTAGTGTAATTCATCCTTTATTATCTTTTATCTCTATCCATATGGATTCTATTTTTGTCTTGCTGATAGCTGCGTCACTTTTTTCTACTGCCATTATGTTATCCCGAATAAGTACAGTTACTCCACCTCCCCTTTTTCCCTCTCTATCTTTTCTAAACATGTTATACCCTGCAATATTTAATTCCCAGTTCTGATTTTTCTGTAGCCATTTCTCAGTAATCCCTACTATGTCTGGTTCCTCGCAACACATGATTGCCTCCAGCTCCCCTGTTTTATTACGGACACTGTGTGCATTGCTGTACAGACAGTTTAACTCATTTTTCATAGGATTTCCTCTCACTTTATGTTTAACCATCTTTTTAGACTCCTGTTCTATAACTCTATTTATTCCCTTGATTTAAATGTCCTCTGTGGTAACACAATACAGCTTCCTGTGACTCGAACTTTATTGCATCACTTCCTGTGATTAGTCCAGGATAAATACTGGACTGATCAGTTGGATCCTGGAGAGGCATAGAGTAAGACCTCTTTTGTATGTAGCACCTTTTTTAGTTGATTAAAGCTTACTTTAAGTTCACCACGCGTAAGGCTCATTCTTACGACATCCTCCATTACTTTATTCTTTCCTATGCTCTCTTTTCCTGTTTTGTTTATAATTAGGCTGGTTACATTTCTTGTAGATCCCTCCCCCCATCGTACTAGTTTAAAGCCTTTGCCACCTCCCTATTTACCCTTTCCGCTAGGACACGGGTCCCATCCCGGTTCAGGTGGAGCCCGTCCCATCGGTACAGCTCCTCCCTGTCCCAAAACTGGTGCCAGTGCCCCATGAAAAGAACCCCTCTTTCCCACACCAGCCCTTTAGCCACGTGTTAATTCTCCTGCTCTGTCTGGCTTCACGTGGCTCAGGCAATAATCCAGAGATTATTACCCTCGAGGTCCTGCTTTTTAATTAATAGCCTAACTCCTGATACAGTTTTTTAACCCTTTAAGGTACCACCCGACCCCAATCCACCCGATTTTTGGGGTTAAAATTCCTTTAGTCAATGGAACTGAATATCAGGCGCTGTGTATAATAGGCGGCCAATCCAATACCGCCCATTTTGCACTGCCATCCGAGACGAATTTCTAGGCCTCAGATTCTTGAGTCTGAACTTTTCTGTGACCACAGACGGCATTGGTGGTACACGACTAGCATGAGCAGTATTGACCCGGAAGATTTCAAACAGAAAATTATAAGTTATTCCTACGTATCTCTCCTCTATCATCAAAATCCTTTTTACAGACGAAGTCTAATCACCTCTTCAGATCTACAAGCCAGGCTAAAATTGCTCAAAGAACGAATGCATTCTCTGACACAACAATTATTGCAAGTGACAAGGCTCTTGGTTAACAGCCACAATGCAGGCAACAGGATGCATCACAAGTTTATGCGTGGGATGAGAAATATTCTTGGAAAAGATACAGCGAAAACATCCCTATTTTAAGGTGCAAGAAAACAGAAGGGGCGACTTTAACCCTGCCCACCCAGCGGGAATGGGCTGGTGGGCGGTTAAATTCGCTGCAGAGTACTTACCGCTCTGTCACGTCGGCCGTCATTTTTACCGCGCAATTAGTTTAGTCAGCCGAGGCGCCACCAGAAACAGGCAGAAGCCTCATGAATACATCCAATTAGGACCACAATGCCATTTTTCACACAAAATTACAGAAGTCCTGCCCAGCACTCAAACCAGCAGCAGGCCAGCAAACTGTTCCAGCAGATTGGCAGTGATGCTGAGGTGCTCCCCCGGGGGAGTGCCAGTGGGTCAGTGGAGCAGGAAGCTGCTGTCCTCTCTCAGGATGACAGCATTCCTGCTCCCACCACTGGCACTCCACCATTGCCCTTGTCGCTGCCTGTCATTCAGCCAGCCCAGACTGCTGCCGCCCATGCTGAGGTGGTGCAGTCTACAGCCAGAGCTGGTCGAGGGCATCCTGTAAGGCCATCTGAAGTCTCCCACACGGACACTCAGCAGCATTCCACCAGCCCTGCTGCAGCCACTGGGCCAACACTTCATAGGAGCCTTAGAGTAGGCAAAGGCACAGTAACAAGGGGCACTAAGGAATTGCACAAGGGTCAATAGCTAATATTGCTGTAAATATGTGTTCACTGATTATTGATAAATTTATTAATTAGCTTTGGATGATTTTGTGGTGTGTCTCATTTCAGCTTTGCGCTGTGATATGGCCTGCGGCAGGGATGGAATGATGGGGATGTGGTGTGCAACGGGGATCTGGGGTTAATTTATTGGAACCGCAGTCTGATAAGGTGGTCACAGACCCCCTTCCAGAAGGCCGATTGAGTGGCTGCCTCCTCCCTCTCTCCTGTTCCTCCACTTCCTCCTTGTCTTCCTCTTCCTCCTCGTCCTCCTCCTCCTCCTCTCCCTCTTCCTCCTCCTTAGAAGAATGAGAGGTGATCTTATTGAAACATATAAGATACTGAGGGGGCTCAACAAGGTAGATGCAGAGAGGATGTTTCCCCTCGTGGGAAAATCTAGAACTCGGGGGCATAGTTTCAGAATAAAGGGTTGCCCTTTTAGAACTGAGATGAGGAGGAATTTCTTCTCTCAGAGGGTCGTAAATCTGTGGAATTCTCTGCCGCAGAGAGCCATGGAGGCTGGGTCATTAAATACATTTAAGGTGGTGATAGACAGATTTTTGCAAGATAAGGGAGTGAAGGGTTATGGGAAGCGGGCAGGGAAGTTGCTTTAAGCCCAAGATCAGCCATGATCTTATTGAATGGCGGAGCAGGCTCGAGGGGCCAAGTGGCCTATTCCCGCTCCTATTTCTTATGTTCTTATGTTCTTATGTCGTGAGGAGGTCCTGCAATCCCTGGTGGCAAGGGCTGGGCCCTCATGATGGCCAGATTGTGGAGCATGCAGCAGACCACCACGAAATGGGACACCCGCTCCGGCGAGTACTGGAGGGCTCCTCCCGAGCAGTCAAGGCAGCGGAACCGTTGCTTGAGCACCCCGATGGTCTGCTTGAAGATGTTCCTGGTAGCAGCATGGTTCTCATTATATGAGTGCTGAGCAGGAGTGTTGGGGTTGCAGATGGGAGTCATGAGTCAAGTGGAGAGCAGATAGCCCTTGTCTCTGATCAGCCAGCCACGAGTTCGATGTGGTAGCTGGAAGAGTGCTGGAACACCGGTCAGGATGAAGGCATCATGGCTGTTGCCAGGATAGCGGGCATTCACTTTGAGGATTCGCCATCTGTGGTCGCACACCAACTGCACATTAAGTGAGTGGTAGCCTTTGCGGTTACGGAAAACCTCAGGATTGTTATGCGTTGCCTGCAAAGCCACGTGGGTGCAGTCAATGGCGCCCTGCACCATGGGGAATCCCGCTATCCTGGCAAAGCCACATGCACGTTGTCCTGCTTCTCTCTGGTGATTGGGAAGGAAATGTAGTCCCTTCTCCTACTGTAGAGAGCCTCTGTGATGCAGCGATGAATGGCGAGCTGTGAGATCCTGTTGCAGACTAGAAGGAACCGCTGGTGAAGAAATTGAGGGTGACGGTGACCATGACTGCCACTGAGAGAGCCGTGATTGACCTGATCTGAGGCTTGAGGTCTTGTTGCTTGTTCAGTGACCACATCCTTGCTGAAGCGGAGCCTTCTAATGCACTGCTCTTCGCTTAATTGGAGGTAGGAGAAGTGCTCTCCGAATACCCTCGGAGGGTAAGGTCTCCTGTTGAGAGCCCTGATGGCCTTCCTCCTCCCTCTGGCCACATCTTGCAATCTTTCTCGCTGCCTGCGCTCCCTCCGCAGTAGATCCTGGAGGACGAGGTCGACCGCCAGTACAGCCCCCATTAATGTAACGATGTGTAGCATTTTGAAATTTTGTCAGAATAAACGTAACAAATTTTTAGTAGCCGCAACACTCCTGATACTAAAGAACCTTTAAATGACTGAATTAAACTCTTGCTCAATCGCAAACTGACAAGGAAGCAGTGAAACCACACTAACCTGACAGCTGCGACTGGTCCCTTTAAATAGCACCCCTGGAGCCGCCATCCACCTGCTTCACGCCTCCTCTTCCAGTCGCTGTCAGAGCGAGGCGCTAAGGCAGGGGGTGATAATCAATTTGGCAGATCGGGCGCTGAGTGAACGTTGCACACTCACTGACGTCACAATCTGCCTGGCGCTAAAGCCCCAGGCGCTAACTGTTAGTGGTGGCGCTAACGGGCAACTGGATTTGGCGTGCAGCACTGGATTCACCTCACCCCAGCGCTACTTCATTAGCGCCCCCGCCAGGCGCTAACCAACTGAATTTCTTCCGCTTGACCCTGTTGCCTTTCAAGGGAAATACAGCTTCATACAACATTACCTCTTTTGATTTGTTCTCTACCTTTCTGCAAATACAACTCAGAACTTTATTTGGTTTTTTTTCTGCATTGTTCTGAAGGCTTCATAAATTTATTCATTACATCCTCTCTCTGTCCTGATGAACAAGTTCCCTGTTCCAGTCAACATGCAGGCACTCTTTAGATTTCTTGCTACCATGATAGATATTTTGAGCTTATCCACACTGCCAAATTTTAGTCCAGTTATCTAAAGGCTTCTGTGGCAGCTCCTCCCAAAACCGTGACCTCTACCACCTAGAAGGACAAGGGCAGCAGGCGCATGGGAACACCATCACCTCCAAGTTCCCCTCCAATTTACACACCAACCTGACTTGGAAATATATCGCCGTTCCTTTATCGTCGCTGGGTCAAAATCCTGGAACTCCCTCCCTAACAGCACTGTGGGAGTACCTTTACCACACGGACTGTAGCAGTTCAAGAAGGTGGCTCACCACCATCTTCTCAAGGGCAACTAGGGATGGGCAATAAATACTGGCCTTGGTTTGGCCTATATGTGACTTCAGACTCACAGCAATGTGGTTGACTCTTAACTGCCCTCTGAAATGGCCTACCAAGCCACTCAGTATCAAACTGCTACAAGAAACTATAATAAGACCTTCACCACAAGGACTGCAGCGGTTCAAGAACGGGGCTCACCACCATCTTCTCAAGGGCAATTAGGGATGGGCAATAAATGCTGGCCTTGCCGGTGACGTCCACATCCTGTAAATAAATGTAAAAAAAACATTTATTTTTATGTGAATCTTGTATTTTGGTGTACTGTAATTTGCAAACCAGGAGATAACACTTGTGACAGAAGCAGAGCTATATCTTGTTTCAGACAGTAAAGTCTGCATTATATATTTTTCATAAGATGTTTTGATTATTTAACATATTGTAAATTTTAAATGGACACCCACTATCTGGATTCTTTAATGTTTTGCTCTTTGTGAGGGGGAAAGACAAAATACACATAATTTTAGGTCATCGACCTGAAACGTTAACTCTGTTTCTCTCTCCACAGTTGCTGCCTGACCTGCTGAGTATTTCCAGCATTTTCTGTTTTTATTTCAGATTTCCAGCATCTGCAGTGTTTTGCTTTTGTACACATACTACCTGTTCATTTCATAGAAGATTGAGCCCATCCTATGTTAGTGGGACTGTCTGATCAGAATCTAATCAGGTCAAGTTTGGCTAGTATTTCAGATCTTTGATATGTTAAATGTACGCAAAGCTACAAATGTCTACTGGGACACTCAAGGGCTGTTCTTGCAACTGAAGCTAATCAAATGATTGAACCTTTGAAGGACATTGTTTTTTTTTTATTTGTAGATCCCAATCAGACAGGAGAATAAATGCAATTGCTGCAAGCTGTCAAAGAATGCAAGCTAGATCCATTGGATGAAATGTTCCGATGCAGCCTAAAGAGGGCACAATGCCCCAAAGATCAGAGAGATATTTTACTGTTAGGCCTCAGAGTGAGTTGAGGCCTAACAAACCCAAAGGTAAATGACTTAATGGGAGGCAGAGATGGCCACTACGGGGTCCTCTCTCTCAAAAAGTGGCATCAGGGTGCCCTCCGCTACTGCCCCAAGGATTGGCACCAACCCCCTCTTGTTGGTCCTTGGGGGTGGCAGTGATCGAGGTAGAAAGCAGGAAATGGGCCAGCGCCCTGCCACCCCACCATTGTTTACATGTAGTAAGTAGGAATGGGGAAGCCATCTGGCTGGGGAAGGAGGAGAAAAATCAAGGTCTGGGTAGTGAGGTGGTGGTGGGCCTCACTGCCCCATTTTCCATCTGTTTCTGCCGCGATGCCACCCAATTTGGGGCAGGACCGCAGAAAAAAACTCAGGCTATACTGTGTGTCCTTTAAAAAGTGTTAATCTAAAATAACTCAAGCACAATAATTCTGTTCCCCATTATTTTTAGCTTCACTAATGTGAAAGTTAGAGAAAGAATGCCTTTTGATAGCAAAATAGGAATTTATCTGTTCATAGAATCTCAGAAATTGACATCACAGAAGGAGGCCATTCAGCCTATCGTGTCTGTGCCGGACGAAAAAGAGCTATCCAGCCTAATCCCACTTTCCAGCTACTGGTCCGTAGCCCTGTAGGTTACAACAACAACAACAACAACAACTTGTATTTATATAGCGCCTTTAACGTAGCAAAACGTCCCAAGGCGCTGCACAGGATTATTATAAGACAAAAAATTTGACACCGATCCACATAAGGATAAATTAGGGTAGGTGACCAAAAGCTTGGTCAAAGAGGTAGGTTTTAAGGAGCGTCTTAAAGGAGGAAAGAGAGGTAGTGAGGTGGACAGGTTTAGGCAGGGAATTCCATAGCTTAGGGCCTAGGCAACAGAAGGCACGGCCACCAAAGGTTGAGCGATTATAATCAGGGATCCTCAAGAGGGCAGAATTAGAGGAGCGCAGATATCTCGGGGGAGTGGGGGGGCGGTGGGGGGCGCTGTTACGACACTTCAAGTGCATATCCAAATATTTTTTAGATGCGATGAGGGTTTCTGCATTTACCATCCTTTCAGGCAGTGATTTCCAGATCCCCACCAGCCTCTGGTGAAAAAGTTCTCCTCAACTCCACTCTAATCCTTCTATTACTTTAAATCTATGGCCCCCAGTTATTGACCTCTCTGCTAAGGGAAATATGTCCTTCCTATCTACTCTATCTAGGCCCCTCATAATTTTATACACCTCAATCAAGTCTCCCCTCAGCCTCCTCTGTTCCAAAAAAAACAACCCCAGCCTATCCAATCTTTCCTCATAGCTAAAATTCTGCAGTCCTGGCAACATTCTTGTAAATCTCCTCTGTACCCTCTCTAGTGCAATCACATCCTTCCTGTAACGTGGTGACCAGAACTGTACGCAGTACTCTAGCTGTGGCCTAACTAGTGTTTTATACAGTTCAAGCATAACCTCCCTGCTCTTCTATTCTGTGCCTCAGTTTATAAAGAAAAGTATCCCGTATGCCTTCTTAACCACCTTATCTACCTGTCATGCTACCTTCAGGGATCAGTGGACATGTACTCCAAGGTCTCTCTGTTCCTCTACACTTCTCAGTAGCCTACCATTTATTGTGTATTCCGTTGCCTTGCTAGCCCTCCCCAAATGCATTACATCACACTTCTCCAGATTGAATTCCATTTGCCACTGTTCTGCCACCTGACCAGTCCATTGATATCTTCCTGCAGTCTACAGCTTTCTTCCTCACTATCAAACACACAGCCAATTTTTGTATCATCTGCGAACTTCTTAATCATGCCCCCTACATTGAAGTCTAAAGCATTGATATATACCACAAAAAGCAAGGGACCCAGTACTGAGCCCTGCAGAAACCCACTGGAAACAGCCTTCCAGTCACAAAAACACCCGTTGACCATTACCCTTTGCTTCCTGCCACTGAGCCAATTTTGGATCCAACTTGCCACTTTCCCTTGGATCCCATGGGCTTTTACTTTTCTGACCAGTCTGCTAAAATCCATGTAAACTACATCAAACACGCTACCCTCATCGATCCTCCTTGTTACCTCCTCAAAGAATTCAATCAAGTTAGTCAGGCACCACCTTCCCTTAACAATACAGTGCTGACTGTCCTTGATTAATCCATGCCCTTCTAAATGACAATTAATACTGTCCCTCAGAATTTTTTCCAGTCTAATCACCTTGATGCTACTTGCCAATATTTTTTCATGCCCTCTCGTTGCTTTCCTAATTTCCTTTTTAATTTCTCCCCTGCACTTTCTATACTCCTCTAGGTTTTCTGCAGTATCTGACATAAGCTTCCCTTTTTTGCCTTATCTTACCCTATATGCCCCTTTTGATGACATCTGATTGGCTGGTGAGACTAAAATTATTTATAATGTAATTTATTGGTTGTATTGAACAAGCCTGGGCATGGGATATCATGGTACGCATTCCAAATATACATAAGTAATCATAATACAAATCTTTCATCTAGCCATGTTCAGCATGTATAATTTGCTTCCATTGTTTACAATTTGAAAGGCAAGTGCATTGAGACTGAATGCAGAAGAACTGACTGCAGTGAATAAAAAGTAAATTCCGCATGGGTAAAGTCAATAACAGAATTATGACTTCATTATTACCATTCAGGCTGAAAAAACATCTAAGCAAAAAAAAAATGATTTTATTACACCACAACAGCATATGATTTGGAGCTGCCTCTCAGCAGACCTCATTTCATGCAGCCCTTCAACCATAATATGGCCTCATTTCCCAAAAGAACACAGGGGTCCAAAATTATAAATGCAGCTTTGCGTTCACCCATCACCTCTAGTATTGACACTGCCAAAGTTTGCGGTGTCAGGGAAGGTCACCCTATGTACATATCCTTTGCAGGTGCTTGCACAACTAGGGGCACATCTTGGGTGCCCACCTTCCTGAGAAGGCTGGAAAATCCAGTCAATACTGCTGAATCCAGGAGGTGTTGGGGAGGGACTGAGGCCTCACCTGGAAAGACAACACAATTACCCCAGCAGCCTTATATGTAGCAGAGTAATATATCCCCAAAACATTTCAGCAATTTCAGGGGTTGATCCAATCCTAGACCCCTAGGTGGGCTTCACTTGCACCATTGGACAAGCCAGTATGCCAGCTCCCACCCGGCTTTCTGGCCCATCAATGGTCCATGGGAATGTCTGGTCTTGATATCACCACCTACAGCAATGCACCCCCATCCTACACCAGCAACCTCGTTTGGGGAAGGTGAAGACCCCACCCCTAACAAGGCTCCACAGAAAATGCAGAGGAAGACCAGGACCCAACATATCCGAGTTATGGCCCAAATTGTGGCCTTTCCACTGAACTCCTGATGGAGTTACAGAGGGAGTGCACTGGAAGGTCACGGATTTTCAGTGGCAAAATCTTTGAGCAATTATTGTGGACCTGCCCAGAATTTTGACAGGATTCCTTTTACCTCTCATCATATTTTTCTCTGTAAATTAAAGACTTTTTGATGACTGTAACAGTGAATACCGAATTTGAGGATACACTTATAATATTTACAAGCCTCAAGCAAGAGTAGAGTTTAGAGGATTTTTTTTTCTTCTCAGGATACTGGATATGTGGAACAGTCTCCCAGAAAAAGTAATTATTTTTGGGTCAGTTGATAAAAGCAACTGGATCAATTCCTTGTGAGGAAGGGGATTGAGGATTATAGGTGTTAGCCTTAGCTCAGTGGTAGCACTCTCATCTGTGAGTTAAAGGGTTCTGGGTTCAAGCCTCTTTCCAGGGACTTGACCACATAATCTAGGCTGACGCTTCAGTGCAGTACTGAGCGAGTGCTGGAAGGCTGGAGGTGCTGTCTTTCAGCTGAGATGTTAAACCAAGGCCTGGTCTGCCCTATCTGGTGGGTGTAAAAGATTCCATGGTGCTATTTGAAGAAGAGCAAGGGAATTTTCCCGGTGTCTTGGCCAACATTTATCCCTCAACCAACACCACCAAAAATAGACTAGCTAGTCATTTATCCGTTTGGGGAACCTTGCTTTGCGCAAATTGGCTGATGTGCTTATCTACATTACAACAGTGACTACACTTCAAAATACTTAATTGGCTGTGAAACACTTTGGGATGTCCTGAAGTTATAAAAGATGCTATATAAATGCAACAATTTTGCTTTTTATAGAGATATTAATGGATCTGTTTGATTGACATGGGAGACAGGAAGTGAATACAGATTTTGGCCTTCCAGTTAGACTCCCAGCTCCCACCCCATCCTTTTTAACAGTTCAAGCAGCTCACCTAAAAACAGGAGATGTTTCTCCTTTGTTTTTGTAGCTAGCAGCAAATCATCTACGTATTGCAGCAGGCTTAGAAAAACCTTGGTTTAGAAAAACCTTGAATCCTAACCACTCAAAAGCAGACTGAAGTGCTGGAAGCTCTAAAGATGTAAGGCCAACTTCTTTAAAAATAAACTAGCACAGCAAGTAATTAACTCCAGCAATTCAATTTGGCTACCAGAAGTTAATTGCTTCTTGCTTGTGAAACCGTAGGTGTTGGGTGTGGAGTCAATCGAACTACAGCAGTTTGCAGAAGATTTTGTTTTACTTTTTAAAACACTTTTGTGTATTTAATACTTGTATTTCAGTCAAAATGAATACACGCCACGTGTCTTTAATTTAACATGTATGAAGCCAATTTTCCCTTTTTTCCTGAACTCTCCCATTCCTGGGGATACAATCTTAAATTGAAAAGAACATTCAACAACCAGTCACAGTCTCATGCACCTTAAAAATGTTGATTCCTGTAATGGGTTATGAACTCTGAAAATGCCAAATTTTTCCCGATGAACCCAAATTGCGCACCTAGGGACTATTTACATAATTTTCATTACAAGCTGTCTGCAGTGCAAATCCACAGAAAACTAGTTCCAGAATTTAATCAAACACTCCTATGAATTACTCGAAATCAGTTCAAAACCAAAACAGAAAACAGCAGCAGTTTCTGCTAAACAAGTTATCAGTTGTTAACACCACCGTTAACTTTCAGGATCCTGCAGCCAGCAGCAAACTTTCACATATTCACACACACTTTCAGCGACTGAACACAGAACCCTCTTCCTTTTTAAATAAAAACAAAAAATGCCGAAAACATTTCTCACAGCAATTTTAACTTTCGCTGTGGGCTTTTAACTTCTTTCTCTTTTTCCTAACCTTCTGTTATACGTCAAGTGTCCAACCCAGGGTTTTTTAAGGTACACTTTTACAATATTTGTATGCTGTGGAAGGCCTGATATTAACTTTGCTGGTATTAACTCTGCTCCATCCTGCACAATCCCTTTTTAAAAAAATCCTCAGAGGCAGTAGCAGTCATTGACTGCATCTCACCTGCCTCGTTCCAATAGGATTTTACATGGTTCCAGACGATCTCATCATCTACAAGAGCAAAATACTGCGGATGCTGGAAATCAGAAATAACAACAGAAAATGCTGGAAATACTCAGCAGGTCAGGCAGCATCGTGGAGAGAGAAACAGAGTTAACGGGCTGGATTTTCCCAGCGGAGGCGGGTTCACGTTGGGTTTGCTGGTCGGCGGGTTCTGGTCCCACTGCCAGTTTCAGCTGCATTGAGATAAGGATTTTCATTTAACTGGGTTTATTAAGCCCGCCATGCACATTACCCGGCCCAATCAGTGGGTTCAGGTCTGCTGCTCGCCTCTGCTGACATCTTCGATTCAGCTGCATTTAAGGGGCCCATACAGCCTTTGGGTTTTATTCACTTTCTGATGCTCCTCAGTGGTATTGTTTGCGAGATGACTGCTGCAAGAACCAAGGCTTCTCCTCGCTTTGATGATGACTCCCTCCATGCTCTTGTGGAGGGAGTGAGAGGGCACAAGGAGGTTCTGCTCCCCTCCAATGGACGGAGGAAGCCTCCTCAGCAAACCAAGGCAGCCTGGCTGCAGATTGCTGAGGAGGTGAGCGCCAGGTCTTTGTGCTCACGCACCTGGGTTCAGTGCAGGAAAAGGTTCAATGATCTGCTCCACTCAACAAAAGTGAGTATAACATCACACTTACCTTCAATCTGCTTCCCATCTCTTCTCATCACCAGCACTCTGCATTGTCAACCTACTCCTGCACATCCCAACTTACTCTTACATCCCTTGCACCCTTAACCATCCCTCTCTCTCTATGTACAGAATCACTTCACCATCCTACTATGCACCCCTCACACTCGCTTTCACTGTTATGCAATGACAACAACTAACAATGCACAGGGAGGGCCCTTGGTATTGGCACCACACTCCATCTTTGTCTCCCTCTAAGCATCTATACTATGGATTCTCTACACTCACCCCAACATTCTCGCTCAAACTCCACTTGTGTCCCACAATTCAGGAAAAGAGAGCCCACAATAAGAGGGAGAGGGGGAGGACAGGAGGAGGCCCACCTTCCATGGCGCATTTAACCAATGCTGAGGAGGCGGCTATTGAGATCGTCAGAGGTGCAGAGGAGCTGGAAGTGGGGGATGGAGAGACGGGCGCAGTAGAGCAAGCTGGTGACAGAATAGATTTGCAACCCTCTCATTTAGATTTCATGAGTGACTGATATGGCATCTGATGTTCATATAGATTGAGTTCTGATGATCTGCACAATGGGATGTGTCTGCTACATTAATATCACATGTCTGACTCATGCCTTTACTCCTCCACAAGACCATCGCGAGCCCCCCTCCCCGCTGTCCAGGAGGAAGAGCCAGATGACTCCTCAGAGGAAGCTGCAGCCTCTGAGGGAGCAGCATCAGCAGAAATGAGCGCACCCAGCACCAGCGCAGAGACACACACCTCGGTGGGTCCTTTGTGACATAGAGCAGTGTTGTCACCTGGTATATCACAGCTCACAAGTGAGCATCAGCAGATGGTGGAGACAGGGACAGCAGTGGAGAGTCCTCGTTGGAGGCCGCTGGACACTCCTAGCTCTGCTCAGCTGCATGTGGACCCTGTGCCTCTGGGGCCATCCAGAAAGAGAGCGGTGCTGGAACTTCAGGAACAAGTGCAGGAGGCTCTGACAGGGTTTGCCTCCAGGGTAACTGTGAGTGTGCAGAGAATGGAGGAGTCCATCTCAAACATGAGCAATGCCGTGGTGCACGCAATGGCGAATGTAGGTGCTGCCATGGAAAGAATGGCAACCTCCATGGAGGACATAAATCAGCAGACACAGCAGAACATAGTAACACTTCTAAATAGATGGTCATCTATGGAGGATAGATGGGCATCTATTGAGGAGAGGAACCAGAGGTGCATGGACATCCTTGTTATGAGGAATGTCAGCATATAAATGGGTCCACATGGCCCCACTGATGTGCAGCAAGGTGCTCTCCAGCTACTTGCTAGCAGTGAAGTGCGGGTGACCCATGAGAGGGATGTTGGTGGTCGACAACAAGGAAGTGTGGGCTCCTCTCCACGTGCTCACACTCCCATGCCACTGCGGAGCCCTCGGTCAGAGCCCCAGATTCCTCACCCAACTGAGATGGCCATCTCAGCCCCTGCACAGCCGCAGGAGGAGCAGACTGTTGCGGAGCCCTCCCAGGCTCCCAAATCCAGAGGATGCCTGCCAAAGGCATCTAAGCAGGCACAGCATAGAAGTGAGCAAGGTGCCTCTACATCTGCTGAAGCCACAGGGGAAGCACCACGTAGAAGCACGCGTAAGAGAAAGTTAACACACAAATAGTCACAAGGGTAGCCACTTGGGTGTTTTGGTATAACACAAAGTTATGTTTGTCATCGTTATTTCAATTGTATTAAAGAAATGCGATGTCAAAGATTCAAAGAGTTGGCCTTAGTGGACTCCGAAATGGAAGTTGCACAGTGAGGGGTCAGGGCGCCTTTTATCTGTAGTGATGGTGGGGAGAGTGATAGGAATGCACAGTTTATTGTACAGATGCTGTATGGTGTGTAATGAAGGTCATGCAAACACTCATTTCCATGTGCCAGCCACATATGTTTGCTACGTAAAGTTATGTGAATCTGGCATGGATTAGTGTATCCCTTGCCTCATGGCCAGCAATGTGCTCGCGTGCTGGTGGCACTGGCACATCCGCCCCCATCTTCCTCATCTGCTGCCTCATTTGGCTCCTCCTCATCTGAGGAGGAGGAGGAGGAGGCTGTGCGCTGTGCCACTTGTTCCTCAGGCAACGGTAAGCCACACTGCTGTGCGATGTTGTGCAGAGCACAGCAGACCACGATGATTCTGGACACCCTGGCTGGTGAGTACTGTAGGGCTCCACCAGATCTGTCGAGGCATCTGAATCGTATTTTGAGCAAGCTGATGGTTTGCTCTATGAAGCTTCTAGTGGAAATGTGGCTCACATTGTAGCGCTCCTCAGCTTCATTTGATGGCCTCCTCATCGGTGTCATTAGCCAAGTCTTCAGGGGATAGCCCTTGTCTCCAAGGAGCCATCCGGAAAGTTGGGTTGGCGGATTGAACAGCTGAGGCACAGTAGACTGCCGCAGGATGAACGAGTCATGGCAACTGCGCAAACATGCATAATGTTCTTCCTGTGGTTACACACCAGCAGGACTTTAAGGGAGTAGAAGCCCTTGCAGTTCACAAATACAGCTGGGTTGTGATGGGATGCGCTAATGGCCACATGTGTGCAGTCTACGATGCCCTGCACCCTTGGGAAGCCTACATGCGCGGTAACATTTGCTTCATCCGTGGAGAAATGGATGTAATTGAGCGACTTGGCAAAAAGGGCATCGGTAACCTGCATGATGCAACTGTGTGCAGCCAACTGGGAGATGCCGCTGATGTCTGCTGCTGATCCCTGGAAGGACCCTGAAGCAAAGAAGTTGAGTGCGGTGGTGACTTTATCAGCTACTTTTTCGGAGAGTCCACCTGCTCCTCTGGGCTCCAGGTGTTGGTGCAGCATTGTGCAGATGTCAGCGACTACCTCTCGCGAAAGTCTCAGCCTCCTTTGACACTGTTGCTCACTACTGTTGAGGAAGCTCATCCTCGGCCTGTAAACCTTGTGTTGGGGGTATCTCCTGCGGCGAGGTGCAGCCCTGCGCTGACGCCCTCTGCCCTGTGCAGCATTGGGTGGCTGAGGAGAAGGTTGGCGCTCCTGTTGTTGCTGCTGCTGGTGTGCCTGGTTCTGCTGCTGCCACGGCTGCTCTTCCTCCGATTCTGCTGGTATATATCTCAGTTGAGGAATAGATGTTATAAGCACTCAGTCAATGTGGGGAGAGGGTATTCCAAGGAGGTCACAGTGGAGATGGATCTCAGATTAAACACTTAACCTCAATAGACCTGCAAAATGTGTTCCAAAACCTCAAAACAGAAAGTTCTGGCATCTGAAAGTTGGCCATGTTACAGGTCCGCTTTTATGCTGCAGGGGCAGCTGTCAAGTATTCAGCGAGTTGCTGAACCCGGCACAATCAGCGGCGTGTTTGTCGCACGACGTGGCACACGCTGAAAATGTTGCAAACAACAACAACAACTACTTGTATTTATATAACGCCTTTAACGTAGTAAAACGTCCCAATGTAGGTCAGCGAGCACAGGGGAGATGGGTGAACGGGACTTGGTGCGAGTTAGGACATGGGCAGCCAAGTTTTGGGTGACCTCAAGTTTATGTAGGGTGGAATGTGGGAGGCCAGCCAGGAGTGCATTGGAATAGTCAAGTCTAGAGGTAACAAAGGCAGGAATGAGGGTATCAGCAGCGGATGAGCTGAGGCAAGGGCGGAGACGGGTGATGTTATGGAGGTGGAAGTAGGCGGTCTTAGTTATGCTGCGGATATGTGGTCGGAAGCTCATTTCAGGGTCAAATATGACACCAAGGTTGCGAACAGTGTTGTTCAGCCTCAGACAGATGTTAGGGAGAGGGATGAAGTCAGTGGCTAGGGAACAGAGTTTGTGGTGGGGACCGAAAACAATGGCTTCGGTCTTCCCAATGTTTAACTGGAAAAAAAAAATTCTCCTCCAGAACTGTATGTCGGACACCATGGAGGGGTCGAGGGAAGAAGTAGTGAGGTAGAGCTGGATATCGTCAGCGTACATGTGGAAACTGACGCTGTGTTTTCGGATGATGTCACCAAGGGGCAACATGTAGATAAGAAATAGGAGGGGGCCAAGGATAGATCCTTGGGGAACACCAGAAGTAACGATGCGGGAGCGGGAAGAGAAGCCGTTGCAGGTGATTCTCTGGCTACGATTAGATAGATAAGAATGGAACCAAGCGAGTGCAGTCCCACCCAGCTGGACGACAGTGGAAAGGCGTTGGAGAAGGATGGAGTGGTCAACCATGTCAAAGGCTGCAGACAAGTCAAGAAGGACGAGGAGGAATAGTTTACCTTTGTCACAGTCACAAAGGATGTTATTTGTGACTTTGATGAGAGCCGTTTCGGTACTGTGGCAAGGGCAGAAACTTGATTAGAGGGATTCAAACATGGAATTGCGGGAAAGATGGGCACAGATTTGGGAGGCGACAACACGTTCAAGGACTTTGGAGAGGAAAGGGAGGTTGAAGATGGGGCGGTAGTTTGCAAGGACTGAGGGATCAAGGTTTATTTTTTGAGGAGAGGGGTGATGACGGCAGATTTGAGGGAGAAGGGGACAGTAGCTGAGGAGAGAGAACGGTTAACAATATCAGCTAACATGAGAACCAGAAAAGGAAGTTGAGTGATCAGCAGTTTGGAGGGAATAGGGTTGAGGGAGCAGGAGGTGGGCCTCATAGACAAGATGAGCGCAGAGAGATCATGAGGGGAGATCAGAGAGATACTGGAGAAAGATGTGAGTTCAGGGCTAGGGCAGGGGAGAACCTTAGAGGAAGTTTGGCCCGGTGGGCTAGGGGAAGAAAGGGAAGTGGCAGAGGCAGCTGAATGGATGGTCTCAATCTTAGAGACAAAGAAGTCCATGAGCTCCTCACACTTGTTATCGGAGGTGAGGGTGGAGGAGACGGGGGAGAGGGGTTTAAGAAGATGGTTAGCAGTAGAGAATAGGAGCTGGGGTTTATCTTTGCATTCCAGCATGATTCTGGAATAGTGTGCAATTTTGACAGACGAGAGCAGGGCCCGATAGTACTTTATGTGGTCCAGCCAGATAGCGGTGAATGGCTAAACCAGTTGGCCGCCATATCCGTTCAAGTCTGCATCCCTTGGACTTAAGGGAGTGAAGATGAGAGCCGTACCAGGTGGAACGGCCAGGGTGAGAGAGGGTAATTGTTTTAGTAGGGACTAGGGCATCAGAGATAGGGATGAGGGTGTGGTTGAGCAGATCGGTAGCTGCAGAAATGTTATGGTGAATGGAGGGCCAGAGGCTGGACAGTTGGGATTTCATAAGTGCAGTTGTGAGAGAGTTGGGAGAGAGTTTTTTCCACAGGCGGACACAGAAGGAAGTAGGATTGGGGGAGGTGGGTGGAAGGGGATGTGGGAGGAGAGCGATACGAGGAAATGGTCAGATATAGCCTTATCTGCAATTGACACGATGGGAGTAGCGAGGCCACAAGAGATGGTAAGGTCGAGGGGTTGGCCATGAATATGGGTTGGGGAGTTTACATGGAGGGAGAGATTAAGGGAGGATAGGAGGCTAGTGAACTCAGAGGAGAGAGAGGATGATGAATTGAGGTGGAGGTTGAAATCACCGAGGATGAGAAGTTGTTTGGTGCAGAGGCTGAGGGAGGAGAGCAGTGAAGATATCTCAGTAATAACATTTTTATGGTACTTGGGTGGGCGGTAGAGAACAAGAATTTTAAATGAGAGGTGAGAGGAGTGGAATAAGGTGAGATGTTCAAAGGAGGAGAAACTGTCGGAGAAACAGGGGGACAGACCAAGGTGTGATTTGGTGATGAGAGCCACACCGCCACCATGGCGGTCTGAGCGGGGCAAGTGGTGGAAGGTATAGACAGGTGGGGAGGCTTCGTTTAAGGGTAAGGTGTCATCACCCCTCAACCAAGGGCCATGATATCGATGCAGTCATCCATGATAAGCTCCTGGATGGAAGGGCCTTGTTCGCAAGTGAACGGACATTCTGGAGGGAGATGCGAAGAGGATCGGTGATGGCTGCCCCACTACCAGTGTCCACAGGGTCAGCGCTGGGAGGGATGATTTGGACAGGGAGGAGATTGGCAAGATTTGCCCCCGGTGGCGCGCTGGGCGGGAAGGTCGGCGAGAGAGTAGGATGGGACAGTTGGGGTTGCTGCGTGTAAGGCGGCAGTGACGAGTGCCTCGATGGGCCCTTTGTAGGATGCCAAGAGAGGCACAGAGGGACGCTGTAGGCTTATCTAAGAGGGAGACAATCCTGGGACGGTGGCAGGAGAGTAAGACAGTCGAAGAGTAATGAAGGATTGGGGTAGGGATTTGGGAGGGTAGTGTATCCGAGAGAGGAGAGATGAAAGGAGGCATGATGACAGGAGAGTGCGGTCAGGGAGGGATAGAGAGAAAAGGAAAATAGGGGGAAAAAGTGGAGTGGTTTGAGTCCGGAGCGGCAGCCAAAGTGCGCACGCGAATGGACACGGGAAAAGCTCAGGTTACAGAGGCCTGTTTAAATGTAATAATTAATGGAATACATATTTGCTGGTAGCAGGGAATAGGTTGGGGACAATAGTAGGAAGACCAGGGTCCAAGTCAGAGGTCCCATGGAGGGACAAGCCAACATAAGCAGGATACGGAGCATCGACGAACCACTGTCCAAAGCAGGTGAGGGAAGTCCAGAAGCTATTTGACGGGTAGAGAGTTCGAGGATGGAGGTTGTTGCTGTAGGAATGAGAGTCGGGAGCGATGCAGAAAGATGATGGCGAAATTGATGCAAGTTGGAGGTCACCATAGATCAAAGCGGCGGAGAAAAAGTAAAACCATAAACCAGTGACCAGCAAAGCTGAAAACCGTTAGAACGAGTCACCGGACAGCAAGTGGAGCTGATACCTACAAGCCAGTAGAACCAGTTCAACAGACACACAGCCGGAAGTTTAAAGTTAAAAATCTTTTTACCTTTTCAGAGATAGAGACACAGAAGTTAAGTCTTACAGTGTAATCCAGTGCAGAAACGTAGTGTAATCCAATGTAGTTCAAAGCAGAAACGCAGTCTAGATGTCCAGAGAAGTCCAGGAGATCGGAAACTAATTTGACAAAAGAATTCCGCAAATTAAGACTTGAGTGACTGAAAAACAGAGCAGCACCACAGCCGCTGAGTCAAACCGTGTAGTCAGTGAGGTCCTGTCCGCAGGGAATCCAGTGATTGAGGTCAAGTTTCAGCAGAGTTCCAGCAGTTGAAGGAGATCAGTGAGAAGAAAGACACGCCGGGGATGGGCAGTGGACTCTGCAGGGGGAGCTTTAAACTTGTAGTTTGAACTTGTAGTTTGGGCTGAAATGCCTTCACTATCAGAGGCAGGGTATCTTAAGCAATTGAAGAGAGGAGATTGGGGGAAGAAAGGGCAAAGGATGGCAATGGATGACCACGGATACAATTGAAGAGTACAGCAGCTCAGAAAGGGGCTGCCAGCCCAGCAGCCATCTTGGTTAAAAATGGAAAATGCCTCTCAAAATAGGATTATCCAGGCAGTTAGCAAACTATTAACTGCCTTAAGTGGCTCTCCCGCCGCTTGGTGTCGGGTCTGATTGGCACTCGCAGACCCGAAACTCTGTAAAGTTGCGTGGAGGCAGGATGGCAGCAGGTGCTCAACCCGCTGTCAATCATTTTGATTTTAACTCCGGACCCGCCTCCAAACCCGCGCTCTGAGCGCCGGCAAAATTGCGGCCAACGTTTCAGATCGATGACCCTTCATCAGAACTGGAAAAGGTTAGAGAAGTAACAGATTTTTAAGCAAGTGTGGGGCAGGGAAAGAAGAAAGGGAAGGTCTGTGATAGGCTGGAAGGCAGGAGAGATTAAAAGACAAAAGGGATGATGGTGCAAGGCAAAAGGAAGTGGTAATGGGACAAGTTAAGAAACAAAAGATGACTCTAGATGAGGTGTAAATGGCAATGGCAGAATCATCAACAGCTGCCATGTGAGAAAAAAAGAGAAAAAATAAAAAAAAATTAAAAAAATATGTAGAGGCTGAGGTTATAGTCTGAAATTGTATCTCATCATCTATCTGTTTCTGAATAAAACTCACAGCCTCTCTAAGTTTTTCCCTTGCCACAGGTAAGGACGGAGATCAGATCGGTCACACAGATCTTCTCCAATTTCTTAAGCAAAGCTTTCTTGACCTCAGTCGAGTTGGTCACACTGACCTTCTCCATTTCTCGATCACACAGACTCTCTCGATCACACAGACCCTCTCGATCACACAGACCCTCTCAATCACACAGACTCTCTCGATCACACAGACTCTCTCGATCACACAGACCCTCTCGATCACATAGACTCTCTCGATCACACAGACCCTCTCGATCACACAGACCCTCTCGATCACTCAGACCCTCTCGATCACATAGACTCTCTCGATCACACAGACCCTCTCGATCACACAGACTCTCTCGATCACACAGACTCTCTCGATCACACAGACCCTCTCGATCACACAGACCCTCTCGATCACACAGACCCTCTCGATCACACAGACCCTCTCGATCACACAGACCCTCTCGATCACATAGACTCTCTCGATCACACAGACCCTCTCGATCACACAGACCCTCTCGATCACACAGACCCTCTCGATCATACAGACCCTCTCGATCACACAGACTCTCTCGATCACACAGACCCTCTCGATCACACAGACCCTCTCGATCACACAGACTCTCTCAGTCACACAGACCCTCTCGATCACACAGACTCTCTCGGTCACACAGACCCTCTCGATCACACAGACCCTCTCGATCACACAGACTCTCTCGATCACACAGACCCTCTCGGTCACACAGACCCTCTCGATCACACAGACCCTCTCGATCACACAGACTCTCTCGGTCACACAGACCCTCTCGATCACACAGACCCTCTCGATCACACAGACTCTCTCGATCACACAGACCCTCTTGGTCACACAAACCTTCTTAGTGCCTTTTCCCTTTTGATCCAGCTCCTATGTGGAGGTGATCAGTCTCCCATGCTATGGTTTTAACCCTTACAACAACTCCCCCTATCTAGGTGACTATAAGAGTTGAGGACTGTTGAATTATTCGTTAATGACGAGGTTGAATTAAGAGTGAGTCTTAGACGCCAGAGATTTCTTGTTTTGCCTTTATTAAGCTCGCGTGAAGAGAAGTTACACAAGCAGAGTACAATCAAGTGTAGTCACGCGCTCTTCAGATTCGGATACCCTTCAGGTATTGCATCAGGGACCTCTTCAGGTACAGTACTACTAAAAGCTAAACATCGCAGCCTATTTCCACGTTAATGAGTTCTGCCCAAGTCCCTTGTTCTCCCCTATTGGCTCCCTTTTCCCACATGAGCTCATATGGTGCTTCCCCTTCAGTAGTTTTTCTTCATGCCTGGACTTGCCTTTCCATCATGAGTGACTTCCTGCCTTTGTGCTGCAACTAATCCAATCAACTTTGGCTAGACTAACTCTCTTGAACCTTCTTCCTACCTTCCATGTTTCAACACAATGCAGTTAAAAAATGGTCAACAATTTAACTCCCATTTAATGTGCTGTTTGTAAGCTAAAAGGAATTCACCTTCTTGGAATTTATCCTCAAAGGAACTAAACCAATCACTCACTGCATTCCTAGCCTTCAATACTCATGTGCAATGTCAGCTCTTGTCCATCTGTTCAAAGAATACATAAGATGAAATGAAAGCAAATTGCTTCTAAATCTGGAACTATTTCTGAGATGTTTGCAGTCCTTTGATTTTATTTATTCTGCTGGACACTCAGTAAAGGTATAATGGACACACACTGAGAATGTATTTGCTCAGTGCCCAAGAAAGGAAACAAACAACCAGAACTCAGAGATTACTATAGCAACCAGACCAGCAAAAACTGGTACAGTTCCTTCAGGGCCAACCAGAAAAACAATCTATTTTTTAGCTTGAAGTAAGTATTGTGTAACAGTGGAAATATAAATTCAGCAAAATATAAGTAGCCAATTTAGCAATTAGAATTAGAATGAACCTACCACACTTGCTGGGGTATATATTATTCCAATTTTGTTCCAAAATCTTATATTAGTTGTGTAACATTTGCAAGCTTGAACAATTATGGAATAAAGTCAATAATTGTTCAAAGTTTTGAGTTTTAACAGGATAGACGTCAACATGTTAATAAGTACTTAATAAAAAATTTGCTGGAAGTCTGAAACAGAGAATAAAAATGCTGGAAAATAACAAAACGGGTCAGTCGGCATCTGTGAGAGAACAGATAAATGTTTCAGTGCAGACCCTTCTTTAGAACTGAAAAATAAGAAGTTATATTACTACATTCACAAAAAGAAGAGGAGGGAATATGTATAAAAGACAAATCCAGAGCAGAATCATAAGTGGAATAATGTAACAGATCATCTCAGTGAGGTAATAGACAGAAGCATTAAGACATTAAAGAAACAAAGGGTGTGTCAATGGTAAAGGAAGTGGGCGGTTTGGGGAAATAAGAGAGCATAATTTTCCCTCACCTTCTGCTTTCCAGAGGAATTGTTCCATTCCTGACACCCTGGTCCACTCTTCCACCACCCTTGTTTCTAGCTGCCCTTCCCCTGGCTCCATCCTGTGCAAATGCAGGAGACAAACACCTATCCATCACCTCCTTCCACAATTGTCCAGGGCCCCAAAAATATGTGAGACAGCGATTTAAGTGTACTTCTGGTGCACTGTATGTACTGCTTACAATCTTGCCTTCTCTACACTGGGGAACCCAAATGCAGACTGCAATTCAAAATGCCTCCATTCTGTCCACAAGTGCAGATCCGAGCTACATTTGGGTCACCACTTTAACTCTCTCTCCTATTCCTACTCAAACCTCTTTGTCATTGGCCTGGTACACTGATCCAACAAAGCTCAAAGGTATCTTCAAGAACAATATCTCATCTTTCTCCTAAGCATTCTGAAACCTTCTGGTCTGAACATTGACTTAATTAACTTCATTTAGCAATAATCTCATTTTAAAACTTGACCCCCAGGTTTTCCATGTATTCCATTTCTCTTGCTCTTAACTCACCCTTTGGTCTCCAAAGTCTAAGGGGGGAAATTTTCGGGGGGTCAGCGGGCTCGTTCGGTGGCGGGTCGGGTGGGAAAAAAAATGTCTTTGACAGCGGGTCGGGACCCCGCTGTCAACCCGCCACCATGTGACTTTCCCAGATGTCGAGTCTGTCAAAACTGAGCAGACCCGACATGCAGCGGCGGGGGAGGCAATTCAGGTCATTATGACCTTGTTAACAGAGGATTAAGAAGTATTTTGAGCTCACTTTTACATTTTACGAGGTCGCCCATGGGGTCCACACTGCTTGGGGATTACATCAGGTAAGCAGGTCGGGAGTTGTATGACCATGGAATCATCTCATTACTTGACAGCTGCAAATGTGCTATAAAAGCTCCCATCTCACAGCTGTTCACTTTCCAAGCTCAGAAGCTGTTGCTTACTGCATTTGGAAGACAGATTGAGCTTTATGCAGGTTGCAAGTGTTTGGAGTAAACTCTCTATCCAGTGTCACCTGATTGGTACAACCTCTCTCACCTGCCATCTATTACATCAGTATCAGTGCCCTTGAAACTATCTCACCTTGGTCCTCAGAATCCCACCACGATCAGCACCAATGCCAGCAGCACCAGGCACACCAGCAGCACCAACAACAACACCAAACTTCTCCGTAATCAACTGATCCTGCACAGGACACAGGGCATCAGCACCCGATCACATTGCTGCCCAGGAGGCCAAGGATGGCCTCACCATGGCCAGATTTACTTCACTTGATGCTGTACACCCTGGCTGCCACATGATGTGCCAGGTTGGCACCACCCCACACTAACACCATAAAGCATCCCAACAATGCCCAAGCCATTACTTTCACCCTCATCACCATTGCGGGGGTACCGTTATGTCTCACCATTCACTGCAACCCACTAAGCCACCTCCAAAGGTGCACACAGATCTGTCCAAGAACGCAAAGTGTTGAACATAAAGGTTTGAATGTTTGACACCACATTAACAGAAACTTTACATGAACATTGTATAAAACACCCAAGTGCCTACCCTTGTGTGTTGTTAGTTGGTATGATTGGGCTAGGATGAGGGTGAGTGTGAGGGGTGGCTAGTGAGATGGGGAAGTGATAATGTAGATAGAGAGGGATGGGTGGAGGTGCAAGGTAAGTTGGTGTGAGTAAGGCTGTGCAGTAGTAGAGTAAGGAAGGCAGAGTGATGGGAATGTGATGAGTGGCACAGCAGGATGAGGTTGAGTGTGGCTTTGCAGTAACATTTCATGATCTACTGAGATCATTGAAAGGTTTGCACCACTGTAGCCAGGTCCTCCTGACCACATCCCTACTTGTGCCTCCTGTGCAATGTGCAACCAGGCTGCATTGATCTCCTGGGGAGGTCTCTTCCACCCATTGGAAGGGAAGAGAACCTCCCTCCATATGGAGGGAGTCATGGGAGAGCCTGGATGCAGCCTTGCACCTCTGTGCAGTGCTTGTCAGTGTTTGCAGCACCTCAATGCTGTAGAATACTGACAGCGCAACTGTCAAAGTAAATTTGCGCAAGATCCCTTTAAGGAAACCAGCTGATGACGCGTCATCAAATGATGTCATCAGACCCGCTTCCTTCAATTGGCCGGGAAACTCGCTGGGCAGGCTTAACAAGCCCAATCATCGTAAAATCATCTTACAGAGCGGGCTGGAGCCAACAGCGGGGTTGGGACCCGCCACCGACATTGCCCGCCACGGACCCGCTGAGGATGGGGAAATCGCGGCCTTAATACTTCTGTCTATTATTTGACTGAGAAGATCTGTTGACCATTGAATCCTCTCTGGGTTTGTCTATTTTTAAATATTTATTTTTCCCCCTCCCCTTTTTCTAATTGTATTAATATGCCTCCCGCCTCTTATTTTTAGCTCTGAAGAAGGGTCTACACCTGAAGCGTTAGCTTGTCTGTTTTTTCCACTAATAAAACAGTTCTTTGCACAAATACAGTTCTTTTTTAATTATTACATTAGTTTATGTTAAAATATAAAAATTCTGGTTTTCTGTGGGGCCGTTTTTCAACTATCAACCACCTTTTTCTTGCCTCAAATACCGGCGTCCAACAAATGAAAATTGCGGGTGGTGGTTGGGGGGGCGGGTGTTGGGGGCGGTGAATCTCAGATGCCCAATTGTTGCCTGAAAGAGGCAGGAGGCTGCTTAAATATGCAAATCGGAGTCCTTCATCAGTTGTCGGCCCCCAATTGCTCTTTTCAGGTACAAATGGGAGGAGCATGAGCTCTGCGCATTCTATCCAGTTGTATCAGGTAGTGAGTGTCCTAACAGGTTTTTCTTAAAGGGACTGCAGGAGTCCATTCAAAAATTGGCCTGGGAACACGAGTAGAGTTTAAATTAATATGACGGTGGAAGGACAAAACCAAATGAGGATGGAGAAAGAGAGGACAAGGAATGCAGGAAAGAGAAAAGAGAAAAACAGATCAGAGAGAAGGAAGGACATGAGTAAGATTGACAAATAGAAAGGGAGGTTTAAGGTATGTATATACATCTACAAGATATTGTAAATAAAACTAATGAGCTAGAGACACAAACTGCTTTGGGAGGTATGATATAACAGCATTAACAGAGATTTGGCTTAAGCTAGGGCAGGACTGGAACTGAACATTCCAGAGTACAGATAATTTAGGCGGGAGACAAATACAGGAACAGGGCTATAATAATGTGTGACTTTAATTATCCAAAGGTGGACTGGGGAATATTAATGCGAGGGCAAAATATAGGGAGGAGTGTCTACAAAAGGGGAAAATTCTCCTACGTGAACTCTCTCTAAATTGTGAAAATGTGAATATAAGCAATTTAGTAGATTGAGCAGATAGATGTCAGATGTAATTTCATGCAGAGAAATCTGAGCTGATACATTTTGGGAGGAAGAATAAGGCCAGGACATATACAATAGATGCACAAATCTTTAAAAGTGAGAGAACAAATTGATAAAGCTGTATAAAAGGCAAATGGTCTTAAAATATGGGTATTGTGCACAAAAGAAAGAGGTAGGGCTCAATTTTCACCAGCCTGTGGAGGCGGGTTTGGAGGCAGGAGTGGTGTGAAAATAGCAGATTCAGGGGTCCCGAACCCATCCCGCCCCCAACCCACCTCCATGCCAGTTTCACAGGAGGCGGGTACCCAACCTGTGCTGGGACCCGCCTCCCCGAGGCGCGAAGGGGATTAGTGCCAATAAACTGCCTGTTAACAGGTAGTTAACAGGCAGTTTTTTGCCTAATCCCTATTTTTAGCCCTGAAGTGTGGGCTTCCCGACAGGTCCGAACCACGCCGATTTAGCGAGGTGGACTGTCGTTCTGGAGGGCTTGGAGGGGTCGAGATGTCCGGTGTGCAGGTGAGTGATGGGTGCATGAGTGCAGAGGTAAGTGTGTTTGGTGTGTGTAAAGTGTTTTAAGAACTTTTACTTACCTTAACTTTGCCCTGCAGGCTAGCTTCCTTAAGGTGTCGGGAGTCCCTCACATCCACGGCACAGAAAGCAGAATGGCCGCGGAGCTGTCAAAAGCTGCAGTCTCTGCTTTCTGTGCTGGATTGATTTCTAACTGAGTCTAAGTACAGGGACTCACGTTAGAAATCATATTGTCAGTGTTTGACAGCTTCACAGAGCTGTCAAATGCTGAAATTTCATCTGTCAAAAGCTCTTGACAGATGAAATTTCAATGGCTGATGTCACCTGTATCCAAGGGATCCTTGATTGGCCTGCTAAGCCTGCTGGGCAAGCTTAACAAGGTCAATCAAGGGAAAATACAGTGGGTTGGCCACAAGTCGATGGAGGTGGGACTACAACCCAAAAAGTGGGAGTCCCGCCTCCATCACGTCCCCATTGACAAAATCCAGCCCGTAATGTTGAATCTATATAAATCATTGCTTATTCTGCAATTAGCATAATGCATCCAGTTTTACACGCCTTACTTTAGGAAAGATGCTAAGGCTATAGAGAGGATGCAGAGGACATTAATGAAGTTGATACCAGGGATGAGAAGCTTTAGTTATGAGGAGAGACTGGAGAAACTGGGGCTTTTTAAAAATTAGAATAAAGAAAGGTAAGAGGAGATCTGAGAGATGTTCAGAGTGAAGAGATTTTGATAACATAAATCGGGAAGATACTGTTATTCCAAGAGCCCTTTCTAAGTCTCCCTTTGCCTGTTCAGTCACATTCACTGTCTACTTAGCAAGCTCATTCTTACAACCAATGTGCAATACTTTCCATTTATCAGTTTTGAATTTAATTTGACATTTGTCTACCTCTTTGCATAGCTTTTCTAAATCATTGTGAGAGTCTTTAGCTGCATCATTTCTCCTTACGGTTCTTCCTCTTTTGGTGTCATCAGAAAATTTGACAAGTTTAAATTTATTTTCAATATCCAGGTCATTAATGTAGATTAAAAACAACAGGAGTCCAAGCATTAACCTCTATGAAATTCCACTCAATACTTCACTCCATTCTGACATTAGACTTTGCATTAGGGCTCGCTTCCTATTGAATAACCGACTTCTGATTCAGCTCGAGTGTTTTTTTAAAATCAGGTCCAAACTACCTGATGTATTCTACTTTCTGCAAAAGCTTGCAAAGCTTATTTAAATGCTACAATGTAATTTTTTGGAAAGCTATTAAAATGATGGTGATTATTTTTTAGTATTACTGCCATCCTTTGGATAAATGCGTTCGAGATATGCAAAAAAGGGTGTTGTGCCTGTTTGATTTATGATGGTTTTCCAAACCAACCCATTTAAGCCTACGAAAGAAGCACTTTATCTTTAAGTGGATTCTGTGGAGTGATGCAAATGCTGACAATTGGGTCATTACATGAATAATAGCTCAGGCATTTAGTGAATGTTTTCCTGCAAAATTTTTATTCATCTTCAGAACAAGGAGCACACTAAAGAAACTGCCAATAACACAGCTGCTCTACTGGCCTCTACATTGCCAGATATTCTATGTTAAACACTGTAAACCACTTGGCAAACTACCTACACAATTATAGGAAGCAAAGTGACTCTTCAAGTGTCTGAGCTCACTTGTTCTCAGTTAAACATTCACAATCAAGATTTAAAAAAAAAAATCCTTTTCACTTTTAACCGTCATTATGCCACATATTTACTTACTCTCTATTCGCAGCCTTAGCCTGTAAGTAAAATGAATTGTACATCAAATTAATGAAAATCAGGGGCCCCAATTTCCACATGTGTGCTCCCGGTGAGCAAGCCTACATGCTGGGATTGCACAGTTGGATAATGGGCTCTTCTACTTGCTTTTTGTGTTTTCATGTTGGATCTATAGTGCAAGATTCCTCTGCAAAATTTTCATCTGTCTGGAGTGGCATCACTCAGTTCTCCTTTGTGGAGTCCAATTCCATGGAGTCAGGCATCTTCCACCACCTTGACTAAGTGGCCATTATGTGTGAGCTTGATGCTGAGTGTCCACAGGTTATGTGACTGCAGGGAGTATCGCAGCTGAACAAAGTCTCAACATCCATGCATGCACTGCTGGATAGTGATCAGGAATGGGAACTCTGGACAAATTTCCCCTCCCTAATGCAGGGACACTGAGGCCAATTATTGCATCTCCTAATGTCACCGCAGCTGAGATCAGCTAACTCAGCACAGTCCAGGGAATCAAACCTAGAATATCTGGGGGAATCATCAAGCGATCTTATCCAGTCTTGAGTTAACATATTTATCATACAATAGTGCATGTTTAAGAAATCATTAGACTGACTGAACAAATTTACAACTGAGAAAGCACGGAGTGGTGGAATGTGAGTTTATGTGCTCAATCCCCTGTTCAATGAGTTCCTCATCTCAGTCTTGTCAGGAGAGGATCTGGCAAACAGAAGCTGAGCACTTCTCCCACGTGAAGGAAAGGGTGTCAATTAGTGCCTGGTTACCAAGGATTTCTGGGTTCAGATTGCTCACCTGCCTTCTGCGGTGGTGAATAGTGCCTGCAATAAAAAAAAATAGGAAGCATGAAGCAAACACAAAGACATTTTCTTTGGCTCCTATTTTAATGGTGGTATTAACTCAATCATTTTAAAGAGTACCAATTTATTTTCAGCAGGTTAAACTAGTTTAAATAGAAAACACAGGAATTGCACCCAAATGATTTAAGCCATTTGTTAATTTCAACCTGAAAAAGCATTAGATTTTACAGCCCCGAGATTTCACGAGCTGTTGTGCTGGGATTACACCAGCTGGTTCCCTCCAATCGCCACTAGAATTTGCAGGGTCAGTGGGAGGGTACGTTATTTGCATAAGGCAGGCGGGCGCAGGTGAAACTTCGGGTGAATCTTTTGCACCTATCTGACTCATGCTGTTGGAAACTCAGGTGCCCTGCCCACGAGGTAGGGGAGAGGGGTTGCCCTGTCCTCTATGCCACTACTCTGATTGGCCCCTGAGCAAGGAGGCTGATCAGAGAACACTTTTTTTCCTTTCAGGTGTTCAGGCCACTTGCCAGGCACGAACCCTACTATGGAACCCACATGCACCTTGTGGAGGCCAGTATGCCTCACCTCACTCAGTGTACCAGTCGCCACTGCTACTCCAGGTTCCCATCCACAGCCAAGAACGGGAACTCTCATCTTAGGGAGTCCCCACCCCTGGCCTCACCCTTGGCCCACCATTAGCCTTGTAAGGGGCAGACAGCCCCATTTCTAACCAGCCACCTGAGGTATTGTTCAACTTGCCAATACTGTGCTCAGTGATTACTCGAGTGGATGCTAGCACCTCATTACACCTATGCTCAGCTGGTGTCCTGTGGTACGGCACAGGTATCACGAGTCATGCCTCCAATGGATAACCTTGACTGCCCAAGGACCACCTTTAGATTTGCCTTTGGTGGTTAAATATGGATGGGTCAGTGGACTTCCTTAAAATGAAGGCTTTGTGACAGTTGCCTGGAAAGTGAATATAGATGTATATAATCTGATGCTTATGATTGCAAATGACCAGAACTTTGAGACAGTGAAATCCTGTTCGATTCATGTAGCATTGCATGAGAGGACATGTAGGGCCAGATAGGTGCAATTATAATCCTCTGGACCATTGGAAATCCAAAAAACAAGACATCCATTATTTGCTTTATACATCTATCAATAAATGCAGCTTGAAATGATCTCAAAGCATAAAAGTCAAGGACATTGGTGATCTTGACAGCTACTGGCTGTGCTTATGGCGGACTTTGGCTACAAATTTTCTTGGAGCATGCAACATAACAGTCATAGCGTCCCTTGTAAATTAAAGCCTCCACCAGGTACTGCTCCTCTGACTAATGAAGGTGCACTCTGCCTGTATATTTTAGTGGATGGATGCAGAGTGTCTCTGGTGCAGCTTGATCTGGCTGGCATAAACTAAACTAAATAGTGGGGGTGAGGGTCCAAGTGAGCGGGAATTTAAAAAGTCAATGAGAAATGAGAAAGCAATAGAGCAGGATAGAGATGGGGGAAATAATAACCAGAGTGTGACAGGAAGGGACAGAATGTTTAAAAATAAGAGTGCAACAGAAAATGGGGCCAAAACAAGCAGAAATGGTAAAAAGACAAAGTTGAAAGCTCTATATCTGAATGCACGCAGCATTTGTAACAAGATAGATGAGTTGACGACAAAAATAGATACAAATGGGTATGATCTGATCGCCATTACAGATATGTGGTTGCAAGGTAACCAGGGCTGGGAACTGAATATTCCAGGATATTTGACAATTCGGAAGGATAGACAGAAAGGAAAGGGAGGTGGGGTGGCTTTGTTGGTAAAGGATGGGATCAGTGCAGTGGTGAGAAGTGATATTGGCTCAGAAGATCAAGATGTAGAATCGGTTTGGGTGGAGATAAAAAATAATAAGGGGAAAAAGTCTCTGGTGGACGTAGTCTGCAGGCCCCCGAACAGTAGCAATACTATTGGACAGAGTATAAATCAACAAATAATGGAGGCCTGTAAAAAAGGTACAGTAATAATCATGGGTGATTTTAATCTCCATATTGATTGGACAAATCAAATTGGCCATGGTAGCCTTGAGGAGGAGTTCATAGAGTGCATCCGGGATGTTTTCCTCGAACAGTATGTAATGGAACCAACCAGGGAGCAGGCTATCTTGGATCTGGTACTGTGTAATGAGACAGAATTAATAAATGATCTCATAGTAAAGGATCCTCTCGGAAAGAGTGATCATAGCATGGTTGACTTTCAAATTCAGTTGGAGGGTGAGAAAGTAGTATCTCAAACCAGTGTCCTGATCTTAAACAAAGGCAATTACAATTGCATGAGGGCAGAACTGGCTAAAGTGGACTAGAAAAATAAATTAAAGGGTAAGACAGTTGAAATGCAATGGCGGACATTTAAGGAGATATTTCATAACTCTCAACAAAAATATATTCCAGTGAGAAAGAAAGATTTTAAGCGAAGGGAGCACCATCCTGTGGCTAACTAAGGAAGTAAAGGATGATATCAAATTGAAAACGAAGGCATACAATGTCTTGGTGGGAGACCAGAGGATTGGGAAATTTTTTAAAACCAGCAAAGGATGACTAAAAAAATAATAAAGAGAAAGTAGATGATTATGAGAGTAAACTGGCAAGAAATATTGAAACAGATAGTAAGAGCTTCTACAGGTATATAAAAAGGAAGAGAGTAGCTAAAGTAAACATTGGCCCCTTAGAGGATGAGACTGGGGAATTAATAATGGGGCACAGGGAAATGGCAGAGACTCTGAACAAATATTTTGTATCTGTCTTTATGGTAGAAGACACCAACAACATACAAATAATGGATAATCAAGGGGCCACAGGGAGGGGGGAGCTAAAGACAATCACTATCACTAAGGAAATAGGACTTGGTAAAATAATGGGACTAAAAGACGACAAGTCCCCTGGACCAGATAGCCTGCATCCCAGGGTCTTAAAAGAAGTGGCTACAAAGATAGTGGATGTATTGGTTGTACTATACCAAAATTCCCTGGACTCTGGAGAGGTCCCAGCGGATTGGAAAACTGCAAATGTAACATCCCTATTTAAGAAAGGAGGGAGACAGAAAGCAGGAAACTATAGACCAGTTAGCCTATCATCTGTTGTTGAGAAAATGCTGGAGTCCTTCATTAAGGAAGCAGTAGCAGGGCATTTGGAAAATCATAATGCAGTCAAGCAGAGTCAGCATAGTTTTATGAAAGGGAAATCATGTTTAACAAATTTGTTGGAGTTCTTTGAGGATGTAACGAGTAGGGTGGACAAAGGTGAGCCAGTGGGTGTGGTGTATTTGGATTTCCAGAAGGCATTTGATAAGGTGCCACATAAAAGGTTACTGCATAAGATAAGAGCTCACGGAGTTGGGGGTAATATATTAGCATGGATAGAGAATTGGCTAACTAACAGAAAGCAGAGAGTCAGGATAAATGGGTCATTTTCCAGTTGGCAAACGGTAACTAGTGGGGTGCCACAGGGATCGGTGCTGGGGCCTCAACTATTTACAACCTACATTAATAACTTGGATGAAGGGACCGAGTGTAATGTAGCCAAGTTTGCGGATGATACAAAGATGGGTGGGAAAGCAAGTTGTGTAGAGGACTCAAAGAATATGCAAAGGGATATAGACAGGCTAAGTGAGTGGGCAAGCATTTGGTAGATGGAGTATAATGTGGGAAAGTGTGAGGTTATCCACTTTGGCAGGAAAAATAAAAAAGCAAATTATTATTTAAATGGAGAGAGATTACAAAATGCTACAGTTCAGAGGGACCTGGGGGTCCCTTTGCATGAAACACAAAAAGTTAGCATGCAGGTACAGCAAGTAATCAAAAAGGCAAATGGAATGTTGGCCATTATTTCAAGGGGGTTGGAGTATAAAAGCAGGGAAGTCCTGCTACAACTGTACAGGGTATTGGTGAGACCACACCTTGAGTACTGCGTACAGTTTTGGTCTCCTTATTTAAGGAAGGATATACTTGCATTGGAGGCAGTTCAGAGACGATTCACTAGGTTAATTCCAGAGATGAGGGGGTTGACTTATGAGGAAAGGTTGAGCAGGTTGGGCCTATACTCATTGGAATTTAGAAGAATGAGAGGTGATCTTATTGAAACATATAATATACTGAGGGGTCTCGACAGGTAGATGCAGAGAGGATGTTTCCCCTCGTGGGGAAATCTAGAACTCGGGAGCATAGTTTCAGAATAAAGGGTCGCCCTTTTAGAACTGAGATGAGGAGGAATTTCTTCTCTCAGAGGGTCGTAAATCTGTGGAATTCTCTGCCGCAGAGAGCTGTGGAGGCTGGGTCATTAAATATATTTAAGGTGGAGGTAGACAGAGTTTTGCAAGATAAGGGAGTGAAGGGTTATGGGGAGCAGGCAGGGAAGTGGCTTTGAGCCGAAGATCAGCCATGATCTTATTGAATGGCGGAGCAGGCTCGAGGGGCCAAGTGGTCTATTCCTCTCTTATTTCTTATGGTCTTATGTTCTTATGTTCTTATGCATCCCTTCAGTGGTCTTCTTTCTCCAAAAAATCTCTGTAGCATGATGCAGCTGTTGGGGAAAAGTTAAGTCATAGCAGCACAAACAAAACAAAGAGAAACAGTACAGAACTGGCCTGAAAGTTGTTCAAAGAATCTTCTTTTAGGGCTTTCTAAATGAACTTTTAAACACCTGAGACCCTGGCAAACTTGGACAACCATTTTAAATGAAGATCATTCGAAGAAATATCTGGAAATTGCAGCTTGTCAAAGTGATGTCATTGGAACATTCTTAGAATATTGAAATGAAGATAGCACTTGTTTTGGACAAGAGGGGGGCGAAATTGGGTGCCCTTGTGCCTCCTGTTAGCGCCCAATGGGGCGCAAATGGCTTTGCGACGGGCGCAGCGCTGACATCGACTCCTGCCATAATCGGAGTCCAGAGATTAACCTCGGCCCCTATCATATACATTTTTTTCCCACACTTTTTTACTGTTTGTGTTTTCTTTTCTTCTCTCCCACATGGCAGCTGTCTTTCATTCTGCCAGCACAATTTACACTTCATCTAGAGCCATCTTTTGTTTCTTAACCTGTCCCATTACCATCTCCTTTTGCCTTGAATATCTCTTAATGTCCCTTATGTCTCTTACCTCTCCTGACTTCTACCCTATCACAGACCTTTCCTTTTGTTCTTTCATCCCCTCCCCCCTTTCCCAGCTCCTACACTTGCTTAAAAATCTGTCCATTTCCTGCTTTTTTCCAGTCCTGACGAAAGGTCATCGACTTGAAACGTTAACTCTGTTTCTCTCTTCACAGATGCTGCCTGACCTGCTGAGTAGCTCCAGCATTTTCTGCTTTTATTTCAGATTTCCAGCATCTGCAGTATTTTCTTTTGGTCTCTTTATACAGGTCTCCTTTAGCAAGCTTGAACTGACGGTGCGCATCTGAAGGCTGAAGTGAATTTTCAAAGCTTTTTTCGGTTTTGGTCTGCTGCAAAGTAGAGATCAATGTAATATAGACAGTTATCAAAAATAATAGGTCTTTTTTATCCTACACATTGCTTCCTCAGCATGAATTATAACTAGTGAGAAATTGGCCTGAAAAGTGCAGAATAAGCCAATATTCTGCCTACAATCAAATGTAAAAATACCTCCCAGCTGAATTACCCTTTGAAACATTTCACTGTAAATACAGCAGTGCTTCTACAGATGATAATGCTGCACCATGAATAATTTCTATTGACCCATGGATGCATAAGCCATTCTGCTATGTAATCTGTCTTTAAATGTGAATATTATCCATTGCTCGGTCTTACTGAACCACCTAGCTCTTCAAAGTTTAGTTCAGATCTTTTGTTAGATTCATTGAACATCCCTTTCTAACTATTTAAGCACAATAATCAGAAAATCCCCAGATCATTCAATATGTGCCTGTAACATTTATTCTGCCCCCTCTCCCCATATTACAATCATGTATAGATGCTAAGAATACTATAAAGATGCCAGCAGTTTTATACAATCCATCAAAAAAAATCTGAAGCTCTATAGATTCCTCTTAATACATTGCCTTGCATGCGCTTTCTCCTCCAGGAATCCTCAGTTGAAAGAAGAATTATTGCACATTTTCTACTCTAACTCGGTCGTTCCTTTCTCCCTTCTACAATCTTCAGGCCTGTAAAACCCAAGCTTGGTGTCACTTAATTACTATTTCCAGATTTACTTTATTTCCCATCCTGCTTGTTTCACCTATGAGGCTTGGCTCTTTAGCTAGTTTGCGCAACAGTAATTTAAAAAATGAATAAATGGTCTGTAGATATTACAGAGGGTCGCTGAATGAAGTCGCAGTTGCCACTTGGTCATGGAAGCAATATGTGCAAGTGCTGATTATCATGACTTCAACTTCGCGGGGAACTTTATTTGGTTCTATTTTACTTAACTGACGGTGGATAAGATTCTTTTGTAGATCAGATGGGTACTACCAGCTATTTTTGTACTTGTGAGGAAGGTGCCATGGCTGTAGGTATTTGCTGAAGATGAGAGCGAGTGTATGGATGATTGACTTAATTATAAACTGATGGTTGTTCGTGGGAGAGTAATTCTGATTACCATATGGGGTTAGGGAGAAATTATGCCTAATTTTTCCTCAGAAGATTAAATAAGTGAGATTGAGTCGAGGATAAGGTCTGTGGAAGGAGTTACACACAGACCAGCCTTTATTACCACTTACAGACTAAAGCCAATACATTTCAAGTAATTTCTTTTTACTCCCGACAGAATTTGCAACATAAGCCAAGTGTTACAATCATGCCAATGTATTATGAGCCATTGTTAAACAATATTAGTGAATTTCTCTAACACTGTTGCTTGCTCCAGTAACAGGCAAGGTACATGCAGGTACAGCAAGCAATTAGGAAGGCAAATGGCATGTTGGCTTTTATTGCAAGGGGGTTGGAGTACAAGAGTAAGGAAGTCTTACTACAATTGTACAGGGCTTTGGTGAGACCACACCTGGAGTACTGTGCGCAGTTTTGGTCTCCTTATCTGAGAAAGGACATGCATGCCTTAGAGACAGTGCAACGAAGGTTCACTAGATTGATCCCTGGGATGAGAGGGTTGTTCTATGAGGAGAGATTGAGTAGAATGGGCCTATACTCTCTGGAGTTTAGAAGAATGAGAGGTGATCTCATTGAAACTTACAAGATTCTGAAGGGAATTGACAGGGTAGTTGCTGAGTGGTTGTTTCCCCTGGCTGGAGAGTCTAGAACTAGGGGGCATAGTCTCAGGATAAGGGGTCGGCCATTTAAGACTGAGATGAGGAGGAACTTCTTCAGTCAGAGGGTTGTGAATCTTTGGAATTTTCTACCTCAAAGGGCTGTGGATGCTCAGCCATTGGTTGGAATTTCCTGGGGGGTCAGCGGGTGGGGTCATAGAAACATAGAATCTAGGAGCAGGAGTAGGCCATTCGGCCCGTCGAGCCTGCTCCACCATTCAATACGATCATGGCTGATCATCCAAATCCAGTACCCTGTCCCTGCTTTAATCCCCACAGTACACATATCCCACCCTACCCCCATAACCCCACGTATTTAATTCCCCCTAACATATCCCATCCTATCCCCATAACCCCACATATTTAATCCCCCCCTAACACTAAGGGTCAATTTATCATAGCCAAATCAACCTAACCCGCACATTTTTGGACTGTGGGAGGAAACCGGAGCACCCGGAGGAAACCCACGCAGACACGGGGAGAATGTGCAAACTCCACACAGACAGTCACCCGAGGTCAGATTCGAACCCGGGTCTCTGGCGCTGTGAGGCACCAGTGCTAACCACTATGCCACTGTGTTGTCGGTGGCAGGTCGGGTGGGAAATTTGATTTTTTTGACAGTGGGTCAGGAACCCGCTGTCATCCCACCGCAACACGCCTTTCTCAATGGCACATCTGTGATCTCAGATCGGAACTGACCCACAGAGGTGGGCGACCCAATTAAAGCAATTATTGGCTTGTTGACAGACCCTTAATAATGGTTTTAACCTTACCTTTTAACTTTAACTGCTCGTCCACGGGGTCCACGCTGCTCATGGACCACATCTGTTAACCTGAGGTGGGAGCCATTCCTTTCACACTCATCACCATTGCGTGGCTACCGTTATGTCTCACCATTCGCTGCAACTCACTAAGCCACTTCCAAAGGTATGCACAAATCTGTCCAAGAACGCAAAGTGTTGAAAATAAAGGTTTCAATGTTTAACAGCACATTAACAGAAACTTTACATGAACATTGGATAAAACACCCGAGTGGCTACCCTTGTGTGTTGTTAGTTGGTATGATTACATTAGGATGAGGGTGAGTGTGAGGGGTGGCTGGTGAGATGTGGAAGTGATAATGTAGATAGAGAGGGTGAGTGGAGCTGAACGGTAAGTTGGTGTGAGTAAGGACGTGCAAGAGTAGAGTAGGGAAGGCAGAGTGATGGGGATGTGATGAGAGGCACAGCAGGATTTTTTTTTTATTTGTTCCTGGGATGTGGGTGTTGCTGGCAAGGCCAGCATTTATTGCCCATCCCTAGTTGCCCATGAGAAGGTGGTGGTGAGCCACCTCTTGAACCGCTGCAGTCCGTGTGGTGAAGGTACTCCCACAGTGCTGTTAAGTAGGGAGTTCCAGGATTTTGACCCAGGATGAAGGTGAGTGTGGCTTTGTACTCACGTTTCCTGATCTAATGAGATAATTGAAAGGTTTGCACCACTGCACCCAGGTCCTCCTGATGACATCCCTGCTTGTGACCTCCTGTGCAACGTGCAACCAGGCTGTCTTGGTCTCCTGGGGAGGTCTCTTCCACCCATGGGAAGGGAAGAGACCTCCCTGCGTGCCCTGACTCCCTCCACAAGCATATGGAGGGAGTCATGGGAGAACCTGGGTGCAGCCCTGCACCTCTGTGCAGTCATTGTCAGTGTTTGCAGCTCTTCAATGCTGTAGCACACTGACAGCACAAATGTTAAAAGTAAGGTGGTCATGGTGACTTTAAGGAAACTGGCTCAAGATGCGTCATGAATGACGTCACCAGACCCGCTCCATCTAATTGGGCCGGGAAACACGCTGGGCAGGCTTAAGAACCCCAATGAGGTAAGTTCATTTTAGGCAGTGGGATGGAGCCAGCAGCGGGACCGCGACCCTCCACCGACACCGGCCACACTTGACCCGCCGAGGTGAGCAAAATCTCGGTCGTTGAGTATATTCAAGGCTGAGGTAGATAGATTTTTGGACACGATGGGAATCAAGGATATGGGGTTCAGGCGGGAAATTGGAGCTGAGATCGAAGATCAGCCATGATCTCATTGAATGGCGGAGCAGGCTCGAAAGGTCGTATGGCCTACTCCTGCTCCTAATTCTTATGTTCTTATGTTCTTAAGTAAGTGCAATCAACCTAATTGCATTTCATGCAGAATACGTACATTGGGAAAAAGGTTGGAAATGTAATTCTCTTCTGAAGGAACTTAAAGGTTACAACTATCAAAAGCCAAGCCACCTTCGATATAAATTGTTTTGTTCATGGTAGGGTTCTAAAGTGCACGTTGTGTGACAGAGAATTCCGCAAATGTAAGAGCTTCACATAGGAGGGTGTACAGGCGACATGATGGAGGGTTCAAATTTGTATATGAAAATGGAAAATAAACAATTGGTTTGTAAAAGAAAATGAGACACTGAACATAGAAACAGTAACAAGGAAAATCAAATAAATTATTTGACTGCACAACTCCAAAAGACTCTAGGGAGCTGGGAACGGCTCCCAAGTGTGAAGCTGTGAGGTGGGCGGGTGCGGGGGGCCTTACTTTCTTTCTGCTAATTTAATCAATTTACTTGAAGCACAGCAAATACTTCTGAACATAGGATATTATAAGTGTGAATTTACATGATATTGTCAGGTTGTTTATTATGGTAGACATCATAGCTTCTCAGCCATTGAAATAAACCTTTTCTGTGCAGTCTATGCGCATATTTGTTATAATATATTTTAGCTTACACCAATGTAAATGTTATGTTCTTGGCTCTTAACTTCACACATTTTTCTCAGGCAAATCATCATTTGAAGATGAGCCCACTCTGTCTATGACCTGGAATGTGTCCATTGTTTAGTTCGTTTGTAGCAAGTCCAGGGATTAAAGGAGACTCTAGTACTATATTTTGACTTTTGGATATATCACACACTCTAACATGATTTTCCTCAATTCCATGTGTGAAAGGCCTGCCAAGGAGTTTCATCACTATGGCTGATTGTATGGAGGAGTTTACAGATGTCTAAGACAACCTGCCTGGTGAAGCAAAGCCTCTTGAGACACTGTTCCTCAGTCAGGTCCAGGAAAGTTACTCTGGGCCTGTAGACCCTGTGTGGTGGGTAAGGCCTCCTACGAGCAACCTTCTCACCTGGTATCTTCTGTGAGGTGCTGATCCCTGAGGTCCCTGAGGCTGCTGAGGGAAAATTGTCTGAGGTAAATTAAGACAATAAAGTATAAAAGAAATGATCTGGAAGCTGGAGATTTTCCTGGGCTTGTCCAGCCAGGCGGTAAAGATCCAATGGTCAGATGTAATTTTCCAGATTGTGTGAACTTGCATTTAAAGATGACCTTTATGTGCCTTTTTCATTAGAACTTAAGTATTTTTAATAGGCCCAATAAACCTATCCTTTTTTATATATCTTCCTTCTCGCCATATCCTTCAATCCTCTCCCTCTACTAAAATGCATATAATTACTTATGCTGCCTGCTTGAATGGCCTTCCCCAGTAATTTATATCACAAGTACTCATTCTATCAAAATGTTCCAGCTGACTTCTCTTCTTATTCTTAACTTTCTAAATTTGAACTCCTGTCGCCTGATATTTGAACCTGGTGTCATGGTGAACAATTTACCCAACACAAATTGATCAACTCCCTTTATAATCCTGAACACTTCAATTAATTCACCTCAGAATCACTTATTTTCCAAATTTGACAAGAACTTCTGTGAACCTGTGACAAGTGATATGAAATACTAATATTTAAATCATAGAAATTACCTGTGAAATAGTTACAAATGGGTTGAGGAGCTGTGTGATTGCCTTAGAGTAGTGTAAAGTTTGCATTAGCTGAGGTCTGGTTGAAGGAAGAAAAAAGTACCATGCTAGTCAAAGGGTTTGATAGCTTCCTTAAAACCAGAATATTGTGCAGTCTAATACCACAGACATCAGAGGGTGGGGAGATATTCACTGTCATTTCTGGCACGCTAATCGTGCAGGAAAGAGAGGCACCTTTTTTTGTGAGAAAATTCAGGTGGAAGCCATTTCAGCCTTGAAACGCTATCCCTGAGTTTCCTTGCACTTTTGCAGCTCTCCCACTGAGTCACCTCCATGTTTCCTGGATTTGTACTGCTGTTGCACTCGGGATAAGTTACACTAAGCTCAACGAGATGCAGCAACTGTCAGTAACAGCCATTCAAGGCAGAAGTAAAGAGTTCCTGAAACAGAAGAGTTGGGAGATCTTTGAATTCAGATTTTTTTATTGGTAGGAAACCATTTTTAAAGCATTTTTTTTTTTGCCATTCTGCCTAACGACACCTGCACTTGCTTCTGACTGCTTCACACAGGTTCAGACCACCGGCAGATTTTCAGACTCTTCCACCCCCTACCCACTGCCAGGGCTTCTCTATGGGCACCTATTCTCAGCTCCTTCTATATGTCATCTGAGGGTCAGGATCGCGGGAGATGGTTGACTGTTCGTTCTCTACAAAAGGCTCATGGGATGAGGTGGGCTTCCTTGGCAGCTTGCTGTTGCCTCCTGCCTTCTGCTGGTGTACTGCTATAAGGGGGCCTACACTGTGCTGATGTCCCCTGAGGCAGCAGTGTAATGCAGCTGTAATTCCGGGGTGGCTTGGCCCCCATTATTCTCTTCATCACCATCATGATCTTTCTCCTCCCATGCCACCTGTTGCTTTGGTGGATCTGAAGGAAAGGAGAGTGAAAGCTAAGAATTAAGGAGACAGAGAAGTGGGTGGGAGGTTGTGGCTGTGTGATGCTTCACAGGGATGCCACGATGACAGTGTAGGTGCTCAGTCAGCCACCTGGCGTTGGCAAGATGCCTCTGATGTCACCATCTCCCATGACCGTAGCTTAGAGCCTCCCTACAAGCTCCATGGCCTTGTCCTCGAAGAGGATGAAAGGTTTAAAGGTGGTGATACCCCTCTGGTGACCTGCCAATTTGTTCTGCAAGAAGATAGAGTGAATGAGGGGAAGGCTAGCAGTTGTGGCATGGGAAAGGTAAAGTAAATGTTGTGGGAGTATGAGGCTGTTGAAGTGGAGGAAGGGGTTTTAGGGTTACGCATGTAAGTAATTGCTGTGAGGGGAGCTGAGCAGTCATATTACAAGAAGTTGAGTTGCAGCCTTCCTTAACCAGACAGTTCATAAGAACATAAGAACATAAGAAATAGGAGCAGGAGTAGGCCAATTGGCCCCTCGAGCCTGCTCCGCCATTCAATAAGATCATGGCTGATCTGATCCTAACCGCCAATCTACTATCACAGAACCATCTCCTGAACCTAACAGAATTGGACACATGAAATAGGAGCAGGATCAGGCTACACGGCCCCTGGATAGTTGAGCAAGTGTTGCTTTAAGAGGCTGAAGAGGTCTCCCACGGTTCCTTTACAATATTTTTTTAAATGTGCAACTGCAGTGTAATTCGTTCCGATAGGCTGATATCATTTGGAGCAAAATAAACTGAAGATTACTGTTGGAATAATCTCGCGTTGTGCTGAAGTAGATGAGTTGTTACTGTTTTGATAATAATGGCATACACTTGAACTCCAGCTTCTGTCAGTACACAGATGGTCTGGAACATAAACAGCACTTGCTACTCCAATCTGTTTATCAAGGCTTAGCACCAAGAAATGATTAAAATCAACTACGTGTTAAACACAATGTAACCCACAATGAACTAATACAAATTAAGTACAATTGACCTACTTGCAAAGCCTTTTGGAAGACATTCCAAAAGCATGTTGTTCACTTGATCACATCCCGGCAATCATATTTGCACTATAATAAACTTTGCATAGGTAATATATATTTGAAATAATGCATCTGTTTCAATAGAGGTAGTGTGAATTTTATTTTGCATTATAAAAAATATTGCAGAAGGGTACTGGGTGGCACAATGGGTTCAACACTGGCTTTTCACCTCTGCGGAATGGGTTCAAAAGCAACCCAGACTGATTGAATGAAAGTCTCCTCTGTGTACTGGCTGTAAGAGTCCTGTGTGAAATGAATTTGGGCAGTACCAATCATGGGCCTACAGCACAAATCTGCTCCTAGTTTGGCATTATCTGGCAATGTCATTCAATCAGACCTAAGGATGGTTGGTATGGGAAATGGAAAGTGCTAAAAATAATGCAGGAGAGTGTGCTTTTTTGAAGATGAGCTTGTTAGGGCAGAGCGGAGGGAGTTTTGCTCCATATCTGGTTGTGGAATACCTAACCTGGGGGTGCTTGATGCTGATATTCAGTGCCTCAGATGAAGTGTTCTGTTCCCCAGCATAAACATCCCTCAATCTGAAGAACACAAAAAAAGGGAAAGTAAACTTTAACCTTTGCATACTTTGTGGAGTCAGTGATGACCTCAACCATAAAAAAAGGAAACTGCACAAATATGGTTTGTTTTATATGTTCCATGAGTTTCCTGTCTAGTGACTAGGAAATAATTAACAAAAGGACCCTCATTCTGGAACAGAGGTTCCAGAATGGGGTTATTCAGCACAATATGATGTAGGTCGCAAAATCACCCCACATGCAATGTCTATTTTTTCTCTGTGGTAGAAACCCTAGCTAGATTTCCTCTGGATGTTGCTCTTCTGGCTTGAAATGACTAACCTTTTTTTCATTACTCACAAGCTAACAGTTAACATATTTCTTTCTGTCGCAGTACTTTAAAACATAATCTTACCTCTGCAAAGCTGTGCGGTTGCTTAGCAACCCTAACCAATTAGCGATCCCAGCAAATAAAAAGAATCTATAACTTCTACAGATATGCTCTCTTTTTTGATAATGGAAATTCAAATAGATTGGAAAGAGATGGAGTTGCTAGTGAAACATAGGATAAGTTAGAAGAAAGAGACCAGATGGTGAACTTAATTCTGACACTTTTGTGTCTGATGATGGAGAAAGTGATGTACTTATTAACAGAGCTGGTAGAGAATGCAAAATCACTCCACAGTGCTAATGCTGAGTACAGGCTGCAATAAGGAAATTTCCTACAGAGCAGCCAGACTTGATAAGTGTGAACATTAATGTCAAGTGCATCTGTTACTGTTTTGAAGTTTTCTTTTCACATGACAGCTTGGAAAGATATGCAAACACATGAGTAAAGATGTTATTTAGAGTTCAGGCCTCCTGCTGACTGTAATTTCACTAGTCAGGCTCTTCTGGTTCCTGAGATACAACTTGGGTTACTAACTGACCCCTACAGTAAGTTGCATTAAAATGTTCAGACAGCATATGAAGGATTAAAGAAGCTACCAAGGAAAATATAAATCGCACAAACATTAGTCAGTCACACTAACATGAATAGGAATGGAACCGGGAATGAATTTATATTGGGAGGCAGATTATTGACACCATTCTACCTGTTTCTCAAGCCATTATTCATCTTTGACACCTTGCTGGTAATTTTTAAATTCCACAGGAGCAATATTGGACAGCCCCCAAAAATGGGTGTGGGGATCGCGATGCGCGATTTGTCCATGCCAGTTGATTACAATGCCACGTCAACTTCATGCTGCCTGCTTATTTGAATGATCCCAGCGTCCAGCCAACACTAACTGTGCTGCCTATTGGCTGGATGCATCAGCAGGGAGCCAATATCATGAGTGGCTAGCACCACTTAAAGCTAGCCTGCATTACTTAAAGCTAATCTGCACCTCTTAAAGTGGAGGTGCATTGTGGCTGGAGCAGGTGCTGGGAGTCGCTGTTGAAGAGAATCTGACCTGGGAAAGAGTGAGGAATGGCACAACAGGGGAGAGCATGTGCTCCAAGGTTTTTGGACGTTACACTGGAGGTCTTAGTGGAGGAGGTTGAAAGGAGGAGAGATGTCCTATCTCTGCAGGGGGGAAGGAAGCCCTCTAGATGCATGGTCAAAAGGCAATGGCGCAGATAGCCATGGGGGGTCAATGCTAGAAGTCAAGCCTGAATTCAGTGCCACAAGAAGCTCAATTACCTAACATGAGTGGTCAATGGGAAAAGTAGCATAGTGGCTATGTTAATGGCTTAGTAATCCAGAGATCTGGACTAATGATCCAAGAGACATGAGTTCAAATCCCACTACAGCAGCTGGGGAATTTAAAACCAGTTAATTAAATAAATCTGGAATAAAAAGCTAGTATCAGTAATGATGACCATGAAACTACCGGATTGTCATTAAAAACCTACCTGGTTCACTAATGTCTTAGGGAAGGAAATCTGCCATCCTTACCTGGTCTGGCCTATATGTAACTCCTGATCCACAGCAATATGTTTGACTCTTAACTGCCCTCTGAAATAGCCTAGCAAGCCACTCAGTTGTACAAAAAAGTATACTAAGAATTAAACCGGATGTATACTAAGAATTAAACTGGATGTACCACAAGACACAACAAAGGCACCCCTGCTGAGAGCCCTTTTCCCCCCTCCTCCTCCAACCTCTTCATTATCCAAATCATGCTGTATTCCAAGGGGAAGGCCTACTAGTGGACCCAAGTATGGGAGCAACTGGTTTGTGCAGAAGCCTTGAGGTCTGCAAAAAGTCCTTCAACACTGCTCCCTGTAGACATTTGCAACTTGAAACAACTTTAGAAAGCACCAAAGAATTGTAGAATTGTACCAACAGCCAGAAGAAATCAACAGCAATCTAACCTGTACGTAGTTGATGATCCCTTTAAATCGCGCTGGTGGGGGAGGGGTCCTTCCTAATGCTGAACATGTGTTCAGCTGTGTGAGGTTAAGTGAGGGCATTATCTTGAGCTTTGAGCAACAAACTGGCACTGCTGGCGTCAAATCAGAGTTGCACGCTGATTGACGTCATGATCAGCCTGCTCGGCAGACTTCTGGCGGACATTCACTGAGTGCGCACTAATGCCTTCACCAATATGGCATACGGCGCGATACGCTCCACAAGTGTACACGCATGTGAGCATGAATGCCATTTTGGAGCTCTAAGGGCACTCATAGCACCCAAAAAACGGGCACTAACAAGCCCAATTTCTCACCCCACTTCTTTTGTCATCTCATCTTCAAATAGTAAGATACCTAGATTTATAAAGCCTGCAATGCTTTGTAAATCTGTAGACAATACCACCAAAACATTTCAACAAAATATATACAAATAAAACAAAAAGAGGGCGAAATTCCCATCATTAGCACCTCCAGTGGCTTTTCGCCCCCCCAAGGCGCTAACCGCGCCTTCCATGAAATTCCATGGGAGATTAGTGGCAGCGCTATTGGGTATCGCCCCGATCTTCTGCGCCCGGAGATCATGACGTCATCTCCGGGCGCAGCGCCCCGGTAGCGCCTCGGGAGAAAAATTCTCCCTCGTGCCCTGCAGCAGCGCCGGGCGCTGTTACTGACTGCTGTGAACAGTGAGGCTGGCCACTCGTGGGGCGCCATTTAAAGGTGCGGTGGCCGGCTGACATGAAAAAAAATGCCGATTTAAAAATAAAATAATTTCTGAGCACCGGACGCGGGCTGAGTGCTGCGATCGGTCAGTCCAGCACTCAGCTGTTCGCGCGGCACTCCCACAACCCGATGCTCCAACAGATGCCAAAAAAAATGCAGCGCTCGCAGCGGGGAGCCCCTCCCTTTACTTGAGGGAAGAGCCCCTGCAACACGGCAGCGCCATGCGTGGCCACACGTGGCGCTGCTGAGCACATCGCCCCGGATTGGGACATTCCCCATCTCTTGCGCTCCAAGAGGCAAGTGGAGCACTTGATTTATCGCTCCACTTGCCCCTTGGAGCAAAAAATGGTAATTTCTCAAATGTTTGAAAAGGTTAGCGCCTGGCCTTAACTTTTCAAACATTTTTGACTTAGCGCCCCAAATGGCCCTCATGGGGAATTTCTCCCCCAAAATGTTCATACATTTTCAATTTAAATGTAATATGCTGTTATTATGCTTCCGTGAAATGAGTCTGCTGTCAAGAATTAGTTAAGATAAATTATAAAATGATCAATTTGAGATTGGATCACAGTTTACACAATGCTCTAAGTCTCCAGAGGACAAACAGCTGAAGATTTTCAGCTCTGAATGACAGTGAAAGTACTTTGTTCTATGCTACTGCATTTAAAAATGAGATTACTCTCAAACTTCCATGATAAAAGCAACACAATGAGAAAACAATTTCAGCGAGCGTGTTCAATACAGGCAGCATTGTTGCTAAAAAAAAGTCACAGACGCATCTCTTTTTTAACCATCATCCATCATGAAAGACAGAAAGGATGGGTCTGCATCTCTCAGAAGGGTATATTAGCAACCGGTTTTATTCTCAGGGAGCACTATGAGGTGAAACTCAATTTGCAGTTCTTCAAGGTGAAAGGAAGTCCTTGTCAAATCTCAGCAGCCAACAAGAGAGGATGATTAATTGTATTGTTGGACATTCAAATGACAACACCTTGAACAAAATGATCAGTCAGTGACTGAACAATCTTTCTGAACTGCACTGTAGGTAAACTAAAGTGTATGCAGATCATTCCACACATATGACCTAAGTTGGCAGGCAGCTGGACTGGAGACTTTGACGTTTCTAACTTTGTTGAAAACAGTTCTAAATGTTGTTAAACATTTGTGTTTGCAACACAAATAGTGTTAAGGTAAAGATTTGTGATTAAAATGGAAATATCTTCAACAGATTTAAAGTAGAGTAATGCAGACCAGCATTAATGATCAGCAAAAAATTCTATCTAACATGGGAAGTAATAGATTTGTGGTTTGTCAACCAGTTTACTCAACCTCAATTGCCTTATTTTGTATTCTTTATTACATCACCGAAACATGGGTTCAATGAAACATGTCTTATGAGGAAAACATGGCAGGGAAAGTAGACAGATACTAAACCAATTGTCATAATCATCATTCTGCAATCACTTCCTGGCATAAGTACATTTATGGTGAGATTAGTTCAGAAATACACACATTCAAAGGGAGAATAGGATTTGTTGCTTTTTTTTGATAGTATTGTTTGTTGAACAACAGGAATTGTACAGCAGAACTATATTGGTGCTAGGGTATTATGACTAAAAGAATAAAATATATATATTCATATTAATTCTTGTGGCTGTTTTCATTAAAACAGACCAGATTACTGGGGTGATTTGAAAGAGGTGTTTAAAATTATGAAGGGATGGAACAGATTGTTTCACTTGATTGAGCGATCTAGATAAGGGGTTTTAGATATGAGATTAAGTCCCCGATATTTACAGGGAGGCGCGTTCGGAGCGAGGGGTGGGGGGAGGAGGAGGAGTTATGGACAGGAAACCTGGAAGTCTGGGTTTCCTGCGCGCCCTGAATATATTAATTGCAGGACGTCTCTTACAATTTTTCTGCAGGTTTCCCGCCGGACAGCCAGCCTGATTGACAGGCTGGCTGCTTGTCAGGCTGGAAAGCCTGCGCGCAAGGCCGCAGCCGAGGAGCAGAGAGCAGGTAGGGAGGCAGGGAGAGAGATGCCGTCGGGGGAGGGGTGAGAGATTGCGGTCGGGGGAGGGGCTGGGAGAGCATGGTCGGAGTGGTCTTGTGGTCGGGGGTGCAGATCGTGGCCGAGAGAGATTGTGGTCAGGGGAGCGATCGCGGGGACGGAGGAGAGCTTAGAGGTGAGGGGAGATCAGGGGGAGAGATCGGGGGAGTCAGCGATTGCTGGGGGGTATAGAGGTAAGCTTGTCTGGCCTGGAAGAAACACTTGTGCTCCTCCTGGCCCACAAGCAGTGCTGCAAATGCACTTACCTTATGGATCCAGCCTTTCTTGTCTCCATTTACCTGCTGGCCCAGGAAACCCAGCCGAAATGGTTTAAAAATAAAAATCCTATAAAAATAGAGGCAGGCAGCCTACTTAAAAGCTGTTATTGACCGACCCACTTCCTAAGAACGGCCTGTTTCTGTGGTGTAATTTCTCAGTAATTCTATGTAATCTCCTGAAGAAAAATCAAAGGAGTTCCTAAAAAAATACTAAATACAATTATAGCCATTACAAAAGATATCACACCTCCGCAACTTTTTTCTTTAATCAAGGATATTCAAACCAACAGTTGCTGATTTTTGGGGGGAATTATTGTAGTGTCATGAAGGAAAACATTCATGCCTGAAAAATTTAGAACTCACCAGATCCCTTGTAACTAAGCAGACAATATGCACAAGTATTATTTTGTCTGGAGCATGGAAATCTTGATTCTAGGATTTGAAAGGATATTGCAGGCTGTAAGAATAGAGCTTCCCACCTTCTGTTAAAGTAAAGTCGCTGCGGAGACTATCAGAAATTCCAGCTTATTCATGCAGAAGAGCAGCCCGATGTGTGGCTGAGAATCTTTGATGATTATTCTTTCTGTCATTGCTCCCAAACCCATCCTGCAGCAATCTATCTCTAGATTAAAGTAAATTTGTGGTATAAAGGGAACACAAATTCAGTCTTTATGAATGCTGTTTAAATGCAGATGAGGTAACAGTGAGATGGCAAAATCAGATTGATAATCACAGCAACTGTTTTCTTGAGGCTTTAATGTCTCAGAACAGTCCTTGTTTCAATTGATGAATGCTAACATCTGCTGCTGGAGAATACTTAGTGAATTGGTTTCTTGACTTGTTGTAATGTTCAAAGATCAGGATAAATTATTTTCCAGCTCTGCTTGACTAGCAAGGACATTTCTTAACTCATCTGAGCTCTTTTATTCTCTGTAAAAGATATAAAGTAACTGCCAACTATTCTCATTTAATATCACTGGGAAAATAAGAGCAGTAAAGATCTTGGAAACATGTTTGTCCAAAGTCATGTCTTTCCACTGGCGGTTCGTGTGTAGTCACTTCACTAGGTCCATATCTCATTCTAAGATATGGTGGTTGCTGCTCCTGAAACACCATTCTGCACTCCACATTGAACCAGGGTTGGCCCTTTGGTGTTAGTGTTAATATTTTTAATAACCGGAGGGCGACTCCCATGAGGTTGCACAGCAGGAGGGCCTCCAGATGCTGCTTGTGATGGGCATGGTTATATGTATGGCGGAACTATTGGTGTATTGGGGATGGGATGGTTTCAGCTGACTTGCCCTTCTATCAGTTGTTCTCTAAGAGCTCTGGGTGCTAGCGGAACTGGTGGGCGATGCTACTCCTGTTGTTCCTCCTCCTCCTCCTCCTCGACTCTTCCTACCCAGGTGGTGGTAAGGGTTGATTCATCTGGATTACAAAATTATGCAGCATGCAGCACATCACCACAAATTTGGAGCCACAGTCAGGAGTGTACTGCAGAGCTCCTCCAGAGTGGTCCAGACAGTGGAACAATTGTTTGAGTATGCTGATGATCTGCTCAATGAGATTTCTGGTGGAGACATGGTTCTCATTGTAGGCCTGCCCTCCACCTGTGCCCGGGTTCCTGACAGAAGTCATGAGCTATGTCTAGAGGGGATAATCCTTATCGCCAAGTAGCCAGCCTGTAACCTGATGATCTGGTTGGATGACGATGGTGCAATAGAGGACTGGTGTAGGATAAATGAATCATGGCTGCTGTCAGGAAACTGGGCACAGACCGACATTAGCTACTGCCTGCGGTCGTAAACGAGCTGCACGTTAAGAAAGCGGTGCCTCTTTCTGTTCAGGAAGATGCCAGGCCGCTGACGGCAGCACACAGGGCAATGTGAATGCCGTCTATGGCCACTTGCACCCTCACAAGCCTGCTATGCGTGAAAAACCTAGTGCTCTCTCCTAATACTTTGCTCCTCTCTTCTTCATGCTGTTTCTGCTCACTCCAGTTGTCTTTTCTCCACTCCTCCTCCAGCTCCAAAGGGAGACCTAACAGAACACCCATGAGGGAAATTAAACATTTCTTCCTAGTACTCAGAATTCAGTTGTGCAATGGAGAAAATTGCTAAATAAAGGCCCAGAAATTGGCCAGCAGTCTAACAGGACGAACCAGCAACTAACCTGCATGGAGTGCCCTCAGGTTATTAAATTCTGTTTAACAAATTTATTAGTGATTTTTGAGGATGTAACTAGCAGGGTAGATAAAGGGCAACCAGTAGATGTAGTATATTTGGATTTCTAAAAGGCATTCAATGAGGTGCCACATAAAAGGTTGCTATGCAAGATAAGGGCTCAAGGGGTTGGGGGGTAATATATTAGCATGGATTGGTTAATGGACAGAAAACAGAGAGTAGGGATAAACAGGTAATTTTCCAGTTGGCAGGCTGTAACTAGTGAAGTGCTGCAAGGATCAGTGCTTGGGCCTCAGCTATTTACAATCTATATTAATGACTTAGATAAGGGGACCAAGTGCAATGTATCCAAGTTTTCTGATGATACAAAGCTGTGAGGAAGATGCAAAGAGCCTGCAAAGAGATATAGACAGGTTAAGTAAGAGGACAATAAGGTGGCAGATAGTGTATAATGTGGAGAAATGTCAGGTTATTCACTTTGGTAGGAAGAATAGAAAAACAGAACAGTTTTTAAATGGTGAGAAACTATTAAAGGTTGGTGTTCAGAGAGATTTAGGTGTCCTCGTACAGGAAACACGGAAAGTTAGCATGCAGGTACAGCAAGAAATTAGGAAGGCAAATGGCATTTTGGCCTTTATTGTCAAGGGGGTTGGAGTACAAGAGTAAGGAAGTCTTACTACAATTGTACAGGGTTTTGCTGATTCCACACCTGGAGTACTGTGCCCAGTTTTGATCTCTTTATCTGAGAAAGGAGATACATGTCTTAGAGGCAGTGCAACAAAGGTTCACTATGTTGATTCCTGGGATGAGAGGGTTGTCTTATGAGGAGAAATTGAATAGTTTAGAAGAATGAGAGGTGATCCCATTGAAACATATAAGATTCTAAGGGGGATTGACAGGGTAGATGCTGAGAGGTTGTTTCCCCTGGCTGGAGAGTCCAGAACTAGGGGGCTAAGCCTCGGGATAAAGGGCTGTCTATTTAAGACTGAGAGGAGGAGGAATTTCTTCACTCAGAGGGTTGTGAATCATTGGAATTCTCTACCCTAAAGGGCTGTGGATGCTGAGTCGTTTAGTATATTCAAGGCTAAGATAGATAGATTTTTGGACTCCAGGGAAATCAAGGGATATGGGGATCGAGCGGGAAAATAGGGTCAAGGTCATAGATCAGCCATGATTTTATTGAGTGGCAGAGCAGGCTTGAAGGCCGTATGGCCTACTCCTGCTTCTAATTCTTATGTTCTTATTGAGGGGATGACACCTTTGAATAGTGCTCTTGCAGGATCCTGGGGCAGACCAATTTCAGAAAAGGGTCCATAACCAGCATTGCACCCCTGTTTCAATATTACAATGATGTTTTTGCATGCTTCCGGCGCATGTCTTGGATGCCTTGGGGCATCCGATCCAATATGGTGGCCGACGCACTTCCAGCATTGGATGGGCATGGTGCGTTGCTCGTCATATTGTATCCCTAACCGCCCCTTTGCGCCTGAAAAATGGGTGAGGCATTTTAGAATTTCTAGGCTATCTGTTCTCTCAGCAAATGCTGGCATACCTGCAGAATGCTTCTAAAATGTTCTGATAAATTTGGTGGGGGGATGGGGCTCTCTTTTGGAGCACCACGCTCCAGCCTATGCCCTCTCTTAACTTCACACAGCAGAACATGATGTTAAACAGCAATAAGGACCCTCCACTAGCGCTATTTAAAGGGATCATCAACTACTTACAGGTTAGTTTCTAGTTTTTTTCCTCTGGCTGTTGCTGAAATTCTACACATTTTGGGTGATTTTTAATTGTTTAAAGTTTCAATAATCTACAGGAGTAGTCTGGCTGGTGCTGAAGTACTTTTTTGGTGAATTAAAAGCTTGTGCACAAACCAGTTGCTTCCAGACCTGGGCGACCTAGTAGGGCTTCCTTTTGGCATTGACCATGACTGGGAGAATGAGCAGAGGCTGGATGAGGAAGGGGAGAAGGGGTCTCAGCAGGAGGCCATATCCACAGAGGGTTTTTAGGGAATAATTTTCTTACCTGAATTTCAGCTACAACCAATGCTTGAGACGTCTGTACTTCACTAAAGAGGTCATGACTGAAATCTGCCAACTGCTGCAGCCTCAACTCCAAGCTCAGAACAGGGCCAGGATTGCATTGCCTGTGGCTGTGAAGGTGACTGTGGCTCTGAACCTTTATGCATCTGGATCCTTCCAGGTTGCTGCTGGTGATATAAGCACTATCTCGCAGTTTGCAGTGCACTGTTGCACAAGGAAAGTCACTGAGTCTCTCTATGCAAAGAGAGCCAACTTCATCTCATTCCCTCTTGCCAGAGAGAAGCAGATGGAGCAGGCACTAGGATTTGCAAGGATTGTAGGCTTCCCCATGGAGCAGGGTGCCATTGACTGCACGCACATCGCTTTGCGTGCACCTCATGTGAACTCGGCCATTTACCTGAATTGAAAGGGATTCCACTCCCTCAATGTGCCGCTGGTGTGTGACCATAGGCAACACATCATGAAGGTCATTGCCCGGTATCCCGGCAGCAGTCACGATTAGTTCATTCTGCGGCAGTCCGCTGTGCCAGCTGTATTTCAACCACCACGGCAAATAAAAGGGTGGCTACTGGGCAACAAGGGTCATCCACTCTTGACATGGCTCATGACTCCGTTCCAGAACCCATGTGCACGTGCACAGCAAGTATACAACATGAGCCATGCTGCCACAAGGAATTTTGTAGAGTAGGCAATTGCCTGGACTGCTCTGGAGGAGCCCTGCAGTACTCTGCTGAGTGGGTCTCAAGATTTGTGGTGATATGCTGCACAACCTTGCCATCATGAGGGAACTACCCTTGCCACTACCTATCAGGAGAGAAGCTGAGGAGCAGGAACACGAGGAAAAGGAGGCGGAGGAGGAGGAGGTGGAAGAGTAGGAGGTGGAAGAGGAGGAAGAGGAAGGGAGGCGCCAGGCTAGACAGCCCCTTTCTGCCCGGGCTCTACGTGAACAAATAATTCATGAGCGATACGAGTAACCTCAACCCCAATTCTCCATTCACCAACAGTCCCACACTCCTTATCTTTCCTCTGTCACTGACCATCACATCATTATGTTTCCTACAATGCAAAAATAAAAGCCAACACAAAATACACATTCCAATCCAAATTAGAAATTAAATCATGCCATTGTGCATACAAAAAATAAACTAATCACCCTTGTGCATTCCCTTAGTGACTCTTCGATGTGCCTTTGCCTAACCCTGTGCGCCTTCAAGTTGCTTCCTCAGTGGCTACAGCATGGTTGGTGGAAGGCTGCTGACTTTCAGCGGAGAAGACTGCAGATGGTCTTGGATGGCAACCTCAAGGATCTCCGGGCCTAGAAGGCCCGGCTTCGGACTGCGCCATCTCAGCATGGGTGGCAGCAATCTGGGCTGGCTGACTGATAGGCAACAGCAAGGGCACTGGTAGAGTGGCAGGGATGGGAGCATGAATGCTGTGATCCTGAGAGAGGACAGAAGGCTCGTACTCCATGGAGCCACTGCCACTCTCCCGGGGCGGCACCTCAGCAATCCTAGTAATCTGTTGGAGAATAGGTTGATGGACTGCTGTGATGCCCTGGAAGCCCCTTTGAGCACTGGTATCCAGAGCCATGATGACAGCAGTCTGAGCTTCCATGGCAGCAAGCTGAGATTGCATGACAGTAGTCTGAGCTTCCACTGCAGCACTCAGACGTTGGGTGGATGCTACTTGTGCTGCAATGGAAGCTGAGACATCGGCCATCATGATTAACTCAACAGGTGTGTTGATGAGGTGACCACCCATTCTGTGTTGGAAAGGATTGTTTCCAAGCCCTGCACCAAGTTGGTGCTGGTCACCACCATGCTCCTTGATATTGAACGCAGGCTTTCCAGTCCACCAAGCATTTGGCTGCATACACCCATCAGCCTTCTTCTGCAGCAAGGCCCATCGAAGTCCACATCTGTGTCCTCTGCGGCAGAACTCGTGTGTGACCTCGCCCTCCACCGAGCTGGCACCTGTGCTATATTTTCTCCCAGCCCTGGCTGTAGCGCACTTTTGCCCGGTGTCTCACCACATGCAGATCCCTCCTATTTCCTTCCTCTAAAATACGCGCAGTGTCAGTATCTGAGCTGGTGGCTGCGACTGTGAAATTGAGTGACAGTGTCCCTTCATCTTCACTTTCTTCTTGCTCTTCCTCCACTGCCTGGGCAGCTTCCAGTTCTTGAGTATCTGAAATGAAAAAGGGACAAAGGTTGAGTTTTAGTGAGGGGCGAGGACAAAGTAAGAAGTGCATGCTTACACCATCTGCAGCTTGTAAATCAGAACAGATTGAGGGATGAGGGAGAAGTGAGATGAGATTAGGAGGATTAGGTATGCAGATACCCTCATTTTTAATCGCTTCAGCTCCGCTAGTGGCCACGGCCGCAGCAATGGCCCTTCCCATAATTGCCAGCACTGTCTCCTCCATGGGGGTTAAAACATGCAGGTGCGCCTCTCCCCTTCCCGTTAATTCCTGCTGCCACTTGTTGTGCGCCACCTTCTCCTGCAAGAGAAAGGGAAGTGTGTCAGTGAGTGTTGTGCAAAATGTTTGGGTAATGTGGCTGTCATGGGTGAATAGCTGCCAGTGTGTGCAAGCTGTGAGATGTGGGTGTGAGGTTTGCAACAGTGCGTGAGTATGAGGTAAAGCATATAAATGTTAGGTATGAGTCCTGATTGATAGAGATTGCTGGTAGGTGAGTGATGGGGGTGTAGTGAATTGAGCAGTGGATGAGGCTAGTGGTGCAGTTGCTGAGTTATGGCATTTGGAGATGCACTCACTGACCTTGACAACTCATGTGAGATCATTAAACTTCTTCCTGCACTGCATCCAGGTCCTTGCAGCTACACTCCTGGCATTGACCTTCATGGCTATCTCTTGCCACTGCCTTCTGAGCATGTGTCTGGAGGGCCTCTAACCCCCCTAAGGGTACAGGACATCTCTCCTTTCCACCTCTTCCACCAAGACCACCAATGCAGCATCCGAAAATCCTGGTCCATGCTCTCCCCCATGGTCAGCCATTGTTGATAGTTCCACAGCACAATATTCAGAATTATCTCAGCACCACCAGCAGCCACAATGCACCTCCCCTTTAAGAGGTGCAGGCTAGTTTTAAGCAGTGCTAGGCACTAACGATTTTGGGCTCTCTGCTAATGCATGCAGCCAATGAACATCGTGGGGAGCACTGGCTGCATGCATCAATCATGGAAATGAGCAGGCAACACAAAGTTGGTGTCCTGCCTGCATTACAGTGAATGGGCACAGGTTAATCACACGTCGCGATCCCTGCGCCCATTTATGGGCGTTACCCAATTTAACCCGCAGGATGTTATTTGATTTAAACTTTCCAATGGTGACCTTATCTTGTGCCTAGCCTGAATCAAATAAGACTCGCATAATTTTAAATGCTTTTGAAAGTTGCATAGTTAACATCACTGTGTCAGACAAATATTGTGAAGGAAACAAATGAATAAAGATTATATCAAACTTGTGCTATATAGTGAGCCATGGTCTTGGTTTGATCCATACAGATTTCTTTGTCAATTAATTCCTCTTCTCTCTGGAAATATAGAACTTGAGAGCTATTAATAACCAATCAGGGAATGAGACAAATGGTGCGTACTTAGAGCATTTGTGTCACCATTTCTGTTACATAATTAGTACAGAAGTTAAGAGTGTCCTTGAGTATTTTAGGAAGTCATTGCAAGGGAACTGAAAATAACAACTGTAAGCAAAGTCATAAGAAAGCACAGCACGAAAGTACCGCGACCGACAAAACACTAACTTCTGAAAATCAATCCAAATATGATTTGGAGTAATGAAAAATCCTGCAATATTTATTTCTCACAGAAGAAAACAAAAGAGTGTATTTCCTAATGTAAAGATAAAGGTAAAATGGAATTTCTTAGATGTAAAAGAAAACATGATTATATGAAACCAATAACAAAAGCAATTCAGAGTAGACATTTGGACTGATTTAAGACAAACATAGCTCTCTGAATAAGGAAAAATCTTGTCACCCTTATCTCACCGACTTGAGATTCGAAATCTCCCTGGGACAGCTTGTTTGGAGGTTTTCACCAGCCAGAAACACTACCATTAAAGCAATAAAGCTTTATTATTCCAAAATTAAGCTAAACTAGAACAAAAAACACTTACAAAAATTATAGGAGACTGAAATAAAAGCAGTAAATGCTGGAAATACTCAGCAGGTCAGGCAGCATCTGTGGAGAGAGAAACAGAGTTAACGTTTCAGGTCGATGACCTTTTGTCAGGGTTCTGCAATCGCACATGCGCAGTTAAATGCATAAATCAGGAAGTTGTTGTCCGAGAGGCCCTGTTCCTCCAAAAGCTGTGCGATAATAGTATCTCGCTGAGAGACTTTTCTTTTATTAATTCACGGGATGTGGACGTCGCTGGCACGGCCAGAATTTATTGGCCATCCCTAATTGACCTTGAGAAGATGGTGGTGAGCCGCCTTCTTGAACTGCTGCGGTTTTTTGTAGCGGACAACTGAGTGTCTTGCTGGGCCATTTCAGAGGCCAGTTAAGAGTCAACCACATTGCTGTGGGTCTGGAGTCAAATATAGGCCAGATTGGGTAAGGACGGCAGATTCCCTTCCCTAAAGGACATTAGTGAACCAGATGGGTTTTTATGACAATCCGGTAGTTTCATGGTCACCATTACTGATACTAGCTTTTTTATTCCAGATTTATTTAATTAACTGAATTTAAATTCCCCAGCTGCCGTGAACTCATATCTCTGGATCATTATTCCAGGCCTCTGGATTACTAGTCCAGTAACATAACCACTACTATATTTAAATAATATAATGAGCGTTTTTAATGCTTGTGGTGCACGCCCTGGATGCCTATGGAGCAGCCCGATCCAATATGATGAATGGCACACTTTCGGCGCGGAATGAATATGCGCAAGCCACCCGCCATATTGTAAAACGGGAACCAGCGCAATCGAATTTCTAGGCCCTTATGTGACTTATACATTCAGACTGACAGAATCCAACTTATCTTGACAATCTCATTAGTCTATTTGCTATTCATTTTCCCACCATAGTTACTACAGGAAAATGTAATGGGGCATTGCAGTTGCTTATTAAATAATGACACAAGCTCAACCTTGACAGCAGTGGTTTAGCAAAATTTTGATAAACAAAATCAGTAATAGAAGCTCCAACAGAATTAATTATTTTGAATGAGACGTTAATAGTGTCAATTTCCAAATGAAAAAAAAAGCTGCATTTAAAATAGATTCGTAGGTTATCTTACAGACTTAGTAAAGTAACATGTTGGTGCATTTTTGTGATTTTATCTTTGCTGCTTGATTTTCCTTATTAAATGTTAGGAATACTTCAACCGTTTTGTAAAATGTTGTAATATTTTAAACCATATTAATAGTAAGTAAAAATTATATAATGATACCAAGTGTCAGCTGTGGCTCAGTTGGTAGCATACATAGAATCATAGAAGATAGGAGCAGGAGTAGGCCATTCGGCCCCTCGAGCCTGCTCTGCCATTTAATGAGATCATGGCTGATCATCCCAATTCAGTACCCTGTCCCTGCTTTCTCCCCATATCCCTTGATCCCTTTAGCCTTAAGAAATATATCTAACTCCTTCTTGAATATATTTAATGAATTGGCCTCAACTGCCTTCTGTGGTAGAGAATTCCACAGGTTCACCACTCTCTGGGTGAAGAAATTCCTCCTCATCTCAGTCCTAAATGACTTACCCCTTATCCTTAGACTGTGACCCCTGGTTCTGGACTCCCCGCCATCGGGAACATCCTTCCTGCATCTAGTCTGTCTAGTCCTGTTAGAATTTTATAAGTTTCGATGAGATCCCCTCTCATTCTTCTGAACTCTAGCGAATACAAGCCCAATCGTCCCAAGCACCCTTGTCTCTGAGTCAGAAGGTTATGGGTTTCAAGTCCCACTCCAGAGACTTGAGTGTAAAAATTTAGGCTGATGCTCCAGTGCAGTGCTGAGGGAGTGCTGCACTGTCAGAGGTGCTGTCTTTCGGATGAGACGTTAAACCGAGGCCCGTCTGCTCTCTCAGGTGGACGTGAAAGATCCCACAGCATTATTTTTTTTATTCGTTCATGGGATCTGGGCGTCGCGGGCAAGGCCAGCATTTATTGCCCACCCCTAGTTGCCCTTGAGAAGGTGGTGGTGAACCGCCTTCTTGAACCGCTGCAGTCCATGTGGTGAAGGTACTCCCACAGTACTGTTAGGTAAGGAGTTCCAGGATTTTGACCCAGTGACGATGAAGGATCGGCGATATACTTCTAAGTCAGGATGGTGTATGATTTTGAGGGGAAATTGGAGGTGGTGTTATTCCCATGCGCCTGCTTCCCTTGTCCTTTTAGGTGGAAGAGGTCGCGGGTTTGGGAGGTGCTGCCGAAGAAGCCTTGGCGAGTTGCTGCAGTGCATCTTGTAGATGGTACACACTGCAGCCACGGTACACCGGTGGTGGAGGGAGTGAATGTTTAAGGTGGTGGATGGGGTGCCAATCAAGCAGGCTGCTTTGTCCTGGATGGTGTCGAGCTTCTTGAGTGTTGTTGCAGCTGCACTCATCCAGGCAAGTGGAGAGTATTCCATCACACTCCTTACTTGTGCCTTGTAGATGGTGGAAAGGCTTTGGGGAGTCAGGAGGTGAGACACTCGCCGCAGAATACCTAGCCTCTGACTTGCTCTTGTTGCCACAGTATTTATGTGGCTGATCCAGTTAAGTTTCTGGTCAATGGTGACCCCCCAGGATGTTGATGGTGGGGGATTCGGCAATGGTAATGCAGTTCAATGTCATGGGGAGGTGGCTAGACTCTCGCTTGTTGGCGATAGTCATTGCCTGGCACTTGTGTGGTGCGAATGTTACCTGCCACTTATCAGCCCAAGCCTGAACGTTGTCCAGGTCTTGTTGTATGTGGGCATGGACTGCTTCATTATCTGAGGAGTTGCGAATGGCGCTGAGCATTGTGCAGTCATCAGCGAACATCCCCATTTCTGAACTTATGTTGGAGGGAAGGTCATTGATGAAGCAGCTGAAGATGGTTGGGCCTAGGACACTGCCCTGAGGAACTCCTGCAGCGATGTCCTGGGGCTGTCATGCTTGACCTTCAATCACCACAACCATCTTCCTTTGTGCTAGGTGTGACTCCAGCCAGTGGAGCATTTTCCCCCTGTTTCCCATTGACTTCAGTTTTACTAGGGCTCCTTGATGCCACACTCGCTCAAATGCTGCCTTGATGTCAAGGGCAGTCACTCTCATCTCACCTCTGGAATTCAGCTCCTTTGTCCATGTTTGGAACATGGCTGTAATGAGGTTGAGAGCTGAGTGGTCTTGGCCGAACCCAAACTGGGCATCAGTGAGCAGGTTATTGGTGAGTAAGTGCCGCTTGATAGCACTGTCGATGACACCTTCCATCACTTTGCTGATGATTGAGAGCAGACTGATGGGGCGGTAATTGACCGGATTGGATTTGTCCTGCTTTTTGTGGACAGGACATACCTGGGCCATTTTCCACATTCTTTTGAAGAAGAGCAGGGGAGTTATCACTGGTGTTGTGGCCAATATTTATCCCTCAATCAACATAACAAAAACAGATTATTTGTTCATTTTCACATTACTGTTTGTGGGAGCTTGCTGTGTGCAAATTGGCTGCCGTGTTTCCTCCATTACAACCGTGACTATACTTCATTGGCTGTAAAGCACTTTGGGATGTCCAGTGGTCATGAAAGGTTCTATATAAATGCAAGTCTTTCTTTTTTTTGTAGTTTAGTTGGAAAACATAATAAATTATTATGTTTTCTGTTTGGATATATTATATTAATATTCAGCAACAGCATTGTAAAATAACTAAACACATTACGTTTTGCATATATTATCCAACAAAATGTGCATGTTTTAAAAAAAGGGTCAGGCGCCAAAAGTGGTCAAAAATTAATGAGATAATAAAAGTGAACTTCAAAGTTAGTAGGCCAGTAATGTAATACATTGGCATACCAACCTGCTTTGCCTGAAATTGTGGTACGTGGGCTTGAATTAGTTTAATGCAAGGTGAGGTAAGGCATTTCCTGAGAATAAGGCAGAGAACAATGAGATTAATGTTGAGTCAACTGACATTCTGAACCTCCTAATGGCTCATCATAATGTCACAATGGCAAATGTCTTCGAGCATGCTAGCTGACGGACTTCTCATTGAAAAATGGTATATGTAACATGGAAAGGCATATATTTATTAGTGTTTATTTTATCTGCTCTTCTCATTATATTTTTTAACTTTAATTGTATCTCCTTTCAATTCTCAATTTCTGAGGGAAAATGTTCCAATTTGTGCAGTCTGTTTTCTATAGCTTAGTGGCCAAAGCCTGAAAATCATCTCCTCCTCTTCATTTTACGAATGCATTAATCTCCTTTCTATATCAAAAAACACTGAATATAATATTCTAATAGTAAGATTTTCACCTAAATAAATTAATTATAAATGATGATACAACGACAAATGAATGTGGCTGGTGTCATGCGGGTTTGTTTTGAATAGTTTCATTTTGCTACTAAGGATGGTTTTTACAGGTTTGTGGTACATTGTAGGCTGGTTTTAAATAGTTGCCTTGTGCTGTTCAGGCTGCAGTTCAACAACACTGTGGTGCTCTCCAGGCTGGTTTTGAACAAATCTGTTGTGGCAATTAAGTTGATTTTGAACAGATCTGTCGTGCTGTCCAGACTGGTTTTGAACAGCAAAGTACTGCTGTTCAGGCTGATTTTGAACAGATCTGCAGTGCTGGCCAGGCTGGTTTTAAACAACTCTGTTGTGCTAATAAAGCTGATATTGAACTGCTTTATAGTGATGTCCAGGCTGATTCAGAACAATCTGTAGAACTGTCCAGGCTGGTTTTAACACCTCTGCAGTGCTGTTCAGGTTGCTATTAAACAGTTCTGTGGTGCTACCATTTTTATTGTTTCATGATGGTGAATGTGCAACTCAACCACTGAACATATAAATCCCGACAACCAGGTCCATAACAAAGCCTGTTATATGACAGTGCTAAACCTTTGTTTGTGGAATTTTGCATTGATTTCTTGGAGTTCTGTCATACAAGCTGTCAGGAAAGATATCTCTCCACTCGCTACCACCAGCGTAAGGTAATTTCAGAGTATTTTGATGAGCCATTCCTTCTTGCAAAGATCTAGCTGCACTTCCTGTAAGCAGACTTTGCATGACCTATGAACTGGAGGCTGCAGCCCTATAGTTTTCAGCCCCTTCAGAGACCTCTTAGCCCTTTAGGACTCACCATCCTGGAATACTGGAGCCTACACGCTTTTTTTTCTCTCCAACCCACTTCATTGGGTAGTATTACCAACAGACCACCCTGAAGCTGGGCTCAGATTCTGAATTAACTAACCAGATTTAGGTCCAGAAATAGAAGCCATAAAGAAAACACAAGCTTATGTACAATGATAACAGAAATGATCAGGTCTTTTAGATCTATATTCTGCTCCACTCATGGTCAATATAATTTCTATCGACAGCCTATAACATACTACAGCACTCGCTTTCAAATCTGTTTCACCCAGTCCCACCCTGGTTCCCATGCTTCTCACAGTTTCATTTTTTTCCTCACCCTTTCATAGGTTTAAAGAGCATTATAAGGCTTTGTGGATTTGTTATTCAGAAAGAAATTCAAGGATGGCATTTTTTCACCAGTTATTGAAGTTCAATATATTTCACAGGAGACAAATTGAACTTTAATATCTGATGCTAATAAATAGTAAAGAAATTATTATACGGTATAACAGAATAATAACGATGTTGTTAATATCTTCAATGATGACTTTAATTTCTGTAGCTAATACTGGTAAAGTAACGATTGTATGGCACAATGGAGTGATCACAATGTTGTAAATATGTTTAATGTTGAATAAATCCAATGAAAAAAGTACCTGGAATGTATGGTAAATTTGTGAGATGGAGAAACAGTATGAAGAAGACACAACTCTTTTTACAAAGTTACTAGCCCATCACAGGGGGTCAAGACGAAGCGTTGTCTTCAGGTGAAGTGGGGTTAGAGCGGAAGGGATAATTCGTCCGGAACATGCAGACGTAATTCAGTCCTTTTAAAGTCATATATTCTGTCCTTATTTCTATACAGTATAATATTTTGAGTGAAAGTTATTACCTAGAGTTAAACTGTAAAACTTATGGGAATTTGAGAAGCAGAAAAGTAGAGCTGTTTGGAGCATAGTAACTTCTCTGCAGTATAGCTTGAGGTACTGGGAGGTGTAAAACTGAGGCTCTACAGTGCCACCACTGACAGGAATGTATAATTAGAGCATGACAACTCTGCATAGGTAGTTTCAATTATAAGTGAACAGCTCTTCTGTTTTTTGTCAAGAAGGTTCCTGCTGTTGCACTGAGTGCCAGAATTTTTTTTATATAAGGGCTGGATTCTCCTCCACAATCCCGCCCAAAGGCGGCAAGATAGTGGCAGAGAACATGCATAAAATCAGACCAGTGCCTCACTACTTCAACCTCAATTTCCCTTCCACACCCCCACCTGGATATCCACTGGCCACCCTTACCCCACTCACTGCAGGCTCTTGCTGGCGGGGACGATGGATCCGAGGTCCCCGTCCCACTTACTTCCCATCTTTCCCAGTTATCACCGCATCCCGGGAAGGTAACAGTAAGAACGTGATAATGGCAGCAGTGGTCCCGAGGTTTACAGAAGTTAGAGGATGGGCAGTTAGCCAGGACACTACTGTACTAATTAAGTCTGAAGGTGACAAAGACATAAGCAACCCAAAGTCTCAGCTAGGGGTGGAGGTGGGTGATGTTACGGAGGTGGAAGTAGGCATCTTTGTGATGAAGCGGTTTTAGATATAAGGCTGGAGAGTGTGGTGTTCATATTTACAGCTGATACTGCATTGAATTACATAGAATTTTGCAGCACAGAAACAGGCCATTCAGCCCAATTAGTCTATGCCAGTGTTTATGCTCCACACCTTACTCCTCCCACCTTACTTCATCCCACCCTATCAGCATATCCTTCTATTCTTTTCTCCCTCATGTACTTATCTAGCTTCCCCTTAAATGCATCTATGCTATTCGCCTCAACCACTTCATGTGTTAGCGAGTTCCACATTCTAACCTCTCTCTGCGTAAAGAAGTTTCTCCTGAATTCCTTATTGGATTTATTAGTGACTATCTTGTATTTATAGCCCCTAGTTTTGGACTCGCCTAGCAGTGGCAACTTCCTCTCCACGTCTACCCTGTCGAACCCCTCCATAATTTTAAAGGCCTCTATCAGGTCCCCTCCTAGTCTTCTCTTTTCTAAAGAAAAGAGCTCCAGCCTGCTCATCGTTCCTGATAATTGTACCCTATTAGTTCTGGTATCATCCTTATAAATCTTTTTTGCACTTTCTCCAATGTTCATATCCTTTTTGTAACAGGGAGACCGGAACTGTGCGTAGTACTAAGTGTGGTCTAACCAAAGGTCTAAATAAGTTTAACATAACTTCCCTGCCTTTGAATTCTATTCCATTAGAAATAAATCCTCGTGCTTTGTTTACAATTTTTATGGCTTTGTTAACCTGTGTTGCTACTTTTAATGATTTGTGATTCTGTACCCCTCGATCCCTTTGCTCCTCTACCCCATATAGGCTCTTGTTTTCCAAGGAGTAGGTGGCCTCCTTATTCCACCTATCAAAATGCAACATCTCACACTTACCTACATTGAAATTCATTTGCCATTTACACACCCATTCTGCAAGTTTGTTAACGTATTCTTGTATTTTGTCGCAGTCTTCGTCGGTATGAACTATACCCCCCATTTGGTGTCGCCTGCAAATTTTGATATTGTACGTCCAATTCCTGAGTTCAAATCATTTATATAAATGGTGAACAACAGTGGTCCCAGCACCGAATCCTGTGAAACATTACTTCCCACCTTCTGCCAGTCTGATTAACTATCTATAACCCCTACTCTCTGTTTTCTGTTTTGTAGCCAGTTTATTATCCATTCTGCTACTTGTCCCCTGACCCCACATGCTCTGAACGTAGTCTTGAGACTATTATATGGTACAGGAATCCCGCCCCAACCGCGGTTTTGCCATACGCGGATTTCATGTATACATGGTTTCCACTCTGCGACAATTTTTGCCAACCGCGATAGTGAAATTCGCGTATCCGCAGTTTTTAATTTAGGAATAAGGTAAATAACATGATTTTTATGCTTTTTATATGCTTTTTATATTCTTTTTTATTGTGTTTATACTAAATTTGCCAACCGTGGTTTTACTAACCACGGGGGTTTTCAGAGACGTATCCCCCGCGGTTGGGGAGGGATCCCTGTACCTTATCAAAGGTCTTTTGAAAGTCCACATATATTACATCCACTTCATTACCCTTGTCTACCCTTTCTGTTACTAAAAAAGGAGGCATAGTAAATAACCCTGAGGACCAAGGAAAGTTGCAAGGGAACAAATAATATTACCCATAATTACTCCTGGGTAACTAAAAAGACTAAGACTTGTTCAAAATGTAGCTGCAGACAGTCAAAAGCAGTTTTGACTAAGTTTTGATAACAAACAGCCACAGACTGCGAGTGAAGGTTAAATTGCTCAAAACACATATTATGAACTTAGAATTCGCTTAACAAAACTAATTGCAACAATATTTAAAGGATAATTAGAATAAGGACATAAAATGAGAGAGATCATGGAAGTTAAGGTATTTATCTGGTCGATTAAAGTGAGATAGTTTGGATACCTCAAGACTAGTGAAACAGCGCTGATATGGGCCCTTGGTATAGAAAGGCCTTGTACTGCTTGAAGCTAGAAATGAAAGAGATAAAGTAAATTCCAATGGGGTGAAAAACTATAAACAAGATAACACTGAACATGGCAAAGTTGGTGGAAAAATACTGGAAAGGCGGGATGCTACCTTAGTCTGAGTGACAATGGTATTTTGACCATTAGAACCAGTTAAAAAAGGTGATTTTGTTAAAGACCATAAATGGACACTGGCCAAATGAACTGTTGATAAGAAAAGGGTTAAAACCTCGATACTCAAAGAACAACTTCACACAGACGTACTGAGAGAACAAAGGAACAGACTTCAGATGACGTCATCCGTGTCCTATAGGTTCCAGAGACCAAGGGCTGCGAGCTACTCGTTAAAACTATCGCCTAATATTAAGTATATTACGCTGTAAGCTTAATAAATCTTGATCTATTGCTCAAACATACTGGCTGCTGCCTATTGGTGTCTTGTCCAAAAACTCAGAGATCATTAAGATCTTACAATTGATAAAGTGGTGGAACATGCAAAAAAGTGGCAGATGGAATTCAAAGTTAGCAAATGTAAAGTGGTATGTATTGCTTAAAAAAAATTACAAGTAAGAAGTAGACTTTGAATAGGGGACAGTTGAATGATGTGGAAGAGCAGAAAGATTTGGGGGTTCAGGTTCATAAGACATTAAAAGCAACACCTCAAGTGGATAACACCATAAAAAAGCTGAGGAATACTGGTTTTATGGCAAGAGGAGTAGAATATAAATGTCAAGATGTAATGGTGGATTTTTTTTAAAATTCGTTCCTGGGATGTGGAGGTCGCTGGCAAGGCCAGCATTTATTAACCATCCCTAATTGCCCTTGAGAAGGCGCTGGTGAGCCGCCTTCTTGAACTGCTGCAGTCCATGTGGTGAAGGTACTCCCACAGTGCTGTTAGGGAGGGAGTTCCAGGATTTTGACCCGGCGACGATGGGTGGTGGAGGGAGTGAATGTTTAAGGTGGTGGATGGGGTGCAAATCAAGCAGGCTGCTTTGTCCTGGATGGTGTCGAGTTTCTTGCGCGTTGTTGGAGCTGCACTCATCCAGGCAAGTGGGGAGTATCCCATCACACTCCTGCCTTGTGTCTTGTAGATGGTGGAAAGGCTTTGGGGGGAGTCAGGAGGTAAGACACTCACCACAGAAAACCCAGCCTCTGACCTGCTTTTGTGGCCACAATATTTACGTGGCTGGCCCAGTTAAGTTTTTGGTCAATGGTGTCCCCCAGGATGTTGATGGTGGGGGATTCAGCGATGGTAATGCTGTTGAATGTCAAAGGGCGGTGGTTAGACTCTCGCTTGTTGGGGATGGTCATTGCCTGGCACTGTGTGGTGCGAATGTTAATTGCCACTTATCAGCCCAAGCCTAAATGTTGTCCAGGTCTTGCTGCATACGGACATGGACTGCTTCATTATCTGAGGAGTTGTGAATGGCACTGAACACTGTGCAGTCATCAGCGAACATCCCCACTTCTGATCTTATGATGGAGGGAAGGTCATTGATGAAGCAGCTAAAGATGGTTGGGCCTAGGACACTGCCCTGAGGAACTCCTGAAGCAATGTCCTGGGGCTGAGATGATTGACCTCCAACAAACAGAACCATCTTCTTTTGTGCGGGGTGTGACTCCAGCCAGTGGAGATTTTTCCCCGATTCCCGTTGACTTCAATTTTACGAGGGCTCCTTGTTGGCATACTTGATCAAATGCTGCCTTGATGTCAAGAGCAGTCACTCTCACCTCACCTCACCTCTGATAGCTAACATAGTACCATTATTCAAGAAGGTTAGTAGGGATAAACCAGGGAATTACAGGCCAGTGAGCCTAACATCAATGGTCGGGAAATTATTGGAAAACATTCTGAGGAACAGAATTAGTCTCCACTTGGAGATACAAGGATTAATCAAGGACAGTCAGCATGGCTTTGACAGGGGGAGATCATGTCTAACCAATTTGATTGAATTTTTCGAGGGGGTGACTAGGTGTGTGGATGAGGATAGTGCAGTTGATGTAGTCTACATGGACTTCAGTAAGGCTTTTGACAAAGTCCCGCATGGGAGACTGGTCAAGAAGGTAAGAGCCCATGGGATCCAGGGCAATTTGGCACATTGGATCCAAAATTGGCTTAGTGGCAGGAGGCAGAGGGTGATGGTCGAAGGTTGTTTTTGTGACTGGAAGCCTGTGTCCAGTGGTGCACCGCAGGGATCGGTGCTGGGTCCTTTGCTGTTTGCAGTGTACATTAATGATTTAGATATGAATGTAGGAGATACATAGATACATAGATACATAGAAGATAGGAGCAGGAGTAGGCCATCCGGCCCTTCGAGCCTGCTCCGCCATTTAATGAGATCATGGCTGATCCTCCAATTCAGTATCCCGTCCCCGCCTTCTCTCCGTAACCCTTAACCCCTTTTGCCTGTAGAAATATATCTAATTCCCTCTTAAATATATTTAATGAGCTGGCGTACACTGCCCTCTGTGGCAATGAGTTCCACAGGTTCACCACCCTCTGAGTGAAGAAATTCCCCCTCATTTCTGTCCTAAATGGTTTAGCCCTTATCCTTAAATTATGTCCTCTAGTTCTGTTCTCACCCGCCAAGGGAAACATTCCTTCTGCATCTAGTCTGTCTAGACCTGTCTAGATATGATCAGTAAGTTCGCAGATGACACAAAAATTGGTGGAGTGGTAAATAGCGAGGAGGGTAGCCTCAGGCTACAGAGGGTTGGTCAGATGGGCAGAACAGTCGCAAATGGAATTTAACCCTGAAAAGTGTGAGGTGATGCATTTTGGGAGGACTAACAAGGCAAGGGAATACACAATGAATGGTAGGACCCTAGGAAGGACAGAGGATCAGGGGGACCTTGGTGTGCATGTACATAGATCCCTGAAGGCAGCAGGACAGGTAGATAAGGTGGTTAAAAAGGCATATGAGATACTTGCCTTCATTAGCGAAGGCATAGAATATAAGAGCAGGGAGGTTATGATGGAGCTGTACAAAACGTTAGTTAGGCCACAGCTGGAATACTGTGTGCAGTTCTGGTCGCCACACTATAGGAAGGATGTGATTGCATTGGAGAGGGTGCAGAGGAGATTCACCAGGATGTTACCTGGGCTGGAGCGCTTCAGCTAAGAAGAGAGATTGGACAGGCTGGGGTTGTTTTCCTAAGAGCAGAGAAGGCTGAGGGGGGACCTGATTGAGGTGTACAAAATTATGAGGGGCATAGATAGGGTAGACAGAAATGAACTTTTCCCCTTAGTAGAGGGGTCAATAACCAGGGGGCATAGTTTCAAGGTAAGGGGCAGGAGGTTTAGAGGGGATTTGAGGAAAAACTTTTTCACCCAGAGGGTGGTTGGAATCTGGAACTCACTGCCTGAAAGGGTGGTAGAGGCAGGAACCCTCACAACATTCAAGAAGCATTTAGATGAGCACTTGAAACGCCATAGCATACAAGGCTACAGACCAAGTGCTGGAAAATGGGATTGGAATAGACAGGGCTTGCTGGCCGGTGGGGACACCATGGGCCGAAGGGCCTCTTTCTGTGCTGTATAACTCTATGACTCTATGGGCTGGATTTTTCCATTGGGGCGGGCTGGGGGCGTGTCAGGTGGTTTTCTTGTCAGGAACCCGACTCCAATGTGAAGTGGGAAAAAAGTGCGATTTTCCCCTAATTGGGCACTTGATTTCCAGCGTGTGGGAACCACTGGTCCAATGAGTCTTTCCATCCTGAAAGACGCCTCCGATGACATCATCAGTGCTGCTGGATTTAAGGCCTGCAAGCAGCCTTGATTCTTCTGGAGACTGGAAACTTTATGGCCATTGTTGTGATCGCTTCATTCAGCAAATATGTCCAGCAGTAGGCCTAAGTGTGCTCCATGGTTCGATGATGCCGCCCTGCAAGCTCTTGTGGAGGGAGCAAAATCAAATAAGGAGGTGCATTTCCCTTCCTCAGGGAGGAAAAAGCCTCCCCAGCAGACTAAAGCTGTGTGGATGCAAATGGCCCAGGAGGTCAACTCAATGTCTGTGTGCCGCAGAACCTGGCTGCAGTGCAGGAAGAGGTTTCATGACCTTCTCCGCACAGGAAAAGTGAGTATGACTTTCCCATCACCCTCAATCTGATCCCCATCGCCTCTCCTCACCAGCACTCAGCTTTGCCAACCTCTTCCTCCACATCCCACTTGACACTGACATCCCTGCACCCTTATCCATTCCCTCTCTCTGTATGTTCCCATTCACTTAACTATTCGACTATGCAGCCCTCACACTCCCTATCGCTGTGATGCTATGACAACAACTTACAACACACAGGGAGGGCCGTTGGTCTTGGCACCTCACTCCATCTTTGTCTCCTTCTAAGCATCTATGCTATGGAATCTCTACACTCACTCGTTCATTTTCACTCAAGCTCCACTTGTGTCCCTCATTGCAGGAAAAGAGAGCCCACAATAAGAGGGAGAGGGCGAGGACAGGTTGAGGGCCACCCTCAGTAGCCCAGCTCACCACTGCGGAGGAGGCAGCCCTGGAGATTGTGGGAGTCGAGGAGGATGCGCAAGTGGGAGACAGACAGACGGGTACATCACAGCAAGCTGGTGACAGAATAGTTTTGCATCTCTCTCATTGACATAGCATGAGTAACTGATAATGATTCTGAAGGTCTAACAGATTGACTTATGATCATCTGTACAATTCAATGTGCATGCAAACTTTACCTCACATCTCCAATTCTTTCCTTTAGTCCCCCACAGGACCATCGACAGCCCCCGTCCCCACTGTCCAAGAGGAAGAGCCTGAGCTAGAAGACTCCTCAGAGGAAGCTGCAACCTTTGAAGGTGTAGCGTCAGCAGAATTCAGCGCACCCAGCACCAGCACAGACACTCACACCTTGGTGGAAACTGCACGAGATAGTGTAGTGTTGTCACCTGGTGTATCACAGCTCACAAGTGAGCATCAGCAGATTGTGGAGACAGGGACAGCAGTGGAGAGTCCTCGTCGGAGGGCACAGGACTCTTCCAGCTCAGCTCGGCTGCATGTCGACCCTGTGCCTCCGGGTCCATCCAGAAGAACAGCGGTGCTGGAACTCCAGGAACAGGTGCAGGAGTCTCTGGCAGGTATTGTCTCCAGGGTCGCTGCGAGTGTGGAGCGAATGGAGGAGTCCATCACTAACATGAGCAGAGCCTTTGTGGAGGCGTTGGCGCATGAACGCATCACCACGGAAAGGATGGCCACCTCCGTGGAAAGGATGGCTACAGTAGAGGAGAGGATGGCTACGGCCATGGAGGATCTTAGTCACCAGGGTTGTGAAAACATGGTCATTGTTCAGAATAGACTGACATCTCTTGAGGAGCGATGTTCAGCTATTGAGCAGAAAAACCAGACCTTCATGGAAGTCCTCTGGAGTAGGACTTCCAGTGCAGAAACGGGTCCTCATGGCCCCCCTGAAGTGCAGAAAGGGGCTGTCCAGCCACTTGCTAGGTCTGAAGTGGGGCTGACCCATGAGAGGGATGTTGGTGGCAGACAACAATGAAGTGGTGGCTCCTCTCCAAGCGCTCATACGACCATGCCACTGCAGAACCCTCGGTCAGAGCCCCACCAGAGTCTCCACCCAACTGAGATCGGCGTCTCAACCCCTGCACAGCCGCAGGAGGAGCAGACTTTTGCCGAGCCCTCACAGGCTCGCAACTCCAGAGGACGCCCGCCAAAGGTGTCGAGGCAGGAGCAGCAAGAAAGTGAGCAAGGGGCCTCCACATCTGCTGAAGCCACAGGGGAAGCACTACATAGGAGCACGCGTAAGAGGAAGATAATGCACAAGTAGTCACAAGGGTAGTCACTTGGGTGTCATGTTGTGTTTATTTTTGAAATGCGATCAGTTGATTGTTGTGATAAAAAAATGCTGAGGTCAAACTGTTGAAGTTGTAGCGTGTGTCATTTCGCAAATGGGACTTCCACATTGAGGGCTAAGGGTGACTTGCAATTGTCAGCATGGTGGTCATAGTGATAGGAATCCATAGGTTCTTGGCCATTGTCGATGGTCTGGTAAGAAGCTGCGAGGCAAAAGTGCTTGATTGTCTAGGCTAAGCAAATCTGGCAAAGATGAGTGCGTCCCTTGCATCCCAGGCAGCAATGTGCTCGCATGCTGCTGCCGCTGGTTGATGCGCCTCTGCAAGCTGTTCATTGTCGCTGTCCTCCTCCTCCTCCTCCTCATCTGAGGAGGCTATGTGATGAGCCACTTGTTCCTCAGGCATCTGCAAGCTACGATGCTGTGCCATGTTGTGAAGTGCACAGCAGACCACGACCATTCTGGAGACCCTGGCTGCTGAGTACTGCAGGGCTCCACCTGATCTATCAATGCATCTGAATCGCATCTTCAGCAAGCCGATGGTTTGTTCGATTATGGATCTAGTGGAAATGTGGCTGGAGTTATAGCGCTCCTCAGCTTCGTTGGATGGGCTCCTCAACGGCGTCATTAGCCACGTCTTCAGGGGATAGCCCTTGTCTCCAAGTAGCCATCCGAAAAGTTGGTCTGGTGGACTGAAGAGCGGAGGCACACTAGACTGGCGCAGGATGAAGGAGTCATGGCAACTGCCAGGGTACTTGGCGCAAACATGCAAAATTTCCTTCTTGTGGTCGCACACCAGCTGCACGTTGAGGGAGTGGAAGCCCTTGCGGTTGACAAAAATACCTGGATTGTGATGGGGTGCCTTAAGGGCCATATGTGTGCAGTCAACGACGCCCTGCACCCTTGGAAAGCCTGCCAGATTGTCAAACCCAACCGTATGCGTAGTTACACTGGCTTGATCCTTGGAGAAATTGATGTAATTATGAGCGATGGCAAAGAGGGCATTGGTTACCTGCGTGATGCAAGTGTGTGTGGCCGCCTAGGAGACGCCGCTGATGTCTGCTGCTGATCCCTGGAATGAGCCTGAAGCAAAAAAGTTGAGTGCAGTGGTGACTTTGACAGCCACTGGTAAGGGGTGTCCACCTGCTCCTCTGGGCTCCAGCTCTTGCTGCAGCATTGCGCAGATGTCACCCACTACCTCTCGCGAAAGTCGGAGCCTCCTTTGTCACTGCTGCTCAGTCATGTTGAGGTAGCTGATCCTCTGTCTGTAGACCCTGTTTTGGGGGTATCTCCTGTGCCGACGTGCTTCCATGCACTGGCGCATTCTGGCCTATGCAGCTTCAGGTGGGTGAGCAGCAGCATGGAGGTCCTGCTGTTGCTCCTGCAGTTGGTGCTGCGGTTGTTCAGGGTTCTGCTTCTGCCGCGGCTGGTCTTTGTCTGAATCTGATGTCCAGGAGGAAAGGAAATAAATGGTTCCCATTCTTCTGGTATATACCTCAGTTGAGGAAGCGCTCATTCAAGGTGGGGAGAGGGGTTTCCCAGGAGCTCACACTGGAGATGGGTGTCAGGCTCCAAACTTCCAGAACAATGAGTAGGCCTGCTGAAAGTTCCCCCAGACCTGAGACAACAAAGTTCTGCCACCTGCAAATGATGATTGCTGAAAACTCCTTTTTAATGGTGGAGCTGCAGCTGTTAGTAAGCAATCCACTTGTGATGCCGCCAGGATTCACTGGCGTGTTCCAGAGGAGTCGTGCAGCATGTGGGAAAAGTGTTAAAATCAGAAAGGCCTCTCAAAATGGGATTATAGAGGCAATTAAGTGGTTGTTAAGGGCCTTAAAGGCCTATCCCGCCTCTTGGAGGCGAGATGGAAATGGGGTCAGAAAACACGCATGTGAGAAAATTGCTTGGAGGCGAGATGGAGGCGGGATCGGGCCCGCCCGCCTTTTTTTGCGATTTTACCACCTCACACGCCTCCAATCCCGCCTCCTCGGGCCTGAAGTCCCCCACCCAGAGTACATTCTGTGCCCTTGCTACCCTCAGTGCTTCTTCCAAGTGGTATTCAACATGGAGGAGTACTGATTCATCAGCTTAGGGAGAGCGGTAGGTGGTAATCAGCAGGAGGTTTCCTTGCCCATGCTTGATCTGAAGCCATGAGACTTCATGGGGTCCGGAGTCAATGTTGAGGACTCCCAGGGTCACTCCCTCCTGACTGTATACCACTGTGCCACCACCTCTGGTGGGTCTGTGCTGCCGGTGGGACAAGACATACCCAGGGATGGTGATGGAGGAGTTTGGGACATTGGCTGAAAGGTATGATTCTGTGAGTATGACTATGTCAAGCTATTGCTTGACTAGTCTGTGGGACAGCTCTCCCAATTTTGGCACAAGTCCCCAGATGTTGGTGAGGTGGACTTTGCTGGGTCAACTGGGCTGGGTGTGCCATTGTCGTGTCCGAAGCCGGTGCCAATGTTAATGTCGGGTGGTCCGTCCAATTTTATTCTTATTATTGCTTTTCGTAGCGGTTTGTTACAACTGAGTGGCTTGCTAGGCCATTTCAGAGGGCAGTTAAGAGTCAACCACATTGCTGTGGGTCTAGAGTCACATCTGTTAATGGGTAAAATGACAGAAGATCAGTGGGAGATGTTAAAAAAAGAATTTAAGATGATACAGAACCAGTTTATACCCCTGACGGGCAAGACCTCTACTTGCCCAAAAAACCAGTCATGGACGACTAAAGAGGTAATGGACAGCATAAAACTGAAAGAAAAAGTGTACAAAAATGCTAAAAATAGCACAGATCCTGGCGAATGGGAAAGATACAAAGAACAGCAAAGGGTCGCAAAACAGATAGTAAGAGCTACAAAAAGGGAGTATGAAAAGAAACGTGCGAGGGATATAAAAATCAACACAAAGAATTTTTATAATTATATTAGAAAAAAGAGGTTTGTCAGGAGCAAATTTGGCCCTTAAAAACTGAAAGCGTTGATATTGTCAATGATAATAAGGAAATAGCGGACAAGTTGAATAATTACTTTGCATCAGTATTTACAGTAGAGGAAGAGGATAGCATGCCAGAAATCCCAAGGAAACTAATATTAAATCAGGGACAGGGACTCAATAAAATTAAAGTAAGTCAAATAACAATAATGAAGAAAATAATGGCACTAAAGAGTGACAAATCCCCAGGACCAGATGGTTTCCATCCCAGGGATTTAAAGGAAGTAGGTGAGCACTTTGCAGATGCCCTAACTATAATTGTCCAAAGTTCTCTCGATTCAGGAACCATTCCTTTAGATTAGAAAATTACGCATGTCACTCCGTTATTTAAGAACGGCGAGAGAGGGAAACTAGAGAATTATAGATCAGTTAGCCTAACACCTGTTGTTGGGAAATTGCTAGAGTCTATAATTAAGGATAGGGTGACTAAACACCTTGAAAATTTTCAGATGATCAGAGAGAGCCAGCATGGATTTGTGAAAGGGAGATCATGCCTGACAAACCTGATTGAATTTTTTGAGGAGGTGACTGAAGTAGTGGACAGGGGAATGTCTATGGATGTTATCTATATGAACTTCCAGAAAGAATTTGATAAAGTCCCATATAAGAGACTGTTAACTAAAGTAGAAGCCCACGGAATTGAGGGCAAATTATTGACCTGGTTAGGAAATTGTCTGAGCGGCAGGAGATAGGCAGTAGGGATAATGGGCAGGTACTCAAACTGGCAGGAGGTGACTAGTGGTGTCCCGCAGGGATCTGTGTTGGGACCTCAACTATTCACAGTATTTATTAATGACCTAGATGATGACATAGAAAGCCATATATCCAAATTTGCTGATGACACAAAGATAGGCAGCATTGTAGGCAGTGTAGATGAAAGCATAAAATTACAAAGGGATATCGACAGATTAAGTGAATGGGCAAAACTGTGGCAAATGGATTTCAATGTAGGCAAATGTGAGGTCATCCACTTTGGACCTAAAAAGGATAGAACAGGGTACTTACTAAATGGTGAAAAGCTAAAAAGAGTGGATGTCCAAAGAGACTTGGGTGTCCAGGTACATAGCTCATTAAAATGTCATGAACAAGTACAGAAAATAATCAAAAATGCTAATGGAATGCTGGCCTTTATATCTAGAGGACTCGAATACAAGGGGGTAGAAGTTATGCTGCCTCTATACAAAGCCCTGGTTAGACTACACCTGGAGTACTGTGAGCAGTTCTGGGCACCACACCTCAGGAAGGATATATTGGCCTTGGAGGGAGTGCAGCATAGGTTTACCAGAATGATACCAGGACTTCCATGGTTAAGTTACGAATAGAGATTACACAAATTAGGATTTTATTCCCTAGAATTTAGAAGGTTAAGGGGTGATCTGATTGAAGTTTTCAAGATATTAAGGGGAACAGATAGGGTAGATAGAGAGAAACTATTTCCGCTAGTTGGGGATTATAGGATTAGGGGGCATAGTCTAAAAATTAGAGCCAGACCTTTCAGGAGTGAAATTAGGAAACACTTCTACACACAAAGGGTGGTAGAAGTTTGGAACTCCCTTTCACAAATGGCAATTGATTAATTGTTAATCTTAAGTCGGAGATTGATAGATTTTTGTTAACCAAAGGTATTAAGGGATATGGGCCAAAGGCGGGTATATAGAGTTAGGTCACAGCTCAGCCATGATCTCATTGAATGGCGGAACAGGCTTAAGAGGCTCAATGGCCTCCTCCTGTTCCTATATTCCTACATATAGGCCAGACCGGGTAAGGATAGCAGATTTCCTTCCCTAAAGGACATTAGTGAACCAGATGAGTTTTTACGACAATCCAATAGTTTCATGGTCATCATTACTGATACTAGCTTTTTATTCCAGATTTATTTAATTAACCCAGAGAGTGGTGAACCTGTGGAATTCTCTACCACAGAAGGCAGTTGAGGCCAAGTCAGTAAATATATTCAAGAAGGAGTTAGATATATTTCTTAAGGCTAAAGGTATCAAGGGATATGGGGAGAAGGCAGGTACAGGGTACTGAGTTTGGATGATCAGCCATGATCTCATCGAATGGCGGAGCAGGCTCGAGGGGCCGAATGGCCTACTCCTGCTCCTATCTTCTATGTTTCTATGCTTCTATGTAACTGAATTTAAATTCCCGAGCTGTGGTGGTGGGATTGTGAACTCATGTCTCTGGATCATTAGTCCAGGCCTCTGGATTACTAATCCAGTAACATAACCACTATGCTACTGTTCCCAGTCTATATAAAGCTATATAAAACCTTAGTAAGATCACAATTGAAGTATTGTGTGCATTTTTGGCTCCGAAATATAGAAAGGATGTTGAGGCAATAAATTGGGTACAGCATAGATTCACTAGGATGCTCTCTGGTATGAGGAAATGCAAATACGATGGACGACTTGAAAAATTGGACGAAAGATTCTGACAAAAGGTCATTGACCTGAAACATTAACTCTGTTTCTCTCTCCACAGATGCTCCCTGACCAGCTGAGTATTTCCAGCATTTTCTGTTTTTATTTATTATTGAAAACTTGGAGCTGTTTTCATTAGAACAAAGTAGCTTATGGGGTAATTTGATATAGTGATGAAACAGGGTAGATAGACACCGACTGTTTCTAATGGTTGAAGCATCTAAAACTAGGGGCTCGAGTTATAAGATTAAATGCAAGAGATTTAGGACAAAGCGCAGCAGAAACTGTTTTACACAGAGGGTTGTGAGGCTGTGGAATGCGCAGAGTTAGTGGTTGAAGCAAAGATCATAGGCCAAAATTTCCTCAGAGCTGCTCCCATAATTTGGAAACAGCTTTGTATCCTGAAAATTATCGCTTTCTGACATTAACAGGAGTGTGGATGGCAAGACTGGCACAAAAATACTGCCAAAGCAGATACAATGTATAAAAAACCTCTAGATACAATTCACCACTATCTGCTGGAATGAGACACCACAGTTTCATTGTTCCCTTTCTGGGCAACCAAGGTTGAATGTCATGCCAGGACCATAAACAGGGTCCTTATAACATGAATTACCAGCCCTAAATAATTCACACTAACGGCATAAATCCAGCAATTTCAGGGCTCGCAATGAACTTCAATGGGGAAGCTCACGGCGCAATGGTAATTGTTTCAGCAGGGAAGCCATGTTTTCAGGGAGCACGAGTCGGAGATCAGTCTACAACATCATCGCCCTGATTCTTTGACTCGTGATTCGTCCAAAAATGTGCGGGTTAGGTTGATTTGGCTATGATAAATTGACCCTTAGTGTTAGGGGGGGATTAAATATGTGGGGATAGGATGGGATATGTTAGGGTGAATTAAATACGTGGGGTTACGGGGGTAGGGTGGGATATGTGTACTGTGGGGATTAAAGCAGGGACAGGGTACTGGATTTGGATGATCAGCCATGATCGTATTGAATGGTGGAGCAGGCTCGACGGGCCGAATGGCCTACTCCTGCTCCTAGATTCTATGTTTCTATGTTTCTATGTTTCTATGATTCCTGTAAGCACGGCTCCCCGCTGTAAGCGCAGCATCCCATATTCACCTCGTCTTGGTCTACATCCTCTGTTGCCTTGCTTTCTGTTGTTCTCCATCCACAGTGTAACTGCCTCGTCTAGCACTCTCTTGGTCTGTGCATTGTGCCTTGGAATTATTTATGCAACTTTATTCAGTTTGATTTGCATTACAATCAGCCTCCAGTTGGTGTTGCATCATTCATTCACACTACTCACAGAAAGGAAATGGCATACAGAGCATGTATTGCACTGGGACTCCTCTCATTAGTGTATCCAGAAAGGGAATTTACATGCAGAGTTAAGGCTTAGCAGCAGGGCAAAGTCAAAAAAAGAATAACACAGAGCAGCACAAACATAGCTTAAATCAGTAAGCCTGAAAGTAAATTAGTTTGTGCAGGCACAGACATGTTTGGCTCTTGTACCGAGGCAAAAAATCTGCCCTGTGTGGCCTCAGAAAAGTAGTAGGGATAATTTTACAACTTTGCACTGCCAGTAGGGAACCTTGTCCACTGGGAGTGGATGTCGGAAATTTGGGCACGCGCTGCAAATGATTTCCTGAGCATTACATCATTTAAAAAAAAATCTTGTGTCATATATATCTGAATTTCCATATGCACTACCAGCGGGCAAAAGACCTGCCTAAACCATTGAATTGGAAAATGCATTGGTTTACAATTTATGATTCCAATGCATCCTACCATATATTTGGAAAAAAAAGCAAAATATTGCAAAGGCTGGAATTCTGAAATAAAAACCAGTCAGGCAACATCTTTGAAAGTCATCGACCTGAAACCTTAATTCTGCTTCTCTCTACAGCTGCTGCCTGACCTGCTGAGTGTTTCACAGCATTTTCTGTTTTTATTTCTAACATATATTTGTCTTTTTAAGTATTGTCGCATGCTGGAGAGACATTTTCAAAAATATCCTCAACCGTTGCCAAATCCTTCATTAAGGCATATTATTCATCACTTAAAATAATTTGATGTGTTTTCAGTTATATGCACATCCATATTAAATGTAACTTTCCAATCACTGCCCAATTACTGAGTCTCTCCAGGTCATCATGACCAAAGCTATCTTTACACTATTTGGTATCATTAGCAAATCTATAAATGTTGCCCTTACAAATGGGTGTGAAAGCAATCCCCTGTGTGATACCTTCCCATTTTGCATAATGTCCATTATTTGCTGTCATCTAGTCAATATACAATCCAATTCCATCCTTTGGCCTTAGTTCTACTTCTTCATTTTGAAAGTGAAATGCTTTATTAAATACTCTTTGGCCTTGAAAAGGGGATAAATCAGCCATTGTTGCTATTCCTGATATCTATCTAGTGATCCTTGGTAGAAAAGTACATTAGGATGCTAGGCGAGGATAGAATCAGGCTGTGATGCTCCCTGTGGTCAAACTGACATTCAAGACTCGATTCTCCTCTGTGATCCCACCTGGAATCAACAACAACAACAACTTCCATTTATATAGCATCTTTAACGTAGTAAAACGCCCCAAGGCCTTTCACAGCAATGTTATAAAACAAAATTTGACACCGAGAAATCACTGCACAGAATGAGAGAAAATTCAGGTATGAGGCCTACTGCCACCTCACTGTCCCTACTGGGATTTCCCACCAAGACTGCCGCTGGCAACTCCTTCCCTGCCTGCCAATTGTGCTGGGAGTTAAGGGCTCCAAAGTGATGGTAATGGCCCTGAGGTTAGGGAATGGAGGGAAAAGGCCATGAAGAGGCTGGCACCAGATGCCAAACTAAGCTGCTCACTGTTAGAATGTCGCCAAGGTCTGAATTACATCATCAGACCCAGAATTTTGAATGTCAATGAGGCCCTCGCCTGCCTGGAGCAAGGGCTTTGCTGGCTAACCAAACCGCCCCTGTTAAAATGGTGACAGACACGAAGATGACGTGAATGAGCCGAGTAGCTCGCTGCTAGGATTTTAACTCCATGCACGTCAGTATCAGTATCAAGCACTCCCAGGTCAGTTACAGCATAGCCAGATGTAGAATAAAGTTCCCTCTACACTGTCTCAACAATGTGCCTCAGAGGGGAACTCACTACTGTGCCAGTGTTGCATTTTTTTCTATTTTCCACACCTCTCAGAGAACTTGCCAATTAGTGTCAAATTAGGAGCAGTCTTTTGCTATAGTCCTTAACTGACGAGAAACTGGATTGAGACTGTCCAGATTAATTAACATAGGACCTTTATAGAGGACAGAGGAGGAGAATTTCATCCCCTTAGTCTGGATTGGATTTGAACCCAGGTCCCAAGCCAGTGCCACCCAATTCTCCACTGTTTGACTCTCTGGAATTCTGTACTGCAAATATCATGGAATAGTGGCTCTAACCACTGTTGATTTGGAAATCGGAGAAATCATCAAACTCTATTAAGAGATACTCTCTTGATTGAAAGAGTCCACAATAATCAATGCTAACTCTGCCATTGAGAATCAGGTATATATGACATGGTAGGTGGTGTTGTTTTTTGTTTGACAGCTGTCACCTCGTAGGTGAGATATATTTTAAAAGCTTTTTCTAACTTATTGTGCATGTCTGGAAGGGTTTTGGTTTGGCCCCTTGATGGCCATAGTGGACAAGGTGTATTATAATCCTGTAGCCCTGTTGGAATGACTGTACGTTGGTGGTGTAGGATGATATCATATTCTGTGGCAGATAGCTCATGGAGAACCAACCATCGCTGCCATTAGTCTGCGTTCAACTTGTGATTTATGTGTAAACACTGTTTTGTTGCTTGCAGTGTAAGGTCATTCTGTGTAGCTTGCTTGATAGCGGCTAGAGTGATTGCCTTGGGTGTAGAATGTTTAGCTATAAAGTGTATACATTTCTTCACTCTCTCTGATTAATGAATTGTGACAGCATCCAGATCTGGGTGCCATGCCATGTAGTCAGCCGGATTATCAGATCCAGGACGACAGTTAACAATCATGTCATGAGACTGAACTTTCAGCAACCAGTGCTGGATCCTAGAAGATTTAAACCCTGGCTTGCAAAATACAGCAATCAAAGGCTTATGATCTGTAAACACAGTGAGGCTAAATTGGGCTCGGTAGTGCCCTTTTGTCGGTAGCGCACTTAATGTCTGCCGGAAATATGCAGAGCAGGCAGACCATGATGTCAACCAGCATACAACGCTGATTTGACACCAGCGATGCCATTTTGGAGCTCCATGCACCTGCCAACGTCCTCTCTTAACCTCGCACAGCTGAACACAACATTAAGAAGCATGAAGAACCCTCCCACCAGCGCTACTTAAAGGGATCATCATCTATCTACAGGTTAGTTGCTGGTTTATTTCTTCTGGCTGTTGCTACAATTGTACATGTTTTTGGTGCTTTCCACAGTTGTTTAAGATTCAAAAGTCTACAGGGAGTGGTGAGGCAGATGTTGAAGTACTTTTTGCTGACTACAAGGGGTAAAAATTAGGTCGCGCCCCATTTGGGGCGCAAATATCGTCTGGACGCAAATATTAGCGCCTGGCGCTAATTATCGGCACTGACTGGAAACTTCACTTTTACCGCCCTGGGAGGTGAGTAGAGCGCTAAATCAGGCGCTGCACACCTGTCTTAAGGCGCAAAGGCCAAGGAGTGAGGCGCTAACTCAGCGCGCGAGCGCAGCGCAGCTGCTGCCAGTTAGCGAGGGAACACAGACACACTGGCGCCAGCCACTTCTTAAAGCGGGGGGGGCCAACTTGCTCCCCAGCCACACCCTGCTCATTGCAGCCTTGAATCTCGGCCTGGAGAGACCTGTGAATCCATTTTGCTGCCAAGCATGGAGAGGGTGAGAGAACGCGCTCATCGCTTCACCGAGCGGGCCTTGGATGCTCTGGTTGGCGCGGTGGAGCGCAGAAGATGTATGCTCTTCCCTGAGAGTGGCAGGAGGCCTTTGCCACGCGAGTTCAGAAGAGTGTGGAGGGAGGTGGCTCAGAGCGTCTCCTCCAGGAGCATGGTGCCCAGGACCCATACTCAATGCCGCAAAAAGTTCAACGACCTCACTCGGGTCGTCAGGGTGAGTGGCTTTTTCTCAATACCTCTCCATCCCTCCATCTCAACCTCACTCTATGGCCAGAGGGTCTTAAAACCCCAAAGCACAACACTCATCCAACACCTATGGCCCTTTCATCAAACACACACACACATTCCACACTTTGCATACAGTAAGGGCTATTCACCTATGGGAGGCACATCAGGCAAGACCATGGCTGTATACAGTAAGGGCTATTCACCTAAGGGAGGCACATCAGGCAAGACCATGGCTGTATACAGTAAGGGCTATTCACCTAAGGGAGGCACATCAGGCAAGACCATGGCTGCATACAGTAAGGGCTATTCACCTATGGGAGGCACATCAGGCAAGACCATGGCTGTATATTTACTCAGATGCTGTCCTTTTTCTTACAGGCCAAGCTGGCGCATAATCGGAGACAGCAGCAACGGACAGGTGGAGGGCGGCCTCAGCTGCAACCCCTCAGCGATCTTGAGGAGCGCGTCCACAGGATTGTGGCAAGCCGGGTGATCGGTCCCGTCGCCACTGGAGACGCCAACCCCGTTCTGGACAGCAATGGTAAGGTCATCACCTTTTTGTCCTCTGTCCTTCCGCTTGTCCCTCACAACACCAGCCTTTGACACTTTCAATCCAACTTGCTAACTCGCTGCACTTATTCCTCCCTTACTGCCACCCTGTCCTCACGCTAAAGCCACTCTTGTACCTCCCTGCTTTCAGATGGTGATTCACCAGCTGAGGAGACGGGCCCTGAAGCTGCCACTGGGAGTGATGCTGCAGCTGAGGAGGAAGAGGAAGCCGGAGCATCAGTGCCACCCTCTCCCGAGGAAGCCTATGCCCGCACTGGGAACACGCCTTCCCTGGAGGGGAGCAGGGGGGAAGGGTCTGATGAGGGTGAAGCTCCAGGACCCAGCGGGCTGCAGCAACGCCATGGGGGTAAGGGAAGAACGGGGGCCTTCTCCCCAGAGGGAGAGTATGCCAGACACTCCTACTGCAATGGACGCAGAGGAGGAGCGGCTGATCGCAGAAATGAACACCCAGGCGGTTGGCATGCACACTGAGCTCATGGGTGCAGTGGGAAGGGTGCCCGAATGCATTGAGTCACTGGCAAGGAGTGTGGAGCACTTCGCTGTAGCACAGGCGGATGCCACACTAACGCTTAGTGCTGCAATTCAGTCACTGGCTGCCGTGATCCCATCTCTGACTGCTCTCATACAGACTCAGATTGAGGCCACGCGAGCACAGACTGCTGCCAACCTCGATGGTTCATGCACATGTCCCCGGGGCTGTCACCGCGCCGCAGCAGGCCAGCAATCTGTTCTCCGGCAGATTGCTCCGGATGCTGAAGTGCTGCCCCGTGGGAGTGCCAGTGTGTCGGGCGAGCAGGGAGTTGCTGTCCTCTCTCACGATGACAGCATTCCTGCTGCCAACACTGTCACTTCTCCACTGCACTTGCCACCGCCTGTAGGACAGACTGCTGCCGCCCATGCAGAGTTGGTGCAGTCTGCAGCCGGGCCCTCCAGGCCCAGAAGTGGTCGAGGCCGTCCTTCAGGGGCATCTGCAGTGTCAGGGTCTGACGAGCAGCAGCCTTCCACCAGCCTTGCTGCAGCCACTGAGGTCCCATTACGGAGGAGCAGTAGGGTTAGAAGGGGGGAAGTGCGCAAGGGAAGGAGATCACCCTCGAAGGGCAAAAAGTAGGAGGTGTGACAAAATGCTGGTCATTTTTTTATTAAAGGTCGAGGTTCATGGTCCAACTTTTGTTTAGTGTTTTGGACATTATCTCCAGGTTGTGAGAACCAGTTAAGTTATTGACTGTTTTTTTGTGTTTATTTCTATGAGTTTGTCATGAGGAATTGACACACACAGAGTTTGTAAAATAAATAAGTTTCTGTATTCAAAATATACATGGTTGGTGGTTGGAATTATTGGTGCCTTGGCCGGCTTAGGGGTTGCGTGCTGGGTTCATTAATGTTGTTAGCAATGGCAGGGGCCCTAGAAGCGGCTTGCTATTAGCCGTTGACGGACGGCCCTTGCAGTTTGACCATTGTGGGCCGCCCTCCCGCCTTGGTGCTGCTGATGATCATCGTCCTCGTCCTCTTCCTCCTCTTCCTCCTCCTCCTCTGGTGGTGCTCCAAGGCCTGGTGGCATTGGCTGGGTCCTGAGGATTGCCATGTTATGCAACATGCAGCACACGACTACGAAGTTCGATACTCGCTCAGGCGAGTACTGCAGGGCTCCTCCAGAATGGTCCAGACAGCGGAACCGTTGCTTCAGCACGCCGATTGTGCGCTCAATTACGTTCCTGGTAGCTTGATGGCTCTCATTGTACCGCAGCTCAGCAGGGGTGTTGGGCATACGGAGCGGTGTCATCAGCCAGGTGCTCAATGCATACCCCTTGTCCCCGAGAAGCCAACCAACTGGCTGATGCAGTGCCTCGAAAACTTCTGCCACAGTAGTCTGGCGCAGGATAAAAGCATCGTGGCAGCTGCCAGGATAGTGGGCATTGACAGCGAGTATCAGCTGTCTGTGGTCACAGACCAACTGGACATTCAAGGAATGGAACCCCTTTCTGTTCCGGAATTCCTCGGCATTCTCATGTGGAGCACACAAAGCCACATGCGTGCAGTCAATGGCGCCCTGCACCATGGGGAAGCCCGCTACCCTCGCAAAGCCCAGAGCGCGGTCACGCTGCTTGTCTGGGGTCATGGGGAAAGAGATGAACTCTCGTCTCCTTTTAAAGAGGGCATTTGTGACCTGCTGGATGCAGCAATGCACCGCGAACTGGGAGATATTGGCGAGATCCCCAGCAGCAGCTTGAAATGAGCCAGTAGCGTAAAAGTTCAAAGCCACTGTGACCTTCACTGCCACCGACAGAGACGTCCTGGACCTCAGTTGAGGCTGCAGATCTGGCTGCAGCAGGTGGCAGAGCTCAGTGACCACCTCCTTGCTGAATCGCAGCCTTCGCAAACACAGCTCCTCGGACATATGGATGTAGGAGAGCTGTTCACGATATACCCTGGGAGGGTAAGCTCTCCTGTACATACGCCTGATGGCCCTCCTCCGTCTGGCCATCATTGCCACTCTCTCTCTGCGTCTCTGTATCCTCCGATTCAGCTGGAGCAGGACGACGCCCCCAATCAGTGCAGCCCCCATATTCTCTTTGCAAGCAAAGTAATGAAGGACAGCAACTAAAGTAGCAGCGAAGTTAGGATCAATAGGCAAAACTACCTCACAAAGCGTTGAGTCAATGTAGAAGTCTCTCTTTCTCTCTCTCCGAATCTCTCTCTCTCTCTCAGAACGAGTGGTGCAAAAATGTCGACCACAGAAAAAGACAGGAAGAGGCCCCATTTAAATTGCGCCCCCGCAGCCCCACAGCGATTGATAGCATTCCAGTCTTCCGGTCGTTGGAAGCGCCAGGCGGTAAGGCAGGGGGCGCCACTCAATTTCCGCTCCGGGGCGCCACAAGGGCGTTGCACCATGAAATGACGTCACAATCTGCGCGCGCAGGTGGTCGCAGCGGTAAGTTTTAGCGCCGCCGCACAATCTCTAGTTAAGTTCCCGAGCGGCACAAACATCGCTGCACCCGGGCGTTAGCGGCTTTGCGCCCCATTAGCGCCCTCTTAAGGCGCTAACGGGAGGCGCAACCAACTGAATTTTTACCCCCAAGACTTCTGCACAAACCAGGTGCTCCCAGGCATGGGTGCACTAGTAGGCCTTCCTCTTGGAATTGAGCATGACTGGGAGAATGAGCAGAGGCCGCGCAGAGCAGGACAAGCTGCTAGAAGAGGGAGGAGGAAGAGGGGAAGACGGGCTCTCAGCAGGAGGCCATATATCCACCTAGGGTGTTCAGGGAGCAATTCTCCTACCTGAACTTCAGCAACAACCAATATTGTGATGTCTACGCTTCAGTAAGGAGATCGTCACTGAAATCTGCCAATTGCTGCAGCCACAACTCCAGCCTCAGAGCAGGGCAAGGACCACATTGCCAGTGGTTCTGAAGGTGACTATGGCTATGGATTTTATGTGTCTGGCTCCTTCCAGACTGCTGCTGAAATATTAGCAACATCTTGAAGTTGCACAAGGGAAGTCACTGAGGCTTTCTTTTCAAAGAGAGCTAACTCCATTTCATTCCCTCTTGCCAGAGAGAAGCAGGCAGAGCAATCACAAGCATTTGCAAGGTTTGCAGGCTTCCCCATGATGCAGGATGCCATTGACTGCATGCACGTTGCTTTGCATGGCTGATCTTCTACCTCATCTCCACTTTCCTGCACTATCCCCATATCCCTTGATTCTCTTAATATTCAAAAATCTATCGATCTCTGTCTTGAATATAGTCAATGACTGAGCCTCCACAGCCAATAGTTTGCTTTGTCCAGATTTAAGACCCTAGTTTCGGATTTAACTAATCACTTTCAAACTCAATATAAAATTCTATCATATTATGGTTACTCTTCCCTAAAGGCCCCTTTACTACAAGGTTATTAATTAACCCTTTCTCATTGAACAATATTAGATCTATAATAGCCGGTTCCCTGGTTGGTTCCTCAACATACTGATCTAGAAAACTATCTTGCATACATTCCATGAATTTGTCCTCCACACTATTACTGCAAATTTGGTTTGCCCAGTCTATATGTAGATTAAAGTCCCCCATGATCACTGTATTATCCTTGTTACATGTGCCTCTAATTTACTGATTTATACTCTGCCCTACATTACTGCTACCTTGTGTTCCCACAATATATTTAAACCCTCCTGCTCAGCTTGATGATAATCTACTGACATGGCTGAGGTCGTGCTTTCTTTGTTTTTTTTGATCTAATTGGGGGGGGGGGGGGTGTAGGGGGTGGTAGTGGTAGGGGTCAGCCTTACCCCTGACTCAGTGAGCGGTTTGAATCGCTCCCACGGCCCAGGTTCAAAACTTGGACTAATTTAGGGGTTGTGAATAAAGATGCAGTAGACAACAGGAACCGATGAAAGAATTTTGGCTTTTATTAAAAGTAAAAGGAAACAAACTTAAAACACACTTCACACTTAAACAGGTTGGGGAACACATGGTGACAGGTGAGGGAGAATGACAATATACAAAAACCCTTATCCCTCCCAAAAATCCCACTATCTAGCTAGGTTTTGGTTTCAGGAGATCAGGGATAATGCTCACCAAACAGGGGTTTTAACAGTGCGAAATCCAGCCAGGTAAGTTGATGGTGGTCTGGTCATCAAGTGTCTTCCTTTAACATGCTGCTTCTGGACAGAGCTGAGAGGAGAGTCCGGCGAGAGAGAGAGAGAGCTGTTCCAGCATTGTCGGCGAGTCCAAAAGAGAAAGAGTCTTGGGTCAGGCTGCAATTATAGTCCTTTTTGCACCCAATACTCCTCACTAAAACTGGTTTTGTGATGAAGTGATTGGTTTCAGGTGAGGCCTGTTCATTGTCTTGTTAAGTTTTGATGGGCCTTCGACTATGCTAAACCAAATCAAATCCTGGTCAATTGAAAAACCTCGTTACCAGTAATGGCTTTTTACTGAGTCAAATGGCTTGCGTCCTGTCGATCTGTTGTTTTATTGAAGTTTGCATTGTCCTCATGTTTTGGGTTTCTTGCTGGGCCTAGCATTCCTATCTTTATGTGTTTCCTTTAATGGGTTCTGTGTTTTGGGTGGGGCGACCTTCTCCCAGGGCCTATTGTCCAAATGTTAATGTTTGCTGGGGCTTGAATTCCCAGACAATGCAATCCTCAAAACTGCTATTTACAGAGGTTGATCCCACATGCTGTGCATGTCCAGACATGTTCCTTTAAAGTTCCAAAGTCCTTATTTTTTCCCTTAGATTTTTGGGGATCTGCAAATTTTGGAAACTTTACAGGGGGCAATTTTGTGAATGGGGGCGTGTTGGAGGCGGGACTGCTGCTTGTCAGGTCGATGTCCTGCCTCCATCGATTTGTGGCCTACCCACGCTATTTTCCCCTGATTGACCTTGTTAAGCCCACCCAGCGGGCTTAGCAGGCCAATCAAGGGAAAGCTGATTGCAGAGCACGTCAACGTATGATGTTTCATCTGTCAAAAATTTTGACAGATGAATTGTCATCATTTGACAGCTCTGTGAAGCTGTCAAACAGTGACATTCTCTGCAGTTTGATGAGATCTTACATACAAGACCTCATCAACGGCCATCTCTCATCTGCAACACGGGGGTCCGAGAGTCTCCGCATACAAACCGACTGAAGCCTGCAGGAAGAAACAAAGGTAAGTACACTTTTAAAAACACTTTGCACTTACCTCAGATACTCACCTCTACACTCTTACAGCCATCACTTACCTTCACACCACACTTTTGCACCCCCCCCGACCCCCGCAGACCCAGTACTCGCCTCGCTGAGCTGGCGTGCTTTGGAGCCTTCGGGAAGCCCGCACTTTTGAGGGCAAAAAGGGGATAATCCTATTTTCTGCCTGTTAACTACCTGTTAACAGGCAGTTAATAGGCTTTAATCCCTTCCCGCCTCCAAGGAGACGGGACCCGGCACGGGACGGCTACCCGCCTCCTGGGAAGATGGCATGGAGGCGGGTTGGAGGTGGGTTGGAGGCGGGTTGGGCACACGCCCCAAAATCTGCCATTTTCCCGGCAGTCCCACCTCCATACTCGCCTCCCCAGGGCTGGTAAAATCGCCCCCTGGGTTTTCAAACTTTTGATGCAATTGCTCTCTGCTTCTAATTGTCTTATTAGTTTTATAATTTGCTGTCCTGAGCACAACCACAGCTTTCCAATTTCCCTTTTTTAAACGCTTCTCTTTGGTTAGTGGTTTAACCAACTCCCCTAGCTGTTCTATGTTTTCTGTTTGCTCCATCAAGGGCATGCACAAACCTAATGATTTTTCCACATATGTGTGAATTGTAGAACATTAATTCTCCAGTGCACACGTCGTTCTTATTTCTTTTACTGGTGGGATTGGCTGCCGTCTATAACTCGGTCACAACCAAAATATCCCCTACTGATTTTTGTTTGCTTATGGGGTTGGCTACCATTCATAACTCGGCCAACCAAACACTCCCCGAAACATAGGTCGGAACAGGCCAATCTATTAACACTTGTTATTTTTAAGCCTTTAACTCGAGCCCACCCAGGGATGCCAATGTTAGTGGCTATCCCATGGTTACGGTCGTAACAAAGTGTTGTTAGTCCTGCAACAATAACTTCCATGATTTAGGCCCAAGTGGTTTTAAACAACAAGCTTTAATATACATTGCCTGATAACAGTATTAGTTTTCTACAATTGGACTACAGTATTACATTAAATGGTGAGTAATTAATACAACCTGTTTCTTCCACAAATGTCCCGTTCAAGCTTATCAAACTTGTTATCTTTCGTGAGTCACCATTAAGACGCATGGACTTCCGACTTTCTCAAGAGTGCTCTAACCTTTGGGGAGAACAGGTTCTATTCTTATACTATTTGGCTACCTTAGATGCTTTGTTTAACATACTTTAAATGTGTAGACCAAGTGGTCTTCCAGGCTTTCATATCTTTTATTGTGGTACGTGGTGTCTTAGCAACTACCTTCTTATCTCGGTGCCTGATTCTCATGGCTCAGCTCGCTTTGTTCATGCAGAAATGAAAAGCTTCCACTTTTCTCCACATTCGCTCTCTGGCTAAAATGCTAAAGCAAAGCATACTGGGATACTTTGACCATTTAAACCACTTTAAAATATTCTAACACCTTGACTACCCTTTTTCTTCTAATATTATTGTAAAAACTTTTGTGTTAATCTTGATATCCCTCGCAAGTTTCTTTTCATATTCCTTTTTGCAGCTCTTACTATCTGTTTTGTCTTCCTTTGCTGTTCTTTATATCTATCCCAGTCCCCTGGATCTACACTCTTGTATGCTCTTTCCTTTAGTTTTATATTATCTCTCACCTCTTTTGTCAACCATGGCTGTTTCCTTTAGTAAGTACAACTTTTGCCCTTAGAGGTATTTACTGGTCCAGTATTAAACAAAACTCTTTTTTGAACACCTCCCACTGTTCATCTGTAGTTTTACCAATTTGTATCATGTAACTATCCTCCACTCACTGCATTTTGCTTGAGAAATCAAGCTGCTTTTATCAGGAGAAGTGGCTGCAGTTTCGGTCATGAGTTCTGTTTGCTGTATTTTGTAGAAAATCTATTTAAATAGCCCCTGTAGACTTAGTGCGCGGTTTAAACAGACTCTGTCGAGTAAATAGACTTTGTTTGAGTCCTGCCGTAAGTCCCGCCCCACCCGCCTCCAACTCATTGGCTGACACAGTGGTTTCAATAGACACTCTGCAGATTTACACGGTCTTACCCAATAGCCCCATTACCACAGGAAAAAAATCAACCAATCAGAGAACAACTAGTCAACACCTCTTTTGTAACCAATTATTCACCTATTGCTGCCTCAAATCAGCGTACCTTGAGGCATCAAATAAACAACTTTAAACAGCTCCTAGTTTTGGGCAGCTAAAATAAATTCAAATAAATTTAAACTTAAAATGCCACAATATATATGTGCAAATTTCAATACTTATTCCAATCACTGCCGCTGAGGGTAAAATCCACATTCTTCTGGCCTCTCGCACTCCACTGGCTTCTCATGTTGTTAGCTTATGTTTCTACCGTTAAGTAGTTCTTATGGTAGCTCATGGTTCATCATAAAATAAATAACATTTAACATTGATAAAATATATAAAACAAGTCATTTTAATTCAAATTAAATACACTGGCATGTATCAAAATGTGTGAACTGTAACACCTTAAAACAGGAAAGAAATCAATTAAAGACGCACAATGGAATAATAATGCTAGCAACGCAATTAATTATAGCACAAACACAGTGCATTAAATGTTAATACAAATGCAGCACAATAAATTATAATAAAAGGACAGTAATTTAAATTAAACTACAAACACAACACAATTATAATACACTGCATTAAATAATACAAATATAGCCAATTAAGTAACAATACAAAATAACTTAATGTTAACTATATATAGTATACTATGTCAACTGTATATTCCACTCCTTCCCAGCAGCAGTCCCTGGCCCTCCTCACGCCTCTCTCCCAGCAACACACACTTCTTCACCTCTCCTAGCTCTGGCTCCTGCTCCTCCACAAGTTTCCTGTAACTTGCTAGTTCCCCTCTCGATCTGAGCCTTTGCTTCCTTCCAGCTCCCAGTTTCATTCGCAATAAGGTCTGTTACAGCCTCTAAGATGATCTTTCCTATCCCACCCGTAACAAAATAGACGAGTTAATGGCACAAATAACTACATATGGTTATGATATTGTGGCCATTACAGAAACATGGCTGCAGGGTGACAATGCCTGGGAATTAAACATACCAGGTTATTTAACGATCAGGAAGGACAGGCAGGAAGGAAGGGGAGGTGGGGTGGCTATGTTAATAAAGGAAGGAATCACTGTAATACAGAGTAATGATATTGGGTCAAAAAATCATGATAATGAAACAGTTTGGGTGGAGATAAGGAATAATAAGGGGAAAAAAACATTAGTGGGCGTAGTCTATAGGCCTCCGAACAGTTGCAACTCTATTGGACGGAGTATCAATCAGGAAATAGTTGAGGCATGTAATAAGGGAACATCTATAATTATGGGGGATTTTAACTATCATATTAATTGGACAAATCAAATGGGGCAGGGCTGCCTTGAGGATGAGTTCATTGAGTGTATTAGGGATGGGTTTCTTGAGCAGTATGTAACTGAACCGACCAGGGGGCAAGCAACCTTAGATCTGGTCCTGTGTAACGAGACAGGATTAATTAAAAATGTCCTAGTAAAGGATCCCCTTGGAATGAGTGACCATAACATGGTTGAATTCCATATTCAATTAGAGGGTGAGAAGGTTGGATCTCAAACAAGCGTGCTAAGCTTGAATAAAGGAGACTATGAAGGTATGCGAGCGGAATTGAGTAGAGTGGATTGGGAAAATAGATTAAAGGGTAAGACGACACATGATCAGTGGTGTACATTCAAGGAGTTATTTTACAACTTCCAAAAAAAATATATTCCACTGAAAAGAAAAGGGTGTAAAAGAAAGGACAGTCATCCGTGGCTAAGTAAAGAAATTAAGGATAGTATTCGACTAAAAACAAGGGCATATAAGGTAGCGAAATCTAGTGGGAGGACAGAGGATTGGGAAAACTTTAAAAGGCAGCAAAAAATAACAAAAAGATTGATTAAGAAAGGGAAGATAGATTATGAAAGTAAATTAGCAAAAAATATAAAAACAGATAGTAAGAGTTTTTATAGTTATATAAAAAGAAAAAGGGTGGCTAAAGTAAATGTTGGTCCCTTAGAGGATGAGACCGGGAAATTAATGGTGGGAAATATGGAGATGGCAAAAACACTGAATGAATATTTTGTATCAGTCTTTACAGTAGAGGACACTAAGAATATCCCAACACTGGACAAACAGGGGGCTATAGGGGGAGAGGAGCTAAACACGATCAAAATCACTAAGGAAGTGGTACTCGGTAAAATAATGGGACTCAAGGCGGATAAATCACCTGGACCTGATGGCTTACATCCTAGAGTCTTGAAGGAAGTGGCGGTAGGGATTGTAGATGCATTGGTAATAATTTTTCAAAACTCCCTGGATTCCGCTAAGGTCCCGGCAGACTGGAAAACTGCTAATGTAACACCCTTATTTAAAAAGGGCAGTAGACAGAAGGCTGGTAACTATAGACCGGTTAGCCTAACATCTGTGGTAGGTAAAATTTTGGAGTCCATTATTAAGGAAACAGTAACAGGACATTTGGATAATCATAATTTAATAGGACAAAGTCAGCATGGTTTTACGAAGGGGAAGTCATGTTTGACAAATTTGCTGGAGTTCTTTGAGGAAGTAACATATAGAGTGGATAAAGGGGAACCAGTGGACGTAGTGTATTTAGACTTCCAAAAGGCATTTGACAAGGTGCCACACAAAAGATTATTGCTTAAGGTAAAAAATCACGGCATTGGGGGTAATATTCTGGCATGGATAGAGGATTGGCTATCTAACAGAAAGCAAAGAGTTGGGATAAATGGTTCATTCTCAGACTGGCAATCAGTAACTAGTGGTGTTCCACAGGGGTCAGTGCTGGGTCCCCAACTCTTCACAATCTATATTAACGATTTGGAGGAAGGGACCAAGTGTAACATATCAAAATTTGCAGATGATACAAAGATGGGAGGGAAAGTAGTGAGTGAGGAGGACATAAAAAACCTGCAAGGGGACATAGACAGGCTAAGTAAGTGGGCAGAGATTTGGCAGATGGAATACAACACTGGAAAGTGTGAGGTGATGCACTTTGGCAGGAAAAATCCTAGAGCAATTTATTATCTTAATGGCAAGAAACTGGAGAGTACTGAAGTGCAAAGGGATCTGGGGGTCCTGGTGCACGAAACTCAAAAGGTTAGTATGCAGGTGCAGCAAGTGATTAAGAAGGCAAATGGAATGTTGGCTTTCATTGCTAGGGGGATAGAATATAAAAATAGGGAGGTATTGCTTCAGTTGTACAAGGTATTGGTGAGACCGCACCTGGAATACTGCATACAGTTTTGGTGTCCTTACTTAAGGAAAGACATCCTTGCTCTCGAAGCAGTGCAAAAAAGGTTCACTCGGTTAATCCCGGGGATGAGGGGGTGGTCATATGAGGAGAGGTTGGGTAGATTGGGACTCTACTCATTGGAGTTCAGAAGAATGAGAGGCGATCTTATTGAAACATATAAGATTGTGAAGGGGTTGGATCGGGTGGATGCGGGGAGGATGTTCCCGATGACGGGTGAGACGAGAACTAGGGGACATAGTCTTAGAATAAGGGGCTGCTCTTTCAAAACTGAGATGAGGAGGAACTACTTCACTCAGAGGGTGGTAGGTCCATGGAATATGCTGCCACAAATAGCTGTAGAAGCTACAACATTAATTAAATTTAAAACAGAAATAGACAGTTTCCTAGAAGTAAAGGGCATTAAGGGTTACGGGGAGCGGGCAGGAATTTGGACATGAGTCTAGGTTCGGATCGGTCATGGCCCTGTGGGTAGTGGAGCGGGCCCAGGGACTGTGTAGCCTGATTCTGCTCCTATTTCGTGTGTGCAATTCTGTTAGATGCAGGAGATGGTTCTGTGATAGATAGTAGATTGGCGGTTAGGATCAGATCAGCCATGATCTTATTGAATGGCGGAGCAGGCTCGAGGGGCCGATTGGCCTACTCCTGCTCCTATTTCTTATGTTCTTATGTTCTTACCCTAGAATCCACCTGCAACCCAATACATGTTATCTACCATCTTGTTGTGCACCCTGGGTTTTAAAAGAAGGTAACAAAAACAGCAGCTGAGTAAATCAGTAGCCAATACGTGTCAGAGGCATACTGAAAGAGTGGCAAGTAAACAAAAGAAGGAGCAAACAGAAAAAAAGGAGAAACTAACAGAAAGCGTGATGAAAAAGTTAAACAGATGGAGATATGGAGATTCTGAAAGATGAAGATAGATGGGAAATTAATAAGTATGGTTTAAAAAGCTTTTGATTTTCTATGGAAGTTCTTCATTCTTTATAATATTCTTTATCTCTCCAGTAAGCCAATTCAAACCAAAGTCATATAATATCTTTTTGTATTTGTCTTGACTGAATTTCTTCTCATTCGTTCTTTCCTAGCATTAGAAAGAAAGACTTACATTTATATAGCACCTTTCATGACCTCAGGACATCCCAAAGCACTTTACAGCCAATGAAGTACTTTTTGAAGTGTAGTCACTGTTGTAATGTAAGAAATGTGGCAGCCAATTTGCCCACAGCAAGGCTTCACAAACAGCAATGTAATAATGACCAGATAATCTGTTTTTTAAGTGATGTTGATTGACGGATAAATATTGGCCAAGATACCGCCCCTGCTCTTCTTCAAAATAGTGCCATGGGATCTTTTACGTCCACCTGAGAGAGTGTGGTTTAACGTCTCATCCGAAAGACAGCACATCCAACAGTGCAGCACTCCACTGGAGCGTCAGCCTAGATTTTTGTGTTCAAGTCTTTGGAGTGGGACTTGAACCCACAGCCTTCTGATTCAGAGGCAAGAGTGCTACCAACTGAGCCACGGCATCTGCTGTTTTAGGGTTGAGCAGTTTTACTGTCCTCATCACTTTCCTCAATAAGATGGCAACCCCAATAATGTTCTGAATCCTTGCATCTCTCACTACCAGTTGACTGATAATTTTCAGTTCAGTCCCAAATACTAAATCTAACACAGTACCTATCCTGGTGCCCTGATGCACATTAAGAAGCTCCAAAAATATATCTCCTCTCTATTTGCCTTGCTCACTTTACCGATCTGTTCACACCATTTTGCTGGGGTTTCCACAGATCTTCCACTTAAGTTGCAGCAGACAAGCAGGAGTGCATCTCGGATCTACAATGAAACGCTAACCTGTCTTTTCTTTACATGGTGCTATCTGACGGTTGTGTATATTGGATTTTATTTCATATTTCCAGTAATCACATCTTGTTTTCTTTTTTATGCAACGGTTTTTGTCGAATTTTTATGTGTCGCACCTCTGATCTACAGTTAGGAGAGATGGCAATCTGACCGGTAAAGGTTATCATTTGACTCAGATACAGGGTACAGTTACACGATTCTGCTCTATAATCTTTGATTTCTGCAGGGTTAAAACTAATATGCTGCACAGTGTGGCACTGGGGTTATTCAATGCTTAAACAGCATGTATATTGAATAATAAGAGGCTTTTATACAAACATGCTGGGCCGTAAATAGAGTTAATAAATTGTGCCAGCATTTGGCTGCAAAACAGAAGATTCATTCCCAAAATATTGAAATCCATTCTCCCTGGAATAGCACTATTTCCATTATTTTTAAACCAACATGCTATGCAGCCTTCCAGCCACAAACCTGACATGACTGGATCTTTTGACACAGTCTCATCTATTAATTGGCTGCACCTCACAATTGACTGATGGCTTTTATTGGTAATTATCACACAGACTAGGGAAATAGATACTGCACTACACTGTCAAAGACATGCAGGAAGAGGTTAGAGATATAAATCCATGAGGATAGGAATTCAAGGACCCAGTTCTCCGCTCCGATTTTAAGCTGATGACCACTGTTGTTGCACTAAACCCGGGGAAACAACAATGCGATGTCAATTAGCAGTGGCAGTTGCTGCGCAAGGGAGTTGGGGGTAGAAATTAGGTCGCGCCCCATTTGGGGCGCAAATATCGTCCGGACGCAAATATTAGCGCCTGGCGCTAATTATCGGCACTGACAGGAAACTTCACTTTTACCGCCCCGGGAGGTGAGTGGAACGCTAAAGCAGGCGCTGCACACCTGTCTTAAGGCGCAAAGGCCAAGGAGTGAGGCGCTAACTCAGCGCGCAAGCGCAGCGCAGCTGCTGCCAGTTAGCGAGGGAACACAGACACACTGGCGCCGGACACTTCTTAAAGCGGGGGGGGGGCACTTGCTCCCCAGCCACACCCTGCTCATTGCAGCCTTGAATCTCAGCCTGGAGAGACCTGTGAATCCATTTTGCTGCCAAGCATGGAGAGGGTGAGAGAACGCGCTCATCGCTTCACCGAGCGGGCCTTGGATGCTCTGGTTGGCGCAGTGGAGCGCAGACGATGTATGCTGTTCCCTGAGAGTGGCAGGAGGCCTTTGCCATGCGAGTTCAGAAGAGTGTGGAGGGAGGTGGCTCAGAGCGTCTCCTCCAGGAGCATGGTGCCCAGGACCCATACTCAATGCCGCAAAAAGTTCAACGACCTCACTCGGGTCGTCAGGGTGAGTGGCTTTTTCTCAATACCTCTCCATCCCTCCATCTCAACCTCACTCTATGGCCAGAGGGTCTTAAAACCCCAATGCACAACACTCATCCAACACCTATGGCCCTTTCATGAAACACACACACACATTCCACACTTTGCATACAGTAAGGGCTATTCACCTATGGGAGGCACATCAGGCAAGACCATGGCTGTATATTGTAAGGGCTATTCACCTATGGGAGGCACATCAGGCAAGACCATGGCTGTATATTGTAAGGGCTATTCACCTATGGGAGGCACATCAGGCAAGACCATGGTTGTATATTTACTCAGATGCTGTCCTTTTTCTTACAGGCCAAGCTGGCGCATAATCGGAGACAGCAGCAACGGACAGGTGGAGGGCGGCCTCAGCTGCAACCCCTCAGCGATCTGGAGGAGCGCGTCCACAGGATTGTGGCAAGCCGGGTGATCGGTCCCGTCGCCACTGGAGACGCCGACCCCGTTGTGGACAGCAATGGTAAGGTCATCACCTTTTTGTCCTCTGTCCTTCCACTTGTCCCTCACAACACCAGCCTTTGACACTTTCAATACAACTTGCTAACTCGCTGCACTTATTCCTCCCTTACTGCCACCCTGTCCTCACGCTAAAGCCACTCTTGTACCTCCCTGCTTTCAGATGGTGATTCACCAGCTGAGGAGACGGGCCCTGAAGCTGCCACTGGGAGTGATGCTGCAGCTGAGGAGGAAGAGGAAGCCAGAGCATCAGTGCCACCCTCTCCCGAGGAAGCCCATGCCCACACTGGGAACACGCCTTCCCCGGAGGGGAGCAGGGGGGAAGGGGCTGATGATGGTGAAGCTCCAGGACCCAGCGGGCTGCAGCAACGCCATCAGGGGGGGGGGTAGGGAAGAACGGGGTCCCTTCTCCCCAGAGGGAGAGTATGCCAGACACTCCTACTGCAATGGACGCAGAGGAGGAGCGGCTGATTGCAGAAATGAACACCCAGGCGGTGGGCATGCACACTGAGCTCATGGGTGCAGTGGGAAGGGTGCCCGAATGCATTGAGTCACTGGCAAGGAGTGTGGAGCACTTCGCTGTAGCACAGGCGGATGCCACACTAACGCTTAGTGCTGCAATTCAGTCACTGGCTGCTGTGATCCCACCTCTGACTGCTCTCATACAGACTCAGATGGAGGCCACGCGAGCACAGACTGCTGCCAACCTCGATGGTTCGTGCACATGTCCCCGGGCTGTCACCGCGCCGCAGCAGGCCAGCAATCTGTTCTCCGGCAGATTGCTCCGGATGCTGAAGTGCTGCCCCGTGGGAGTGCCAGTGTGTCGGGCGAGCAGGGAGTTGCTGTCCTCTCGCACGATGACAGCATTCCTGCTGCCAACACTGTCACTTCTCCACTGCACTTGCCACCGCCTGTAGGACAGACTGCTGCCGCCCATGCAGAGTTGGTGCAGTCTGCAGCCGGGCCCTCCAGGCCCAGAAGTGGTCGAGGCCGTCCTTCAGGGGCATCTGCAGTGTCAGGGTCTGACGAGCAGCAGCCTTCCACCAGCCTTGCTGCAGCCACTGAGGTCCCATTACGGAGGAGCAGTAGGGTTAGAAGGGGGGAAGTGCGCAAAGGAAGGAGATCACCCTCGAAGGGCAAAAAGTAGGAGGTGTGACAAAATGCTGGTCATTTTTTTATTAAAGGCCGAGGTTCATGGTCCAACTTTTGTTTAGTGTTTTGGACATTATCTCCAGGTTGTGAGAACCAGTTATGTTATTGACTGTTTTTTTGTGTTTATTTCTATGAGTTTGTCATGAGGAATTGACACACACAGAGTTTGTAAAATAAATAAGTTTCTGTATTCAAAATATACATGGCTGGTGGTTGGAATTATTGGTGCCTTGGCCGGCTTAGGGGTTGTGTGCTGGGTTGATTAATGTTTGTAGCAATGGCAGGGGCCCTAGAAGCGGCTTGCTATTAGCCGTTGATGGACGGCCCTTGCAGTTTGACCATTGTGGGCTGCCCTCCCGCCTTGGTGCTGCTGATGATCATCATCCTCGTCCTCTTCCTCCTCTTCCTCCTCCTCCTCTGGTGGTGCTACAAGGCCTGGTGGCATTGGCTGGGTCCTGAGGATTGCCATGTTGTGCAACATGCAGCACACGACTACGAAGTTCGAAACTTGCTCAGGCGAGAACTGCAGGGCTCCTCCGGAATGGTCCAGACAGCGGAACCGTTGTTTCAGCACGCCGATTGTGCGCTCAATAATGTTCCTGGTTGCTTGATGGCTTTCATTGTACCGCAGCTCAGCAGGGGTGTTTGGCGTACGGAGCGGTGTCATCAGCCAGGTGCTCAATGCGTACCTCTTGTCCCCGAGAAGCCAACCAACTGGCTGATGCGGTGCCTCGAAAACTTCTGCCACAGTAGTCTGGCGCAGGATGAAAGCATCGTGGCAGCTGCCCGGATAGTGGGCATTGACAGCGAGTATCACCTGTCTGTGGTCACAGACCAACTGGACATTCAAGGAATGGAACCCCTTTCTGTTCCTGAATTCCTCTGCATTCTCTCGCGGAGCACGCAAAGCCACATGCGTGCAGTCAATGGCGCCCTGCACCATGGGGAAGCCCGCTACCCTCGCAAAGCCCAGAGCACGGTCACGCTGCTTGTCTGGGGTCATAGGGAAAGAGATGAAGTCTCGTCTCCTTCTGAAGAGGGCATTGGTGACCTGCCGGATGCAGCGATGCACCGCAAACTGGGAGATATTGGCGAGGTCCCCAACAGCAGCTTGGAATGAGCCAGTGGCGTAGAAGTTCAAAGCCACTGTGACCTTCACTGCCACCGACAGAGACGTCCTGGACCTCAGCTGAGGCTGCAGATCTGGCTGCAGCAGGTGGCAGAGCTCAGTGACCACCTCCTTGCTGAATCGCAGCCTTCGCAAACACAGCTCCTCGGACATATGGATGTAGGAGAGCTGTTCACGATATACCCTGGGAGGGTAAGCTCTCCTGTACATGCGCCTGATGGCCCTCCTCCGTCTGGCCATCATTGCCACTCTCTGTCTGCGTCTCTGTATCCTCTGATTCAGCTGGAGCAGGACGACGCCCCCAATCATTGCAGCCCCCATATTCTCTTTGCCAGAAAAGTAATGAGGTACAGCAACTAAAGTAGCAACAAAGTTAGGATGAATAGGCAAAACTACCTCACAAAGCGTTGAGTCAATGTAGAAGTCTCTCTCTCTCTCTCTCCGAATCTCTCTCTCTCTCTCAGAACGAGTGGTGCATAAATGTCGACCACAGAAAAAGACAGGAAGAGGCCCCCTTTAAATAGCGCCCCCCCCCCAGCCCCACACCGATTGATAGCGTTCCAGTCTTCCGGTCGTTGGAAGCGCCAGGCGGTAAGGCAGGGGGCGCCACTCAATTTCCGCTCCGGGGCGCCCCAAGGCGTTGCACCATGGAATGACGTCATAATCTGCGCGCACAGGTGGTCGCAGCGGTAAGTTTTAGCGCCGCCGCACAAGCTCAAGTTAAGTTCTCGAGCGGCGCAAACATCGCTGTGCCCGGGCGTTAGCGGCTTAGCGCCCCATTAGTGCCCTCTTAAGGCGCTAACGGGAGGCGCAACCAAGTGAATTTTTACCCCTTGGTGTTCTGTGAAGGCTTTGTGTCGCAGCAAAATATCTTTTGTACAATTCTTTTGTGGCATCACACCTGTTAAAGCTGATTAAGTTATATTTATTCCATAGTCATTAGCACCAGTGCTGCACTTCACTGACCTGTATTAAAAGATCAACAGCAACAACAACTTGCATTTATATAGCACTTTTAAATTTACCCAGTAAAGACCACTTGTATCTACGCTTACTTTCAGCTGGAGTAGAAGTAAAATCAGTAGAGCAACTGCTACACTACTGTTTATAGAATGAGTAGAGTTGGCAATCTTTGATTTTGGTGCATAGACATAGAAAGCAGAGGCCTGAAAGGAACACAACTTCATGGAACACTGATACCCCATGACGTCAGACAGCAATGGGAGTGCGTTTTCCTCCTCGGGATCCATTATCTGATCAGCACTGCAGCACACTGCATGAAACACCCATGGTTCTTTAGAGAGAGTGTTACCAATCTATGCCAGCTTGTGAGATCTAAACTAGAAAGGCAATTAATACAGAGCAGTCTGTGCTTCTTTAAGTGACCACACCTTGAATTTTTATACATCAGGGTCTTTTTAGCCTGGCAAGGGAAACATGTGAAGAGTGTGTCATTCCTTGGTGCTCTGTTATATCCAATGTATCACCAAGGCTCTGCCAAGGCACACATCCCACGATGTGCACTTTGACACCAGCCTGCAGCAGCTTACATCCAGGCAGCAAGGCTTCTTTGAAATTGACAGTTTCCCAAGGGTGCAGGGTATCATCAATTGCACACATGTTGACAGGCTAAGTCATGCCCTAGAAAATTAGAAAAGGATATCACTCAATTAATGATAATGTGTCATAAGCATCCTCCATGTTAATGCCAAATATCCTGGAGGCTGCAATAACATACATCCTGCAGCAGTCAAACATTCAAGATCTGATTCCACAGAGATCGCAAACTGAAGGGATGGCTACAGATGGCTTCTAGTTACCCTGTGACCTGAGCTGATGACCTGTGCCATGTCAACCAAAAAGGCTGAGGATAGAGTAATACCTTCAACTATCTAGGCCCAAAGCTCTGGAATTCGCTTCCTAAACCATTCCACCATTTCGCCTCTCCACCTCCCAATTTCGTATGTTCATATTTTGGAACCAGGATGCTCATTGGCCTTTGTTTTGAAGCCCTGAAAAATGTCATCTATTGCTTGGATCAGGGCGGTGGGGTCGGTGGGGTCGGTGGCACCGCATTACTATAAACCCCTAAGAAGGTGTGCAAGATAATGATAGTATGTTGCATGATCTATAATATCGCAGTCGAGAGAGCCTTCAGTGTGCAGGACACTGATGAGCTACAGTCTCCAGGGGATAAGCAGGACAAAGACAGACTAGTGGCAGATGAGGAAGAGGCATCAGTGTCAGGCAGCCAGCAGTGTCAGATGTTAATTGTTTCATTTTTCACTGTTGAAATGTCACAACAGTAATGAAGACTACCCTCTCTGCTTGTCACTTGCAGTGCTTATAGTGCTTTGCAGCTTACAGGAACAGTAGAGTAATTCCCTGAATTTGATGATTGTCAGGTATTTCCCAACAATCGAAAGCAACATTCCTGTGGGATGGATCCAATACAGTCTCCTGTTTGTAAGAAACTAAACATCTGCCTGAAATAAAAACAGAAACTGCTGCAATGCTCAGCAGGTCAGGCAGCATCTGTGGAGAGAGAAACAGAGTTAACGTTGCAGGTCGATGACCTTTTGTCAGAACTGGAAAAAGTTAGCGATTTTAAGAAAGTGCAGGGGCAGGGAAAGGGGGAAAGGGAGGAAAGAACAAAAGGGAAAGTCTGTGATAGGGTGGAAGGCAGGAGTGATTAAATGACGAAAGGTATGATTGTACAAAGCAAAAGGAGATGGTAATGCGACAAGTAAAGAAACAAAAGATGAGTGTGGAAGAGGTGTAAATTGGAATGGCAGAATCATCAACAGCTGGCATCTGAAAAAATAGGGGCAGAGGTTAAGGTCTGAAATTTTTTTTTAATTTGTTTATGGGATGTGGGCGTCGCTGGCAAGGTCAGCATTTATTGCCCATCCCTAATTGCCCTTGATGGTGAGCCGCCTCCTTGAACCGCTGCAGTCCGTGTGGTGAAGGTACTCCCACAGTGCTGTTAGGTAAGGAGTTCCAGGATTTTGACCCAGCGACGATGAAGGATCGGCGATATACTTCTAAGTCAGGATGGTATGTGATTGGAAGCGGAACTTGGAGGTGGTGGTGTTCACATGCACCTGCTGCCCTTGTCCTTTTAGGTGGAAGAGGTCGCGGGTTTGGGAGTTGCTGCCGAAGAAGCCTTGGCGAGTTGCTGCAGCGCATCTTGTAGATGGTACACACTGCAGTCACGGTACACCGGTGGTGGAGGGAGTGAATGGTTAAGGTGGTGGATGGGGTGTCGATCAAGCGGGCTGCTTTGTCCTGGATGGTGTCGAGCTTCTTGAGTGTTGTTGGAGCTGCACTCATCCAGGCAAGTGGAGAGTATTCCATCAAACTCCTTACTTGTGCCTTGTAGATGGTGGAAAGGCTTTGGGGAGTCAGGAGGTGAGACACTCGCCGCAGAATACCTAACTGCTGACCTGCTCTTGTTGCCACAGCATTTTTGTTGCTGGTCAATGGTGACCCCCAGGATGTTGATGGAGGGGGATTCATAGAAACATAGAAACATAGAAGATAGGAGCAGGAGTAGGCCATTCAGCCCCTCGAGCCTGCTCCGCCATTCAATGAGATCATGGCTGATCATCCAAATTCAGTACCCTGTCCCTGCCTTCTCTCCATATCCCTTGATCCCTTTAGTTTTAAGAAATATATCTAACTCCTTCTTGAATATATTTAATGAATTGGCCTCTACTGCCTTCTGTGGTAGAGAATTCCACAGGTTCACCACTCTCTGGGTGAAGAAATTCCTCCTCATCTCAGTCCTAAATGGCTTACCCCTTATCCTTAGACTGTGACCCCTGGTTCTGGACTCCCCGGCCATCGGGAACATCCTTCCTGCATCTAGTCTGTCTAGTCCTGTTAGAATTTTATACGTTTCAATGAGATCCCCTCTCATTCTTCTAAACTCCAGTGAGTATAAGCCCAATCGACTCAATCTCTCCTCATATGCTAGTCCTGCCATCCCGGGTATCAGCCTGGTGAATCTTCGCTGCACTCCCTCCACGGCAAGAACATCCTTCCTCAGATAAGGTGACCAAAACTGCACACAATACTCAAGATGTGGTCTCACCAAGGCCCTGTACAACTGCAGCAAGACATCCTTGTTCCTGTACTCGAACCCTTTCGCTACGAAGGCCAACATACCATTTGCCTTCTTAACCGCCTGCTGCACCTGCATGCTTACCTTCAGCGACTGGTGCACAAGGACACCCAGGTCTCGTTGCACTTCCCCTTCTCCCAATCTATTGCCAGTCAGATAATAATCTGCCTTCCTGTTTTTGACACCAAAGTGGATAACCTCGCATTTATCCACATTATATTGCATCTGCCATGCTTCTGCCCAATCACCCAACCTGTCCAAATCATACTGGAGTTTCTCGGCATCCTCCTCATGGCACACACTCCCACCCAGCTTTGTGTCGTCTGCAAACTTGGAGATATTACATCCAATTCCATCGTCCAGATCATTAATATATATTGTGAATAGCTGGAGTCCTAGGACCGATCCCTGCAGTACCCCACTAGTCACCGCCTGCCACTTGGAAAAAGACCCATTTATTCCAACTCTTTGCTTTCTGTCTGCCAACCAGTTCTCTATCCAAGTCAATACCTTGCCCCCAATCCCATGTGCCTTAACTTTACACGCTAATCTCTTATGCTGGACCTTATCGAAAGCCTTCTGAAAGTCCAAATACACCACATCCACTGGTTCTCCCTTATCCATTTTACCAGTTACATCCTCAAAAAATTCCAGTAGATTAGTCAAGCATGATTTGCCTTTTGTAAATCCATGTTGACTTTGTCCGATCCTGTCACTGTTTTCCAAGTGCTCTGCGATTACATCTTTTATAATGGACTCTAGCATTTTCCCCACTACCGATGTCAGGCTTACTGGTCTATAATTCCCCGATTTCTCTCTACCACCTTTTTTGAATAGTGGGGTAACATTAGCTACCCTCCAATCCATGGGTGCTGTTCCAGAGTCTATAGAATTTTGGAAGATGACCAGCAATGCATCTACTATTTCTAGGGCAACTTCCTTAAGTACCCTAGGATGTAGATTATCAGGCCTTGGGGATTTATCGGCCTTCAATCCCATCAATTTCCCTAACACTATTTCCCTACAAATACTGATTTCTTTCAGTTCCTCCCTCTCATTAGACCCTATGTTCCCCGACATCTCTGGGAGGTTATTTGTGTCCTCCTTTGTGAAGACAGAACCAAAGTATGTATTTAATTGGTCTGCCATTTCTTTGTTCCCCATTATAAATTCCCCTGATTCTGACTGCAAGGGACCTACGCTTGACTTCACCAATCTTTTTCTCTTCACATATCTGTAAAAGCTTTTACAGTCAGTTTTTATGTTCCTCGCAAGCTTACTCTCATACTCTATTTTCCCCCTCTTAATTAATCCCTTTGTCCTTCTTTGCTGAATCCTATACTGCTCCCAATCCTCAGGTTTTCTGCTTTTTCTGGCCAATTTATATGTCCTTTCCTTGGATCTTATGCTATCCCTAATTTCCTTTGTTAGCCACGGTTGAGTCACCTTTGTTGTTTTATTTTTATGCCAAACTGGGATGAACAAATTCTGTAGTTCATTCATGCGATCTTTGAATGCTTGCCATTGCCTCTCCACCGTCAACCCTTTGAGTGACATTCCCCAATCAATCCTACCCAACTCGCGCCTCATACCATCGTAGTTTCCTTTATTTAAATTCAGGACCCTAGTCTCTGAGTCAACTACTTCACTCTCCATCTTAATGAAGAATTCGATCATATTATGATCGCTCTGACCCAAGGGGCCTCGCACAACAAGATTGCTAATTAATCCTTTCTCATTACATAATACCCAGTCTAAGATGGCCTGATCTCTAGTTGGTTCCTCGACATATTGTTCCAGGAAACCATCCCGTATACACTCCAGGAATTCTCCTCCACAGTATTGTTACTAATTTGGTTAGCCCAATCTATATGTAGATTAAAGTCGCCCATGATAACTGCTGTGCTCTTATTGCACGCTTCTCTAATTTCCCTTTTAATGCCATCCCCAACCTCCGTATTACTGTTTGGGGGTCTATACACCACTCCCACTAGCGTTTTCAGCCCCTTGGTATTTCTCAGTTCTACCCATACAGATTCCACATCATCAGAGCTAATATCTTTCCTTACAATTGTGTTAATCCCCTCTTTAACCAGCAATGCTACCCCACCTCCTTTTCCTTTTTGCCTATCTTTCCTGAATATTGAATACCCCTGTATGTTGAGTTCCCAGCCTTGGTCACCCTGGAGCCATGTTTCCGTAATCCCAATCATATCATATTTGTTTACCTCTATTTGCGCAGCTAATTCATCCACCTTATTATGAATGCTCCTCGCATTAAGACACAAAGGGGGAAAAATTCAGTTGGTTGCGCCTCCCGTTAGCGCCTTAAGAGGGCACTAATGGGGCGCAAAGCAGCTAGCGCCTGGGCGCAGCGATGTTTGCGCCGCTCGCAAACTTAACTAGACATTTTGCGGCGGCGCTAAAATTTACCGCCGCGATCTCCTGCGCACGCAGATCTTGACGTCATACGAGGGTGCAACGCCCTTGTGGCGCCCCGGAGCGGAAATTGAGTGGCGCCCCCATCCTTTCCGCCTGGCACATCCAACGACCAGAAGACTGGAATGCTATCAGTCGCTGTGGGGCTGGGGGGGGCGCTATTTAAAGGGGGCCTCTTCCTGTCTTTCTCTGTGGTTGACATTTTTGCACCACTCGTTCTGAGAGAGAGAGAGATTCGGAGAGAGAGAAAGGGAGACTTCTGCATTGAGTCAACGCTGTGTGAGGTACTTTTGGCTACTGATCATAACTTGGCAGGTACTTTGGTTTTTGGCCTTCATAACTTTGCTTGCTAAGAGACTATGGGGGCTGCACTGATTGGGGGCGTCGTCCTGCGCCAGCTGAATCGGAGGACACAGAGACGCAGAGAGAGAGTGGCAATGATGGCCAGACGGAGGAGGGTCAACAGGCGTCTGTACAGGAGAGCTTACCCTCCCAGGGTATATCGTGAACAGCTCTCCTACATTCATATGTCTGAGGAGCAGTGTTTGCGAAGGCTGCGCTTCAGCAAGGAGGTGGTCACTGAGCTCTGCCACCTGCTGCAGCCAGATCTGCAGCCTCAACTGAGGTCCAGGATGTCTCTGTCGGTGGCAGTGAAGATTACAGTGGCTCTGAACTTTTATGCTACTGGCTCATTTCAATCTGCTGCTGGGGACATCGCCAATATCTCCCAGTTCGCGGTGCATTGCTGCATCCGTCACGTCACAAATGCCCTCTTTAAAAGGAGACGAGAGTACATCTCTTTCCCCATGACCCTAGACAAGCAGCATGAACGCACTCTGGGCTTTGCCAGGATAGCGGGCTTCCCCATGGTGCAGGGCGTCATTGACTGCACGCATGTGGCTTTGCGTGCTCCGCATGTGAATGGCGAGGATTTCCGGAACAGAAAGGGGTTCCATTCCTTGAATGTTCAGTTGGTCTGTGACCACAGACAGCTGATACTCGCTGTCAATGCCCACTATCCTGGCAGCTGCCACGATGCTTTCATCCTGCGCCAGACTACTGTGCCAGAACTTTTCGAGGCACCGCATCAGCCAGTTGGTTGGCTTCTCGGGGACAAGGGGTATCCACTGAGCACCTGGCTGATGACACCGCTCCGTACGCCCAACACCCCTGCTGAGCTGCGGTACAACGAGAGCCATCAAGCTACCAGGAACATCGTTGAGCACACAATCGGCGTGCTGAAGCAATGGTTCCGCTGTCTGGACCATTCTGGAGGAGCCCTGCAATACTCGCCTGAGCGAGTTTCCCACTTCGTAGTTGTGTGCTGCATGCTGCATAACATGGCAATCCTCAGGACCCAGCCAATGCCACCAGACCTTGGAGCACCACCAGAGGAGGAGGAGGAAGAGGAGGAAGAGGAGGAGAAGGATGATCATCAGCAGCACCAAGGCGGGAGGGCGGCCCACAATGGTGAAACTGCAAGGGCCGTCCGTCAACGGCTGATAGCAAGCCGCTTCTAGGCCCCTGCTGAGGAAATGGCTTCTGCCATTGAGAACAACATGAATGAAACCAACCCGCAACCCCTAAGCCGGCCAAGGCAGTAATGATTCCAAAGACCAAACATGTACATTTTGAATATAAAAACTTATTTATTTTACAAACTCTGTGTGTGTCATTTCTTCATGACAAACTAATAGAAAGAAATACAAAAAAACAGTCATTAACATAACTGGTTCTCACAACCTGGAGATAATGTCCAAAACACTAAACAAAAGTTTAAACACGAACCTCGGCCTTTAATAAAAAATTGACAAACATTTTGTCACACCTCCTACTTTTTGCCCTTCGAGGGTGATCTCCTTCCCTTGCGCACTTCCCCCCTTCCCACCCTACTGCTCCTCCGTAATGGGACCTCAGTGGCTGCAGCAAGACTGGTGGAAGGCTGCTGATTCTCATAACCTGAGACTGCAGATGCCCTTGAAGGACGGCCTCGACCAGCTCTGGGCCTGGAGGGCCCGGCTGCAGACTGCACCAACTCTGCATGGGCGGCAGCAGTCTGTCCTACAGGCGGTGGCAAGTGCAGTGGAGAAGTGACAGTGGTGGCAGCAGGAATGCTGTCATCTTGAGAGAGGACAGCAACTCCCTGCTCGACCGACACACTGGCACTCCCACGGGGCAGCACTTCAGCATCCGGAGCAATCTGCTGGAGCACAGATTGCTGGCCTGCTGCGGCGCGGTGAGAGCCCCGGGGAAATGTGTATGAACCATCGAGGATGGCAGCAGTCAGTGCTCGCATGGCCTCAATCTGAGTCTGCATGACAGCAGTCTGAGACTGAATTGCAGCACTAAGCTTTAGCGTGGCATCCGCCTGTGCTACAGCGAAGTGCTCCACACTCCTTGCCAGTGATTCAATGCATTCGGGCACCCTTCCCACTGCACCCATGAGCTCAGTGTGCATGTCCACCGCCTGGGTGTTCATTTCAGCGATGAGCCGCTCCTCCTCTGCGTCCAGTGCAGCAGGACTCGCTGGCCTACTCTCCCTCCGGGGAGAAGGCCCCTGAGCTTCCCTACCCCCATAGCGTTGCTGCAGCCCGCTGGGTCCTGGAGCTTCACCCTCATCAGACCCTTCCCCCCTGCTCCCCTCCAGGGAAGGCGTGTTCCCAGTGTGGGCATGGGCTTCCTCGGGAGAGGGTGGCACTGATGCTCCACCTTCATCTTCCTCCTCGCCTGCAGCTTCACTCCCACGGTCAGCTTGAAGGCCCGTCTCCTCAGCTGGTGAATCACCATCTGAAAGCAGGGAGGTACAAGAGTGGCTTTAGCATGAGGACAGGGTGGCAGTAAAGGAGGAATGAGTGCAGCGATTTAGTAAGTTGGATTGAAAGTGTCAAAGGCTGGTGTTGTGAGGGACAAGTGGAAGGACAGAGGACAAAAAGGTGATGACCTTACCATTGCTGTCCAGAACGGGGTCGGCGTCTCCAGTGGCGACGGGACCGATCACCCGGCTTGCCACAATCCTGTGGACGCACGCCTCAAGATCGCTGAGGGGTTGCAGCTGAGGCCGCCCTCCACCCGTCCGTTGCTGCTGTCTCCTATTATGAGACAGCTTGGCCTGCAAGAAAAAGGACGGCGTCTGAGTAAATATACAGCCATGGTCTTGCCTGATGTGCCTCCCATAGGTGAATAGCCCTTACTGTATGCAGCCATGGTCTTGCCTGATGTGCCTCCCATAGTTGAATAGCCCTTACTGTATGCAGCCATGGTCTTGCCTGATGTGCCTCCCATAGGTGAATAGCCCTTACTGTATGCATAGTGTGGAATGTGCATGTGTGTTTCATGAGAGGGCCATAGGTGTTGGATGAGTGTTGTGCATTGGGGTTTTAAGACCCTCTGGCCATAGAGTGAGGTTGAGATGGAGGGATGGAGAGGTATTGAAAAAAAGCCACTCACCCTGACGACCCGAGTGAGGTCGTTGAACTTTTTCCGACATTGTACATGGGTCCTGGGCACCATGCTCCTGCAGGAGACGCTCTGAGCCACCTCCCTCCACACTCTTCTGTACTCACGCGGCAAAGGCCTCCTGCCACTCTCTGGGTACAGTATTGATCTTCTGCGCTCCACCGCGCCAACCAGAGCATCCAAGGCCCGCTCGCTGAAGCTCGTTCTCTCACCCTCTCCATGGAAGATTTAGGCACAGGTCTCTCCAGGCCGAGATTCAAGGCTCCAATGAGCAGGGTGTGGCTGGAGTGCAAGATCGACCCTCCCCTTTAAGAACTGTCCGGCGCCAGTGTGTCTGTGTTCCATCGCTAACTGACAGCACCTGCGCTGCGCCCGGGCTCTGAGTTAGCGCCTCGCTCCTCGGCCTATGCGCCTTAAGACAGGTGTGTAGCGCCTGATTTAGCGCTCCAATCACCTCCAGGGGCGTTAAAAGTCAAGTTTGCCGTCGGTGGCGATAATTAGCGCCAGGCGCTAATCTTTGCGCCCGGCCAATAATTGCGCCCCAAATGGGGCGATACTGAATTTCTCCCCCAAAGCCTTCAGGCTTGTTTTTTTAACGCTCTTCGACCTTTTAGAATTTTTTTTTTACTGTGGCCACGTTTGATTTAAACCCTTGATTTCTCTGACTGACACCTTTGTTTTTTTCCTTCCTGACTTTTGCTTCTATTCTTGTTTCCCTTTCCTCTGTCTCCCTGCTCAGGTTCCCAACCCCCTGCCATTTTAGTTTAAACCCTCCCCCAGAGCACTAGCAAACACTCCCCCAAGGACATCGGCCCCGGTCCTGCCCAGGTGCAAACCGTCCGATTTGTACTGGTCCCACCTCCCCCAGAACCGGTTCCAATGTCCTAGGAATTTGAATCCCTCACCATTCCTCTAGCCACGTATTCATCTGAAATATCCTTCTATTTCTACTCTGACTAGCACGTGGCACTGGTAGCAATCCTGAGATTACTACCTTTGAGGTCCTATTTTTTAATTTATCTCCTAACTCCCTATATTCAGCTTTTAGGACCTCATCCCGTTTTTTACCTATATCGTTGGTACCTATATGCACCATGACAACTGGCTGTTCACCCTCCCCTTCCAAAATGTTTTGCAGCCGCACTGAGACATGCTTGACCCTTGCACCAGGGAGGCAACACACCATCCTGGAGTCTCGTTTGCGGCCGCAGAAACGCCTATCTATTCCCCTTACAATAGAATCCCCTATCACTATAGCTCTACCCCTCTTTTTCCTCCCGTCCTGTGCAGCAGAACCACCCCTGGTGCCAGGATGGTAATACCGTTGAATGTTAAGGGGCAGTGGTTAGACTCTCGCTTGTTGGAAATAGTCATTGCCTGGCACTTCTGTGTTGAACTCAATTATGAGTCCAGAAGGCTGTAATGTGCCTAATCAAAAGATGAGGTGCTGTTCCTCGAGCTTACGTTGAACTTCGTTGGAACAGTGCAAGAGGCCGAGGACAGAGAGGTCAGAGTAGGAGTGAAGCGGAGAATTGCAAACTACCACCCAACTCCAACCTCCCTGTCCTCTTCAAAGTCCTTGAACGTGTTATCGCCTCAAAGATCCATGCCCATCTTTCCGGTAGCTCCATGTTTGAATGCCCCACCACAGCACTGAAACAGCCCCAATCAAAGTCACAAATAACATGCTCTGTGATGGATCAACTCAAAAAGATCAACTTGAAGATCAATTCAGGTATTCATAAACTATTTCAAAATGACCATTTAGTTCATTTTAGTTTGCTTCTTGTTCTTATTTGTCCTATCAGCACAACTATAAATTTTGCTTTTAAATGTTATATTTCTCTTTGCACTAAGATTGCAAACAGAATGTTAAGACAAATTGGAATACAAATGTAATTACTTTTGCCAGCAAAGCAGCTTTGAAGTCTTATGTTGTGAAAAAGGCTCACAGTTTGAATCCTGGATGTCCTGCGGCTCATCAAAACTTATCAATCAATAGAGTGAGTGATGTGGTGGAAAACATAGCTCTGAGCCTGATGGGTTCAGGCAATGTGTCAGTAGACAATGAACGTACATTTCATTATGAGAGAAAGTCTTGCTGTTTGTTTAGAGACTTTTCAAACAGGAATTTAATTGAAATACTTCAAGCTGTCAATTTTTATATATAAGTCCATGGATGAGGACGGGGCATGGTTTTAGCTCTGCACAACTACAGGATTCAGTAGGTTATGATTCTCTTAAGGGAAACAAGATGGTGTCCTAGAGAAAGCTGCCACTGTTTTTTGACTGTGTGTTCAGTGGCCAAATGTAAGGAAGAAACATTCTGTTTTAAAGAAAGAGTTGTTTAAAATAGAAATGGCATACAGATTATGGGACCAGAGTCTTACCCTGACAGGAATGGCAAGAATAAACCTTATGTTGTCAATATTATTGTATGCTTATTTGTAGCATTAACCTGGAACAGGATTATGAATTTGAATCAATAAGTCATACATTCCTGGGTCAGGGTAGCAAGAAAATAAAAGAAAACAAAATCAACCTATTTCATTGAAACCTATTTAGATCCGCATACACAGCCCATTAAGAGAGATCACTTTTATCAAATTCCTAGCTGGGCTAACCATGTATCCCTCTACTTCCTGTTGTATTAGTAACATTTTGAATGCTTTGACTAAGTTAGCATTCACTGTGCTCAATTGTAGTTTATTCCACTAATTAACAAATTTAAATGATTTGCACTTAATCGGAGGTTTACATTCTCTAGTCCCTATTTTTCCATGCTTGTTTTATAACCTCCAGAGTTATATTTGTTCGTCTCTTTTCAGAGTTCAATGATTTCAGACTACCATTCTTGTTAAGAAAGAAAAAAACTTGCACTTATATAACACCCTTCATGACTTCAGGATATCTCAAAGCACTTTACAGCCAATTTGTTACTTTTAAAGTAGAGTTAGTGTTGTAATGTAGGGAAACACAACAGCCAATTTGCACACAGGAAGGTCCCACAAACAGCAATGAGATAAATGACCAGATAATATGTTTATTTATAATGTTGTGTAAGAGTACATCATTTACTGTAAAAGTTTACTATAACTTGACCAAACTTAAAAGTTGACCAAATTTAATGTACCAGCATTCCTTGAGGCCAAGAGACTTTCTGCTGAACAAATGTAAAATAAACTGCTGTGACTGTGAACTGTGAAGGCTGCAAGCTGTTAATCAGATAAGGAAGTGACAGGCCCTGAGCAGGAACAAACTGTTGGGTGTTACAAAGACAGGAACATCATCAGGCAAATGGTGTGAGCGGCCTTGGGGCCCACTGATTAACTGACTAGGTGATAAGAAGAAAAGGAAAACAACTGCTGACCATTTGTCACAGTTTGGAACACATACGCATTGAGGGGCCTGCCCAGGTTTTTAGGGGATAAGAGATGCTGTTTTAAGACACTCGGGGCTGCTGCAGCTGGGCGACCTGGTCAGTTTCCAAAAATCATATGCCTAGTCACTGTCGGATTGACCACTCGCTGGTGTTAGTGTGTATGTAGAGTTGGCTTATTATCGCTTGATCTTAAAGTAAAGGGATAGCTCTGTGTATGCTGAGGTATAATTGGGAATTATTATATGCTACATAACTGCTGGATGCGTACTTGTAATCTCTTGCTGATTTTAAGTAAAAGAAGTTTTTCACAGATTCATTGGGTTTTGTGTTGTCTGTTTGACGGGTCTGAACTTTGGAAACTGTTGGATGGGTTAAAGGACAAGGGTGAATTTAAATGTCTTACAGTTGGTTGAGTGATAAATGTTAGCAGGACACTGTGAGAACATCCCGGCTCTTCTTTGAATAGTGCCGTAGAGAGGGCAGGCAATGCCTTAGTTTAATGACCCATCCAAACAATAGCACCTTTGACAGTGCAGCACTCTGTCTAACCCAGATTATGTGCTCAAGTCTCTGGAGTGGGGTTTGAACCCATAATCTTCTGATTCAGAGGCAAGAGTGCTACCACTGAGACAAGGCTAACACCCGGGGGCTAAATTTGATAGCCCTCCAAAAATGGGCACGGGGATCGTGATGCGTGATTAACCCGTGTCCATTGTTTCCAATGCAGGTAGCACACCAACTTTGTGCTGCCTGCTGATTAACATGATTGCAGTGTGCAGCCAGTGCTAACCACACTGTTGATTGGCTGCACGCAGCAGCAAGGGCCCAAAATTGTACCTTGCTAGCACTACTTAAAGCTAGCCTGCACTGCTTAAAGCTAGCCTGCACTGCTTAAAGCTAGCCTGCACCTCTTAAAGTGGAGGTGCATTGTGACTGGAGCAGATGCTGGGAGTCATGGTTGAAGAGATTCTGACCTGGGAAAGAGTGAGGAATGGCACAATAGGGGAGAGAGCGGGCTCCAAGGTTTTCTGACACTGCACTGGAGGTCTTGGTGGAGGAGGTGGAAAGGAGGAGAGATGTGCTGTATCCACAGGGGTCCAGGAAGCCCTCCAGACACATGCTTGTAAGGCAATGGGAGCAGATAGCCATGGCAGCCAATGCCAGGAGTCAAGCCACGAGGACCTGGATGCAGTGGCATAAGAAGTTCAATGACCTCACTCGAGTGGTCAAGGTCAGTGAATGCATCTTCAAATGCAATATCTCTACCAACTGCACAACTAGCCTCAGCCACTGCTCAATGCTCCACACCCCTATCACTCACCTAACAACTTACCCTATCATTCAGGACTCATACCTAACATTCATAGCTTCACCTCACCCTCACACACTTAGCACTGCTGCAAGCCTCACACCGACATCTCACAGCTTGCACACACTGCCAGCTATTCAACCATGACAGCCGCATCAGCCAAACAGATTGCATTACACTCACTGACACACTTCCCTCTGTCTTGCAGGACAAGGTGGCGCACAACCAGAGGCAGCAGGAGCTAACCGACGAGGGACAGGTGCGCCTGCATCCCCTAACCCCCATGGAGGAGACGGTGCTGGCCACTATTGGGATGGCCATTGCTGAGGTTGTGGCCAACGGCAGGGCAGAAACCATAGAAGATGACGGTATCTTCATACCTAGACCTCCTTCTCACATCCCATTTTCATCTCATCCCACAATCTCTTCTGATTTACAACCTGTAGATGGTGTAAGCATGCACCTCTTGCTTTCTCCTCTCCCCTCACCACAACCTTACCATTGTGCCTTTGTCCTTTCAGATACCCAAGAACTGCGACCTGGCCAGGTAGTGGAGGAAGACCAAGAAGATAGTGAAGATGAAGACACACCGTCACTCGTTTTTCACACTCGCAGCCACCAGCTCAGATACTGACACTGCATGTAATTTAAAGGATAGCATAGAGGCAGGATCTGCACCTGGTGAGGCACTGGGCACGAGTGACCTGCAGCCTGGGCAGGGGGCAAGGATAGCGCAGGTGCCAGCTCGCCAGAAGGGGTGGTCGCACACGAGTTCTGCTGCACAGGTCTCTGATGAGCACTTTGATTGGGGCAGGCTACAGAAGAAGGCTGATGGGTATGCACACTGAAATGCTTGGTGCATTGAGAATCCTGCCAGAAAGCTTGCGTGCAATGTCAAGGGGCATGGAGGAGTCCGATACCAATTTGGCACAGGGTTTTGCGCAGAGCTTGGAGCCCATCCTTTCCAGTATGGAAGTGGTGGCTAACTCTATTAACATACTTGTGGACCCAACTATGGTGTAGCATCTGATTGCTGATGTCTTAGCTTCCATTGCAGCACAAGCAGCAGCCACCCAATGTCTGAGTGCTGTAGTGGAAGCTCAGACTGCTGTCATGTAAGGTCACCATGCTGCCGTCACAGCTGTGGATTCCACTGTTCAAAGTGGCTTGAAGGGTGTCACAGCAATCCAGAAATCCATCCTTCAACAGATTATTAGGATTGCTGAGGCGTCGCCCTCAGGGAAGTGGCAGTGGCTCCGTGGAGCAGGACTCTGCTGTCCTCTCTCAGGATGACAGCATTCATCCTCCCAACCTGCCACTCCGCCAGTGCCCTTGCTGTTGCCTGTCAGCCAGCCAGCCCAGACTGCTGCCACACATGCCGAGATGATGCAGTCCATAGGCCCAGAGCTGCTCGAGGTTGTCCTCCAAGGCCATATGCAGTCCCCTCCACTGAAAGTCACCAGCCTTTCACCAGCCATGCTGCAGACACTGAGGTAGCACTGCGTAAGTTCCCTAGGGTAGGTTTCGCACTTGGATGAGTTCTTCACGGACAACCCAGCCAGAAAGGGGATGTCTAGGTTCCCTCCTCCCTTCCTCTTCCTCCTCCTCCTCCTCTTCTTCCTCTTCCTCCTCCTCCTCCTCTTCTTTCTCTTCCTCCTCCTTCTCCTCCTCAGCTGCTCACCATATAGCTGATGGCAACGGCTGTGCCCTCATGATGACGAGGTTGTGCAGCATGCAGCAGACCATGACAAATCTTGACACCCACTCTGCTGAGTACTGCAGGGCTCCTCCAGAGCGGTCCAGACAGCGGAAGCATTATTTTAGCACACCAATTGTCTGCTCTATCGCATTTTGTGTGGCAGCATGCCTTTTATTGTATGCATGCTGCCCATGTGTGTGTGGGTTGCGCACCAGAGTCATGAGCCATGTCTTCAACCGATAGCACTTGTCGTCCAGTAATCACCCTTTGGTTTGTTGTGGTGGCTCAAATGCAGATGGGACAGCAGACTGCTGCCAATTATGCTTTTATTTTTTTTTAATTCGTTTTTATGGGATGTGAGCATCGCTGGCAAGGCCAGCATTTATTGCCCATCTCTAATTGCCCTTAAGAAGGTGGTGGTGAGCTGCCTTCTTAAACTGCTGCAGTCCGTGAAGTGAAGGTACTCACATAGTGTTGTTAGGGAGGGAGTTCCAGGATTTTGACACAGCGACGATGAAGGAACGGTGATATATTTCCTAATCAGGATGGTGTGTGACTTGGAGTGGAACTTGGAGGTGATGGTGTACCCATGCTCCTGCTGCCCTTGTCCTTCTAGGTGGTAGAGGTAGTGGGGTTGGGAGGTGCTGCCGAAGAAGCCTTGGTGAGTTGCTGCAGTGCATCTTCTAGATGGTACACACTGCAGCCACGGTACGCCGGTGGTGGAGGGAGTGAATGTTTAAGGTGGTGGATGGGGTGCCAATCAAGCGGGCTGCTTGGTCTTGGATGGTGTCGAGCTTCTTGAGTGTTGTTGGAGCTGCACTCATCCGGACAAGTGGAGCATATTCCATCACACTCCTGATTTGTGACTTGTAGATGGTGGAAAGGATTTGGGGAGTCAGGAGGTGAGACACTCGCTGCAGAATACACAGCCTCTGACCTGCTCCTGTTGCCACAGTATTTATGTGGCTGGTCCACTTAAGTTTGTGGTCAGGTCAATGGCGACCCCGAGGATGTTGATGGTGGGGGATTCGGCGATGGTAATGCCGTTGAATATCAAGGGGCAGTGGTTAGAATCTCACTTGTTGGAGATAGTCATTGCCTGCTACATGTGTGGCGCGAATGTTACCTGCCACTTATCAGCGCAAGCCTGAATGTTTTCCAGGTCTTGCTGCAGTCGGGCATGGACTGCTTCATTATCTGAGGAGTTGCGAATGGCACTGAACACTGTGCAGTCATCAACGAACATCCCCACTTCTGACCTTATGTTGGAGGGAAGGTCATTGATGAAGCAGCTGAAGATGGTTGGGCCTTGGACACTTCCCTGAGGAACTCCTGCAGCGATGTCCTGGGGCTGTGATGATTGACCTCTAACAACCACAACCATCTTCCTTTGTGCTAGGTATGACTCCAGCCAGTGGAGAGTTTTCCCCCTGATTCCCATTGACTTCAGTTTTACTAGGGCTCCTTGATGCCACACTCAGTCAAATGCTGCCTTGATGTCAAGAGCAGTCACTCTCACCTCACCTCTGCAATTCAGCTCTTTTGTCCATGTTTGGACCAAGGCTGTACTGAGCCTAGTGGTCCTGGTGGAACCCAAACTGAGCATTGGTGTGCAGGTTATTGCTGAGTATGTGCCACTTGATAGCACTGTCGATGACACCTTCCATCACTTTGCTGATGATTGAGAGTAGACTGATGTGGTGGTAATTGGCCGGATTGGATTTGTCCTGCTTTTTGTGGACAGGACATACCTGGGCAGTTTTCCACATTGTCGGATAGATGCCATTTTTCAGCTGTACTGGAGCAGCTTGGCTAGAGGCACGGCTAGTTCTGGAGCACAAGTCTTCAGCACGATAGCCGGGATGTTGTCGGGGCCCACAGCCTTTGCTGTTTCCAGTGTGATCAGCTGTTTCTTGATATCACGTCGAGTGAATTGAATTGGCTGAAGACCGGCTTCTGTGATGGTGGGGACCTCAGGAGGTGGCCGAGATGAATCATTCACTCGCCACTTCTGGCTGAAGATGGTTACAAAAGCTTCAGCCTTGTCTTTTGCAGTCACATGCTGGGCTCCGCCATCATTGAGGATGGGGATATTCATGGAGCCTCCTCCTTCCATTAGTTGTTTAATGGTCCACCACCATTCACGACTGGATGTGGCAGGACTGCACAGCTTTGATCTGATCCATTGATTGTGGTTGATGCTTTCTTTAAATAGCGCTGGTGGGGGGTCCTGCCTGCTCCTGAACACGTGTTTAGCTTTGTGAGCTTAAGAGGGAGTTCGCTGGAGCATTGAGCTCTAAAATGGCAGCGCTGGCATCAAATAAGTGTTACACGCTGATTGACATCATGATCTGCCTGCTCTACTTGCCATAGAGGGAGTGCAACGAAGGTTCACCAGACTGATTCCTGAGTTGGGGGGATTGTCCTATGAGGAGCGATTGAGTAGACTAGGCCTATATTCTCTAGAGTTTAGAAAAATGAGAGTTGATCTCATTGAAACATACAACATTTTTACAGGGCTTGACAGGGTAGATGCAGGGAGGATGTTTCCCCTGGCTGGGGAGTCTAGAACCAGGGTCACAGTCTCAGAATAAGGGGTCGGCCATTTAGGACTGAGATGAGGAGAAATTTCTTCACTCAGAGGGTGGTGAATCTTTGGAATTCTCTACCCCAGATGGCTGTGGAGGCTCAGTCGTTGAATATATTCAAGACAGAGATTGATAGATTTTTGGATATTAAGCGTATCAAGGGATATGGGGATAGTGCAGGAAAGTGGAGTTGAGGTCGAAGATCAGTCATGATCTTATTGAATGGCGGAGCAGGCTCGAGGGGCTGAATGGCCTATTGCTGCTCCTGTTTCTTATGTTCTTATGTTTTTATAAAGCCCATTAGCATCCAAAATGTTAACTGTAACGTACATATGGTGAAATTTGCAAGTTAACAGGCACTGTTACTTTGAAGCACAATAGGGAACATCATTTTAAACAAGAAACAAAGGGAGAGCAGCTGTGCTACAATTTAATGCACAAAAATAATACAATTAAACCTCAATGTACAGATATCACCATTAAAATTCAAAGTCAATAATGAGGAGGAAAGAATAACTGTTTTACTTCAATGCATTAAAATTCACAGTATATATTAAATAGAAATATAATTATTGATTTGGAGTACAGTCTCTAGCCTTTAAATCTATCCTTTAATGAATATAAGCATTTTGCCATTTATTTTTAGTTGAGTCTGTAGGGGGTTAACATGTTACTTTAAATAAAAATTAGGTGTTCAATTTGATTTCAATTTAGGTTTACAGCTAGAAATTACAATTGGCCATACAACTCAAGCCAAGTGGGCAGCCTTATGTTAGTGTTGTATACTTAAATGCCTGTCATGATGCCTCTGTACACAAGTGACTCAATAAGCTGGACTGAAAGTTTGTTCTGAGACATGGAGGTGCAGGGGCACGTCATTTAAACCTTCTACGTGCAGTCAGTGCTTTGGTTAACTGCTGGTGACAGAGAGGCTCCTGAATCAGGATATTCAATCTTGCTGGCCACAACACTAATCTGACTGAATCTTTTGGCATTGGCTAGACCAACCTGCATTGCAGAGCCCTGCCAGCATGGATCCCAGCATCTATTTTCCCAATTTGGAATGTTAAGGTCAGAGCCTGCCGAGCAGAATTTAGGTGATCGCAAAAAGAGTGCGGTAACTTAGTGGTGAGGGTACTGGGCAAACAGCCCAGAGGTTATGGGGTAGATTTTCATCTTCACCGCCTGGCATTAAAATCAACTGAATGAAAATCGTGCAGTTCTATAAGGAATCGACAATTCATTCCGTCAGATCACCGACTGAAGACATAAATCTACCCCTACGAGTTTAAATCCCACTATGACAAGTTGTGAAATAAAATTTAATGGCCCAGAAATTGATCTCGCTCTGTTCCCGCGGGGGTAAGGAGCAGGCGCGATCTCTCACTCCGCGTTGGCTTTTTCAGATCCAGCTCGCACGAACTTGATGTTCTAGACATCAGCTGGGCAGTGCTTGCGTATCCCACCGGCGTAGTGAATTCGTGCGAGCTGTGGGATCACGTGACTCAGTTAGAGCCAATGGCAGCACACCATCTTCCATTCATAAGTTTCACATACGTGCTGTGAAAGCTATGAATCTTACACCCCCCCCCAAAATAACAGCTAAACCTCAATTAAATTTTTTTTAAAAACCATCACATTAATAAAATAAGTATAGTTAAATAAATTAACCATTTTAAATAAAAAATTAAATTTTTGAAAAACTTTAAAATCTTTTAAAAAGTTATAAAAATAAACTTACCTGTCTTTAAAGTCTCTAAAAAAGATATACCTGTTAAAAAAAATTCAAAATAATACTTAATTCACTACTTACCTTGTTAAAAGTGGGTCTTACTCCTCCTTTTTTCATTTCTAAAATCTTCCGTCCTTACCTGCGCGTCCAAAGCACTAAGTGCACAGCGTGCGCGCAGCCTGTAGCGCGCACGCGGTGCACCGAGGAACTGCCCCCTTTTCCATTCACCAAGTGCCGGTTTTCAGCGCATGCGCAGTGCATGCAGAAAACCGCAATTGGAGAGAGAATACGCGAGAGTACACAGTGCGTACTCTCGCGTAGCGGCATCAACTTTTGGCCCATTAAATCTGGCAATTTGGGGGCTGGCTCTAGACAAAATGACCATGAAAGCTTTTAGATTATTGTAATAACATAACTGGTTCATTAATATCCTGATGGAAAAAGAAGTTGCACTGCTACCTAGTCCAGCCTAAATACATGTTAAACGTTTTTTAAGTGTGCAGGGAATGCTGTTGGATGCTTGCAAAGCCTTGGATGGTAAAGGAAGGTCTCTGAGAAGACAGAAAATGTTGCAAATACTCAGCAGATCAGGCAACATGCGTGGAGAGAGAAACAGAGTTCAAGCATCTAGATTATTGTAATAGCAGAACTGGTTCATTAATATCCTGATGGAAAAAGAAGTTGCACTCCTGCCTAGTCCAGCCTAAATGTGACTCCAGTTCCAACAATATGTGGTTGATGCTTAATGCCCTCATGTCAACTAGAGATGGGCGGCCCATATTCCAAGAAGAAATAGAAATAAAGAAAGAAGCAGGGGCTTTTTCCTCGGTGTCCTGGCAAATATTTATCCCTCAACCAACATTATTACAACAGATGGGCCCTTCTCTGGCACGGGACTCACCAGCCGCAATTTGGCAAGGGCCTTAGCGTTGCTGATAACAGTGCTAAGGCGCTGGAAATGTAAATTAAGAGAGGGTGACGTTATTCGGCATGCAACACTGACTTAATGTCACCTCAGCGAACTTGGACCTTAGCGCTGCGTTCAGCGCTGGGTCCTAAGCTCATCATGAAAACCCAACATTTAGCAGACTGACAGAGATGCTGTCAGCACCTTTTAAAGGGACACACATATCTTTCAGGTAAGTTTGCATTTAATCTTTTGGACTGGATTGCTTTTTATTTTATTGAAGTAGTGGCTTGGTGCAATACATGTTAAAAAATTTTTAAGTGTGCAGGGAGTGCTGCTGGATGCTTGCAAGGCCTCGAATGGTAAAGGAAGGCCTCTGAGAAGACAGAAAATGCTGCAAATACTCAGCAGGTCAGGCAACATCCATGGAGAGAGAAACCGAGTTCAAGGGTGCAAAATTCGGGTATGCCCCGTTTGAGGGCGGTAACTGATTAAGGCCGGACATTTAGCGCCCGGCACGGAAGTACCGCCCCAACTACTAAATTCAGCTTACCATCCCGCACAGGAAGTGGAGCACCATCTCCACTTCCTGGTGGGGCGGTAACCAAGACGATGTCGGGGTGCGATCGACAACTCACCGCCCCTTCAGTTAAAGGGAAGGGCCATTGCGCACTCTTGAGGGCCTCTGATAGCCTACACTAGGCCCTTTTAAGAAACCACAGTGCATTGTCCTTTTAAGAATCCCACAATGCTTTGTGAAATCACAGCCTCACTTTCAGAGGCTGTTGAAGCAGCAGCACCACTTGGGCACGGCACCTTGAGGCCTGCTGCCAGGACCAACGCCACCAGGACGGTGTTACACTGTGAGTTTAGCGTTGGGCTGATGATAATTAGTCCCGGCGTCAATTTTTTGGTCCTACTAGCGCCACTATTTTCAGCGGCCGTTAATCCCCGGCCACGGATGCACCGGCAGCTTTTGTGGCGGCCACGAATTTCTAGACCATGATCTGGTCATTATCACATTGTTGTTTGTGGGACCTTGCTGTGCGCAAATTGACTGCCGCGTTTCCTACATTACAACAGTTACTGCACTTCAAAAGTACTTCATTAGTTCTAAAGCGCTTTAAGACATCCCGAGGTCATGAAAGGTGCTATATAAGTGCAAATTCTTTCTTCTAAGAACAAATAAACTTTTAAACATGTTTTTCTGTTAAATAATTTCCCATTCTTGACACCTACAAGCAAACTGCTGTTAGCTCTATTGGGTGCTCAAATGCTTTTGTTTATTCGGTAGCTCCCTGGTGGTCTAGTGGTTAGGATTCCACACGCTCACCATCACATCCTTGGTTTGATTCCTGGTCAGGGAATTCATTTTGATATGCTGATAGAGTTAGATGAAGTAGGGTGGGAGGAAGCTTGTGTGGGCATAAATACCAGCATAGACCAGTTGAGCCAAATGGTTAATGTCTGTGCCTTAAATTCTATGTAAGTAATTAGTATTAGGGTCTCGAATTTGCATACCATTCTTGGCATAAGTTCATATATAATAAGAGCAGGTAACTTTTTTTGGAAGCAAAATGGGACAGAAGTTGTTGACACCAGTTTTCCACCCCAAGATTAGCCCATCCCAAATTATCTCTCGGTCTTTGGCCCGTCCTGTGATCCGCGTGCTAAGTCCTGAGTGGTCTCTTTCAAATAAATGATTATGAGGGCCTTGGGCACTACAACTCTGAGTTTCCTGATTTTATGTTCACAAAGCACTTGTGGTAAGTTAGACTGAGAATTATAAGATGCTACGATTGCCAGGATCAGCAGCAACAGGTGGAAGTGAGGAGCTTGTGAACCTGCAGAGTGTAGCGAGTTTCAGTAGCAATTTCTGCAGCTGAAAAAGATTTTGCAGTTCATTTTTTTGGCATTCTGCAAGACAGAAAGAAAGAAAGACTTGCATTTATATAGTGCCTTTCACAACCTCAAGACATCCCAAAGTGCTTTACTGCCAATGAAGTACTTTTGAAGTATAGTCACTGTTGTAATGTAAGGAACATTCCCTTAATAAGTACACCCTAGATCATGACAATGCAGCAGCCCTCTTTGCCTCTACACGTCTGTGTCAATAATCATCACCTGATTGAATAAATCAGCACCATTTCCTGTATAACTCTAATTCCATGAATAATAAAGCACAATGCAAGTGCACATTCTATTTCATCACAACAAAGTACCAAGTGAATACAAGCTAATCTACTGTTTTCTAACACCATGGCCGTAAAATTCCCATGCTTAGTGCTGACAGTTAAGGCCAGCTACCGGAAAAAAATGGTGGCCACCTCGCTTCCGCCGACTTATGGCGTGGGCTGTGCTGGTTGCCATCTTGGAAAGGGCGATAGCGTGGCTGTTGCCTGCGTGCGGCGGAAGAATTCAAATGAGGCAGATTGTGACATCAATCAGCATGTAACGCTGATTTGAAGCATGACCTGCCATTTTGGACATCGCCGCTCCACTGAACGTGCATTCAGCTGCACGAGGGACCCCACCAGCACTACTTAAAGGGACACAGTGCAACTTTGAGGTAAGTTGCTTTTTGTTTTTGTACTGGCGCCTGTCCAGTTTATTTGAGTAGTGCCTTGGTGTAAGACATTTAAAAAGTTGGGAAAGTGTGCAGGAAGTGCTGCTGGACGTTGGGAAGGCATTGTCTCTTAAAGGAAGGCCTCTGACTACACCACTTGCTTCAAGGCATGGTGGCTCTAAATTGCAGTCCCCTTCACACTGCAGCATGATAGGGAGATGGAGCAGAGACAGCAAAGCAAGCTGCTCACAGAGGGAGGAGGAGGAGGGGAAGGAAGGCTCTCAGCAGGAGGCCTTACCTACCTTGTGCATTCAGGGAGCACTTCTCCTACCTGCACTTAAGCCAGGAGCAGTGTATTCGTAGGCTCTGCTTCACAAGGACGTGGTCACAGAACTCTGCCAGCTCTTGGAACCAGACCTGCAGCCTCAGAGCAGGGCGACGACGGCGCTGCTAGTCGCCTTCAAAGTGACCGTGGCCTTGAAGGCTGGAGCAGGCGACATAGCTAACATCTCCCAGTTCACCATCCATCACTGCATCCGGGAGGTCACATAGGCTCTGTACTCCAGGAGAGGGGAATTCATTGTTTTCTTTCTGAACAGAGAGGAGCAGGAGGACTGCGCAAGTGGCTTTGCCAGGATATTGGGCATCCCGATGGTGCAGGACGCCATCAACTGCACACTTGTGGATTTGTGGCCACCGCATATCAATCCTGAGATGTACCGTAACCGCAATGGTTACCACTCTCTTAATGTGCACTCGATGTGTGACCACGCCCAGCACATCATGATGGTGAATGCCCAATATCCTGGCAGCAGTCATGATGCCTTCGTCCTGCGCCAGTCAGCTGTGCCAGCAATCTTCCAGCCACCACGTCAAACCCAAGGGTGGCTGCTCGGAGACAAGGGCTATCTGCTCTACACCTGTCTGAGAACTCCCCTCCACAACTCCACCACTCGTGGCCAGCACTCATATAATGAGAGCCATACTGCCATGAGGAACATCATCGAGCAGACCAGCCTTGACCACTCGGGAGGAGCCCTCCAGTACTCGGCAGAGTGGGTGTCCCAATTCGTGGTGGTCTGCTGCATGCTCCACAACTTGGCTATCATGAGGGTGCAGCCATCACGGGTTCCACGACCACCTCAGGTGGAGGAGGAGGAGGAGGAAGGGAGGAGGCAGCTTGCAAATCCCCATTCCGGACGGGCTGTCCGTGAACACTTCATCAGACTCCTGCTCCCCTGATGGAAACCCCAGATCCCCGTTGTGCAACACTTCCCCGCCTTACCATCCCTCTGTCATGGAACATCACAGCGTCCTCTTGGGCACAATGCTGAAATAAAAGCCACCACAAAACAAACATTCCAAATATCATTAATAAATTATTAATTGCAATTTTTTTATTTGTTCATGGGGCATGGTCGTCGCTGGCAAGGCCAACATTTATTGCCCATCCCTAATTGCCCTTGAGAAGGTGGTGGTGAGCCGCTTTCTTGAACCGCTGCAGTCCGTGTGGTAAAGGTACTCCGACAGTGCTGTTAGGGAGGGAGTTCCAGGATTTTGACCCAGCAACGATGGTGTGTGACTTGGAGGGGAACTTGGAAGTGATGGTGTTCCCATGCTGCCCTTGTCCTTCTAGGTGGTAGAGCTTGCGGGTTTGGTATCTGCTGTTAAAGAAGCCTTGGCGAGTTGCTACAGTGCATCTTGTAGATGGTACACACTGCAGCCATGGTGCACTGGTGGTGGAGTGAGTGAATGTTTAAGGTGGTGGAAAGGATGGCAATCAAGCGGGCTGCTTTGTCCTGGATGGTGTCGAGCTTCTTGAGTGTTGATGGAGCTGCAATCATCCAGGCAAGTCGAGAGTATTCCATCACACTCCTGACTTGTGCCTTGTAGATAGGCTTTGGGGAGTCAGGAGCTGAGACACTCGTTGCAGAATACCCAGCCTCTGACCTGCTCTTGTAGCCATAATATTTATGTGGCTGGTCCAGTTAAGTTTCTGGTCAATGGCAACCCCTGGGATGTTGATGGTGGGGGTTTCGGCAATGGTAATCCCGTTGAATGTCAAGGGGCGGTGGTTAGACTCTCTCTTGTTGGAGATAGTCATTGCCTGGCACTTGTGTGGCGCGAATGTTACCAGCCACTTATCAGCCCAAACCTGAATGTTGTTGTGTTCTTGCTACATGCGGGCACAGACTGCTTCATTATCTGAGGAATTGTGAATGGAACTGAACACTGTGCAACCATCAGCGAACATCCCCACTTCTGACCTTATGTTGGAGGGAAGGTCATTGATGAAGCAGCTGAAGATGGTTGGGCCTAGGACACTGCCCTGAGGAACTCCTGCAGCGATGTCACAGGGCTGAGATAATGGGCCTCCAACCACCACAACCATCTTCGTTTGTGCTGGGTATGACTCCAGCCAGTGGAATCATTACAAAGTAATGAGTATTACATTACAAAGGCAACTAATCACAGATCAGGATGTATGACTACAAACTGGAAGGTTTCTTTAGAAAGCTTCTAACTGGGTTGGTTAATTTCAGTGCGTTAGACTCTTGCTGTTACCAAAATCAAATACCATGATCAATCTGCTTCTTAAACTGCAAAGTTACAAATTCAATGAATCTTAATAAAATATGCAATATAAAAACATGGCCTGTAGAGAAAAATTAAAATGAAACTTAAGAGGTGAACATTTTATTTAAAATGATATTTAACACCGCCAAACAAATATCCATAATACAAACTATTGTTCACGGAAACGTTAAGAATTTTTTTACAACAGAAAATAATTTCCTTAATATGTATCACCTAAAGTCTTAGAACTATTAATTCGATGCATTCCAGCAGATTTTTAAATAAATAAACATTACTATCCATGATTTATTATGTGCCCTCAGATTGTCTGACTCTGGTTTTCTTTTCATGCCCTTTCCCTCTGTACTACCATTAGTTGCAGAGTCTTCAGTTGTTTCTGCCCTACTTTCTGGAATTCCTGTCCTAAACCACTTTGCCTCTCCAAATCACTGTCTGCCTTTAAAAGCCTTATTAAAATTCATCTCTATGACCAGACTTTTGTTCACCTCTCCCAGCCCTCTCATAAGGCTTGCCTTAGGCACGATACAATTGCAAATTGTTGTTATCCAGTATTTTATTTTGTAAAGTAACAGTGTAAAGCATTGACCTTGTGGATGTTGTGCATTTTTCAAAAGTTAACATCATTTTTCCCCCAAAAGATGGGATTAAATTATTTGAGGAGAATGATGCACAGTTTGGTTATTACTAAGTCACAAATTAAGATAGGGAAATGAAACAATCCAAACCTTTGCTTCTTGATTACAAGTAAAGATTACCTGCTGTGAATCTACGGAGGGAGTTCTGTGTCTTAGATTCTTGCCTTTTGTTTCGGAAAGCTGAATAGATATAGCAGACATCTTAGTGTGTTATTCTCAGTTACAAATTTATCTCATTAACTGCGACTTGAAATGACTGATGCACATATGTGGGCAGAATTAAATTACTGCATTAATTTAGGGATGGGGTAATTACAAAACCAGAAATGCCCCAAAAAATGGACAAGGCAAGAGAGAAAATACAGCATTGTCTTTGCTTTATTTCATGCACTCGTGAATAGCATTATGAGTTCTTGTGATATATATAAAATGTTATATATAAAAAGCAGGCAAGTATGAGGTTTGTTTTAAAACCAGGTCTATTAGAGGCCAAAGTACAGAACAAAGTAAAGGGCCTAATGAAGACTGTCAATTCACTGAAGCCTGGTTCAAAAGTGGAACAATGTATCCTAAAACAAACAAATTAAATTAAATGCTGTATAGGAAAGAAGAAAGATGAAAAACATTAAGGAAACTCAGGAAGATGTTCTCTTCAAGTAAATGGAGATGTTTATGTTCAAAATGACCTACAGAGTCAAAGACAAAAAATGAGACACACGCAACTGAAACTTTATCTTTTTAATAAAATGAACGTTCCAAGTTAAATGTAATTGTTGGTACTATTACACGTCAATGTAGCAGTATTTTCAGATAAAACGCCACATAATCTGTAATAAAATTGTCTTTCAATCGATTTAAAATGCTGCAAAGGAAGGAAAGACCTGCCTGTAAATCATAATTACCATAGATTAATATCTAATAGAAGGAAATTGAGATATGTTTATTAGTTGTGTTACTGTCAATGTTGAATAAACTGTGAAGATATCACAATCTGACAGGCATAGCAATTGCTTCTGAACATAAGAGAGAGAGCTTCTGTTGCTAGTAAAATAATCAAGGATCCAAGCCATCTTATCCCCTTAGATTCTCTGAGAGGGAAGATTTGTAACTAAATTGTAAAAGTGTTTGGTATATATACATTTCTATGATTACACTACACAGATAGCACAGAGGAAGTCTTCCCCATCTGCCCTTTGGACGTCAATGTTATTTTAGATTAATAAGAGCATTCACAAACATTAATGTTTTATAAAAATAGCAACCACAGATGATTAAAACATTGGCTTTACACAGCCATATACTTTCAGACAAGAGGCTGCTCATTATTCAAACTTTCATACTGATGAAAAATACATAATTCATTTTCTTTTTTACTTGAAAAAGGAGGGATAGGAAATTATTTTAATAATATGCTTTGAATTTCATATCATGAAATGAATTCATATCAGCTATTATACAACAGATACCCTTTGAAAGATTGTTCTTTATGGAAAATTGAAGTATCAAATTGAAATGGCAATATCTATGAGACAAATTATTTATTTTTTGCACAAGAAATCTAAAATTTGGGCAAATCTTTTCAAAGCCTAGTCTGGAGGAACAGCTTCACCAATTGGCAAGGTGAATTGGTGTATAAAATGTTGTGCCAAGGGTTACAATTACAATTCCCCTACATAGCAAGTTCAAAAGTCTAGCTCGGTCTGCCTTGCTGTGGAGGCAGGAGGAACATTCCTGCTCCTCCTGGTTCCACATTAAGGTAAGTTTTAAAAAGTTGAAAACCAGAAACTTACCTGGTCTTCAGCAGCTTAAAGTGGTCCTTGTTTAGGCCGCTGTAGAACTGGAAAAACTAACTGGAGCTTATATGATGCAAGCTCCACCTAGTCTATGGCCAATTTCGGAAAAGGTTCCTAAAACAGTAGTGAGCCCCCTTATTAGCAGGTTCAAGGGGCCTAACACCTGTTTTAGGGTGATGCTGGGGATGTACTCAGCGTGCACTGACAGGATAAGCTCAAGATACACCTGTGCACAGCGCTACAGGTGGCCTCATGTAAACGAGCAGTGTTGCGGACTAGGAGAATGACTAAACAGCTCCAACATTGCGAGGAAACTCCAGGGAGCTTCTTAAAGGAGCATAAGTATCAGAAGGAGCTTCCCCACGAGCTTCCTCACTGGAAAAACTTCCAACGCTGTTCCAGCACCACTCAAACACTGGAAACTGCAAGGAAATTCAGTGTCGATATTATATAATAATACATGTGTCCAGGAGAGGGACTCTAGTCCTGGATGAAGTGCTGTCAATCACATAGTAAGTTCCTGCCTCTAAAATTTCACTTTAAATAAATATATTTGTTTCTGCTTACTTTTCTTCTCTACTCAGTCCCTATGACTTCTTCTTGTGCTTTTTTTTCCATTATTTTCTCTATTCTTGATGTTCTTTGCTGTTTAGGCTTTTCTTTTTACTGCTTGTGTTATTTTTTGTTTGCTTTATCTCAATATCCTTCCCCCACAAGTATGGAACTGTTGATCCAATTGCCAGCCCTGCTTCTGTTAAAACTGCCCTTCCACGTTACAAGGTGGCTTTAATGCAAGGGTAAAAGAAGTGTCAAAAAGCATGGCCATGGCAAGGCTCAGCATACGAAGGGTTTCTGCTCCCCAGTCCTTTCTGTACAATGAGTGAAATGATTTCCGCATTACTTGCCTGTACAGAGTTTATCAGACACTGGGGATGTGGTCAGACAAATATAAAGGAAATTTTAAAAGAACTTTGAATGTACGAGCTGCAGTGGCAGTAAAATGAAGACACTTCTTCTTAGGCAGTCCCTCGGAATGGAGGATGACTTGCTTCCACACTAAAAATGAGTTCTCAGATGACTGATGAGTCCAATGCGGGACCTACAGTCTCTGTCACAGGTGGGGCAGACGGTGGTTGAAGGGGCGGGTGGGTGGGGTGCTTGGGTTGACGTGCGCTCCTTCCGCTGTTTGCGCTTGGCTTCCTCTTGCTCCCGGCGAAGAGACGCAAGGTGTTCGGCGCCTTCCCGGATGCTTCTCCTCCACTTTGTGCGGTCTTGGGCCAGGGATTCCCAGGTGTCAGTGGGGATGTTGCACTTTTTCAAGGAGGCTTTGAGGGTGTCCTTGAAGCGTTTCCTCTGCCCACCTGGGGCTCTCTTGCCGTGTCGGAGCTCCGAGTAGAGCGCTTGTTTTGGGAGCCTCGTATCGGGCATGCGGACGATGTGGCCCATCCATCGGAGCTGATCGAGCGTGGTCAGAGCTTCAATGTTGGGGATGTTGGCCTGAGCGAGAACACTGACGTTGGTGCACCTATCCTGTCAATGGATTTGCAGGATCTTGTGGAGGCAGCGTTGGTGGTACCTCTCCAGTGCTTTGAGGTGCCTGCTGTACATGGTCCATGTGTCTGAGGCATACAAGAGGGTGGGTATCACTGCTGCTCTGTAGACCATGAGCTTGGTGCTGGGTTTGAGGTCCTGGTCTTCAAACACTCTATTCCTAGGGTGACCAAAGGCTGCACTGGCACACTGAAGGCAGTGTTGGACTTCGTCACCAACGTCTGCCCTTGTTGACAGTAGGCTTCCGAGGTATGGAAAGTGGTTCACGTTGTCCAAGGCCTCGTCATGGATTTTGATAATCGGGGGGCAGTACTGTGTGGCGGGGGCAGGTTGGTAGAGGACCTTTGTATAGTTTCAAGATGGCTCCTGGGATGGCAGCTCCTTTACTGTGCAACTCTATCCTTGCTCATCTGTTGCCATCCTTTGCCCTTTCTCCCCCAATCTCCCCTCTTCCGCTGTTTAAGTTCCCCTGGCACTAATAATGGGTGCATTTTAGCCCTAACTACAACTTCAAGCAGCAAGTTTAAAGTTACCTGGTCCCAATGCCCATCCCCCGACCATGCTTGCTCTTTGTTTTCATCAGTGAGCACTGAATCTTTGCTCAAATTTGGCTTTCAAGTTCCTGGACTTCTCTGGACATCAAGACTAAGCTACTCCATTGGACTACACCGCAAGGCTCAGCTGCTATGACTCTGGTCTTCTATTCAGTTGCTTAAGTTTTAAGTTTTAACTCTACAGAGATCACGAGGGGAGCTCGGGGCCAGAGACCGTGAGGGGAGCTCGGGGCCAGGGATCATGAGGGGAGCTCGGGGCCAGAGATTGCGAGGGGAGCTCGGGGCCAGGGATCGTGAGGGGAGCTCGGGGCCAGGAATCACGAGGGGAGCTCGGGGCCAGGGATCGTGAGGGGAGCTCGGGGCCAGGAATCACGAGGGGAGCTCGGGACCAGGGATCGTGAGGGGAGCTCGGGGCCAGGATTCACGAGGGGAGCTCGGGGCCAGGAATCACGAGGGGAGCTCGGGGCCAGGAATCACGAGGGGAGCTCGGGGCCAGGGATCGCGAGTGGAGCTCAGGGCCAGGAATCGCGAGGGGAGCTCGGGGCCAGAGATCGCAAGGGGAGCGCGGGGCCAGGGATCGTGAGGGGAGCTCGGGCCCAGGGATCGTGAGGGGAGCTCGGGGCCAGGAATCACGATGGGAGCTCGGGGCCAGAGATCGCGAGGGGAGCTCGGGGCCAGGAATCACGAGGGGAGCTCGGGGCCAGAGATCACAAGGGGAGCTCGGGGCCAGAGACTGCGTGGCTCACAGGCACAAATACAAAAAACTGATGGGTTCCACTAACCTCCCCCCGGTTAACCTTCACCAGAATATTAGTGCTAATTTGATCTTGTGAAAGACAACATCATTCATGTCCGAGGCCGTGACCCTGGAGCGCGGACAAGGCCCAGGAGCGAGGTCGAGGCCCAGGAGCAGGGGCAGGAGAAGCAGCGAGGTCGGGACTCAGGAGGGAGGACAGGACCCAGGAGCGAGGACAGGACCCAGGAGCGAGGACGAGCCCAGCAGCGTGGTCGAGGCCCAGGAGTGGCGTAGTGTGGACCAGCAGCGGGGTCGGGGCCCAGGGAAGGTGCAGCACGGGCCAACAGCGAGGTAGGGAGGACCACACTGCAGCCTATGAAACCCAGGCAGAGAGGTCCTGCGGGAAGGAGTGAGGAGGACAGTAAAAGTATGTTTGTGTGTGTGTGCTAGGCCGACGTAGCAGAGTCTAGAAACATAGAAACATAGAAAAATATAGAAAAATAGGAGCAGGAGTAGGCCATTCGGCCCTTCGAGCCTGCTCCACCATTCAATATGATCATGGCTGATCCTCTATCTCAATGCTATATTCCCGCTCTCTCTCCCCATACCCCTTGATATGGTCTCCAATCGTCTTGGATCCCCTTGCCATTGGATCAAGACCTTGCTCTGTCAAGCCCATGTGGTAGCTGGTGTGCAACGGCCACCCCATGTTTAAAGAATTCACGCACAGGCATCTTCCACCCCTAAAATGAAGACAAAAGTAAATGAGACTAGGGGTAATTTTTACCTTCAACAAGTGGGTGATCAGCTCTGCCAGTTTACCTACCAAGCACTGAAGGTGAAAGTTATCCCCATGACTTAAAATATGAGGGCAGACAAGTGGGATAAGAGAACATTATAAGTGGAAGCATGAGTAAGAGAGGAGTGTATAACAACAATGACAACAACAACTTGTATTTATATAACACCTTTAGCCTTTAATGTAGTAAAATATCGACGGTGCTTCACAGGAGTGTTATAAAACAAAATTTGACACCGAGCCACTTAAGGAGATATCAGGACAGGTCAAAGAGTTAGGTTTTAAGGAGCGTCTTACAGTAGAAAAGAGAGGTGGAGAGGGTTAGGGAGGGAATTCCAGAGCGTAGGGTCTTGGCAGCTGAAGGCACGGCCACCAATGGTGGAGCAATTAAAATCAGGGATGCTCAATAGGCCAGAATTAGAGAGCACAGATATCTAGGAGGGTTGTGGGGCTGGAGGAGATTACAGAGATAGGGAGAGGTGAGGGCATGGAGGGATTTGAAAACAAGGATGAGAATTTTAAAATCGAGCCGTTGCTTAACCGGGAGCTAATATAGGTCAGCGAGCACAGGGGTGATGGGTGAACGGGACTTGGTGCGAGTTGGGACACGGGCAGCTGAGTTTTGGATGACCTCAAGTTTACGGAGGGTAGAACGTGGGAGGCCGGCCAGGAGTGCATTGGAATAGTCAAGTCTAGAGGTAACAAAGTCATGGAGGATGGTTTCAGCAGCGGATGAGCTGAGGCAGGGGTGGAGGCGGGCAATGTTCCGTAGGTGGAAATAGGTGGTCTTCGTGAAGACGCGAACATGTGGTCGGAAGCTCATCTCGGGGTCAAATGTGACACCAAGGTTGTGAACAGTCTGGTTCAGCCTCAGACAGTTGCCAGGAAGTGGGATGGAGTTGGTGGCTAGGGAACGGAGTTTGTGGCGGGGACCGAAGACAATTGAAACTGAATTATATATAATCTAATCTAATGGTGATAGGAGCAGAATCTTGGGCTTTATCTCAAACAAGATAGGACAAGATGCCACATGTCATTTATACTGAGCACCCTGAGAAAGAGGGCACCGACTGTACCTCTGCTTGTCAGTAAGTACACTATAAGTCTGCCAGCAGCGTCACACAGTCTTTATCATCTGGCAGGACTAGGAGACAAATCCTCACTTTTAACACCTAATCTGAAGGAACATGTCTCTGACAAAGTGGTGTCCTGGTTCTCTGTGGTATTTGTGTATAACAATGGAGCCTTTTTACTGTACCTGTCAATTTACCAGCCTCCAAAACAGCATTAAGTAAGAAGAAGTAATAACAGGGCTTCAATCAAATATAACGCAGTTTTCCTCAGAGGAACATCTGGGACAAATCACTTTGCAGTAAAATTGCAATGAAATAAGCAAGTTGCAGTTGCAGTGATCTCTAAGGCTTTCTGAATATTTGGATTTGGTTGTCCATTAAAGAAGGTGGTCGTGACTCTTTTATCTGATTTCTTATGCTGCAGGACAACGGGTGAGCAAAAGGCAGAACTGGTTCTGAATAGATCACAAAACCAACTTGTGAACTACAGAGAAATTGCAGAAAAAACGTAGTATTTTTGCACCTACTGAAGTGTTCGTTGTGTGACCTGTGTTTTTTAAATTCAGCCACAAGATGTGGGCGTCTGCTGGCAAGGCCAGCATTTATTGCCCATCCCTAATTTCCCTTGAGAAGGTGGTGGTGAGCCACCTTCTTGAACCGCTGCAGTCCGTGTGGTGAAGGTACTCCCACAGTGCTGTTAGGTAGGGAGTTTCAGTATTTTGACCCACCAACGGTGAAGGAATGTCGATATTTTTCCAAGTCAGGGTGGTGTGTGACTTGGAGGGGAACTTGGAGGTGGTGGTGTTCCCATGCGCCTGCTGCTCTTGTCCTTCTAGGTGGTAGAGGTCATGGCTTTGGGAGGTGCTGTCGAAGAAGCCTTAGCGAGTTGCTGCAGTGCATTTTGTAGATGGTACACACGTATGTAAGTGAAAAAAAATGCAAAGATAGAAAGAAGCAAATAAAGACAAGATAGTAGCAGTAATATTGATAGTATTAATATTATATAGCAATACAAGACCACGGTTGGGGTTTAATCCATAACCTTCTGCTTCAGTTTCAACTGAGTAAGTGATTTCAGTGAAGTGCATTTCACTAAAATGGATCATTTTTATGTACATAGTTGAGGCGAGTATCATAGATGCTTTTAAGGGGAAGCTAGATAAGTGCATGAGAGAGAAAGGAATAGAAAGATTTGCTAATAGGGTTGGATGAAGTAGAGTGTAGAGCATGAACACTGGCATAGACCAGTTGGGTAGAATGGCATGTTTCTGTGCTGCAAATTCTATCTAATGTACACAAAGTATTTCAAATATGTATGACTTAGCGATTTAACAATTGTGGCTTCATATGTTACCTGATCTAAAATAGGTTTCTGTGTAACAGTTGCAGTTATTTAAACCCCAGCTCCCATATAAAAATTCTCAAATAGGAAATCAAACCAGTGTAAGTTCCCCTCACAGCGCATTTCACATGACTACTGAGCAATACCACCCTGAGAGATCATTATTTGGACAGAGGTCTCAGAGGCCATGAATTCCTGAAATAAATACAATTAGTATCAGTCCTATCCACCATGTCCGCAGATTCTTCTAAACAAGCCAAGATTTGTCTTGAAGATGACAAAGTGTGATTTATGTCAGTGTGAGTCATATAAAACATTAATGATACAAACACTATCTCAAAGCAATAGCACATTTAGGTCCTAGCAAGTCTGTTTGAATGCTGACATCCATTTGAAAAGGCAATACTGTTTGAACAATGATGATGTATCACACATTTTGTACAGCATAAAAGAAAACAGCCATGAAATTACGATTGGTGCAAGGGGTTAAATGAGCTTTGCTTAAGCTTTTTGAATTTGTAAAGCATGCTCCTCAGACCATGCTGCATGGTGGTTTAATCAGGTGCGGTAAAATGTCCACTTTAAAGCCTCTACAGATTGAACAACTAATAAGACAAGGAAAGAACTAATACAGATTAACACTCATTAACTGCAATAGGCATGCATTTATACCCCTGAAATAGCAAAAGAACAGCTGTTTACACAGCAATTTTCCTGCACAATGCAGTCTTCCAGACAGAAGAAAATAAGTGTACTGATTAAGTTCTGGGCATCCTGTTGGAAAGAATGAGGGGAAGGAGTGAAAGATTCGGGACTGATGATTGTTCGCTACCCAGAAGTGCCTAGCAGAGCAAATCTGTAAGAAGAGTCAATGATGTATCTAGGACCTAAAAGATACATTAGGAAAAATATTTCAGACCTCAAGAAATCTGCCACGGTTATCCATCAATGCTGTTATACATAACAATCACCTGCTACAAGCAGACACCTGAAAGCAGAGGTTCCCAAACTTTACTTATTGCGTAACGCCCTTCCAGATCTACCAGCTGCCCGCGTACCCCTACCAGCATACAGGCTTAATATTTTAACCCCTTTAATGCCCAAGCGTTGTACAAACTATACAAATTGCCTTACACATATACAACTTAAAATTCACCATTAGACAATTTCTCTGGTGTACCCTCACTGCCTGTACCACAGTTTGGGAACCCCTGCTCTAGAGTGACATCTCTGCTAACATTTTAATCCTGAAAGATATTAAGCAATAGCCAGATACAGTACTGGAATAATAAAACTAGTCCAAGGCAAGTTTTGTATGAATAGGGACATTTAGGAAGCATGGTACAGTTACAATTACCAAGTGCTTATTGGAAACCTACATGAATAGCACAGATTTTTAAAAGGGATTCATTCAAGGAATTTGAATCTTCAAATGGTGTTTGCAACTGTATGGCAGTTCACTGCTCAATTTACTTTCAATAACACTGAGCTATTCTACTGATTACAGGCTAAGATGGCCTTTAATTTGTGAGAACACACCCATATTGATGGCCCAAAACAAATCCAGTCCTTTTGAGGAGGTCGACCTTAACATAATTGTTGTTCTGTAAGCAACTAATTTAAGTACCTCAACTCATCCACCTGATTTGGGGTGGGATAGAGAGGAATATCCAGAATCTGATTTTGGTGGTGTCAGTTAAGGGAGGAATGTTGCCAGAATAAAAGAGAACTCCCTGCGCTTCTTCAAAAAGTGACACAAATCTTTTACATCCATCTAATCCAAAATATGGCGGCCTAGAAATAGGATAAGGCCCAAAAACGGACACGGGGATCGTGATGCTATCAAGCCATGCCTGTTCAGAGGACTGCAGGCAGCACCCAAATTTTGTGCTGCCTGCTAATTTACATGATTGTAGCATTCAGCCGAGTGCTGAATGTGCTGCTGAGTGCCTGAAAGCTCAACAGGGGGCCCAAGTTCGTGCGAGGTTAGCAATAATTAAAGTTTGCCAGCACTTCTTAAAGGCAGTCTGCACTTCTTAAAGGGATGGTGCATTCTGCCTGCAGCAGCTGCTGGAACTGGTTGTGGAGGCAAGGGTCAGAAAGAAGAACACCAAATAATGACTCAGCCGGCCAGAGAAAGGGTTCCAACATTCTCGGATGTAGCACTGGAGACCTTGGTCCAGGAGGTCAACTCCAGGAGAGAGGTCCTCTTTCCACAGGCGGCATGGGGGCCCGCCAAGCAACAGACCAGTCTGCAGTGTGAGCAGATAGCCACTGTGGTAAATGCTAGCCGTCCTGCCACATCCAGTCGTGAATGGTGGTGGACCATTAAACAACTAACGGGAGGAGGAGGCTCCATGAATATACCCATCCTCAATGATGGTGGAGCCCAGCACATGAGTGCAAAAGACAAAGCTGAAGCATTTGCAAACATCTTCTGCCAGAAATGCTGAGTGGATGATCCATATCGGCCTCCTCCTGAGGTCCCCACCACCACAGAAGCCAGTCTTCAGCCAAATCGATTCACTATCAGCCAATTCGATTCACTCTATGTGATATCAAGAAATGTCTGAGCGCACTGGATACAGCAAAGGCGGTGGGCCCCGACAACATCCCGGCTGTCGTGCTGAAGACTTGTGCTCCAGAACTAGATGCAACTCTTGTCAAGCTGTTCCAGTAGAGCTATAGCACTGGCATCTATCCGACAATGTGGAAAATTGCCGAGGTATGTCCTATCCACAAAAAGCAGGACAAATCCAATCCGGCCGATTACCGCCCCATCAGTCTACTCTCAATCATCAGCAAAGTGATGGAAGGTGTCGTTGACAGTGCTGTCAAGCAGCACTTATTCACCAATAACCTGCTCACTGATGCTCAGTTTGGGTTCCACCAGGACCACTCAGCTCCAGACCTCATTGCAGCCTTGATCCAAACATGGACAAAAGAGCTGAATTCCAGAGGTGAGGTGAGAGTGACTGCCCTTGACATCAAGGCCACATTTGACCGAGTGTGGCATCAAGGAGCCCTAGTAAAACTGAAGTCAATGGAAATCGGGGGAAAAAATATTTCCACTGGCTGGAGTCATACCTAGCACAAAGGAAGATGGTTGTGGTGGTTGGAGGTCAATCATCACAGTCCCAGGACATCGCTGCAGGAGTTCCTCAGGGCAGTGCCCTAGGCCCAACCATCTTCAGTTGCTTCATCAATGACCTTCCTTCCATCATAAGGTCAGAAGTGGGGATGTTCGCTGATGACTACACAGTGTTCAGTGCCATTCGCAACTCTTCAGATAATGAAGCAGTCCATGCCCGTATGCAGCAAGACCTGGACGATAGTTAGGCTTGGGCTGATAAGTTTCAGGTAACAATCGTGTCACACAAGTGCCAGGCAATGACTATCTCCAACAAGCGAGCATCTAACCACCGCCCCTTGACATTCAACAGCATTATCATCACCGAATCCCGCACCATCAACATCCTGGAGGTCACCATTGACCAGAAACATAACTGGACCAGCCACATAAATACTGTGGCAACAAGAGCTAGTCAAAGGCTGGATATTCTGCGGCGAGTGTCTCACCTCCTGACTCCCCAAAGCCTTTCCACCATCTACAAGACACAAGTCAGGAGTGTGATGGAATACTCTCCACTTGCCTGGATTAGTGCAGCTCCAACAACACTCAAGAAGCTCGACACCATCCAAGACAAAGCAGCCTGCTTGATTGGCACCCAATCCACCACCTCAAACATTCACTCCCTCCACCATCGGCGTACCATGGCTGCACTGTGTACTATCTACAAGATGCACTACAGCAACTCGCCAAGGTTTTTTCGGCAGCACCTCCAAACCCACAACCTCTACCACCTAGAAGGACAAGGGCAGCAGGCGCATGGGAACACCATCACCTCCAAGTTCCCCTCCAAGTCACACACCATCCTGACTTGGAAATATATCGCCGTTCCTTCATTGTCGCTGGGTCAAAATCCTGGAACTCCCTCCCTAACAGCACTGTGGGAGTACCTTCACCACACGGACTGCAGCTGTTCATGAAAGCGGTTCACCACCACCTTCTCAAAGGCAACTAGGGATGGGCAATAAATGTTGGCCTTGCCAGCGACGCCCACATCCCATGAACGAATAAAATATAAAACCCCGAGGACCAGGACTCAGTGCAATTGAAGTTTAATGACCTCACATGAGTGGTCAAGGTCAGGGAATTCATCTTCAAATGTCATATCCCACCATCTGCACCACTAGCCTCATACAATGCTCAATGCACCACACCCATGGGATCTGCACATGGTGAGACACTGGGCTCGAGTGGCCTGCAGCCAGGGCAGGGGGACAGGGTAGCTCAGGTGCCAGCTCCTCAGAGGACGAGGTCGCACACGAGTTCTGTTGCACAGGACTCAGATGAAGACTTTGATGGGGCAGCCTTCAGAAGAAGGGTGATGAGCATGCACACAGAAATCCTTGGTGCAATGGCAGGCCAGAGAGCCTCTTGTTGGTGTCAAGGAGCACGGAGGAGTCCGGCTCCAACATTGCACGGGGTTTTGTGCGGAGCTTGGAGCCCATGATCCAGGACAAAATTGATGAGAAACTCCATTAGAACACTTGTGGACCCAACCATAATGCTGGGTGTGATGGATGATGGTGCAGCTTCCATTGCAGCACAAGCAGAAGTTACACAACGTCTGAGTGCTGCACTGGAAGCTCAGGTGCCAGCTCCCCAGAAGGCGAAGTCGCACACGGGTTCTGCCACACAGGACTCAGTTTAAAACCTCAATGGGGCTGCATACAAAGGAACGCTGATGGGTATGCACAATGAAATGCGTGGTGCATTGGCAGGCCTGCCAGAAAGCCTGAATGCAATGTCAAGGAGCATGGAGGAGTCCAGCTCCAGCCTTGCACAGGGCTGTGAGCAGAGCTTGGAGCCCATCCTTTCCAGCGAGGCGGGGTGGGCAGATCCTTTAATGCACTTGTAGACCCAACCATCATGCCGCGTCTGATGGCCGAGGTCTCAGCTTCCACTGCAGCTCAAGCAGAAGCCACCCAACATCTGAGTGCTGCAATGGAAGCTCAGACTGAAGTCATGCAAGTTCAACTTGTTGCCACGCAAGCTCAGCTTGCTGCCACTGTAAGATGTGTAAATTTTTACTCCAGTTTAACAGTACATAGAGTTCGGACCCGTATTGGAACAGACAACTCGAGACAAAGATTTCAGGGTAACTATTCTTTACTTAAAATCAACAGTGATTACAAGCAAGTACAAGCATACATACGTACTAACACCAGCGAGTGATCAGTTCGGCGGTGACTCGTAGGTTTTCTTCTCTGCGATTGATCAAGTCACCCGACTCACTGCAGCAGCCCCTAGTGCCTTTCGCCTGCACTTTTTATTCCCCAAAACTTAGCAGACCGCCCAATGCGTAGGTGTCCCAGACCACGTTAACAATGGCCAGTAGTTGTTTTTCTTTCTCCTCTCCTTATCTGTTATGATGCGGAGATGCCGGTGTTGGACTGGGGTGGACAAAAGTGAGAAGTCGCACAACACCAGGTTATAGTCCAACAGCTTTATTTGAAATCACAAGCTTTCGGAGCGCTGCTCCTTCGTCAGGTGAAGTGAAAAAATACAAATGAGCACAGCATATATATGATGCGGAGATGCCGTTGTTAGTTATCTGTTAGTCAGTGGGCCTCAAGGCCGGTTACGCCATTGTCTGAAAAAGTTCCTGGTAACAATGGCTCGAAGATTTGTTTTACAGAACTCTCAAGGCCCACTTCCTTATCTGTGATTTATATGGAATTTGCCCAGTAACACGGCCCTCCGTCTCTCAAGGTATGCCGGTCCATTAAATTTGGTCAACTTTGAGTTTAGTCAAGTTACTTTAAAGGGCCAGAAATTCGGGTCTCCACGGGTGAGTACGCGCTGTGTACTCACCCGTGGACCCAACAAAAGTGCCAGTTTCGCGCATGCACTGCGCATGCGCTGGAAACCGGAACTTCCGTTCCCCTGAAGGAAGGGGTTCAGAGGTCGAACGCAGCAAACTTCGTTTTTATTTTCAGGTTTCTCCGTGAGGGTAAGTACGGAGAAGCTGCGCAGGAAAAAAGGAGGCGCAAGGCCTGCTTTTAACAAGGTAAGTGGTGAATTAAGTACTATTTAAACATTTTTTCAACAGGTTTATCTTTTTTACATACTTTAAAGAAAGGTATGTTTATTTTTAGCACCGTTAAAAAGTGCAATTAACTTTTTCAAAAATTTAAATTTTTGTTTAAAGTAGTTAATTTATGTAATTTATAGTTATTTTAAAAATGTGATTTTTTCTTTATTTATTTGAAGTTTTAGTGAGGTTTTGGGGCCGATCTCTATTAATTCCTGTCAAAATCTATGAATGGAGATTCCCTGCTCCGATTGGCTCTCCATGGCCCACGTGATCCCAGGGGACGCTTCGAACTAACTGCGCTCCTGGGATACACAAGCACTGCGCACCAGCAGCTGCAAGAGGCCCAGGAGCCGAATTTCACGCAGGCCCAAAGCACAATGGCAGGTGCGCTAGGTAAGTACGCGCGCGATCCTTGCACCCGCGGGAAGCTGGAGAGCTGAATTTCTGGCCCTTTACAGCAATGATGTGTTCTTACAAAGTCCACCCTCAAGTGGCTGTGCACCCGAATGTTGGGTCACAGGCACTTACACCTCATCATTGTCTTCTTCTTACCGTGTCTTCTGTAACAGCTTGATCAACTTTCGCTGTTTGCATCATCTGTTGATGTGGCAAGTTATTATCAGTAAGTATAACACAATCACCAGCTGAACAATGACCAAGACATGGGAGATAATCTTTATCCATGGGTGAACCTCAATATTCCTACTGATATCCCACCAGGACGAATCATTCCCAAGCCTAGATATTTCCTTTCGTCGCTCATGGTTTTCTTGGGCTAAGGTATAATAATGCTTCTCGGACTGATTGACGTGCCTCATTAACTCTACCAAGTTTTCTTGCAGCGGTGGGATGTTATAGCCGAACCGAGTCATGTACCGGTTCAATTGCTCTTTTAACTCATCCTTTACAGTAGTATTTACTTGCTTATGTGAATAAATGCTTAACAACCCCAAGTCTCACAAACTGGGGTGAAACAAAAAGTTCCCACTGCAATAGGACAAGTCAGGTCGTTACCGTTCTGGTATTCCCGCTGCATAGTAATCACACAATATTCTCCCTTCCCTCAATATGCAGATCATACGGGGAGGTGCCACTTTCATGGTACAATTCCACACCACCCTATCCCAATTGAACCCGCAAGCTGGGGCTGCATGTTTGCCACATCGTAGGGGCAGATGAATGTATCCCGAGCTTGAGCACGTCTGGTAAGATCTGGGGCCACCCATGTGGTCCCATTCACTCGGGTCACGTATTGTGGGGGTTCATCAAACTCTACTAGGTGGTTTCCCTGACGCACCCCTATGTTCTCTACATGGAATAGAGGACTTGGGGCCGCGTTTTCAGGCAGAACGGGATAATATAATACCATCCCTAACAGGGTGATGTTCCTTTGCCTCTGCCAATCACACTCGTGTTTCACCGGGTATACCTGTACCAATCCTCTGACTCGGCACATAGTCATGGTAAGTTGGTAAGTGGACATCGCCATCAGATGTCAATCAGTCACCCACGAGGGGAGTTTCCCCTCAACAATGTGCTGTATGTTTTCTCGGGTTTGTTCCACCAACCAAGACCCATACATTATACGTACATCGTTTCGCGCAGCCTCACTAGAGGCATTCCGGTCCTCCTTTAAAACCTGATTTATCGTCTCAGCCTGAGATTCTAGATATTTTACCACATCCGCAGGTGTATGGTCATAATTTGGTCCTCCTCCAATTCCTCCTGTTCCTGATCATTAATTTCATACAAAATTTTCCTTAAACTGTTTCTAATCGTCTTTACAGATTGGTCTAGGCTTGCCAAATCAAGGCTATTAGTGAGGGAAGTTCCGGTGTTGAAGATGGCTACACTGTCATTCACCAGGCTCCGCCGCCTTTAGGTGTGATTCCCCTGGGTAGTAATCCGAGTACCATTTTCCTCAAATGTGCCATTAGACCCATAACCATCCCTACGGTCAATGTGGTATAAAGGCTCCAATTCCGATTCCGTCAGCATTTCACTGGTCTTTTTCCAAAATCCCTCTATCAGTTCCTGCATCATTTTTCTGTACAATTGTGCTGTTTCAGGTTTGCACCAACCAGGCAGCCCCAACTCGGTCAGATTCAACATTACTGGTATTACCTCATGGTGCATGTCGTGGTACAGCACCATTCGAGTGGGGCTCACCACCAGCCCATTTGGTGTGTCTGGGGCAACATTCCTGGGCCGTCTGTGTTTTATTCGTAGGGAGGGGAAGTTTAGGACGGACTTTCAATTCCACTGTGTGTATTATTCCATTGTTACATTCCTGCACATGATAGGTCATAGTGCAGTTTGTTCACAGTGCAGTTTGGATGACTACTGTGTTGGCATGACCGCCTTTCCTGGCTGTGTCATTGGTAGGGCACGATATTGCTATCACTATCTAGTTTGACGGGAATTTCACACTGTGGAGGCACCTCAACATTCGGTATCCCCAGGAGTCCTACACACCCGTAGATTCCCTTGTGTTCCCACCGCCATCGTAGCCAACATAACATGGTCTCTCCATCACCTTCCGATTGAGTTGGGGTCCCATGGTTCCCCCTAGGATCCCCTATCTGATGGTACCTTGTGTTGTTACCTGCCTTCACTTGGATAAACCATACACGCGGCTGACTTGTAGTCCCACTCTTACACATTACACATATCCCCCTCCCTTCTTGGACCTCATACGTGGTTACCGTACTATTCCCGAGCAACTTGTTTTGCACATGCCCGAAATGGGTCGGAGGGTAACCTCCCGAGCGGTACCTCGGGGCGAAGTTACTGGGGCAATGGTAATCTGACTGTCGTAACTTGAACCGCCGGGCCTACTTTCATATATAAGCTCCACCGTCATTACTATCATTCTGCCGTAGAGCACTCTGCCATACTGCAACCTCAATAGTCTCCCTATCTTTTCTCTGCCTTGTTCTGGCCTGTGGGAGAAGGGAACAAAAGTGGAGTGTTACTCCCGGTCCTGCATCCCTTCACCCTACCATCGGCTACTCAGACTCTATACTAACTATTCGCTATACCGCCTTGGCCGCTCCCGGGGCCGTTGCCTCAGATTGTAACCTTACTGTACCTGGGGAGGCGCCGTGCCATGCAGAGGTGCCTCATTGAGTGGGGGCACCGCATTCGGCAGCCCTTCTCCATCATCCCATTGGAGAGGATGAGTCAGCCTCACCATGCTCATGATCGTGGCCTGCTGTCTTTTTGACGTGCTGGTGGGCTGAAAAAACTTCATCTGGTTACTGTGAAACCATTTAATTTTCTTAGGTAGTAGAACCGCATACACCATAGGACTAGCTGTCTCGACAATGCTATACGGTCCCTTGTAGAGGGGTTCGAAGAGTCCCACCTTCACATAATTTCGTACCATCACCTGGCTTCCTACTTCCGACTCCTGGGATTTACTCGGAGCCAATGTAGTCGGTTGCGCTGGTGTGCCTTCCCAATGTTGTGGGTGGCCCCCAGGTGTACCTCCTTTAAAGTTTACCAAAGATTGCTCAGGACTTTATCCCTGGTCACCTCCACCACCTGCTTGTCTGTCAAAGTGGGGACCAACAGATGTGTGGGGGTTCGCATGGGTCTCCCCGTTACCAATTCATGTGGGGAGTAACCCGTTCCTTTGGACTCTTTACTGCGTATTCCCATAAGGATTAGGGGAAGTACCTCATCCCACCTGGTGGGGTTTTCGTTCAATTCTTTACGCAGAGCCAATTTCAATGTACGGTTCATTCTTTCCACAAATCCCGATGACTGCGGGTTGTGAGCCACGTGCCATTTCCCTTAAATCCCAAACAATTTCAGAGTGGCCTGCATCACCTGACCTGTGAAATGACTCCCTTGGTCTGATTCTATCACTCGAGGGAGCCCCCATCTGGAAAATACCTCCCTAACTAGGGTCTTGGCCGCCCACAATGCTGTGGCCGACTTGCACAGGAAGGCTTCGACCCACTTGGTAAAATTGTCCACTAGGACTAGACAATACTTATTGCCCATCTTAGTGGTAGGCAGAGGTCCAATAAAATCTATCTGAACACACTGCCACGGTCCCTCAGACCGACAGGTACGTCCTAGAGGAGCCTTTTTCTTGTGCAGGTTGGGATTGTTAGCTGCGCATACCAAACAATTTTTACAGAAATCCTCTACGTTTTCCCTCAGGTGAGGCCACCATCCCACTTCCTCCACCCGTTTCTAAGTCGTCTCCGGGCCGGGATGTCCAGCCCCCAGTCCCCCGTGAGCTAGCTGCATGAATTCCTCTCAGTATCCTTCAGGCACAATCCACCTATCTCTTTTAAACAACATGCCTTCCCTGATCTGATATCTTTGGCCCAGTAGGGCCCTTCCACAGGCTGGCTGGCTTCCTTGTCCTTGAGGACTGCTCTTAATACCACATCCTTTAATTGTATCATTTTAAGATCCGGAGGAAGAGAAATAGTAACGGGTACCGGGGTAGCAGCCGCCACTACTCCCGATTGGTACGGATCCCACGGAACCCCTTCCTCCGCTCCCATCCTAGCTAACTCGTCCACCTTCCTATTTCCCTCCTATCTGGATTCCGCTTTAGAATGGGCTTTGACCTTATGGATATAATATTCTTCACCTCCCCTTTCTACGACTTCCATTATGGTTGCTAGCATTGGTGCAGTAACCAATGGCTTGCCGTCTGCTGACTTAAAACCTCTCCTGGCCCAAATGCCCGTTAGTTTCCTGCATAAGGACAGCACTCAAACTTCTAGACAGAAGCCCTTTTTAGGGTCCACAGCTTCTAGGGCCGGGGCTGTCTGTAAGTCACTCTTCAGCTGCACAAATGCTTCTTCGCAGTTCTCATTCCACTCCCATTCTACTCCTTTCCTCCCTTCCTTAACAACCTTAATAAAGGAGCTACCATGGCAGCATAATTCTCTCGTGAGTTCCCTACAGTAGCCTGTCAGACCCAGGAATGACCTAAGAGCGGTTACCGAACCCGGACGGTATAATTCCTGGATCGCTTTGCGCTTCGTCTCGTCTATCACGCGCTCTCCCGGTTGAAGAATCAGTCCGAGAAACTGGACCTCCTCCTGCCCTATCTGAGCCTTCTTGGGGTTTACCTTAAAACCTGCTGCTTTGAGCAACTCTAACAGTTCTTCCAGTAGCCCCTCATGTTCCTCCTCACTATCTGAGAACAGCAACACGTCATCCACGTATTGGACAAGTTGGCCTGGCTGACTGAACTCTGTCAGGCACTTGCCCATGCACTGGTGAAAAATAGACGGGCTGTTGTGGAATCCCTGTGGCAGGCAGGTCCACATATATTGCTGCCCTTTGAAGGTAAAAGCGAACTTATACTGATCTTCTGGGTGTAAGGGAATCGACCGTTGGATATGTCTAGTACTGTGAACAAGGTGGCAGAACTGGGGATATTGCCGATCAAGTCAACCACGGCGGCTACCGTGGGAGCGCAGGCGGGAATGATTTTATTCAGGACTCTATAATCGATAGTCATTCGCCTAGAAGCTTGTGGTTTCTTGACTGGCCAAATGGGGGAATTGACATGCGTCGTAAGGGGCCTCAGTACCCCTTGCTCCACCAAGGACGCAACTGCCTTTTTCAAATCTCTCCGCTTCCTTGGGGAACGTGTATTGTTTTAATGGCCTGGACATCGGTTCTCCCCCCACGCGCACCTCCACTCCTGCCACCCTGCCACAGTCGTGTTTATGTGTATTCTTACACCACGCAAGCACAGACAGCTGCCATCATATCTGGGTTTACCAGTGTTGAAAGGGGCTTGCAGGGTATCACAGCAGTCTGTACTCAGAATACTAGGATTGCTGAGGCGCTGCCCCAGGGGAGTGGCAATGAATCCGTGGAGGCCGACCCTGCTGTCCGCTCTCAGGATGACAGCATTCATTCTCCCACCGCTGCCACTCCACCACTGCCCTTGCTGTTGCCTGTCAGCCAGCCAGCCCAGACCTTTGCTGCCCATGCTGAGGTGGTGCAGTCTGAAGCCGGCCTACTAGGCCCAGAGCTCCTCGAGGTCATCCTGCAAGGTCATCTGCAGTCTCCCCCACTGAAATTCAGCAGCATTCCACCAGCCATGCTGCAGCCACTGGGGTAGCACTGCGTAGGAGCATTAGGATAGGCAAAGGCACACAGAAGACAGTCACTAGGAGAATGCACAAGGGTGATTAGTTGATTTTTTGATATAATATTGGATGGATATAGATGTAGAAAGCTGGATTGGATTGTTTGCTTTGTGGTGGTTTTTATTTCAGCATAGTGGCTAAGAGGGCACTGTGATGGTCATTAACAGAAGGAAGGTAAAGTGTGAGATTAATGTTTAAATGGGAATTGGGGTTGCATTCACTCATACCGCAGGCAGGTGATTTGATCCCAGAAATCCCAGCCAGAAAGGGGCTGTCTGGGTTGCCTTCTTCCTTCTGCTTCCTCCTCCTCCTCCTCTTCCTCCTCTTCTTTCTTCTCCTCCTCTTGCTCCTGAGCTGGTGGCCGTATCTCTGGTGGCAATGGCTGCGCCCTCATGATGGCCAGGTTGTGGAGGATACAGCAAACCACCACGAATCGGGACTCACACTCTGGTGAGTACTGTAGGGCTCCTCTAGACTGGTCCAGGCAGCAAAACCATTGCTTCAGCACTCCAATGGTTTGCTCTATGATGTTTCATGTGGCAGCATGTCTCTCAATGTACGCATGCTGGCCACGTGTGGTTGGGTTGCGGAGCGGAGTCATGAGTCAGGTGATCAAGTGATAGCCCTTGTCGCACATTAGCTACTCTCTGGTTTGTCATGGTGGCTCAAAGACTGAGGGAACTGCAAACTGGTGCAGAATAAATGCATCATGATTGCTGCCAGGATATCGGGCATTCACCATCATGATGTGCTGAGCATGGCTGCATACCAACTGCACATCCCACTAAGCTGTGTGCACGCAGTTGATGGCTGCCTGCACCATGGGGATGTCCGTTATCCTGACAAAGCCACGCACATGCTCCGTCTGCTTCTCTCTTATGTAGCAGTGGATGGCGAACTGTGAGATGTTACAGATGTCGCCTGCTCCAGCTTGGAAGGATCCCGACTTGAAGAAATTCAGGGCCACGGTCTCCATCACAGCCACTGGCAGCGCTGTCCTTGCCCTGTAGTGAGGCTGCAGGTGTGGTTGCAAGAGGTGGCAGAGTTCTGTGAGCACCTCCTGCGTAAAGCGCAGACGCCTCACACACTGCTCCTGTCTCAGGTTGAGGTAAGTGAATTGCTCTCGGAAGACCCTAGGTGGGTAAGGCCTCCTACTGAGAATCCTTCTCCCCCTCCTCCTCGTCCATCTGCGAGCAGCTTGTCCTCTTCTTTGCTGCCTCTGCTCCATCTCCCTGTCATGCTGCAGGCCAAGGGGGATGACAACTAGAGCACCCATGACTGGGAGCAAGTGGTCTGACCAGAACCCTTGAAGTCAGAAGCAAGGCCTTCTCCACTTGCAGCACCACTCCCTGTCACTTCACCAACTTTAAATAAATTGCACACTAATTGACGTCACGATCTACCTACTTACCATACTTCCGGCCACCCTATCGCCCTCACCAAGGTGATGTCTGGTACGGCCCGCTCCAGAAGCGTGTGCGAGCTGCTCGGACACCATTTTGGACCCAATTCGGCACCCGAAGCGCCCAAACAACAGGTGCTATGCATCCGAATTTCTACGCCTGGATCTTGGGTTAACAACTTACCTGAAAGATAGTACCTCAAACAATACAGCACTCCTTCAGTACTGTACTGAAGTGTCAGCTAGATTATGGCCTGGATATTTCTCTGTTATCCGACCCCAAATCGGGTGGGTGAGTTAGTTACAGATCAACCATGATCTAATTCAATGGTAGCATGGACTTGAGGAGCTGAATGGCCTACTCCTGTTACTATGTTTCTTACCATAAACCATAAAGCATTTAAAGCACCTTTAAAGCTAAAAATTAACATTCCAGCCTGGAACTTACTGTCAGTGTTACCTAAAATGCATTTCATTTTGGAGAGTTACAGAGGCAGAAATATCAGGAATGAGGTATAGTGAACTCCTCCCACTTTTCTTGTGTGCTGAAAATGCAGAGGGAGTTCCAGGCTAGCATGGATTGCATGTCACTTGACATCATGGCAGCCTTTCCTGGTTTTGAAGCTCATCCCCTGCTAATTGCAGCGTGAGTGGAGCATTGAATCCAATCCCATATTGCGCAAGAAAGAGTAGCGGGTTGATTTTAACCCTGCCCACCCAGCTGGAACAGGTTAAAATGGCGGTTGGGCGCTTACCGCCGTGTACCCACTGCATTCGCATCTGCCGCCATTTTTAAGCACGCTGTTTTAGGAAGGTGTCCACCACAGGCAGGCAGGGATCTCATTAATATTTAAAGGTCAGGGACGGATGACGTCATTCAGACCCTGACATCATTTTAATCTCGAGTCTCGCAGAGTTATGGTGGAAGACCTCCATTGATAGGTGATTCAGACAAGGTCTTGTTGCATAAAAGGGGAGATTAGAACAAACCATTTCACGTAGAGTTATCAAAACGTGAAATACTTTGCTACCAGTGTCCTGTGCTAAGATTGTTGGCCCCAAAAATTTGTGGGTCAGATAGCACACTCCCAGCATAGGTCAGCCAGGAGAGCAGTGGAGCAGAAAACTGGCCAGGCCACTAGTTTCCAGCAGTTTGAGGTGGACCTATTTGGGATATACCAGGTGCACAGGTCTGCTCAGTGGTAGATATGGGACCTACTTGGGGGCCAAGCCTGGATCCTGGCCTGGACCCTTAATCAAATTGCTGGCACATTTATTATATTTGGCCTCCTTATAAATGGGCCTGCTGTAGCTGCTGCACCAATGGCTGGCCAGTGGCACTTTTCCCATTCCCACGTCAGCGCCCCCCACCACCACCCCCACCATAAGGCAGCAAAAATGTGTCCATATAGGTGCAAGCACCTGCTATACAAATCAGTTGACTATCCGTTAACAGCAAACTTTAACCAGTATTCAGACCCCAGTGAATGTACTTCTGCACCGATTTGCAAACTCCATTTTCCCTGGCCAGAGCACAGTATAACTCTGTTCTGCTCTATGCAGCAGTCATGTCAAACTGGTACATATAGTATAGTCGTGCCCTGAAAAAGACAAACATTATTGCAATAAAAATTTCATTTAGCAATCAAATGAATCGCAGCAATATATCAGAATGATGGGGAGCTTCATTCAGACTCAGTATTATTTATCAATGCATAAATCTTAATTCAGAGAAACAAATCTTCAGAGAGTAAAAATCATCTGATGTTTGAACTACAGAATTTATTTTCCTCTTTGGACTGTCAAAATTTCTTCCTTTCTATATTTCTTTTTTTAACAGAACCTTGTTAGCCTGCTTTTGTAGCCGGGTTCTTATCACATACAGAATTTCTTGACAGATAAGGTCAGTGAAAAGAGAGCTTTTAGTTCTGGTGTTGTCATCATCAGGAGTCTCCACTGCCTGTCTCTATAAGGGATTTGACAAGAGTTGATGGGCTGGAGAGCATGTTGTGTTACATTTTCACTGACACCGCATTCTGCCAGTCTGACACTGATAATGAAACGCGAATGAGAGATAGACTGTTACTTTGCTCCTTGGTGCAAGTCTAAAATTTAGATGATATTGCCATATCCAATTAGTTTACATAGCCACACTTTATACACACAGGCTGTAAAATGAAGTACTTTAGCAGCAACAATAAATATATGCATTATTTGTGAATAGCCCTGACAGCATCAAGATTTTTAAGCCTCTAAAATTTTAATTACAGTAGTGATACTGTGCAATACAGCACCAATCTACTAATTATGTTAAGTTTAGTTTGCCTGAACATCAATTATTTACAGCATGAAGACTTAGATTCATGGTTACATGAATTATGGTTTTGTTTTACCAGCAGAAAATAGTAGAAGCCGTGGGATTTTACTTTGGAATTCCAATTTCTAGCATGTACTGCTTTTAAAAAGTTCTCTGATGTCCCGTGTCCTCTGCTATAATATTGCTTCATTGTTCACATGTTAAGAGGAGGCTTATATTAAAGTAATTCCCTTTATAAGGCTTTCTATTGCAACATGCATTGTTCATGTCTCCCTCACTAACAGAGAGCCATCTATTATACTCCTTCTTAAAGGTGACCCCCTCTTTTCTGATTTTTTTGTTATTCAATGGATCTTATTTACATAATATATTCAGGTGTGAGATGAGGTCAATTGTTTCTCATCAACAGTCCCTAGAACTGCCTCGGTTAATGATCTGAACCTGGTACATATTTAGGAACTTGTCACTGTGCTGCTTTAATAGTGACTCAGTGACTTTGACCCTGATATTTACGGGGAGGCGACTGTCAGCGACCGGGAAACCCAGAAATACGGGAAAGGCGAAGGTCCTGCCAAAGCTAATACTCAGTTTCCTGCCCACCAGCTGGCCAGATTGAGAGGCTATCTGGCTGGCTGCTGTGTGGGAAGAGATCGCGGGGTGGGGGGGTGGGGTGGGAAAGAGATTACGGGGGGGTGGGAAGAGATCGCAGGGTGGGAAGAGATCACGGGCGAAGAGATCGCGGGGAAGAGATTGTGGCGGAAGAGATCGTGGGGGAAGAGATCGTGGGGGAAGAGATCGTGGGGGAAGAGATCGTGGGGGAAGAGATTGTGGCGGAAGAGATCGTGGGGGAAGAGATCGTGGGGGAAGAGATCGTGGGGGAAGAGATCGTGGGGGAAGAGATCGTGGGGGAAGAGATTGTGGGAGAAAGATCACGGGGAAGAGATCATGGGGGACGAGATCAAGTGGGGAGAGATCGGGGGCGGAAGAGATTGCGGGGCAGAGATCGTGGGGGGGAGAGATCAGGGAAAGCGAGAGTCTAACCACCGCCCCTTGACATTCAACAGCATTACCGACACCCCGACAATCAACATTCTGGAAGTCATCATTGACCAGAAACTTAACTGGACCAGCCACATAAATACTGTGGCCACAAGAGCAGGTCAGAGGCTGGGTATTCTGTGGCGAGGGTCTCACCTCCTGACTCCCCAAAGCCTTTCCGCCATCTACAAGGCACAAGTCAGGAGTGTGATTGAATACTCTCCACTTGCCTGGATGAGTGCAGCTCCAACAACACTTAAGAAGCTCGACACCATCCAGGACAAAGCAGCCCGCTTGAATGGCACCCCATCCACCAGCTTAAACATTCACTCCCTCCATCACCGGCGTACCGTGGCTGCAGTGTGTACCATCTATAAAATGCACTGCAGCAACTCGCCAAGGTTTCTTCGGCAGCACCTCCCAAACCCGCGACCTCTTCCACCTAGAAGGACAAGGGCAGCAGGCACATGGGAACACCACCACATCCAAGTTCCCCTCCAAGTCGCACACCATCCTGACTTAGAAATATATCGCCAATCCTTCATCGTCGCTGGGTCAAAATCCTGGAACTCCCTCCCTAACAGCACAGTAAAAAGCTTAACTGCAGACTGCAGCATTTGACACGTTGGACTCCCTGTGACCCCACCTCATTGTCTTAGCTGTATTCTGCTGTGTCTTTGATGTAATGCCTCCCTGACGGATTGTATCTCTGCAGACACATTGTTCTCTGTCTATATATGCTTTGTAATTGATTCGTATTCCCTCACTGTACCTGACGAAGGAGCAGCGCTCCGAAAGCTCGTAATTTCAAATAAAGCTGTTGGACTATAACCTGGTGTTGTGCGACTTCTCATTTTTGTCCACCCCAGTCCAACACCGGCATCTCCGCATCATAACAGCACTGTGGGAGTACCTTCACCACAAGGACTTCAGCGGTTCAAGAAGGCGGCTCACCACCACCTTCTCAAGGGCAATTAGGGATGGACAATAAATGCTGGCCTTGCCAGTGATGCCCACATCCCAGGAACGAATTTTTTAAAAAGTTCTAAACTGCTATTGAGCAAAATTTACTTGTAAGATATGCACAGAGGCCCAAAAAATATGTAGGGAAAGCTAATGAATGAAGCAGGCTCCAGCAAAAGAGCAAAACTCGAGTTGGAAGCTGCTGAGAATAAGCTCCTAGGAACAAATTTCCAAGAACACATACATAATTTTATGGCTACATTTGAAGATTTTAGCATGAGTTATTGACGTGTTTGTTATGTTATAAACCTTACTTTAAGCACTATATTTTTGGGTTCTTACCAAAACAAAGTGCCACCTTAAAGCAGTTTCAAAAATATATTTTGAGTGATTTAATTGGTTTCTTCTTTCCCAATGCTAGTTGTTTTATTGGTAGTTTTCTTTAAAAAAATATATGGATGCTACTTGTTCGTAGGTTGATTCCCTACCTGGTCAATTGTGATTTATAAAAAGAAAGAAAGACTTGCATTTATATACTGTCTTTCATGACCTCAGGGCATCCCAAAGCACTTTACTGCCAATAAGATGCAGGTGTGACATGAATTTTGCACGTGTGACTCTTTCAAGTATGATGCATTCAAGTGTGATGGATGGAAGACTAGATGGAAAACTTTAATTAAATAGATTGTTACATACGTTATTTATAATGAAAAAAACATATACCCAGGGACTTAAATAGTTATCATGTACAGGAAACTGGTTTTCACTGTTACAGCAGTGGCAGTAATCTTATTGATGTCAGCAGGCAATAATATTCTGTCTGGTGACATCACAGAGCACGGGCTTCCATAAACTGGTGAAAAAGCTTCATTAGTATTTTACTGTGGCACAAAAAAGCTCATTGACTACAAGTCGCCCCATCAACTTCATTACTGAGAGCACTTGTACAGCTGATAATGATCTGAGAGTGTCGGGAGAGCGCGGCACACCACAGGAGCTGCCCCAAGTATTTAAACAGCAGCGCGGCAGAGCATCGGGAGAGCAGGAACATAAGAACATAAGAACATAAGACGTAGGAGCAGGAGTAGGTCATTTGGCCCCTTGAGCCTGCTCCTCCATTCAATACGATCAAGGCTGATCTGATCTTGGCCTCAACTCCACTTCACAGCCCGCTCCCCATAACTCTTGACTCCCTTACCATTCAAAAATCTGTCTATCTCCACCTTAAATATATTCAATGACTCCGCCTCCACAGCTCTCTGGGGAAGAGAATTCCAAAGATTCACGACCCTCTGAGAGAAGAAATTCCTCCTCATTTCCGTTTTAAATGGGTTTCCCCTTGTTCTGAAATTATGCCCCCTAGTTCTAGATTCCCCCATGAGAGGAAACATCCTCTCTGCATCTATCCTGTCAAGCCCCTTTAGAATCTTATATGTTTCAATAAGATCCCCTCTCATTCTTCTAAACTCCAATGAGTATAGGCCTAACCTGCTCAACCTTTCTTCATAAGACAACCCCTTCATCTCCGGAATCAACCTCGTGAACCTTCTCTGAACTGCCTCCAATGTAAGTATATCCTTCCTTAAATAAGGAGACCAAAACTGTATGCAGTACTCCAGGTGTAACAGGACTTCCTTGCTTTTATACTCCATTCCCTTTGCAACAAAGGCCAATATTCCATTTGTCTTCCTAATTACTTGCTGTACCTGCATGCTAACTTTTTGTGATTCATGTACAAGGACCCCCAGATCCCTCTGTACCTCAGCATTTTGTAATCTCTCCCCATTTAAATAATAATTTGCTTTTTTATTTTTCCTACCAAAGTGGATAACCTTGCATTTTCCCACATTATACGCCATCTGCCAAATTTTTGCCCACTCACTTAGCCTATCTATAACCCTTTGGAGATTCTTTGTGTCCTCCACACAATTTGCTTTCCCACCTATCTTTGTATCATCAGCAAATTTGGCTACATTACACTCGGTCCCTTCATCCAAGTCACAGGCTATATTGGACTGGGTACTGTGCAATGAGAAGGGACTAATTAGTAATCTTGTTGTACGGGGACCCTTGGGTCAGAGCGATCATAACATGATCGATTTCTCACTCGAAATGGAGAGCGAAGAAATTGACTCAGAGACTCAGGTCCTGAATTTAAACAAGGGGAATTATGATGCCATTAGACGGGAACTGAGTAGGTCTGATTGGACAACGTTCCTGGGAGGACTGGAGGTAGATAAACAATGGCAAGCATTTAAAGATAGAATGACGAAATTGCAAAAATTGTTTATACCAATCTGGCATAAAAGGAAATCTAAAAAGGTGACTCAACCGTGGATAACAGGGGAAATTAGAGACAGCATAAAATCCAAAGATAGGGCGTATAAAATAGCCAAAAAACGCGCCAGAGCGGAAGATTGGGAACAGTTTAAGATAGAGCAAAGGAGGGCAAAGGGCTTAATCAAGAAGGGCAAAATAGGTTACGAAAGCAAGCTGGCGGAAAATATAAAAACTAACTCCAAAAGCTTTTATAAGTATATCAAGAGGAAAAGACTGGTGAAAACCAAAGTTGGTCCATTGCAGTCAGATACGGGGGAATATATAATGGGAAATAAGGAAATGGCAGACCAACTAAATGCATACTTTGGGTCAGTCTTTACGAAGGAAGACACAAAAAACCTCCCTGGGATATCGGGAAAAATAGGGACATTGGCAAAGGAGGAACTGACGCAAATCAATATCTCTAAGGATATGGTGTTAAGGAAGCTAAAGGGATTGAAGGCGGACAAATCCCCAGGGCCTGATAACATGCATCCTAGGGTACTGAAGGAGGTGGCCCTAGAGATAGCGGATGCACTAAGCATGATTTTTCAGAATTCATTAGACTCGGGAACAGTGCCCATGGATTGGAGGGTAGCTAACGTTACCCCACTATTCAAAAAGGGGGGTAGGGAAAAAGCAGGTAATTACAGACCTGTAAGCCTTACATCAGTTGTGGGCAAAATGCTGGAGTCCATCATTAAGGATGAAATAGCCGAGCACTTAGCAAATGGGGACAGGATAGGACAGAGTCAACATGGATTTACAAAGGGTAAATCGTGCTTGACTAATCTATTGGAATTTTTTGAGGGAGTAACTGGTAAAATAGATGGGGGAGAGCCAGTAGATGTGGTGTACCTGGACTTCCAAAAGGCCTTCGATAAGGTCCCACATAAAAGATTAGCATGGAAAATTGAAGCTCATGGGATAAAGGGGAAAGTATTGACGTGGATAGAGAACTGGCTGTCAGATAGAAAACAGAGAGTTGGAATAAACGGCTCATTTTCTGAATGGCAGGCAGTAACAAGTGGGGTACCACAGGGATCTGTCCTGGGTCCCCAGCTGTTCACAATTTATATTAATGACCTGGATCAGGGAGTCGAATGCAGCATTTCCAAATTTGCAGACGACACTAAACTAGGAGGGGGGGTGGGCTCAGAGGAGGAGACCAGGAAGCTCCAGAGCGATTTGGACAGACTGGGTGATTGGGCGGATAAATGGCAGATGCACTATAATGTGGACAAGTGTGAAGTTATCCACCTTGGGTGCAGGAACGGGAGGGCAAATTATTATTTAAATGGCAATAAATTGGGAGAGGGGGAAGTACAGAGAGACCTGGGTGTTCTTGTACACCAGTCACTGAAGGCGAGCATGCAGGTGCAACAGGCGGTCAAGAAGGCAAACGGTATGCTGGCCTTCATAGCAAAAGGGTTGGAATACAGGAACAGGGATACCTTGCTGCAGCTGTACAGGGCACTGGTGAGACCACACCTCGAGTACTGTGTACAGTTTTGGTCGCCTCATCTGAGGAAAGATGTTCTTGCCATGGAGGGGGTGCAGCGGCGATTCACCAGGCTGATACCAGGAATGGCGGGATTGACCTATGAGGAGAGACTATGTAGTTTAGGGATGTACACACTGGAGTTTAGAAGATTGAGAGGGGACCTCATAGAAGTGTATAAAATTCTGACAGGTCTAGACAGATTAGATGCAGAAGGAATGTTTCCCTTGGCGGGTGAGAACAGAACTAGAGGACATAATTTAAGGATAAGGGCTAAACCATTTAGGACAGAAATGAGGGGGAATTTCTTCACTCAGAGAGTGGTGAACCTGTGGAACTCATTGCCACAGAGGGCAGTGTACGCCAGCTCATTAAATATATTTAAGAGGGAATTAGATATATTTCTACAGGCAAAAGGGGTTAAGGGTTACGGAGAGAAGGCGGGGACGGGATACTGAATTGAAGGATCAGCCATGATCTCATTAAATGGCGGAGCAGGCTCGAAGGGCCGGATGGCCTACTCCTGCTCCTATCTTCTATGTATCTATGTATCTATGTATCTATAAGTAGCAGCAAACCCGGGGACTGGGAGAACTTCAAAACTCAGCAGAGGAGGACGAAGGGTTTGATTAGGGCAGGGAAAATAAAATATGAAAGGAAGCTTGCAGAGAACATTAAAATGGACTGCAAAAGCTTCTATAAATATGTAAAAAGAAAGAGGTTAGTAAAAACAAACGTAGGTCCCCTGCAGTCGGAAACAGGGGAAGTCGTAATGGGGAACAAGGAAATGGCTGATCAATTGAACAAGTACTTTGGTTCGGTGTTTACTGTGGAGGACACAGACAACCTGCCGGAAATAAAAGGGGTCAGAGGATCTGGTAAGAGGGAGGAGCTGAGGGAAATCCTTATTAGTCGGGAAAAGGTATTGGGGAAATTGATGGGACTGAAGGCTGAAAAATCCCCGGGGCCTGATGGTCTGCATCCCAGAGTACTTAAGGAGGTGGCCTTGGAAATAGTGGATGCATTGACGATCATTTTCCAACATTCCTTAGACTCTGGATCAGTTCCGATGGAGTGGAGGGTGGCCAATGTAACCCCTCTTTTTAAAAAAGGAGGGAGGGAGAAAGCAGGGAATTATAGACCGGTCAGCCTGACATCGGTCGTGGGTAAAATGATGGAAGCAATTATTAAAGATGTCATAACAGACCATTTGGAAAGTGGCGACATGATAGGTCCAAGTCAGCATGGATTTGTGAAAGGGAAATCATGCTTGACAAATCTTCTGGAATTTTTTGAGGATGTTTCCAATAGGGTGGACAGGGGGGAACCAGTAGATGTGGTGTATTTGGACTTTCAGAAGGCCTTCGACAAGGTCCCACACAAGAGATTGGTGAGCAAAGTTAAAGCACATGGGATTGGGGGTAATGTGTTGACGTGGATTGAGAACTGGTTGGCACACAGGAAACAAAGAGTAGGAGTAAATGGGTACTTTTCAGAATGGCAGGCAGTGACCAGCGGGGTACCGCAGGGTTCGGTGCTGGGACCCCAGCTGTTTACATTATATATTAATGATTTGGACGAAGGGATTAAATGTAATATCTCCAAATTTGCGGATGACACTAAATTGGGAGGCAGTGTGAACAATGAGGAGGATGCTAGGAGGCTACAGAGTGACTTGGACAGGTTGGGTGAATGGGCAAATGTATGGCAGATGAAGTACAATGTGGATAAATGTGAGGTTATCCACTTTGGTGGTAAAAATAGAGAGGCGGACTATTACCTGAATGGTGGCAGATTAGGGAAAGGGGACGTGCAACGAGACCTGGGCGTCATGGTACATCAGTCACTGAAGGTGGGAATGCAAGTGCAGCAGGCAGTCAAGAAAGCAAACGGAATGATGGCCTTCATAGCAAGGGGATTTGAGTACAGGAGTAGGGAGGTGATGCTACAGTTGTACAGGGCCTTGGTGAGGCCACACCTGGAGTATTATGCGCAGTTTTGGTCTCCTAATTTAAGGAAGGACATTCTTGCTATTGAGGGAGTGCAGCGAAGGTTCACTAGATTGATTCCTGGGATGGCCGGACTGACATATCAAGAAAGATTGGGTCAACTGAACTTGTATCCTCTGGAGTTCAGAAGAATGAGGGGGGATCTTATAGAGACATTTAAAATCCTGACTGGTTTAGACAAATTAGATGCGGGCAGAATGTTCCCAATGGTAGGGAAAACTAGAACCAGGGGTCACAGTCTAAGGATTAAGGGGAAGCCATTTAGGACTGAGCTGAGGAGGAACTTCTTCACCCAGAGAGTGGTGAATCTATGGAATTCTCTTCCACAGAAGGTTGTTGAGGCCAGTTCGCTAAATATATTCAAAAGGGAGTTAGATATAACACTCGCAACTAAGGGGATCAAGGGGTATGGCGAGAAAGCAGGAATGGGGTACTGAGGTAGCATGTTCAGCCATGAACGCATTGAATGGCGGTGCAGGCTCGAAGGACCGAATGGTCTACTCCTGTACCTATTTTCTATGTTTCTATTAATATAGATTGTAAATAGTTGAGGTCCCAGCACTGATCCCTGCGGCACCCCACTAGTTACAGTTTGCCAACCTGAAAATGACCCATTTATCCTGACTCTCTGTTTTCTGTTAGTTAGCCAACCACGGGGGCAGCCCCTAGTATTTAAACAGCAGAGCAGCAGAGCGTCGGGAGAGCGGGAAGCACCACAGGGGTGGCCTCGAGTATTTAAACAGCAGGGCAGCAGAGCATGGAAAAATAATTCTGAGAAAACTTGCAAAAGTGACGTCACAGTCGATGTACCGGAGGAGCCTGGGAAAGCCAACGTTTTTCAATTTAGTATACACTCTATAATATTAATTGTCAGTTGGTTATCATTGATTGAGAAATAACTGCTAACAAAGGATAAGTAAAGAAATAATTAAGTAATAATCAGAGAAATTAATGAATTACTAACTGATTTGAAATCAAGCTAAATCCTAATTATAATCTAGAACTCTAGTGATTCTATTAGTTCTGAAAATAAAGTATTGCAAACTAATAAATAAACAAATAAAGAATCAAAATGATAGCAGTGTGTCGGGACTGCAGTATGTGGGAGTTTGTGGACAGCGAGACTGTGTCAGATTGCCACATCTGCAGGAAATGCCTCTACCTTGAGTCACACCAGCTCAGAGTTGTTGAACAGGAGTGTTAGTTAGACACACTCAGATGCATAAGGGATGGGATGGGAGAGGAATTTAAAGATAGTTTACTCTAGAGTACAGTCACAGAGGAAAGCACAGGTGCAGGAAGGGGAGAGTGTGACTGTCAGTCAGCAGCGCGAAGGGAACCTAAGTGAGCTGGAGAAGGAGGACCTGCAGGCACAGGACCTGTCCAACAGGCATGATGTACTTGATACCTGTGAGGATACAAAAGGAAAGAAAAACTTGCATTTATATAGCGCCTTTTACAACCACCGGACATCCCAAAGCGCTTCACAGCCAATGAAGTACTATTTGAAGTGTAGTCACTGTTGTAATGTAGGAAATGTGACAGCCAATTTGTGCACAGCAAGCTCCCACAAACAGCAATGTGATAATGACCAGATAATCTGTTGTTATGTTGATTGAGGGATAAATATTGGCCAGGACACTGGGGGTAACTCCCCTGCTCTTCTTCGAAATAGTGCCATGGGATCTTTTACATCCACCTGAGAGAGCAGATGGGGCCTTGGTTTAACATCTCATCCAAAAGACGGCACCTCCAGCAGTGGCGCACTCCCTCGGTACTACACTGGAGTATCAGCATAGATTTTTTTGTACTCAGGTCTCTGGAGTGGGACTTGAACCCACAATCTTCTGACTCAAAGGCAAGGGTGCCACAGCTGACAGAGAAAGACTGTGGAGAGGACAGCCACAATGCTGACCTAGGCACCATGGAGCAGAAGGCTGTCCAAAGGGGGCAGGAGCAGAATAGAAATGTAATAGTTATAGGGGATTAAATAATTAAGGGGATAAATAGCATCCTCTGCAGTCACGATCGAGAATCCTGAAGTGTATGTTGCCTACTTGGTGCCAGGGTAAGGGATTTCTTGATGCAGCTGGAAAGGAATTAGGAAGGGGATGAGAAGATCCAGTTGTTGTGGTCCATGACGGGACCACTGAATTAGGAAGAAAAGGGAGGAGGTCCTGCTGAGGGAGTAAAAGGAGATAGGAGCTAAATTAAAAGGCAGGACCTCAAAGGTAGATTATTACCCGAGCCACGTGCAAATTGGTATAGGGACAAACAGATTAGGAAAGTTAACACATGGCTAAAGGATTGGTGTAGGAAGGAGGGGTTCCATTTCATGGGACACTGGCACCAATACTGGGACAGGAAGGAGATGTACCAAGGTCCTAGCTGAAAGGATAAATAGGGCTGTAGAAAGGATTTTAAACCCATAAAGGGAGGGGAGGGCTCAGACAGAAATAAAAATAAAAGTAGCCTAAAGACTAAAACAAGGGATGGGATCAAAGTCTAGGTCAACAATAGATTTAAAGGTAATATAAATATTTCAGGTTCAGTAAAAAATATAGGAAATAATAACAAAATAACTGATCAAAATACAACAGAAGTGATAAAAAAACAAGCAATGTGATAAGTTAAAACATGTGTTAAAAATGACATTTTCACATAGACTGGGAGAAGCAGAACAACTAGAGTCCCAAAGGCAGCAAATTTCTTGAGTGCATTCAGGACCATTTTCCGGAACAGTATGTTCTTGAACCAACAAGAGAACAGCCATCTTAGATTTAATAATGAGTAATGAGCCTGAATTAGTCAATAATCTAATGGTAAGGGAACACCTAGCTAACAGTGACCATTATATGATAGAATTTGATATTAGATTTGAGAGGAAGAAGGGTGAATCACAAACCAAGGTTTTAAATTTAGGTGAGTCTGACTTTGGAGGGATGAGGGAGAAATTGACCTCAATAAACTGGGCAGAACTACTAACGATAAAACTACGGATGAGCAGTGGGCAGTGTTCAAAAATGTATTTGGTAGAATACAAGACCTGTACATACTCCTAAAGGGCAAGAGCTCTACTTGTGTAATTAAACAACCATGGTCAACGAGGGAAGTGAGAGATAGTATAAAACGAAAAGAAAGAGCTTATAATAGGCAAAAAAAAATAGAGATCCCACAGACTGGGACATACATAAAGAACAGCAGAGGGATACAAAGAAAGTGGTAAGAGCCGCAAAAAGGGAATACAAGAAAAAGCTTGCAAGGGATATCAAGGACAAAACTAAAGGTTTTTACAAATATTTCAGGAGAGAGGGTGGCTAAGAGTAATGTGGGCCCTTAATGACAGATGCAGGTGATATTATAATTGGAAATCAGGAAATGGCAAACTTACTAAATAGCTACTTTGACCTCGATTTAGCGTTTGGTGTCGGGATGGGTGCGGGTCAACTGGTTTCCAGGTTCCGGTCCTGTCCCCAGCTCCCTCCACTCCACAGACGTGATTTTCCCTTGATTGACCTTGTTGAGCCCGCCCTGCGGGCTTAATGGCTAATTAACAGGAAGCGGATCTGATGACATCATTTGATGACGTGTCATCTGCCGGTTCCCTTATAGGGACCATGCACAATTTTATTTTGACAGTTGATTTCTCAGTGTTTTACAGCATTGAGGTGCTGAAAACACTGACAATCACAGCACAAAGGTGAACTCTTGCACTTAGGCTCTCCAATGACTCCCTCCATATGCTGGAATAGATGGCAGCTGCAGGTGAGATGACAGAAGCGATCTGTCACTGGGGAGAGAGGTTCTCCCAATGAGGTGGCACTGGACATACAGGTGGATTTAAAAACTTGTAAGCTAAAGAAATCTGTATATGTTTTAAAAATGCAGTAACCAACATTTTCTTTGGTCTGAAACTCACCATGTGCAACATTACATCCTTCACACCACTTCTGCAGCTGTCATCTTTTCACAAACATTACACCAGACTCACAACACGCGTTGGCGTGGTATCCGGACGTCGTGAAACCCGACCCAGAAGCGGGAAAATCGATAAACAGGCTGAAAACTACTGACAAGTACCTGTTAATAGGCAGGTAATTGCCTTTAATCTGTTTCCCGCCGCTAGGTGTCGGGTCCATTCGCAAATCGAGGACCCGGCACTCGGGAAGGCTGTTTGGAGGCGTCAATCAATAGGACTTTAACCTCTGACTCGCCTCTCTGAGCGCGGGCAAGATCGTGGCCTTTGTATCGGTCTTCGCAGTAGAGGATGAGGATAAAATACCAGAGATACAAGGAAAAATAAAAATAAAGGCAACTTTCTGCTCCCATCTACACTACTTATGGTGCCACCTAACTTAGTTTCATCAGAAAACTTAGATATACAGCTCTCTATTCCTTCATCCAAGTCATGTATAAGTATAAATGCAAAGGGACATTGATAGATTAAGTGAGTGGGCAAAACTGTGGCAGATGGAGTTCAATATGGGAAAGTGTGAGGTCATCCACGTTGGACCCTAGGACCAAATATTTTCTAAATGGCGAGAAACTAGGAACTGTGGACTAGCAGAGAGATTTGATTTGGGGGCCCAAGTACAGAAATCACTAAAGGCTAGTGGACAGTTACAAAAAATAATTGAAAAGGCTCCTGGAATGTTGGCCTTTATCTCAAAAGGTTGGAATGCAAAGGGGTGGAAGTTATAGACGAACTGCATTCAGTTCTAGGTACCACACCTCAGGAAGGATATATTGGCCTTGGAGGGAGGTGGCGCAGATTCACCAGAATGATACCAGGGCTAAAAGGGTGTAAGGTGTTTGGTTTCCTCGTTCTTACAAGTTCTTTGACTCTGGGTTTTACAGGAAATGGTAGACGACACAAAGGTTTAGGTTCAACCCAAAACTGTTAGTTTATTAAAACCAACAAAACATGGACAAAAGCCTGTTGAGATTTGGCTGAAACTTACAATCACCCATCCGGCCGGTCATAGAAACATAGAAGATAGGAGCAGGAGTAGGCCATTCGGCCCCTCGAGCCTGCTCCGCCATTCGATGAGATCATGGCTGATCATCTAAACTCAGTACCCTGTACCTGCCTTCTCCCCATATCCCTTGATACCTTTAGCTTTAAGAAATATAACTAACTCATTCTTGAATATATTTAATGACTTGGCCTCAACTACCTTCTGTGGTAGAGAATTCCACAGGTTCACCACTCTCTGGGTGAAGAAACTCCTCCTCATTTCTGTCCTAAATGGCTTACCCCTTATCCTTAGATTATGACCCCTGGTTCTGGACTCTCCGACCATCGGGAACATTCTTCCTGCATCTAGTTTGTCCAGACCTGTCAGAATTTTATATGTTTCGATGAGATCCCCTCTCATTCTTCTATACTCCAGCGAGTATAAGCCCAATCGACCCAATCTCTCCTCATATGTCATTCCTGCCATCCCAGGTATCAGCCTTGTGAATCTTCGCTGAACTCCCTCCATGGCAAGAACATCCTTCCTCAGATAAGGCGACCAAAACTGCACACAATACTCAAGGTGTGGTCTCACCAAGGCCCTGTACAACTGCAGCAGGACATCCCTGTTCCTATACTCAAACCCTCTCGCTATGAAGGCCAACATACCATTTGCTTTCTTCACCGCCTGCTGCACCTGCATGCTTACCTTCAGCGACTGGTGCACAAGGACACCCAGGTCTCGTTGCACTTCCCCTTCTCCCAATCTATTGCCATTCAGATAATAGTCTGCCTTTCTGTTTTTGACACCAAAGTGGATAACCTCGCATTTATCCACGTTATATTGCATCTGCTACGCTTCTGCCCACTCACCCAACCTGTCCAAATCATCCTGGAGTTTCTCGGTATCCTCCTCGCAGCACACACTCCCACCCAGCTTTGTGTCATCTGCAAACTTGGAGATATTACATTTAGTTCCCTTATCTAGATCATTAATGTATATTGTGAATAGCTGGGGTCCAAGGACCGATCCCTTTGGTACCCCACTAGTCACTGCTTGCCACTCGGAAAAAGACCCATTAATTCCTACTCTTTGCTTTCTGTCCGCCAACCAGTTCTCTATCCAAGTCAATACCTTGCCCCCAATCCCATGTGCCTTAACTTTACACGCTGATCTCTTATGCGGGACCTTATCAAAAGCCTTTTGAAAGTCCAAATACACCACATCTACTGGTTCTCCCTTATCTATTTTCCCAGTTACATCCTCAAAAAATTCCAGTAGATTACCGTTGTGGATTGTAGGCCTGGATCGGAGATGACCTGTCCCCGTCCTCCTTTATCTGACTACAGCTGCCTACACAGCACAAACCCCTTGTAGAGTCAACTGCTACTTACAATCACCCATCCGGCTGGTCGTGGCCGACGTCGATTGCAGGCTGGGAGCTGGAGATGACCGTCTTCCCTTCCTTCTTACACCTGGCAGTTGCTGTAGTCAGAGCTAGCTTCCGAGAGAGAGAGAGAGAGCTGTGGTGTGGTTCCTTTTTACAGCTCTTCCATCACGCCTTTTCGAGTCTGGGCCTTCCCCCAACTCTTGTTTTGCAATACACACAATTAGTAATCCAAACCATAGGATATGTACAGGGCTGAGGGATGGAAGATAATTCCTTATCTTGTCTCTCCCCCCCCCACCACCCCCCCGTGCTACATATTTAATGTGATTTAGTCTTACTGCTGATGTGTTTTGCCCAAGGTTAAAGTGTTTTCCATTGAGGCGAGGAAGTCCATTGTTCCAGCGAAACTGGCATCGTTGTCTTATCCATTGAAGATCCATCGAAACCCATTAAAACACGAAGTCTCATTGTCCAAAGTTAAATCACCTATTCACCGTTAAATCACCTATCGAGACGCTCATTGTCCAAAGTAAATTAAAACTCACAGGTGTCTGTGCTTCCAGGTTTAACTGTATCATGCCCTTACCACTGGACCAAACAGGCTTCCAGCATTTTGCTATTGTACAGGGTTTTTTTGAAATCTGCAAGGGTTAAATTATGAGGACAGGTTGCATAGACTAGGCTAGTATTACCTTGAATATAGAAGATTAAAGGGTGATCGAATTGAAGTGTTTGAGGTGATTAAAGGATTTGATAGGGTAGATAGTGAGAAACCATTTCCTCTGGTGGGAGAGTCCAGAACAAGGGCACAGGGCATAACCTTAAAATTAGAGCTAGGCCATTCAGGGGTGATGTCAGAAGGCACTTCTTCGCACAAAGGTTAGTGGAAATCTACGACTCTCTCCCCGCAAAAAGCTGTTGAGACTAGGTCAATTGAAAATTTCAAAACTGAGATTGATAGATTTTTGTTAGGCAAGGGTATTAAGGGTTACGGAACCAAGGTGGGTAAGCTACAGATCAGCCATGATTTAAATGAATGGTGAAAATGGCTCGAGAGTCTGAATGAATATAAGAACATAAAAATTAGGAGCAGGAGTAGGCCATATGGCCCCTCGAGCCTGCTCCGCCATTCAATAAGATCATGGCTGATCTTGGACCTCAACTCCACTTTCCAGCCCGATCTCCATATCCCTTGATTTCCCTAGAGTCCAAAAATCTATCTATCTCAGCCTAGCACATATTCAACAATTCAGCACCCACAGCCCTTTGGGGTAGAGAATTCCAAAGATTCACAACCTTCAGTGAAGAAATTCCTCATCTCAGCCTTAAATGGCTGACTCCTTATCCTGAGACTGTCCCATGGTTCTAGATCCTCCAGCAAGGGGAAACAACCTCTCAGCATCTACCCTGTCAAATCCCCTCAGAATCTTTTATATTTCAATGAGATCACCTCTTATTCTTCTAAACTCCAGAGAGTATAGGCCCAATCTACTCAATCTCTCCTCATATGACAATCCTCTCATCCCAGGAATCAATCTAGTGAACCTTCATTGCACTGCCTCTACGGCAAGTATATCTTTCCTTAGATAAGGAGAACAAAACTGTGCACCGTACTCCAGGTGTGGTCTCACCTGTACAATTGTAGCAAAACTTCCTTACTCTTGTACTCCAACCCCCTTGCAATAAAGGCCAACATGCCATTTGCCTTCTTAATTGCTTGCTGTACCTGCATGCTAATCTCTGTCTTTCCTGTACGAGGACAACTAAATCTCTCTGAACACCAACATTTAATAGTTTCTTAGCATTTAAAAAATATTCTGTTTTTTTATTCTTCTGACCAAAGTGAATAACCTCACATTTCCCCACATTATACTCCATCTGCCACCTTACTGCCCACTCACTTAACCTGCCTATATCCTTTTGCAAGCTGTTTGGGCTAAAAATTCTGGGGCTTAATGCCACCCATTACTTGCAAAAAGTTGCATAAAGAGGGCAGCCACCATTCTTTGACCAGCTGGCCCGCGGAGTTCACCATTTTCCAAGGCTCAGCAGCGCTGCTGGTAACATCCATCGCACTGCAAGTTATAATGAGGGAACTTGGACATTTGCACTGAGTTCAGTGCTGGGTCCTAAGCTCACCAGGTAAACCTAACATGCAGCAGACTGACAGAGGTGCTGTCAGCACCTCTTAAAGGGACACACACATCTTCCAGGTAAGTTTGCATTTAAGCTTTTGGACTGGGTTTGTTTGATTTTATTGGAGTAGTGGCTTGCTGCAGTACATGTTAAAAGTTTTTTAAGTGTGCAGGGTGCGCTGCTGGATGCTTGCAAGGCTGCGGATGGTAAAGGAAGGCCTCTGAGAAGACAGAAAATGCTGCAAATACTCAGCAGGTCTGGCACCATCCGTGGAAAGAGAAAGAGAGTTCACATCTCAGGTCGAGATACTGCCTTACCTGCTGAGTATTTCCAGCATTTTCTGCTGCCATTTCAGATTTACAGCATCCGCTCGCAGAGGGAAGAGGAAGAAGCCGAAGACGAAGAAGCAGAAGAGGAGGAAACAGACGGAAGGATGCAACCCAGACAGCCCCTTTCTGGCCGGGATATCCAGGATGGAATCATCGCCTGAGGTATCAGTGACCACAACCCTACTTCTCCTTTCAACATTTGTCCCACTGTTACTGACCATCACAGCATCCTCTTGGCCACGATGCTGAAATAAAAGCCACCTCAAAGCAAACTTTCCAATCCAACTTTATACATCTATCCATCTAATATGACATTAAGAAATCAACTCATTACCCTTATGCATTCTCTTAGTGACTGCCTTGTGTGTGTCTTTGCCTACCCTACTGATGTCACGCAGTGGTACCCCAGTAGCTGCAGCAAGGCTGGTGAAAGGCTGCTGACTTTCAGTGGGGGACACTGCAAATGGACTTGCTGGTTGACCTTGAGTAGCTGGTAGCTGGGAGTGTCAAATCTAGTGAAGGTGTTTCTTTTTCTTCGTCTTCTTCACTCTCCTCTCCCTCTTCTTGGTCAACCACTGGCTGGGCAGGCTGCATTTCTTGGGTGTGTGAAATGAGGAAGGCACAAGGGTGGAGTTGTGGTGAGGGGAGGGTGGGAAAGCAAGAGGTGCATGTGAGAAGGAGGATTGAGAATACCAGCATCTTGTATCCTTTCTGCCCCACTGCTGGCCAAGGGCTCTGCTCCTGCCAAGAATTGCCTGCACCATCTCATCCAAGGCGGGTGAGGTGAGGCTAGAAATGGTGGTGTAACTCGTGATTGGTACAGATTGCTGGTAGGTGAGTGATTGGCGGGAGGGAGTCATGCATTGAGAAGTGTGTGAGGCTAGTGATGCAGTTGGTAGGAGAAGGCTTTTAAAGATGCATTCACTGACCTTGACCACTGGTCTGAGGTCATGAAACTTCTTTGGGCACTGGAGCCAGGTGGTCGGGGCGACACTGTTGGCAGTGATGGCATCAGTGATATGGTCCCATATCCTTCTTTCTGGAGGGCCTCCTGGTGCCTGTGGGTAGAGGACCTCTCTTGCAGTGTTGACCCTCTGCACAAAGCTGGAGTGCTGCGTGCGAGACCCTGTGTGCCCCTTCCCTGGCTTGCTGAGCCATTTGTGTTAGTGCTGAAGCACTTTTCACATTTTTTGAGGTGCTGCAGGGAATTCAGCTTTAAGAGCTGAAGACTCCCATTCGGGAATTCTTTTTAATGTTATTTTTTTTTAAAAAGGCAGTAAGGGCTGAAAACTGCATTTTTTAAAAACTTTATTTCTAATTTTATTACTTCAGAAGGCTTTGCCCTTTTAATTTCCCACAATGCCTAGCAAACTTCATTGCCTTGCTTCCAGAGGCTGTTGGAAGATTGAACACCGCTTCAGGACGGCAACTTCGCCTCCGATGCCTGCACTAACACCACCAGAAGGGTGTTACATGGTAAGTTAGCGCTGGGGTAAAAATCTTTAGCCCCCAGCGCGAATTTTTCCCTTGTACCACTTCGTCCACTTTCAGCGGCCGTTAACCCGAGGCCGGGGTGGCACCGCCAACTCTTGCAGCGGCCATGAATTTTTAGCCTTTTGTGTCCTCCTCACAGCTTATTTTCCCACCTAGCTTTGTATCATCAGTAAACTTAGATACATTGCACTCAGTCCCTAAATCTAAATCATTGATATAGATTGTAAATAGCTGAGGCCCAAGCACCGATCCTTGTGGCACCCCACTAGTTACAGCCTGCCAACTGGAAAATGACCCGTTTATCCCTACTCTCTGTTTTCTGTCCATTAACCAATCCTCTATCCATGCTAATATACTAACCCCAACCCCATGAGCCCTTATCTTGCATAACAACCTTTTATGTGGCACCTTATCGAATGCCTTTTGGAAACTCAAATATGCTGCATCCACTGGCTCACTGTTATCTACACTGCTTGTTACATCCTCAAAAAACTCTAATAAATTCGTTAAACATGATTTTCCTTTCATAAAACCATGTTGACTCTGCCTAATGATATTATGATTTTATAAGTGCCCTGTCAGCACTTCCTTAATAATGGATTGCAGCATTTTCCCAACTGGCCTGTTGTTGCCTGTTTTCTCTGTCCCTCCTTCCTTGAATAGCAGGGTTACATTAGCTACCTTCCACTCCGCTGGGACTGGTCTAGAATCTAGAGAATTTTGGAAGATCACAACCAATGCATCCACTATCTCTGTAGCTACCTCTTTTAGAACCCTAGGATGTAGGCCATCAGGTCCAGGGGATTTGTCGGCTTTTAGTCCCATTAGTTACTCAAGTACTTTTTCTCTACTGATCTTAATCACTTTAAGTTGCTCTGTCTCATTAGCCGCTTGGTTCCCCAATATATTTGGTATGATTTTTGTGTCTTCTACTGTGAAGACAGATACAAAATATTTGTTTAAAGTCTTTGCCATTTCCTTATTCCCCATTATAATTTCTCCTGTCTCAGCCTCTTTGGGACCAACACTTACTTTTGTTACTGTCTTCCTTTTTCCAGACTAAGAAAGACTACGAAAAATTCAAAAATGGGTTTAAAATGCATGCACATAAACGCACAAAGTGTGGTGAATAAGGTTGGGGAGCTACAAGCACAATTAGCCGTGTGGCAATATGATGTTGTGGCAATAACGGAAACGTGGCTTAAAAACGGTGAGGACTGGGCACTTAAAGGGGAGGGTCGATCTTGCTCTCCAGCCACATCCTGCTCATTGGAGCTTTGAATCTCGGCCTGGAGAGACCTTTGCCTACATTTTCCAGCCAAGGACTATGGAGAGGGTGAGAGAATGAGCTCAGCGCTTCAGCGAGCAGGTCTTGGAGGCTCTGGTTGGCGGGGTGGAGCGCAGAAGATCTATACTCTACCCTGAGAGTGGCAGGAGGCCTTTGCCGCGTGACTACAGGAGAGTGTGGAGGCAGGTGGCTCAGCACATCTCCTCCAGGAGCATGGTGCCCAGGACCCATACTCAATGTCACAAAAAGTTCAATGACCTCACTCGGGTCGTCAGGGTGAGTGGCTTTTTTTCAATACCTCTCCATCCCTCCATTTCACCTCACTCTATGGCCAGAGGGTCTTAAAACCCCAATGCCCAACACTCATCCAACACCTATGCCTTTTGTGCTCCCAGTAGGTGAAATAAAATATCCCCTATAAAGATTTACATTAATTACATTTTAATTAATAACTTCCAATTAATGATAGATGCAATGTAAGCCAATTTAACCTATTTGCTGTAGATGGATTAACACCCTTGTTGGACAAAAGAATTTCCTCACCTTGCAGGCTTCCTTGTCAAGGGGTGATCAAGCATTTTGTCTTCATGGGCTGCTTAGGTGTATGCAATGAAGCTTCATGAGCCACATATAAACTATAAATCATTGTTCCCATTAGTTTACATATGTCTTAATTGCTGATACTATCAGATCTTGGCATTCTGATTTAGGACTTATCCACCAATGAGGCAATAGCGGGTTAGGTTGATTTGGCTATGATAAATTGACCCTTAGTGTTAGGGGGGATTAAATACATGGGGTTACGGGGATAGGGTGGGATACGTGTCGGTGCAGGCTCGATGGGCCGAAATGGCCTCTATCTGCACTGTGGGGATTCTGTGATTCTGTGATTCTGTGATAGCATCAGGAATAACCATTTGGAAACCTTCAGGCCCATGAAATTCAAACAGGGCAAAACCAGTAAGAAATATAAACACAAATAGTTGCCTCAACTTCATGGGCCAAATATAGTTCATAGCCATTAACTTGGACACGCCTTTTCTAGCCATTGATCACCTGTGGCAGAGAGGGAAGGCATCATGGTGGTTTGCTTCCAGGCCTCCAAAACCCACTCTTGAGCTGGCCACTAGGAAGTGCACGAGAGGATTCCAATGTTGAGTTTCCTGTTGGTTTTCAACCAATTCTCCAGTGATATGGCTGGAATCTAGTCATCATCTCTTCACAAAATAACTGATAAGGACAACAGTTCTCTAAGTGGGAGTGAGGGGAATTGATTCTGTGTCCCACCACATTGGCTCCAATCCATTGTGCCATCATGTTACAATAATGCCATTATCAAACCCTGATATGTGATTCTAAGTTGTTCTCATTTTCAGTTTACTTTTTGTGTATGGGGGGGGGAGAAATTCGGCATGGTAGCGCCCCCCAGTTAGCGCCTGGCTGGGGCACTAATGGGGTGCTCAGGCAGTAGCGCCGCGGCAGGATGAATCCCGCGCCGCACAGCAAATTCACCGGCCCTATAGTGCCGGTAATAACAGTTAGCACCTCGGCACCTTTCGCCATGCAGATCGTGACGTCAGCGAGTGTGCAACGCTCGCTGGGCGCCCGATCGGCAAACTTCAGTAGTGCCCCCTGCCTTACCGCCTCGCACCGACAACGCCAGGGAGCGAAGGTGTGAACCTGGCGGCTGGCGGCTGGCGGCTGGCGGGGCGCTACTTAAAGGGATGTGCCCCAGCTGTCAAGGAACTTCCGTTCCAAAGGTCAGAGATGAGTGCCAGAGAGCACAGGATGTATCTGCAGCCAAATAAAGGCTGCTTAGTCCCTGGAGTGTTGCGGGCCGTCAAAGGACTTTGCATTACATCCCACAGCATATTGCTGTTCTGCACTCCCCGAATCATTGGGGGCTGGTGTGCAGACTCCAGTGACCCTCCCCTTTAATGGCTGCAAGGTGCCTTCACAAATGCTCACTCCCGATTACAGAACACCTGATGTTCGGTATTGCATGGATACTAACGCCACTCACCTATGCCATTAGTGCCTGATTTAGTGCTCCCCTGCATTCTTTTGAGCGCTGAGACTGAATTTAGCGGGCAGTGAGATTGATTAGTGCCTGGCGCTACACTTCCAACTTCTCAAAAGTTAGTGCCCCAAATGGGGCGATGCCGAATTTGTAGCCCCCAGGGAATATATAAGTATTGGGTTAGTTGGGCTTTGACTATTTTTCCTTGACGTCCAGAAATGTTAATACAATTTAATGAGAATCAATCAAACTTATTCAGTGCTTGCTTTATTTTCCAACTAACATTGTTAATTTTAACCTGGATCTGCTGGGTCCTCCCCCCCACCCCGCCCCCCCACCCTCCCCCATGGCCTCCCCCACCTGCGGTTTATGCTGCATTGTAAATTTGGATTAGGTGGCCATTTTTGAGGATCTGTCTGGGGGTGATCCTGGGTTACCATGGGAATTCCTATCAGCATGCCATGATTAGGCATATCTGAAGCTAATCCTATTGAGACCAGAACCGTGATTTTGCCGGCGCTCAGAGGGCGGGTTCGGAGGCGGGTCCACAAGCAAAATCAAAATGATTGACAGTGGGTTGGGATCCTGCTCCGAACCCGCCTCCATGTAAGTTTCCAAAGTGTCGGGTCTACGATTTCAGAACAGACCCGACACCAAGCGGCGGGGGAAGCATTTAAGATAGTTAAATGCTTGTTAAACGCTAGTTAACTACTATTTTGCCAGCCTTTTTCTATTTTACCACTTTTTTTAATGAGGTTCACATCGTTCAGAGATCACGTCAGGTAAGTAGGTTGGGTTCTTTATGTCTCCCCATTGCTGTGAATAGGTGACAGCTGCAAAAGTGGTATGAAAGCTACCATTTCACAGCTGGTCACTTTCCAATGTCAGAAACTTGAGCCTTCAGGACTTGGAGGACACTTTTGAGCTGTTTGGAAGAGTTTGGAGTAAACTCTCTATCCACTGTCACCTCCTTGGATCAAGCTCTCTCACCATTGACAGATCCTCTGAATCCCTCCATGATCAGTCCCAACACCAACATCACCAACCTTCTTCGCCATCACCTGATGCTGCACAGGACACAGGGCATCAGCACCCGACAATATTGCTGCCCGGGAGGCCAGCGATGGCATCACCATGGCCAGATTTACTTCACTTGACACTGTACACCCTGGCTGCCAGATAATGCGCCAGGTTGACACCACCCCACACCAACACCATAAAGCATCCCTACAATGTCCAAGCCATTTCTTTCACACTCATCACAATTGGGGGCGGGGTGGGGAGGGGGTAAGTTATGTCTAAACATTCACTGGAACTCACTAAGACACTTCTAAAGGTGAGCACATATCTGTCTAATAAGGTAAAGTGTTGAAAATATAGATTTCAATGTTTGACAACACATTAACAGAAACTTCACGTGAACATTGGCTAAACCACCCAAGTGCCTACCCTTGTGTGTTGTTAGTTCACTAGGATGAGGGTAGTGAAATGGAGAAGTGATAATGTAGATAGAGAGGGATGGGTGGAGGCACAAGGTAAGTTGGTGTGAGTAAGGATTTGCAGGAGTAGGGTAGGGAAGGCAGAGTGATGTGGATGTGATGAGTGGCACAGCAGGATGAGGTTGAGTGTGGCTTGGCAGTAACGTTTTGTGATCTACTCAGATCATTGAAAGGTTTGCACCACTGCAGCCTGGCCCTCCTGATGACATCCCTGCTTGTGCCCTCCTGTGCAATGTGCATCCAGGCTGCTTTGATCTCCTGGGGAGGTCTATTCCGCCCATGGGAAGGGAAGAGAACCTCCCTGCTTGCTGTGACTCCCTCCATAAGCATATGGAGGGAGTCATGGGAGAGCCTGGGTGCAGCCGTGCACCTCTGTACAGTGATTGTCCGTGTTTGCAGCACCTCAATGCTGTAGAACACTGACAGCAGAACTGTCAAGATCAATTTGGACATGGCCCCTTTAAGGAAACCGGCTGATGACGCGTCATCAAATGATGTCATCAGACCCACTTGCTATTAATTGGCCGGGAACCTCGCAGGGCGGGCTTAACAAGCCCTATTAACGTAAAATCACTTGGAGAGTGTGGGCTGCAGCGGGCTGGGACCACAACACCGACCGCGGCCGCCCCGGACCCGCCTCAATCGGCAAAATTGCAGCCCAGGTATCTGCTCAATGCAGGGTCTTAAAAAACCCCATTTACCTTATAGCTTCAAACTAAATGCTTCTCAATCATAAATGAATGAAGAAATACTTCACTGCCATTAACCAAGACCTAAGCAGAAACTTTACAAAGCCTCAAGAGAACATAATGACTAGTCTCATATCCAGGATATAGTGACGCAAGCTAAATGAGATTTCACAAACAATACTGCAACACAATTTGTCTGAATGCACCTATACACTTGAATATATCAAAGGTTGTCATGATTAACTCAGTGCTGTTTGTGCCATGATAAATGGGCAAATAATTTTTTTTAATTCTTCAAATGGAGAATCTATCTGCTAATGATCAAATGGGACAAGTTGAGAACTAATCTTATAAATATTCATATTTATATGTTGTTTCTTAGCTATTAAAGGCAAAACATGAAATGCTAATCCTTATGGACAGATTACCCTATATATCTAAAATATTACACAACATACTTTTGTCCAAAAAGTAAACAACATCCAAAACAAACACAACATGGGCTAACTTAAAATAATTTGGATGGATGCTTTAACATGTTAAGTGAGAGGAGAGGCTAATATTGATTTAGCTGAAATCCATGTGAGTGGCTTTGTCCAGGCTGTAACTATTTTAGACCTGGATCTGTCTCCTGATAATAAGATACTGTCTCACTGTAGACACATTCAATACATTTTTTTCAATTGATTATCTCTTTCTAATGTAATAAATATGGTTATTATAAAACTCTTTATAAATCCTTTCTTTCACCACTGTATATTTTCCCCAAAGGATTTATAACTTTCTGAACAAGGTCATTGTATTTTTAATGAGTACCTTTATGTAAGATGCGTTACAGTCAGATAGTTCATAACAGAATATATTCCGATAATGGAATTTGTTACATTTTTAATGATGTGTACAATATAGTACTTTTCTTGCTCGGATAGTTTGAACTTGATGGTATTAACAAAATGAAATAATAATGTTTGTAGAGTCACGTGGGTACGTTAGCATAGTGGTTATGTTACTGGACTAGTAATCCTAGAGGCCTGGACTAATGATCTGGGGACTATGGGCTGGATTTTGCCAGGCCCAAGGAGGCGGGTTTGAAGGTGGGTCAGGTAGGAAAGTTGCAGAAAATGGCGGCGAGCTCAGATCCCGCCTTCAACCCGCCTCTGCGCAACTTTCCCAAAGGCGGGCTTGCAGACTCTGTTTCGGTTCCGCCTCCAAGTGGCGGGATGAGCCCTTAAGGCACTTAACCACCACTTAAGTACCTCTATAATCCCATTTTGAGAGGCCTTTCAGAGTTTATCACACTTCCCGTGTGCTGCACGTCTCCCCTGGAACACGCCAGCTAATCCTGTCGGGTTCACAAGTGGTTGGCTTACTAAGAGCTGCAGCTCCACCATAAAAACGGAGTTTTCCACAATGATCATTTGCAGGTGGCAGAACTTTCTTTTCTCAGGTCTTGGAGAACTTTTTGCAGGTCAACTGATTTTGAAAGTGTTGAAGCTGAGATCCATCTCCACTGTGACCTCCTGGGAAAACCCTCTCCCCACCTTGACTGAGCACTTCCTCAACTGAGGTATATACCTGCAGCATGGGAACTGACGTAATAAAGACTCACTACGCACTTGAACATAAAGCAAGGCTTTAATCAACTTGTAACAAAACATGGAGGTCTGGTTAGCAGTCACTAGCTTCCTGTTTCCAGATTGTCTCTGCCCAAGGTGGGCCCATGCCTGAGTATTTATACTCCCTGGACGGCGCCCCAGCTGGCCGCCCAGTAGTACTTCCTGAGTTGTTACTTGCGATTTATGACATTCTTCCTCCCTAAAGGGTTTGGAAGTCCAGTCTTCCTTTAACGGACTAGACGGACCAAAAATAGCCGTAGACGTTTAGTTCTCTGCTTGTGACCGGAAGGCACGTCTCCCCGGACCGTGTCCTGGTCCCTGGGTCGCTTGGCCCGTACCGGTAAGTCAGTAGAGTCCGCGTCATCTTGATCATCCTGTGGAGGACTGGGAATATCATGACTCCGGGTGCGGGTCCCCACAGGTGCTGAGCTGGCCTCATCCCGGGTCGTGGCTGGAGATTGTCCGGCGTCCTGGTTTCGGGTGGCCGTCCTACGGGGAGCGTCCAGCTCCCTGAGTTGATCCGGTAGCGTTGCCGGCAGATCCCCCGATGTCCCAAGCGGGGCGTCATTTTCATAGGGGTGCGGAGTGTTGATATCATTGTCGGGGGATCCTTCATCATTCGGGCCCGTGTGACCGGTTGGGCAGGGAGCCAGATCTCGGAGCGAGACGGTGGTCTCCCGGCCATCAGGGTACCGTACGTGCGCATAAGTGGGGTTTACCTCCGTTAACTCCACCTCGTCAACGAGAGGGTCGTTTTTGGCAGACCGGACGAACCTCCGGAGTAGCACCGGGCCTGGAGCCACCAACCATGACGGTAGAGACGTCCCATGTGTAGAGCGACGCCGGAATTTGAAGAATCGCTCATGAGGCGTGACATTAGTAGATGTGGAGAGAAGAGACCTGATAGAGTGTAACACGTCGGGGAGCACCGTTTCCCACTGCTGGTCCGGTAGGTTGCGTGACCTTAGTGCCAGACGGACAGCGTTCCAGATGATGGCATTGTATCGTTCAACCTGTCCGTTACCGATTGGGTGATATGGTGTCGTCCTACTTGAGGCGATTCCCCGTTGGGAGAGATAACTTTTAAGTTCACTCGACATAAAGGAGGGACCCCGATCAGTGTGGATAAAATTGGCCGTCCCGCAAAGGGAAAAGACCTGATCGAGGCATTTAATTACCGTAGAGGTAAGCATATTAGGGCAGGGGAAGGCGAAGGGAAAGCGTGAATACTCGTCCACCATCGTAAGTAGGTAGGTGTTCCTTGTCGACGAAGGCAATGGCCCTTTAAAGTCTATGCTGAGCCTCTGCATAGGCTGCATTGCATGTATGAGTAAGCCATCTGATGGGCGAAAGAATTGTGGTTTCAATTCTGCACAAATCCTACAGGAGGAGCACGTTTTCTTTACGTCCTCGGTTGAAAATGGTAGATTTTTGGAGCGCACAAAGTGCAACATGCGGGTCACACCAGGATGGCATAAGTCCATATGCAAATCCGCCAGAGTCGACGTTGACATTGAGGAGCAAAATGCCCGTGTGAAGGTATCTGGGGCCACGTTCTGTTTGCCGGGTCGGTAACAGATAGTATATCCAAAGGCAGCCAGCTCCATCCTCCAGAGTTGAATTTTATTATTTTTGATTTTCGTGCGCCTCCGGTTATCCAACATGAAGGCCACAGAGCGCTGGTCAGTTATAAGCGTAAAATGACGCCGAGCAAGAAAATGACCCCATTGGCGTACAGCCTCGATGATGGCCGTAGCCTCCTTCTCGACGGGGGGGTAATGGAGCTCGCTACCCTGCAAGGTTCTGGATAGGAATGCCACGGGTCTGCCACCTTGATTCAAGGTAGCGGAGATCGCCACCTCCGATGCATCGCATTCGACCACAAAAGGAAGATTTTCGTCAATGGAGCGAAGCGTGGCTTTCTCCAGCTGTCGTTTGAGGAGGTTGAAGGCAGAAATAGCCGTAGCTTCCAATGGAAAAGACTTCGCATGGAGCAGGGGCTGTATTTTATCGGAGAAGTGTGGTATCCATTTTGCGTAATAAGCAAACATGCCAAGTGCCCGACGAAGAGAGCCGAGGTTCGTCGGGGGAGGGAGCTCCTGAAGTGGACGAAGTCGCTCTGGGTCCGGTTTAATAACACCGTTGCCCACCCAGTAGCCAAGAATGTTCACCGATGGCGCCGACTTCACCGATTTGGATTCGTTTAACGTTAAGTGGCGACGGCGGAGTACGTCAAAAAATCTCTGAAGATTGGCGTCATGCTCCTTTTGATCATGGCCGGCAATAGTGATATTGTCTAAATACGGAAAGGTATCCGTCAAGTTCTCTTGCCGGACTAGGCCATCCATGGCCCGTTGGAAGACGGCCACCCCATTGGTGACCCCGAATGGAAGGCGGCGAAACTGGAAAAGCCGACCATTGGCCTCAAAGGCCGTATACTTCTTGTCGGAGTCTTGCAGTGGCACCTGATGGTACGCGCTTTTTAAATCGAAGGTCAAGAATACCTTGTATTTGGCAAGGTTGTTGACCATGTCATCTATGCGTGGCAGCGGGTAGGCATCCAGATCGGTATATTGATTAATAGTCTGCGAATAATCGATACACAGACGTTTTTTATGTTGTTTTAAGGGATTCCTCACGATGACGACCTGAGCCCGCCAGGGAGATGAACATGGCTCGATAATACCGTCGACTAAAAGGCGAGAGATTTCCGCCTCAATAAACGCTCGATCGTCTTGGCTAAAGCGCCGCGATTTGGTGGCTATGGGTTTACAGCGGGGGGGGAAGATTGGCAAACAGGGAGGGTTCACCGAGTAAGGCCACCGAGAGTGCACAAAACGGCACCTTAGAAATGGTAAGCTCCGGCCTTGACCATCCAAACTCAAAAGTGATCTTCTTGTGCTGCTTCTGGAAGTCCTGTCCCAGAAGTACATCGCTGCATAAGTTTGCGAGTACTCCGAGCCGGGTGGAGAGATACGTGCGGCCGTTGAGGATGAGGTTGACAAGACAGAAGCCAGAAGAATTGGTGGTCAGAGTCGTCAGAGCCATTGCAATCTCCCTGTCCGAGGGATAAATGTGCAGTTTTAACCTGTTGACAGCCCGCTTACTAATGAAGCTGTCAGAGCTGCAGGAGTCGATTAGTGCGCTTAGAGTGTGCCCATTTACTGAAACCTTCGTGGCTGCATGGGACAAACTTTGGGGAAAGACAGCCGTGATGGGAGGAGGGTCAATTTTCCCTTCGGCAACTGTAGCCTTAACAGTAGTTCTTGGGGGAGGAGCAGCTCCATAGATAGCAGCTGTGAAGCTAACAGGAGCTCTCGACCGGTATACTTTAGAGGAGCGGCCTTTCTTGTTAGCAAAGGCCCGTGACTGGCATACCTTGGAAAAGTGTCCTTTCTTGCTGCAATGATTGCAGGTCACATTACGAGCCGGGCAAAATTTTCTGTGATGGCACGCCCCTCCACAAAAGAAACACTTTCTTCCTGATTGCCAGGATGCTGCTAGGGCGGGGTCGTCATCAGCAAAGGCCTCTAGGGTAGGGTCGTCGTCCGTTAGAGTAGAGTCAACATCAGTGGGGGCATCCGCCCGAGACCTACCGAAAGACTCATTAAAGGAGATAGCCGCCGCCCATGCACGTGGTGGGAGATAAGTGTCTGCATTTTTCTTGGCCAAGTCCAAGGAACACGCCTGGTCATAAGCAGCCCGTAAATTGAGGGTTTTATTTTCCAGCAGGCGCTGACGTATAAAAGGGGACGCGATTCCATTGATAAAGGAATCGCGGATTAGTTCCTCTTGATACTGTTCAGCTGTAACTGCTTTAAGGTTACAATCCTTGCTGAGCCTGCGAAGTTTCTGGAGAAATTCATCGAGTGATTCCCCAGGCTGCTGCCGAGTTGTGGCCAGTAGGTGTCGAGCAAATATTTCATTTGGGGACTTGACATATAGCTGCTGTAAGATTTCGATAGCAGCGTCATAGACTATACAGTCCTCAATATAATCATACACATGAGGAGACACGTAGTTGATAAGCATTCGTAACTTATTAGGGACATCCGCCCCACATTCTTCAAGAAAGTTGCTAAAGGTACGAAACCAATGCTTCCATACCTTCGCTGCCGCAGGTGCATTCGGGTCCAGGTCGAGACGAGCGGGTCTAAGGAGTTTTTCCATGATGGATCAGTTTCTTGCCCTAGTTCCCTTCTGTGGTTCGAGTTGCAGCTGGTTGTTCCGAATCACCCAAAGTGTGGAGACGATATCAAGTTGATTAAATTGACGTAATAAAGACTCACTACGCACTTGAACATAAAGCAAGGCTTTAATCAACTTGTAACAAAACATGGAGGTCTGGTTAGCAGTCACTAGCTTCCTGTTTCCAGATTGTCTCTGCCCAAGGTGGGCCCATGCCTGAGTATTTATACTCCCTGGACGGCGCCCCAGCTGGCCGCCCAGTAGTACTTCCTGAGTTGTTACTTGCGATTTATGACAGGAACCATTTATTTCCTTTCCTCCTGGACATCAGATTCAGAGGAAGACCAGCCGCGGCAGCAGCATAACCCTGAACAACAGCAGCACCAACAGCAGCAGCAACAACAGGAGCGCCAACCTGCTGCTCACCCACCTGAAGCTGCACAGGCCAGAAGGCGCCAGCGCAGGGAAGGACGTCGCCACAGGAGATACCCCCAAAACAGGGTTTACAAACAGAGGATGAGCTACCTCAGCATGACTGAGCAGCAGTGCCAAAGGAGGCTCAGACTTTCGTGAGAGGTAGTGGGTGACATCTGCGCAATGCTGCAGCAAGACCTGGAGCCCAGAGGAGCAGGTGGACACCCCTTACCAGTGGCTGTAAAAATCACCACCGCTCTCAACTTTTTTGCTTCAGGCTCATTCCAGGGATCAACAGCAGACATCAGTGGCGACTCCCAGGCGGCCGCACACACTTGCATCACACAGGTAACTGATGCCCTCTTTGCCAAGGCGCACAATTACATCAACTTCTCCAAGGATCAAGCAAGTATAACCGGGCGTGCGATTGGATTTGCTAATATGGCAGGCTTTCCAAAGGTGCAGGGCATCGTAGACTGCACACATGTGGCCCTTAAGGCACCCCATCACAATCCAGGTATTTTTGTCAACCACAAGGGCTTCCATTCCCTCAACGTGCAGCTGGTGTGTAACCACAAGAAGGAAATTTTGCATGTTTGCGCCAAGTACCCTGGCAGTTGCCATGACTCGTTCATCCTGCGCCAGTCTAGTGTGCCTCCGCTCTTCAGTCCACCAAACCAACTTTGCGGATGGCTACTTGGAGACAAGGGCTATCCCCTGAAGATGTGGCTAATGATGCCGTTCAGCAGGCCATCCAATGAAGCTGAGGAGCGCTACAACTCCAGCCACATTTCCACCAGATCCATTATCGAGCAAACCATCGGCGTGCTGAAGATACGATTCAGATGCCTTGATAGATCAGGTGGAGCCCTGCACTACTCAGCAGCCAGGATCTCCAGAACCATCGTGGTCTGCTGTGTACTTCACAACATGGCACAGCATCGTGGCTTGCAGCTGCCTGAGGTAGAAGTGGCTCATCGCATAGCCTCCTCAGATGAGGATGTGGAGGAGGAGGAGGAGTAGGAGAGCGAGAATGAAGACCTTGCAGAGGCGCATCAACCAGCGGCAGCAGCACGCAAGAACATTGCTGCCCGGGATGCAAGGGATGCACTCATCTTGGCCAGATTTGCTTAGGCTGCCCAATCAATCACATTTGTCTCGCACCTTCTTACCACACCATCGACAATGGACAAGAACCTGTGGCTTCCTATCACTCTGACCACCATACTGACAATTCCAAGTCACCCATAGCCCTCAATGTGGAAGTCCCATTTGCAAAATGACACAGCCCACAACTTCAACAGATTGCCATCAATTAATTTTATAACATTCAGTCAAGGATGGCATTTTACAATTAAACACAACAGAACACCCAAGTGACTACCCTTGTGACTACTTATGCTTTATCTTCCTCTTACGCGTGCTCCTACGTGGTGCTTCCCCTGTGGGTTCAGCAGATGTGGAGGCCCCTTGCTCACTTTCATGCTGCTCCTGCCTCGACACTTTGGCGAGCATCCTCTGGGGTTGCGAGCCTGTGAGGGCTCACCAACAGTCTGCTGCTCCTGCGGCTGTGCAGGGGATGAGACGCCCATCTCAGTTGGGTGAGGACTCTGGTGGGGCTCTGACCGAGGGCTCTGCAGTGGCATGGTCGTGTGAGCGCTTGGAGAGGAGCCACCAAGTCCTTGTTGTCTGCCACCAACATCCCTCTCATGGGTCAGCCCCACTTCAGAGCTAGCAAGTGGCATGACAGCACCTTGCTGCTCATCAGGGGGGCCATGAGGACCCATTTCTGCACTAGCAGTCCTACTCCAGAGGACTTCCATGAAGCTCTGGTTTCTCTGCTCAATAGCTGACCATTGCTCCTCCAGAGATGTCAGTCTGTTCTGAACAATTACCATATTTTCAAGGCCCTGGCGACTTAGGTCCTCCAGGCCGTAGCCATCCTCTCCTCTACCGTAGCCAGCCTCTCCTCTATGGTAGCCATCCTTTCTGTGGTGATGCGTTCATGTGCCAATGCCTCCACAAAGTCTCTGCTCATGTTAGCGATGGACTCCTCCATCCTCTCCACACTCACAGTGACCCTGGAGACAAAACCTGCCAGAGACTCCTGCACTTGTCCCTGGAGTTCCAGCACCGCTCTCCTTCTGGATGGACCCGGAGGCACAGCGTCTACATGCAGCTGAGCTGAGCTGGGAGCGCCCTGCGGCCTCCGACAACGACTCTCCACTGCTGTCCCTGTCTCCACCATCTGCTGATGCTCACTTGTGAGTTGTGATACACCAGGTGACAATACTACTCTATCTTCCGAAGGTCCCACCGAAGTGTGAGTGTCTGCGCTGGTGCTGGGTGCGCTTAATTCTGGTGATGCTGCACCCTCAAAGGTTACAGCTTCCTCTGTGGAGTCTTCTGGCTCAGGCTGTTCCTCCTGGACAGTGGGGAGGGGGGCTGTCGATGGTCCTGTGGGGGAGTAAAGGAAAAAGTTAGACATGTGATAAATGTTGCATGCACATCGAATTGTGCAGATCATCATAAGTCAATCTGTTAGAGCATCAGAATCAATATCAGTCACTCATGCAATGTAAATGAGAGAGATGGAAAATTATTCTGTCACCAGCTTGCTCTGAGGCGCCCGTCCGTCCATCCCCCACTTGCACATCCTCCTCGGCTCCCACGATCTTGAGGGCCACCTCCTCTGCTCTGGTGAGCTGGGCTATTGAGGGTGGCCATCCTCCTGTCTTCGCCCTTTCCCTCTTATTGTGGGCTCTCTTTTCCTGCAATGAGGGACGCAAGTGGAGTTTGAGTGAGAATGATGGATAAGTGTAGAGAATCCATAGCATAGATGCTTAGAAGGACACAAAGATGGAGTGAGGTCCCAAGACCCTGTGTGTTTTAAGTTGTTATCATAGCATAACAGTGATAGGGAGTGTGAGGGCAGCATAGTCAAATAGTTAAGTGAATGTGTACATAGAGAGAGAGGGAATGGTTAAGGGTGAAAGGGATGTAAGGGTCAAGTGGGATGTGGAGGAGGAGGTTGACAATGCAGAGTGCTGGTCATGAGAGGCGATGGGGATCAGATTGAGGGTCATGGTGATGCCATATTCACTTTTCCTGTGCAGAGAAGGTCATTAAACCTCTTTCTGCACTGCAGCCAGGTTCTGCTGCACATTGATATTGCACTGACCTCTTGCAGCCACACAGCTTTGGTCTGCTGGGGAGGTTTATTCCTCCCAGAGGAAGGAAACAACACCTCCTTCTGAGCTCTGGCTCCCTCCACCAGAGCATGGAGGGAGTCCTCATCAAAATGGGGTGCGGCCTTGGACCTTGAAGTTGACATCTCCGCAGCACAAATCCCTCAGAACAATGCCAAATAAAAGTTATAAGGCAGAAAATGAACCAAGGCTGCTTGCAGGCCTTAAATGCAGCTGCATAAATGACATAATCAGAGGCGAGTTTCAGGACCAAAAGAATCATTGGGCCAGGGGTTCGCACACGCTGGGAATCAAGTGCCCAATTAGGGCAAAATCGCTAAATTATCCCGCCTGACATGGGAGGCGGGAGCGGGAACCGCCAACCACCTGACCCGCCCCCAATGGCAAAATCCAGCCTGATGAGTACAAATCCCAGCATGGTTGCTGCGAATTAAAATTCAATTAAATAAATCTGGAATAAAAAGTAATAAAATAATAAAAGTAATGGCAGCCTTGTCATAAAAACCCATCTGGTTCATTAATGTTCTTTAGGGAAGGAAATCTGCTGTCCTTATCTGGTCTGGCCTATATGTGACTCCAGACCCACAGCAATGTGGTTGACTCTTAACTGACCTCTGAAATGGCCCAGCAAGCCACTCAGTTGTACCAAACTACTACAGAGACGTATACTAAGAATAAAACTGGACGGACCACCCGGCATCAACCTAGACACCAGATACGACAACGGCACACCCAGCCCAGTCGACCCTGCAAAGTCCTCCTCACTAACATCTGAGAACTTGTGCCAAAATTGTAAGAGCTGTCCCACAGACAAGTCAAGCTGAGCTACTGAGTATTTTCAGAATTTTCTGTTTTTATTCTAGTGAAGCAACAGCCTGACATAGTCATACCCACAGAATCATATCTTTCAGCCAATGTCCCAAACTCCTCCATCACCATCCCTGGGTATGTCCTATCCCACCGGCAGCACAGACCCACCAGAGGTGGCAGCACAGTGGTACACAGTCGAGAGGGAGTGGCCCTGGGAGTCCTCAACATTGACTCCGGACCCCATGAAATCTCATGGTATCAGGTCAAACACTGGCAAGGATACCGCCTGTTGATTACCACCTGCCACCCTCCCTCAGCTGATGAATCAGTACTCCTCCATGTTGAACACCACTTAGAAGAAGCACTGAGGGTAGCAAAACGGACTCTGGGTGGGGGACTTCAATGTCAATCACCAAAAGTGGCTTGGTAGCACGACTACTGAATGAAATGGGCGTGTCATGAAGGACATCGCTGTCAGACTGGGCCTGCGACAGGTGGTGAGAGAACCAACACGAGGGAAAAACCTACTTGACCTCGTCCTCATCAATCTACCTGTCGCAGATGCCTCTGTCCATGACAGCATTGGTAGAAGTGACCACCGCACAGTACTTGTGGAGACAAAGTCCCGTTTTCACACTGAGGACACCCTCCATCGTGTTTTGTGGCACTACCACCGTGCTAAATGGGATAGATTCAGAACAGATCTAGCAGCTCAAAACTGGGCATCCATGGGGCACTGTGGGCCATCAGCAGCAATAGAATTGTACTCCACCACAATCTGTAGCATCATGGCCTGGCATATCCCTCAGGCTACCATTACCATCAAGAAAGGAATAGTGTAGAAGAGCATGCCAGGAGCAGCACCAGTAATACCTAAAAATGAGGTGCCAACCTTGTGAAGCTACAGCACATACTACATACATGCTAAACAGTGGAAACAGCATGCTATAGACAGAGCTAAACAATCCCACAACCAACGGATCAGAACAAAGCTCTGCAGAGCTGGCGCATCCATTCATGAATGGTGGTGGACAATTAAACAAAGAACAGGAGGAGGAGGCTCCATGAATATTCCCATCCTCAATGGTGGGGAAGCCTAGCACATGAGTGCAAAGTCAAGGCTGAAGCATTCGCAAACAGCTTCAGCCAGAAGTGCAGAGTGGATGATCCATCTCGGCCTCCTCCTGAGGTCCCCACCATCACAGAAGCCAGTCTGCAGCCAATTTGGTTCACTCCATGTGATATGAAGAAATGGCTGAGCACACTGTATATATCAAAGGGTATGGGCCCTGAGAGCATCCCAGCTGTTGTGCTGAAGACTTGTGCTTCAGAACTAGTCGCGCCTCTAACCAAGTTGTTTCAGTGCAGCTGCAGCATTGGCATCTACCCGACAATGTGGAAAATTGCCTAGGTATGCCCTGTCCACAAAAAGCAGGACAAATTCAATCCAGCCAATTACCGCCCCATCAGTCTACTCTCATCAGCAAAGTGATGGAAGGTGTCATTGACAGTGCTATCAAGCGGCACTTACTCACCAATAATCTGCTCACCGATGCTCAGTTTGGGTTCCGCCAGGGCCACTTGGCTCCAGACCTCATTATAGCCTTGATCCAACATGGAAAAAAGAGCTGAATTCCAGAGGTGAGGTGATAGTGGCTGCCCTTGACATCAAGGCAGCATTCGACCGAGTGTGACATCAAGGAGCCCTTGCAAAATTTAAGTCAATGGGAATCAGGGGGAAAACTCTCCAGTCATACTTAGCACAAAGGAAGATGGTTGTGGTTGTTGGAGGCCAATTATGTCAGCCCCAGGATATCGCTGCAGGAGTTCCTCAGGGCAGTGTCCTAGGCCCAACCATCTTCAACTGCTTCATCAACGAACTTCCCTCCATCATAGGGTCAGAAGTGGGGATTGCTGGACATCCTGGAGAGATTTATGTTGGACATCTTAGGGAGTTAAGGGTTAACAGTCAAACTTCATTGTATCTTGGATTAACAGGCTTTCCCGGCTTTCCAGTATGTAAACAGGATGACTTTGAAGTGCCGTAAAAGGAATGCATTGCTTGTTTTCTGAGATGTAAAGTGCTTGTGTAAGGGAATAAGTGTTAGTAATGACGTCACCCATGAGTGATTTAGTTTTAGGGTAATCAACATGGGCAGCAAGGATCCATTAGATACAGATAACAGTTGGTAAAGCTTTTACTTCAAAGAGTCTAGCAACTGTTAAGTCAGGAAGTTTCATGTCGGCGAAGTGGTTTTGAAGTAAACTGCTTACATAAATAGTCTGTTTTAAAAGGATTTGGGAAATAGATATGTCATACAGGCTTATCTATGACATTTCCTTTGATGTAGTCAAAATATGGTGTATAAAGGATCATGGTTTTCAACAGTATCTCAGAGTGAGCTTGATAGAACTTGTAACCAAAAAGCCACTCTCTGTTAAAGGGCGATCAGCTTTCTGTGCATCAATAAAGTCTGTTTCGTATACCCCAATACGAAGTCTTGTGCTTACTTGAAACGTATTGTGTGAACCAGAGGAGAAAGGAGGTTGACAGCTTAACAGGGATGTTCGCTGATGATTGCACAGTGTTCAGTTCCATTCGCAACTTGTCAGATACATGAAGCAGCTTGTGCCTGCATGCAGCAAGACCTGGATGATATTCAGGCTTGAGCTGATAAGTAGCAAGTAACATTCATGCCACACAAGTGATAGGAAATGACTATCTCCAACAAGAAAGAGTCTAACCACTGTCCCCTGACATTCAACAGCATTACTATCACCGAATCGCCACCATCAACATCCTGCGGAGTCACCATTGACCAGAAACTTAACTGGACCAGCCACATAAATACAGTGGCAACAAGAGCAGGTCAGAGGCTGGGTATTCTGCGGCGAGTGTCTCACCCCCCCAAAACCTTTCTACAATTACAAGGCACAAGTCAAGTGTGTGATGGAATACTCTCCACTTGCCTTGATGAATGCAGCTGCAACAACACTCAAGAAGTTCGACACTATCCAGGACAAAGCTGTCCACTTGATTGGCACCCTAATCACACCCTCCACCACCAGTGCACCCATTATTTGAAGGGGCTGCTCCTCGATTTTTGGTTGCACTTCAGTCCCACGCTCCTGATCTTCAGTCACTCGCTGCGGAGGGGAGCAGGCAGGTTGGAGGACCTCCTCGTAGGACTGCTCCTGGGCCTGGCCAAAGTGGCCATTAACAGGTCCAGGCAGTGGGCGGTCGAGGGGGTGGTTCGGCCCGATTGCCTGCCTCTCTTCCGCGGCTATGTTCGCGCCCGGGTGGCCCTGGAGATGGAGCACGCGGTGTCCGCCGGCACATTTGAGGCCTTCCGAGACTGGTGGGTGCCGCGGGTACTGGAGTGCATCATCACCCCGGCCAATGTAATTTTAATTTAATTTGATAAGTTTTATTTAAAGTTCTATTAATTTACAGTTAATTGGTTCAACAAAAGAGGACCAGTGCACCATGGATACAAGATGCATAGCAGCAACTCGCCAAGGCTTCTTTGACAGCACCTCCCAAACCCGTGACCTCTACCACCTAGAAGGACAAGGGCAGCAGGAGCATGGGTACACCATCACCTAAAAGTTCCATCCAAGTCACACACCATCCTGACTAGGAAATATATCACCGTTCCTTCATCGTCGCTGTGTCAAAATCCTGGAACTCCCTCACTAACAGCACTATGGGAGTACCTTCACCACATGGACTGCAGTGGTTCAAGAAGGCGGATCACCACCACCTTCTCAAGGGCAATTAGGAATGGACAATAAATGCTGGCCTTGCCAGCGACGCCCACATCCCATGAACGAATAAAAAAAAGTCAAAGAGTCAAATTTCAAACAAAATGTATAATCCATATTATCACCTTAAATTTATTACAATTTTCAAACATAATCTCAACAACAAGTATATTAGAAGGTGTCGCAGTATGATTGAGAGCCCATATGTCAGCCATAGGCTGATGAGGGTTATGATTCCTGAGTAAGGGTTTGGCCCCTTTAAGAACCTCCCCTTTTAAGATAATTTCTCCTTGAGTGGGAGGAGACTTTCCCCAGCCAGGTGAGCATAATTGGGAAGCGTCAATTGGGAAGGGTTGAAAGAGGCTGGGAATTGGAGAGCTGAAAGACATACTGTGTGGTCTGGGCATTAAGAAAAAGGTGTTTGGAACTTGGATTGTTCAAGGACTACTGTTGAGGAATGGAGGCTCTGAGATGATAGGACCCTGTAACACAGGTATTTTGCCTTCCAGAATGCTGTTTCCTATCTGCAACCATACATGTGCTGATGTCATTGCTTACTCAATAACATCACTTCATACATGTATCACAAATTTTCAATACTGTTGATGTGAGGGAAAAAAACATAAGTAGCTCTACAGAGACCATTTTCTACTTGTGCTCCGAGTGCAGAGCATCTGATGTAAAGAATATATATCAGAATATTGGTGTGCTTATTACACAGCCTGCTTCATTTGCCATCCATTAAATTTAATGAATGTAAAATCAAGCAGGATGCATAACAAGCAAGCTATTCTCAACACCCAATATTTCAATGTGTACTCCCAGTGTATGCCAAGAGTGTTAAATTTACCCAAGGCCCCATCCATAGTAGCATTAATTCTTACCTAATATTGATCTGGATAGCTTCAGAGAGGGGGGGGGGAAAGATGACTTGCATTTGTATATTCTCTTAGCATATGCCAATTCGGAGAGATATGATATGAAGTGAACTGGCTGTCAGATAGAAAACAGAGAGTTGGAATAAACGGCTCATTTTCTGAATGGCAGGCAGTAACAAGTGGGGTACCACAGGGATCTGTCCTGGGTCCCCAGCTGTTCACAATTTACATTAATGACTTGGATCAGGGAGTCGGATGCAGCATTTCCAAATTTGCAGACGACACTAAACTAGGAGGGGGGGTGGGCTCAGAGGAGGAGACCAGGAAGCTCCAGAGCGATTTGGACAGACTGGGTGATTGGGCGGATAAATGGCAGATGCACTATAATGTGGACAAGTGCGAAGTTATCCACCTTGGGTGCAGGAACGGGAGGGCAAATTATTATTTAAATGGCAATAAATTGGGAGAGGGGGAAGTACAGAGCGACCTGGGTGTTCTTGTACACCAGTCACTGAAGGCGAGCATGCAGGTGCAACAGGCGATCAAGAAGGCAAACGGTATGCTGGCCTTCATAGCAAAAGGGTTGGAATACAGGAACAGGGATACCTTGCTGCAGCTGTACAGGGCACTGGTGAGACCACACCTCGAGTACTGTGTACAGTTTTGGTCGCCTCATCTGAGGAAAGATGTTCTTGCCATGGAGGGGGTGCAGCGGCGATTCACCAGGCTGATACCAGGAATGGCGGGATTGACCTATGAGGAGAGACTATGTAGTTTAGGGATGTACACACTGGAGTTTAGAAGATTGAGAGGGGACCTCATAGAAGTGTATAAAATTCTGACAGGTCTAGACAGACTAGATGCAGAAGGAATGTTTCCCTTGGCGGGTGAGAACAGAACTAGAGGACATAATTTAAGGATAAGGGCTAAACCATTTAGGACAGAAATGAGGAGGAATTTCTTCACTCAGAGGGTGGTGAACCTGTGGAACTCATTGCCACAGAGGGCAGTGTACGCCAGCTCATTAAATATATTTAAGAGGGAATTAGATATATTTCTACAGGCAAAAGGGGTTAAGGGTTACGGAGAGAAGGCGGGGACGGGATACTGAATTGGAGGATCAGCCATGATCTCATTAAATGGCGGAGCAGGCTCGAAGGGCCGGATGGCCTACTCCTGCTCCTATCTTCTATGTATCTATGTATCTATGTAAGTGCAGTGACTGTTATATAGGCAAATGCAGCAGCCATTTTGCACAAAGCGCAAATGAGATTTATGACCACTTAATTCTTTACAGCTTTTTAAATAGTCTACAACAACTTGCATTTATATAGCACCTTTTAACATAGAAAATGTGCCAAGACTCTTGAGGCATAAGAAAATTTGGACAGGAAGCTAAAAAAGAAATATTTGCATTTATATAGTGCCTTTCATGACCACTGGACATCCCAAAGTGCTTTACAGCTAATGAAGTTCTCTTTTTGAAGTGTAATCACTGTTGTAATGAGAGATTAGGAGGGGTGACTGAGCACTTGGTCAAAGAGATTGGGTTTTTAAGGAGGTTCTTAAAAGAGAAGAGGAATGTACTGAGTTGGTAAGGTTTAGGGAGGGAATTACAGAGCATGGGGCCTCGGATAGCTGAAATCACAATAGCCAATGTTCGGTTGAAGGCATGCACCAGAGGTCAGAGTCAGAAAAACAGGAAGTTTGATGGGGGAGGATTGTAGGGCTGGAGGAGGTTAGTTATGAAATGGTGTGGACATGGATATTTAAAAACAAAGATGAGAATTTTATATTGCGACATTGGGGGACCAGGAGCCAATGTGAGTCAGAAAAGTTAGGGGTGAAGAGTGAGAGAGAGTTGATATTGCATTAACCCATTAAATTTGGGGGTATGGTGGTATAGTGGTTGTTACTGGATTAGTAATCCAAAGATCTGGGCAAATAATTGAGACAATGTTTGCTCAAATCCTACCATGGCCGTTTGAGACTTTGAATTCAGGTTTTTAAAAATGAGGAAATAAAAAGCTGGTATCAGTAAAAGTGGCCATAAAGCTTTCAGATTGTTATAAAAACCCAACTGCTTCACTAATGCCCTTTTGGGAGGGAACCTGCCCTCCTTACCTGATCTGGGCTATATGTGACTCCAGTCCCACATCAATGTGGTTGACTCTTAACTGCCCTCTGAAGTGGTGTAGCAAGCCATTCAGTTCTATAAGGACAACTAAGGATGGGCAATAAATGCCAACCTTTCCAGCAATGTCCACATGTTGAGACTGAATTATTTTAAAATCCTGAGCTCAGTGTTGATGGATGAGTTTTTTATGTCACTGATCTGTCCGGGATGGAGTAGGATATTTGAAGAGATTTGATACGGAGCTTAGATATTGTCAGTCAGGCTCAAAGCTTGGTGATTAGCCATTTGGTCTCTGGAAACTTAGACCTAGGAATTCCAATACACTGGAAACCTGCCGATGCCACTGTGGGCCAAAGTTAGCGGACACCCAAATTCATAGCACAGGCTGCCTGCAAATTTAGATTAGTGGAGCGCTAAACTTACTGTGCAACCCTATTTTTCTGGTGCTACTCTCGGCAGGAGGCCCAATGTAACGTGACCATAGCATTCCGGAAACAAGAACAGCAGTGTCTTAAAACAAGGCTGCCATTTTAGAAAGCAGTGTTGGTCCCTGAAAGGGGAACTGCCTTCTAAAATGGAAAAAGATAAAAAATACTTTATAAATAGGCAGTTTTTAGCCCTTGGAGCTCAACTGCCTTCTGAAAAAAAAAATTATTAAAAATAATTCCCAAAAGGCAGCCTTCAGCTCTTAAAGCTGAACTACCTTCTGCACCCAAAAAAAATGGTAAAAGTGCTTCAGCACTAACACAAATGGCTCAACAAGCCACGGAAAGGGTACCCAGGGGCTCTCAGAGCACTCCAGCTTTGTGCAGGGGGTCAACACTGCAAGAGAGGTCCTCTACCCACAGGTGCCAGGAGGCCCACCAGAAAGAAGGATGTGGGACTAGATCACCAAGGCTGTACTGCCAGTAGTGTCACCCCCACCACCTGGCTCCAGGGACCAAAGAAGTTTCATCACCTCAGTTTCATCAAGGTCAGTGAAGCTTCACCTCACCCCCTTGGAGGAGATGGTGCTGGCCATTCTTGGCAGGGGCATGGCTGAGCCCTTGGTCAGAGGCGGGGCTGAAAGGATACAAGATGCTGGTATCCTCATACGTTATCTTCCTTCTCTCATGCACCTCTTGCCATCCCGCCCTCCCCCTCATCACAAATCTACCCATATGCCTTCATCATTTCACACACCCAAGAAATGCAGCCTGCCCAGACAGTGGTTGACCAAGAAGAGGCAAAGGAGAGTGAAGAAACACCGTTACTCGATTTGACACTTGCAGCCACCAGTCATCCTGCAAGGCCGTCTGCAGTATACCCCAAAAAGTCGGCAGCCTTCCACCAGCCCTGGAGTAGCACTGTGTGACATCAGTAGGATAGGCAAAGGCACACACAAGACAGTCACTAAGGGATTGCATAAGGGTGATGAGTTGATTTCTTGATGTCATATTGGATGGATAGATGTATAAAGTTGGTTTGGAATATTTGCTTTGTGGTGGCTTTTATTTCAGCATTGTGGCCAAGAGGACGCTGTGATGGTCAGTAACAGCAGGAAGGTAAGGTGTGGGACAAATGTTGAAAGGGGAATTGGGGTTGTGGTCACTGGTACCGCAGGTGGATGATTCCATCCCGGATATCCCAGCCAGAAAGGAGCTGTCTGGATTACATCCTTCTGTGTCCTCATCTTCCGCGTCTTCCTCTTCCCTCTGCGAGCGGATGCTGGAAATCTGAAATAAAAGCAGGCAGCATCTCAACCTGAGACGTGAACTCTGTTTCTCTCTCTGTGGATGCTGTCTGATCTGAGTATTTCCAGCATTTTCTGTCTTCTCGGAGGCCTTCCTTTACCATCCGATGTCAGAGTTATACAGCACAGAAAGAGGCTCTTCAGCCCATCGTGTCCGCACCGGCCATCAAGCCCTATCTATTCTAATCCCATTTTCCAGCACTTGGTCTGTAGCCTTGTGTGCTATGGTGTTTCAAGTGCTCATCTAAATGTTTCTTGAATGTTGAGGGTTCCTGCCTCTACCACCCTTTCAGGCAGTGAGTTCCAGATTCCAACCACCCTCGGGTGAAAAAGTTTTTCCTCAAATCTCCTCTAAACCTCCTGCCCCTTACCCTGAAACTATGCCCCCCTGGTTATTGACCCCTCTACTAAGGAGAAAAGTTCCTTTCTGTCTACCCTATCTATGTCCCTTATAATTTTGTACACCTCAATCAGGTTCCCCCCTCAGCCTTCTCTGCTCTAAGGAAAACAGCCTGTCCAGTCTCTCTTCATAGCTGAAATGCTCCAGCCCAGGTAACATCCTGGTGAATCTCCTCTGCGCCCTCTCCAATGCAATCACATCCTTCCTATAGTGTGGTGACCAGAACTGCACACAGCATTCCAGCTGTGGCCTAACTAATGTTTTGTATAGCTCCATCATAACCTCCCTGCTCTTATATTCTATGCCTCGGCTAATGAAGGCAAGTTTCCCATATGCCTTCTTAACCACCTTATCTACTGTCCTGCTGCCTTCAGGGATCTATGTACATGCACACCAAGGTCCCTCTGATCACAGAATCACAGAATCCCCACAGTGCAGATAGAGGCCATTTCGGCCCATCGAGCCTGCACTGACACACATCCCATCCTATCCCCGTAACCCCACATATTTAATCCCCCCCCCCCTAACACTAAGGGTCAATTTATCATAGCCAAATCAACCTAACCCGCACATCTTTGGACTGTGGGAGGAAACCAGAGCACCCGGAGGAAACCCACGCAGACACGGGGAGACTGTGCAAGCTCGACACAGACAGTTACCCGAGGCCAGATTCTAACCCCGGTCCCTGGCGCTGTGAGGCAACTGTGCTAATCACTATGCCACCGTGATCCTCTGTCCTTCCTAGGGTCCTACCATTCATTGTGTATTCCTTGCCTTGTTAGTCCTCCCAAAATGCATCACCTCTCTCTTTTCAGCGTTAAATTCCATTTGCCACTGTTCTGCCCATCTGACCAACCCGTCTATCGTCCTGTAGCCTGAGGCTTCCCTCCTCGCTATTTACCACTCCACCAATTTTCGTGTCATCTGCGAACTTGCTGATCGTACCTCCTACATTCATATCTAAATCATTAATGTACACTACAAACAGCAAAGGACCCAGCACTGATCCCTGCAGTACACCACTGGACACAGGCTTCCAGTCACAAAAACAACCTTCGACCATCACCCTCTGCCTCCTGCCACTAAGCTAATTTTGGATCCAATGTGCCAAATTGCCCTGGATCCCTGGGGCTCTTACCTTCTTGACCAGTCTCCCATGTGGGACTTTGTCAAAAGCCTTACTGAAGTCCATGTAGACTACATCAACTGCACTACCCTCAACCACACACCTAGTCACCCCCTCAAAATTCAATCAAATTGGTTAGACATGATCTCCCCCTGACAGAGCTGTGCTGACTATCCTTGATTAACCCTTGCCTCTCCAAGTGGAGACTAATTCTGTCCCTCAGAATTTTTTCCAATAATTTCCCTACCACTGATGTTAGGCTCACTGACCTCTAATTCCCTGGTTTATCCCTACTACCCTTCTTGAATAATGGTACTACGTTAGCTGTCCTCTGGCACCTCCCCTGTGGCCAGAGAGGTTCTGAAAACTTGTCGAAGCCCCTGCAATCTCCTCCCTTGCCTCACAGCAGCCTGGGATACATCTCATCTGGGCCTGGGGATTTATCCACTTTTAAGCCCGCTAAACCCACTAGTACCTCCTCCCGCTCAATGCTAATTTGTTCAAGTATATCTCAATCCCCCTGCCTGATTTCTATGCCTAAATCGTCCTTCTCCATAGTGAACACAGATACAAAATATTAATTTAAAACCTCACCTACATCTTCCGGCTCTACACACAGATTGCCACTTTGGTCCCTAATGGGCCCTACTCTTTCCCTAGTTATCCTCTTGCCCTTAATATACTTATAAAACACCTTGGGATTTTCCTTTATTTTGCCCACCAGTGTTTTTTCATGCCCCCTCTTCGCTCTCCTAATTTCTTATTTAAGTACCCCCCTGCACTTTCTATACTCCTCCTCTAGGGCTTCCACTGTTTTTAGCCCTTTGTATCTGCCAAAAGCCTCCCTTTTTTCCTAATCCATTCTTGTATATCCCTCGACATCCAGGGTTCCCTGGACTTGTTGGTCCCACCCTTGACCTTTTACGGGAACATGTTGGTGCTGTACTCTCTCTCTATTTCCTTTCTGAATGATTCCCACTGCTCTGATGTGGATTTTCCTACAAGTAGCTGATCCCAGTCCACTTTGGCCAGATCCTGCCTTATATTAAAATCGGCCTTCCCCAATTTAGAATCTTTATTTCCAGTCCAACTTTGTCCTTTTCCATGACAACCTTAAATCTCACCGAATTATGGTTACTGTCACCAAAATGCTCTCCTACTGACACATCTACCACTTGCCCGGCTACATTCCCTGGAATTAGGTCCCCCTCTTGTAGGACTTTCTACATGCTGGCTCAAAAAGCTCTCCTGGATGCACTTAAAATTCTGCACCCTCTAAGCCTTTCACACTGACTCTCCCAGTTAATATTGGGGAAGTTGAAATCCCCTACTATTATTACCCTGTTATTTCTACACTTCTGAGATTTGCTTACATATCTGTTCTTCTATCTCCCCCTGACTGTTTGGGGGCCTATAGTACACTCCCAGCAAAGCTTTGGAAGCATTCAGCAGCACTCCCTGTATACTTTAAAAACTTTTAACATCTATTGCACCAAGCCACTACTTCAAGAAGATATTAAAAAATACAGCTCAAAAGCTTTCATCCAAACTTACCTGAAAGATGTGTGTGGCCCTTTAAGAAGCAATGACAGGGTCTCAGTAGGTCTGCTGCATGCACGCTTTTCTGAGCGTGCTTAGGACCCGGCAGTAAAGTAAATGAAAGGTCAGTTTACAGATGTGATGTCATGTCGTTGCACGGCTACTGATGTCACGCTCCGCTGATTTACATTTCTATGGCAGCGCTATGGCCCTCACCAAAATGGTAGCCGCCGAGTCTCGCGGCAGAAGTGAGGCGGCCGCCATTTTTTTTCCAGAAATGTGCCTTAACGGAAAGCAGTAAGTCTGCGACTTTCGAGGCCTTAATGCTGGAAAAAGCCTCTGGTGTATTGCTATGCCAATAACAGCTTCAGCCAGAACTATAATTCTAGCAATTCTTGTTCAAATCCCACCATGGCCTCAGTCCGTGCTGCCACCACCTGTTCCTAAACCTGGCTACACATCATGGGTGGCACAGGACACGTGTGTGACAGTCTCCATATGTGCTGCTCAGTGCTGTATGTAACTCTGGGCCCATACACCCTGTTAGGAGGGTAAGGATTTCTGCCAGCTCTCCTCCTCCTCTGTGGTCTCCCTGCAGCTCCATGTGGTGGTTCCCCCTGTTGCTGCTTCTCTTCCTCCTCTACTCAGAATGGAATGGCCAAAGGGTTCCCATTTTCAGAAAAGGTCTATTGAAAGTACCACCTAAAGCTTCCTGAATGTTGTCCAGCTACAAGCAACAAAAGAGATTCTGCACCAAAAAATGATTGAGAAAAAGAAGCAAGATGGCTACCAAATGGTTACAGTGATTGAAATTAGAGCAGGTGATTGCCCCTTTAAATAGTGGTGGAACTGGCTGTTTGCTGTCCTTTACCACCCACGATTTGTCGGTGGGGTTAGGAAGAGCGGCGGCAGCACTAACAAAAAAAAAATGGCATCCGAGTTCTAATCGCCATAAGACCCTCATTTAAATATATTTGTTAGACTCCTGCCTATTTCCTGAAGGAGCGCTGACTGCTTAAATCGAGGCCTGTTCTGAGTTGGCAACAGGCAGGTCTCCGGTGGAAACTTGGTGATTTTGTTCTCTATTTTTGTCCTGCTATCACCTCATTCATGCTGAAAATATAGTGGAAGGTGGACAAAAGTCTGCTTCATTTACAATAATATTCAATAACTTACAACAGATACAATAAAAGGTTAAACCACTAAACATACTTGTGTTGGAGTGTGGGTTTGCAGGCAATGGTTTATCTCCAGTGGTTTATATATCTCGGGTGTCATTACTGGCCCCGCTTTGAAACATTTCTTCACCTCTCCCAGGATAGCTCATAATCTCAGATTTTCCAATGGGGTGTGAGCCCAAATAGAACTGGCGCAGTGTGTGATTGGCATCCACCTGATGTGCTCGCCACTGGCCCCACTGTAATTTCCTGATTATACTAATGGGTGAGCTCCAGGTGTCAACAACACCTCTGACTGAGAGCTCACTTGTTGAGGTCCAGATTGGTAGACGCGTAACATGTCTTTGGAATGGAGAGAAGCAGCATCCTAATAAAAGCTGTCCAAGGGAATTGAAAGTTTACCACATCCATCACTGCCAACCCCACCACTTCACACCCTTGGAAACAGTGCAGGAAGAAGCTTTAACTTTATCAGGTCAGCCAAGGTAAGAGAAGCAGACTTTCTCTTAACAGACTGTACTATGCATGCTTGCCACTTCCAATTATCTCTCGTCCCATTCTCTTAAAGTAGTTCAGATGCTTACAATGAATGCAAATGAAACATATACCTCCAGCTTTCACCTGGAACTGCTCTTTCACACTCAATCTCTGTAGGACATGCGGAATTACCCCTCGCCCCATCCAACAGGTTATTGAGTTCGGACTTGAGACTTATGAGAAATTACACCAGACACACGGGTTCTGTCTTTAACCTTTTTTATTCCTGAGACAGATTCAAAACCCCAACCACTATTCAAGCAAAAATGAGAAGTCTCACAACACCAGGTTATGGTCCAACAGTTTTATTTGAAATTACGAGCTTTCGGAGCTCTGCTCCTTTGTCAGGTACAGCATCATGACCACTATTCGAGCAGTTCACCAATAATATTACAAGAATTATACATACAACCACCCGCCGATGTTCCGTCCAGCGTTGACTGTAGGTCCTCGTAAGCGAAAAGATTGGCCAGGCCCCTCCTTCCTCTGACTGCAGCTTGATCCTCGTAGGCGAGATGACTGGCCAAGCCACCTTCTTCTGACTGCAGTGCTGATTTTCTTTAGCCACCATGTTTTTATACAGCTTTCCTTGTCTTTTGCATTAAATCATTCATTCAGAGATAGTGAAATCTTCCTTTTAATGTTGGTCTGAGCTGTTTTGAGCTGTCAAACGTTTACAATCACACATCCTGTGTGATTATTATTCAGTTTGTCCTTATCACAGCCCAAAATTGTTCATTCACTCTTAAGTTTACAAAGGTGGCAGAAAACCACTTGGTTCGATTCATGAGTTCCATCATATTCTGCATTTCAAAACTTCAAAGGTTTGACTTCTCACCTCAAAGGTCACCAGAGACACCATGTCTACAATACTCGGGGTTTGTTTATCTCTGTTGACTATCACTACCCCCTGCAGTCACAACCATGTTTCCTGCCTTATCAGTGAAAGACTGCTTGTTACATTTACCAATTTTATTCCACTTTGTTGAACCTTTTTGCCTGGCAAAGCATTAAGAAATATTAAAATTAAGGGTCTGTATATACTTTCTACATCTCGAGAATTCAGCATAAGAAGCCTCCCATGTAATGTGGCTGCCCGTTGCATTCACATGTCATCCGACCCATTATGGGTTACCTGCTGACACATGATTACTGGATGTCATGGTAACATTAGCTACTTCTCTTTGTACAGTTTTTGAAGAAAAAGACAGCCCACAACAACAGGGAGAGTGCAGCAACAGGCAGTAGCCCTGCAAACCTCCAATCTGTTAACCACAAGGAAGCAGCTCTGGAAATCCTTGGAGAGAATCCATCAAAAGTGCTGAAGATGGGGAAATAGGAGGACAGGAGCCAGCTCAAGATTAATTTGTCTTCCTTCTTATCTGATTGTCCTGTCATTAATGTCAGCATAACATTTCCTGAAGCTCTATACCATGTCACTACTATTTTAAGTTAGATGTAATGTCTGCTCATTAGGACACCATGGTAACTTGTCTTCCTCTTTCCTTTTTCTAATTGTGCCTGAGGAAAAAGAGCCAGTCCTCAGTATCTCCAGCACTACATGCCATCACTCGCTATCCTTCCCAAAGCACGAAATCAGAAAAATTCATCCTGGGGGACTTAGTGATTTTAGTGGAGAGAGGGGATGAGACATATAAAAGGTGGAGTAACTAATGGTGAGACAGGAGGCGGTATCTGTCGTCTGAAAGGCTAGCTGATTCGGGTCTCTGCTGATGACCCTGTATATCTCAATCTCGTCAGTCCTACTTTTAAAAGAAGCAGGCTGCGAAATTTGGACCTTTAGCGCCGGCTATTATAGGCAGTTTTGCAGAAAAAGTGGTGGCCGCCTCTCTTCCGGCGCGGAACGTGGTGGCCATTATTTTGGGCAGGTCTGCCGTTGCCTGCGCTCACCGCACATATTTAAATGATCCAGATCATGATGTCAATCGGCATGCAACGCTTGAATTAATGCACGATCTGTAATTTTTGACATCACCGCTCTTAATACCACCCTCTCCAAACAGAAGAACATGTGCAGCAGTACAACAGACACTGCCAGTGCTGCTTTAAGGGACACACAACTTTCAGGTAAGTTTAGATTTTTGCTTTTGGACTGTGTTTTTTCTTACATTTTATTGGAGTAGTGCTTAGTGCAATACATTTAAAAAGTTGTATGCAAAGATTGCTGCTGGATGTTTGCAAGGCTTTGGCTCTTAAAGGAAGTCCTCTGAGAACACCACTTGCTCCCAGTCCTGGGGGCTCTAGTTGCAGTCCCCCTTGGGCTGCAGCATGACATTGAGATGGAGTAGAGGCAGCAAAGGGGACAAGCTGCTCACAGGAGGAAGACGCAGAAAGAGGAAGACTCAACCCAGACAGCCCCTTTCTGGCCGGGATTTCCAGGATCAAATCATCTGTCTGCAGTACCAGTGAACACAACCCCAATTCTCCTTTCAATATTTGTCCCACACCTTACCTTCCCTCTGTTACTGACTATCACAGCATCCTCTTGCCCACAATGCTGAAATAAAAGCCACCTCAAAGCAAACTTTCCAATCCAACTTTATCCACTGGAGCCAGGTCCTGGGGGAGCGACACTGCTGGCCTCAGTGATCTGGTCCCACATCCTCCTTTCTGGAGGGCCCCTGTGGGTAGAGGATCTCTCTTGCAGTGTTGACCCCCTGCACAAAGCTGTGTCCCAAACCCTGGGTGCCCTTCCCCTGGCCTGTTGAGTTATTTGTGTATAGTGCTGAAGCACTTAGCTTTTTTTATCTCCAGAAGGCAGCGCAGTTTTAAAAGCTGCAGACTGCTTAGTGCTGAAGGTATTTATTTTTTTTTCTTTACGTGTAGAAGGAAACTCAGCTTTAAGAGCTGCAGGCTGCCTTGAAGAGGAGCAGACTTCGGCCCCTGCTAAGCTGGCACAGCCAGTCAGAAGCACGTTCCGCAGTAGGCTGTGCGCTCCTTTCATGGTAATTAGCAGGTAGCACCAAATTGACGTGCTGCCTGCGCTTTTTGCACGGGCGTATCTCACCGATGTGCCTACGCCCTTTTTTAGCGCTATCAAATTTCACCCCTGGAATCTTACTGAGCATCAAGCCTTGTTGCAAACATCAGGGTCTTAGGAAACAGTGTGCTGCATCTGGCTGCTCATGTGGAGGGGTCCACTACTCGTGTGCATAGCTATCCTGAACAGCTTTGTAACACTGCAGTCCATCACTGCTGTTAGCAACACCAGGAACATCTGCAACAGTGCCTCTCCATGCAAAAACCCCCAAGGGAAGGAGGTTCAGATTGCTGCCAGAGGCTTGGGATGCCAGAGTGGAACGTGCTATTGCTTCTGGCTTTGACAGGCATATGAATTAGTTAGGGAGAACCACAAGGCAGGGTTTCACTGATCTCATTGGTGCCATTAGGACTGCTGATCAGTAGCCATAGTAAGGTAATGCCCAATAGCATAGGCATGAACGATGCTGCTATTTCTCAGCATGCCAACATATCTGGACCCTCCAACCAGCCTCATCTTATACTTGCACAAGTGCAAAAAAAACATGGAGGCCCAGGCTGCCAATGCCATAGCAAAAGTGTCACAGCCTGTACCATTTACTGGATGTGAGGCAAGGAAGACTTCAATCTTAAGAGGCTCCTATTTACACACAGTAGCCAGACACCTCATACAGTCCTACCACTGAGGCAACATCTAGACAAAGCACTGAATTATGGTTGAAGATATATTTCATATAGTGGAGTATGTTTCATTTACAGGTTGTAATTCAGTTCAAAATGGTTAAGAACTAATGCTGGAATAGGAAAGTGCACATAGCACTCAATTTTCCAGCATAAGTCCATTTGTCTAATTACTCAAGTCCAAGTGCAGATCTAAATGCATCTAGAGAGCACAGTGGTGAAAAGAGAAAACCGCAAGGAAAATTTACAGGGATGGAGCAGCAATATGCCTGTCAGTGATGTAATTTCACCTATGTCTGCAGATATGGGTGTGCAGGTACTAGTGGGAGGGCACAGAGCAATTCTTGTGCAGCCTAACCTGCCTGGCATCCCTCCATAGGTCGTCGGCTTCTAAATATATCAGTTTGGTGGATTACCATTTGGAAATCTATCGATGCCAGTAATAAATAAAGAACATGCAGCTTATGAAAGCCTAAGTGCCAGCAGGAAAATAAAGATCAAAAATTGCCTTAAAAAAAAACTTAACTTTACAGTCTGTCCAATTTAAGTGAACTGTTGTCTTGACTAGTCAGTCCCTAGGAATCCTGAATGTGTGGTTTCCTGAAATTCAGGTTGCATTTGATGTCCTACATGCCCAAACATCAAGGCCAGTGACATGGAAAAGGCAGGGTCAGGGGCATGGACTCTCTATGCTGGGAGTTCCACTTCCTTGGCCCATAAGGGACTTGGCATAAAACCAGAGGTTGGCATACCCAGTGAGATGAGCTAAAACAGCCTCCAAGAGGGTGGGTGGGCCTGTGGAGGGAGGGGTTTCCAGGTTAGGGGAGCCCCAAACATGGGCACCTTTAAAAATATTGCACATGGGGCCAAGGGGTGTACTTTATGGGATCTTGGCAGGGGGTGGGAGGAGTCTGGACACCTCCTCCCTGATGGTGGCCAGGCACCAGGGTTTCTGACCAGACGGGTGCCCGAGATGGGCCCGTATTGTCATGGGTGCCTGCCAGCCCCATGCAAATAAACTGATTTCCTACTGACCCTGCAAGCTACCAGTGAATTCAGCACTGGAGAGCAGCGATGTGCACACTCCCAACATAACTGCCAGACCACCCCTCATACTATTAACACCAGTGTGAATTGTCATGCCAATGTTGTTGTAGCTGGATTGACTGAGTGTCAGGATAGCACAAGGTCAGCCATATCCCAGCATCTCATTGAAGTGCTTGAAGCAGCTTGCAATAATAAATTTCTAGGAATCCTACCAATTGCTATAGTTGTCCTGCAATGCAGAGCAAAGATTCATAAATTATTTCAAACACCAGAACTTTTTATGGCATTAAATCTGAGATTTATTACATCAAGCTTCATGTTATCTTTCTTGCAACTCTCTATTGGTATCAGTATCCATGCACCCATATTTGCCTCGATATAACACTAGTGTCAATGTTTTGCATGTAAGCTTTGAGATTGACTTGCATCAGCCTTTACCTTGCCTTTTTGTTTTAAGTTTGAATCCCTCTTGAATCTGCATGATCGTGGTAGAGCTATGCTTCTTTGCACTAGATCTGAGCAAAATTATCTTTTGAGTAATTTCTTTTTACTTGAGCCAAGGCATTCATGTAGAATTTCCCTTAGGTGAATTGGACACTGCTCAGGGCTGCCTTGGAGCATGCCTCGGAGCCTTTTGTGGATTTATCCATCTTCCTGACATGTATCACTTGATATTTCTTGGCCTGACACCGTAAAACATTAAAATTTCTTCAACATTCCTTTGTTTTACAGGATGGAGCAAAGAAAATAACAGAATCCACCTGATTTGGGGACGGTCTTATCCCTAATTTGGAGACCATTGCACAAAATTGACACAGATCCATGTTATCAATAGTATTATACGTTCCTTGAACATTAAAGGTCTTGAAGGCCGATAAATCCCCAGGGCCTGATAATCTACATCCTAGGGTACTTAAGGAAGTGGCCCTAGAAATAGTAGGTGCATTGCTGGTCATCTTCCAAAATTCTATAGACTCTGGAACAGTTCCCATGGATTGGAGGATAGCTAATGTAACCCCACTATTTAAAAAAGGTGGTAGAGAGAAAATGGGGAATTGTAAGCCTGACATTGGTAGTGGGGAAAATGCTAGAGTCCATTATAAAAGATGTAATAGCAGAGCACTTGGAAAACAGTGACAGGATCGGACAAAGTCAACATGGATTTACAAAAGGTAAATCATGCTTGACTAATCTACTGGAATTTTTTGAGGATGTAACTGGTAGAATAGATAAGGGAGAACCAGTGAATGTGGTGCATTTGGACTTTCAGAAGGCTTTCGATAAGGTCCCGCATAAGAGATTAGCGTGCAAAGTTAAAGCACATGGGATTGGGGGTAAGGTACTGACTTGGATAGAGAACTGGTTGGCAGACAGGAAGCAAAGAGTTGGAATAAACGGGTCTTTTTCCGAGTGGCAGGCAGTGACTAGTGGGGTACCGCAGGAATCGGTGCTAGGACCCCAGTTATTCACAATATATATTAATAATCTAGACGAGGGAACTAGATGTAATATCTCCAAGTTTGCAGATGACAAAGCGGGTGGGCGTGTGTGTTGTGAGGAGGATGCAGAGAAACTCCAGTATGATTTGGACAAGTTGGGTGATTGGGCAGATGCATGGCAGATGCAGTATAATGTGGATAAATGCGAGGTTATCCACTTTGGTGGCAAAAACAGGAAGGCAGATTATCTGAACGGCAATAGATTGGGAAAAGGGGAAGTGCAACGAGACCTGGGAGTCCTTGTGCACCAGTCGTTGAAGGTAAGCATGCAGGTGCAGCAGGCAGTTAAGAAGGCAAATGGTATGTTGGCCTTCATAGCAAGAGGATTCGAGTACAGGAGCAAGGATGTCTTGCTGCAGTTGTACAGGGCCTTGGTGAGACCACACCTTGAGTATTGTGTGCAGTTTTGGTCACCTTATCTGAGGAAGGATGTTCTTGCCATGGAGGGAGTGCAGCGAAGATTCACCAGACTGATACCTGGGATGGCAGGAATGACTTATGAAGAGAGATTGGGACGATTGGGCTTGTATTTGCTAGAGTTTAGAAGAATGAGAGGGGATCTCATTGAAACTTAAAATTCTAACAGGACTAGACAGACTAGATGCAGGAAGGATGTTCCTGATGGCAGGGAGTCCAGAACCAGGGGTCACAGTCTAAGGATAAAGGGTAAGCCATTTAGGACTGAGATGAGGAGGAATTTCTTCACCCAGAGAGTGGTGAACCTGTGGAATTCTCTACCACAGAAGGCAGTTGGGGCCAATTCATTAAATATATTCAAGAAGGAGTTAGATATATTTAAGGCTAAAGGGATCAAGGGATATGGGGAGAAAGCAGGGACAGGGTACTGAATTTGGATGATCAGCCATGATCTCATTAAATGGCAGAGCAGGCTCGAGGTGCTGAATGGCCTACTCCTACTCCTATCTTTTTCTATTACTCACAGAACTTGTACTGCACTTGGATAATTTTAAAGACGTTCAACTATAAGAAATAATTAAAATGCTTGATAATTTTAACACATCATTGTTTGAAAGTATATTTACATTTTCTGTAGGTACAGAATATTGACAAAGTTGGGTGTATGGTAGTGTCATGGTTATGTTACTGTTGTACAAATCCAAAGGCCTGGACTAATAATTCAGTGAACTGAGTTCAAATCCCCCCGCAAGGCAGTTTGAGATTTTGAATTCAGTTTAGAAGAAAATATGGAAATAAAAATTTTGTATCACTAAAAAAAAGTGACCAGGAAGCCATTGGGTTGTCAGAAAAACCGAACTGGTTTACTAATGCCTGTTTTTTGAGCACTAAGCCCCCAATATGGTGGGCAGGAAGCGTGCACACGCTGGCCAGAAGTGTGCCACCCACCATATTGGTGAAATGAATAAAATAGGTATCCAGGTCCCACGCCTGAAACATAATCTGTTTGAAGTCCACACTAGAATTGGTTTGCCCTGAGGCAGCTGGTGCCAGCACAGACCACACAATAAAACCAGTCCTTGGGACCACCTGCTACTGAAAAGGTAAGCTTTTAAATTTACTTACTTTAATGTGGAGCTGTACCTCACATTTAAAGAAAGTGGGCCACTGCTCCCCCGACCCAGTCTCCAATCCCCCCTTTCCCCACGGCCTCCCATCTTCCGCCCCCATGGCTGCTGATCTCCCGACCTTCACATACCTGAGGGCCGCTGCAATACTAACAATAGCCCGATCTTGGATTACTCTTTGCCAGCAGGCTATTTGCACCACAGGTGCAAGGAATGTCCTGTGTGTCCCTGCATAAATGTTTGCTTCCCTGGTGATAGTGAAGGATGTATCATCTACCCTTTTATATCTTGCTCCTTCTAAGCGCTACTTCAGTGAGGGAAGCAAGCATGGTAGCTTGCTCATGCTTTTCAATGGTGTCTTGGTGACTCACCTGTAGTGAATGTCTTGTCTGTGCTTGATCATAAGATGGCACTGCCATTATTGCCCTGGTGCCTCAGCTGTCCGTTGCACTTCTCCCCTACCTGCCTCTTCTCCTGGATATGTAACAGATTAGTGCCGGAATTCAAATTGTAATCTTGGCAAATAGGTTGACTCAATTGTTATTATTTACCTTTGCTGCATAGAAATGACTTGTAGTTTCTGACATTGTTCATTGAACTATGAATAACTTAAATTCTGCAACATTTGTTCTAACTTTTTATTGTACCTTTTCTGAAAATCATTTCAGTGACAATATTTCAAGTCTGGAATAAAACAATGTAAACATACAGTAGCCAAGAGCGTCACCTGATCAAATGGTGCACAAATAATCAACAAGCAGTGTCATATTGCACACACTTCTCATCACTAAAAGAAATTGCACTAAGAAAAGTTTATGCTTGTATTGAAATTCTGAAAGATAATTAGCCATATTCACTGAGCTAATCTTCATTCACATGTCTGTTAGTTGAAAATACTGAATTCACAAAATTGGGAAAATATGAACAAAGTATTTGTACAATAAAGTATAAACCTGTTTAAAAAAAAAGTATTGAATGTGCAGAATGGAACTGTCCAAATGAAGATAAATTGCAGTATTAAAGACCAAAGTCAATGTCTGTTTTTATTATAAAATATCATGTATGTTATTTTTAATATTTAATAATTTGAAAGTGTTGCAGTGCGTCATGAGTTATTTCCAGCGAGTACCTCTGCATTGCTTTAAACAAATGACTTCCTAACCTTTGCATTCAGAAGACATCAGGCTGAATCTAGTTGATGATACAGTGAGCAATATTACAAAATACAGGATCTATCTGCACAATAAATATTAATAATCCATGAAAAAAGTGATATCTGACTCATCCTATTTACCAGAAACCTGAGACTGAACTAGGATAGTGGGTAAGATAATAATGATAAATATGCACTGATTCAAGCAGTCATAATAAAAATGAAGTACAGCAGTGGATAATAAATTCACTGATTGTAATGGCTAACCGGGATTCAAATAATTTATACAATTGAAGGCTATGCATCACATGTTTGTTCTATCGTATCACAGTAAGAGAGACATCAGATAAAATACTTTCACCTGCCTCCAGGTTATCTGCTATACAGAATTCTCTTCAATCCTGTTTGAAATCAAGTTCTAGAAGTTCAAACAGACATGAAACTAAAAATTTGAAACAGAAATATTATACACAATGGAACAATATCCTTTCAATAGTGTCTATTATTTTTTCATTTAAGAGTTGTTGGTATTTATTTTGAAAGGAGACCTAAGAGTACAATTGCATTGTCACTTTTGCTTTGCTGTCAAGTGGCTTCCATCACTACTTCAACATCAGATCCCAATCTGACTTCTGAGGTGTGAGATCCCCTTGCGGAGGCGATCACACACCTCTTGAGTTTAACAGCACATAATGTAGCTATAGTGTGGTGTCAAGCCAAGTTCAAAGAATGTTTAGGGTCCTATTTGTTACTTTATAAACTGATTTTTTTAAAATGTTTGGAGAAACCAGAAACTCTTATCTGTGCTCTCAATCGGGCCGGGGTGGAGCTCTCTCAACAGTCAGAGCCCAGCTTCCTAGCCGACATTAGTGCGGTGCTATCGACTGCGAAGCACTCAATACAGTTACTGCTCTCAGACAAGGAGCGCCTTATAACAATAGCCTTAAGTTTCACTACCAAACTGTTCAACAGGCCAACCATTGAGGAGTAAGGTCTAGGAACATTTTTTAACTTTCCTTGTGAGGCCTGCAGGAGCAGGGATGCTCCTCTGGGCCCTACAAGGAGCATTTAGGTTCTCTGCCCCAGGCTTATCCCCCTTCCCTGATCGTGAGGTCCACCCAAAGCCCCTCCTGGTCCTTTGGTCCACGACCCGTGGCCTCCTGCCCCAAGACATTGTGCTCCCACCAGCCAGTTTTGGGTAGGAGATTGACTGAAACTATGCAGCTGGGGAATTTAAATTCAGTTAAATAAATCTGGAATAAAAAGCTAGTATCAGTAATGGTGACCATGAAACTATCGGATTGTCGTAAAAACCCATCTGGTTCACTAATGTCCTTTAGGGAAGGAAATCAGCCGTCCTTACCCGGTCTGGCCTATATGTGACTCCAGAACCACAGCAATGTGTTTGACTCTTAACTGCCCTCTGAAATGGTCTAGCAAGTCACTTAGTTGTAACTCACCGCTACGAAAGATAAGAATGAAACTGGACAAACCATCCGGCATCGACCTCGGCACTGGCTATGGACACGGCAACGGCACACCCAGCCCAGTCAACCCTGCAAAGTCCTCCTCACCAACATCTGCGGACTTGTGCCAAAATTGGGAGAGCTGTCCCACAGACTAGTCAAGCAACAGCCTGACAGTCATACTCACAGAATCATACCTTTCAGCCAATGTCCCAAACTTCTCCATCACCATCCCTGGGTATGTCCTGTACCACCGGCAGGACAGACCCACCAGGGGTGGCAGCACAGTGGTATACAGTCGGAAGGAGTGGCCCTGGGAGTCCTCAACATTGACTCCGGACCCCATGAAGTCTCAAGGCTTCAGGTCAAGCATAGGCAAGGAAACCTCCTGTTGATTACCACCTACTGCCCTCCCTCAGCTGATGAATCAGTACTCCTCCATGTTGAACACCACTTGGAAGAAGCACTGAGAGTAGCAAGGGCACAGAATGTACTCTGGGTGGGGGACTTCAATGTCCATCACCAAGAGTGGCTCAGTAGCACCACTACTGACCGAGCTGGCCGAGTCCTGAAGGACATAACTGCCAGTCTGGGCCTGCAACAGGTGGTGAGAGAACCAACACGAGGGAAAAACCTGCTTGACCTCGTCCTCACCAATCTACCTGTCGCAGATGCATCTGTCCATGACAGCATTGGTAGCACAGTCATTGTGGAGACAAAGTCCCATCTTTACACTGAGGACACCCTCCATCCTGTTGTGTGGCACTACCACCGTGCTAAATGGGATAGATTCAGAACAGATCTAGCAGCTCAAAACTAGGCATCCATGAGGCGCTGTGGGCCATCAGCATCAGAAGAATTGTATTCCACCACAATCTGTAACCTCATGGCCCAGGCATATCCCTCACTCTACCATTACCACCAAGCCAGGGGACCAGCCCTGGTTCAATAAGAGTGTAGAAGAGCATGCCAGGAGCAGCACCAGGCGTACCTAAAAATGAGGTGCCAACCTGGGGAAGCTGCAACACAGGACTACATGCATGCTAAAAAGCAGAAGCAGCATGCTATAGACAGAGCTAAGTGATCCTACAATCAACGGATCAGATCAAAGCTCTGCAGTCCTGTCACATCCAGTCGTGAATGGTGGTGGACCATTAAACAACAAGTCGGAGGAGGAAGCTCCATGAATATCCCCATCCTCAATGATGGTGGAGCCCAGCACGTGAGTGCAAAAGACAAGGCTGAAGCGTTTGCAACCATCTTCAGCCAGAAGTGCCGAGTGGATGATCCATATCGGCCTACTCCCGAGGTCCCCACCATCACAGAAGGTAGTCTTCAGCCAATTTGATTAATTCCACATGATATCAAGAAACGGCTGAGTGCACTGGATACAGCAAAGGCTATGGGCCTCAACAACATCCCGGCTATCGTGCTGAAGACATGTGCTCCAGAACTAGCCACACCTCTAGCCAAGCTGTTCCAGTGCAGCTACAACACTGGCATCTATCCGACAATGTGGAAAACTGCCAAGGTTGGTTGACAGACAGGAAACAAGGAGTTAGTGTAAATGAGTGCTGTTCAGATTGGAGATTAACTGGAAGTGGTGAGAGAGTGTTTTGGACTTGGGCAGAGGGAAACAATCTCAGAATGTGCTGTTCAGATGAAAGTAGAAGATTTGTTAGACAGCAAGCAGGGCTATAAATGACTTCAGGAAGACAGACAGGTTAGTGGAATGGGCAGATAGATGATAGATGCAATTTAACGTGGATAAGTGTGAGGTAATACATTTTGGGAGAAAAAAAAACAAGAAATGTGTGTTTACACTCAATAGGAAGATGCTGAAAGGTATGGTTGAACAAAGTGACCTGAGGTTCAAGTACATAATGCCCTGAAGTGCGAGTGCAAGAAGATAAAGCCATAAAAAAGGCCAAATTCATTTTAGGAGGTCACCGCGCCTGCTCTGCTGTACACACACCAGCAGAGCAGGGCTGAGAATCTTTAGCTCCATTATTTCTAATTGTAGACATTCACCTAAATGAAGAAGGAAAATGTTTTGTGGTACTTGCGCATTAATGAATGGTAAATTTGATTGCTTAATTTTCTGCTGGTTAGTTGTTTTACATTATTATATTCAGTCATGTTTAGTTAATCAGATAGTTGATTGATTACTTCACAAATAAGTGCTTATTTCAGCCAATCACTGTTTTTGCTCTTTAAGCTGTGACACCTCTGATGCCACGCTTTCAGGTGCAATGCATTTTTAAAAGGCACACCATGACGAATGCTAGACTTTAATTATAGAGATTCAAATATTGGACTATGCTCTCTAGTGAGATACACGTTTTTCAATCACCATTACATTTACATACTGATTTTATATGGTTTACTGTAAGGTTCTTTTTGATTTGCAATGCATAAAAAGTGGGCTGCTTTTAGAGCAACAGATCTAATCCAAGAATAATTTGCATTTTATCGCAGTGCGTGGGCAGGAAGGTGTCTAAAAGCACTTAACATTAAGAAGACAAAACAGAGGCCGCCAAGCAGGAGGAAAAAAGGGAAAAAAGAGAGGTGGGGTAGAAACCAAAGGCACAGTCAAAGAGAAGAGATTTGAGGAGATTTTTTAAAAGTAGGGAATAAGGTGGAGGGAACTGGGCAATGTGTGTCAGACAGCAACATCATAATAGCTAAATGGACAGCCACTAATAAACAAAAGCCCATGTGTTGGTCTTTGCTCATAAAATGTGCTAATGTTTATGGAAACTTGCTGTGCTTAAAAGAGTAAGACCCTGAAATCCCATGGAGTTTCTTCTGATCTCCTACCATAAATTTGACAGGAGACCACCAGAACCCCCAGGGTAGCGGAATTAAGGCAGGCAAGCAGGAGCACACCTACAGATTTTCAGGGCCTAATAGTTTTGGGTGGTTATTTTGGGGACTGAGTGAAAACAAGCACTAAGTGGGTGCTGTGCTAATAAGACACGTCTGTTTGAAAGTCTGGTTTAGCACATAATTTTGGGGCTAATTGCTGGTTACCATGATTTAAACTTGGCTGTAGGCGCTAAAACAGACATCTACAGGTCTAGCACTGATTAGAAGCAATTTTTGTGGAGCAATATATGTAGCCTCCATGCACCCACTTCCACTGAAGGTGCGGAGTGCGCTCACTGACACACAACGGCACGTTTCAGGATGGCTCAGGGAGCGAGGGAAAGGGCACACAGATTCTCAGAAGCTGCACTGGAGGTCCTGCTGGAAGAGGTCCAGAGTAGGAGTGATGTCCAGTTCCCGCAGGGGAAGAAGTCCACCCCGTCCTCCTGTCCCTCTCTTCTGCAGCAGCTGGTGCTGCCCTGCCTGGCCTTATGTCCTCCTCCCATTCCTCCTCCAGACCAGGAGGGACCCCTAGCAAGATCCCCGTGACCATGCACTCCCTTTCTCCTGGTGACTCCTATTAGGTCCCCAATAAGGTAGAGTAGCACAGCACTCACTCTCTTTAGGTGAAGTCCTTAGAGAATTTTCAGAATAAATGTTGATAGTGTGTTGGTGAAGTCTTGACAAAGTGTCCCAGACAGTCTCCCGATGTGTCTCAAACGTGCTCTTCAAGCAAGTGAACAGTGAAAGCTGAGCGTACCTTTAAGTAGCGCTTGAAATCCTCAGTAATGACGTCTTTACTCCTGTTCAGCTGATTGCTGTTAGGAGAGGATGATAATTGAATCATTAGCCACCAAAATATAATGCAGACTCTTTATTGAGTGCTAGCAGACAATTTAATTGTCAATCAGAGTCTTAACAATCCTCGGGGCAGCCGTTCCTAGCACGCACTTCAACTCCTTTAACAAGATAGAAAAACAGAACATTTTTTAAATGGTGAGAAACTTTGGAGCTCAGAGAGATTTGGGTGTCCTCGTGCAAGAAACACAGAAAGCTAGCATGCAGGTACAGCAAGCAATAAGGAAAGCAAATGGCATGTTGGCCTTTATTGCAAGGGTGTTGGAGTATAAGAGTAAGGAAGTCTTGCTACAATTATACAGGACCTTGGTGAGACCACACCTGGAGTACTGTGCACAGTTTTGGTCTCCTTATCCAAGGAAGGATATACTTGCCTTGGAGGCGGTGAAACGAAGGTTCACTAGATTGATTCCTGGGATGAGAGGGCTGTCCTATGATGAGAGATTGTGTAGAATGGGCCTATACTCTCTGGAGTTCAGAAGAATGAGAGGTGATCTCATTGAAACATACAAGATTCTGAAGGGGATTGACAGGGTAGATGCTGAGAGGTTGTTTCCCCTGGCTGGAGAGTCTAGAACTAGGGGGCATAGTCTCAGGATAAGGGGTAGGCCATTTAAGACTGAGATGAGGAGGAATTTCTTCACTCAGAGGGTTGTGATCCTTTGGAATTCTCTGCCCCAGAGGGCTGTGGATGCTGAGTCTTTGAGTATATTCAAGGCTGAGATAGATAGACTTTTGGACTCTAGGGGAATCAAGGGATATGGAGATCAGGCGGGAAAGTGGAGTTGAGATCGATGATCAGCCATGATCTTATTGAATGGCGGAGCAGGCTCGAGGGGCTGTATGGCCTACTCCTGCTCCTATTTCTTATGTTCTTAAGATGGTATTTTGCACTAAACGTGGGTTAAACTGACGTTGCAGCTCAAGACCCCATCTTGGCTACCTCAGAGGCTCTTTAGCGCCTAAAGTAACTGGGGGAAATCACCCCCCCACTTAGCTTTGTAAATAAATGCCCAAGTTAAACATATTTTAGGTTTGAAAGGTTGTCTAATCTAGGGAAGCTGCTTGAAAGCAGTATAGAAATTGATCAGAAACTAAACTAAAGAGAAAAACTAGAGAGAAAGTTCATTGACCTGAAACATTGACCTCGATATTAACCCCCCCACGACGGGCAGAAGAGGGTCGTGGAAGGGGGTGGTTAAAGACTTAAATACGGGGAACGCACACCCAAAACAGCACACTTGCGCCCACCACCTTCCTTCAGCGGCGAATATCGAGGCGTCCGATATCCTGCCGATCGCGGCCTCTCTCTCTCTTCCCCAACTGCCGGGTACCGTCCCCAAGAGTCCCCAGCTGCGGCCTCTTGCCGCAGGTTTTCCCTCCCAGGTGCCGACCAGGCTGTCTATTTGGCCAGCTGCCAGGAGGGAAACAGAAGTAAAAAACGTTACTGAGGTCCTGCCGTTATGCTCAGCAGGACCTCCGCATCCCCGGCCTTGCTGGGATCTTCAGCCAGTTTCCACTTCCTCTGTACCCTCCCTGCCTCCCTGTAAATATTGGAGCCGTGAACTCTATTTCTGTCTCCACAGATGCTGTCTGACCTGCTGAGTGTTTTCCAGCATTTTCTGTTTTTATTAAAGAGGAAAAACTGTCGGGGTGTAGGTCTACAGAGATGAATTATACTATTCATGAAAGGCAGAATTGTCCAAAGCAAGTTCCACTAAAAGGTCTCTTTAAAAGACCGGCTTGTGTTTTAAACTATTCTGATTTATTAACACCTACACACATTCTATAAACAAGGACAGTGTGCCTTTTACAAAAATCAAACAAAATGCCCCCAAGAAGTGAGACTCAGCCGAACGTAACTTGCTCTCCATCTTACTGATGCAGTCCTTGCACATCAAGGAAGCACTGCTTTATGTCTGACTCAGACTTGCCAACAGTATCCTCAGAAAACTCCAGCATAGGTTTTAGTTTGTCTTCTGTGCCACCAATTATATATAGAAGACAGTGGGAGTACAAAGGAGTAAAAGAAGTAAATGTGGGCCAAGCAATCTTTCTTCAGTACTACTATAGCGATGCTCCGACCTCAATCTTCAATACCTATCGAAACTGTCAAAGGATTTCCCCATGCTGTACCTGTTAATGTCAGAATGAAGTTGATGAAAATTGCTCTCTTCTTTCCCTCTTTCTAGTCAAAAACATGATACATCTGTTACCTGGTTACGCTTTACAACTCATCCAGAGAATTACTGCAGCAAGTTCACAGCCACCAATAGCCTAAAATAGGTCGGGGTATGCAGCAAATGCACAGGGAAGCAAATGGCTCATTTGAGAAGAACTATCATAGTTTGTGCAATTTTCTGCTGACATTTGCCTAGCAGCAGTTTTTTAAACATGTGCCTCTTACTGATGATAGACACTGATTCTTATTGGCCCGAAAATTAAACCTAATACGTGAGAGTATGCACTGTGTACTCTCGCGTATTAGATCTCGAATTGCTGGTTTCCTGCATGCACTGCGCATGCGCGGGAAACCGGCACTTCGTGAATTGAAAAGGGGGCGGTTCCTAAGTGAACCGCGTGCCTACTACAGGCTGTGCGCACACAGTGCACTTAGTTATTTTTTCAGCTTTGAACGCGCAGGTAAGTGTTGGATATTTTACACATAAAGAAAGCAGGCGTAGGACACCCTTTTAACAAGGTAAGTAGTTAATTAAGTGTTATTTTAAAGTTTTTTCAACAGGTTTATCTTTTTTAGAGACTTTAAAGAAAGGTAAGTTTATTTTTATAACTTTTAAAAAGATTTTAAATTTTTTCAAAAATTTAATTTTTTGTTTAAAGTGGTTAATTTATTTAACTATACTTATTTTATTAATGTGATGGCTTTTTTTTAAAATTTAATTGAGGTTTAGCTGTTCTTTTGGGGGGTGTAGTATTTATAGCTTTGACAGGTCTTCCTGTCAAAACTATGAATGAAAGATGGTGTGCTGCCATTGGCTCTAACTGAATCACGTGATCCCAGAGCTCGCACGAACTAATTGCGTCTCTGGGTCACGCAAGCACTGCACGGTTCCAAGAGAGAGAGCCTTTCAGACTAAAGTTCGTGGGGGCCTGGAGCAAAAAGGTAGGCGCGGAGTGCGATAGCGCGGGGAATCCTTACCCCCGCGGGAACCCTCACTGTTTAATTTCTGGGCCATCATAGAAGAAGTTTCTTCTGGAGCCCAGTCTGTTTCACGTTATGATACATTGAATGTTACTTTGTTTGAAGGTCAACATTCCACTAGCAACATCAGAAAGACGACATAGATGATATTCACTGGGTGGAATTATCCCAACAATCTGTCCAAATCTAGGTTGAAAGCCAATCTAAACACGATCAGCAGCAGAATTAGTGCCAAATTTATGAGTGATAGGGATTGTAACCAAGTAATCAACTTTGCAAACTCCCTCAATTTGGTGAAACATAACTCCCCTGACAAACATAAAGAAGCTTTAACATTATGTCACTTGCTAGAAACATCTGCTCTGATTTCCCCTGTACTGTTAAAACTTCCTTAGCTAGAGCAACAATAAGGTTTCCCTGAACACTGTCGGAATGAGAACATAACAACAGGTGGGAGTACAATTTATTCAGAGACTGCTGAAACAAAAAACATCTCTGCATTTTCTGGCATTGCAGACAGAGTAAAACAACTAGGAAGGTAGTGCAGAAGTCCCCTGGGTCCATCTCCCTCTCCGACAGATTTTCTGTTTTGCATACTGATGGGGGAGATGGTTTCTCAGGGGAATGCAGCAAGAGCCAAGTCCGTGGCACTACGAGTGGCTCAGCTGCACAGGAGGGGAGGAAAAGAGTGGGAGAGCAATAGTGATAGGGGATTCTATCGTAAGGGGAACAGATAGACGTTTCTGTGGCCACAGACGTGACGCCAGGATGGTATGTTGCCTCCCTGGTGCCAGGGTCAAGGATGTCACTGAACGGCTGCAGAGCATTCTGAAGGGGGAGGGCGAACAGTCAGAGGTCGTGGTTCACATTGGTACCAACGACATGGGTAGAAAGAGGGATGAGGTCCTGCAACTAGAATTTAGGGAGCTAGGTAGCAGATTAAAAACCAGGACCTCAAAGGTTATAATCTCTGGATTACTCCCGGTGCCACGTGCTAGTGAGTATAGGAATAGGAGGATAGAGCAGATGAATGCGTGGCTAAAGAGTTGGTGCAGGAGGGAGGGCTTTAGTTTCCTGGATCATTGGGTCTGCTTCTGGGGAAGGTGGGACCTGTACAAGTCGGATGGGCTGCACCTGAACCGGAACGGGACCAACATCCTTGCAGGGAGGTTTGCTAGTACTGTTGGGGGGGTTTAAACTAACTTGGCAGGGGGATGGGATACGGAGTGGAGCTATAGTAGGGGGTGATGCACAGCCAAATATAGAGGAAAAAACAAGTCAACCTGGAAGGCAGAGCAAATATGTAACGGCACAAGGGAGTATGGCAAGGCTGGATGGCATTTATTTTAATGCAAGGAATCTTGCGAGTAAGGCAGATGAATTGAAGGTGTTGATGAACACATGGGAGTATGATATTGTTGCTATCACAGAGACATGGTTGAGGGAGGGGCAGGACTGGCAGCTCAATATTCCAGGGTATAGAATCTTCAGGCGAGACAGAGGGGGGTGTAAAAGAGGACGGGGTGTCGCAATATTAATCACGGAGTCAATTACTGCTTTAAGGAGGGATGATATCTTAGCAGGTTCCTCTAATGAGGCCATATGGGTAGAACTTAAAAACAAAAAGGGGGCAAGCACTTTGCTGGGAGTGTACTATAGGCCTCCAAACAGTCAGGGGGAGATAGAGGAACAGATATGTAGGCAAATCTCAGAGAAGTGTAGAAATAATAGGGTAATAATAGTAGGGGATTTCAACTTCCCCAATATTAATTGGGATAGTCAGAGTGTGAAAGGCTTAGAGGGTGCAGAATTCTTAAACAGCATCCAGGAGAGCTTTTTGAGCCAGCATGTAGAAAGTCCAACAAGAGAGGGGGTGGTACTGGACCTAATTCTAGGGAATGTAGCTGGGCAAGTGGTAGAAGTGTTAGTAGGAGAGCATTTTGGTGACAGTGACCATGATTCGGTGAGATTTAAGGTTGTCACGGAAAAGGACAAAGATGGACTGGAAATAAAGGTTCTAAATTGGGGGAAGACCGATTTTAATATGATAAGGCAGGATCTGGCCAAAGTGGACTGGTATCAGCTACTTGTAGGAAAATCCACATCAGAGCAGTGGGAGTCTTTCAGAAAGGAAATAGAGAGAGTACAACGGCAACATGTTCCCGTAAAAGGTCAAGGGTGGGACCAACAAGCCCAGGGAACCCTGGATATCAAGGGATATACGAGAATGGATTAGGAAAAAAAGGTAGGCTTTTGGCAGATACAAAGGACTAAAAACAGTGGAAGCCCTAGAGGAGTATAGAAAGTGCAGGGGGGTACTTAAAAAAGAAATTAGGAGAGCGAAGAGGGGGCATGAAATAACACTGGTGGGCAAAATAAAGGAAAATCCCAAGGTGTTTTATAAGTATATTAAGGACAAGAGGATAACCAGGGTAAGAGTAGGGCCCATTAGGAACCAAAGTGGCAATCTGTGTGTCGAGCCGAAAGATGTCGGTGGGGTTTTAAATGAATATTTTGCATCTGTGTTCACTATGGAGAAGGACGATGTAGGCATAGAAATCAGGCAGGGGGATTGTGATATACTTGAACAAATTAGAATTGAGAGGGAGGAGGTACTAGTGGTATTATCGGGCTTAAAAGTGGATAAAGCCCCAGGCCCAGACGAGATGTATCCCAGGCTGCTGTGTGAGGCAAGGGAGGAGATTGCAGGGGCTCTGACACAAATTTTCAGAACCTCTCTGGCCACAGGAGAGGTGCCAGAGGACTGGAGAACAGCTAACGTAGTACCATTATTCAAGAAGGGTAGTAGGGATAAACCAGGGAATTACAGGCCAGTGAACCTAACATCAGTGGTAGGGATATTATTGGAAAAAATTCTGAGGGACAGAATTAGTCTCCACTTGGAGAGGCAAGAATTAATCAAGGATAGTCAGCATGGCTTTGTCAGGGGGAGATCATGTCTGACCAATTTGATTGAATTTTGCGAGGGGGTGACTAGGTGTGTGGATGAGGGTAGTGCAGTTGATGTAGTCTACATGGACTTCAGTAAGGCTTTTGACAAAGTCCCGCATGGGAGACTGGTCAAGAAGGTAAGAGCCCATGGGATCCAGGGCAACTTGGCACATTGGATCCAAAATTAGCTTAGTGGCAGGAGGCAGAGGGTGATGGTCAAAGGTTGTTTTTGTGACTGGAAGCCTGTGTCCAGTGGTGTACCGCAAGGATTGGTGCTGGGTCCTTTGCTGTTTGTAGTGTACATTAATGATTTAGTTATGAATCTAGGAGGTATGATCAGTAAGTTCGCAGATGACACGATAATTGGTGGGGTGGTAAATAGTGAGGAGGGAAGCCTCAGGCTACAGGACGATATAGACGGATTGGTTAGATGGGCAGAACAGTGGCAAATGGAATTTAACCCTGAAAAGTGTGAGGTGATGCATTTTGGGAGGACTAACAAGGCAAGGGAATACACAATGAATGGTAGGACCCTAGGAAGGACAGAGGATCAGGGGGACCTTGGTGTGCATGTACGTAGATCCCTGAAGGCAGCAGGACAGGTAGATAAGGTGGTTAAAAAGGCATATGGGATACTTGCCTTCATTAGCCGAGGCATAGAATATAAGAGCAGCGAGGTTATGATGGAGGTGTACAAAACACTAGTTAGGCCACAGCTGGAATACTGTGTGCAGTTCTGGTCGCCACACTATAGGAAGGATGTGATTGCATTGGAGAGGGTGCAGAGGAGATTCACCAGGATGTTACCTGGGCTGCAGCGCTTCAGCTATGAAGAGAGACTGGACAAGCTGGGGTTGTTTTCCTTAGAGCAGAGAAGGCTGAGGGGGGACCTGATTGAGGTGTACAAAATTATGAGGGGCATAGATAGGGTAGATAGAAAGGAACTTTTCCCCTTAGTAGAGGGGTCAATAACCAGGGGGCATAGTTTCAAGGTAAGGGGCAGGAGGTTTAGAGGGTATTTGAGGAAAAACTTTTTCATCCAGAGGGTGGTTGGAATCTGGAACTCACTGCCTGAAAGGGTGGTAGAGGCAGGAACTCTCACAACATTCAAGAAGCATTTAGATGAGCACTTGAAACGACATAGCATACAAGGCTACGGACCAAGTTCTGGAAAATGGGATTAGAATAGACAGGGCTTGATGGCTGGCGCGGACACGATGGGCCGAAGGGCCTCTTTCTGTGCTGTATAACTCTATGACTCTATGAGTATGACATTGACACCGTCACCCAGGATGATCATGAACAATAAGCAAGTTATGATCTCATCCCAGGAGCTACCAACAAACATTCACACTGTAGGAGTGGGAGTGGGGATTGAATGTCCTTTCAAGTTGAGCTTTACATGGATTTAGTTACAATGTGAGGCTTGACTAACAGTCCGTCTGGCCAACCCTGGACAAGAGGAGGGTTCTGGTACAAATCCTCAATTTCCCATGGAAATTTCCGTGGGCCATTCAGCCCCTTGAGCCTGTTCCACCATTCAGTTAGATCATGACTGATCTGCACCTCAACTCCATTTACCGACCTTTGCTCCATATCCCTTGAGACCCCTCCCCGACAAAAATCTGTCAAACTTGAAAATTTCAATTGACCCAGCATCCACAGTTTTTTGGGGGAGAGATTTCTAGATTTACACTACCCTTTATGTGGAAAAAGTGCTTCCTGATTTCACTCCCTAGTGACCTAGCTCTAATTTTAAGATTATGCCCTTTTATTCTAAAATTCCCTCACTAGAGGAAATAGTTTCTCTCTATCTACCCTACTGAATCACTTTATCATTTTAAACACCTCAATTAGATCTCTCCTCAACTTTCTAAACTCCCAGGAATACAAGGCAATTTATGCAATCTATCTTCATGATTTAAACCCTTTAATCCCTGGTATCATTCTGGTGAATCTACGCTGTACCCTTTCTAAGGCCAATATATCTTCCCTAAGGTGCGATGGCCAAAACTGAACACAATACTCCAGATGGGGTCTGACCAAGGCTCTGTACAACTGACGTTTTACTTCTTCAGGTTTGAATTTCAACCCCCTTGAGATAAAGGCCAATGTTCCAGTAGCCTTCATGATTATTTTTTGGACCTGTGTCCTAGCTTTTAGGGATTTGTGTACATAGATACCTAAATCTCTTTGCTCCTCCACAGCTCCCAGTCTTCCCCGATTAAGAAAATATTCTGATTTGTCTTTCTCGGATCCAAACCTCACACTTCCCCATATTGAACTCCAGCTGTCATCGTTTTGCCATAGTAGGATAAAGTTCAGCAAAGCTCACATGTGAGCAGTCAGACTTGGTAAAAGGGAAAGCTGTGAGAGCAATTGTGGAGGACAGCAGACAGCAAAGTGCTTGTTTGTTATTTTTATATCATTCAGCATTAAGATAAGTTTTACCAATTGAACTAAGTGTCACTTATCATAACTGTTGCTCTGTACATTATCTTACTGTGAAACAAAGCAGCTTAATAATTTATAGCAAGTCTCACCTCTCCTAGTGGCAATTCGGTCCGCCATCAAGGAGGTTAAAGAAACGTACACACAAAAGACTCAAGTATCTAATCCAGACCATAAGTCAATGCTATTGTTACATCCACAGGTTATGCTATCGTACCTGTAGATATTGAGCAGTGTGCTCCAACTTCCAGAAAAGTAAAAGCTCAGGCCATTTTAGGGAGTGACTGACGCCATTGAATCCAACTGCCGTCCAAAATTTCATAACAGCATGATACTTGCCAATTATACACTGAACACTAACTGGTCAACATTCTCAGCCTGTTCAAAAACACCATCTCAGAAACAATGCTGAGGATGTTTCCAAGTCATTCCTGTGGCACAGGTATTTCTGTGAGAGATAATGAGCTTACAGAAAGTATTGGTTTCTACCTCTCCCACTCAACACCACCCCGCCCCACCCCCCCCCCCCCCAGTTGGGGTTCATCTCCGCCCACCACAGAGATGCCCTATTGACACCAGCCGTATTTTCGATCCTGGGGAGTGGCTCGTATGCCAAAAAAAGTTCATCCTAAAAATCTTGCGTCTCACTAAGGGGGCCTGTGCATGGCTGCAATCTGAGAGTACTTTCACACGTCCCTCTTCAATTTGTGCACTGGAGCCCCCTTCACCGACCTCTGAATGTTGGATGCCGGGACTTAGCACACAGTCCCCAGCCTAGTGCTCAAACAGCAGAAATGGTGGGAAACACAGTGGATGCCTTGTTTCCCTTATTACAGTTAACATATGCTTGCCCGCACATGGGTGGGGAGTTTACCCCGATGGGACGAGCCACCGAAAATCCGCAGGGAGGCAGGGACGCAGCAGAGCACATTCCCGAATTGTTTTATGTCTGTGTCTGCCAGATCCACCGAGAAATCAGTGAAAAACCTCTGCCAATATTCCTTCTGAGGCTGTTGGTGCAAATCTTAGTGGACAAACTCCAATAGGATATTGGCTCAGTCTTCTGTGACAAACAAACATCTATCTCACAGCAGTTCATAGCCTTTCTCCTATCAGAGGAACTCTCTGAGATTCCATAAATGAACAATTATCCAGAAAGGGCATTTGCGTTAATGAGCAGCTAGAGGCCGTGAAAATTAACTCTGCTTTTCTGAAGCTACTGGGGGGGATGTGGGGCTCATCCAAATCTTAGGCCGCGATTTTATGAACCTCGGCAGGTCCGTTGCGGGCGACGTCGGTGGCGGGTCCCGACCCCGCTGCTGTCTCCATCCTGGCCTCTGAAATGAAATTCCCTTGATAGGGCTTGTTATGCCCGCCCAGCACGTTATCTGGCCCAATTAGAGGAAGCGGGTCTGGTGACGTCATTTCATGATTTGTGATCAGCCGGCTTCTTTAAAGGGACCATGGCCAACTTTCTTTTGACATTTGTGCTGTCAGTGTTCTACAGCATTGAGGTGCTGCAAACACTGACAAGCATTGCACAGAGGTGCACCCAGGCTCTCCCATGACGCTCTCCATATGCTTATGGAGGGAGTCACAGCACAAAGGGAGGTCCTCTTCCCTTCCCAAGGGCGGAAGAGACCTCCCCAGGAGATCAACACAGCCTGGTTGCACATTGCAGAGGAGGGCACAAGCAGGGATGTGGTCAGGAGGACCTGGGTGCAGTGCCGCAAAAGTTTCAATGATCTCAGTAGATCACGAAACGTTAGTACAAAGCCACACTCAACCTCATCCTGCTGTGCCTCTCATCACATCCCCATCACTCTGCCTTCCCTACCCTACTCCTGCACACCCTTACTCACACCAACTTACCTTGCACCTCCACCCATCCCTCTCTACCTATATTATCACATCCCCATCTCACTAGTCACCCCTCACACTCACCCTCATCCTAGTGCAATCATACCAACTAACAATACACAAGGGTAGGCACATGGGTGTTTTAGCCAATGTTCATGTAAAGTTTCTGTTAATGTGGTGTCAAACATTGAAACCTTTATTTTTAACACTTTGCGTTCTTGGACAGATTTGTGTGCACCTTTGGAAGTGGCTTAGTGAGTTGCAGTGAATGGTGAGACATAATGGTGAGGCAATTGTGATGAGTGTGAAATGAATGGCTTGGGCATTGTAGGGATGCTTTATGGTGTTGGTGTGGGGCGGTGCCAACCTGGTGCATCATGTGGCAGCCAGAGTGTACAGCATCAAGTGAAGTAAATCTGGCCATGGTGAGGCCATCCCTGACCTTCCAGGCAGCAATGTAGTCGGGTGCTGATGCCCTTTGTCCTGTGCAGCATCAGTTGATTGCGGAGGAGGTTGGTGTTGTTGTTGGTGCTGCTGGTGTGCCTGGTGATGCTGGTGTTGGGGCTGATCGTGGTGGGATTCTGAGGACCAAGGTGAGAGAGTTTCAAGGGCACCCATGCAGATGGAATAGATGGCAGGTGAAGTAGAGATGACAGAAGCGATCTGTCAATGGTGGGAGAGGTAATGAGGTCAGACTGGATGGAGACGTGTGTAAAGACTTGCAGAATCCTGAATCTGTAGTGGAAATGCAGTTTAAAGAAACTAATGGTGAAGGGAACATCAGCTGGGAGTTTTGACTTGACATTCAAGCTGTCAACTCATCAGCTGATTCAATGACCACGGACCTCCCACCTCAGCTTCACAGATGAGGTCTAGGCACAGTGGGAAACCGGTGGGCGAGCTGTCAACTCCATAAAGCTGGGAAAAAAAACATTGATAAGTGGCTGTAAACAAGCCACGAATGATTTTAATTGCCTCCCCCGCCATTGCGTGTTGGGTCTGGTCAGCACTGACAGACCTGACTTTTGGTAAAGGCGCGTGGTGGCGAGTTCACAGCGGGGTCCCAACTCGCTGGGAAAAAAAACTTTCCCACCCAACCTGCCACCGATCGTGCCCACTGACCCCCCCCCCCCCTCCCCCCCCCCCCCCGAAAATCCAGCCCTTAGTGTTTGAAAATGAAATTAATATAATAGTCATTCCTTCTACCATGAACTGTGCTTTGGAAACTGGAGTTCTTTCCATTTTCAGCTAAGCCAGTTTCAAGGTGACACCTTGGTGTTTTTGCAAAGAAAAGTGGACTCCAGCAGACTTGTGATTGCAAAATCTCTTTTGGATGGAACTGGGATGAAACCAAATCTATCCCAAATCCTCTCAGACCATTAGGCAGGACATTAAAAACCTGAGAATAAAACTACACATCTAGAAATAAAAGAGCCGTGCCACTTATCACTTGTGCGACAAGCGCAGTAGACAGGATAATACAACCAAATTAAAGGGAGGCCGAGCAGAATGCCAGTGCTAATTCCCTTTTGCACTGAAAATCCAAGGGCAAGATGTGGCTGACTAGTTCATTCCTTAGCCACTGACTCCATCCTCCATCCTCCATCCTGGCCACTATCTGAGGCTAAACCAGACTGTTTGGAACCTCAGCATCCTATTTGACTCTGAACTGAGCTTCTGACCCGATATCCTCTCCATCACCAACGCCGCCTAGTACCACCTCCGTAATATCACCCGTCTCGACAACTGCCTCAGCCCATCGGTTGCTGAGACCCTCATCTATGCCTTTGTTACCTCCAGACTCAACTATTCCAATGTTTTCTTGACTGGCCTCCCATCTACCACTGTCCATAAACTTCAGCTCATCTAAAACTCTGCTGCTTGTATCCTAACTTGCACCAATTCCCATTCACCCATCACCCCAGTGCTCACTGACCTACATTAGCTCCCAGTCCAGCAAAGCTTTGAATTTAAAATTCTCACCCCTGTGATCAAATCCCTTCATGGCCTCACCCCTTCCTATCTCTGTAATCTCCTCCAGCCATAAAACCCTCCACGATCTCTGCGCTCCTCCAATTCTGGCCTCTTGCGCATCCCCGATTACCATCACCCCACCATTGCCGGCCATGCCTTCAGCTGCCTAGGCCCTATGCTCTGGAATTCCCACCCTAAACCTATCCGCCTCTCTACCCCTCTCTCCTCCTTGAAGATACTCTTTAAACCTACCTCTTTGACCTGTCCTAATATCTCCTTACCTGGCTTGCTGTCAAATTTTGTTTGATAACGCTCCTGTGAAGAGCCTTGGGACATTTTACTATATTAAAGGCGCTATATAAATGCAAGTTGTCATTGTTGGCTGTAAACTGGGTATTGGTGCAATACTTGGTCTACCTTCCTACAGACATTCCTTCAGAATCCCTTTTCAGCACCAGAGATGATTGAATACGACAGATTTAAAGCAGTAGTCAGAAAGTTAAGGCAGAGGATAGAGACCTGCCAACCATAGAAGTTTATACTTTAGTGTGCAGGTAATTTTGATACCATGTGAATGCTTGTACAATGTGATTTTTATTCTTACCTATGTATACCCCATGCAGACACACCAATCATTTCCAAAAAATGGTTTACCAAACAAAAATAATTTAGAATCCACCTTGGAGATTCCATCCACTTGTAGTCCAAACTTATCCTTATCGAGGATGTTGAGCCAGCGCCTGGCTCCTTGGACTCCCTACTAATCTTTAGCTGGTGGTGGTCAGCTAGATTCCCCTAGCAGATTGACCAGGTCCTTCATACATGGAAGCCAAGTCATCATCTATTCCCAGTAATAACTATCTATTTTAAGGATATGTCTATGTCAAAGAATTATATCAGCTCCTTCCAATCTTTTCAGTGAAGAATGTTTTAGAAAAAAACAACAGCCTTTCAGTGAAATAACTACCTCAAAATAAAATCTGTTTGTTGCATTTCACAACGTAAGTCTTGTGTATATCTTTTTTAATACCAGCAATCTATTTAACAAAGAGACAGTGGGGAACGATGGGTTATATTTTCACTAACAAAATCACGGCCATGAAGTTTTGTTGAATGTAATTTCATTAGCAGGAATAAAAAAAACACAAGAGAGTCACAATGGACTTCTTATAATGGCTGCTTAGCACTGCTCAAGCAGCTAACAACCTTCTTAAGTGATACATTTGTTTAATAGTGTGGAGTAATCTAATTGAATATGCACATAGAAGACAAAATGGCAGCAATTGTACCTGTGCTCCTGAAATTCTCTTTTTATTGTGTCATTTCACTTAAAGAGACTAGGTAAGGACTGGATCACTGACTTGTGCAACATACTGTTAAACATTCAAAATTTCAGATGACTACAATTGGTAGATTCTGAAATGAAATCCAAGATTGAAGTTGGCAAAAAAACAAATTATCCTTCCTATTAACAAAAGCAGCAATAATCTGCTAGATGCACATTGGAGACTGTAATTAGGGCAAGGGACTCTGCATTTTCCACATTGAATAATAACTGCAACTACTATTACAGCAATTTTACAGGCCTGAAGTATCATTAATAACAGATGAGAGCAGATCTTATTATCCTTGACAGCATCAATCACAATTATAATGGAACATTGTGTGGATGCTAAGTTAAGAGAGGAACACCATTTTTGCAAGTCAAAACATATATTCCATCTGGCTAAGAACAGTGATAAAAACTATAGGAGCAGTGATTTGGGCAATAACAAATTTATTAACTGAAAAATGACCAGTATCTAACATATTGCCCATGTACATTGTACAGACAGTAATGCACGAGAAAAATCACTCATTGGTTCTCTTCTTTTCATTCCACACAAAAGGGTTACTCATAATCATCTTATTAATTCCCTTAACAAAGATTTTAAATTGTACCCCGATCAATCATATTTAAGGAGACAAGTTGGAGAAAATCTTGTAGCATGTCTGTTATGGGGCGGGCGGAGGCTTGCAGGAGAGGGGGGGGTAATCGGTGTGGGCTGGTGGGGGGGCTGAGCACAGGGCCTGTAATGGTCTTCAGGAATGCTGTGGAGCCAGGAGGAGCACTTTCAGGTCAGTACTTTCAAAAAAACTTTCATTTTTGGTAGCAGTATGTAGACATGGTTATCCTGAATACAGCCAGCCCAGCGCTGGCTACGATCAGGGCAGCCCAATTTCAGGAAAAATACCTCAAACAGGCACGGGCCCTGGAAGCAAGCCTATACAAGAGTCTTTACCAATATAGTGGGTGCGCACCTCCAGCATGAATGTACATTCAGATGCCGCCTGCCATATTGGACGCTTAGGCGCCTGTTTTATGCCCATTAGGCGGTTGTGACATCAACGAATTTCTAGGCCTAAGACTCAACCACAAAATGTGGGACTGGAGTCACATATAGAGTAGAGGTGGGAAGTTCCTTTCCCTGAGTGACATTAGTAAATCAGTTGGATTTTTATGATAACCTGTCTGCTTTCATACTGTCAGCTCACAAATTACCAGATTTATTGAATTCAATTTCACAAATTGCCATGGTTGGATTTAAACTCATAGGGGGAAAAATTCAGTCGTGCCCCGTTTGGGGCGCAAATATCGTCTAGGCGCAAAAATTAGCGCCTGGCGCTAATTATCGCCACTGACTGGAAACTTCACTTTTAACGCCCCGGGAGGTGATTGGAGCGCTAAATCAGGCACTGCACACCTGTCTTAAGGCGCAAAGGCCGAAGAGTGAGGCGCTAACTCAGAGCGCTGGCGAAGCTCATGTAATGTCAGTTAGCAATGGAACACACACACAATGGCACGGGCCAGTTCTTAAAGGGGATGGTTAATCTTGCTTTCCATCCACATCCTGTTCATTGCAGCCTTGAATCTCGGCCTGGAGAGACTTGCACATCAAATGTGCTGGAAAGAACAATGGAGAGTACCAGGCAAAGAGCCCAGAGTGCAGCCCCCACAGTCTCTGCTAAATCGATACAAGGAATGGCAAATCAAAATGAACCTGCAAAGTGCTGCTCAGTACCCAAAACTCCTTTACACAACGTTGAATCTCTCCAGAAGTCTCTCCCTCTCTCTCTCAGAATGCGTAGTTCAAAAATGGCACCAACAATAAAAGGCAGGAAGCGGTCACCTTTAAATAGCGTTCCCCCTTTCCCTTCATGACTGCAGAACGCTCCCCTCAACCTGTCGTTGCTAGCGTCAGGCGGTAAGGCAGGGGGCGCCACTCAATATCCACTCCGGGGCGATACCGGGGCGTTGCACACTCGACTGACGTCATGATCTGCCGGCGCAGGAGATCGTGGCGGTAGTGTTTAGCGCTGCCGCAAAATGTCTAGTTAATTTTGCGAGCGGCGCAAACTTCGCTGCACCTGGGCGCTAGATGCTTTGCGCCCCATTAGCGCTCTCTTAAGGCGCTAACGGGAGGCACCACCAACTGAATTTTTCCCCCATAACCTCTGGGTTGATAGTCCAGTACTATAACCGATAGGCTATTGTACTTGAGGTACACTGTTAGGTGCATTCATGCCACACACTCCACTGCACTTGCTGATGCATTATTACTCGCATTTAAACAGTGATGCAAGGGGCAGCCAATGTTACATTGCCACCCATACCACTATAGAGTCCAGAAAATACTGCTTATCAGCTAGTGAGTTTTATATCGATTGAGAAGAGATGACAGGACAGCCTGTGGTTGTTAATTGTGGGTATGGTAGTTTAGAGGTTATGGCACTGGATGAGCAACCCAGAGGTCATGAGTTCAAAGTTTGCAGGCTGGCACACGAAAAAGGCCATGAAATCTACGGCATTGTTGTAAAATTCCTACTGGTTAAAAAAAACAGGAAGACTTGCATTTATATTGCACCTTTCATGACCACCGGACGTCCCAAAGCAAATTACAGCAAATTAAATACTTTTGCAGTGTAGTCACTGTTGTAATGTAGGAAACACGGCAGCAAATTTTTGTTCAGCAAGCTCCCACAAACAACAATGTGATAATGACCAGATAATCTGTTTTTGTTATGTTGATTGAGGAATAAATATTGGCCATGACACCGGGGATCACTCCCCTGCTCTTCTTCAAAATAGTGCCATAGGATCTTTTACGTCCACCTGAGAGAGCAGATGGGGCCTCGGTTTAACATCTCATCTGAAAGACAGCCTCTCCGACAGTGCCGCACTCCCTCAGCACTGCACTGGAGTGTCAGCCTATATTTTTGTGCTCAAGTCTCTGGAGTGGGACTTGAACCCACAACCTTCTGACTCAGGGGCGAGAATGCTACCCACTGAGCCATGGCTGACATTAATGCTGTTCAGTGAAGGGACCTGTCACCCGTGACTGATCTGGTCGATATGCGACTCCAATCCCATGCTATGTGGTTCATTCTTAATGCCCTCAGGGCATCTAGGGATGGGCAATAAAAAGTGCCCTACCTGTACTGAACACATTACCAGAACAAATAGAACGGTACTACCAAAGACTACCTAAATTAAATTAAATTAAATTGTTAGAAATGGGTTGTAACTAGTGCAATCTGTAAACAGTTCAAGATGACCTTTCAGAGGTTACCTTATTTATGTCAATACCAGCAAGTACTTCTCAATTGTGCTGCATTTTTGCATCAATATGATTAAAATCATCACCACCATCAATGGTTCAATATTATGACTGCACTGAATCCGCCATGCAGCTAATTGGAAGGAGTTGGTATCTGAGGTGGCAGCAGAAAATAAAGAGGGCGGGAGGCTGAGGTAGCGGACCTGGAAGGAGTCGGCATCTGAGGCGGCAGAATAAATCTGGTGAATTCCAAGAGAACAGCAAAATCAAGGAGTGACATCACAGGACAGCAGGTAGGTGATTGGTAGGGGAGTATTAGCATTTTATCTCTCTAACTTAATGAGAGAAACAAATTAATATAACTATAAATAATCATGTGAATAAAGACTTTAACTAAGAGAGCAAGAGGAGCGGCCGGAGATAAATGTAGGCTCGACTTATAAGACTCTTGGGGGAAAAATTCGTCCCCTTAGCACCTCCCGTTAGCACCAGCAGATGGTGCTAATGGAGCACTAGAGCAGTGTCACCGGGGCAAGGCGAATCCAGCGCCGCATGCCAAATTCCGCTCCCCGTGGTGCCGCCGGTAACAGGTATCGCCGGGAACATCAACGCCAGGTGGATCGTGACATCAGTGAGTGTGCAACGCTCACTGACCGACCGATCTGCTAAATTGATTCTCACAACATACCTTAGCACCTGGAGTAAACACCGCCAGGGAGAGCTGGCATGCAGCACCAGGAAGCCGGCTCCAGGGATGTTATTTAAAAGGAACATAAATAATGACTCGCAGCTGTCAGGTTAGTGCAGTTTCAGTCTTCTCAGTTTCACATACTGCAACATGTTTCATTCAGTAATTTCAAGGTTCTTTTGTATCAGGAGTGATCTGGCATCTAAAAAGTAGTTACATTTATTCTTCAAAAAATCAAACTGCTACACTTGGTGACATGAATGGGGGCTGTGCTGGCATGCCACCTCAGCCTCCAGGATCTGCAGCGGAGGGAGCGTAGGCAGCGAGAAAGACAGGAACATGTGCGCAGCGAGATGAGGAGGGACATCAGGGCGCTCACCAGGAGGCCTTACCCTCTGAGGGTATTCCGAGAGCACTTCTACCTTCAATGAAGCGAGGAGCAGTGTATTAGATGGCTCCGCCTCACCAAGAAGGTGGTCACGGAACTCTACCACCTCCTCCAAACAGACCTTCAGCCTCCCACCAGGATGACTTAAAGCCCAGATCCCCATTGCTCACCACATCCCCAACATTCCATCCAGCTCGCAGGCCGTATCACAGCGCAAAGCTGAAATGACAGACATCACAAAAAAATGGTAAGTGAATTAATAAATTTATCAAAAATCAGTGAACACATTTTTAAACCAATAGTATTAACTATTCACCCTTGTGCAATCCCTTAGTGCCTCTCGTTACTGTGCTTTTTCCTGCTCTAGTGCTCCTATGAAGTGTTGGCCCAGTGGCTGCAGCAGGGCTGGTGGAAGGCTGCTGAGTGTCCATGCAGGAGACTTCAGATGGCCTTGCAGGACGGCCTCGAACAGCTCTGGACCTGGAAGGACCGGTTGTAGACTGCACCACCTCAGCATGGGCAGGCAGCAATCTGAGCTGGCTGGAGGACAGGCAAGTGCAATGGCGGAGTGGCAGTGGTGGGAGCAGGAATGCTGTCATCCTGAGAGAGGACAGCAAGTTCCTGCTCCACTGACACACTGCCACTTCCCTGGGGCAGCACCACAGCATCCCTAGCAATCTGTTGGAGCACAGATTGCTGGCCTGCTGTCACACAATGAAAGCCCCGGTCGACGGTGATAGACCCAGCCACGATGGCAGCAGTCAGAGCTTGCATGGCATCAAGCTGAGACTACATGAGAGCAGACTGAGATTGGATACCACCAATCATAGACTGCATTACAGCACTAAGACGTTGTGTCGCTTCCACCTGTGCTGAACTGGAAGCTGCCAGATCGCCCATCACACGTGGCATCTCCAGGGAGCTGGCCCCCGAGCTACCCTTTCTCCCTGGCCTTGCTGCAGCCCACTCGCCCCGGTGGCTCACTCTGTACAGATCCCGCTACTATGCTAGCCTCTAAAGAATGTGTAGTGCCAGGATCTGAGCTGGTGTCTGCGGGTGAGACATGCAATGACGCAGTGTCTTCTTCCTCCTCCTCTTCTCCCGCCTCGCTATCTACGGTGCCCTCAGGGACAGACTGCTCAGGTGCTTGCTGATTATCTGTAAGCATAAAGGCACAAGAGTCAGGTTAAGGTGAGGGGAAGTGGGGGGAGAAAGAGAGAAACGCATGCATACACCATGATTAGCTGGACAGTGCAAAATGCTTGTGGGGTGAGGTGGAAGTGTGATGTGAATGGAAGGAGTAGGAATGAACATACCGTTGTTGTCCCCAAGGGGGTCAATGTCGCCGGTGGCCACGGCGCCCACCACCTGACCCCCAATAATCTGCAGCACTCGATTCTCCAGCACAGACAATGGTTGGGTGTCAGCTTGTCCCCCGCCTGTGCGATCCTGCTCCCTCCTGTTGTGAGCCACCTTGGTCTGCAAGAGAAAGGTAAGTTTGTGAGTGAGGGTGGAGCAATATGTTTGGGTGATGTGCCTGCCATAGTTGAATAGCTGTCATTGTGTGCAAGGTGTGAGATGTGGGTGTGAGTGTTGGTAGGTGGAGATTGTTGCTGGGTGAGTGCTGGGGATGTGGTGCTTTGGGCAGTGTGTGAAGACTGTGGCTCAGACGGTGGTATGTAGCATTTGTTGAAGCATTGACTTACCCTGACCACCCGAGTGAGGTCATTAAATTTCTTCCTGCACTGTGTGTGGGTCCTAGGAATCACAGTGCTGCCCGAGACATGCTGCGCTACCTCCTTCCACATGGTGCGGAAGACTTGTGGCAAGGGCCTCCTGCCACTTGCCGTCCATCTCTCCACAGCGAAAACCAATGCCTCCAATGCTTCATCGCAGAATCTACAGGCTCTCTCCCTGGGGCGTGGATCTGCCATGAGCACAACTGGTTCAGTCCTTCGGCTCCTTCTCCTAATTCTGCTTCTGCTTGCTGAAGCAGCTGCAAAGCCAGCAATGCTGACAATGAGGTGCTGCAGCATCAATGAACCTCCCCTTTAAGAAGTGAAAAAAGCCTGTGGCAATCATAACTTGCGATTAGACTGCACTTGATATTGGTCCACCCTTTGAGTGTAAAGCCAATGAGCTTAGGTTTTAAGACATGAATTAGGACTCCAATCATTATTTTGAGCAGTGAGCACGAATTTTGCGTGCAGTCTAAAACATTTGTGCCTGGCACTAATTCTCCAACATTTCGACTGACACCGCCTATTCCTTGGCTATCATGAATTTCTAGCCCTTAGTCTGAAGTTTATTTCTGTAAGTTAGTTAATAGTTGAATAAATAGTCCCGTGGAATGCACATCCTATGCCATGTGGGAACTCCAGGATGCTTCCCGTGTCCTGGACAACCACGTGTGCAGGAAGTGTCGTTGGCTGGAGGAGCTCAAGCTCTGGGTTTCGGAGTTTGAGCAGCAGCTGGCGTCACTGCGGTGCATCCATGAGGCTGAGAGCTACGTGGATAGCACATTTCAGGAGGTGGTCACCCTGCAGCGTAAGAGTGTGCAGGCAGAGAGGGAATGGGTGACCATCAGACAGACAAGGAAGACCAGGCAGGTAGTGCAGGAGTCCCCTAAGTACATCTTGCAATAGTGGTAGGGGATTCGATAGTATGGGGAACAGACAGGCGTTTCTGTGGCCGCAGATGTGATTCCAGGAAGGTATGTTGCCTCCCTGGTGCACAGTCCTCCAGGTGTAGTCTCACCAAAGCCCTGTACAATTGTAGTATAGAATCATAGAATCATAGAAATTTACAGCACAGAAGGAAGCCATTTGGCCCATCTTGTCCGTGCCGGCCGACAAAGAGCTATCCACCCTAATCCCACTTTCCAGCACTTGGTCCGTAACCTTGTAGGTTATGGCACTTCAAGTGCATATCCAAGTACTTTTTAAATGTGATGAGGGTCTCTGCCTCTACCATCCTTTCAGGCAGTGAGTTCCAGACGCCCACCACCCTCTGGGTGAAAAAAATTCTCCTCAAATCCCTCTAAACCTCCGACCAATTACTTTAAATCTATGCCCCCTGGTTATTGACCCTACTGCTAAGGGAAATAGGTCCTTCCTATCCACTCTATCTAGGCCCCTCATAATTTTATACACCTCAATTAGGTCTCCCCTCAGCCTCCTCTTTTCCAAAGAAAACAACCCCAGCCCATCCAATCTAACTCATAGCTAAGACTTCCTTAATCTTGTACTCCAACATCCTTGCAATAAAGGCCAACATGCCATTTGCCTTCCTAATTGCTTGCTGCACCTGCATGTTAACTTTCTGTGTTTCCTGTACGAGGACACCTAAATCTCTCTGAACACTGTACGAAAGGCTGGTATTTAAAGATATTTAGTAGACGAAAATCATATATGTATAACTCAAGTGTAGCCATTGACCAAATAATATTACCCATAATTACTCCTGGGTAACTAAAAAAGCTAAGACTTGTTCAAAATGTAGCTACAGACAGTCAAAAGCAGTTTTGACTAAGTTTTGATAACAAATAGCCACAGACTGCGAGTGAAGGTTAAATCATTAAATAACATATTATAATGCTGTATAGAACTTAGAATTCGCTTAACAAAGCTAATTGCAATGATATTTAAAAATAATTAGTATAAGGACATAAATGAGAGAGACCATGGAGATAAGGCATTTATCTGGTGGATTAAAGTGAGATAGTTGGGATACCTCAAGACTAGTGAAACAGCGCTGATTTGGGCCCTTGGTATAAAGGCCTTGTACCTGGGAAGCTAGAAATGAAAGAGATAAAGTACATTCCAATGGGGTGAAAAACTATAAACAAGATAACACTGAACATGGCAAAGTTGGTGGAAAAATACTGGAAAGGCGGGATGCTACCTTAGTCTGAGTGACCATGGTATTTTGACCATTAGAACCAATTATAAAAGGTGATTTTGTTAAAGACCATATATGGACACTGGCCAAATGAACTGTTGATAAGAAAAGGGTTAAAACCTCAATACTCAAAGAACAACTTCACACAGACGTACTGCGAGAACAAAGGAACAGACTTAAGACGACGTCATCCGTGTCCGAGAGGTTCCAGAGACCAAGGGCTGCGAGCTACTCGTTAAAACTATCACCTAGTATTAAGTATATTATGCTGTAAGCTTAATAAATCTTGATCTATTGCTCAAACATATTGGCTGCTGCCTATTGGTGTCTTGTCCAAGAACTCAGAGATCATTAAGATCTTACAATACCAACATTAATTGTTTCTCACCATTTAAAAAATATTCTGTTTTTCTATTCTTCCTACCAAAGTGAATAACCTCACATTTCCCCACATTATACTCCATCTGCCACCTTATTGCCTACTCAATTAACTTGTCTATATACCTTTGCAGGCTCTTTATGTCCTCCTCACAGCTTACTTTCCCACCTAGCTTTGTATTGTCAGCAAACTTGGATACATTGCATTTGGTCCCTTCATCTAAGTCATTAATATAGATTGTAAGTAGCTGAGGCCAAAGCACTGAGCCTTGCGGCAGCCACTAGTTACAGCCTGCCAATCAGAAAATGGCCCATTTATCCCTACGCTCTGTTTTCTGTCTGTTAACCAATCCTCTAGCCATACTAATACATTACCACCAACCCCATGAGCCCTTATCTTGTGTAGCAACCTTTTATGTGGCACCTTAACGAATGCCTTTTGGAAATCAAAATATACTGCATCCACTGGTTCCCCTTTATCTACCCTGCTAGTTACATCCTCAAAAATTTCCAATAAATTTGTTAAACACAATTTTTCTTTCATAAAACCATGTTGACTCTGCCTAATTATATTATGATTTTCTAAGTGCCCTGTTAGCACTTCCCCGACGACTGATGTCAGGCTAACTGAACTGTAGTTCCCTGTTTTCTCTGTCCTCTGTCCTTGAATAGTGGGGTTACATTTGCTACCTTCCAATCCGCTGGGACAATTGTAGAATCTAGGGAATTTGGGAAGATCACAACCAATGCATCCACTATCTCTGTAGCCACCTCTTTTAGAACCCTAGGATGTAGGCCACCAGCTCCAGGGAATTTTTCGGCTTTTAGTCCCATTAGTTTCTCAGGTACTTTTTCTCTACTGATATTAATTACTTTAAGTTCCTCACTCTTATTAACCCCTTGGTTCCCCACTATTTTTGGTATGCTTTTTGTGTCTTCTACTATGAAGACAGATATAAAATATTTGTTTAAAGTCTCTGCCATTTCCTTATTCCCCATTATAATTTCTCCTGTCTCAGCCTGTAAGGAACCAATGCTTATTTTTGCTACTCTCTTTCTTTTTACATACTTGTCGAAGCTTTTAAAATCTGTTTTTGTATTTCTTTCTAGTTTACTCCATTATTCTATTTTCTCCCTTTTGATCAATTGTTTGGTTATCCTTTGCTGGTTTCTAAAGCTCTCCCAAGCCTTAGGCTTATTATTATTCTTTGCAACATTATAAGCCATTTCTTTTAATCTAATACTATCCTTAACTTCTTTAGTTAGACACGGATGGATCACTTTTCCCATGGAGTTTTTATTTCTCAATGGAATGTATATTTGTTGAGAATTTTGGAATATTTCTTTCAATATTTGCCACTGTTTATCTATTGTCATACCTTTTAATCTAATTTCACAATCTACCTTAGCCAACTGCCCCTCATACCTATGTAATTGGCTTTATTTAAGTTTAAGACTCTCGTTTCAGACATAAATATTTCACTCTCAACCTCAATGTGAAATTCTATCATATTATGATCACTCTTCCCCAGAGGATCCTTTACTAGGAGATTACTAATTAACCCTGTATCATTACACTATACAAGATTTAAAATAACCTGTTCCCTGGAGGAGGGGTAGCATTGCTGGTAAAAGAGGGGATAAATGCAATTGAAAGGAAGGATATTAACTCAGTTAATACAGAATCTATATGGGTGGAGCTAAGAAATAGCGAGGGGCGAAAAACATTAATAGGAGTGGTATATAGGCCTCCAAATAGTAAAATAGAGGTTGGGGAGGGCATCACGAGGGAAATTAGAGAAGCGTGCAATAAGAGCACAGCTGTCATCATAGGTGACTTTAACTTACATATAGATTGGACTAGCCTAATCAGTAAAAATAATGAGGAGGAGGAATTCCTTGAGTGTTTAAGGGATGGTTATCTGGATCAATATGTCGAGGAACCAACTCGGGAACAGGCTATATTGGACTGGGTACTGTGCAATGAGAAGGGACTAATTAGTAATCTTGTTGTACGGGGACCCATGGGTCAGAGCGATCATAACATGATCGATTTCTCACTCGAAATGGAGAGCGAAGAAATTGACTCAGAGACTAAGGTCCTGAATTTAAACAAGGGGAATTATGATGCCATTAGACGGGAACTGAGTAGGTCTGATTGGACAACGTTCCTGGGAGGACTGGAGGTAGATAAACAATGGCAAGCATTTAAAGATAGAATGACAAAATTGCAAAAATTGTTTATACCAATCTGGCATAAAAGGAAATCTAAAAAGGTGACTCAACCGTGGATAACAGGGGAAATTAGAGACAGCATAAAATCCAAAGATAGGCGTATAAAATAGCCAAAAAAAGCGCCAGAGTGGAAGATTGGGAACAGTTTAAGATAGAGCAAAGGAGGACAAAGGGCTTAATCAAGAGGGGCAAAATAGCTTACGAAAGCAAGCTGGCGGAAAATATAAAAACTAACTCCAAAAGCTTTTATAAGTATATCAAGAGGAAAAGACTGGTGAAAACCAAAGTTGGTCCATTGCAGTCAGATACGGGGGAATATATAACGGGAAATAAGGAAATGGCAGACCAACTAAATGCATACTTTGGGTCAGTCTTTACGAAGGAAGACACAAAAAACCTCCCTGGGATATCGGGAAAAATAGGGACATTGGCAAAGGAGGAACTGACGCAAATCAATATCTCTAAGGATATGGTGTTAAGGAAGCTAAAGGGATTGAAGGCGGACAAATCCCCAGGGCCTGATAACATGCATCCTAGGGTACTGAAGGAGGTGGCCCTAGAGATAGCGGATGCACTAAGTATGATTTTTCAGAATTCATTAGACTCGGGAACAGTGCCCATGGATTGGAGGGTAGCTAACGTTACCCCACTATTCAAAAAGGGGGGTAGGGAAAAAGCAGGTAATTACAGACCTGTAAGCCTTACATCAGTTGTGGGCAAAATGCTGGAGTCCATCATTAAGGATGAAATAGCGGAGCACTTAGCAAATGGGGACAGGATAGGACAGAGTCAACATGGATTTACAAGGGGTAAATCGTGCTTGACTAATCTATTGGAATTTTTTGAGGGAGTAACTGGTAAAATAGATGGGGGAGAGCCAGTAGATGTGGTGTACCTGGACTTCCAAAAGGCCTTCGATAAGGTCCCACATAAAAGATTAGCATGGAAAATTGAAGCTCATGGGATAAAGGGGAAAGTATTGACGTGGATAGAGAACTGGCTGTCAGATAGAAAACAGAGAGTTGGAATAAACGGCTCATTTTCTGAATGGCAGGCAGTAACAAGTGGGGTACCACAGGGATCTGTCCTGGGTCCCCAGCTGTTCACAATTTACATTAATGACCTGGATCAGGGAGTCGGATGCAGCATTTCCAAATTTGCAGACGACACTAAACTAGGAGGGGGGGTGGGCTCAGAGGAGGAGACCAGGAAGCTCCAGAGCGATTTGGACAGACTGGGTGATTGGGCGGATAAATGGCAGATGCACTATAATGTGGACAAGTGCGAAGTTATCCACCTTGGGTGCAGGAACGGGAGGGCAAATTATTATTTAAATGGCAATAAATTGGGAGAGGGGGAAGTACAGAGAGACCTGGGTGTTCTTGTACACCAGTCACTGAAGGCGAGCATGCAGGTGCAACAGGCGGTCAAGAAGGCAAACGGTATGCTGGCCTTCATAGCAAAAGGGTTGGAATACAGGAACAGGGATACCTTGCTGCAGCTGTACAGGGCACTGGTGAGACCACACCTCGAGTACTGTGTACAGTTTTGGTCGCCTCATCTGAGGAAAGATGTTCTTGCCATGGAGGGGGTGCAGCGGCGATTCACCAGGCTGATACCAGGAATGGCGGGATTGACCTATGAGGAGAGACTATGTAGTTTAGGGATGTACACACTGGAGTTTAGAAGATTGAGAGGGGACCTCATAGAAGTGTATAAAATTCTGACAGGTCTAGACAGACTAGATGCAGAAGGAATGTTTCCCTTGGCGGGTGAGAACAGAACTAGAGGACATAATTTAAGGATAAGGGCTAAACCATTTAGGACAGAAATGAGGGGGAATTTCTTCACTCAGAGGGTGGTGAACCTGTGGAACTCATTGCCACAGAGGGCAGTGTACGCCAGCTCATTAAATATATTTAAGAGGGAATTAGATATATTTCTACAGGCAAAAGGGGTTAAGGGTTACGGAGAGAAGGCGGGGACGGGATACTGAATTGGAGGATCAGCCATGATCTCATTGAATGGCGGAGCAGGCTCGAAGGGCCGGATGGCCTACTCCTGCTCCTATCTTCTATGTATCTATGTATCTATGTATTGTTCTAGGAAACTGTCTCAAATGCATTCCATGAACTCGTGCTCCAGACTACCTTTGCCAATTTGATTTTTCCAGTCTATATGAAGATTAAAGTCCCCCACGATTATTGTATTACCTTTGTTACAAGCTACTATTATTTGTTGATTAATACTCTGTCCAACGGTATAGCTACTGTTAGGGGGCCTATAAACGACTCCTACCAGTGTTTTCTGCCACTTGTTATTTCTTATCTCTACCCATACTTCCTGATCTTCCGAGCCAAGATCCTTTTTCACTACTGTCCTTATGTCATCCTTTGTTATCAGGGCTACCCCTCACTCTTGCCACATGCCTTACCTTCCACAACTGAGGATCCATCAGGAAGTCAACCATCTGCACTCAATCCTTTCAACCCCTTCGCCATGAAGATCACAATAAAAAAAGACTACCAATTCCATTACTACCCAATTACCATCATCACTCTATATCTACAGCAAAAACAAACAATGAACACATGGCACAATCAACAATAAATCTTAAATTATTAACCCTGATACTTACCCTTAGTGGCTATCTACAAGTGCTCTTGCCTACACTGGTGCTTCTATGAAGTGCAACCCGAGTGGCAGCAGCATGTGAGTTGGATGGCTGCTGAGAATCTGAAAAGCGCAGTTCAGGTGCCTTCCTGCGACGCACTCGAGGGGTTGTGGACTGTGATAGCCCCACCTCAGCATGGGCTTGAGCAGTCTGGGCCACCGGGCTGCCAGGCAACTGCAAGTGCAATGCTGGAGTGGTGGGGGAGGGAGCAGGAGAGAGGCCAGTAGGTTCCTGCTCCATGATTCCTACGCCTCTACCTTGGGGCGTCTGTTCAGCCAGCCCAGTGATCTGCTGGAGGACAGATCTCTGGGCATCAGAGACACTCTGCAAGCCCCTTTCAACCGAGGAGTCTAGACTAGCTGTCTGAGCTTCCATTGCAGCACTTTGCCATCCCATGGAAGATGCAAACCATGCAATGGAAGCTAGTTGGGCTTCCATTCAGTACTTTGTCATTCCATGCAAGCTGTTTGGCATTCCATGGAAACTGCATTGACTACAATGGAAACTGTGACCTCAGTCATCAGATGCTGCATGATGTTGGGCTTCACAAGTCGCTGGATGGAATCGGCCAGCCTCTCCACACTGAAGAGGATGGGTTCCAGGCTCAGCATCAAGCCACGGGCCAAGCTGGAGGTGGACTCTTCCATCCCCCTAGCCACGACCCCTAAGCTTTCAGGCAGGCTGTCCATTGCACTAAGAATTTGGTTTGTCAAACCCATCAGCCTTCTGAAGCTTGGCCCTTCGAGGTCCTCATCTGCCTCGTCTGTAGCAGAACTAATATGTGACCTTCCACCCAGCATGGCTGCTGTCCACTAGTGCTCGGTGTATCCCACTGTGATGATCCATATTCTACCGTAGCCTTTACATTACGCGGAGTGCCGGTCTCTGAGTTGGTGCCTGAGTGATGATGCAGTGCAATCTTCCTCGCTCTCCTCCTCCACCTCTTCCTCCAAAGGGCGAGGTGGCTCTTTCTCCTCTTCCAGTTCCTCCGGGGGTCGAGGTGGATCTTGCTCCTGGGAACCTGCAATTATAAAGCTATAAGGGTTAGGGTGCAGCTTGTGTGGCCACTATAGGAGGATGTGTGTGATGAGACCACATGAAGCTTGGGAATGAGGAAAGGTTTGGGGGATTAGGGATCAGGAATAGTTGTAGATCTGTAAGGAAGCTGGAGTGGCCACATACCTCTAGGCAATCTGCCCCTTGTTCTGCCTGTGGTCACGGTGTCTGCCACTCCCCTCCCGATCACCGCCAGCATGGCCTCCTCAAGGGGAGTGATATCATATAGTGTGCTCCCCCTCCCCCAGTCAGGTCCTGCTGGTGCCTGTTATGTCCTGCCTTGTCCTGGAAGAGAAAGATTGGTGATTGTATTGGTAAGTGTGTATCCCTCACACATCTATATCTCTGGAATGAAGTTCCAATGAGAAGTGAAGAATGCCATCACATGCATTGTGTAACCGTCCTATCCCCCCATAGCTTCCAGGAACTCCCATTATTTTTAGTTGCTTAGTAACCGACTGATTGGTTTTGTTGTTTGGGTTAGGGTACTCTGTTAGCTTTAATTGATAGTCCAAATCCAAATGATTTAAAGAGAGTCTTTGCTCCATTACTGCTGATGGATCACAAAGTGTATCACTCTTTGGCCAATAGCTCTTAACGAATATATCTACGTGCAGCAAGGAGTGATGTCAAGGTAAAAAAAAAACCTGTAGATTAATTCCATTAATTACAATTTGTTATCATTGTGTTGAAGTGCTTTCGAAATCTTGCTAAAGTCTTCTCTAGTCTGAATCACCACTTGCATTGGCACTTTAATAACTCATCATTGAGCAATTACCATGACAAGTTATCGTATTCAAGCTGATTTTATAGTATTGTTGAATAATTTGTATATAAAATTATGTACCCCTTGCGTCTTTTCTTGACAAAAACACTTACATCATCCTGCTAATTTTCATCAAATATACAGCTCAAAAGCAAGTCCTGTAGTGAAGTGTCATTATAGCTTAAGTTATTTTTACTTGAAAGGATTGGTAAACACTGATAAAAGGCACATAAAGAGGATAAAAGAAACATGTACTTGGGCCATTGAGCAGGCTGTAAATCTTCAAGAGGAATTTTAACTGGAAGCAGAGTGGCGGGCGAGTGCAAAATGTGCCCGACGCTGGCACTATGAGTGAGGCCTGGGCCATTTTAACACCCGGGTCGCATCTGTGTGACACTGGCCGCACAAAATGAGTGAAAAGCGGCAGCTGGCTGGCGAGCGTTAGCGGACCTTCGGGCGGAGGGAAGCTGCTGGTCAGCACCAAAGTCGCGGGTTGTGGATTTCGGGAGGGTCTCGCGAAAGGGAATGGGGGGGGGCAGCTCGAGGCATTCCTGCTCCTCCTAACCCCAAGGGTAAAGTAATAAGTTTAAAAACTTACCCTAAATGGCCTCTTCTGGTCCTGGATCCTCTTCTCGCTGTCCTCATCTGGCAGGAAGGCAGCAGTGGCTTCCCCGCTCAGGCCAGAGTTAAAATTGCAGTCGCGACCTGATGACTTCTTCAGAGTGCAATTTGCATATTTATGACTTTGTATGTTTAGAAGAACTGATTAAAATTAGGAATAGCGTGAAGCTGGCGGGAAATCACGAGGTAGGTGGGTACAGTTAAAATCACCCTCGGGGGCAATTTTAACCCAAAGGACGCAAGGATGGGTGGGTTGGGGGAGGGTGGGAAGGTAAAAAATGTTATTTCTCAAACTCGACGCCAACCAGCCTACAACCCGCACACTTCTGGTTTAAATGGAGGTGTGTCGGGGGGCAGGCGATGAATCCACTCTCAGGAGATGGGTCAGTCACTAAAATCTTTTAAGGAGGCTATGTGCCTCCATTTCATAGAATCATAGAATCATAGAATAGTTACAGCACAGAAGGAGGCCATTCGGCCTGTCGAGCCCATGCCGGCTCTCTGCTAGGGCACTTCAGCTAGTCCCACTCCCCCACCCTTTCCCCGTAGCCCTGCAAATTTTTTTCCTTCAGGTACTTATCCAATTCCCTTTTGAAAGTCACGATTGAATCTGCTTCCACCATCCTTTCAGGCAGTGCATTCCAGATCCTAACCACTCGCTGCGTAAAAAAGGTTTTCCTCATGTCGCCTTTGGTTCTTTTGCCAATTACCTTAAATCTGTGTCCGCTGGTTATTGACCCTTCCACCAATGGGAACAGTTTCTCTCTATCTACTCTGTCTAGACCCCTCATGATTTTGAACACCTCTATCAAAAATCTTCTCAACCTTCTCTGCTCTAAGGAGAACAACCCCAGCTTCTCCAGTCCATCCACGTAACTGAAGTCCCTCATCCCTGGAACCATTCTTGAAAATCTTTTCTGCACCCTCTCTAAGGCTTTCACATCCTTCCTAAAGTGCAGTGCCCAGAATTGAACACAATGGGCTGGATTTTCCCAGTGGAGGCGGGTTTGCAGCGGAAGAGCTAGTTGGTGGGTTCCGGTCCCGCTCTCGGCTCCAGCCGCTCTTTGTAAACAATTTTGCGCTGATTGGGCTTGTTAAGCTTGCCGTGCACGTTACCCAGCCCAATTACAGGGTGCGGGTCTGGTGAGGTCCTCTGATGACGTGTTCGTTGCCAGACTACTTAAAGGGGCCGTGTCCCCATTTGCTCTCCATTCTGATTTGATGCTCCTGAATGCTGCTTCTTTGAGAAATGACTGCAGGGAGACAAAGGCTACTCCACGCTTCAACGATGACTCCTTCCATGTTCTTGTGGAGGGAGTCAGAGGATGCAGGGAGGTTCTATTCCCTGGGAATGGAAGGAGGAAACCTCCTCAGAAGACAAAGGCAGCCTGGCTGCAAATAGCTGAGGAGGTGAATGCAAGGTCTGTGGTTGCTCGCACCTGGGTGCAATGTAGGAAGAGGTTCAATGATCTCCTGCATTCAGGAAAAGTGAGAATAAAAGCACACTTACCTTCATTCTGCTGTACATCCCCAGCACTCTGCATTGCCATCCCTACTCCTGCACATCCTAACTCACCCCAACATCCCTTGCACCATCACCCATCCCTCTCTCCCTATGTACAGAATCACATCCCCATCTTACTATGCATCCCTCACACTCACCCTCAATGTTATGCAATGACAACAACTAAGAACTCAAAAGGAGGCATTGGCACCCCACTCCATCATAGTCTCCCTCTAAACATCTATCCTATCCATTCTTTACACTCATTCCATCACTCTCACTAAAACTGCACTTCTTTCCCACATTGCAGGAAAAGAGAGCCCACAATAAGAGGGAGAGGGAGAGGACAGGAGGAGGACCACCATCGTTGGCTCAGCTGACCCACGCTGAGCAGGCAGCTCTCGACATTGCAGGAGCAGTTGACCAGCTTGAAGAGGGGGACAGAGTGAGGGGCTCAGTAGAACAACCTGCTGACAGAATTATTTTCCATTCATCTTATTTGGCATTCATGATTGACTCATATGGGATCTGATGTCAATAGAAATTGAATGCTCATCATGTGCATAATGGGATGTGTCTGCAATCTACATATCACATGTCTAACTCATGGCTTTACTCTCCCATCCAGAGCCACCCTCTCTACTGTTCAGGAGGAAGAGCAGGAGGACTCCTCAGAGGATCTTCCAGCCTCTGAGGGAGCAGCGTCAGCAGAAATGAGCGCACCCAGCACCAGCGCAGAGACGCACACCTCGGTGGGTCCTATGCGAGATAGAGTAGTGTTGTTACCTGGTGTATCACAAGTCACAAGTAAGCAAGAGCAGATGGTGGAGACAGGGACAGCAGTGGAGAGTCCTCGTCGGAGGCCGCAGGATGCTCCTAGATCGGCTCAGCTGTATGTAGACGCTGAGCCTCGGGGGCCATCCAGAAAGAGGGCGGTGCTGGAGCTTCAGGAGCAAGTGCAGGAGGCTATGACTGGGTTAGCAACCATGGTGACATCAAATGTGCAGAGAATAGAGGAGTCCATCTCAAATATGAGCAACGCCATGTCGCACGCACTGGCAACTGTAGGTACTGACATGGAAAGGATAGCAACCTCCATGGAGGACATAAATCGCCAGACTCAGGAGAACATGGTAAACACTTCTAAATAGATGGTCAACTATGGAGGATAGATGGGCATCTATCAAGGAGAGAAACTAAAGGTTCATGGACGTTCTTGTTATGAGGAATGTCAGTACAGACATGGGCCCTCATGGCCCCACTGATGTGCAGCAAGGTGCTCTCCAACTTCTTGCTAGCAGAGAAGTGCGGGTGGCCCGTGTGAAGGATGATGGTGGGAGGGGACATGGAAGTGGGGGCTCCTCTCCAAGCGCTCAAACTACCACCCCCTTGCCAAAACATCGGTCAGAGCACCAGATGCCTCCCCGAACAGTGATGGCTGAGTCTGCCCCTGCACAGCCGCAGGAGGAGCAGACTTTGGAGGGGCCCTCACAGGCTCCAAAACCCAGAGGACAACCACCAAAGGCATCTAAGCAGGCGCAGCATGGAAGTGAGCAGGCTGCCTCTACATCTGCTGAAGCCACAGGGGTAGCACCACGTAGAAGCATGCGTAAAAGAAAGCTCCCACATAAATAGTCACAAGGGTAGTCACTTGGGTGTTTTGCTCTAAATGAATGTTAAGTTTCTGTTCTTTTATGTTGTTGTAATAAAGTAATGTTTTGTGAATGTTTGAATTTGTTGCCGTATGTGTGCTCACAAATTGAAGTAGCACAATGAAGGGTAAGTGCACCTATTATGTCCAGCAATGGTGGTGACAGTGCAAGGAATGCACAGTTCAATGTAGAGATGCTCTATGGTGTTGCAGTGGGGTCATGCCAACCTTCATGTGCATGTGGCAGCCACATGTCATTGCTGCATAAAGTTAGGTGAATCTGACATTGATTAGGCCATCCCTGGCATCACGGGCAGCAATGTGCTCGCGTGCTGGTCGCACTGGGTCAGCCACCTCCTCCAGGTCTCCCTCATCTGGAGCCTTATTCTGCTTCTCCTCCTCCCCCTCCTCCTGCTCAGAAGAGGCTGTGCGCACTGCCCATTGTTCCTCATCCAGCGATAATCCTCGCTGCAGTGCAATGTTGTGCAGGGCACAGAAGACAACGACGAAGGGTCATCGACCTGAAACGTTAACTCTGTTTCTCTCTCCACAGATGCTGCCTGACCTGCTGAGTATTTCCAGCATTTTCTGTTTTTATTATTGATGATTCTCGAGACCCTGGCTGGTGCGTACTGAAGGGTTCCACCAGATCTGTCCAGCATCTGAAGCGCATTTTGAGCAACCCTATTGTTTGCTCTATGACACTTCTGGTGGGAATGTGGCTTTGATTGTAACGCTCCTCAGACTCGTTTGATGGCCTCCTCCACCGTGTCATTAGCCACGTCTTCAGGGGATAGCCCCTGTCCCCAAGGAGCCAGCTGGAATGTTTGTTTGGCAGTGCGAAGAGCTGAGGGACAGTGGACTGGCGCAGGATGTAAGAGTCATGGCAGCTGCCAGGGAACCTGGCACACACATGCATGCTGTTCTTGCTATGGTTGCACACCAGCTGCACGTTAAGGAAGTGGAAGCCCTTGCGGTTGATAGATACTGCTGGGTTATGATGGGGGTGCCCTGATGGCCACATGTGTGTAGTCGATGACGTCCTGCACCCGTGGAAAGCCAGCCAGATTGACAAAGCCTAGCACCCGCTCGGTAACACTTGCTTCAGCAGTGGAAAAGTGGATGCAATTGGCGGACTTGGCAAAGAGGGCATCGGTAATCTGCATGATGAATCTGTGGGCGGCCGACTGGGAGATGCCACTAATGTCTGCTGCTGATCCTGACACAAAGAAGTTGAGGGCGGTAGTGACTTTGACAGCCACTGGTAAGGAATGTCCACCTGCTCCTCTGGGCTGCAGGTCTTGATCGAGCATTGTGCAAATGTCTGCGACTACCTCTCGCGGAAGTCTCAGTCTCCTTCGGCACAGCTGCTCAGTCATGTTAAGGAAGCTGATCCTCTGCCTGTAAACCCTGTATCTCCTGCGGCATCAAAGACATAGCAAGATACAACTGAGACAATGAGGTGGGGTTACAGGGGGTCTAATGTGTCAAAAGCTGCAGTCGGTATGGAAAACGATAAACTTTAAAAATTTTTACTTATTTTTACTGGAAAATCTTGGCTTGTTCAGATGTGATTTCCAGTAAAAATAAGTAAAATTTTTTAAAGTTTATCGTTTTCCATACCGACTGCAGCTTTTGACACATTAGACCCCCTGTAACCCCACCTCATTGTCTCAGTTGTATCTTGCTATGTCTTTGATGTGGTGCCTTCCTGGCTGACCTGATTGTTTATCTGCCGAGGTGTGACAAAAGGCAGTCAGGAGGATTAAATGTAGTCGTCTGCCATTGTACGCTACACATGCATTGTTCTCTATCTATATATGCTTTGTCGATTTGTATTCCTTTACTTCACCTGACGAAGGAGCAGCCGCTCCGAAAGCTTGTGATTTCAAATAAAACTGTTGGACTATAACCTGGTGTTGTGCGACTTCTCACTTTTGTCCACCCCAGTCCAACACCGGCATCTCCGCATCATGGCTGTTATATATGGCAGTTGAGGATGAGATGTTACAAGCAGTCAGTCAATGGGGAGAGAGGTTATTCCAAGGAGGTGACAGTGCATATAGGGTTTACTCCACACACTTACAGCCTCAATACAGATCAAATGTGTCTTCCAAATCCTGACATTAGCAACTTCTGACATTTGAAAGTGAACAGATGTGAGAGGTTAGCGTTTATACTGCAGTTGCAGCTGTAAAGTATTCAGCTCGTTGGAACTCCCGACATACTTACCTGACGTGATCTCTGAACGACGTGAAACCCATTGAAAATGTGGGAAAATAGAAAAAGCTGGCAAAATAGTAGTTGACAAGCACTTGACAAGCAGTTAACTATCTTAAATCCCTCACCCGCCGCTTGGTGTCGGGTCTGTTCTGAAATCGCAGAACCGACACTTTGGAAACGTACCTGGAGGGGGTTCACAGAGGGTCCCAACGCGCCGTCAATCATTTCGAATTTAACAGCTGACCCGCCTCCGAACCCACCCTTGGAGCACCGGCAAAATCAGGGCCAATCCTCCAGTTGAGGCCGAACCAGTGTTTTATAAATTTTCATCATAACTTCCTTGCTTTTGTAGCCTCTATTTATGAAGCTCAGGTTTTTTAATCGATTTCTCAACCGGACCTGCCACCTTCAACGATTTGTGCACACATATACCCCCAGGTCATGCACCTCTTTCAGGATTGTACCCTTTAGTTTGTATTGCCTCTCCTCATTCTTCCTACAAAAACGTAGCACTTCGCACTTTTCTGCGTTAAATTTCATCTGCCACGTGTCCGCCGATTTCACCAGCCTGTCTATGTCTTCTTGAAGTCTATCACTATCCTCCTCACTGTTCAAAATACTTCCAAGATTTGTGTCATCTGCAAATTTTGAAATTGTGCCTTGTACACCCAAGTCTAAGTCATTAAAATATGTCAAGAAAAGCAGTGGTCCTAGTACCGACCCCTGGGGAACACCACTGTATACCTTCCTCCAGTCCGAAAAATAACCGTTCACCACTACTCTCTGTTTCATGTCACTTAGCCAAGTTTGTATCCATGCTACCACTGTCCCTTTTATTCCATGGGCTTCAACTTTGCTGGCAAGCCTATTATGTGGCACTTTATCAAACGCCTTTTGGAAGTCCATGTACACCACATCAACTGCATTGCCCTCATCAATGCTCTCTGTTACCTCATCAAAAAACTCGATCAAGTTAGTTAAACACGATTTGCCTTTAACAAATCTATGCTGGCTTAATCCACACTTGTCCAAGTGACTGTTAATTTTGTCCTGGATTATCATTTCTAAAAGCTTCCCCACTACCGAGGTTAAACTGACTGGCCTGTAGTTGCTGGGTTTATCCTTACACCCTTTTTTGAACAAGAGTGTAACACTTGCAATTCTCCAGTCCTCTGGCACCACCCCCGTATCCAAAAAGGATTGGAAGATTATGGCCAGTACATCCACAATTTTCACCTTTACTTCCCTCAGCATCCTAGGATGCATCCTGGTGACTTATCTACTTTAAGTACAGCCAGCATTTCTAGTACCTCCTCTTTATCAATTTTTTATCCCATCCAGTATCTCAACTATCTTCTCTTTCACTATGACTTTGGCAGCATCTTCTTCCTTGTTAAAGACAGATGCAAAGTATTAATTTAGTACCTCAGCCATACCCTCTGCCTCCATGCGTAGGTCTCCATTTTGGCCCCTAATCAGCCCCACCCCTCCTCTTACTACCCGTTTACTATTTATATGCCTATAGAAAACTTTTGGATTCCCTTTTATGTTAGCTGCCTATCTATTCTCATACTCTCTCTTTGCCCCTCTTATTTCCTTTTTCACTTCCCCTCTGACCTTTCTATATTCAGCCTGGTTCTCACTTGTATTCTCAACCTGACATTTGTCATGCGCCCCCTTTTTCTGCTTCATCTTACACTCTATCTCTTTCATCATCCAGGGAGCTCTGACTTTGGTTGCCCTACCTTTCCCCTCATGGGAATGTACCTCGACTGTACCCGAACCATCTCCTTTTTAAAGGCAGCCCATTTTTTCTTTGCAGTTTTGCCTGCCAATCTTTGATTCCAATTTACCCGTGCCAGATCCACTCTCAACCCACTGAAAATGGCCTTCCTCCAATTAAGTAATTTTACTCTAGATTGCTCCCTGTCCTTTTCCATAGCTAATCTAAACCTTATGATACTGTGATCACTGTTTCCTAAATGTTCCCCTGCTGACACTTGCTCCACTTGGCCCACCTCATTCCCCAGAACCAGATCCAGCAATGCCTCCTTCCTCGTTGGGCTGGAAACATACTGATCAAGAAAGTTCTCCTCAACACACTTCAGAAATTCTTCCCCCTCTCTGCCCTTTACACTATTACTATCCCAGTCTATATTAGGATAGTTGAAGTTCCCCATTATCACTACTCTATAGTTCTTGCACCTCTCTGTAATTTCCCTGCAAATTTGCTCCTCTATATCATTCCCACAAGTTGGAGGCCTATAGAATATACCTAGTAGTGTAATGGCACCTCTATTGTTTCTCAACCCTAACCAAATAGATTCTGTCTTTGACCCCTCCAGGACATCCTTTCTCTCCAGCACTGTAACATTCTCCTTAATCAATATTGCCACCCCACCTCCTTTCTTTCCTTCCCTATCTTTCCTGAACACCTTGGGGGAAAAATTTTAGCGCCCCGAAAAAGTTTGCGCCCCTCCGCCATAAATTCAGTGGTCGTACTTCCTGTAGCTCTCCACCTCCTGGTTGGGGCACTACTACTGAAGTTCGCGGTGCTACATGCAACAGCGCCACACGTGGTGGCACATAGCGCCACATCATTGCAGGCCTCCTCCCCTGATTAAAGGGGAAGGGCCTAGCATTGTGCGCACCGGGGCCCTTCTGGACCACCAGGGAGCAGGTGTCGTGAAAACAGCCCGGCACTCAAGAGGAGTGCCAGGCTGAGCAAATCGAGGCCGGCACCCCGCATAAAAAAGGGAAAGGGGGCAGGTGCTGGCAGTCAGCCAAAATAAAAATGGCCGCCCGACACCTGCCCTTTAAGTAGCGCCGCCGCCGCTGCAAAAACGCCCCGTGATCCCGTCGGACATATCGTCCGGCGATAGGTCGGGGTGCAAGGGAAGTTTATGGCCGGGGCGCAAGCAGGGCGCTGCGCACGGCGATGATGTCATCGCCAGCTGCACAGCACTACAGGGCACTACCGGCTACCGCCGCCGCTAACCTCCCGTTGAATTTCACAGGAGGCGTTAGCGACGCCATGCCCGGGCACTAACGAAAGCTGCAAATGAACCCAATTTTTCCCCCCTTATATCCAAGAATATTTAGTACCCAATCCTGCCCTTTTTTGAGCTAGGTCTCCGTTATCACCACAACATTATATTTCCATGTGTCTATTTAAGTCTGCAGCTCACCAACCTTATTTACCACACTTCGTGCATTCACACACATGCACTGTAAACCTATCTTAGACCTTCTTGTATTCTCTCTTAGTCTGACCCCACTTAATACCATACTATTTCTTACTCTAGTGCTACCTGTCTCTCCCAATCCTTTGTATACCTTGTTTCTCCTTTCTAATGCTACATCCTGGTGCCCATCCCCCTGCCAAATTAGGTTAAACCCTCCCCAACAGCACTAGCAAATCCCCCCCCCCCCCCCCCCCCCCAGTGAGGACATTGGTCCCGGCTCTGTTGAGGTGCAACCCATCCGGCCTGTACAGGTCCCATCTCTCCGAGAACTGGTCCCAATGTCCCAGGAATCTAAATCCCTCCCTCCTGCACCATCTCTCCAACCACACATTCTTCTGCTCTATTCTTCTATTTCTATACTCACTCGCTCATGGCACCGGATGTAATCCAGAGATTACTACCTTTGAGTTCCTGCTTTTTAATCTCTTTCTTAGCTCCCTAAAATCTGCCTGCAGGACCTCATCCCTCTTTCTACCTATGTCGTTGATACCGATATGGACCACAACCGCTGTCTGTTCACCCTCCCCCCTCAGAATGTTCTGCAGCCACTCAGTGACATCCTTGACCCTGGCACCAGGGAGGCAACATATCATCCTGGAATCACGTCTGCGGCTGCAGAAACTCCTGTCTGTTCCCCTAACTATCGAATCTCCTACCACTATTACTTTCCTGATCTGCCTCCTCTCCCCCTGTACAGCTGAGCCACCCGTGGTGCCGCAGACTTGGCTCTGGCTATACTCCCCAGAGGAACCATCGCCCTCACCAGGACTCAGAACAGAATACTGGTTGGAGAGCGAGATGCACTCAAGGGACTCCTGCACTACCTGCCTGGTCCTCCTTGTGTGTCTGACAATCATCCATTCCCTCTCTGCCTGCACACTCTTTATCTGCGGGGTGACCACCTCCTGAGACGTGCTATCCACGAAGCTCTCAGCCTCACGGATGCACCGCAGTGATGCCTGCTGCCGCTCAAGCTCCAAAACCTGGAGCTCGAGCTCCTCCAGCTGACGACACTTCCTGCACATGTGCTTGTCCAGGACACGGGAAGCGTCCTGGAGTTCCCACATGACACAAGACTGAGGTGCCCTGCCATGCCTCTACTTAATAGACTATTAAGTAACTTAACATAAATAAACCTAAGACTTAAAAAAAAACAATCACCAGCTACTCACCAATCAGCTCCTTCCCTTGTGCTGACGTCACTTACCTCACTCACCTGACGCTCGCGCTCCCTCCGGGCTCTGGGCTCTTGGGCTCTTTCTCTGCGGCTGCTCCTCTCACTCTACCGCAGGGCCGCTCTTGAGCCTATTAACTTAGAGACCTTGGGTTCTGTGGCTCCACTCCTCATTTTCAGTCAGACGTCGCCACCGTCTTCCTCCTCTCCACTGAATTCCTGCGCTCACCAAATTCCTCCACTCTGTTTGCGATCCACTCCATTTGCGTTCTCCCAGCACTGTCTCCAAGCTCTGTTTTTACCACTAATTTTATTTTTACCACTTAGAGGCCAGGATTCCTGGGCCTCGGGAATCCCAACTGGTAAAAGGAGGTGAGAAGGGCCTGATCCATAAGTTAAGTGCCTTTATTGCACTGCTTGTGGGCCAGGAGGAGCATGAGTGTTTCCCCCAGGCCCAACAAGCTAACCTGCACGCAATCGGACCCACGCAAAGGGGCAGCCCCCAGCCCCTGCAATCGGCCAACTCCCCCGTGATGTCCGATACACCCCAACCCCCCGTGCGATGTCCGAATCTCCCCCAATACCCGCCTCCACCATGTCAGATTCTCCCCCCATGATGTCCGAATCCTCCCAACCAGCGATGTCAGACTTACTTGACATCAACTCCCTGGCTGCTTTCCAGCCCGACAGGCAGTCAGCCTCTCAAGCTGGCTGTCAGGCAGGAAACCCGTTGAAAACATTTGAAAGACGTCCTGCCGTTAAATTCGGCAGGCTGTGTGGGAAACCCATATTCCCGGTTTTCCCGTCTAAAACTCCTTTCTGCCCCCACCCCAGCTCTCTTCCCGCTCCAAGTAAATATCGGGGCCAATGTGTGTCAGAGATTTGAATCTGTGTATGTCATGCCTGAAAGCTCAATCATTTTAAGCTGTCTTCTTACTTAGTTGTTCTGAGTTATTGAACACAACCTGACAGAACAAAAAAAGATTGCAAATTTGCCCCATTAACCAAATGTCAAATTATTTCAACCCTGTCAGCTCTTGAAGTGTTCCTGGCATGAGAGAGAGTTGGAGGAATGTGATTCTTGAAATTATGATTGAATGAACCGACTCCTTCACTGACTAGGTATATGTATGACTACATTTTTATTCATAAGTACAGCACCAAGCAACAGTGTTCAAGTAAATAAATGTTCTCCTTTAACTGCAACACCCACTGTTGTTATGGGAGTGAAACTCCTTCCTCAGAATTATTCACCAGTTCTCAGAAACTGCGCATGCAATGGGATGTTTTAGAATAAAGGCATTCTAAATCTGTAAAACTGATAAACATGCATGAGGGGAGGCGTCAGATATATTACAGATGTAACAACGGATGAGATTTTTGTGGCATAAACAATTCATCTTCAATTCCTTACTGTATTACGTATTCATGTAATAGCATGTCTTGCACAATTTGGGACTGTATAACAGGGATATAAATGATGTACAATGTAACAAACTTGGTATCCCACAGTTCTCCATTGTGCCACTGTGCTAAAATAATTTTAAACAGCGTTGTAGATTTAAAGCTATAACTCTCTTTTCACGAGGAATATTACAAGTGCTAATTCTCCCCTCTATATCGTACAAGCTACTTTCTACCTCTATCCATAGACCACCATTTTGAAAATCCCAATAGCAAAGATTAAGTATTAAATTCATTGACATTGGCTTAAATATTACTTTTCAGTGAGTCTAAAATCAAATATAACTAATAAATAAAGAAAATATATTTTCAACCACAGTATCAGCTGTTGTGCAGAAGTTAACCTTGTTTTAATTCCATCTAATACATAAGTAAAGACTGAGTGAAAAAAGTTCATCCAGCTTATTGCATTTTTGCACTATTGTTTTCTGCGTGTGACTAACCAGGTTAGAAATGAGGGAGGGAGAAAATTTGTCTCTCTTTCTAAATCAATAAATCATTCACAAAATCACAAGTGTTGGCAATGATGTGATTAACCCTGCTCCTTCCATTCGTCACATACAATTTGTATCGTTAGGGACTCTCCCAAATTTATTTCACTTCTAGGCAGACAAGTAAAACTTCCAAGATGATAAATCGCTTTGAAATTGTTCCCTGGCACCAAATGGTAATGGAGAAAAGCCGCAGGATCTCAGTCTAGCGTTCAGACCTGATCGACTAGATTTTACAAACACATCCACAGTTTTAGAAGGGCTAGAACCATGGGGTAGCTTTTCGTCTTCACGGCCCAGGTGCTAAGCAGCGCCTGGGCGGAGTGGAAAAGGGAAAATCTGGCCAGGAGGCTTGTGCTGCCTCACAGAACTTGCCAGGTTTTCCTTCCAAAATGAGTCTAGTCCTGTTACCAGGCATGATCCTCCCTGTCAGATTTTCCCTTCTGTGCTCTACCCAGACAATGCCTAGTGCCCAAGTGGCAGAGATAAAACTCTACCTCATTGTTTTTCACAGAGGATTTGATCTTCTAGGTCAATAATTAATCTTGATGCGGAGATGCCGGTGTTGGACTGGGGTGGACAAAAGTGAGAAGTTGCACAACACCAGGTTATAGTCCAACAGTTTTATTTGAAATCACAAGCTTTCGGAGCACTGCTCCTTCATCAGGTGAAGTCACCTGATGAAGGAGCAGCGCTCCGAAAGCTTGTGATTTCAAATAAAACTGTTGGACTATAACCTGGTGTTGTGCGACTTCTCACAATAATTAATCTCATCACCTTTAATGGCATTCCAAGCCCCTTGCAGAGTTATTGTTGTAAAGCACCTGAATATCTTAGAACTTATTTATAGTGCAGAAAAGGTTCGACAGTATAGCCTTGGACTCTCATTGACCTCGTTAATAACTCGGAGGTGTGTTCAGAGTAGAGGGATGCGATATCGGGTGGGAAACCTGGAAGAACTTTCAGTACGTCAGTCGTTGGCATTTAAACGCAGTAACCGAATTAGAATAGAACTTTAAGGTTTGGCAATGAATGTGCGGCAGCGGGTGTGGTGCGGACCCGCATGATGCGATCTCAACTGGAGTATTTAAAGGGCCAACTCAAAGATGGAATTTGGGGGAGTTATGAGTTTGAACCAAGAGGGGTGAAGTCTCAGCATGGATTCAGGATTGTCAAGGGCTGTGCCTTGATTTAACGATGCATCACTGTATGCACTGCTGGGTGCAGTGAGGAGTTGGAGAGAGATACTCTTCCCTGGCAATAGGAGAAGAAACCTGCTGCTGCTACAATGAATGTCTGGCTGGAGGTGGCAGAAGAGGTCAGCAGCAGGAGCACTGTGCCACGCTCCTGGATTCAGTGCACAAATCGCTTTAGTGACCTAACCAAGTCAGGAAAGGCAAGTACAGTTGCACATTCACCTACACCCTGTTGTGTACATCATCCCCTCCTCACTCTGCCTTGTCAAGCCTACTCCATCACATCACTCCTCACACCCAATTAACTTGCAAGCGCCCCCATCATTCTCTTTCTATGCACTTCCCCACATTCACATCTATCCATCCACACTGTCACTCACCCTGATCCTCATGCAATTTGTTGTCTCTCACTGATAGTCACCCTCACCAAATGCACTGCATCCATTGGGTGAAAACATGCCATTACATTCACTCAGAGGTCTGTTCTCCCCCCGTTGCAGGAGAAGAGAGCACAGAACACTAGGAAGAGGGAGCGAACCGGAGGTGGTCCTCCACAGATTTCCCAGTTGACAACTGCAGAGGAGGAAGCGCTGGAGATCAGCGGCATTTCGGCATCGCTGACCATCAGAGATGGGGAGATTGGGACCTCCCAGCTACCTGGTGACGGAATTAAATATCAGCAACCCACACATCATACGGCACTCAGTCATGCTTAACATGCACTAGCTCAGATGGGTCCAGTTAGACAGATAGTTGGGTTGTCATCTGGTGACTCACACTTCACAAGTGAGCAAGAGCAGACAGTGGTGGCAGGGACAGCTGTGGAGAGTTCGCATCAGAAGACGCATCCCTCTCCAAGCTCTGCTCAGGTGGACACAAATGACGCTGGGGGCCGTCGATGAAAAGGATAATCATTGAGGGGCAGCAGAAAATCTGCGACGTACTGACAGGCCTTCCACGCACACTGTCTATGATTGCAGAGAGAATGGAGGAGTCCAGCTCAAGCGTGAGTGGGTTGATGTCGCAGGGCATTGTGACAATGTCTTCGTCCATGGATAGAATGGCCAACACCTGGAACATCAATCGCGGCAATCAAAGGCGGCCATGCAGGCCTTGACCACAGCTGTGCAGGCTCTGGCTGCCAACATTCCTGGCACCTTAATTAGGATGACAGCGATACTGATCTGCACCAAGCTGCTCTCCAGCAGAGTGATAGGAGTGAAGGGTGGCTGGCCCATGAGTGGGATGATGGCGAAAGGGGGCATGGAAGTGTGAACTCCGCTCAAAGCACTTCCACTTCTCACCTGTTGCCCGCCCGCTCCCTCAGCCAGTACCTGACATGTTGCTTCCTCTCCCGACGGCCCCTGCACAGGTGCAGGTGGAGCACTCTTTGACGGGGCCCTCAGGGACTCTAAAACCCAGAGGATCTCGGCCAAGAGTATCTCAACAGTCAGAGCTTGGATCTGAGCAGCCTGCCTCTACCTCTGCTGAAGCCATTGGGGTTACACTACGTAGGAGCGCTATTAAAAGGAAGATTAAAGATTTTAGTTGCACAAGGGTATGTACATGGTATGAGAAAATGTTATGTGCCCTGGAAGGATCTGGAGGCAAAAAAGTTGAGGGTGGTGGTCACTTTCATAGCCATTGGTAATACATGACCACCAGATCCAGCAGGGAGCAGGTCTTCTTCTAGGAAGCTGCAGTACCGTTACGGTAGCCTAGTGGTTATGTTACTGGACTAATAATCCAGAGGTCTGGACTAATGATCCTGAGATGTGAAGTTCAAATCTCACCACTAACAGCTGGGGAATTTAAATTCAGCAAATTAAATCTGGAATTAAAAAGCTAGTATCAGTAATGGTGAATGTGCAACTACTGGATTGTTGTAAAAACCCATCTGGTTCACTCAGGAAATCTGCTGTCCTTACCTGGTCTGGCCTATATGTGACTCCAGACCCACAGCACTGTGGTTGACTCTTAACTGCCCTCTGAAATGGCCCAACAAGCTACTCAGTTGTACCAAACCGCTACAAAGAAGTATCATAGACTGCAGTGGTTCAAGAAGGTGGGGAGGGTGGCGGTTCACCACCACGTTCTCAAGGGCAATTAGGGATTGGCAATAATTGCCAGCGATGCTCACATCCCATGAATTAATTTTTTTTAAATGCCTGTCACCACCTGGTGCGACAACCTGAGTCTCCGGAAGCACTGCTTTTCCGAGAGGTCAAGCAACACCCTGATAAATGGGTAGTTCCTCTGCGGCTGATCCCCTCTCTGCTGACCAGCTGTAGGTCTCTACAGCAGGCTGCTGCTGCTGCTGATGGTCATATTGCTCCTCGTCCAAGGTCCAATCTAAGGCAGCCACGGCGCCACCCATCCTGATCTGAGTCTCAATCCCTCCAAAGTGTACTCTCAACAAACCCTTTCCCAGTGTGAGGTAAGAAAGCAACTGTGAGCACTGAGTATTTATTGCAGTATGTGCCTGACTTTTAATGAGCCCCATGAATTGCCGTTCTCTTCTCGTCTCGGCTTTAATGGCGAGTTTCAGGAAGCCCGGGAAACCCATGCATGCTCTGTTAAAGTTAAATGCCGGTTGAAATATTGTTGCAATTCAGTGATTTAAATATTCAAATCGCTAACCCGACTCTGCGGAGGGGGTTACATGCACGCAGGCGAACACGCCCGAGTTACCCTGGAAGTCGGCACGTTGGAGCCGGATTCCAGACACACTGGGGGGAATTTTTCGGGGGGTCAGCAGGCGCATTTGGTGGCGGGTCAGGTGGATAATTTTTTTTTTCCTACCCGCTGTCAACCCGCCTCCACACTAGTCTCCCAGATGTCGGGTCTGTCATCGCTGAACAGACCCGACACCAAGCTGCGAGGGAGGCAATTTAGATCATTAAGAGCTTGTTAACAGGCACTTAAAAACTATTTTAAGCTCACTTTAGATTTTAAGACTTTGCCCATGGCTTCCCCGCTGCTCGGGGATCACGTCAAGGTAAGGAGGTCGCGAGTTGTGTCACCGTGGGATCATTTCATAACTTGTCAGCTGCAAATGGTCTATAAAAGCTCCCATTTCAGAGCTGTTCACTTTCCAAGGTTAGAAGCTGTTGCTCACTGCATTTGGAAGACAGATTGAGTTTTATGCAACTTGCAAGTGTTTGGAGCAAACTCTGTATCCAGTGTCACCTCATTGGAACAACCTCTCTCACCACTGACAGATCGCTTCTGTCATCTCAACTTCACCTGCCATCTATTCCATCAGCATCGGTGCCCTTGAAAAAATCTCACCTTGGTCCTCAGAATCCCAACATGATCAGCCCCAACACCAGCATCACCAGGCACACCAGCAGTACCAACAACAATGCCAACCTTCTCCGCAATCAACTGATACTGCACAGGACACAGGGCATCAGCACCCGATCACATTGCTGCCCGGGATGCCAGAGATGGCCTCACCATAGACAGATTTATTTCACTGGACGCTGTACACCCTGGCTGCAACATGATGTGCCAGGTTGGCACCACCCCACACCAACACAATAAAGCATCCCTACAATGCCCAAGCCATTCCTTTCAAACTCATCACCATTGCGGGGGTTACCATTATGTCTCACCATTCACTGCAACTCACTAAGCCACTTCCAAAGGTGACACAAATCTGTCCAAGAATGCAAAGATTTCAATGTTTGACAGTACATTAACAGAAACTTCACATGAACATTAGGTAAAACACCCAAGTACCTACCCTTGTGTGTTGTTAGTTGGTATGATTGGACTAGGATGAGAGTGAGTGTGAGGGGTGGCTAGTGCGATGGGGAAGTGATAATGGAGATAGAGAGAGAGGGATGGGTGGAGGTGTAAGGTAAGTTGGTGTGAGTAAGGATGTGCAGGAGTAGGGTAGAGAAGGCAGAGTGATGAGGGTGTGATGAGTGGCACAGCAGGATGAGGTTGAGTGTGGCTTTGCAGTAACGTTTCATGATCTACTAAGATCATTGAAAGGTTTGCGCCACTGCAGCCTGGTCCTCCTGACGACATCCCTGCTTGGGTCCTCCTGTGCAATGTGCAATCAGGCTGCGTTGATCTCCTGGGGAGGTCTTTTCCACCCATTGGAAGGGAAGAGGACCTCCCTGCGTGCTGTGACTCCCTCCATAAGCATATGGAGGGAGTCATGGGAGAGCCTGGGTGCAGCCGTGCACTTCTGTGCAGTGCTTGTCAGTGTTTGCAGCACCTCAATGCTGTAGAACACTGACAGCACAACTGTCAAAATCAATTTGCACATGGCCCCTTTAAGGAAACTGGCTGATGACGTGTCATCAAGTGATGTCATCAGACCCGCTTCCTTCAATTGGCCGGGAAACGCGCTGGGCGGGCTTAACAAGCCCAGTTAGCATAAAATCATTTCACAGAGCGGGCTGGAGTCAGCAGCGGGGTCACACCCCACCACCAACCCCGGCCGCACCGGACCCGCCTTGGCAGGCGAAATCGCGGCCTCTGACATTTTCAATGACTTTAATCCCCCCCCCACCCACCTCCACCTAAACCCCCGCACTCCTCCACTTTAAAATTCCCCCCAGTGTTGTCGTTTACATTCTAATATGGTTCTGAAAGTATAGGAACGTCAAAAAAAAGAATTGGACATGTTGGTCTCGATAATTACAGGGAAACAGGGAGGGAGCGGGAGGTGAGGAGTTCCAGATGGAAAACTCAGAAGTACGGGTTTCCCAGATGTCTTGCTGAAATTAACAGCATGACTCCTTTTAAATTTTTTCATCAGGTTTCCCTGATTGATACGTTGCCTACCTGTCGGGCAGGAAAGCCTGCGGCACAAGGCTGCAGCCGGGGAGCAGAGAAAAGGGAGGGAGGGACAGAGAGATCACAGGGAGGGTGGGCTTGCAGTCGGTGGGGGAGAGAGATCGTGGTTGCGGGGAATAGGCTTCGCAAAATCCCCCAGAAACTCGAATAGAACCCTCAAGGGGGTGAGTTTTGGATCTTAACACGAATTTGGAATGGTGGGACTGAAATGAAGGAATTTGAGTTCAAGGCCTCAGTTTTGAAGACATTTTGACAAGAATCAAGGAAGGATAAAACCTGAGGAAAATGACTTTGGATGATAAGATACCTTTTTAAAAGGGCCATTGGGAAAACCTGCAGTCACAGAAACACAGGCTGCGGGAAGGGGTGTGGTGAGGCAGTGGACAGCTTTTGGTTTTGGGACCAAGTCAAGCTGTCTGGGAGATGTTTGCACTGCAATCCAACCAAGGAGGAAGAGCCTCATCCAAAACCTCACAAACACATTCAAAAATGAATAAACCAAGACCCTTTTGAAATCCCCAGGTCCAGACAGGAAATTGGAAGTCGGAAAACAATTCCTAACAAATAAAACTGCCAGTATACAGTTTCATAGCCCATCATCCCATCAAAAACCGATTAGGCAATATCGACAGGAACAGTTTAACAAGCCCGCCAAAAACCTAAGACAAAGAAGCGAGATTTGGCGGGTAGATAGAGGCCCTGTCTCAATGGAAGACATCGGTAGCCATCAGGACAAGTTAACACTAAGTTAAAGTCATCAGACTTAACGAGCCCGCCAAAACCTAAGACAGAAGAAACGAGATTTGGCGCTAAGATAAACAGGCCTCGACTGAAACCTAAATCACTTTAACGCGAAATCGATTAGTAAAGCAGTTTTGGCGCGAAAAATACAATAGACCTGAACAGTATAATTGGGGGCCTATTCAAGCGAAGAAAAAAGCGAAGAAAGAGAGCCACACAGGTTCGACACAAGAGCCAAGCAACAAGGAATTTCTGAAGGCAGGCTGGCCTAAAGCCACGGGCAAGAAGACACGAGGAACCCGAGAGACACTGTGGTGGTGTCTGTTCAAGCCGTGCGGTTTGTTACAACACTATACTTAAAGTTAGTTCAAGGCTGTCCAGAGAGGCAGTTTAAAGTTAGTAACAGTACCGAGGCACGCAAGGACAACACGCCACAGTAAGGGGGGTCATCGACGGACCCGACTGGGAAAAAGGTTCCCAACGCCTCGCAGCAACCAAGGCCCCACGAACCAACCAACACCACGCCACCGACCAACCAGGTGCGAACCAGGCCGGCGCGACCACCGAAAGAACAACACCAGGAAAAACCGAAGACACGCAAGTTTCCAAACTACAAACTATTCCTGACTTACCCCTGGGTAAAATTTTTCCTTAAAAAACTCTAAACCCTACCTCTAACGAAGAAAAATTGGGTACTCACCTGATAGATCCACATACGCACCTTACCGCATCAGCGGACAGACACAAACTGACCTGGAGTGCAGCTTAAGTCTTCCACCACGTCCGGGGTACAGCAGGCCCCAACAACCAAAAACCCCAGTGAACCCCGAAATCGCGAAATACCTCAACTGTCGAGAACTGTCAAGGAGTGGTGAGCATTATCCCTGGTCCTCTGGAATCAAACCTAGCTAGGCAGTGGGATCGGGAGGGATAAGGGGTTTTAGTATACTGTAATTCTCCCTCACCTGTACCGTATGTTCTCCAACCTGTGTTTTAAATATTAAGTATGTTTTAAGATTGTTTGTGTTGTATTTACCTTTTTCTTGAATAAAAGTTAAAGTTCTTTCTTCAAAACCTGTTGTCTACTGCACCTTTTGTTCACGACCCCCAAATAAGTCCAAGGTCTAGAACCAGGGCCATGCGAGCGATTCGAACCGCTCACTGAAGTCAGAGGTGAAGCTGACCCTACCACACCATCCCTTACAGGGGTGGGGGGGGTGGAGAGATCGTGGTTGGGCGGGAGAACGTGGAGGTGGGGGGAATTCAGGGGTGATCTACTTGGGCCTGAAGAAAACACTCCTGGACTGAAACAGTGCTGTAAATGCACTTACCTCATGGATCCGGCCCTTCTTGTCTCCTTTTCCCTGCAGGGTTTCCCAAGTCCCAAATGGGCAAAAAATAAAAAGTCTGTAAAAATGGAAGATTTTACCGACTGATCTGCCTCCTGAGAACGGATTGGTCGCCCGCCCCCCCGGCCTGCCTTCGTTTAAACCGGAAGTGAGTGGGTTGGGGTCAGGTTTGAAATTTTTAAAATTTTAACTTCCCCCCCCGCTACCCAACCCACCCATTCTTAGGGGTTAAAATTACCCCCATTGAAGCCTGCTTCTGTGCAGTTGCTTTATTTTGTTTTCTGGCCACTGTACCTTCACCCAAGACTGAGAATTTCTGCATTGACCAGCAAGCGGAAAACCGAATTGCCCATCCTGCCTCTGGGAGCAGTATCTATATTCTGCTTCTGCTGGTGCTGGCAAAAATCATCCCCTCAGGTGGGTCTTAACAGCTCTAGAGGCAGCCAATGCTACTTCATTTTGACATTATTGGCTGTGCTGTAGCTGTAAAGTAAATAGGGCTTCACATTTACAGCTGTAATAGGGTAGGGTGGAGGATAAGCAGTTATGGTCACAATATTGCCACAGGTGTATGATAAATTGATATCACTCTGGAGTATGATAACAAAGGTTTATCATATAAAAACATCAGACCAAATGTTGTATAAACCATGCTTCATTTATAATGCAAAGCTCAGTTGCTTTTGCCAACATTTTTATTTCAGTTTAAGTGCTGATATTGTAATTCATATCATTACACCATCTAGTTTCATTGAAAGGAAGCAAAGAGCATCATTTCCTCAATTGTGTACACATGGTTGTTGCCTCCAGCGGTGAGAGCCCCCTCAGGACCCACATAACTCTATAATACCTTACTGAATGCCTTTTAACATGGCTCGATGGGTCTAATGAGTCCTAAAAGTATTGCTTAGAAACAACCCACAGAGAAACAAAACAATGTAAGGGGGGGGGATTTGAACTCCTTTCACCTGGCAGAAACCGGGCGAGAGGTAAAATCGAGTGGGTCTATTTGCCACTCCACAGCAGGTGTAACACTGCCATTTTTCCAGTGGGTAAGGCTGACTCATTAAAAATGCTAATTGGGGTTCTATGACATGCATGAACATCAGAACAAAGATTGGATGTATTGGCCCCAATATTTACGGGAAGGCGGGGAGGGAGCGTGGGGAAGAGGTCCGGACGGAAAACCTAGAATTCCGAGTTTCCCCGACGTTCTGCTGAAATTAACAGCAAGACTCCTTTTAAATCTTTTCACCAAGTTTCCCGCCCATTTCAACAATGGCCACGCAGCTCAGCAGAATCTGTCGGGAAGAAGCGAAGGCCCTAAAAGATAAGCTTTAGACTTATTTATGTGGGGTGAAGAGGAGCAGAAAAGTCTGGGTTTCTGTGGTCGTAGGCTTCTGTCAATTCAAACTTTGTGCTCTATATACTTTTTGTAATCATAGCCAGTATATTTTAGCAGGCAGGTTTTCCCATAAAAAAAAACATAATTCCTATGTAAAATGGGACTTTCACGACGATGGCAGTTCAGCTTCCTGGGTGGCACGGTACTGCTTCTGAGCTCTTTTCTCCTGGTTTCTTAACAAAATGATATTACTCATAGGGGAAGATGTTTTGCCTGATTCCAGCTGAGAAAATACAACTGCCTCACTCACGTATATGTTGCGCGTATATCCGTTCAACAATTGCGTGTTAAGAATAATGCACAGCTGCAGTGGGACACGCAGTGAGCTTATAGCATGTAAAATACTGCTCAAGTAGATGGTTGGTAGTCCGTGTATTGACATACGTTCCCTTCCCATCTAGCAGTTGGTAGGCCTTCCTCTTGGAATTGAGCATGACTGAGAGAATGAAGAGAGGCCACTCAGAGCAGGACAAGCTGCTAGAAGAGGGAGGAGGAGGAGGGGAGAAGGGCTCTCAGCAGGAGGCCATATCCGCCGAGGGTCTTTAGGGAACAATTCTCTTACCTCAATTTCAGCAACGACTAATGCTTGAGACGTTTTCATTTCACTAAAGAGGTTGTGACTGAAACCTGCCAACTGCTGCAGCCACAACTGCAACCTCAAAGCAGGGCAAGGACACCATTGCCTGTGGCTGTCAAGGTGACCGTGGCTCTTAACTTTTCTGGCTCCTTCCGGGCTGCTGCTGGAGATATAAGCAACATCTCGCAGTACACCGCTGCACTGAGACTCTCTATACACAGAGACACAGCTTCATCTCTTACCTTCTTGCCAGAGACAAGCAAGCGGAGCGAGCACAAGGGTTTGCATGAACTGGAGGGTTCCCCATGGTTCACGGTGTTATTGACTGCAGGCACATTGCCTTGCATGCACCCACAGTCATGCTGAACTCGCCCATTTTCATGAACCGAAAGGGATTCCACTCCCTCAATGTGCAGCTTGTGTGTAACCACAGGCAACGCATCATGCAGGTGAATGCCCGTTATTCTTGATTCTGCGGCAGTCCTCTGTGCCACCTGTATTTGACCCACCATGGCAAGTCAAAGGCTGGCTACTGGGCAACAAGGGTTATCCACTCATGACATTGTTCATGACTCTGGTCCGAAACCCACGCACATGTGCACAGCAGGCCTACAATGAGAGCAGGTGCTGCCAGAAGGAACATTATAGAGCACACCAACAGCATCCTCAAGCAACGCTTCCAGGTACCTGGACCGCTCTGGAGGAGACTGCAGTACTCAGTGTAGGAATAAAAATATATGTTTTGTATGTGTGATGGACTCGAGACTATTAATATAAGATGTATGTAAGAAAGATGAATTTTATGTGTATGGATCTACCTGCTCAAGGCAATGGTGTGAAACTTAACAAAGGAAACCTGCATAACAGGATAACCCCCCACAGAGACTCACCATCGAAACTCACCATCGAAACTCAAGAGCCACTAAAAGGTGTTAACAAACAATTAACTTAATCAAGAGCTGGCACCAGCCACTGCAGACAGACACATGTTCAAAGGAAAGTCAATCAAAAACTGTTGGACTATACGATAGCAAAATACTGCAGATGCTGGAAATCCGAAATAACAACAGAAAACGCTGGAAAAACTCAGCAGGCGAGGCAGCATCCGTGGAGAGAGAAACAGAGTTAACGTTTCAGGTCGAGACCTTTCATCAGAACTGGAAACAGCAGGAAATCAAAGAGATTTAAGGCAAGGATAAAGCTGGGTAAAGGGATGGGGATGAAAGAACAAAAGGAGAGATTAAGAGACATTAAGAGACATTAAGAGATATTCAAGGCAAGAGGTGGTGTTAATGTGACAGGTTAAGGCTGAAAGAAGTGTGAAATGCACTGGCAGAATGAAGGACAGCTGCCAGCTTCTAGGAGGGAAAAAAAGGGGGGGGGGGCAAATAAAAGGGTGGATGAAAAAATAAAATATAAATGTGATTGGGGCTAAGGTTATGATCTAAAATTGTTGAACTTGATATTGAGTCCAGAGGGCTGTAGCGTGTATAAACGAAAGATGAGGTGCTGTTCCTCGAGCTTACGCTGCGCTTCCGTGGAACAGTGTAATAGGCCGAGGACGGTGAGGTCAGAGTGGGAGTGAAGCGGTGAATTAAAGTGACAGGCGACCGGGAGCTCGGGGTCCCCCTTACGGACTGAACGGAGGTGTTCCGCAAAGCGGTCACCCAATCTGCGTTTGGTCTCCCCAATGTAGAGGAGACCACATCGTGAGCAGCGAATACAGTATAATAAATTGCAGGAAGTACAAGTAAATCGCTGTTTCACCTGGAAGGGGTGTTTGGGGCCCTGGACAGTGGGAAGAGGGGAGGTATAAGGGCATGTGTTGCATCACCTGCGCTTGCACGGGAAGGTGCCGGGTGAAGGGGAAGGGGTGCTGGGGGTGGTAGAGGAGTGGACTAGGGTGTCGCGGAGGGAGCGGTCCCTGCGGAATGCTGAAAGGGGAGGTGAGGGGAAGATGCGTTTGGTGGTGGGATCACGCTGGAGGTGGCGGAAATGGCGGAGGATGATCCGTTGAATGTGGAGGCTGGTGGGGTGAAAGGTGAGGACAAGGGGAACTCTATCGTGGTTCCGGGAGGGAGGGGCAGGGGTGAGGGCAGAAGTGCAGGAGATAGAACGGACACGGTCGAGGGCCGTGTCGACCAAGGTAGAGGGGAATCCTCGGTTGAGGAAAAAGGAAGACATGTCGGAAGCACTGGTATGGAAGGTGGCATCATCAGAGCAGATGCGGCGGAGACAGAGAAACTGGGAGAATGGAATAGAGTCCTTACAGGAGGCGGGGTGGGAGGAAGTGTAGTCCAGGTAGCTGTGGGAGTCAGTGGGCTTGTAGTGAATGTTAGTCAATAACCTATCCCCAGAGATGGAGACGGAGAAGTCGAGGAAGGGAAGGGAAGAGTCGGAGATGGACCATGTGAAGGTGAGGGAAGGGTGGAAATTGGAAGCATATTGAATGAAATGTTCTAGTTCAGGGTGAGAGCAGGAAACAGCACCGATACAGTCATCAATGTACCGGAAAAAGAGGTGAGGGAGGGGACCCGAGTAAGACTGGAACAAAGAGTGTTCCACATATCCCACGAAAAGGCAGGCATAGCTAGGACCCATGCGGGTACCCATAGCAACACCTTTAATTTGGAGGAAATGGGTGGAGTCAAAGGAGAAGTTGTTCAATGTGAGAACAAGTTCAGCCAGGCGGAGGAGGGTGGTGATGGATGGGGACTGGTTGGGCCTCTGTTCAAGGAAGAAGCGGAGTGCCCTCAGGCCATCCTGGTGGGGAATGGAGGTGTAGAGGGATTGTACGTCCATAGTGAAGAGGAGGCGGTTGGGGCCGGGAAACTGGAAACTGTTAAAATGGCGGAGGGCGTCGGAAGAGTCGCGGATGTAGGTGGGAAGAGACTGGACAAGGGGAGAAAAAAGAGTCGAGATAGGAAGAGATAAGTTCCGTGGGGCAAGAACAGGCTGAAACGATGGGTCTACCGGGGCAGTCCTGTTTGTGGATCTTGGGAAGGAGGTAGAAGCGGGCTGTGCGGGGTTGGGGAACTATGAGGTTGGCGGCCGTGGGGGAAGATCTCCAGAGGAGATGAGGTCAGTGACGGTCTTGGAAATGGTGGTTTGATGTTCGGTAGTGGGGTCATGGTCCAGGTGGAGGTAGGAGGAGGTGTCGGAGAGTTGGCGTTCAGCTTCCGCTAGGTAGAGGTCGGTACACCAAACAACAACAGCACCACCCTTGTCAGCAGGTTTAATGACAATGTCGGGGTTGGATCTGAGAGAATAGAGTGCTGCAAGTTCAGAGGGAGGTAGGTTGAAGTGAGAGAGGGGAGCAGAGAAATTGAGACGGCCGATGTCACGCCGGCAGTTGGCAATGAAAAGATCTAGAGAGGGTAAGAGGCCAGAGGGAGGGGTCCAGGTAGAACGGGAATTCTGAAAGCGGGAGAAAGGGTCAGCCGTATGGGGGGATGACTCCTGGCCAGAGAAGTGGGCACGGAGACGGAGGCGGCGGAAAAAGAGCTCAGCATCGTGCCGAGCTCGAAATTCATTGAGGTGGGGGCGTAAGGGGATGAAGCTCAGGCCTTTGCTGAGGACTGATCGTTCGGGGTCAGAAAGGGGAAGGTCAGAAGGGATAGTGAAAACGCGGCAGGGGGTGAGATTGAGAGAAGGGGGGTCAGAGGAAAGTGAAGGGGAAGAAGGTTCCGGAGGGGCGTTGGTGTTCAAGTGTTGATGAAGCTTGCGATCCTTGACATCAGAAAGGAAGAAAAAAAGTTTTTTGTTGAAGCGTCGGATGAGTCGAAGGATGAAATGGAACTGTGGACCCGGACAGCTTTGAGATAGAGTGCGTCGGTGCTGCTGAAGAGAGCGGTCGAGAGTGTTCATGTGGCGCCGCATGGCATTGAGCGTGGATCTCAAGATGCGGCGAGAGCAGTAGTTCGAGGAACGATGAATATCTTGGAGATATTTGTAATCCTGGGTGGATCCGAAACATGAAGGGTGGAAGTTGAGTTGGAATCCACGTGGAATAAGACGGAACCGGAGACAGTTGCTGAGGAAAGTAATGTGGCTGTGAAACCGAGTCTTGGCAGATACCTGATCAAACACGAGAAGGGAAACTAAAAGTAGTGAAGATGAACAAGGTTGAAGAGACAAACGGAGGTCCCGTCGAAGAGAAGAGCAGAACTTCTTCAAGGTAGGCATTCCTAGAAGAGAGGTGGCAGTGGACCAAACACTAATACGATAGCAAAATACTGCAGATGCTGGAAATCCGAAATAACAACAGAAAACGCTGGAAAACTGTTGGACTATAACCTGGTGTTGTGCGACTTCTCACATTTGTCCACCCCAGTCCAACACCGGCATCTCCACATCATGAAACTAAGACCCAATCCTGGGGTTTTAGCAATTTAGACTAGAGACAATGGATTTAAAATAAAATAAAATAAGGAACCCAAAGGCTCTCGCTCTCTCTCTGGATAACCATGCAGAAAAACAAGGAAAACAAGAAACCCTCCCACTACAGACCAGACCAAGAAGCAAGGAAAAAGGCTGAGTGCATTGCTTGACTCAGGGAAGTACGTGTCTGTTTAAATCTAACCCATTACCTTACCTGTTGTAATCGAGTAGAGTCATTAGGATACCAGTAGGCTATTGTTTTGATGTGCATGAGTGTGTGTGTTTAATAAACTTATTCCAAATTGTTTCAAAAGAATTGGTCTTGCTGTCAATTTAATGCCAGTCGAAATAAAAAGCTTACAAAAGCTGAGTGGGTATCAAGATTTGTGGTAGTGTGCTGCATGCTGCACAACCTGGCCATTATGACAGAACAGTTCTTGTCACCACTTATCAGGCGAGAAGCTGAGGAGTAGGAGCATGAGGAGGAGGAGGAGGAAGTGGAGGAGGAGGAAATGCAACAGGAAGTGGAACAACAGAAAGAGGAAGGGAGGTTACACCATAGCCAGCCACTTTCTGCCCGGGCTCTACATGATAAAATAATTAGTGAGCGATACCATTAACCTCAACCACACCTCCACATTCACCAACAGTCTCATGCTCCTACCTTTGCTCTATCACTGACCATCACATTGTCTTCTTTCCAATAAAAAAATAAAAACCACCAGAAAATGCACATTCCAATCCAATTTTATCAATTCAATCATGGCATAATCATACAAAAATAAACTTTCCCTTAGTGCCTGTCTTCTGTATGCCTTTGCCTCTCCTAGTGCTCCTATGAGGTGCTGCAGCATGGGTGGTGGAAGGTTGCTGACTTCCAATTGAGGAGATTGCAGATGGTCTTGGAGGCTGACCTTGAGAACCTCTGGGCCTAGAAGACCCGGCTTCAGACTGCACCATTTCAGTCTGGGCTGCAGCAGTCTGGGCTGGCTGGCTGACAAGCAACAGCAAGGGCACTGGCAGAATGGCAGCGGTGAGAACAGGAATGCTGCCATCCTGAGAGAGGACAGCAGGTTCATGCTCCATGGAGCCACTGCCACTCTCCTGGGGTGGTGCTTCAGCAATCCTATTGATCTGTTGGAGAACAGATTGATGGACTGCTATGATGCCCTAGAAGCCCCTTTGAACAGTGGTATCCAGAGGCATGATTGGCAGCAGTCTGAGCTTGCAAGGCAGCAGTCTGAGCTTCCACTACAGCACTCAGACATTTGATGGAAGCTGCCTGTGCTGCAATGGAAGCTGTAACATCGGCCATCAGATGCTGCATCATGGTGGGTTCCATCAGTGTGCTGATGGAGGTTAGAAAGGATGGGCTCCAAGCTCTGCACAAAGCCCTGTGCAAAGTTGCTTCTGGACTTAGCCATGCTCCTTGACATTGAGCATAGGCTTTCTGGCAGGCTTTCCAGTGCACCAAGCATTTGGTTATGTACACCCATCAGCCTTCTTCTGTAGCCTGGCCCATCGAGGTCCTCATCTGACTCTTCTGCAGCAAAACTAGTGTGCGACCTCACCCTGCAGCGAGATGCCACATGCGCTATCCTTTCCCCCTGCCCTGGCTCCTGCACACTTGTGCCCGGTATCTCACCACATGCAGATTCTGCCTCTAACTTAGCCTCCAAAAAAGGGTATGGTAGCATAGTGGTTATGTTACTGGACTTGTCATCCAGAGGCCTGGACTAATGATATGGATACGTGAATTCAAATTCCACCACGGAAGCTGGGGAATTTAAATTCAGTGAATTAAATAAATCTGGAATAAAAAGCTAGTATCAGTAATGGTGACCATGATTGTCGTAAAAACCTATCTTGTTCACTAATCTGCCATCCTTAATTGGTCTGGCTTTATATGTGGCTCCAGACCCACAACAATGCGGTTGACTCTTAACTGCCCTCTGAAATGGCCTGGCAAGCCACTCAGTTGTACCAAACCGTTACAAAGAAGAATACTAAGAATAAAACCGGACACGACAAAAGCATACCCAGCCCACTCGACCCTGCAATGTCCTCCTCACTAAAATATGGGGTATTGTGGCAAAATTGGGAGAGCTGTCTCTCAGACTAGTTAAGCAACAGCCTGACATTGTCATACTCACAGAATCTTACCTTTCAGCCAATGTCCCAGACTACTCCATTACCATCCCTGGGTATGTCCTGTCCCGCAGGCAGATGTGGCAGCACAGTGGTATACAGACAGGAGGGAGTGGCCGTTGGAGTTCTCAACATTGACTCCGGATCCCATGAAGTCTCACGGCTTTACGTCAAACATGGGCAAGGTAACCTCTTGCTGAAACCTACTACCCTCCCTCAGTTGAACACCATTTGGAAGAAGCACTGAGGGTAGCAAGGCACAGAATGTACTCTGGGTGGAGGACTTCAATGTCCATCAACAAGAGTGGCTCAGTAGCACCACTACTGACCGAGCTGGCCGAGTCTTGAAAGACATAGCTGCCAGACTAGGCCTGCGGCAGGTGGTGAGAGAACTAACACGATGGAAGTCCTGCCACATCCAGTTGTGAATTGTGGTGAACAATTAAACAACTAACAGGTGGAGGAGGGTCCATGAACATCCCCATCCTCGATGGCGAAGCCCAGCACATGAGTGCAAAAGACAAGGCTGAAGCATTTGCAACTATCTTCAGCCAGAAGTGCAGAGTGGATGATCCATCTCGGCCTCCTCCTGAGGTCCCCAACATCACAGAAGCCAGTCTTCAGTCAAATCGATTCATTCCACGTGATATCAAGAAACGGCTGATGCAGCAAAGGCTATGGACCCCGACAACAACCCGGCTATCATGCTGAAGACTTGTGCTCCAGAACTAGCAGCGCTTCTAGCCAAGCTGTTCCAGTACAGCTACAACACTGGCATCTAACTGACAATGTGGAAAATTGCTCAGGTATGTCCTGTTCACCAAACGCAGGACAAATCCAATCTGGCCAATTACTGCCCCAGCAGCCTACTCTCAATCATCAAAAAAGTGATGGAAGATGTCGTCGACAGTGCTATCAAGCGGCACTTGCGCACCAATAACCTGCTCACCGACGCTCAGTTTGGGTTCCGCCAGGACTACTCAGCTCCAGACCTCATTACAGCGTTGATCAAAACATGGACAAAAGAGCTGAATTCCAGAGGTGAGGTGAGAGTGACCGCCCTTGACATCAAGGCAGCATTTGACCAAGTGTGGCATCAAGGAGCCCAAGTAAAACTGAAGTCAATGGGAATCAGGGGGAAATCTCTCCACTGGCTGGAGTCATACCTCGCACAACGGAAATGGTTGTGGTTGGTGGAGGTCAAGCATCTCAGCCCCAGGTCATCACTGCAAGAGTTCCTCAGGGCAGTGTCCTAGTCCCATCCAGCTTCAGCTGCTTCATCAATGACCTTCCCTCCAACATAAGGTCAGAAGTGGGGATGTTCGCTGATGATTGCACAGTGTTCAGTTCCATTCACAACTCCTTAGATAATGAAGGAGTCCATGCCCGCCTGCAGCAAGACCTGGATGACATTCAGACTTGGGCTGATAAGTGGCAAATAACATTTGCGCTACACAAGTGTCAGGTAATGGCCATCTCCAACAAGATAAATACGATAGCAAAATACTGCGGATGCTGGAAATCTGAAATAACAACAGAAAACGCTGGAAAAACTCAGCAGGCCAGGCAGCATCCGTGGAGAGAGAAAGAGAGTTAACGTTTCAGGTCGATGACCTTTCGTCAGAACTGTGAAGAGCCGGAAATCAAATAGATTTAAGGCCAGAGTAAAGCACGCTACAGCCCTCTGGACTCAATATCGAGTTCAACAATTTCAGATCATAACCTTAGCTCCAATCACATTTATATTTTATTTTTTCCATCCTTTTATTTGCCCCCCCACCTTTTTTTTCGTCCTAGAAGCTGGCAGCTGTCCTTCATTCTGCCAGTGGATTTCACACTTCTTTCAGCCTTAATCTGTCACATTAACACCACCTCTAGCCTTGCATATCTCTTAATGTCTCTTAATGTCTCTTCATCTCCCCCTTTGTTCTTTTATCCCCTCCCCCTTTTCCCAGCTTTACTCTGGCCTTAAATCTATTTGATTTCCGGCTCTTCACAGTTCTGACGAAAGGTCATCGACCTGAAACGTTAACTCTCTTTCTCTCTCCACGGATGCTGCCTGGCCTGCTGAGTTTTTCCAGCGTTTTCTGTTGTTATTTCCAACAAGATAAAGTCTAGCGATCTCCCCTTGACATTCAATGACATTACCATCACTGAATCCCCCACCATCAACATCCTGGGTGTCACAATTGACCAGAAACTTAACTGAACCAGCCTAATAAATACTGTGGCTACAAAACAAGTCAGAGGCTGCCTGTTCTTTGGCGAGTGTCTCACCTCCTGACTCCCCAAAGCCTTTCCACCATCTACAAAGCACAAGTCAGGAGTGTGATGGAATACTCTCCACTTGCCTGGTGAGTGCAGCTCCAACAACACTCAAGGAGCTCGACACCATCCAGGACAAAGCAGTGATTGGCACCCCATGAAATCTTTTACACTTTTTGGCTGTTAAGACCCCCTTCCTATACCCTTACTCTCATTCAAAACCTACAGAGTCCTCTTGAACCAATCACTAGCTTACACCCCAAACCCAAAATCCAATCATAAAGATGGCACATCTGCAGCACCTTGGCTTGCACAGGTTCTAGTCTTATGACACCCTTACATCATCTGTTTTTGACAATCAAGACTCATATCTGGGGTAGTTATGGCAACACAAAAGGTACATGTCTCCATAGTGTAGAGATGGTGTCCTTGCTGTTCACTGTTTCTGTGAAGGCCTATGTTTTTAATTCACTGCAGACATCATAACATTCCAACACAGTGGCAGCTACACCTGATCTTGCTTCCCAGGCTAGCTGCACTCTATGGGCTGGATTTTCTGAATGGAGATGTGTTGGAGGTGGGACTGCTGCTTGCTGGGTCTCAGTCCCGCCTCCATCATCTTCTGGCCAACCAGCGGGATTTTCCCCTGATTGACCTTGTTAAGCCCGTCCAGTGGGCTCAGCAAGGCCAATTAGGGGGAAGTCAGTGACAGAGCACGTCAACGTCTGACGTGCCATCTGTCAAGATTTCTTGAAAGAAGAAATGTCAGCGTTTGACAGCTCTGTGAAGCTGTCAAACACTGACATTCTGTGTCGTTTCATGAGCACTTGTGTTCAGGACTCATCAAACCTTTCTACTTCGTAGAAATCAGATGACTGTTGGTTCACAGCCAGTCTGTGAAATCTACAATGAAGATGTCGGGACTCCGGATCCAGAGCGGCTGAAGGCTGTAGGCAGAAACAAAGGTAAGTGAACAATTTCTAACACTTTACACTCACCTCACATACTTACCACTCCACACTTGCACCCATCACGCACCTCTACATCTCACTTTCAGACCCCTCTGACCCCCGCAGACCTCCTACTCATCTCTTCCACCCCGGCAGGGTTCTCTGAGTTCGGGAAGCCTGCACTTGAAAAGGTAAAATGGGACTAATCCTTTTTTCTACTTGTTAACTACCTGTTAACAGGCAGTTAAAAGGATTTAATCCCTTTCCCGCCTCGAGGAGACGGGACCCGGGTCAGGACAGCTTCCCGCCTCCTGGCAAAAGGGCACGGAGGCGGGTTGGGGGCGGGTTTGCCAGCCGCCCCCACTTTCTGCAACTTTACCAGCAGTCCCGCCTCCATACCCGCCTCCTCGGGGCTGGCAAAATCCAGCCCATTGTCTCATCCTTACTGTTGGCTAATATTCAACTTGCTTACACAGCCTCCCTATTCAACCATAGCAATCCTCTTTCTCACCCCAGGCTGCCTGGTTACAGCTTACTCACAGATTTTAATTATAAGCAAAAGGGTTACATGTCATATATAATTCAGGTTATCATTGCATACAATTAATGATTACAGAGTTTTACATTTAATTCTTACACACGATTATAAATCCATTACTGATGATTATAAGATACTGATGATTATAAGATAGTAAAGCAAGTATTCTAAAAATCAACTAATCCATGATAATCTTACAGCTTGCAACAGTGCTAAGTGTGTGAGGGTGAGGTAAAGTGTATGAATTGTAGGATTGAGTACTGATTCATAGAGATTGTTGGTAGATGGGTGATGGGAGTGTAGTGAATTGAGCAGCGAATGAGGCTGGTGGTGCAGTTGGTAGGATATGCCATTTGAGGGTGAACTCACTCACCTTGATAACTCGTGTGACATTGTTAAACTTCTTCCTGCACTGCATCCATTTTCTTGGAGCAACACTCCTGGCATTGACTTCCGCTGCTACTTCTTCCCACTGCCTCCTGAGCATCTGTCTGGAGGGCCTCCTACCCCCTGCAGAAACAGGCGACTCTCCTTCGTTCCACTTCTTCCACCAAGACCTCCAGTTTAGTGTCTGAAAACCTTGGTGCTCGCTCCCTCGCATGTTCAGCCATTGCTCAAAGTATCACAGCACAGATTCAGTTTTCAAAATACTCTCACCACTCCTTGCAGCCACAATGCACCTCCCCTTTAAGGGGTGCAGGCTTCCTTTAAGTAGCGCTAGCCACTCGGGATATCGGACCTGCTGCTGATGCATGCAGCCAATCAACAGCGCTTGTAACGCTGGCTGCACGCAGCCATCATGTAAAGCAGCAGACAGCATGAATTTAACGTGCTGCCTGTAATGCAATGCGCTGTTGCGGGTTAATCGCATACTGCGATCCTCACACCCATTTTCAAGGGTTAGCCAATTTCTCCCCCATCCACTCTTTCCTCCCCAGTAACTTGGTCTAATTACTGCTGTTGACTGACTGCCATTAAGATTTTACCAATTTGATAAACCCACGTGGGAAAATGCAAAAGCAAAATACTGCGGATGCTGGGAAAATGCAAACTGTGCATCATCTTGCTAGATGTCAGCTGGATGTTAAATCAATGCAGATTAACAGGCCCTTTTTTTTTGAAAATACAGGAAATAAAGTACTTAAATGTATTAACATTTTAAAAATATTTGAAAGCAAGTTATTTTCCCATTTCATATAGCATTATATAGATAAACACCTATCTAGAATTTCAACAGCTTCTATGCTGTGATTAAACAGCGTACTCAAACTTAGGCATTGGCATTTAATTAGCACAGGAGCAGCTTATACTCTGAACAAACACAAACAGTACTTAAGTATTCCAAACCAGTACAGAGCCTCTCATTTTTTATGTTATTTTAGGCAAGGTTTTTTTTTGGCTCCTGTCCTGTGGGCTGAATCAAAATTTATTTGTGTTAACAGTGAATAAACAATGACTCTGCAATGACTCCAGGGTGTTCTTGGTTAACCTGGGACTGGCTTATGGCTCAAAGTAATTTTTCTTCTTTAAGTGGTGTTATATATGCAGGGAAGCCATTTGAAAATGCATTAACATTTCAATTCTCAGTCCTTGCAGTTGGTATTGAGTGTTTACTCTGGAGCTCCTGAAATGATCTGTAAACTGAACATTGGTGAACAAAACAGTCAATGAGGTTGTAATTGGAATGTAATCAGTTTGAAAAAAGATTCAATTCTATAAATACATCAAATATTTAACTCTAAAACAAATCATTTATTGATTCTTGTGTATTGTTACAAAAAAATAGCCAAGTCACTATCCCATCATGGAGGAGTTTGGTTGTGTTTGTTCAGTTTTACCTCTGGGGCTAAAATATCACATTTATAATTTTAAGCTTAAATTTCAGGGGGGTTTTCAGATCAGTAATATGAAATTAAATGTATCAGCGATTGTACTCTATTATATAGATTTTTTTAAAGTATTTTAGCTGCATTGGCACATATACTGTGTCCTAGACCTGTCAATGAAATCCAATGTAAGACTGCAATAGCATCACCAAAATGCCACTTTGTTTTTCTAAGCATTTTATGAAGAAAGCCCTTGTACAGATGCTTACTCTGTAAAAATGCATGATTCATCAAATTATTAAAGAAAACTGCACAGCAATAACTAAAATAAGAGTGGTTAGTATAAGCTTGTACAGGATCTTGGTTAGAACACACAGAGTACTGTGCACAGTTCTGGTCTCCATATTATAAAAATGATACAAGGGCACTGGAGAAGGTGCAATAAAGATTTACAAGGACGATACCAGAATTGAGAGATTATACTTATCAGGAAGGCAGAATAGGCTGGGGCTCTTTTCACTCGCAAACAGAAGACTGAGGGGTGACCTAATAGAGGTCTTTAAAATTATGAAGGCGTTTCATAGGGCAGTCATAGAAAAAACGTTTCCACTTGTGAGGGAAACCAAAACTAGGGACTATAAATATAAGATAGTCACTAATAAATCCAATAGGGAATTCAGGAGAAACTTCTTTACCCAGAGTGTGGTTAGAATGTGGAACTCACTACCACAAGGAGTAGTTAAGGTGAATAGCATAGATGCATTTAAGGGAAAGCTAGATAAGCACATGAGGAAGAAAGGAATAGAAGGATATGCTGATAGGGTTAGATGAAGAGGGGTGGGAGGAGGCTCGTGTGGAGCATATGCGCCAGCATAGACCAGTTGGACCAAATGGCCTGTTTCTGTGCTGTAAACTCTATGTAAATATGAAAAGGTTCATTGGGAACAGATTTTTAAATATATTTGGTTTAATTTTTAAAACAATATTTTGAGGTGGAATTTGTGGACAATGAGAAGTACGTTAACAGTGGGAGTTGAAACTTTCCATTTAAAGGCACCTGTGGGGCCAAAATTCCAGCCCAGACCAATGACAGAGAGTGACAGGTCGGCCGGTGGCAGCCAGAAATTGACCACACCGTATTTTGTATGTGGCCATTTTCCAGCAGGGGGAATCCCTGAGCCGATCTTTTGCCTACCCTTACCATGTTAAGGGAGCATGTCATAAGATCACAAAATACGTCAGATGAGAAAAGACATTCAGGCCATCATAATTCATCCATTCAAAATGACTCTACACTGCTGTATCTAATATTTGTAAAATGATTCCAGGGTTTTTGAGAACATAAGAACATAAGAAATAGGAGCAGGAGTAGGCCAATTGGCCCCTCGAGCCTGCTCCGCCATTCAATAAGATCATGGCTGATCTGATCCTAACCGCCAATCTACTATCACAGAACCATCTCCTGAACCTAACAGAATTGGACACACGAAATAGGAGCAGGATCAGGCTACACGGCCCCTGGGCCCGCTACGCTACCCACAGGGCCATGACCGATCCGAACCTAGACTCATGTCCAAATTCCTGCCCACTCCCCGTAACCCTTAATTCCCTTTACTTCTAGGAAACTGTCTATTTCTGTTTTAAATTTATGTAATGATGTAGCTTCTACAGCTTTTTGGGGCAGCATATTCCATGGACCTACCACCCTCTGAGTGAAGTAGTTCCTTCTCATCTCAGTTTTGAAAGAGCAGCCCCTTATTCTAAGACTATGCCCCCTAGTTCTAGTTTCACCCATCATCGGGAACATCCTCCCCACATCCACCCGATCCAACCCCTTCACAATCTTATATGTTTCAATAAGATCGCCTCTCATTCTTCTGAACTCCAATGAGTAGAGTCCCAATCTACCCAACCTCTTCTCATATATCCATCCCCTCATCCCCGGGATTAACCGAGTGAACCTTCTTTGTACTGACTCGAGAGCAAGTATGTCTTTTGCCTCTACCACTCTGTCTGAAAGTCAGTTCCAAGTGCTCTTAGCATGAAGAAGTTCCCGATATCAGTCCTAAAATTATTATTTACCACTTTGCGCCTGTGTCCGCTTTTTCTAGTCCCATTTAATTTAAAGTAGTATTCAGCTTAACTTTTTCCATACTACTTACTGTCTTGTATACCTCTATAATGATGGAGTCTCCTGTCGAATCGATGGATGAATCTCAGGTGTTCCAGTGCGCTGATGGGGAAAGAGCCTGATCCTGGATGCACATATATGGCTACAAATATTGTATTGAAAGCCGGATGAAGCGAATAGATGAGTAGCCTTGTGTGCCAGGCACTTGGATGCCAGATTGTGCAACCTTGCAGCCTCAAATTCATTCAAACCAACCCAGTAGACAGTCTGCAATTGTGGTCTGTTGGTGGCTGTGTCTTCCCAGGTGTTGGGGTTAATATTGCAAGTTTTCAAGGTGGCCGTTAGCGTGCCTTTATAACATTGCATCTGCCCACCGCTGTTTTGATTGAAGATCGCCTTAGAAAACGACTTGGGGACTTCTACAATTGGGCATGAGAATGACGTGTCCAGACCAACGCAGCTGGACCTTTTTATTCATAGCCTCCTTTCCAGTTGCACTGCAGCACTTGAGGGCCTCAGTGTTATGCACCCTGTTCTGCCACTTGAAGCCAGCGATATGTCGTAGACAGTGCAAGTGGAAATAGTCAAGTCGTTTAATCTGCAAGATCACCTTTCAGATGTCTCCTTTCCAGAATGAAAAGCTCAAGTCTCTTGAGTTTTTCCTCATAGCTGAGACCCCTGAGACCAGCGATCAACCTGGTGGCTCTTCTCTGCACTGCTTACAACACTTGAATGTCTCCCTTGTTCCTTGGTGATCAGAACTGGACACAGTACTCAAGCTATGGTCTGAGAGAGCACTGTACAGTTTAATTTCATTGCACTCTACTGTTTTGACTATGAAGATTAACATTTTATTGGCTTTGTTTATTGCTGCTCTGCATTGGTTGGACATAGTGCTTACTAAGACTCCAAGGTCTTTTTCAACCTCATTCGTAGCTATTTCAGCACCATTCATGGAGTATTTTTTCTTCCCATGTTCAGTACTTTACACTTGTCTGCATTAAGTTTCATCTGCCACATAACTTATTTGAGTCGTTCTCTAATTCTCAGCCTTCTTCCTTCATTACCACTGCCCCTTGTGGTTTGGTACAGTCTGCAAATTTGACCAATTTGCATTGAGTGTCTAAATTGAAGTCATGAATGTAAACTGGAAACAATAATGGTCCCATCACTGAGCCCTGGGGCATCTCATTCAGTACCCACCCTGACCATACTCCTATAACTAGTATCCAATGTTTGTTTTTACCTTATCGCTGATTTTGTATCCATTCTCAAGTTTAGCCCTGAATCCTCATAGCTTTGAACTTGTGTTTGGGGAGGGTAGGGTTTTTTTTCTCTGGCTACCCTGGGAATTCTGCCCAGTGTGCCTCAAAAAGATCACAGCAGTCGTGAGTTCTACTGAGGTCTTTTGAAAGACCTCAAATCTTTAGTAGGGAAAGTTAATCTATCCCAGAGGGGATAAATGATCTTTCTGAAGAGGAAACATGGCTCCCTTCAGAGCTGGAAACATCTATTTCTTTGGCTCAGTGGACCCTGGAGGACCTCAGGGGCATACATTGAATACTGCCGTTGGGTGTCCACCTGAACCACTCACACAGGACCTAAAACTGGTCTAAAAATGTAGTACTCCTTCAGATTGATGTGTTAGCCTAGATTATGAGGAAATATTTTCCTCTCATTTCTCCAAGGCTGACATTTTATGTGTGAGGAGGTTGAGCTGATAACAGGCAGATGTTTCTGTCCACTTACATCTTGACCCCATTTCACAGGCTGCCATAAAATTGTGACATATATGGTGGGCTCGTGATGGAGGGGTTCAAGCTGAGGAAGGTAGAAGGAGAGAATACAATACATGCTGATGATTTTAAAAAGCATACTGCTCCTTTAAATTAACCAGTTGGTTGCAGTACTTAGTTTATATTCACCATTTTCCATTTTATATTTTATACTTCTATAGTGTCATTAGTTGTATGTGGGTACAGTAGCATAGTGATTATGTTACTGGACTAGTAATTTAGAGGCCTGAGCTAATGATCCAGAGACATTAGGGAAGGAAATCTGCTGTCCTTACCTGGTCTGGCCTATAAGTGAATCCAGACCCACAGCACTGTTCTCTGAAATGGTCTAGCAAGCCACTCAGTTGTACCAAACTGCTACAAAGAAGTATACAAAAAAAAACCGGATGAACCACCCATCATCGAACTAGGCACCGACACGACAAAGGCACACCCATCCCAGTCGACCCTGCAAAGTCCTCCTCACTAACATTCGGGGACTTGTGCCAAAATTGGGAGAGCTGTCCCACAGACTAGTCATGCAACAGCCTGTAAGAATCATATCTTTCAGCCAACATCCCAGACTCCTCCATCACCATCCCTGGGTATGTCCTGTCCCACTGGCAGGACAAACCCACCAGGGGTGGTGGCACAGTGGTATACAGTGGCCCCGGGAGTCCTCAACATTGACTCCGGACCCCATGAAGTCTCATAGCATCAGGTCAAACATGGACAAGGAAACCTCCTGCTGATTACCACCTACCGCCATCCCTCAACTATCAAACAGTACTCCTCCATGTTGAACACCACTTGGAAGCAGCACTGAGAGTAGCAAGGGCACAGAATGCACTCTGGGTGGGGGACTTCAATGTCCATCACCAAGAGTGACTCACTAGCACCACGACTGACCGAGCTGGCTGAGTCCTGAAGGACATAGCTGGCAGACTGGGCCTGCGACAGGTGGTGAGAGAACCAACATGAGGGAAAAGCCTACTTGAGCTCATTCTCACCAATCCACCTGGCGCAGATACAACTGTCCACAATAGTATTGGTAGGAGTGACCACCACACAGTCCTAGTGGAGACGAAGTCCATTGTGTTGTGTGGCACTACCACCGTGCTAAATGGGAACAAATCAGAACAGATCTAGCAGTTCAAAACTGTGCATCCATGAGGCGCTGTGGGACATCAGCAGCAGCAGAATTGTATTCCACCACAATCTGTAACCTCATGGCCCGGCATATCTGTCATTCTACCATTACCATCAAGCCAGGGGACCAACCCTGGTTCAATGAGGAGTATCAAAGAGCATGTCGGCAGCAGCACCTGGCGTACCTAAAAATGAAGTGCCAACCTGGTGAAGCTACAACACAGGACTACATACATGCTAAACAGCGGAAACAGCATGCTATTGACAGAGCTAAGTGATCCCACAAACAACGGATCAGATCTAAGCTCTGCAGTCCTGCCACATCCAGCCATGAATGGTGGTGGACAGTTAAACAACTAACAGGAGGAGGAGGCTCCATGACCATCTCCATCCTCAATGACAGCGGAGCCCAGCACGTGAGTGCAAACAAAAGCCAAGGCTGAAGCGTTCGCAACCATCTTCAGCCAGAAGTGCCGAGTGGATGATCCATCTCAGCCTCCTCCTGCGGTCCCCACCAGCACAGAAGCCAGTCTTCAGCCAAATCAATACATTCCGGGTGATATCAAGAAATGGCTGTGTGTGCTGGATACGTCAAAGGCTATGGGCCCCGACAACATCCTGACTGTCGTGCTGAAGATTTGTGCTCCAGAACTAGCCACACCTCTAGCCAAGCTGTTCCAGTACAGCTACAACACTGGCATCTATCCGACAATGTGGAAAACTGCCCAGGTATGTCCTGTTCACAAAAAGCAGGACAAATCCAATCCGGCCAATTACCGCCCCATCAGTCTACTCTCAATCATCAGCAAAGTGATGGAAGCTGTCGTCGACAGTGCCATCAAGCGGCATTTAATCACCAATAACCTGTTCACTTATGCTCATTTTGGGTTCCGCCAGGACCACTCGGCTCCAGACCTCATTACAGCCTTGGTCCAAACATGGACAAAGGAGCTGAATTCCAGAGGTGAGGTGAGAGTGACTGCTCTTGACATCAAGGCCGCATTTGACCGAGTGTGAGATCAAGGAGCCCCCGCAAAATTGAAGTCAATGGGAATCGGGGGAAAACTCTTCACTGGCTAGAGTTAGGATGCAAGGAGGCTTCAAGGGGATACAGACAGGCTAAGTGAGTGGGCAAGAACATGGCAAATGGAATATAATGTGGAGAAATGTGAAGTTATCCACTTTGGTAGGATAAATAGAAAAGCAGAGTATTTTTTAAATGGTGAGAGATTGGGAAATGTTGGTGTTCAGAAGGACCTGGGTGTCCTTGTACACAAATCACTGCAAGTTAACATGCAGGTACAGCAAGCAATTAGGAAAGCAAATGGTATGTTGGCCTTTATTACAAGAGGATTTGAGTATAAGAGTAAAGACATCTTACTGCAATTATAGCGGGCCCTGGTGAGACCACACCTGGAGTATTGTGTACAGTTTTGGTCTCCTTACCTAAGGAAGGATATACTTGCCACAGAGGGAGTCCAACGAAGGTTCACCAGACTGCTTCCTGGGATGGGGGCTTTGTCCTTTGAGGTCAGATTGAGTAGACTAGGCCTATATTCTCTAGAGTTTAGAAGAATGAGAGGTGATCTCATTGAAACATACAAAATGTTTACAGGGCTTGACAGGGTAGATGCAGGGAGGATGTTTCCTCTGGCTGGGGAGTCTAGAACCAGGGTCACAGTCTCAGAATAAGGGGTCGGCCATTTAGGACTGAGATGAGGAGAAATTTCTTCACTCAGAGGGTGGTGAATCTTTGGAATTCTCTACCCCAGAGAGCTGTGGAGGCTCAGTCGTTGAGTATATTCAAGACAGGAATCGATAGATTTTTGAATATTAAGGGAATCAAGGGATATGGGGATAGTGCAGGAAAGTGGAGATGAGTAAGAAGATCAGCCATGATCTTATTGAATGGCGGAGCAGGCTCGAAGGACCTAATGGCTTACTCCTGCTCCTATTTCTTATGTTCTTATACCTAGCACAAAGGAAGATGGTTGTGGTTGTTGGAGGCCAATCATCTCAGCACTAGGACATTGCTGCAGGAGTTCCTCAGGGCAGTGTTCTAGGCCCAACCATCTTCAGCTGCTTCATCAATGACCTTCCCTCCATCCTAAGGTCAGAAGTCGGGATTTTCACTGATGATTGCACAGTGTTCAGTTCCATTTGCAGCTCCTCAGATAATGAAGCATTCCATGCCGGCATGCAGAAATGCCTGGACGACATTCAGGCTTGGGCTGATAAGTGGCAAGTAACATTTGCGCCACACAAGTGACAGGCAATGACCATCTCCAACAAGAGACCTGGACTAATAATCCAGAGATGTGAGTTCAATTCCCATCACGGCAGCTGAGGGAATTTAAATTCAGTTAATTAAATAAATTTAGAATTAAAAAGCTAGTATCAGTAATGGTGACCATGAAACTACCGGATTGTCGGAAAAACCCAACTGGTTCACTAATGTCCTTTAGGGAAGGAAATCTTCCTATATCCAGACCCACAGCAATGTGGTTGGCTCTTAACTGCCTTCTGAAATGGCCTAGCAAGCCATTCAGTTGTACACAACCGCTACGACAAAGTCAGCACTTTGGGAGTACCTTCACCACAAGGACTGCAGCGGTTCAAGAAGGCGGCTCTCCACCACCTTCTCAAGGGCAATTAGGGATGGGCAATAAATGCTGGCCTTGCCAGCGATGCCCACATCCCATGAACGAATAAATTAAAAAAAGAGAGTGTCTAACCACCACCCTTTGACATTCAATGGCATTACCATCGCCGAATCCCCCACCATCAACATCCTGGGGGTCACCATTGACCAGAAACCTAACTGGACCAGCCACATAAATAGTGTGGCAACAAGGGCAGGTCAGAGGCTGGGTATTCTGCAGCGAGTGACTCACCTCCTGACTCCCCAAAGCCTTTCCACCATCTACAAGGCACAAGTCAGGAGTGTGATGGAATAGTCTCCACTTGCCTGGATGAGTGCAGCTCCAACAACACTCAAGAAGCTCGACACCATCCAGGACAAAGCAGCCCGCTTGATTGGCACCCCATCCACCACCTTAAACATTCACTGCCTCCACCACCGGCGTACCGTGGCTGCAGTGTGTACCATCTACAAGATGCACTGCAGTACCTCGCCAAGGCTTCTTTGACAGTAGCTCCCAAACCTGCGACCTCTACCCCCTAGAAGGACAAGGGCAGCAGGCGCATGGGAACACCACAACCTCCAAGTTCCCCTCCAAGTCACACACCATCCTGACTTGGAAATATATTGCCGATCCTTCATCGTCGCTGGGTCAAAATCCTGGAACTCCCTCCCGAACAGCACTGTGGGAGTACCATCACCACACGGACTGCAGCGGTTCAAGAAGGCGGCTCACCACCACCTTCTCAAGGGCAATTAGGGATGCTCAAGAAGCCAGATTCAGAGGAATGAAGAATTCAGGGGTGCGGAGGGGGAGGGGGGTGTGGTGGGGGAGCGAGGAGCTTTTATGGCTGGAGGAGTTTACAGAGAGAGGAAGGACGAGGCTTGTAAGGTTTTAAACACAGGGAAAAGAATTTTAAATTTGAGGCACTGAGGGATCAGGAGCCAATGTTGGTCAATGAGGATAGGTTGATGGGGGAGTGGAACTTTCTTGGTGCAGGTGCAGGTGACTTTGTGTAGTGCAGTATGTGCTACCTGTGCACTGAAGGGACCAATTTCCAGGGCATCGCGGACACGCCCCTAGACTGCCTCAAAAGACATGTGAGACCCATGAGGTCCATGTCATGGAGCAGTGTAAGCTTCTTTTTCCCCTGGTATAGACCCAGCATCGATTTCAGTACTGATGCAGAACCAGTGCAGGGATCAAAATCCCAATATGCCTTCCTTCTGCACCACAGACTCAAGGGAGCGCAAATTCAGAACTACAGATGTTATCATAACTCTGGAATGATATTTTTCCTGTGTACATACATGTTTGTACTTGCGTCTGTGTTCTGTAACACTTACAGAAAAAAAACATTTCAATCATATGGAAAAGAAAGTGCGGTATGCAGGAAACATATGATCATGATATGGCCACACTGGATTCAGGTGAGGCTATAAGCCATTTCAGCTTTTCTCTTGTGGGTTATGCTGTGATTGGAGTGCCTCTGTTAGATTGCCTCCTTGAAATCACATCCAGATATCCATTATGCTATGATGAATCACAGTGAAGAGCTATAAAATCAGATCATCAGGACAAGATAAACTGTGATCTAAAGTGATACGTGACTATTATTTTTATCCATTTCTATTGCACCAGATTGGTGGAGAAAACTTATAAATTTTGTGGTATGTAGCATAATACTTACATTTAGATATAATACTATATCGTAGTGAAACTTCTTAAGCTTCAAAGAATAAATAACTTTTTGAAATGCAATGACCGGATTTACGTAGGCAAATACAACAGCTATTTTGTGCCAACAACATCCTACAAATCGTCAATGTGATGAATGACCCAATTGATCTATTTTTGAAGATATTTGGTTGAGGTAGGCATGTTGACCAGGACACTGGCAGAGCTCCCTACTCTTCTTTGACTAATGCCATGAGATCTTTAACGTCTACTTCAGCCACCAGAACAAACAAACAGGGCCTTGGTCTAATGTTTCAACTGAAGGGCAGCCCCTCTAACAATGCAACATTCCTTCAGTGTTGCACTGGAGTGTCTATCTAGATGATAAGTTCAAATTCTTGTATGTACCTTAAACTCACATTGTGATATTAAGCAATTGTATTGTTAAGCAATTAAACTGTACCAAGTTTTGCTATTTTATGCTTTCTTTTCAACATTACCTCATAATGTTGGAACTCCAAAATACGATGCCACAGAGCTGTGGTGTTTGAGTTAGGCCAGAGATCTCCATAAAGTGAGATCATGCGCTCAGTTTTCCTGGACTAGTTTCGAGCGCCTATAAGGGCCGGAGAGGAATTTTCCAGATTTTGTATTTCCCTAATTGGCCTGGGTTTTTATCTGATTCTTCGCCTCTCCCAGGAGATTACATGGCTTTTGGGTGGGCTGAGGGGGGGGGGGGAGGATTGTATTGTGATGCACAAAAAATTGCAGTTGTGTGGAACAGGCTGGATGGACCAGAAGCTCTTTTACTGTCTGTCATTGTTTGTATGTTCGTATGTTCATATGCTATAGATGGGGTGCTGAGCAGAGGTCAGGAGCTTCTCTACAGGGCAGAAGAAAAGATCAGAGAAAGAGCCAGCCATGGAGCACCTTGGCCTGCTTCCGAGAGGCTAGTTTCAGATTTGTATTGCTGGAGGCTTGGGAGTAGCTTGCTTGGCTATACAACCTCTTGATTACAGATGGTGCATGATACAGGGAGACCAAGAAAGGCAAAGAAAAATAAATTACCTTCAAAGGAGGGATTCTCACCCTCAAAAAATTATATTCATTTAAGACCTTTTATACTTTCACTACTTCACTAATAAACTTATTTCAGTCTGTGATTTCTATACATAGCTGTATTTAACACTTCCAGAAGTAACCTAGGATCTTTTGTGCTAAAATATCAACTATAACATAATCAAATTTAAATTTATTCAAAGAATACTGAAACTGTGATAATGCCAGTGGACAACCCCATTCCCTTAGTATCCTTTCATACTTGACTGAAAATACTACACGATTGAATACACCCATACGTGGATAGCTTGCACCTCGCTATTTCCAGCCTGAATTTGTAAATCAGAAAAATACAGACGGTAGCTTCAGTTTCTTCAAGATTTTTGTTTGGCTGAATAAAAATGATTGCTCCGAAGTCATGCTTTTCAATAGACCTGCCTGTCTCAATTGCCTGATTCAGTATAAGTGCCGAGACATTACCGCCCAACTGTAAAGCATGTCGTGGTTAAGTATTTTATTCAATTTCTACTTAATAATTGACATTTTCAAAATGGAAAATAGAAATAAAAATTCTGAACTATTCTGGGAGGAGTTTTAACCCCCAAGGATGGGTGGGTTAGGGATGCGTGGGAGGCAAAAAGTTTAAAAATCTCAAACCCGACCTCAACCCACCCGGTTTCCGGTTTTAATGGAGGCGGGTCGTGGGGGGTGGGGGTGGGGCGGTGGCGAGAGATCAATCTGCTCTCAAGAGCCGAGTCAGTTACTAAAATCTTTTAAGGTGGCTGAGTGCCTCCATTTTAACAGGATTTTAATGTTTAACCCATGGAGGCCGGGTTTCCCAAGGCTTTGGTGTCCCAGCAGGTAAAAGGAGGTGAGAAGGGCCGATCCATGAGGTAAGTACATTTACAGCACTGCTTGTGGGCCAGAAGGAGTGGGAGAGTTTCCCCCAGGCCCAACAAGCACACCTCTTTACACACCGCGCAGACGGTCGACACCCCCCCAACACCCACCATGATCTTCAACTCCACCCACCCCAATCTCTGACCCCCCAGCCCCCGATCTCTGACTCCCCCACCCCAATCTCTGACTCCCCCAGTCCCCGATCCCTGACTCCCCCCGCCCCAATCTCTGACTCCCCCACCCCGATCTCTGACTCCCCCACCCCAATCTCTGACTCCCCCAGCCCCCGATGCCTGACTCCGCCCGCCCCCAATCTCTGACTCCCCCACCCCGATCTCTGACTCCCCCAGCCCCCGATCTCTGACTCCCCCCACCCCGATCTCTGACTCCCCCCAGCCCATTCTCTGACTCCCCCCAGCCCCGATCCCTGACTCCCCCCGCCCCCAATCTCTGACTCCCCCCAGCCCATTCTCTGACTCCCCCAGCCCCCGATCTCTGACTCCCCCAGCCCCCGATCTCTGACTCCCCCACCCCGATCTCTGACTCCCCCCAGCCCATTCTCTGACTCCCCCCAGCCCCGATCCCTGACTCCCCCGCCCCAATCTCTGACTCCCCCCAGCCCATTCTCTGACTCCCCCCAGCCCCCGATCTCTGACTCCCCCAGCCCCCAATCTCTGACTCCCCCAGGCCCTGATCTCTGACTCCCCCCCAGCCCCCAATCTCTGACTCCTCCCAGCCCCCGATCTCTGACTCCCCAGCCCCCGATACCTGACTCCCCCTGCCCCCAATCGCTGACTCCCCCAGCCCCAGATCTCTGACTCCCCCAGCCCAATCTCTGACTCCCCAGCCCCTGATCTCCGACTCCCCCCACCCTCCTATCTCCAACTCCCCCCACCCTCCTATCTCCGACTCCCCCCACCCTCCTATCTCCGACTCCCCTCACCCTCCTATCTCCGACTCCCCCCACCCTCCTATCTCCGACTCCCCCCACCCTCCTATCTCCGACTCCCCCCACCCTCCTATATCTGACTCCCCCCACCCTCCTATCTCCGACTCCCCCCACCCTCCTATATCTGACTCCCCCCACCCTCCTATATCTGACTCCCCACCCCGATCTCTGACTCCCCACCCCGATCTCTGACTCCCCACCCCAATCTCTGACTCCCCCAGCCCCCGATCCCTGACTCCCACAGCCCAATCTCTGACTCCCCCAGCCCCCAATCTTTGATTCCCCAGCCCCCAATCTTTGATTCCCCAGCCCCCAATCTCTGACTCCCCTCAGCCCCTGATCTCTGACTCCCCCCGCCCCCAATCTCTGACTCCCCCCAGCCCCCGATCTCTGACTCCCCAGCCCCCAATCTCCGACTCCCTCCACCCTCCTATCTCCGACTCCCCCACCCTCCTATCTCTGACTCCCCCCACCCTCGTATCTCCGACTCCCCCCACCCTCCTATCTCCAACTCCCCCACCCACCTATCTCCAACTTCCCCACCCTCCTATCTCCGACTCCCCCACCCACTTATCTCCAACTTCCCCACCCTCCTATCTCTGACTCCCCCCACCGTCCTATCTCCGACTCCCCCCACCCTCCTATTTCCGACTCCCCCCACCCTCCTATCTCCGACTCCCCTCACCCTCCGATCTCTGACTCCCCCAGCACCGATCCCTGACTCCCCCCACCCTCCGATCTCTGACGACCCCCAACCCCAATCTCTAACTCCCCCCACCACCGACCTCCGACTGCCCCACCCCACCGATCTCTGACACCCCACACCTCCCGCATCACACATCTCCAACTCCATCCCACGATCTCCGACTCCCCCCGTGATCTCCGACCAACCTCCCATCTCCAACTCCCCACCGCGATCTCTGACTCCCCCCACCCCCCTGATCTCCGACTCCCCCCACCGCGACCTCCGACCCTCCAACCCCTCCCCCCCACCACCCACACCGCCCTCTCCTATTTACTTGGCATCCACTCCCCGTATTTCCAGATTTTCCGTCCAGAAATCCTTCCCCCCGCTCTCTTCACGGACCTGAGTAAGTATCAAGGCCAACACATTTAAGAAAAATTAAAAGTGAGTTAGAAACCAAAGAGAGCATAATGTAAGGAGATTCACTGCAGAATTTGAATACTTTCAAAAAGTAATCATTTTATACAGTAGTTGGGCTGAATTTTAATAGGGAAGGCGATTTGGGGGAAGGGGCTCCAAGACAATCGGGAAACCCGGGAGAAAGGGTTTCCCGCAGGCCCTGCCGACTTTAACGCCAGGGCCTAATTTACATGCGAGGCCTCCGTTTCCCACCTACAGCCAGCCAGATTGAAAAGCTCGCTGGTTCCGGGTGGGTAGGCCTGCGGCGCTAGGTCGCATAGAGGAGGGAGGGAGGGAGGGATTGTGTGGGGGCCAGGGTCGGCCTCCGGAGGATAGGGGGTGGAGGGGGGAGATCGGGGCCGGAGGATCGGGGGTGGTGGAGGAAAGGAAGATCGTGGCCGGCCTCTGGAGGATCGGGGCCAGCCTCCGGATGATTGGGGGGAGGAGTGAGAGAAGATCGGGGCTGCTCAGGATCATCAGTGGGGGGGGAGAGAACATCGAGGCCGGCCTCAGGATCATCGGTCGGGGTGGGGAGCTGATCGGAGGCCTGGGGGGGTGGTCGCTGATCGCGGGGGGTGCTTTAGACATGGATCCTGGTTCCAGGAGGTAAGTGTAAAGGCACTTAGCTCCTGGATGCAGCAGTCCTCGCCTTGCTGTAACTGTCGGGTTTTACGGTTTTACGTGGTGTGTAAAACCCGACCAGCTAAAGTTAAACACAAAATGTAGGTTAAAGAAGAGGCTTCCGGCATCATTATAATATTTAAATTGACGTCTCACCTCCTGGCAGCAGGTTGGCTGCCTGCCTCCCGACCCGCCTCCTGTCCTGCCTCCGTTAATACCGGAAATGGGCTGATTGGAGGCAGGTTCAGGCCGGGATTCCGATTTTTAACAATTTAACTACCCAACCTGCTCCTAACCCACTCGTTTTTTTAGGTTAAAATTCCCCCCGAATGTTTATTCTCAAAGTAATAGTGTATAGATGCTAATATAAAATTCAAGTAGTAACAGATGAAGAGAGTAACGAAACTGAAATCATACAAAAAAAACAGTTTATGAGCACTAATTCTCATTCTGTAATATCAGTTCATCCTGCCAGGTTTAAAAGCACAGAGAATTGAGCTGTACTGAGGGGTTTTAGTAGATATGACCGGTCGCCATCACAGACTAGAAGATTTGACTGTTAAACAAGTTGTAGAGCTACCCAATTAAATCTAAAAGAATCACAATGACTAGACCATAATGACAAGTTAGCTAAATATGTAATAAGGATTTACGAAATTTACTCTCCTGGCACAGAGCTTCACTTGCTGAGCATATATCAGGTGTTTGAGCCCACACTCCCCACAATTTTCATCCATTAAGTAAAAATTACCCCTATAAAGAGCTTTATTGCAATTACATTTGTACCTTTCAATGAATGTTGTTTTGTGTGATGGCAAATGTCAAATGGACACACAGAATTTACAGAATAAGTTTATGTTCTTTTTGAAGGGATCAAATTGATTTATTTTCACCCAGCCCTCCCTGGGGAGTATATCCAGGTTCCAGGATGTCATCAATGCTGCTGTAAGCCAGCTCCTGTGAGATCTTTGATACTCATCTGTGTAAGACCTTGGGCTGGATTTTGTGAATGGAGGCAAGTTGGAGGTGGGACTGCTACTTGTCGTGTCAATGTCCCGCCTCCATCCTCGCCTGACCAACCAGAGGGATTTTCTCCTGATTGAGCTTGTTAAGCCCGCCCTGCGGGCTCAGCAGGCCAATTAGGGAGGAAGTCACTGACAGATCACGTCAACGTCAGACGTGCTATCTGTCAAGACTTCTTGAAAGAAGAAATGTCAGTGTTTGACAGCTCTGTGAAGCTGTCAAACACTGACATTCTCTTTAGTTTGATGAGCCCTTGTGTTCAGGACTCATCAAACCTTTCAAATTTTTAAATTTCACATGGCTATTGGAACGGAGGTTCCAACAGCCATTCTGTGAAATTGACAAGCAGGATGTTGGCTCTCCCGATCCACCACGGCTAAAGGCTGTATGAAGAAAACAAGGTAAGTGAACACTTTTTTAAACTTATCACTCACCTTGCATACTTACCACTCCACACTTGCACCCATCACCCACCTCTACACCTTACTTCCAGGTGCCTCCGACCACCGCAGACCTCCTCCATGTCTCCTCCAACCCAACGGGGTTCTCCGAGGTCGTGAAGCCTTCACCTGTGAAGGTAAAATGGCACTAATCCTTTTTTCTGCCTGTTAACTACCTGTTAACAGGCAGTTAAAAGGATTAAATGCCTTTCCCGCTTCCAGGAGATGGGACCCGAAGCTGCACATCTTCCCGCCTCCTGGCAAAAGGGCACGGAGGCGGGATGGGGGCGGCTTTGCCATGCGCCCCCACTTTCTCCAAGTTTACCGGCTGTCCCGCCTCCATGCCCGCCTCCTCGGGGCTTGGAAAATCCAGCCCCTTCTCTCCGATTTCAGCTCTTCATGGCAGAACAGTTGAAATTGTCAACTGAGGGACATGATGGGTGGAATTGGCATTCTTCCACTGTCATTGCATAATAGTGCTCTAGTACAAAATGCAAAAGTGGTGCCAATTTTGTGCTGTCGCTTAATCAATAGATGCCATTAATGTTATAAAAGATAATGGACCGTAAAATATGTAACTTCAGCGGGAGTGCAGTGGAAGGCCCAGGAAATAGGCCAGGACCCGGATATGCCCGGTTTGAGACTTCGCTGGTAATCAGAATGGGTGAGGCCGAGGGCGGGGACTTCCTACTCTGAGAGTTTCTACTTTCCCAGCCTCAGTGGGACTTGGCATAAGTGTGGAGGCATAAGGCATACCAGCCTCCTGAAGGGCACAAGGTTCACTGTGTGCGGGAGGGTGGTTCCAGGCCAGGGAAGCAGCTGGAAATCCTAAAGAGAAAGTAGATTTAAGTTTTATTTAATGGGGCTTGTAAATCCTCCCCTTGGGGTGTGGGCACTGGCTACCCCCCTCCTCCCCAGACAACAACAGGCCCCAGAGTTACCAACTGTATGGGTTGGTGGATGCCCAAGGTGCATCCATAGTGGTGCAGGTGCCCATGCCCTCTGGGCCCATGCTGATTGGCTGCCCTCCTCCAATTCCGCATACTCTGGCAGCTCCGGGTACCAACAGGCACGATTCCGGTGTAACTGCCAGAATTGCATTCCCGAGTAATTTTGGTGGCCACGTGTAGTATACTTTTTATCTTTTAAAATATTATCTGTATGAATTTCAATTTCAAGCCACTATTAAAGGTTCCAATTACAATAAAGCGATTTTGATGATTTCAATGCAATTTGATAACCCGGAATTCTGTTAACAATCCATCTGGAAGAATTTAAGGAGGAAATGAATAGATAGTGTTAACAAAATACCAACTAAATGAGGAACAATCAATGATTCATAGTTGCAGAAACTGGTGCAAGAGACACTGTACAGTACCTTTAAAAGTCAGCCATTTTCACAAATAATTGCCTGGCAAATCCATATTTCATTTGTTTTAAAAATACACCAAGTAGTTACTACATTTGTGTCAAAACACATCATTCTTATCATGAAAAAAATGGTGCTTGGCATTTCTAGCTGTTCTTCAGCCCCAAACCCAAAAGGTACGCTAAATATTGTTTTAATGGAGATCCTGGGGAAGATTTTCAATTGCTGGCTATCTGTTTCTCATCTGAAAATCGGGCGACCAGCAGCTGAAAGTCTGGTGTGGTCCTTGTGGACCCATTTGCCCACCTGACTCAACTTTCACGCAGGCCTTTAAACGGGCACCCAACACTTCCACCCAAAACAGGCGGGAGCCTAGTTAAATAGGCAAATCGGGGTCATACGCCTATTGGAGGACCCTGATTGCAATTTACAAGGAGAAATGGACAAAGCATCCATGGCGCCTGCCAGTCCCATTTCTCCGGGCATTGAGAGGCCAAACCGACAGTCCTCAAAGGGATGCCTAAAGACCGCTCTGAAAAGGCAAGCTCTTTGCTTTTTTTGGAAGATTTTTGTGAGACCAGGAGAAGCAGGAATGCACTTCCAGGCTCCCCAAAAATCTTCCGACCCGCTGCCGACCCGTTCTCGCCCCCCAACAGGCGTTACCTGCCGACCAGCTATGTGAAGTAGATTTTCCTCCTGACAAAGCTGGTGAGCTGCTGCAGGCCGCCCATTGGCACTCGCAGCTCACCGAGGAAGTGTCAATGAGGCCCGAGAGTGCAAGTGGTTCGGACCTCGGACCATCACATTGGGAAGAACGCGTGGACCCTTTCAGAATATCCTTGAGCTGAGCCCATCTGAACGTCTCCATTGAGGTGATAATGCTCCTTCAATGGGAATACTTTGATAAATAGGGTAATTTTGTTTCTACCGAAGTGTTGCAGTTGAAATGTTTCACCCATACATTATTTACTTGAGCCAAAGTTTAACATTAGTGGAGGCCTAGGCGCTAGTAACTGGCCACTGTCTTGGACGCTATTGGTGTGAAGCTTGGAAAGACGAGGAAAAAAGGGGTAGGAAGGGGAAAAAGGAACCAAGCTTAAGAAACATGGAGATAATTTTCAACTTCGCGTGAACCTGACGGAGCGGAACAAAAATTGGACATGTTCTATAAAGGGTGCCAGCTTAGTTGAAAATGAACCCCATAACATTCTAAAGTATTCAGATTAAAATGAGGAACACCGCATATTTTATCAATGGATTGTTTCAAGTTCTACTTTTCTGAGTAAACTGATTATAGCGCACAGAAAAAAGAAAAAAATAGCTTTTGCACTGATGGGTGATGGATGGGAAAGTGGTTAGGGCTAATGGTTCACTGGGCATTTCTTGATCTCAAGCTCAGCTGCCAAGACTCGAATCAGAGCTGTCAAACTCCAACATATTAACAGAAATATCATAAATAAATCATTCACACACACAGATATAGTCTTATTCTGCTTATTGTGTTTCTCATTGTAGTTTGATGCATGCACATCAACATATGTGTTCAGAATATCCATCCACATGTTCTTTGTACTACAGTTAGAAATAGAAAATCAATTTCTCAAACTGTAGGAAGTGCTTGCATTGTGACTTGTTTGACAGTACTAATAGAATCATTGTGCATCAATGTGTATTATTGTATAATTAGAAGCGATTTCCCTCCACAGATGTTTTTACATGCTGGGGAGGGTAACCATCTTTAAGATCTCCTATACAACTAACAACCTTCCCTGTGTAATTTTAAAACTCTTACACGTTCAATTCATTCTAAATTGAGAGGCGAGGGGTGGGGGATTGCGGGGGGCGGGGGGTTAATTTTGACTTGGGTGTAAAACAGCCAGTATCAAATCAGCAGCCCGTTATACAACTCTCCCGATTTTCATTTCAATTGACTTCATACAACTGGCGGCTGATCCGATATTGGCCATTTTACTTTATCACCCAAAGTCAAAATTATCCCCATTTTCTTTTGAAGAAGCATTTTACGTTTCTCCTCTTCCTCTCCCGCAAACTCCAAAGGGTAGATTTTCCTCTGCTTTGTGACCAAATAGCACCCAAATTATAGGCACAATACAGAGGAAAAAGTGAGAGCTAATCCTTACCCCAGTTTTGCAACTAAATTGCACTGCCACTGAAACTCTGTGTGGCTTTTCCGGTGTCTGCTTCTAAGAGGGCATAGGAATTATACGCAAATGGATGGCAAATAAATCTGCCCCCAGATTTCCTCTAATCAGAGGCAAACTGCCCCCCATTAAAACCTGGGACTGCTGCTTCCTGATGTGCTATTTAGGTGCTATCCATCTTAAAGTGACAGACTGATAGTGTCACAAAAGGACCTTTTTCTGGCTTTTTTGCTGGTTTTGCTGGTTCAGAAGTTGTGGAATGGGGCTAGTCTCTGAGTGATGGAGGAGTTGTTCAGTACTGTGTCACCAAATACCCCTCCCTTTTGTGACAAGGCTTATTTCACAAGATCACAAAATAATTATTGATGAGAAAGGCCATTTAACCCATCTTAATTCATTCATCCAGAGAGGTCCGAAGTACATCCTTCCATTGTAGCAGCCAATTCTTTCATAATTAATTCCAAAGTTTGTGCCTCCACTACTCTACCTGGGTATTCATTCCACATGTTGATCACTCCTTCCACATGTTGATCACTCCTTGTGTGAAAAAGAATTTCCTGACATCTGTCATTAAAATACCCAAAACTAGTCTGAAGCTATGTCCACTTGTTCTACTCCTGCAGTTTAATTTAAAGTAATATTCTGGGTTAGCTTTGTTTATACCTTTAATCTTAAATTGCTCTAGAAGATCACATCTCAGTTATTGACCTTGCAAGATGAAATGTCCAAGTTTCTCCAGTCTTTCCTTAAATCTTACACATTGGACACTGGGGATCAACCTTGTGGCTCTTCTCTGCACAGCCATCAGTTCTTCAACGTCTCCATTGTTTCTTGGCAACCAGAACTGGGGACAGTATTCAAGGGCTAGAGCACTATAAAGTTTAATCACTACTTCCTCTTCCTTATTGGGGAGAATTTTTCAGGGAGACAGCAGGCGCGTTTGGTGGTGGGTCAGATGGGATTTTTTTTTTGACAGCAGTTCGGGTGAAGGGATAATTACTAGTCCCAGCCCCTTTAGGGCTACCCCAGACATTCACTTTCAACTAAAGTTTGAGGTAGCCGAATCCAAAAGATGCTTAATTGGGTCTAAAGGTCCAGACTATCTCTCCCTAAAGGAAAGGAACAACCTGAAGATGTTACCGTCCTCCAGATAGCACTTTTAATAAGTTTAGCTAGACTGTAACATTCCGGATATTATGAGGGTCCAGAAAACTCCCTCAGAATTCTGCAACTCCTCACCAAAGAGTGTACAGAGATTGAGTTCGCGAGTTTGATACAGAAGTATTATGTGAGACAATTCTAAAAATATATAGATTTATTAAAGATCCAACATGTAATTTACAGTTGGTGATTCAATCGCAACATTAACAGTTCCAAAAACAGAAATCTTACAATTCTATTATCAGAGATCCTTATTCTCAAATCTTAACTTCGTTACATTTTTACATTTCTTAGTCTTATTCCAGGATATCCACCAAAATCAAATACAAGTACCTTGATCCCCGAGATACAAAAAGTTGTAGACTTACAGAGCTTGCCTCTGAAGCTGAGAATCGCTTTGCCCCTTTACAGCGAATCTATCATCCCATTTGAAAGTTCAATTTTTATACCCTTTTGCAGTGGTATTTCCTTACAGAAACATGGCTGCAGGGTGACAATGCCTGGGAATTAAACATACCAGGTTATTTAATGATCAGGAAGGACAGGCAGGAAGGAAGGGGAGGTGGGGTGGCTATGTTAATAAAGGAAGGAATCACTGTAATACAGAGAAATGATATTGGGTCAAAAGATCAGGATAATGAAACAGTTTGGGTGGAGATAAGGAATAATAAGGGGAAAAAAACACTAGTGGGCGTAGTCTATAGGCCTCCGAATAGTTGCAACTCTGTTGGACAGAGTATCAATCGGGAAATAGTTGAGGCTTGTAATAAGGGAACATCTATAATTATGGGGGATTTTAACTATCATATTAATTGGACAAATCAAATTGGGCAGGGCTGCCTTGAGGATGAGTTCATTGAGTGTATTAGGGATGGGTTTCTTGAGCAGTATGTAACTGAACCGACCAGGGGGCAAGCAACCTTAGATCTGGTCCTGTGTAATGAGACAGGATTAATTAAAAATGTCCTAGTAAAGGATCCCCTTGGAATGAGTGACCATAACATGGTTGAATTCCATATTCAATTAGAGGGTGAGAAGGTTGGATCTCAAACAAGCGTGCTAAGCTTGAATAAAGGAGACTATGAAGGTATGCGAGCGGAATTGAGTAGAGAGGATTGGGAAAATAGATTAAAGGGTAAGATGATACATGATCAGTTGTGTACATTTAAGGAGTTATTTTACAACTTCCAAAAAAAATATATTCCACTGAGAAGAAAAGGGTGTAAAAGAAAAGACAGTCATCCGTGGCTAAGTAAAGAAATTAAGGATAGTATTCGACTAAAAACAAGGGCTTTTAAGGTAGCCAAATCTAGTGGGAGGATAGAGGATTGGGAAAACTTTAAAAGACAGCAAAAAATAACAAAAAGATTGATTAAGAAAGGGAAGATAGATTATGAAAGTAAATTGGCAAAAAATATAAAAACAAATAGTAAGTGTTTTTATAGCTATATAAAAAGAAAAAGGGTGGCTAAAGTAAATGTTGGTCCCTTAGAGGATGAGACCGGGAAATTAATGGTGGGAAATATGGAGATGGCAAATACACTGAATGGATATTTTGTATTAGTCTTTACAGTAGAGGACACTAAGAATATCCCAACACTGGACAAACAGGGGGCTATAGGGGGGGAGGAGCTAAACACGATCAAAATCACTAAAGAAGTGGTACTCGGTAAAATAATGGGACTCAAGGCGGATAAATCACCTGGACCTGCTGGCTTACATCCTAGGGTCTTGAGGGAAGTGGCGGTAGGGATTGTGGATGCATTGGTAATAATTTTCCAAAACTCCCTGGAATCAGCAAAGATCCCGGCAGACTGGAAAACTGCTAATGTAACACCCTTATTTAAAAAGGGCAGTAGACAGAAGGCTGGAAACTATAGACCGGTTAGCCTAACATCTGTGGTAGGTAAAATTTTGGAGTCCATTATTAAGGAGACAGTAACGGGACATTTGGATAATCATAATTTAATAGGACAAAGTCAGCATGGTTTTATGAAGGGGAAGTCATGTTTGACAAATTTGCTGGAGTTCTTTGAGGAAGTAACATACAGGGTGGATAAAGGGGAACCAGTGGATGTGGTGTATTTAGACTTCCAAAAGGCATTTGACAAGGTGCCACACAAAAGATTATTGCTTAAAATAAAAAATCACGGGATTGGGGGTAATATTCTGGCATGGATAGAGGATTGGCTATCTAACAGAAGGCAGAGAGTTGGGATAAATGGTTCATTCTCAGACTGGCAATCAGTAACTAGTGGTGTTCCGCAGGGGTCAGTTCTGGGTCCCCAACTCTTTACAATCTATATTAACGATTTGGAGGAGGGGACCGAGTGTAACATATCAAAGTTTGCAGATGATACTAAGATGGGAGGGAAAGTAGTGAGTGAGGAGGACATAAAAAATCTGCAAGGGGACATAGACAGGCTAAGTAAGTGGGCAGAGATTTGGCAGATGGAATACAATACTGGAAAGTGTGAGGTTATGCACTTTGGCAGGAAAAATAGTAGACCAAGTTATTATCTAAATGGCAAGAAACTGGAAAGTACTGAAGTACAAAGGGATCTGGGGGTCCTGGTGCACGAAACTCAAAAGGTTAGTATGTAGGTGCAGCAAGTGATTAAGAAGGCCAATGGAATGTTGGCTTTCATTGCTAGGGGGATAGAATATAAAAATAGGGAGGTATTGCTTCAGTTGTACAAGGTATTGGTGAGACCGCACCTGGAATACTACATACAGTTTTGGTGTCCATGCTTAAGAAAAGACATACTTGCTCTCGAGTCAGTACAGAGAAGGTTTACTCGGTTAATCCTGGGGATGAGAGGATGGACATATGAGGAGAGGTTGGGTAGATTGGGACTCTACTCATTGGAGTTCAGAAGAATGAGAGGCGATCTTATTGAAACATATAAGATTGTGAAGGGGTTGGATTGGGTGGATGCGGGGAGGATGTTCCCGATGATGGGTGAAACTAGAACTATGGGGCATAGTCTTAGAATAAGGGGCTGCTCTTTCAAAACTGAGATGAGAAGAAACTACTTCACTCAGAGGGTGGTAGGTCCATGGAATATGCTGCCCCAAAAAGCTGTAGAAGCTACATCATTACATAAATTTAAAACATAAATAGACTGTTTCCTAGAATTAAAGGGAATTAAGGGTTACGGGGAATGGGCAGGAATTTGGACATGAGTCTAGGTTTGGATTGGTCATGGCCCTGTGGGTAGTGCAGCGGGCCCAGGGGCCATGTAGCCTGATCCTGCTCCTATTTCGTGTGTCTAATTCTGTTAGGTTCAGGAGATGGTTCTGTGATAGTAGATTGGTGGTTAGGATCAGATCAGCCATGATCTTATTGAATGGCGGAGCAGGCTCGAGGGGCCAATTGGCCTACTCCTGCTCCTATTTCTTATGTTCTTATGAAGTTTTCTGCTGATGTAAGCTAATTATCTCTAGTCATTTTTCTGTTGACCCCTGCTATTCTTACAGTCAGTTCAGCTGGTAGCATTAAGAATCGTGTCTCTACCTTTAGGTGTTCGAAGCTTATCATAAAAAATGGTGTGGAGCAGGTGCATCTATTTGATGTCATTCTTACCAAGGTCTTCTGTTTGTATCTTTTGCATTTAGAACACCTTAACTAGGATGATCTATGCAATTCTTAATCACCTCAGTTGGTTGTAACACAGACTCGTGTCTCCCCTCCGTAGGTGTTCCAAGTTTAACATAAAAACGATTTGACGGCAGGTGTTTCTTTTACTTGATGTCATTTTTACGAAGGCATATGTTTCTTCTTTTATATGCCTATTTATGAAATGTACTTTAAAACACCTTAACTAGGTGTACCATTGTGTTTTTTCCAATGCTGCAGACTTTCAGGAACCTCCAACCTCCTGTTTCAATAAGGCTATTGATTCAGTGTCAACAACTTATCTTATCTCAATAGCCTGCATGCTGTTTACAGCTTTTCCATTGTTAGGTTTTTAGATTTTCAAGCCCAGTTTGTCATGTTACAAAGGCCAGAATTATTTCATAGAATGGTGTATTTTTCTGAATATGGCTTATTCCTTCACACGGGAACCCGCTGTCAACTCGCCACCATGTGACTTTCCCAGATGTCATGTCTGTCAATGTACAACAGACCCGACATGCAGCGGCGGGGGAGGCAATTTAGGTCATTATGACCTTGTTAAGAGCCACTTAAAAAGTATTTTGAGCTCACCTTACCATTTTACGAGGTCGCGCATGGGGTCTACGCTGCCTGGGGATCATGTCAGGTAAGCAGGTCGGGAGTTATAGATTCATAGAGTCATAGAGTTATACAGCACAGAAAGAGACCCTTCGGTCCATTGTGTTACCATGAAATCATCTCTTTACTTGACAGTTGCAAATGTGATATAAAAGCTCCCATCTCACAGCTGTTCACTTTCCAAGCTCAGAAGCTGTTGCTTACTGCATTTGGAAGACAGATTTATGCAGGTTGCAAGTGTTTGGAGTAAACTCTGTATCCAGTGTCACCTCATTGGAACAACCTCTCTCACCATTGACAGATCGCTTCTGTCATCTCAACTGCACCTGCCATCTATCACATCAGCATCGGTGCCCTTGAAACTATCTCACCTTGGTCCTCAGAATCCCACCACGATCAGCCCGAACACCAGCAGCACCAGGCACACCAGCAGTACCAACAACACCAACCTTCTCTGCAATCAACTGATGCTGCACAGGACGCAGGGAATCAGCACCCGACCACATTGCTGCCCGGGAGACCAGGGATGGCCTCACCATGGCCAGATTTACTTCACTTGGTGCTGCACACCCTGACTGCCACATGATGCGCCAGGTTGGCACCAGCCATAAAGCATCCCTACAATGCCCAAGCTATTCCTTCCACACTCATCGCTATTGCGGGGGGTACCGTTATGTCTCACCATTCACTGCAACTCACTAAGCCACTTCCAAAGGTGCACACAAATCTGTCCAAGAACGCAAAGTGTTGAAAATAAAGATTTCAATGTTTGACACCACATTAACAGAAACTTCACATGAACATTGGCTAAAACACCCAAGTGCCTACCCTTGTGTGTTGTTAGTTGGTATGATTGCACTAGGATGAGGGTGAGTGTGAGGGTTGGCTAGTGAGATGGGGATGTGATAATATAGATCGAGAGGGATGGGTGGAGGTGCAAGGTAAGTTGGTATGAGTAAGGATGTGCAGGAGTAGGGTAGGGAAGGCAGAGTGATGGGGATGTGATGAGTGGCACAGCAGGATGAGGTTGAGCGTGACTTTGCAGTAACGTTTCGTGATCTATTGAGATCATTGAAAGGTTTGCGCCACTGCAGCCTGGTCCTCCTGACGACATCCCTGCTTGTGTCCCCCTGTGCAATGTGCAACCAGGCTGCATTGGTCTCCTGGGGAGGTATTTTCCATGGAAGGAAAGACAACCTCCCTGTGTGCTATGAATCCCTCCATAAGCATATGGAGGGAGTCATGGGAGAGCCTCGGTGCAGCTGTGCACCTCTTTGCAATGCTTGTCAGTGTTTGCAGCACCTCAATACTGTAGAACACTGACAGCACAACTGTCAAAATAAATTTGCGCGTGGTCCCTTTTAGGAAACTGGCTGATGACATTTCATCAAGTGACGTCATCAGACCCGCTTCCTTCAATTGGCCGGCAAACGTGCTGGGCGGGCTTAACAAGGCCAATCAGCGTAAAATCACTTTGGACAGCGGGATGGAGCCAGCAGCAAGGTCGGGACCCACCACCAACCCCGTCCACACCGGATCCGCCGAGGTAGGGGAAATCGCGGCCATAGCCTACTGTTTTGGTTATGCTAGTCATCATCCTATTGGCTTTGTTGATTGCTGCTCTGCAGAGGTTGGACATGTTTAGTGTCCAGTCTACTTAGACTCCTTGGTCTCTTTCACCATCATCCTAGCTATTTCAACACCATTTATTGAGTATGCATGTTGTCTATTTGTTCTTCCTATGTGTAACATTTTAAATTTGTCTGCATTAAATTGTTCTGCCCACTTACAGATCTTGTCCAGTTTATTGTGTATTTTTTGAATTGTCTCTTCTGATTCTAATGTCCCTCTTAGTTTGGTATCATCTGCAAACTTGACCAGTTTGCATTGAGTTTCTGAATCCAGGTTATTTATGTAAATTAGAAATAGCAGTTGTCTCAGCACCAATCCCTAAGGCACCTCACTCAGCACTTTTGCCTAATCTGACATAATTCCACAAATGACTACTGTATTTTCTACTCTTTAACCAGTTTCTTATCCATTCCCAGGGTTTACCCTGAATCCCCACAGCTTTGAGTTTAAGTAATAACCTTTCATGTGGAACTGTGTCAAAAGCTTTTTGGACGTTGAGTTACTTAGGGCTTACCACAGTCCATTGGATTGTCACTTGTTCAAAGAAGTCAAGGAGGTTGGTCAGGCAGGATCTTCCTTTTCTAAATCCATGCTGAATGCTGATAACTAGGTTACTGTACAGATGATCCTCAAGTTTATTTCTGATAATTAATTCCATTATTTTACGTAAGACTAATTGGTCTGTATTTGCATGTGTCTATTTTTGAACAATAGTACCATATTAGTCTGTTTCTAATCTACTGGTACCTCCCCAGTATCCACTGACTACCTAATAATGATTATCAGTGTTTCACAAATTTCTTCCCTAGGCTTTCGCAGCACTCTGGGATAAATGCAATCTATCCCAGGGGACTTATTGGCCCAGAAATTGATCTCGCTCTGTTCCCGCGGGGGTAAGCCTTTCCCGCGATGTCTCACCTCGCTTATGCTTTTTCTGATCCAGCTCGCACGAAATTGATGTTCCAGACATCAGCTGTGCTGGGCTTGCGTATCCCAGCGGCGTAGTTAATTCGTGCGAGCTGTGGGATCACGTGACTCAGTTAGAGCCAATGGCAGCACACCATCTTCCATTCATAAGTCTCACAGCATGGCTGAGAGACTTATGAATCTTACACCCCCCCAAAATAACAGCTAAACCTCAATTAAATTTAAAAAAAAAACCATCACATTAATAAAATAAGTATAGTTAATTAAATTAACCATTTTAAATAAAAAATTAAATTTTTGAAAAAATTTAAAATCTTTTAAAAAGTTATAAAAATAAACTTACCTGTCTTTAAAGTCTATAAAAAAGATATACCTGTAAAAAAAAAATTCAAAAAAATACTTAATTCACTACTTACCTTCTTAAAAGCGGGTCTTACTCCTCCTTTTTACATTTCCAAAATCTTCAGTACTTACCTGCGCGTCCAAAGCATGAAGTGCACAGCGTGCGCGCAGCCTGTAGCGCGCACGCGATGCACTCCGGCCCCGCCCCCTTTTCAGAAGAGCAATTGCCGGTTTTCAGCGCATGCGCAGGGCATGCAGAAAACCGGCAATTGGAGTGGGAATACGCGAGAGTACGCAGTGCGTACTCTCGCGTCCCGGGATCAAGTTTCGGCCCATTAGTTTCCACTCAATTATCTTGTCCAAGGAATTCCATCTCATTTAAAACAATGTTAGTGACTTTACTTGGGGTATCATTGTTTGGATGAGGACACGTTGTTCATTATGGGGGTGAAATTAAGCTTGGTAGCGCCTGTTTTTTGGCCGCTATGATGCCCCTTAAGGTTTCAAAATGGCATCCACAGTGGGGGCACACACATCTGACAAGCGGTGCGCTGGACACCATATTGGTAAGGGGTTAGCGCATGCACCTAATGCCCGCTGGAAGTATGCAGAGCAGGCAGATCATGACATCAATCAGCGTGCAATGCTGATTTGACGCCAGCACTACCATTTTGGAGCTCCACACTCCAGCCTACACCCTCTCTTAACCTCGCACAGCTAAACATGATGTTAAGCAGCAGGAAGGACCCCCCACCAGTGCTATTTAAAGGGATCATCAACTACTTACAGGTTAGTTGCCGGTTGATTTCTTCTGGCTGTTGCTATAATTCCACACGTTTTGGTGCTTTCCATAGTTGTTTCAAGTTTCAAAAGTCTGCAGAGAGTGGTGTGGCAGGTGCTGAAGTATTTTTGCTGACTTCAAGGCTTTTGCACAAACGAGTTGCTCCCAGATATGACTGTACAAGTAGGCCTTCCTCTTGGAATCGAGCATGACTGGGAGAATGAGCAGAGATCATGCAGAGCAGGACAAGCTGCTAGAAGAGGGAGAGGGAGGGGGTGAAGGGCTCTCAGCAGGAGGCCATCTCCTCCCAGGGTGTTCAGGGAGCAATTCTCCTTCCTGAACTTCAGTAACGACCAATGTTTGAGACGTCTGTGTCTCAGTAAGGAGGTCATCACTGAAACCTGCCAACTGTTGCAGCCACAACCCCAACCCCATGCAGATCAATGCCTGGTATCCTGGCAGCAGACATGATGCATTCATTCTGTGGTAATCCTCTGTATATTTCATCCACCATGGCAAACCAAAAGGTGGCTACTGGGAGACAAGGGCTATCCGCTGACATGGCTCATGACTCCGTTTCGCAACCCTCGCACACGTGCACAGCATGCATACAATGAGAGTCAAGCTGCCACAAGAAATCTGATAGAATAGACCATTGGTGTCCTGAAGCAACGATTCCGCTGCCTGGACCACTCTGGAGGAGGTCTGCAGTACTCGGCTGAGCGGGTCTCAAGATTTGTGATGGTATGCTGCATGCTGCACAACCTCGCCATCATGAGGGAACAGCCCTTGCCACCACCTATCAGGCAGAAAACTGAGGAGCAGGAGCATGAGGAGGAGGAGGAGGATCGAGGAAGAGGAGGAGGCAGAAGAGGAGGAAGAGGAAGAGGCTACAACCTAGACAGCCCCTTTCAGCCCGAGCTGTACATGAAGAACTCCTTCAAGTGCGATACCAGTAACCTCAACCCCAATCCCCCATTCATCAACAGTCCCACATTCCATACCTTCCCTCTGTCACTGACCATCACATCATCCTCTTGCCCACAATGCAAAAATAAAAGCTAACACAAAATACACATTTCAATCCAAATTTATAAATTCAATCATGCCATAGTGCATACAGAATTAAAGAATCACCCTTGTGCATTCCTTTATGCCTGCATTCCCTGTGCCTTTGCCTGTCCTAGTGCTCCTACGAGGTGCTACCCCAGTGGCTGCAGCATGGCTGGTGGAAGGCTGCTGACTTTCATGAAGGAGACTGCAGATGGCCTTGGAGGACGACCTCGATCAGCTCTGGGCCTAGAAGGCCAGGCTGCAGACTGCACCATCTCGGCAGGGCGGCCGCAGTCTGGGCTGGCTGGCTGACAGGCAACAGCAAGGGCACTGGTGGAGTGGCGGGGTGGAAGCACGGATGTTGTCAACCTGGGATGGTGCCTCAGCATTCCTAGTATTCTGTTGGAGGACATATTACTGGACTGGTGTGACAACCTGGAAGCCCCTTTAAACACTGATATCCGAAGCCATGATGGAAGCAGTCTGAGCTTTCACTGCAGCACTCAGATGTTGGGTGGCAGCTGCTTGTGCTGCAATGAAAGCTGATATATCGGCCATCAGATGCTGCATTGGGTCCACAAGTGTGTTGATGGAGTTGGCCACCAGTTCCATGCTGGAAAGGATGGGCTCCAAATTTCAAAGCCCTGTGTCAAGTTGGTGCTGGACTCCTCCATGCTCGACATTGAACGTAGGCTTTCTGGAAGACTTCTCAATGCACCAAGCATTTTGGTGTGTACACCCATCAGCCTTTTTCTGTGGCCTGGCCCATTAAAGTCCTCATCTGAATCCACTGCAGCAGAACTCGTGTGCGACCTCACCTTCCGGCGAGCTGGTACCTGCACATTCCTTGCCCCCTGCCCTGGCTGCAGCGCACTTGTGCCCCGGTGTCTCACCACGTGCAGATCCTGCCTCTATGCTATCGTCTAAGATATGTACAGTGTCACTATCTAAGCTGGTGGCTGAGAGTGTGAAATCGAGTGACCGTGTGTCTTCATCATCACTGTCTTCTTCCTCTTTCACCACTGCCTGGCCAGGTTGCAGTTCTTTGATATCTGAAATGAAAAAGGACAATGGTTGGGTTGTGGTGAGGGGAGAGGAGAAAGTAAGTCAGAAGAGAGTGCAGGATGAAGGGGAAGTAGGATGTGAGAAGGAGGATTATGTATGAGGATACCGTTATCTTCAATGGATTCAGCCCTGCCGGTGGTCAAGGCCTCAGCAATGGCCCTTCCCATAATGGCCAGCACCATCTCCTCCATGGTGGTTAGAACATGCAGACGGATCTCTTCCCCTCCAGTCAGTTCCAGCTGCCGCTGGTTGTGCACCACTGTCTCTGGTTGTGCGCCACCTTCTCCTGCAAGAGAGAGGGCAGCGTGTCAGTGAGTGTTGTGCAATATGTTTGGGTGATGTGGCTGTCATGGTTGAATAGCTGGCAGTGTGTGCAAGGTGTGAGATGTGGCGCTTGCAACAGTGCTAAGTGTGTGAGGGTGAGGTGAAGCATATGAATGTTAGGTATGAGTTCTGATTGATAGAGATTGTTGGTAGGTAAGTGATGGAGCTGTGGTGAATTGAGCAGTGGCTGAGGCTAATGGTGTAGTTGGTAGGATATGGCATTTGAAGATGCATTCACTGACCTTCACTCCTCATGTGAGGTCATTATACTTCTTGCAGAACTGCATTCAGGTCCTTGGGGCTAAACTCCTGGCATTGACCTCCACGGATATTTGTTCCCACTGCCTTCTCATCGTGTGTTTGTGGTGGGGGGGGGGGTCCTGCCCCCTTAAGGATACAGGACATCTCTCCTCCTTTCCACCTAGACCTCCAGTGCAGCATCCAAAAACCTGGGTGCCCCTTCTCTCCCATGGTTAGCCATAATGAAGCAGTCCATGCCCGCATGCAACAAGACCTGAACGATGTTCAGGTTTGGGCTGATAAGTGGCAGGTAACATTCGCACCACACAAGTGCCAGGCAATGACTATCTCCAACAAGCGAGAGTCTAACCACCACCCTTTGACATTCAACAGCATCACCATCGCCGAATCCCCCACCATCAACATCCTGGGGGTCACCATTGACCAGAAACTTAACTGGACCAGCCACATCAATACCGTGGCAACAAGAGCAGGTCAGAGGCGAGTGTCTCACCTCCTGACTCCCTAAAGCCTTTCCACCATCTACAAGGCACAAGTAAGGAGTGTGATGGAATACTCGCCACTTGCCTGGATGAGTGCAGCTCCAACAGCACTCAAGAAGCTCGACACCATCCAGGACAAAGCAGCCCGCTTAATTGGCACCCCATCCACCATCTTAAACATTCACTCCCTCCACCACCGGCGTACCGTGGCTGCAGTGTGTACCATCTACAAGATGCCCTGCAGCAACTCACCAAAGGCTTCTTCGGCAGCACTTTCCAAACCCACGACCTCTTCCACCTAGAAGGGCAAGGGCAGCAGGCGCATGGGAACACCATAACCTCCAAGTTCCCCTCCAAGTCACACACCATCCTGACATAGAAGTATATCGCCGATCCTTCATCGTCGCTGGGTCAAAATCCTGGAACTCCCTACCTAACAGCACTGTGGGAGTACCTTCACCACACGGACTGCTGCGGTTCAAGAAGGCGGCTCACCACCACCTTCTCAAGGGCAATTAGGGATGGGCAATAAATGCTGGCCTTGCCAGCGATGCCCACATCCCATAAATGAATTAAAAAAATAAAAATTCTTCACTCTTTCCCAGGTCAGATTCAATTTCAGAATGACTCCCAGCATCTGCTCCAGCCACAATGCACCTCCTCTTTAAGAGGTGCAGGCTAGCTTTAAGTCGTGCAGGCTAGCTTGAAGTAGTGCAAGTTACTAACAATATTGGATCCCCTGCTGATGTGTGCAGCCAATTAACAGCAAGGTTAGCGATGGCTGCATGCAGAAATCATTATAATGAGTAGGCAGCACGAAGTTGACTTGTGAATCCTTGGTGGAAGTAGGCATTCATAATACAATTTTTGCTCATTCTCAGCTTCAAGCCTATTTGCATCTATTATGGCTTTCACTTCTTCTTTGACTGTCCTCTTGCTGTTTTGGCACTGAAAGAGTGCTTTACTATTTTGCTTAGCTTCAGCTGCTATGCCTTTTGCCTGGTCTCTCTTTGCCCCTCCAATCACCCTTTTAAAGTGTTTCTGCACTTTCATGAATCTAGCCAAGTCGAACCTTTTCTCCTTTCTCCCTACAGGAATTGTACAAGCTATTTTTCCTCTTTATCTCACTTTTAATTTGTTTGTTAATTCATTTAGGGTCAGGTTTGCTTCGTTGGATCTTGCTGATTTTGGGAATGTATTTTTCCTGCATGCTCAGCAATATTCATTTAAAAGTGTTCTATTTGGAGGTAGACGAAGAGCAACAACCACAAACCGCCCTGACAACTTTCCAAGATGTTCGCTTGACCCTGTCCTATGCCACTAATAATTCCTTCCCTTCTGCAGAGCAAGAATCCTCCCTCCCCCTGGCAATATAGTTACTCCATCACACCTTGAATAAAAAGAGAAAGCTTATAGTCAATCCAACACCCACCTCCTACTGCTGCATCATTATTCTTCAGACCAGCGCTTGTTTCTCTGTTCTTTCACATTCAAACACCATATCATAATAGTACTTTACAAACAGTCTTTTATTGAAACAAGTGTGTGCATGTATATCTATTTCTTGTCATTAAAGAGCTTCCCTTTTACCTACTCCTTCAATGGCTTTTTGCAGGGGTGCACAGACTCCCATTTGGCTGCCATCCCAGCCTGCTAGAGAAGCACGAACACAATCACAGCGGGAGGCACAATTTCAATTCTGACTGATATAATGGATTTCAAAACTCTCAATTATTCACAATCAGCTAGCATTATTAAAGTCAAAGGGAGAAAAATTCAGTACCTTAGCTCCTCCCGTTAGTGCCAGCAGATGGCGCTAATGGGGCGCTAGCACATTATCTCCAGGCCGAGGCAATTCCAATGCCGCACCGCAAATCCCACCACCCCCCGCAGCGCCTCCACTAACAGTTATCGCGGGGAGCCACAACGACAGGTGGATCGTGATGTCAGTGAGTGTGCAACGCTCACTGGCCGCCCGATCTGCAAAATTGATTATTGCTACCTACCTTAGCGCCTGGAGGAAACAGCAACAGGGAGAGCTGGCATGAAGCAACAGGTTGCTGGCTCCAGGGATGTTATTTATAGGGATCATCAGTAATGAGTCGCAGCTGTAGGTTAGTGGAGTTTCAGTGCTTTCTTGTCAGTTTCACATAGTGCAACAGTCTCATTCCGTAATTTCAATATTATTTAGTATCAGGAGTGTTGTGGCAACTAAAAAGTAGCTACATTTATTCTTTAAAAAATCAAACGGCTACACTTGGTTCCATTAATGGGGGCTATACTGGCAGTGGAGCTCGCCCTCCAGGATCTACGGTGGAGGGAGCGGAGGCAGCGAGAAAGACTGGAACATGTGGCCAGAGGGAAAAGGAGGGCCATGAGGGCTCTCAACAGGAGGCCTTACCCTCCGAGGGTATTCTGAGAGCACTTCTCCTAGCTACAATTAAGTGAGGAGCAGTGTATTAGAAGGCACCGCTTCACCAAGGAGGTGATCACAGAACTCTGCCACCTCCTGCAACCAGACCTCCAGCCTCAGATCAGGGCGATCACGGCTCCATCAGTGGCAGTCAAGGTCACCGTCGCCCTCAATTTCTTCACCAGCGGATCCTTACAGTTTGCAACAGGAGACATAGCTAACATCTCGCAGTTCTCCGTTCATCGTTGTATCCGGGAGGTCACAGAGGCTCTCTACAGTAGGAGAAGGGACTACATTTCCTTCCCCATCACCAGAGAGAAGCAGGACGAGCGTGCCAGGATAGTGGGATTCCCCATGGTGCAGGGTGCCATTGACTGCACCCACGTGGCTTTGCAGGCACCTCATAACAATCCTGAGATCTTTCGTAACCGCAAAGGCTACCACTCACTTAATGTGCAGTTGGTGTGCGACCACAGAAAGCAAATTCTCAATGTCAATGCCTGCTATCCTGGCAGCAGCCACGATGCCTTCATCCTGCATCAGACCGTTGTGCCAGCACTCTTCCAGCCATCACGTCAAGCTCGCGGCTGGCTGCTCGGAGACAAGGGGTATCTGCTCTCCACCTGGCTCATGACTCCCATCCGCAACCCCAACACTCCTGCCCAGCACTCGTATAATGAGAGCCATGCTGCCACGAGCAGACCACGGGGTGCTCAAGCAACGGTTCCACTGCCTTGATCGCTCAGGAGGAGCCCTCCAGTACTCGGCTGAGTGGGTGTCCCATTTCGTGGTGGACTGCTGCATGCTCCACAACTTGGCCATCATGAAGGCCCAGCCCTTGCCACCAGAGATTGCAGGATCACCTCAGGAGAGGGAGAGGAGGAGGAGGAGGAGGAGGATGATGAGGAAGAGGAAGATGAGGAGGATGACAAGGAGGACAAGGAGGAGGAGGAACAGGAGTGAGGGAGGAGGCAGCCACTCAATCGTCCTTCTGGAAGGGCGGTCCATGATTGCTTCATCAGACTGCGCTTCGAATGAATTAAATCCCAGATCCCTGTTGCTCACCAAATCCCCATCATTCCATCCCTGTCGCAGGCCATATCACAGCGCAAAGCTGAAATGAGACACACTACAAAAGAATCCAAACTGAATTAATAAATTTATCAACAATCAGTGAGCACATATTTACACCAAAAATATTAACTATTCACCCTTGTGCAATCTCTTAGCACCACTCAATACTGTGCCTCTGCCTACTCTAGTACTCCTATGAAGTGTTGGCCCAGTGGCTGCAGCAGGGCTTGTGGAAGGCTGCTGAGTATCCATGTGGGAGACTTCAGATGGCCTTGCAGGACGTCCTCAACCAGCTCTGGGCCAGGAAGGCCCGGCTGTAGACTGCACCACCTCAGCATGGGCGGCAGCAGTCTGGGCTGGCTGGATGACAGGCAGCGACAAGGGCAATGGCGGAGTGGTAGTGGTGGAAGCAGGAATGCTGTCATCCTGAGAGAGGACAGCAGGTTCCTGCTCCACTGACTCACTCCCCGGGGCAGCACCTCAGCATCCCTAGTAATCTGTTGGAGCACAGATTGCTGGCCTGCTGCAACACCGTGAAAGCCCCTGGTCGACGGTGATAGACCCAGCTACGATGGCAGCAGTCAGAGCTTGCATGGCATCAAGCTGAGACTGCAGAAGAGCAGTCTGAGATTGGATGCCACCAAGCATACACTCCAGTACAGCACTAAGACGTTGCATCACTTCCACCTGTGCTGCAATGGAAGCTGCCAGATCGCCCATTACACGCGGCATCAGGTCTGGTTCATCACAGTCTCGCTGGGAGTCTACCATCCTTTGCAGACTGGATATGATGGGCTCCGTGGTGTGCACACAGCCTTGTGCAATGTTGGACGTGGACTCCTCCACGCTCTTTTTCATTGCCGAGAGGCTCTTGGGCATCCTTGCCATTGCACCTATCATCTCCATGTGCATGCCCATCACCCTTCTTCTAAAGGCCTCCCCATCGAGATCCTCATCTGAGACCTGTGCAGCAGAACTCGCAAGCGAACTCAACCTCCGGGGAGTTGGCCCCCGAGCTACCCTTTCCCCCTGCCTTGCTGCAGCCCACTCGTCCCTGGTGCATCACCCTATGTGATCCCACTACTATACTAGCCTCTAAAGAATGCATAGTGCCAGGGTCTGAGCTGGTGCTTGCGGGTGAGACATGCAGTGACGCGGTGTATTCTTCCTCCACCTCTTCTCCCGCATCGCTCTCTATGGTGCCCTCAGGGACAGGCTGCTCAGGTGCTTGCTGATTATCTGAAAGCATAAAGGCACAAGAGTTGGGTTAAGGTGAGGGGAGCGGGGCAGGAAGGGAGAAATGCATGCATACAGCATTATTAGCTGGAAAGTGTGAAACGCTTGTGGGGTGAGGGGGAAGTGGGATGTGAGAAGAAGGAGTCGAAATGAACATACCGTTGTTGTCCCCAAGGGGTTCAACATCGCCGGTGGCCATGGTGCCCACCACCTGGCACCGATTAATCAGCAGCACTCTATTTTCCAGCACAGACAGTGGTTGGGTGTCGGCTTGTCCCCCACCTGTGCACACCTGCTCCCTCCTGTTGTGAGCCACCTTGGCCTGCAAAAGAATGGAAAGTGTGTGAGTGAGTGTGAAGCAATGTGTTTGGGTGATGTGCCTGTCATAGTTGAATAGCTGTCATTGTGTGCAAGGTGTGAGATGTGGGTGTGAGTGTTGGTAGGTAGAGATTGTTGGTGGGTGAGTGCTGGGCAGTGTGTGAAGACTGTGGTTCAGATGGTGGTATGTATCAATTGTTGAAGCATTCACTCACCCTGACCACCAGAGTGAGGTCGTTAAATTTCTTCCTGCACTGGGGATCACACTGCTGCCTGAGATGTGCTGCGCTATCTCCCTCCACATGGTATGGAAGACTGCAGCGAGGGCCTCCTGCCACTTGCCGGGTAGAGAACCGCCCTCTGTCTCTCCACAGTGAACACCAATGCCTCCAATGCTTGATCATAGAATCTGCGGGCTCTCTCCCTGGGGCGTGGATCTGCCATGAGTACAGCTGCTTCAGTCCTCTGGCTCCTTCTCCTTGATGTGCTGCTGCTTGCTGAAGCAACTGCACAGCCAGCAATGCTGAGTATGAGGCTCTGCAGCATCAATGAACCTCCCCTTTATGAACTGAAACAAGCCTGTGGCAATCATGACTTGCGATTAGACTGCACCTGATATTGGTCTGCCCTTTGAGTGTAACGCCAATGAGCTTGGGCTTAAAGACTTGAATTAGTGCTCCAATCATTTCTTTGAGCAGAGAGCACGAATTTTACGTGCAGTCTGAAACATTAGTGCCTGGCGCTAATTCTCCAACTTTTCTCATTTTACCGCCCATTCCTGGGCTATAATGAATTTAAAGCCCAAACTTCCATAAACAGTGAAATACACATATTTCTCACATGTGGCTGTTGCTGTCCATATATCTTTAATGTTACAGTTGTCTTTAAGGCCCAATAAACATCTGTACTTCCTCTTCTGTGTTGGCCTGTGTCCAATAGTGTGCTATCCAATGCATCTTATGAGTACCTATTATATTTAAATGAGGTCTGTTAGGAAATTCAGGCACTGAGGTGAAAGTACCAGAAGTGCGCACTTCCAATGCAGATTACACCTGGGGTATGCTGCGAGAGCAAAATAGACCCTTATGTATATCCTATTAAAGTTTGCTGTGTTTTCCTCTGGAATATTAAAATCTAGCATTTTTATCAGAGGACAGGAGGGCCGAGTCTAATATCATGATATTCAAAGAAGAAAGAAGATATTTAAGGGATTTTTTTTCAATTTTGCACTTCTGGGAGGAACCTTCACACACCAGAAGATGTTTTCAAATGAGAGAAAAATGTTAAGAATAGACATGACTTTCAACATTATTAGCAATTGTAATATTTTGGTCAAGCATCATTTAAATAAATAGTCAGGAAACCGTGCGCAGTGTGAGCCTGAATTTACGATATGTGCTACCAGTGGGCAAGGTCAGAAAATTACCCATCTAGTCTGAAACATTTGGGGATTCAGGAACAATGGATGTGTTCCTCCAACTCTCTCTGGTGAAAATGTTCAGGAGAATTTTTAAGTAGTGGTGTTAATATTAATTTAAACACGGCAGAGGCCATAAGAAGCAGTCAGCATGGATTTAGAAGCAAAAGGTCATGCCTTACAAATCTGCTGGAATTGTTTGAGGAAGTAAATAATTCACAAATGAGGTCTACCCAATGGATATAATTTATTTGAATTTTCAGAAGACATTTGATAAAGTTCCATGTATAAGGCTAGTTGGAGTTAAAATTGTTTTAGCAACAAAATACTGAAAGTGATGCTAAATAGTAAAAGTTCTGTTTGAGGGCAGTGACTTATTGGGGTTCTTAAGGGGTCTGTTCTGGGTCACTTGCTGTTTACAATTTAATAAATGATAGAGTGGAGGGTACTTCTTGTCATCCAACATTTACGGATGGCTTTAAGCTGCCTGGCCATGTGACTTATGTAAGGCAGATTGATCAATATACAAAGTATTATGGACCAACTAAGCAAAACGTTAAGGAATTACAAATGGATTTCAGTAATAAATGTCAAGCAATGCACACTGGAGCGGATTATATGAAATAAATGACCGCCATAAAAATGTGCTCCTTAGCAAAGGTGAATAAGGATTTTACGGTGATTTACTCTCTTTTCACTGAACATATACAGTTAATGTAAAACTGTTATTAACAAGAGGAATCAAATATTAGGATAGAATTCAAGGTCATTTGCTTATATTCAAAGTATATTATTCTAATCCTGAATAGGTAATCATCAATTTGGACTATTATGTACAGTAACTTCAGTAGGCCATTGATGCACTGGATAGAGATTAGAGAGTGGCAAAGCTGATTTAAAGACCCAGAAAACTGAACTTGTTATCAAATGAGAGAAGAATATTAATAAGGGGCATGTTCCAGACTTTTAATATGGATAAAAGCAGGTTATATAACTTGGACTGTAAGCATGAAGCTAAAGGACAAGGGTAAAGAGGTCAATTTTATTTTACCATTCATAGTCAATGACTGGAAAATCTAACCTATTAATGTTGCCTCAAGAAAGCATCGAGCTCAGTGCATTTGTTTTTCACACAAAGTAACAGTTGTGTGGGACAGACTCACACCAGTTAATCTTAAATCAATTAAATACTTTATAAAAGCTGGATAATTATCTGCTATGGACAGGATTGAAAGTTATAAAGGTATATATCTAGATGATCAAAAATTTTGTGAAACACAATGGGACCATGGAAATGTCATCTATAGTAGGTAGGGGTAAGGATTGAATAATATATGTTGTGAAGCAGGTAGGTACTCTAATATTTTGGTCAAGTACCTTTGTGGGTCAGGGAAAGTTTTGCAGAAGACGGATTAAATTTGACGTAATCCAACATAATGACATGTTAGGGAATATTTCCCGACCTTGGTGTTGAGGTGGCAAGACCAGAGCGCTACATGTTCTGCGATTGTGCAAATTGCCAAATTTTTTGGCGTTGACCATCATTTAGTGTTTACAATGAATACTCTGCCTGGATTGGGCCTAGTTCTGCAGCCCACCAAAGGAGGAAGATGGGAAATTTGACACGTCACCAGCTCTTCAAGAATGAAGGCCAGATTTAAAGCAATGCAGCCACATAAAAGTAGGTGGCTTCATGATGGAATAACAATTTCTTCCAGCTTTTCCACAGGCTTTATGGGACTGGATGGCAAAACAAATGTAGAAAGAGGAAATGGATTCTGTAGGCAAGTGATGAAGCAGCACAGTATGTAACTCCTGGTTGATAGTTGGCAAAGTGGAGATGGTGCTGCATGAGGTAAATGTGAGGAAGGTTGCTCGGTTTAGCACTCCAGGACAACTTCTTCAAAGAATAGCAGTACAGCATGCCCGGCAGCAGGTAGCATCTGGATTAGCAATATGTACACTGCTTGCTGTGTACACTACATGAGGGAACAGATGTGGTAGATAATGGCACATGTAAAGAAGCTGCTAGCACCATTTACCAGGTAGATGGCCCAGATATGCATACCACAAAAGGTTGCCTTTCATCTTATTGGATATATATTATTTGATATATATTAATGACCTGGACTTGGGTATACAGGGTATCATTTCAAAGTTTGCAGATGATACGAAACTCATAAAATATAGTAAACAATGAGGAGGATAGTAACAGACTTTAGAAGGACATAGACAAACTGGTAAAATGGGCAGATGAAATTTATCACAGAGAAGTGCAAAGTGATACACTTTGGTAGGAAGAGTGAGGAGAGACATTTAAAGAAGCTGCCAATAACATGTACCAGCATTGTGCCTGCTGGAGTTCCTCAGGGCAACATCCTGCTTCATCAATGACCTTCCCTCAATAATAAGGTCAGAAGGGAGGATGTTCGCTGATGATTGCATAGTGTTCAGTTCCATTCACAATTCCTCAGGTAATGAACCAGTCTATGCTTGCATGTAACAAGACCTGGACGACATTCAGGTTTGGGCTGATAAGTGGCAGGTAACATTCGCGCCACAGTAGTGCCAGGCAATTACTATCTCCAACAAGCGAGAGTCTAACCACCATCCCTTGACATTAAATGGCATTACCATTGCCGAATCCCCCACCATCAACATCCTGGGGATCACCTTTGACCAGAAACTTAACTGGACCAGCCACATAAATACTGTGGCAACAAGAGCAGGTCAGAGGCTAGGTATTCTGCAGCGAGTGTCTCACCTCCTGACTCCCCAAAGCCTTTCCACCATCTACAAGGCACAAGTAAGGGGTGTGTTGGAATACTCTCCACTTGCCTGGATGAGTGCAGCTCCAACAACACTCAAGAAGCTCGACACCATCCAGGACAAAGCAGCCCGCTTGATTGGCACCCCATCGACCACCTTAAACATTCACTCCCTTCACCACTGGCGTACCGTGGCTGCAGTGTGTACCATCTACAAGATGCACTGCAGCATCTTCGACAGCACCTTCCAAACCCGCGACCTCAACCACCTAGAAGGACAAGGGCAGCAGGCACATGGGAACACCACCAACTCCAAGCTCCCCCCAAGTCACACATCATCCTGACTTTGAAATATATCGCTGTTCCTTCATCATTGGTGGGTCAAAGTCCAGCAACTCTCTACCTAACAGCACTGTGGGAGTACCTTCACCATACGGACAGCAGCGGTTCAAGAAGGTGGCTCACCACCACCTTCTCAAGGGCAGTCAGGGATGGGTAATAAATGTTGGCCTTGCCGGTGATGCCTACATCCCATGAATGAATAAAAAACATTTTTTTTAAAGGCAATATGAACTAAATGGTACAATTTTAGAGGGGGTGCAGGAATATGAGACCTGGGGGTGTATGTATACAAATCTTTGTAGGTGGCAGGACAAGTTGAGAAGGCTGTTAAAAAAGCATATGAGATCCTTGGCATTATTAAAAGAGCAATAGAGTACAAAACCAAGAAAGTTATGCTAAACCTTGCTACAATATTGGTTAGGACTCAGCTGGAGTATTGTGTTCAATTCTGAGCACCACACTTTAGGAAGGATGTCAAGGCCTTGGAGAGGGTGCAGAGGAGATTTACTGAAATGGTACCAGGGGTGAGGGACTTCAGTTATGTGGAGAAATTGGAGAAGCTACAGTTGCTCTCATTAGAGCAGAGAAGGTTAAGAGGTGATTTGATAGAGGTGTTCAAAATCATGAATGGTTTTGATAGAGTAAATAAGGAGAAACTGTTTCCAGTGGCAGAAGGGTCAGTAACCAGAGGACACAGAAGTAAAGTGATTGGCAAAGAGGAATCATGTTTTTACACAGTGTGTTGTTGTGATCTGGAATGCACTGACTAAAAGCGTGGTTAAAGCACATTCATAGTAACATTCAAAAGAGAATTGGATGAATACTTGAATGGAAATAAATTACAGGGCTATGAGGAAAGAGCAGGCGAGTGGGATTAATTGGTCAGCTCTACCAAAGAGGCGGCATTGGCACGATGGGCCGAATTGCCTCCTTCTGTGCTGTATCATTCTATGATTCCATGTGTTCTATGATAAACTGCTGGCCGAGGACAAGCAATCACAGCCTGACAGCTCTTTCATTTCTGACCATACTCAAGCAGAGCACGCACTCAAGCTGTAACTGACAACTGAATTCTTTAGCACGCTGATATCTTCAAGAGCTTCACAGATAAAGGCCCCAAGGGTGTCGGGAAAGGTGCGTGCGAGGCCTCAAAGCAAGCGGTCCACCAAAGACGTTGATGCCCGGCCATTTTTAACAGCCGTTTTGGCGAACTTCCACCCAAACCAGGCCAGATCCATTAACTGAGCACCAGTTCAGGTCTATTTCCTTTCATTTCCTTCCAATCCTCCTTAGATACAGGGGTGGTGCCAGAGGACTAGAGATGTGCCAATGTTACACCCTTGTTCAAAAAAGGGTGTCAGGATAAACCCAGCAACTACAGGCCAGTCAGTTTAACCTCGGTGGTGCGGAAGCTTTTAGAAACGATAATCAGGGACAAAGTTAACAGTCACTTGGACAAGTGTGGATTAATTAAGGAAAGCCAGCACAGATTTATTAAAGCAAATCGTGTTTAACTAACTTGATCGAGTTTTTTGATGAGGTAACAGTGAGGGTTGATGAGGGTAATGCGGTTAACGTGGTGTACATGGACTTCCAAAAGGCGTTTGATAAAGTGCCACATAATAGGCTTGCCAGCAAAGTTGAAGCTCATGGAATAAAAGGGACAATGGCAGCATGGATACGAAATTGGCTAAGTGACAGGAAACAGAGAGTAGTGGTGAACAGTTGTTTTTCGGACTGGAGGAAGGTATACAGTGGTGTTCCCCAGGGATCGGTACTAGGACCACTGTTTTTCTTGATATATATTAATGACTTGGACTTGGGTGTACAGGGCACAATTTCAAAATTTGCAGATGACACAAAACTTGGAAATAGTGAACAGTGAGGAGGATATTGATAGACTTCAAGAAGACATAGACAGGCTGGTGAAATGGGCGGACACGTGGCAGATGATATTTAACGCAGAAAAGTGCGAAGTAGTACATTTTGGTAGGAAGAACGAGGAGAGGCAATATAAACTAAAGGGTACAATCCTAAAGGGGGTGCATGAACAGAGAGACCTGGGGGTATATTTGCATAAATTGTTGAAGGTGGCAGGGCAGGTTGAGAAAGCAGTTAAAAAAGTATACGGGATACTGGGCTTCATAAATAGAGGCACTGGGGGAGAAATTCGGTATCGCCCCGTTTGGGGCACTAATATTAAAATCATGAAAAATTAGCGCCACGATTCTGAGCTTCCCTTAAATTGGCTGTTAGCGCTTCTGGAAAGAAGTGGAGCGTTAAATCAAGCACTAATGACCTCAGTAGGGCGCTACAGGGGCGTTACCAGCAGAGCGATAATGAATTTCAGGTGCAATGCAATTGGGAATGATACTTCACACTGGCTTCCTTCCAGCTCTTACAGGGGAGGTTGCATCATTGTGCAGATCCTCATTATCAGCAGTGCTGGCTGTGAAGGCGACCTGCAAGGAACTCAATCCCCTGATCGTGATGGCTGATCCCACTCCCAGGGAGAGAGCTCATCATTTCACGGACGAGGCATTGGAGGCATTGGTGGCTGGAGTGGAGCGAAGGAGGGCAATGCAGTTCCCGGACACTGGAAGGAGGCCATTGCCCCAGGTCTTCAGGGCAATGTGGAGGGAAGTGACTCAGGAGGTCTCGGCCAGTAGTGTGGTTGTACGCAGCCTGACACAGTGCTGGAAGAAATTCAACGACCTCACTCAGGTGGTCAAGGTGAGTACATGCTTGAACAGGTCCTACATACCAGCATCTGAACCTCAGTCTGTACGCACTTCACAAGCCACCACAACCCCACCACTCACCCACCAAACATCTTCACCTACTCAAACTCACATCCACATCTCACGCCTTGCCTACAATAACAGCTATTCAACTACAGCAGGCATATCTCCCAAACACATATCTGGACTCTGACTCACACACATTCGTTTCTCTTGCAGGCCAAGATGGCTCACAATAGGAGGGAGCAGCAGAGAACAGACGGGGGTGATGCGCAGCTCCAGCAGCTTTCAGACCTGGAGGAGCGAGTGCTGCGACTCATTCGGCAGTAGGTGGTGGGCAGCGTGGCCGTCGGCAACGTCCACCCCCTTGGGGGCAACAACGGTATGTTCATCCCCTCCCCTTCTCTCATCCCAGTTCCCCCTCACACCACAAGCCTTTCCCACTTTCCAACTCCTGATACTGTCTGCATTCCTTGCTCACTTCCTGCCCCCCTGCCCTCACCTTAACGCGAGTCTTGTGCCTTTATGCTTTCAAATAATCAGCAACCAGATGACCAGCCTATCCCTGAGCCTCCCACTGAGTGTGAGGAAGGAGAAGAGGACGAGGAGCAAATCACCGCGTCACTGCATCTCTCACCCGCAGGCACCACCTCAGATACTGGCACTATGCCATCTTTAGAGGCAAGATTAGTAGAGGGGTCTGCACAGATGCACTGGGGACGAGTGGGCTGCAGCAAGGCCAGGGGTAAAGGGTAGCTCGGATGCCAGCTCCTCGGAGGGCGAGTTCACGCACGAGTTCTGCTGCACAGGACGCAGATGAGGACCTCGATGGGGAGGCGTTCACAAGAAGGGTGATGGCCATGCACACCGAGATGATCGGTGCAATGGCAAGGGTGCCCGAGAGCCTGTTGGCAATGGTAAGGAGCGTGGAGGAGTCCGCCTCCAACATTGCACAGAGCTCTGCGCACACCATGGAGCCCATCATTTCCACTCTGCAGAGGATGGTGGACTCCCTGAAAGACCGTGCGGATCCAGACCTCATGACGCATGTCATGGGCGATGTGGCAGCTTCCATTGCAGCACAGGCAGAAGCAACGCAACGTCTTAGTGCTGTCATGCAGTCAATGGTTGGTGGCATCGAATCTCAGACTGCTCTCATGCAGCCTCAGCTTGATGCCATGAAAGCTCTGACTGCTGCCATCGTCGCTGGCTCCACCACAGTCTGCTGGGGATCTCACGATGTCACAGCAGGCCACCAATCTGTACTCCAGCACATTGCTAGGGATGCTGAGGAGCTGCCCCGGGGGAGTGGCAGTGGGTCAGGGGGAGCAGGAACCTGCTGTCCTCTCTCAGGATGACAGCATTCCTGATCCCACCACTGCCACTCCGCCATTGCACTTCTCGCTGCCTGTCACCCAGCCAACCCAGTCTGCCGCCGCCCATCCTGAGGTGGTACAGTGTACAGCCGAGCCTTCCTGGCCCAGAGCTGGTCGAGGGCATTCTGCAAGGCCATCTGTAGTCTCTGGCACCAACACTCAGCAACCTTCCACCAGCCCTGCTGCAGCCACTGGGGAGACTCTATGTAGGAGCAGTAGATTAGGGAAAAGCACTGTAAAGAGAGGAAGTAAGGGTTTGCACAAGGGTGATTAGTTAATATTGTTGTTGTATACATGTGGTTCCTGAAATTGGATAAATTTATTATTGGAATGTAGCAGATTTGGGGCTGTGCCTCATTTCAGCTTTGGGGTGTGGTATGGAATGAGAAATTGATGGAATGATGGGAACGAATTGAGCAACCGGGAAGTGGCCTCGAATTCATTGGAACCGAAGTCTGATGATGTGGTCACGGACCGCCCTTCCACAAGGCCGATTGAGTGGCTGGCTCCTCCGTCGCTGCTGTTTGTGCTCCTGTTCCCTCTCCTCCTCCTCCTCATCCTCGTCCTCCTCGTCTCCCCCTACCTCCTTCTGAGGTGGTGCGGCTATGCCTGGTGACAATGGCTGCGCCCTCATGATGGCCAAGTTGTGCAGCATGCAGCAGACAATGACGAAATGGGACACCCGCTCAGCCGAGTACTGGAGGGCTCCTCCCGAACGGTCAAGGCAGCGGAACCATGGCTTGAGCACTCCGATGGTCTGCTCAATGATGTTCCTGGTGGCAGCATGGCTCTCATTATATGAGTGCTGGGCAGGAGTGTTGGGGTTGTGGAGGGGAGTCATGAGCCAGGTGGAGAGTGGATAGCCCTTGTCTCCCAGCAGCCAAGCCGCGAGCTTGATGTGGTGGCTGGAACAGAGCTGGCACACCGGTCTGTAGATGATGAACCTTTATAAAACACTGGTTCGGCCTCAATTGGAGTATTGTGTCCAATTCTGGGCACCGCACTTCAGGATGTGAAGGCCTTAGAGAGGGTGCAGAAACGATTTACGAGAATGATTCCAGGAATGAGGGACTTTAGTTACATGGATAGACTAGAGAAGCTGGGGTTGTTCTCCTTAGAGCAGGAAAGGTTAAGAGGAGATTTGATTGAGGTATTCAAAATCATGAGGGGTCTAGACAGAGTAGATAGAGAGAAACTGCTCCCATTGGCAGAAAGGTCGAGAACCAGAGGACACAGATTCAAGGTGATTGGCAAAAGAACCAAAGGCAACATGAGGAAAAAGTTTTTTATGCAGCGAGTGGTTAGGATCTGGAATGCACTGCCTGAAAGGGTGGTGGAGGCAGACTCAATCGTGGTTTTCAAAAGGGAATTGGATAGAAACATAGAAAAACATAGAAAAATAGGATCAGGAGTAGGCCATTCAGCCCTTCGAGCCTGCTCCGCCAATCAATATGATCATGGCTGATCCTCTATCTCAATACCATATTTCCGCTCTCTCCCCATACCCCTTGATGCCTTTTGTGTCTAGAAATCTATCTATCTCCTTCTTAAATATATTCAGTGACTTGGCCTCCACAGCCTTCTGTGGTAGAGAATTCCACAGGTTTACCACCCTCAGAGTGAAGAAATTTTTCCTCATCTCAGTCCTAAATGTCCTACCCCGTATCCTGAGACTGTGACCCCTCATTCTAGACCCCCCAGCCAGGGGAAACATCCTCCCTGCATCCAGTCTGTCTAGCCCTGTCAGAATTTTATACGTTTCAATGAGATCCCCTCTCATTCTTCTAAACTCTAGTGAATACAGGCCTAGTCGACCCAATCTCTCCTCATACGACAGTCCTGCCATCCCAGGAATCAGTCTGATGAACCCTCGCTGCACTCCCTCTATGGCAAGTATATCCTTTCTTAGGTAAGGAGACCAAAACTGCAACAGTACTCCAGGAGTTGTCTCACCAAGGCCCTGTATAACTGTAGTAAGACATCCTTGCTCCTGACCTCAAATCCTCTTACAATGAAGGCCAACATACCATTTGCCTTCCTAACTGCTTGCTGCACCTGCATGTTTGCTTTCAGTGACTGCTGTACAAGGACACCCAGGTCTCTTTGTACATCAACATTTCCCAATCTATCACCATTTAAATAATACTCTGCCTTTCTATTTTCCTGACCGAAGTGGATAACTTCACATTTATTCACATTATGCTGCATCTGACATGTATCTTACCAGTTTTTTTTTTAAAAAACACAAAAAAAAAGTTAAAAGCTCAACTGCAGACAGCAGCATTTGACACGTTGGACCCCCTGTGACCCACCTCATTGTCTTAGCTGTACTATGATGTGTCTTTGATGTAATGCCTCCCTAACAGATTGTATCTCTGCAGACACATTGCTCTCTGTGTATATATACTGTGTAATAGATTCCCTCACTGTACCTTTACCTGACGAAGAGGCAGCAGCTCCGAAAGCTCGTAATTTTAAATAAAACTGTTGGACTATAACCTGGTGTTGTGCGACTTCTCATTTATGTATTTTCCCACTCAATCAACTTGTCTAAATCGCCTTGAAGCCGCTTTGCATCCTCCTCACAACTCACAATCCCACCTAGTTTCATGTCGTCAGCAAACTTGGAAATATTACATTTGGTTCCCTCATCCAAATCATTGATATATATTGTGAATAGCTGGGGCCCAAGCACTAATCCCTGCGGTACCCCACTAGTCACCGTCTACCACCCTGAAAAAGACCCATTTATTCCTACTCTCTGTTTCCTGTCTGTTAACCAATATTCAATCAATATATTACCCCCAATCTCATGTGCTTTAATTTTGCACACTAACCTCCTTTGTGGGACTTTATCAAAGGCCTTCTGAAAATCCAAATACACCACATCCACTGGTTCTTCCTTATCTATTCTACCAGTTACATCCTTAAAAAACTCCAGTAGGTTTGTCAAACACAATTTCCCTTTCATAAATCTATGTTGACTTTGTCTAATCCCATTGATACTTCTAAGTGTCCTGTTATCACATCCTTTATAATAGACTCTAGCATTTTCCCTACTACTGATCTTAGGCTAACCGGTCTGTAGTTCCCTGTTTTCTCTCTATCTCCTTTTTTAAATAGTGGGGTTACATTTGCCACCCTCCAATCTGCAGGAACTGTTCCATAATCTATAGAATTTTGGAAGATGACAACCAATGCATCCATTATTTCCATGGCTACCTCTTTTAGTACTCTGGGATGCTGATTATCAGGCCCTGGAGATTTATCGGCTTTCAGTCCCATTAATTTCTCCAGCACTATATTTTTACTAATACTAATTTCCTTTAATTCCTCCTTCTCACTAGACCCTTGGTTCCCTAGCATTTCTAGGAAGTTATTTGTGTCCTCTTCTGTGAAGACAGAACCAAAGTATTTGTTTAATTGCTCTGCCATTTCCTTGTTCCCCATTATAAATTCTCCCATTTCTGACTGTAAGGGACCTACATTTGTCTTCACTACTCTTTTTCTTTTTACATACTTGTAGAAGCTTTTACAATCCACTTTTATATTCTTTACAAGTTTACTCTCATACTCTATTTTTCCCCTCTTAATCAATCTCTTGGTCCTTTTTTGCTGAACTCTAAACTGCTCCCAATCCTCAGGCTTGCTACTTTTTCTGGTAACATTATATGACTCCTCTTTGGATCTAATACTATCATTAATTTCTTGTTAGCCATGGTTGGGCTGCTTTTCCTTTTGTGTTTTTGTGCCTGAAAGGAATGTATAACTGTTGCAATTCATGCATTTGTTCCTTAAATGTTAGCCATTGCCTATCCACTGTCTTGCCTTTTAATGAAGCTCCCCAATCTATCATAGCCAACTCACTCCTCCTACCTTCGTAGTTTCCTTTGTTTAGATTTAGGACCCTAGTTTCGGATTGGACTTCTTCACTTTCCATCTTAATGAAGAATTCTAACATGTTATGGTCACTCTTCCCTAAAGGACCCCGCACAACAAGATTATTAATTAACCCCTTCTCATTGCATAATACCCAATCTAGGATAGCCTTTTCCCTAGTTGGCGCCTCAACGTACTGGTCTGAAAAACCATCTCATACACACTCCAGGAATTCATCCTCCACAGTATTATTGCTAATTTGGTTTGGCCAGTCTATATGTAGATTAAAGTCAGTCATGATTACTGTAGTACCCTTGTTACATGCATCTCTAATTTCCTGTTTAATGCCATCCCCTACATTACCACTACTGTTTGGAGGCCTATAGACAACTCCCACCAATGTTTTCTGCCCCTTGGTGCTTCTTAGCTCCACCCAGACTGATTCTACATCTTGATTTTCTGAGCCAATATCCTTTCTCACTATTGCTCTGATTTCATCCTTTATTAACAATGCCACCCCACCTCCTTTTCCTTTTTGCCTGTCCTTCCTAAATATCGAATATCCTTGGATATTCAGCTCCCAGCCTTGGTCACCCTGTAGCCATGTCTCCGTAATTGCAATTATATTGTATCCGTTTACATCTATTTGCGTTGTTAATTCGTCTACCATATTTTGAATGCTTCATGCATTCAGATACAGTGCCTTTAGATTTGTCTTTTTAACATTTTTAGACATCTTCCTGACACAATCTGGTTATCCTTACCCCAATCAATTTCCTGCACTGCTGACTTGTATTTTCTCTTTAGCAATCTAGATTTCTCTCCACCGGGACCACCCTCCCCCCCCCCCCCCCCCCCCCCCCCCCACCACTATTTAGTTTAAAGCCCTATCTACCTCCCTAGTTATTCAATTTGCTAGAACTCTGGTCCCAGCATGGTTCAGGTGTTGTCCGTCCCAATGGAACAGCTCTCTCTTTCCCCAGTACTGGTGCCAATGCCCCACGGATCGAAACCCACTTCTCCCACACCAATCTTTGAGACATGCATTCATCTCCCTGATCCTATTGACCCTATGCCAATTTGCTCGTGGCTCAGGTAATAATCCAGAGATTATAACCTTTGTGGTTCTGCTTTTTAATTTAGTCCCTAGCTGCTCAAACTCTCTCAGCAGAACCTTTTTCTTAGTCCTACCTATGTCGTTGGTACCTACGTGGACCACGACAACTGGATCTTCCCCCTCCCACTCCAAGTTCTTCTCCAGCCCGGAGGAGATGTCCTTTACCCTGGCACCAGGTTGGCAACATAGCCTTCGGGACTCATTATCCTGGCTGCAGAGAACAGTGTCAATCCCCCTAACTATACTGTTGCCTACAACAACCACCTTCCTTTTTACTCCCCCCACTTCAATGGCTTCCTGTACCACGGTGCCATGGTCAGTTTGCTCGTCCTCCCTGCAGTCCTCGCAATTGTCCACAAGGTTTGCAAGAACCTTGAATCTATTGGGCAAGTGCAGGGACTGAGGCTCCTGCAATACTACCTCCTGGATCCCCGTACCTGCCTCACTCACAGTCACACCCTCCTGTCCCTGACCACATCTCAATTCTAAAGTATTTAATCTTAGGGGTGTGGCTGCCTCCTGGAGCAAAAGGTCCAGGTAACTTTCTCCCTCCCTGATGTCTCGCAATCTCTGCAGCTCGGACTCCAGCTCCTCAACTCGGAGCTGAAGTTTCTTGAGCAGCAGACACGTCGGGCTCGATTTTGCCATTGGGGGCAGGCTGGGGCGTGTCAGGTGGTTTTTGTGTCAGGACCACGACTCCGAGGTGAAGTGGGGAAAAAGTGCAATTTTGCCCTAATTGGGCACTTGATTTCCAGCGTGTGGAAACCCCTGGCCCAATGAGTTTTTTCATACAGAAAGTCGCCTCCAATGATGTCATCAATGCTGCTGGATTTAAGGCCTGCAAGCAGCCTTGCTTCTTCTGGAGACTTTAAACTTTATGCCCATTGTTGTGATCGCTTCATTCAGCAACTATATCCAGCAGTAGGCCAAAGTGTGCTCCAAGGTTCGATGAGGCCTCCCTCCAAGCTCTGGTGGAGGGAGCAAGATCAAATAAGGAGGTGCTCTTCCCTTCCTCAGGGAGGAAAAAGCCTCCCCAGCAGACTAAAGCTGTGTGGCTGCAAGTGGCCCAGGAGGTCAACTCAATCTCTATGTGCAGCAGAACCTGGCTGCAGTGCAGGAAGAGGTTTCATGACCTTCTCCGCACAGGGAAAGTGAGTATGACTTTCCCATCACCCTCAATCTGATCCCCATCACCTCTCCTCATCAGCACTCAGCTTTGCCAACCTCTTCCTCCACATCCCACTTGACACTGATATCCCTGCACCCTTACCCATTCCCTCTCTCTCTATGGTCACATTCACTTAACTATTCGACCATTCAGCCCTCACACTCCCTATCACTGTGATGCAACAACAATAACAACTTACAACACACAGGGAGGGCCCTTTGTCTCCTTCTAAGCATCTATGCTATGCATTCTCTACACTCACTCCTTCATTCTCACTCAAACTCCACTTGTGTCCCTCATTGCAGGAAAAGAGAGCCCACAATAAGAGGGAAAGAGCGAGGACAGGAGGAGGGCCACCCTCAGTAGCCCAGCTCACCACCACGGAGGAGGCGGCCCTGGAGATCGCCGGAGTGGAGGACGATTCGCAAGTGGGGGATGGATAGACAGGCGCATCACAGCAAGCTGGTGACAGAATAGTTTGGCATCTCTCTCATTGACATTGCATGAGTCAGTGATAATGATTCTGATGCTATAACAGATTGACTTATGATCATCTGCACAATTCAATGTGCATGCAACCTTTACCAGACATCTCTAACTCTTTCCTTTACTCCCCCACAGGACCATCGGCAGCCCCCGTCCCCACTGTCCAGGAGGAACAGCCTGAGCCTCAAGACTCCTCAGAGAAAGCTGCAACCTCTGAGGGCGCAGCGTCAGCAGAATTCAGCGCACCCAGCACCAGCGCAGACACTCACACCTCGGTGGGACCTTCGCGAGATAGAGTAGTGTTGTCACCTGGTGTATCACAGCTCACAAGTGAGCATCAGCAGATGGTGGAGACAGGGACAGCAGTGGAGAGTCCTCGTCGGAGGGCGCAGGACTCTCCCAGCTCAGCTCAGCTGCCTGTCGACCCTGTGCCTTCGGGTCCATCCAGAAGGAGAGCGGTGCTGGCACTCCAGGAACAGGTGCAGGAGTCTCTGGCAGGTTTTGTCTCCAGGGTCGCTGCGAGTGTGGAGCGAATGGAGGAGTCCATCACAAACATGAGCAGAGCTTTTGTGGAGGCATTGGCGCATGAACGCATTACCACGGAAAGGATGGCAAGCTCCGTGGAAAAGATGGCTACGGTAGAGGAGAGGCTGGCTATGGCCATGGAGGAGCTAAGTCGCCAGAGTGTTAAAAACATGGTCATTGTTCAGAATAGACTGCCATCTCTTGAGGAGCGATGGTCAGCTATTGAGCATAGAAACCAGACCTTCATGGAAGTCCTCTGGAGTAGGAGTTCCAGTGCAGAAACGGGTCCTCATGGCCCCCCTGAAGTGCAGCAAGGTGCTGTCAAGCCACTTGCTAGCTCTGAAGTGGGGCTGACCCATGAGAGGGATGTTGGTGGCAGACAACAAGGAAGTGGGGGCTCCTCTCCAAGCGCTCACACAACCATGCCACTGCACAGCCCTCAGTCAGAGCCCCACCAGAGTCTTCACCCAACTGAGATGGGCGTCTCATCCCCTGCACAGCCGCAGGAGCAGCAGACTGTTGCCGAGCCCTCACAGGACGGCCGCCAAAGGTGTTGAGACAGGAGCAGCAAGAAAGTGAGCAAGGGGCCTCCACATCTGCTGAAGCCACAGGGGAAGCACCTCGTAGGAGCACGGGTAAGAGGAAGATAATGCACAAGTAGTCACAAGAGTAGTCACTTGGGTGTTATGTTGTGTTTATTTTTGAAATGCCATCAGTTGCTTGTTGTGTTAAAAATTTCTGATGGCAAACTGTTGAAGTTGTGGCCTGTGTCATCTCGCAAGTGGAACTTCCATTGAGGGCTTAGAGCGACTTGCAATTGTCAGTATGGTGGTCAAAGTGATAGGAATCCGTAGGTTCTTGTCCATTGTCGAAGCTCTGGTAAGAAGGTGCGAGGCAAAAGTGTTTGATTGTGCAGGCTAAGCAATTCTGGCCAACATGAGTGCGTCCCTTGCATCCCGGGCAGCAATGTGGTCGCGCGCTGGCGCCTTCTGGCCTGTGCAGCTTCAGGTGGGTGAGCAGCAGCTTGGCGCTCCTGTTGATGCTGCTGCTGTTGGTGCTGCTGTTGTTCATGGTTCTGCTGCTGCCGCGGCTAGTCTTCGTCCGAATCTGGTGTCCAGGAGGAAAGGAAATAAATGGTTCCCATGCTTCTGGTATATGCCTCAGTTGAGGAAACGCTCAGTCAAGGTGGGGAGAGGGGTTTCCCAGGAGGTCACACTGGAGATGGGTATCAGGCTCCAAACTTCCACAACAATGAGTATGCCTGCTAAAAGTTCCCCCAGACCTGAAACAACAAAGTTCTGCCACCTGCAAATGATCATTGGTGAAAACTCCTTTTTAATGGTGGAGCTGCAGCTGTTAGTAAGCAAGCCACTTGTGAGGCCACCAGGATTAACTGGCGTGTTCCAGAGGAGGCGTGCAGGATGGGGGAAATGTGCTAAAATCAGAAAGGCCTCTCAAAATGGGATTATAGAGGCAATTAACTGGTTGTTAAGTGCCTTAAGGGCCTATCCCGCCTCTTGGAGGTGGGCTGGAAACGGGGTCTGAAACCCCGATTCTGGGAAAATTGCTCGGAGGCGGGCTAGAGGCGGGATCGGAGCCGCCCGCCATTTTTTGCGATTTTAACACCTCACGCCTCCAATCCCGCCCCCTCGGGCCTGGCAAAATCGAACCCGACGTCACAGACAGATAAGTACCTGAAGGAAAATAATTTACAAGGCTATGGGGAAAAGGCAGGGGAGTGGGACTAGCTGAAGTGCTCTTGCAGAGAGCCAGCATGGGCTCGACGGGTCAAATGGCCTCCTTCTGTGCTGTAACCATTCTATGATTCTATGATTAGGTGTCATTTTGTTGCACAGAGAAGAAGTCTTAGGATGCTGTAAGTTGTAAAAGTACATATACAGTAATAGTTATCTACCCAACCTGCAACCTGTGTCAGTAAGTGACCATCCATCTTGTAGCTGGATTGTGTTAAAATGATTTTGGCACTGATTTTAACTCCCCCTCCCCCCCACCGTCCCGTCCCGCCAGGCAGAAACCAGGCGGGTGGCAGTTAAAGTAAGGACAGCAACTTACTCCCCTGATCCCATTGCCTTCCTGCTGGTGGTCTGCTTACCTGCTCGAGAGAGCAGGTTAACACCAGGACCAACAGGAAGGCAGCCCTGCAGCCTTGATTCGGCGCCCTTCTCGAGTTTCTCTCCTATCTCCCCTCATACCCTCTCCAGGAGACCCACTTTATTGCTTCCCTTGACCCCACTCCTACTAAATTGCTGAACACATAATTCTCTTCCTGGCCCCCCCATGCTAGATGACTATTTAATTAGATCCCTCTCTTCAGGTACTGCCCCCCTTCTTTTCAAAACCACCATCATCACCTCCCTCCTGAAAAAAAATCCTTCACCTCTCTGTCCTTGCAAACTACCACCCCATCTGCACATTGCCTTTCCACTCCAAAGTTCGTTAAAGTGTCGGTTTCTCTCAAATCCAATTCCATTTTCCTTTCAATTCCATGTTTGAATCTCTCCAGTCAAGTTTCTGCTTCTGCCACAGCTCTGAAATGGCCCTCATCAAAGTCACAAGCGACATCCTCTGTGACTGTGGTGCATTCTCCCTGCTGGTCCTGCTTGACTCTCTTCAGTCTTTGACACAGTTGACCATACCATCCTCCTCCAACACCTCTCCTCCGTTGTCAAGCTCAGTAGGACTACCCTCACTTGGTTCCACTCTTACCTATCAAATCCTAGCCAGAGCATCTCCATCAATGACTTCTCTTCCCACCCTGCACCATTATCATCAGAGGCCCCAACAATCTATTTTTGAGAGTTATGGGGGGGGGGGGGGGGCGGGCAGGGGGAGGAAGGGCTGTAGGTCATTTCTGTACCGGGCCAGGAGAGAGGGCTGATACCAGGATTATATTGGGGCAGGAAAGAGTTGAGAGGCAGGATGCTAAGGCCATGGCTGCACCAAGTTGGGAGATTTCACAGCCAGCAGAGAGCAGAGACTGGAGGTTGAGGCCATGGCCAAGTTGAGTTCCAGCACAATGTAAGGGTGGCAGTCAGTCTATAGTGGGGAGGGTGGGCTTAGAGTTGGGCCAGAAGATAGAAAGAGGAACAGGTCGGACCAGGAAGATATATGCAGAGTCGGCTCTAGGTCTGGGGGTGACTATAAACTGAAGGGCAGGAAAATAAAATCAGCAGAGGGGACCGGTCTAAATTCCAGCTTTTGGACTAGATAGTGAGCTCACTCACCTGCAATAAAAGAAAATCTTCAGAAGTGGCGGTTCCAGATATTCAGCTTGCTTTCTTACCAGGACCATTTTGTAGTGATATGTTTCTCATGGACCAATCAAACCTTTAGAAATAGACACCACACCAAGGGCCAATCAGTGTACTGCAAGAGGATACTCATACAGTTCAATTTTTGTAATAATGTATAGCTTTGCCTCATTTGCATAAATGAGAAATGTTTGAGTTTATAGAACTTGCATTAAATAAATATGATCTGATTATCATTCAACTGCAGTAATCATCTTATAAACACTGTTTTTTTGTAAATCTATTATAGCATAATCAAGGTACCAATTAGCATACATTATTCTCTGCTCAGCATTCCTGCTGCTTTGAGTTGAAAATGAACTACAATGTCTGTAACCTCAGAACCATCAATAGTTCCTTATTGATCCAAACCTGTGACAACGATTTTGTATGAAAGCTTGATAGCACAACATTGACAGGCATATCACAATTAGCATAATTATTCAGTTAGAAATATGTACCCCAGCAGCTGACTGTGTGATATTTGCATAATTCCTTGCTGACATTTATGAAACACTGGGAGAAAAATCATTTAACGCCTTACTGAAGGTAACCTTACAGTTACAAATAAATGACTGGCAGCAGAAAAGGGGTTACTATAACAGTTACAACACAGTCCTACAACACAATGTAACATATAACATATTCAAGACCACAAGATATTATTCAATGTTGTTCTTCTCCTCAAAAGGGGACTTCCATAACAATAGCAGGCACAGGAATGTCATCCAAATGCATTAAGCTGTTGCCTGCTATTATTGATAGAAGTAATTTCTATCCCTAGATACATTTATAAAACATTACTAAGTGGTCAAAATGTCCTTGAATTATTCCGCACCTGGGGGTAAAAATTCCACTGGCAGTTCCATCATAATTGCTTTCAAGAAGATTTGCTTCGTATTTCTAACATTTTGCCCACAGCAAAATCCCACATACAGCAATGGGATGAATGTCCAATTAGTCTGTTTTTGGTGGTGTTGTTTGAAAGAGAAATGTTGGCTAGAACAACAGGAGAATTCTGTGTTCTTCTTCATATTCATTTTAATAATCTCCCTGCCCATGTGAAATGAGTACGAGGAGCGGTAGGAGACCCACAAATGGCCAAGGGACAGAACACGTTAAAGGGCCACTGCTGGCTTTAAATGGAGGGTAAATGGTTGCGTGCACAAAAACCTCTGCTGGCAAAAGAAATGGACGGGAGGAGAAATGTAAGGAAAACTCCTCCTTTCAATGAAGACTTCATGGAAGTCCTGTTGTAGGAAGTACACAAAAGAAAGTGCCTAACTTTGAAGCTGACGGACATCCTCCTGTTAAAAACAAAGTTCAAAATTCCTAGCTGGAGGGCATTGGGAGAGTAAATGCAGACTCCCTGACCTGTAGGTATGCAAGTAGTTTTCAGGCACCAGGTGGAGTGCAAATGTAAGCATGCCCAAAGCTGAATAGACTATTATTATTGGTGTATAGCATGCACAGTAAAAAAAGAACTTGTAACCTGGTGCGCCCTAAGGGAGGCAACATGTGAAGCATGGGACCAACCCGTAAACTTTTACACATATTGCTTGCATATCGATAACGCTGCAGAGTACACTTTTTGTGTGGCATTCAAATAGTTTATATTGTCATACATAAATCTTGTGAGATGTGCCTCAAACCGACATTACCACCAGTAACTATATGAATTCTGTATTATAATGCACTTACAGAAGGAGGGATGTAGTTCTGGACAACGGGCAGGTGACTTCAATGGAAAAGAATTTCAGGCGGGGTATAAAACAGGCTGCCGATTCACTCTCGCCCATTTTGTGCAACTGCCAAAGACCAATCTCACCCCCATTATTTCTAAATTCATGCTGACTACTTCTATGGTTTTCTATTCATTAGCTTACTGAGGCTCCAAAGCTTTGATTTCAAATTGAGTCTAAGGCTATGTTGTACTGTGCAGTAGCTACCAATCTCAGATCAGCAGTTACTGTATTGATTTGTAGCTGGCATTATCTGATTTCTATTAGCTTGCTACAAATCCTACTCTTGTGGCCAGCACACAGATGTGCAGAGCTCCACTCACAACTAATACATTTTAAATATTTTTAGAGTGCAAGCATTAAAGTAAGCTCTCCTTAAGTTATAAAGTGTGGAGGAGATCCAACACTTTTTAAGCTTGGACACGACACTACACTGGAGTTATACTCCATAGGTCTCAAACCCTAATGGTGTGAGGTAGTCTCCCTCAGCATGTTTCACGCCACTTTGATCTGAGTCAGATTGGGACCTGAAATGGGAAACTACTTCCACGCATTCTAAAAATGCCAGTATAAATCTACCATTAAGACCAAAATTTAGGGCTAATATACAATCAGGGAGAGATCATATTGAGGCCTCATGGACTCAGTTGCATACACGCACAGATTGGGATCTACCAGGGAAATGGGGAAATGCCTATTAATTGTTCTAATGTACACATAATGGCCGGAATTTTAATCGGGTGGCGGGTTGGGAGCAGGGTGGGGGCGCGGGGTAGGGGCTAGGAAGCGGTCAGGAAACCTGGAATTTAGCAGCAGGGCCTGATTTGTATTTCAAACCTCTGTTTCCCGCCCGCAGCCAGCCAGATGGAGAGGCTGGCAGGCTGCGGGCGGGTATGCTTGAGGCACTAGGCTGCAGAGAGGAGGGAGGGAGGGATCGGGTGGGGTCTGGGGGGTGGTCGTTGGTCGGACTCGGGTATCATGGGGAAGGGAGGGAATTCGGACTCCAGAGCATCGGGGGGGGTGGGGGGGAGGGAGAGAAGATCGGGGGCCTTGTGGGGGGGATCGGAGGCCTGGGAGGGCTTGGAAGCCCTGTGGGGGAGGGATCGGAGTCCTGGGGAGGGATCGGAGGCCTCCGGAGGGATTGGACACCTCGGGGGGGGGGGGGAATCTGAGGCTTGGGGGGGAACGGAGGACTCGGGGAGGGGAACGGAGGCCTCAGGGGGTCTCCAATCGCTGGGGATAAGTGAGGCAGGGACGCTGGGTCCAGGAGGTAAGTGTAAAGGCACTTATCTCTTGGATCCAGCAGTCCTCATCTTCCATTAGCTGTCGGGTTCCCCGAGGCCTGCGACACCCAACCAGCCACAGTTAAATTTGTAATGCTGGTTAAATCTGAGGCACGCCAGCCTTATTATAATATTTAAATGGACGACCCGGCTCCTGGGAACGGGATGGCTGCCTGCCCCCCATCCTGCCTCCGTTAAAACTGGAAGTGGGCAGGTTGGAGGTGGGTTCTGGTCGGGATTCAGTATTTTAACACTTTAAACTCCCAACCCCAACCTGCCCATTTTTGGGGATTAAAATTCCCCCCAATCTATTCACATTTCACTGGGAGCAGCTTAAATATATTGGGCCAGATATTCCAATCCCTACGGGTGGGTACGCGCTGTGTACTCACCCGTAGGGACATCGGAAATGCCAGTTTCGGGCATGCACAGCGCATGCGCTGAAAACCGGCATTTCCGATCTGTCAAGAATGCTCTTGACAGATCCTCCGGCTGCCCTGGAGAAGGGCCTCTGCGGGCGGATAGTTCCGCTTTATGGAGACCATCTGCCCGTAGAAAACCCTTACAATTCTTGCGCCTGGTAAAAGCAGGCGTAAGGCCTGCTTTTACCAGGATAAGAGTTGAAAAAAGTAAAAAAAAAAAATTTCACTGATTTATCATTTAAAAATACTTTAAAAAAGGTAAGTTTATTTTTAGCCCCGTAAAAAACTTTAATTATTTTTTCAAAAATTTAAATTTTTGTTTAAAATAGTTAATTTATTGTAATTTCAAGTCATTTTAAAAGCGTGATTTTTTTTTTATTTATTTAAAGTTTTACTATGTTTTGGGGGTGATCTCCATTCATATATTTGACAGGTCTTCCTACATCTGCAAACTACATGCGCCCCTGGGATACGTGGGCCCTGCACACTTGCCGTTTGGAGAGGCCCAGCATCAGAACTGTGCACGTCCCGGGAGCGCTCAGGTAAGGGCGCAGATTTTTCCAGCTCGCGGGAGACCTGCGATCAGAATATCTGGGCCATTTTTAATAAAGGCATAGCAGTCATGTGTCTATTTTCCCTGGTGATCAAATGATGATTTTTTTAAAATCCTATCTCGGTGTTCCAATAACTCCTAGTCAGCAAATTGATCACAATATGCCACACCTTGGGATTTGTTGACTATTTTTGCATAAAAGGATTCGGAAAAGATTTACATTTAAATGTTTGTTTTTTAAAGATAAGTGTAATCACACATGTTGAAATAAAAAAAGCATATAACTGAGATGAAAGGTGGGTATAATGATTGTGCATTAGGCATTGATGTTGTTTCTCCAAAGATTGAAAATAATAAGCAATTAGTTAGCCAGTCTTGGTAATCAATAAATATTCCACACCCATTGTGCTGGGAAGTCCCTGGTCCTGAGCGCATGGCAAAGGGTATCTGGCATAGGCTTGTGAAGGAATAAGCCATATAACTTATTCAGAAAAATACACCATTCTATGAAAGAATTTTGGCCTTATTAAAACATGACAAACTGGGTCTGGAAAACTGGGAAACCCAAACTATGGAAAAGCTGTGATAGAATTCTGGCTATAGAGATAAGATACTTGACACTGAATCAATAACCTTATTGAAGCGGAAGGTTGAAGGCTCCCGACGGTCTGAATCTTTGGGAGCAGACAATGGTTTACCCTGTATAAGGTGTTCTAATTTACACTTCGTAAAGAGGCACAAACAGAAGGCCTTAGTAAAAATGACATCAAATAAAATGCACCTGCTGTTGCACCGTTTTTTATGGTAAGCTTGGAACACCTAGAGGAGAGACACGGGTCTGTATTGCTACCAGCTGAGGTGACTAAGAATTGCAGAAGTCAGCAGAAAATGACTAGAGATAATTAGCTTACATCAGCAGAAAACCTTAAAGGAGTTACCACTGGAAAAGGGTATAAATATTGAGCTCTCAAATAGGATAATAGATTTGCTGTAAAGGGGCAAAGCGATTCTCAGGCTTCAGAGGTGGCTCTGTAAGTCTACAACTCTTTGTGCCTCGGGGATCAAAAGGTACTGTATTTGATTTTGGTGGATATCCTGAATAAGACTAAGAACTGTAAAACTGTAGCGAAGTTAAGATTTGAAACTAAGGATCTCTGATAATAAGATTGTAAAGCTTTCTCTTTTTGGAACTGTTAATGTTGCGATTGACTCACCAACTGTAAATTACATGTTGGTTCTTTAATAAATCTATTTATTTTTAGAATTATCTCACATAATACTTCTGTATCAAACTCGCGAACTCAATCTCTGTATACTCTTTGGTGAGGAGTTGCAGAATTCTGGGGGAGTTTTCCGGACCCTCATAATATCCGGAACGTTACAGTCTAGCTAAACTTATTAAAAGTGCTATCTGGAGGACAGTAACATTTTCAGGTTGTTCCTTTCCTTTAGGGAGAGATAGATCGGACCTTTAGACCCAATTAAGCGTCTTTAGGATTCAGCTACCTCAAACTTTAGTTGAAAGTGAATGTCTGAGGAATACACCTGATCCAGGGTAGCCCTAAAGGGGCTAGGACTAGTAATTATCCCTTCAGGCTCTGCCCTTGGATTCTGAGCAAAGTGGGGTTGATTTCAATTTTGCAAGATGGTGTCAACTCAGGAAGGCTTTTTTTAATTCAGCTGCAGCAATATAAATAAAGTATTGGAAGTCAACAAATACAGAAAAAGATATCTGATAATGGACAGATAAAATTTTTGGATGATTGCAATCCCTTGATATCATTTCTTGGACCCACTAGGGTAGAATCATAGAATCATAGAAATTTACGGCACAGAAGGAGGCCATTCAGCCCATCGTGTCTGTGCCGGCCAAAAAAGAGCTAGCCATCCTAATCTCACTTTCCAGCTCTTGGTCTGTAGCCCTGTAGGTTATGGCACTTCAAGTGCACGAGGAGGGTCGATGAGGGCAGCGTGTTTGATGTAGTCTATATGGATTTTAGCAAGGCCTTTGACAAGGTCCCACATTTTTAAATGCGATGAGGGTTTCTGCCTCTACCACCCCTTCAGGCAGTGAGTTCCAGACCCACACCACCCTCTGGGTGAAAAAGGTTCTCCTCAACTCCATTCTAATCCTTCTACCAATTACTTTAAATCTATGCCCCCTGGTTATTGACCTCTCTGCTAAGGGAAATAGGTCCATCCTATCCATTCTATCTAGGCCCCTCATAACTTTATGCACCTCAATTAAATCTTCCATCAGTCTCCTCTGTTCTAATGAAAACAACCCCAGCCTATCCAAACTTTCCTCACAGCTAAAATTCTCCAGTCCTGGCAACATCCTCGTAAATCTCCTCTGTACCCTATCTAGTGCAATCACTTCTTTCCTGTAATGTGGTGACCAGAACTGAATGCAATACTCTAACTGTGGTCTAACTAATGTTTTATACAGTTCAAGCATAACCTCCATGCTCTCATATTTTATGCCTCGGCTAATAAAGGAAAGTATCCCGTATGCCTTCTTAACCACCTTATCTACCTGTCCTGCTACTTTCAGAGATCTGTGGATATGCACGCCAAGGTCCCACTGTTCCTCTACAGTTCTCAGTATCCTACCATTTATTGTGTATTCCCTTGCCTTGTTAGCGCTCCCCAAATGCATTACCTCACAATTCTCCGGATTGAATTCTATTTGCCACTTTTCTGCCCACCTGACCAGTCCATTGATATCTTCCTGCAGTCTACAGCTATTTTCCTCACTATCAACCACACGGCCAATTTTTGTATTATCTGCAAACTTCTTAATCATGCCTCCTACATTGAAGTCTAAATCATTGATATATACCACAAAAAGCAAGGGACCTAGTACTGACCCCTGTGGAACCCCACTGGAAACAGCCTTCCAGTCACAAAAACACCCATCAAACATTACCCTTTGCTTCCTGCCACTTAGCTTTTCTGAACAATAATTCACTCACCACCGAGGTTAGGCTGACTGGCCTGTAGTTACTCAGTCTATCCCTTTCTCCCTTTTTAAACAACAGTACTACATTAGCAGCTCTCCAGTCCTCTAGCACCACACCTGTAGCCAGAGTGGATTGGAAAATGATGGTCAGAGCCTCCGCTATTTCCTCCCTTGCTTCTCTTCCAGCCTGGGATACCTTTCATCCGGGCCTGGCGATTTATCTACTTTCAAAGATGCTAAACCCCTTAATACTTCCTCTCTCACTATGTTTATCCCATCTAATATTTCACAGTCCTCCTCCTGAACTACAATGTCTGCATTGTCCCCCTCTTTTGTGAAGACAGACGCAAAGTATTCATTAGGAACCATACCCACGTCTTCTGCCTCCACACGCAGGTTACCTTTTTGGTCTCTAATAGGCCCTACTCTTTCCTTAGTTATCCTCTTGCTCTCTATGTATTTATAAAACATCTTTGGGTTTTCCTTGGCAATATTTTTTCATGCCCTCTCTTTGCTTTCCGAATTTTCTTTTTAATTTCACCCCTGCACTTTCTATATTCCTCCAGTCTTTCTGTAGTATTGAGCTCTTGGTATCTGACAAAAGCTTCTCTTTTTTCCTTAACCTACCCTGTATGATCCTTGACATCCAGGGGCCTCTAGATATGGGAGTCCCACCCTTTTCCTTTGTGGGAACATATTTGCTCTGAATCCTCACTATCTCCTCCTTGAACACCTCCCACTGCTCTGACACTGATTTACCTTCAAGTAGCTGTTTCCAGTCCACTTTTGCTAAATCACATCTCAGCTTAGTAAAATTGGCCTTTCCCTGATTGAGAACTTTTGGGCTAGAAATTCTGTAGTGCCCCAGGGGCGCTAACTTTTGCAAAGTAGAAAAAGTAGCGCCAGGCGCTTATGATTCTCTCCTGCCGGGAAATTCAGCTTTAGCGCTCCAAGAGGGAAGTGGAGCGCTAAATCAAGCACTAACCACTTCACTTCTCTTAGGGCGCTAAAGTCCGAGAGTGGGGCGGTAGCGACAGAGCGCCGAACAATTTGGAGCGCATCGCTAACGGCATCAGAGGCTGCTTCCCTCGCTTAAAGGGAAGGGCCAATGATGGTGCACGACCTACTTATCGGCAGGTCTGCGTTGCAAGGCAACCTGCGTGACTGCCATTACAGCCCCAAACACTCTCACAAAGTGGAGGGCTTGGACATCTTGCAGCAATGAAACATCAAAAACTTTGAGCAGGCACCTGACTGGTGCAAATAATAAAGGTTGGCCTACCTGAAAACCACTCCCTTTAATTAGCGCACCCCAAGTGGCCAGCTGAGTTGACACCGCCTCCTCTTCCTGCCATTGTTCACGCCCGGCGATACAGCAGGGGGCGGAGGCAATTTCACATCCGGGCGATAACGGGGCGCTGCGCACTTTATGACATCACGATCTGCGAGGCGCTAGAGGCCCAAGCGGTAAGAGTTAGCGCCAGCACTAAACTGGCACTGAAGTTCGCGGGCGTCACTGCATTCGCCGTGCCCGGTCGCTAACCCCTTAGCGCCCCGTTAGCACCCCCCCCCACCCCCCCAGGCACTAACGGGAGGCGCTAACCAACCGAATTTCTCCCCCTTTATTCCTGGTCTATCTTTGTCATTTTCCATAACTTCGCTAAATCTAACTGAATTATAATCACTACCACTGATACCCCTTCCACCTACCCAGCTTCATTCCCTAAAACGAAGTCCAGAACCGCTCCTTCTCTTGTTGGGCTTGCTACGTACTGGCTAAAAAGTTCACCTGAATGCATTTTAAGAATTCTGCACCCTCTATATCTTTTACACTAATTTTATCCCTGTTAATATTAGTGTACTATTACTGCCCTATTGTTTTTGCACTTCTCAGAAATTTGCCTTCATATTTGCTCTTCTATCTCCCTCTGACTGTTGTACACTCCCAACATTGTGATTGCCCCTTTTTTGTTCTTCAGTTCAACCCATATGGCCTCATTTGATGATCCTTCTAACATAACATCCTTCCTCACAGCTGTAATTGTTTCTTTAACCAATATTGCGACCCCCCCTCCCTTTTTATCCCACTCTCTATCGCGTCTGAAAACCCTGTAACCAGGAATGTTGAGCTGCCATTCCTGCCCTTCTTTCAGCCATTTTTCAATAATAGCTATAATATCATACTTCCACATGTCTATCTGTGCCCTCAGCTCATCTGCCTTATTCCCTAGACTCCTTACATTGAAGTATATACCATTAAGCACTGTCGAACCCCTTTGTTGCCTATTTTCTAGCTTTTGTTTCCTCTGCCTTCCAATCTCGCTTACTAATTTTCTACCATCCATTTCCAGCTTTGCTTCTCTCCCTTCTAAATCTACGCTCAGGCTCCCATTCCCCTGCCAAGCTAGTTTAAACCCTCCCAACAGTACTAGCAAACCTCCCCACGAGGATATTGGTCCCAGCTCTGTTGAGGTGTAACCCGTCCGGTTTGTACAGGTCTCACCTCCCCCAAAACCGGTCCCAGTGTCTCAGGAATCTAAAGCCCTCCCTCCTGCACCATCTCTCCAGCCACGCATTCATCTGCTCTATCCTCCTATTTCTGTACTCACTCGCGCATGGCACCAGGAGTAATCCGGAGATTACTACCTTTTGAGATCCTGCTTACTAACCTTTTTCCTAGATCCCTAAATTCTGCCTGCAGGACCTCATCCCTCTTGCTACGCATGTCATTGGTACCAATATGGACCATGACTTCTGCCTGTTCACCCCTCCCCTTCAGAATGTCCTGCAACCGCTCAGTGACATCTTTGACCCTGGCACCAGGGAGGCAACATGCCATCCTGGAGTCACGTCTGCAGCCGCAGAAACGCCTGTCTGTTCCCCGAACTATTGAATCCCCTATCACTATTGCTTTCCTGATCTTCCTCTTCCCCCCAACCCCCCCCACCCACCCTCATCCCCACCACCCGCCCCCCCACCCCCCCACCACCGACAGCTGAGCCACCCATGGTGCCGTGGACTTGGCTCTGGCTGAACTCCCCAGAGGAACCATCGCCCTCACCAGTATTCAGAATACAGGTTAGAGAATGAGATGCACTCAGGGGGCTCCTGCACTACCTGCCTGGTCCTCCTTGTCTGTCTGGCGGTCACCCATTCCCTCTCTGCTGCACAATCTTACACTGTGGGGTGACCACCTCCTGAAACGTGGTATCCATGTAGCTCTCAGCCTTGCGGATGCACTGCAGTGACGCCAGTTCCTCGAGCTGACGACACTTCCTGCACGTGTGGTTGTCCAGGACACGAGAAGCGTCCGGGAGTTCCCACATGGCACAGGATGTGCATTCGTGCATTCACCGGGACTGAGGTGCTCCGCCATGCCTCTATTTATTATACGACTAACTAAACTTCTTAGTTTAACCCCCTGCCCTAACTTAGAGAGAAAAAGACAACGGTAATATTCGCCAACCATCAGTATTAAATTGGGTTCATTTAATATCCCAAAACTAACTAAACTTTATGTCATTTACACTTCATCTAGAGTCATCTTTTGTTTCTTAACTTGTCCCATTACCATCTCCTTTTGTCTTGCACCATCATCCCCTTTGTCTTTTAATCTCTCCTGCCTTCCATTCTCTCACAGACCTTCCCTTTTGTTCTTTCCTCCCCTCCCCCCTTTCCCTGCCCCCACACTTGCTTAAAAACCTGTTACATCTCTTTTTTCCAGTTCTGACGAAGGGTCATTGACCTGAAACGTTAACTCTGTTTCTCTCTCTACAGATGCTGCCTGACCTGCTGAGTATTTCCAGCATTTTCTGTTTTTATTTTATGTTAGTAAAACCACCCTTCTGGCTGTTGCTGTTTGCTATGTCGAGTTGCTACCTTTAGGGCTCACCCTTCCACCCTTTAGTGTCTCATAGTGTATGTTAATTGAATGAATTTATGCTTCTTAAATATTCCCATCTACAAATGTAATTGTAACTGTGAATTCAATTTATATAAAGATATATTAATAAGATAGATATTTACTTTCAGCACAGCTTGAAATTAGAATTGATTTATTTTGCATAAACAACATGAAAAGCTAACAAAAGCTGTTCAACTTATATTACTGAAAATACCTCAGTACTTTCTCAACATACAACTGGATGAGCTTTGCATGTCTCAATTAAAAGTGGAAGTGCAAAACTCCAAGGACCAACTTTTCTGAAGCTCATCAATTTAATCTCTCAACCTTAGAAGATTGTCCTGCTCTTTACCTTTCCTGACTCCAGGGTGTTTAAAGTCTCTGCTATTTTAGTCTGAATCAAGTACTAATTAGTCTGGTGTTATCCGAAACAGTAGACCCTGCTGTACAAAGTGGGTCGTTAATCATCAGTATTAAATTACACCCTTGGATTCATTTAATATCCCAAAACTAACTGCACTCTATGGACAGGGACGTCAACAGAACTACTCGATACATTTCATTTCTATGCCATTATCTGGAAAGATCACAGAAAAATCAAACAGATTACCCCAAGGACAGCTAAAGTTGCATCTACTGTGCAATAAAATAGATCAAATAAAGAAACATTTCACAGTGTAACATTAAACAGAAGTGGAATTATCAGTAGCGCCCTCAGTCAAATTGGTTAATGATCAAAAATTGCACAAAGGAAAATGTCAATTGACCCAGCATCCACAGCTTTTTGGAAGAGAGAGTTTCAGATTTCCACTATCCTTGTCTTCCCAGGGACAGTTTACCCTCACTCCTACAAAGCTTTCTTCCTCTCCTCTTCTATCATGAGCTCTGCGCTGTCCTCAAACTTTCATAAAGCTCTCATTTCCAAGTTATCCCTCCTGAACAGCCCAACAATAGCTTGGTCATATTGGTTTAGCGGTTTATAGTCTGGTGGTCCTTGACCCATTCCTCTCTATCCATTAGTGACAGTGATATATTAAGTGAGTGGGCAAAACTGTGGCAGAAGGTGTTCAATGTGGGGAAGTGTGAGGTCATCCACTTTAGACCTAAGAAAGATAGATCAGAATATTTTCTAAATGTGAGAAGCTAGGAACTGTAGAGGAGCAGAGATTTAAGGGTCCATGTACAGAAATCAGTAAAAGCCAGTGGACAGGTACAAAACAATGGCCCAGAAATTCGCGTGTCCGGCTTGCCGCGGGGGTAAGGATCGCACGCACTCTTACCTACCGCGCCTGCCGTTGTGTTTTGGGCCCACGGGAACTTCGGGTCCTGGGCCTCTCCCAACTGCCGGCGCGCAGTGCTTACGTGTTCCAGGGGCGCAGTTAGTGCGATGCGACCCCTGGGATCACGTGGGCCATGGAGAGCCAATGGCAGCAGACCATCTTTCATTCATAGATTTGACAGGAGACCTGTCAAATCTGTGAATTGAAATCGGCCCCAAAAGAACAGCTAAACTTAAAATAAATTTAAGAAAAAAACCATCACATTTATAAAATAACTATAGTTAAATAAATTAACCACTTTAAACAAAAATTTAAATTTTTGAAAAAATTAAAATACTTTTTAAAAGTTATAAAAATAAACTTACCTTTCTTTAAAGTATCTAAAAAAGATAAACCTGTTGAAAAAAATTTAAAATTATACTTAATTACCACTTACCTTGTTCAAAAGGGGTCTTACGCCTCCTTTTTATTAGCGTAGTATCTTCAATACTTACCCTCGCGTAGAAACCTGAAAAAAAATCTAAGTGTGCTGCGTGCGCGCAGCCTCTAGCGCGCACGCGGTTCACCGAGGAACCGCCCCCTTCACCATACCGGAAGTTCCGGTTTCCCGCGCATGCGCAGTGCATGCAGGAAACCGGCACTTCGGGAAGCAATACGGGTGAGTACGCACTGTGTACTCACGCGGGAAGGGCCGAATTTTTGGGCCAATAATTTAAAAGGCTACTGGAATGTTAGCCTTTATCTCAAGGGGGCTGGAATACAAAGGGATGGAAGTTATACTATAGTTGTATAAAGTTCTGGTTAGACTGCATCTGGAGTATTGGGTTCAGTTCTAGGCACTGCAGCATTCTTCATTTAAAAAAAGTCATGTGTCTGCAGACTCTTCAGCCAAGAGCTGACTTCTCCTGACCCTCTGCTCAGGATTGTCAAGCTCCTCATCTTTCACTGCCCATTCCTCCTGCACAATCGTGCACCATGCTTCACCTAGAGTGATCTCCGCATACTCACTATCTACCCTAGGTGGTTGTCTCTGGGCTGCTGCCTGGCAGGGAGAGGATAAAGTACAGCATTGGTGATGATGTGCTGACATGGTCTGAAGCAAAGGGGCCTGGCTAACCTTCCTCCTCATCCTCCTCCTTTGTTTCATTTGCTGTATTTCATCAAGAGGACAAGACGAGGAAGAGAGATTAGAATGGGTGTCAGACAAGCAGAGATCCCTTGCATATTTGCGGTTACATGCTCGTGAAGCATTAGATGAAACTGCCACAGAATATCAAGGAGAACCTTCAGCTGTCACATATCCTCCCACTTCTCTGCCATTGACTCCCTCCAGTGTGGGCCTCCTCAGAAGTTGAAGAGTTTCCCCCTCAAGGGGGGGGGAGGAGGTCAAAAACTGGTGGCCCACCTCAATAGAATGACTCCCAGGGTGGTATTCTACTGTATCAAGAATGCAAAGAGAATACAAAACAGGATATGCAGTGCAACCCAGGTGTCAGCAGGCTAAGGATTAAACGATGATGCCAAATGCTGGAAGGAAACTTCATTATATGCTGGGTGAGGCTTTCAAGGGAGAACACACATTAAATGCTTTGAAAGAAGATCCATTTTGAGGTGACAGCTTGAGGTGTCAGGGTGCCCACGATATGCTGCGTGCTATTAGTCATCTGTTGCAGCTCTTGAACACAGTGAGGATAAGGTGTGAGCAACTGACACAAATAGCAGTACAGTGTACTCTTGGAAGCTGCAGGTTACTGCTGTTACCTTTTCAGTTTCTTCTGCAATTGTATAGCCAATGCCATCTCCCTACCCTGGAGATCAGCTTGAGATGGCCTCCTCTCCCTCACCCCAAACAGGCCATCCTTCCTCTGCCACAGGACTCCAGGTCCTCATCTGAGAAATTGGCCGTGTGCGGCTTACAAGGTGGCCATTCTGTCATTATTTTCCAACGTTTATGTTTACTGCTGATAAAAAAAGTCTTCTGACCTTTGCCTGGCCCTTTAAGCTGCTGCAGAACTTTACATCCTGCAGCAACCCATCTTTTTGCACCCCCCACGTGCAAACACTGAATCACTGGTGGCACCCCTGCTGGGAGCCAGCCCACAAAATTCAGATTGTTTGATTCCGGGAAATAGCCCAGGTCACTAGAGAAGAAATGGGATGAGCGGATGCCTGCCTTACTACACTTTGGCGGCGTTGTAGCCACCGAGGGCGATTGGAGTTCAGCGATTCTTAGTTTCATGTCCAATTTTGCCAAACCGTTGAGAATTTGCCTAACTTGTCCAATTAGTTGACCCCAAGGAATCAGTTCATGAACTGCACTAAGTACAAACAGTAAATTCACAGTAGGTTATAAACTTTAGTATCCTCCTTGAAGTGTCAAAACATCATGGGCTCTTCTCCTGTGTTAACTCGCTTTTTACAGGGCAAAATGCTACCACAGAGCCAGATTCACTCAGTCTTTCTATTGACTTTAGACTGACTCATTACAGGAGAGGTTAAATACAATGTTTATTATTTGGTCCATAGTTTGACACTGGACCTACCTTTAAGGCACCAGACTGTCTCCTATAAATTAGTTTAACGTTAAAATAATAGGTTTATTGTTAGCAGTCAAAAAGCTGTGATATTGACAGGAATGCCCACCCACAGCAACATCTAGAACATGGCAATTATAATAAATTGGTTTTCTATTAATAGCTCCATAACTTGCTTTTATACTTAAAGACAAAATGACTCTCCAGCTTTCACTGTGATACTCATGCATACCTACAATTTTCAACGACATATGAAGGGTTCCTTCATCACAAAAGACCTGAATTTAACCATTTTCCTTCATATTTTCTCCTTCTTCCGACATTAGATTCTGATACTAATCAGAAGAGCAGAATGGGCTGATCACTTGACGGACTGTTTACCCTCGCTCTTAAAAACCTCTCTTCCTCTCTTCTCCACAAATGCTGATTCATGCTGATATCTCAGCCAAGTGATCATTTTCATGTGTGAACTTAGACAGTGAGTGTTTGCAGACTATTCAACTGTGGGAATATCACAGCTGAGCCTTATCTGACAACACACACATACTTTCCAGCAGGAGTAATGTCATAGCAATCAGGAATGGGTACCCTAGCTGATTTTTTTCCTCATCCCAGCCCAGGGCCACTGAGGAAAACTACAACTTCCTCAGCTAAGATCAGCTAACTCAGCACAGAACCTTATTGAGCGTCATGTTTTACAACTGCGCCACTGATGGAACTTCCTCTCACAAAGCCAATGAAGCATGATGGTAGAAATTCCTGCTGGCAATAGTGATCTCACTAGTGGGAACCAGACAAGTGATACTAGAAAATAGTGAAATCAAAAACTTACTGGCTCCACCCACTCACTTTGCAATGCATGCAAGACTTTGGACTTGGCTGTCTACTGGCAGTGTTCTATCTTGCACAGACAGGCTTCATTAGGCAGGCAAAGTTTATGCAATTCCAGGCTTAATGAGGCAATGCACGATTTCTCATTTTCCCACCTACTGCTAAACCCACCCATTGCAAATGCACATTAAAGCCAAGCAAGGTTGTCACCTACTTGGAAAGGATCACTTACAGATACATAGGCTGAAAATCTGTGCCTATTCCTGCACACTCCTAACATAACTCCAGCATTGGAAGGTCCAGAAATTAGGCTGGCACCTGGATATGTTGGGTTCCAACCTTCTGTCGGGAATTCCATGGACCTTGTAAGGAGAGACGTTTCTGCCCACCAGTTACAAGCCAGAGGTATAAAGGAGGGGGGGAGGAAGGGTGGAGCTGGAAGCTCACAACACCAGGAGTTCCCATATCCTAGGCTCACAGAGGATCCCAGTATCAGATCATGTGTACCAGACCACCAAACAGTAGTTAGCCCCAACTGCGGATCCTAGCTGGGATTGTGTCCTGGACCACTGAAGAACAAGTAAGCATTTTTACTATTCTTTATAAAGGGCCCTCTGGGGGATTGTTCCCCCCCACCCACTTCCCCCTCCAGCCAGCCACAATCTTTAGCCTCTTTGGCACGTGGGCACACAATATGGACCTCGTTTCCTGAGTCATTGCAAACTACCTTTCCTTGCCAAAGTGTTTGAATGTGTCATCACCTCCCAAATACATGCCCATCTCTCTTGCAACTCCCTGTTTCGAGCCTTTTGAACATATTTCCCCTCCCATAGCACCAAAATGATCCTAGCCAAAATCTTGAACAACGTTGTCTGTGACTGTGAGTGTGGTTTATTATACTTCCTTGTTCTATTTGTCCTCTCTGCTGCCTTTGACAAAGTCGACTGCACCAACCTCCTCCAACACCTCACCAACTCTGTGGAACTGCCTTCACTTGGTTGCAATCTTACCTATCCAATCATAGCCAGAGCCTCTCTAGCAATGGTTTCTCTTCCCACCCCTGCACAGTATCTAAGAAGTCCCCCAAAACAAAATCCCTGGTCACCTCTTCTACATCTACATACATCTATTTACTTCCCCTTTGTGACATCATCTGCAGATATAGGGATGGCTGGTGACACCCAGCTCTACCTCCACACTACCTCTCTCAACTGCTCCATGGCATCTGACCTGACATCGGTAGTGGGGAAAATGCTAGAGTCCTCTATAAAAGATGCAATAGCAGAGCACTTGGAAAATAGTGACAGGATCGGACAAAGTCAACATGGATTTACAAAAGGTAAATCATGCTTGACTAATCTACTAATCTTGACTAATTTTTGAAGATGTAACTGGTAGAATAGATAAGGGAGAACCAGTGGATGTGGTGTATTTGGACTTTCAGAAGGCTTTCAATAAGGTCCCGCATAAGAGATTAGCATGCAAAGTTAAAGCACATGGGATTGGAGGTAAGGTACTGACTTGGATAGAAAACTGGTTGGCAGACAGGAAGCAAAGAGTTGGAATAAACAGGTCTTTTTCCGAGTGGCAGGCAGTGACTAGTGGGGTACCGCAGGGATTGGTGCTAGGACCCCAGTTATTCACAATATATATTAATGATCTAGACAAGGGAACTAGATGTAATATCTCCAAGTTTGCAGACGGCACAAAGCTGGGTGGGCGTGTGTGCTGTGAGGAGGATGCAGAGAAACTCCAGTATGATTTGGACAGGTTGGGTGATTGGGCAGATGCATGGCAGATGCAGCATAATGTGGATAAATGCGAGGTTATCCACTTTGGTGGCAAAAACAGGAAGGCAGATTATTCTCTGAACAGCAATAGATTGGGAAAAGGGGAAGTGCAACGAGACCTGGGAGTCCTTGTGCACCAGTCGCTGAAGGTAAGCATGCAGGTGCAGCAGGCGGTTAAGAAGGCAAATGGTATGTTGGCCTTCATAGCGAGAGGATTCGAGTACAGGAGCAAGGAGGTCTTGCTGTAGTTGTACAGGGCTTTGGTGAGACCACACCTTGAGTATTGTGTGCAGTTTTGGTCGCCTTATCTGAGGAAGGATGTTCTTGCCTTGGAGGGAGTGCAGTGAAGATTCACCAGACTGATACCTGGGATGGCAGGAATGACGTATGAAGAGAGATTGGGTCGATTGGGCTTGTATTCGCTAGAGTTTAGAAGAATGAGAGGGGATCTCATTGAAACTTATAAAATTCTAACAGGACTAGACAGACTAGATGCAGGAAGGATGTTCCCGATGGTGGGGGAGTCCAGAACCAGGGTTCACAGTCAAAGGATAAGGGGTAAGCCATTTAGGACTGAGATGAGGAGGAATTTCTTCACCCAGAGAGTGGTGAACCTGTGGAATTCTCTACCACAGAAGACAGTTGAGTCCAATTCATTAAATATATTCAAGAAGGAGTTAGATATATTTCTTAAGGCTAAGGGGATCAAGGGATATGGGGAGAAAGCAGGGGCAGGATACTGAGTTTGGATGATCAGCCATGATCGCACTGAATGGTGGAGCAGGCTCGAGGGGCCAAATGGCCTACTCTGCTCCTATCTTCTATGTTTCTATGTTTCTATGAACTATCAGCCTGCTTGTCCAAGATCTAGTCTTGGAGGAGATACAATTTCTTCCAGATAATCATTTGGAAGACTAAAGTCTTCATCCACTGCCACAAACTTTCTATAAACCACCTCCAGCCCTACAAATCACACAAACTCTGGCTCTGGCTGCTAGTGCATCGCCCCTACCTTCGGTCCAGCATTAGCAGCTGTGCGTTCAGCTGGCTCGACCCCATGTCTGAAATTCCCTCCTAAACCCCTCCACCGCTCAACCTCCCTATCCTTATATAAACGCCTTCTTTAAAACCCACTTCTTTGACCAAGCTTTTGTTCATCCCTCCAAATATCTCCTTCTTTGGCTTAGCATCCATTTTTTTTGATTACACCTCTGTGAAACGTCTGTGAATGTTTTTTCTACATGAAAGGTAGTAAATAATGCAAGCTGCTATTGAAATTGAAATTGATCAGAGGTTGATCGGAGAGTATCTCTGTAACTTCCTCCAGTGATACAGCTCCCCTTTCTGAACTCTCTATTCCTCTGATTTCAGCTTCTTGTGCACCCTCTTCTCCCTTCAATTCAAAATTGGGGTCTCTTAAACCCCACACTATGGAATTCCTTCCCTAAACACTTCAGCCTCTCCACCTCCCTCTCCTCTTATAAGAACCTCCTTAAAACCTGTAGGGCTAGAAATTCGGTGCATTACAATGCTTGTAAGAGAAGTCTCTCTAGCGATGCTCTACTTGTGCACTACAACACAGAGTGTGAGCTTAAGTTAGCGTGTGATGCTTCTAGTTATGGTGTGGGAGCTGTAATAAGCCACGTAATGCATGACGGCCAAGAGAAACCAATTATGTTCACATCGCGAACCCTCACAAAGAGCGAAAGAAACTACACGCAAATTGAAAAGGAAGCACTCACCATAGTGTTTGGAATCAAGAAATTCCAACACTTCCTGATCGGCAGAAAGTTTACCCTGATAACCAATCACAAACCGCTCCTAGTAATATTGGGGCCCAAATCTGCCATCCCTGCAATGGCCGCATCAGGAATGCAATGTTGGGCAGTGTTGTTGTCACAATATGACTACACGACTGAATATCGCACTTCAAAGCAAAACACAATCGCAGATGCCTTGTCCGGGTTGCCACATGATGACTCGTGTTGAGAGTGAAGGTGTTATTTTCACACTAGGTGCAGTTGACAAAGACTTTCCTGTGAATGCAACTGAGATTGCAGATGAGACTCAAAAGACTCAATACTGAAAAGAGTAGATGAAAACACCTTTAACGGATTGGACAGTGATCTTGAATCACTTGTCAGCAAAGTGGATTGAAGTGAAACATATAGGTTCAAACAAATCTGAGATAGATACAGGATCATCTTTGAGTTCGGAACCAAAACAAAACAGCACGAAAATTGGTTCAACACCAAAACCTTGTTTAAAGAGATCAGGAAGCCTCCGCAAACCTGTTGTTAAACTGAATTTGTAGTTCATTTAAAAAAAAAGCCTGAGTTTTTGTTATGTGGTACATGTAATGCTGGGAAAGGTGGGACCATAGTTTTGTTGTATTTGAGTGGGGAATACATACATTTTTTAAGGGGAAAACAGTGTAAGGTATTATCACATGGTTTATCACATGGTTTGGTATGAGCATGCTCAGTTCACTCTGGCCTAGTAAACAAACACCTTGACTAGCAACTCATCCTGTCTCTGTCCTTCATTTGTTCTACCCACATATATTACAAAATCCAATGCTTTGAACAAACTTTTAGTCACCTAAGCTAATATGTCCTACTTTTGCTCAGTGTCCTCTTTTGGATTACGCCTCTGATTTTTTGGGGGATATTTTTCTACATTAAAGATGCTATATAAATGCATGTTGTTGCTGTACGAGAGTGAGTGAGTGAGTGAGAGAGAGAAGACATAACATGAGAAGGATGGTGATAGCTTTAGCTTGGGGCATGCCTCTGGCTTTATAATCTTCCACTCCCTTTATTCTTTCATTGGCAATGATGTTCAGTTTGGCTGCTTGGAATAGAGATGAGGGATTGAAGTTGTGGGGTCCTGCTCCCTTGTAGGTTTGCTTGGATTTTTATTTGTATATTTTAATTTTAATATTTTTGCAATATTAAATTCAGCACTTTTTCTCAAAAATAAACCAACAGCTGGAATCCCCGCTGCTTAACATAACAATTTGGAATGATGATTAGTAAACAAAGTGGAATCATTGGGGGGGAATTTTAACCCCAAAAATCAGGTGGGTTGGTGTCGGGTGGGAGGTTAAAGAGTTAAAAAACGGAATCTCAACCCCAACCCGCCTCCAACTCGCCCACATCCGGTTTTAACAGAGGTGGGGGTCCAGGGCGGTGGTGGTTGGGGGAGCGGGCAGCCAACCGGGCTCCCAGGAGGCGGGTTGGCACTTTATATATTATAAATAGGCTGCGTGCCGCATGGTGATCCACCATTTTAAATTTAACTCTGGCTGGTCGGGTTTCCTGGGCTTCGGGGAACCCACCAGCTAAAGGAAGGCGAGGACTGCTGGATCCAGGAGGTTAGTGTCTTTCCACTTACCTACTATATCCAGCGTCCTTGCTTTGCCAACACTTTGCGATCAGACACCCCCTCGATCCTTCAGATCTCCCCCGAGGCCTCTAATCTGCCCCTTGAGGCCTCCGATCTGTCCCCCCACCCACCGATCCCCCCAGAGGCCTCCGATCTGCCCCTCACGGCCTATGGGAATCCCGTTCTCCCAGGTTTCCTGACCGTTTTCCAGCCAACCCGCTCCCTACCCGCCTTCAAATTAAAATTCCGACCATTGAGTATCACCTCAACCATTTTGCACCATGTGATAAATAGTTCCTTTTTGACACCTAGGAGGGTAGGCATCACTTATTTTAGTGCGGCTTGGCTGGTGAGGATATTTGGAAGCTGTGCATTCCCATATTAAAGGGGAGGCACTTCAATCAGGGTGGTAACTTTGATTGATAACTCAGTGGGCCAAATATTTGATCCCATAGACTTGGGAGCCTTGTTTTCTCTCTCTCTCATTCTCACCCCTTCCCCCTCTCTCTCTCCCTGAGATGACGAATAGGCAAGCAGTGCCCTAGCAGGCAGTAACAGTAGGCCTAGGCCAGATAGTTTTGGAATAGCTTAGCTAGAAAATATTGGGCCTATGAGAAATAGTAATGTTGCATCTTTATTATTTCTCCATAACCGAGCAGTACAGGAATTGACTGTTCACACTGCCAAACCTACACTTTGTTCATTCATGTATTTTATGTAAAATAAACTAGTTTGTTGATTTGAAGTTATCCTTCATTTCAATAAAGTGCTTTTTAATTTGCCTTCTATAAAGAAAGGAGAAAGCGTGTAGCAGCACATGTGATATTTAGTGCTGCTATGTGGAGCAAGAGTTCTCTATTACAATACCCAGGTTACGCTACTGCTTAATTTGACATCTGGCAATAAAAACTGCACTCCCTATCATAGAGGATGAAAGATCCACTTACAGGAGTGACCAGTGACGCTGAACTCAAGAGATTACCTAAAGCCCAGAAATTGTTACAGTGTGGCCTCTTCAAATGGAGTCGAGAAATTGAAGTTATAGGGACCTACTCGCATGTGGGTCTTCTCTCTCCTGTTCTGAGGCATCTTATCCTGAAATTGGAAAAGCAGTCTTAAGATGCTACAAGTTTCAAATGGTTATTCTGCAGCCTATCGTGTATGAGTAAATGAAATTAGCTTTTATTAGAAAGGTTTGCTGTGTGAAGATCCTTTAAGGTGGAAAGGTAGCAAGAGTTTAATTTATAAGTTAATCAAAGGTATGGTAGCCTAGTGGCTATGGAACTAGCACTAATGATGCAGAGGCCATGAGTTCAAATCCCACTGTAGTAAATTGTGAAATTAAATTCAATAAATCTGGCAATTTGTGGGCTAGCATGAAAAAGCTGCCACATTGTAGAAAAAACCTAACTGGTTTACGAATGTCTTTTGGGGAACCTGCCACCCTAACCTATTGACCTACATGTGACTACAGTCCCATACTATGTGGTTGACTCTTAATGCCATCAGGCAACAAGGAATTGCCCACAAATTAAGAAGTAATGTGATCTGCTGCAGTATGGCTATGCATGGTAAAGAACTATAACATTGTCCAGTTGTTTATATGAGGCAGCTGTCTAAAAAGAATAGGAGAAAACAATTACTTGGTATAGCCGTGGCAGATTTCTTTCTCATTTGCAGCCAGGTCCTCTGGGTGTTGCCACCCATTTTGTACGTCTCTTTTATGGGGAGGATGTTCTGGAGTGCCAAGCAGGGCACCTCACCTTTGCCTTACTTCACAGACCATCACCTCAAAGAATTCATCGGTAAATTTGGGAGTGCACTGCCTGGGTTTGTACAGGGCAAGCAACACTTATCGAAAGCAAAGTAAAATAGAAATAATATGACATCCTTCCATAAGTGATTCTCAGGATATGATACAAATTTGTTTTTGGTAGTTGTACCAGTTTGGTAGCTGAAAAGCATGTTAGATGATTCAATTAGATAGGATCACTTATTGTATTATATGCTTCCTGCTAAATGGGATTTGCTTCATAATATCTGGTGTTGCTTTACCTCTGATGGATTATTGTAATTTAATGTTTCCACACAGAATTGCAATAGGATTTTTTACAGACTTAATCAGAATGCCTTTCCACTCATTTAAATTTAAATATACAGACTATTAATAACTTTAAAAGGTAATAAATCTCTGCCTTTGCAAATTTCCACATATTTACTTGCTAATTGATATATCAGCTAAGATATTTCTTTAATTTAACCAGAGAATAAGTAGATTGATAGGAGCGAAACAGTCTAATTCAAGTAAAGGACATATGATATGAATAAAAGATCAAAGGAGCACAGAATAGCTCTTACAGTTTTCATCAGTTTCCAACCTCATTGACTGTATTAGTTGAAGGATTTCCTTCACCACTGTACCAGGAATATAAAGTTGAATTATGCCTGAATTAACAATCTATGGAAATTAGCCTAATATATAATGTGTGCCAAATGAACAATAATATATGATCATGGTGCAAATAACAAAGTATTGAATTAAGCCAGGGTTCCAGATGATCTCATAGCTCTGAGATGCCCCCTAGTCCTCAAGACTAAATGACTGCATTGTACTCACTCTAAAATCTATGTTACTTTTTACAACATTATTATAGACTCTTGCCATTTCTCCATTCTTACCATTATTGCTCCTTGCACACATTTGCATTTTGCAAATATATTTCCGATTTCTTGTATTGTGCAAATTATCAGTTGTGTTCAGCAGTAACATGAAAATTCTGTTAGTGTCTGCCCATTTTGATGTAATGATAGGATAATAATGTTATGCGTTTTACAACAGGACATAATGGGAGAATAAATTTGCAGTTCTAAAATGACATGAAAATTACAAAGAACAGGTGCATATTATAAAAGAATTAATTTTAAATGAAATATATAAAAAATAAATTATTCAAGAAAGGTTTTGTTATTGGTTTAACAACATAATCTCTGGATGTAGATGGAAATAACTGTTAAATATATCTTTAAACTAGATTTCAATTGCTATAACTCTACTCAATTTATGACCAGCTCTCTGGTACCTGTCATCTTCCATGCCAGTCTTCTTTCATATCCCTGTGATACTCTAACTAGACTTGTCGCAAGACTGTGCAGCTAACTCTGCTCACTTTTATCTCCATGATCAGACTGAGTTTTGTCAGTCTGTCATCCCTTGCTGCCTTCAGACCTGACTGCACCAGTGCTACTAATATCCATCAAGCCTGGGTTTTGTTTCCAGGTGAACAGAGGTCACACATTAGCATTAATTTAGATTGTTCTTTCTGATCTGGTAAAGGCTTTCCTCCATATGAAGATAGCAAATAATGAAATACTGTTATCCCAATGTGTGAGTTATGTGGTTAGATTTAATTGACAATCAAAGGTGAGGGCTTTGATGCTTTCACATTAATTTCTTTCTCTAGTCTAATGAAAGGCTACAGATAGTTCAGGACCAGTAAATCAAAACCTACATTCCAAACTCTAACTGGGATTCTTTTACCGTCGAATGTAGTTTTGCTAAAATTGAGCCAAATACAGTATACTGCTTTACTTTAAACATATATACAAATCCTATGGGCTCGATTTTGCCAGGGCCGAGGAGGCGGGATTGGAGGCGTATGAGGTGGTAAAATCGTAAAAAATGGCGTGCGGGCCCGATCCTGCCTCCATCCCGCCTCCGAGCAATTTTCCCAGAATCAGGGTTTCAGACCCCGTTTACATCCCGCCTCCAAGAGGCAGGATAGGCCCTTAAGGCCCTTAACAACCACTTAATTGCTTCTATAATCCAATTCTTTCTCTATTTTTCCAATCATGTTTATAATCCAGTATAAACCCAGGATGTGCATTTTTGAAAGAAGAGCATTCTCTTCTTTCTCTAAAGTTGCTCTTAGAAAATGGCCACATAAGTACAGACAGCAATGGAGGGATGAGCATAGGGGCAGGCCAGGCAATGGAAGTTGCACAGTTTAATTTTTATTTTAAACGCTTAATTAAAGAGTCTTTTAATTAATTTTGAACATGTGATCATTTATTTTTATTTAAGTGTTGCGAAATTTTATTTATTTGGGGATTTCTGTTATGGTTATGGGGATTCCGTATGTAAATGGATTCCCCATAAGCATTATAGGAATCCACCTTTTTGATTGGTTGGCCTGGCCCACGTGATCCCAGGGACGCTTGCGATCCGCGTGCGCCCCTGGGATCCGAGGGCCATTACGCTGGCCAAGGACCGGAAGAGTCCAAAGCTCTGGAGACACCAGGTAAGTTTGTATGTTTTTTTCAGTTCGGAGGCGTACACCGGCGGCAAGCTTCCGACCACAATTTCCAGGCCATAGGAACAGGAATAGACAATTCGGCCCCTCAAGCCTGTTCCACCATTTTGATCATGCAGATTTGTACCTCAACTCCATTTACCTGCCTTTTCTCCACATACCTTCATACGCTTACCTAACAAAAATGTATCGATCTCTGCGTCACAGACTTTTGGGAAGGAGAGTTCCAGATTTTTACTACCCTTTGTGTGAAAAAGTGCTTCCTGATTTCACTACCTCTTCTCTCGACCCCTCCACGGTGTCTAAATTGTCAGACTGCTTGTCCAACATACTGTTCTGGATGAGCAAAAATTTTCTCCAATTAAATATTGGGAAGACCAAAGCCATTGTTTTCGGTCCCCGCCACAAACTCCGTTCCCTAGCCATTGACTCCATTCCTCTCCCTAACATCTTTCTGATGCTGAACCACACTGTTCGCAACCTTGGTGTCATATTTGACCCTGAAATGAGCTTCCGACCACATATCCGCAGCATAACTAAGACCGCCTACTTCCACCTCCGTAACATCGCCCGTCTCCGCACTTGCCTCAGCTCATCCACTGCTGAAACCCTCATCCATGCCTTTGTTACCTTTAGACTTGACTATTCCAACGCACTCCTGGCTGGCCTCCCACATTCCACCCTACGTAAACTTGAGGTCATCCAAAACTCGGCTGTCCGTGTCCTAACTCGCACCAAGTCCCGTTCGCCCATCACCCCTGTGCTCGCCGACCTACATTGGCTCCTGGTTAAGCAACGCCTCGATTTTAAAATTCTCATCCTTGTTTTCAAGTCCCTCCATGGCCTCGCCCCTTCCTATCTCTGTAATCTCCTCCAGCCCCACAACACCCCGAGATATCTGCGCTCCTCTAATTCTGCCCTCTTGAGCATCGCTGATTATAATCGCTCAACCATTGGTGGCCGTGCCTTCTGTTGCCTAGGCCCTAAGCTCTGGAATTCCCTGCCTAAACCTCTCCACCTTGCTACATCTCTTTCCTCCTTTAAGATGCTCCTTAAAACCTACCTCTTTGACCAAGCTTTTGGTCATCTGCCCTAATGATCGGTGTCAAATTTTTTGTCTTAAAATACTCCTGTGCAGCGCCTTGGATCGTTTTACTATGTTAAAGGCGCTATATAAATACACGTTGTTGTTGTTGTTGTTGTTGTTGTTGTTGTTGTTGAATGGTGTGGTTCTAATTTGAAGATTTTGCCCCAAGAGGAAATAGTTTCTCTGTAACTGCCCTATCATATCCCTTTATCATTTTAAACACCTCAATTAGATCACGTCTCACCCTTCTAAACTCAAAGGAATACAAACCAAATGTATGCAATATGTTCTCATAATTTAACCCTTTAAGCTGTGGTATCATTATGGTGAATCTGCACTGTACCACTTCCAAGGCCAACATATCCTTCCTGAGGCTCTGTGCCCAAAATTGACACAGTACTCCAGATAGAGCCTGACCGAGGCTCCGTACCACTGATGCATCCCTTCCTCACTTTTCTATTCTTCTTGAAAAAGGTCAAGGAGGCAGTCTTAAGTTTCAACATAGCTATTCAGAACATCAGAACAGTGAAGAAGTGTATAAAATCCGTCTCAAGCAGCCTGAAGCAATTCTGAACAAATTCTGGAGTTCCAGTAGTGTGGAGTGTGAAGAGTCACTCAGGTGAAATCTAAATTCAGCAGGAGTTTAGCGGATGCAGTAACCAGTAGCGCCCCGCTCTGCTGGCGATGACGATGTCATCACCGTGCGCAGCGCCTGTTTTCGCCCCGCCTGCAATATTGTCCCGCACCCTCTGAATCTGCGTCCGACGATGACAGCGATCGATTCAGGGGGCGGGAACGGAGCGGCAGGAGGCTCGCGGGGCGGTAAGTAAAGGGGAGGTGACGGGCGGGGGGAAAAAAAATCGGCTGACTTACTTGTTGCCCATTTCCTCTTTGAACGCAGGGTCCATGCCACGATCTGGCAGCCTGGCACTCCTCTTGTGTGCCGGGCTGCTGGCACGGCACTCTCCTCCTTGGTGGTCCAGGTAGGGCCCCACAGAGTTGTGGGCTTGGGCCCTCCCCTTTAATGAGGGGAAGCTCCCAAGTGTGATTGGGGGTTAGGGCTGTAAGAAGGAAGTGGAGCGCTTGAATTAGTGCTCCACCTCCCTTTTGGGGCGCTAAAACTGAATTTAGCGCCCAGGCGATGTTAGCGACACAAAATGGTCGCTAGCTAATTTTTCCCCCAATGTTTCATCAATGTCACAAAAAAAATTACAGATATATTTATTAGCACACACAATCTCTTCTTTTTTTACCTAATATTATAATAGGCCTGGAATTTACGGTCAGCGGTGAAGCAAAGGCATTCGCTGCTGGCCCCGAAGTAAGCTTCACACAAAGATCTCGCGATTTCTGTGGCAAGGATTTCAGGTTTTCCAACGCGTAATTGAAATTAACAGAAGTTAACGGGGATTCCCAGCGAAGAGCTGCTGTGATGTCAATAAGCTGTCTAAGCAGCCAATCAAAACGCAGAATTCTCACAGACAGTGAACCAGGAAGTGGGTCAGCTCCTTTGATTCTAACTTTTAAAAAATATTAGAGAGAGAAAAACAAAGATTGGGTCTCTCACATGGGGAAAAGGCAAATCTGAAATAAAGATGAATAAACTTTAAAAAAAAGATTTTTTTTTAAAGTTCCTTAAAAAATTTAATTTTAAAAAAATAGACACATTTGACACTCCACAAAATCAAAATTCGTTTTTCAGGGCCCTAACCTTTGTTTATCAGTCAATATGCTGTTAAAACCCCAGTTACAGCTAATCCAAAAGGGTCTAACCTTTAATGGGGAATTGAACAGTGTAATTACCATGGAAGAGCTGAAGTTGTCATCAGTTTCCATGATTTGACAGATTACACTAACTGCCGGCTCTCTGGCGGGGGGGGGTGGAACGGCACAGCGTGGCCTGTGTCAGAGCAATGAATGACAGACCGCAACTAATGGAACGGTAGCATTGTGGTAATGTCACTGGGCTACTAATCCAGAGGCCTGGACTAATGATCCAGAGATGTGAGTTCACATCCCACCACGGTAGCTGGGGAATTTCAATTCAGTTAATTAAATAAATCTGGAGTAAAAAGCTAGTATCAGTAATGGTGACCATGAAACTATTGGTTTGTTGTAAAAACCCATCTGGTTCACTAATGTCCTTCAGGGAAGGAAATCTGCTGTCCTTACCTGGGCTGGCCTATATGTGACTCCAGACCCACAGCAATGTGGTTGACTCTTAACTGACCTCTGAAATGGCCTAGCAAGCCACTCAGTTATAACAAATGGCTACGAAACAAAATAATAAAAATGAAAACAGACGGACCACCCAGCATCGACCTCGGCTACGAACACGGCAATGGCACACTCAGCTCAGTCAACCCTGCAAAGTCCTCCTCACCAACATCTGGGAATTGGGAGAGCTGTCCCACAGACGAGTCAAGCAACAGCCTGACATAGTCATCCTCACAGAATCATACCTTACAGCCAATGTCCCAGACTCCTCCATCACCATCCCTGGGTATGTCCTGTCCCACCGGCAGGACAGACCCACCAGGGGTGGTGGCACAGTGGTATACAGTCTGGGACTCTTCAACATTGACTCTGGACCCTATGAAGTCTCATGGCTTCAGGTCAAGCATGGGCAAGGAAATCTTCTGCTGATTACCACCTACCGTCCTCCCTCAGCTGATGAATCAGTACTTTGCCATGTTGAACACCCCTTGGAAGAAGCACTGAGAGTAGCAAGGGCACAGAATGTACTCTGCGTGGGGGACTTCTACGACCATCACTAAGAGTGGCTCAGTCGCACCACAGCTGGCCGAGTCATGAAGGACATAGCTGCCAGTCTGGGCCTGCAACAGGTGTGAGAGAACCAACACGAGGGGAAAAACCTACTTGACCTCATCCTCACCAATCTACGTGTCGCAGATGCATGTGTCCATGACAGTATTGGTAGCAGTGACCACCGCACAGTCCTTGTGGAGATGAAGTCCTGTCTTCACATTGAGGACACCCTCCATCATGTTGTTTGGCACTACCACCGTGCTAAATGGGATAGATTCAGAACAAATCTAGCAGCTCAAAACTGGGCATCCATGAGGTGCTGTGGGGCAGCAGCAGAATTGTATTCCACCACAATCTGTAACCTCATGTCCAGGCATATCCCTCACTCTAACATTACCATCAAGCTAGGGGACAAACCCTGGTTCAATAAGGAGTGTAGAAGAGCATGCAAGGAGCAGCACCAGGCGTACCTAAAAATGAGGTGCCAACCTGGGGAAGCTGCAACACAGGACTACATGCATGCTAAAAAGTGGAAGCAGCATGCTTTAGACATGGCTAAGCGATCCCACAATCAACGGATCAGGTCAAAGCTCTGCAGTCCTGCCACATCCAGTCGCGAATGGTGGTGGACCATTAAACAACTAACGGGAGGAGGAAGCTCCATGAATATCCCCACCCTTAATGATGGTGAAGCCCAGCACGTGAGTGCAAAAGACAAGGCTGAAGCATTTGCAACCATCTTCAGCCAGAAGTGCTGAGTATTTGATCAATATCGGCCTCCTCCTGAGGTCCCCACCATCACAGAAGCCTGTCTTCAGCCAATTCGATTCACTCCACGTGATATCAAGAAACGACTGAGCACACTGGATACAGCAAAGGCTATGGGCCTTGACAACATCCCGGCTATCGTGCTGAAGACTTGTGCTCCAGAACTAGCCGCGCCTCTAGCCAAGCTGTTCCAGTACAGCTACAATACTGGCATCTATCCGACAATGTGGAAAACTGCCCAGGTATGTCCTGCCCAGTCCACAAAAAGCAGGACAAATCCAATCCAGGCCAATTACCGCCCCATCAGTCTACTCTCAATCATCAGCAACGTGATGGAAGGTGTCATCGACAGTGCTATCACGCGGCAATTACTCACCAATAACCTGCTCACTGATGCCCAGTTTGGGTTCCGCCAAGACCACTCGGCTCCCGACCTCATTACAGCCTTGGTCCAAACATGGACAAAGGAGCTGAATTCCAGAGGAGAGTGAGAGTGACTGCCCTTAACATCAAGGCAGCATTTGAGCGAGTGTGGCACGAAGGAGCCCCTGCAAAATTGAAGTCAATGGGAATTGGGGGAAAACTCTTCACTGGCTAGAGTCATACCTAGCACAAAGGAAGATGATTGTGGTGATTGAAGGTCAATCATCACAGCCCCGGGACATCGCTGCAGGAGTTCCTCCGGGCAGTGTCCTAGGCCCAACTATCTTCAGCTGCTTCATCAATGACCTTCCCTCCAACATAAGGTCAGAAATGGGGATGTTCGCTGATCACTGCACAGTGTTCAGCACCATTCACAACTCCTCAGATAATGAAGCAGTCCATGCCCGCATGCAACAAGATGTGAATGACGTTCAGGCTTGGGCTGATAAGTGGCAGGTAACATTCGCGCCACAGAAGTGCCAGGCAATGACTATCTCCAACAAGCGAGAGTCTAACCACCGCCCCTTGACATTCAATGGCATTACAATCGCCGAATCCCCCACCATCAACATCCTGGGGGTCACCATTGACCAGAAACTTAACTGGACCAGCCACATAAATACTGTGGCAACAAGAGCAGGTCAGAGGCTAGGTATTCTGTGGCGAGTGTCTCACCTCCTGACTCCCCAAAGACTTTCTACCATCTACAAGGCACAAGTCAGGAGTGTGATGGAATACTCTCCACTTGCCTGGATGAGTGCAGCTCCAACAACACTCAAGAAGCTCAACACCATCCAGGACAAAGCAGCCCGCTTGATTGGCACCCCATCGACCACCTTAAACATTCACTCCTTCCACCACTGGTGTACCGTGGCTGCAGTGTTTACCATCTGCAAGATGCACTGCAGCAACTCGCCAAGGCTTCTTTGGCAGCACCTCCCAAACCCGCGACCTCTTCCACCTAGAAGGACAAGGGCAGCAGACGCATGGGAACACCACCACCTCCAAGTTCCCCTCCAAGTCACACACCATCCTGACTTGGAAGTATATCGCCGATCCTTCATCGTCGCTGGGTCAAAATCCTGGAACTCCCTACCTAACAGCACTGTGGGAGTAGCTTCATCACATGGACTGCAGTGGTTCAAGAAAGCAGCTCACCACCACCTTCTCAAGGGCAATTAGGGATGGGCAATAAATGCTGGTCTTGCCAGCGACGCCCACATCCCATAAATGAATTTTTTTTAAACTTCAGGATTTCTGCGTTAGGCTGCGCTTGCACTAAATCCTGAAGTTGCCGTCAGTTTCAAAGGTGAAATGATGGCAAACACTGCCAGTTCACTGTCATCAGGACCGCAAATTTTGGGCCATTATCTTTCTCTCGCACTTTAACTACCAGTCCCCACTTCCTTTGTTTACTATCTTTTGTATTAGTTTTTCACCAGAACCCTGTTTCTTTTTGCTACCTTATAACACAGTATCCTATATTTACATAATTTCTATCTACCATGACATACCTCCTTGAGTGCCAAGAGTTACACTGACAATTTCTTTTGATACGGAAATTTCTTTTGATACAGAAAAAAAAATTGTCCTAGTGTTCAATTTTGAGTTAATCTTGCTAAAAAGCTGCTCTGTACTGAATCAATCCAAGCAGACATCCCACTGCCTACCTTCTTCTTATACATCATGAACATAAGGGACAGACTAAATAAGTAAGTTAATCTCATAATGATAACATTGTATGACTAAATTGGTCTTCAGTAATATGTGTTTTCTGATTTGTTCTATATTCAGCCTAGACTGGGTAGATGAAACTAGAATATCTATAGTGCTAGTCATTGGCATATTGGTGAGAGTGCAGTCACCCAGGCTAAGGCAGACCATATGAATCTCATAAACTGCTAATAGAAGAGGTCTATTTTTGGGTTCTGCATTGGATCCCAGGAGTAAAACATGATAAATTTCCCTGTCATGATGTCTTCACTGTTTCCAATCTAAGTGGATTGATTCCAGATGTTATCATCGTGATCATCATATATTACGGTGCCTGTAACTCCACCCTAAATACTTTCTTTGTCAGTCACTCACCTTTCTATGCCCATACATGTGGTATCTCCTACAACTCAAAAGAATGGACCAACTCTAGTTGCTTGTTACTGTCCAAATGTTACATTCATCGTTCCTGAATTTATGCCTTTTAAGCTCTCTCATTTTGTTTTATTTTAAATAATATGTTGGCAATCTATGCTGATGTCATCAGTTGCAGTGTTATCTTATTAAATATTGCATTTTGTGGTCCCTTCTACTTTTATTTCACATGGAACTATTTGGCAGCCTTAACAGAATGAGCTAAAATATTAACCCCTGCAATAATTTATTAACTATTGATTTCTGGTCCTTAATAATATTTGGTACAGTGTGGTGTAGTGAGTTAGATGCCGGCCTTTCACCTCTGGTACCTGGGCACAAAACCAGCCCAAACAGATGCAATGAAAGCTTACTCTGGCTGTAAGGGTCCAACATGTAATAAGTTATGGTTGTCTCAATCCAGGTCCTAGTGCACATGGGCCCACAGCACAAATCTGCCCCTAAGGTAGCACTAAAGCAAGAATCTCAGTCAGAGACATCACAGGATGCTTAGTGTTGGAATGGTACACTGGTGCAGTAGGGGTGCTTTTCTTCAACTGGGCCTCAGGCACATTCTTGGGACACAGTAGGAGGAACTTCACTTTATGTCGAACTGTGAGAATTCCTAATCCTGACACTGGATCTCTGAAATGGAAGATTAGTATTTCCCAACAGTTGTATCTATCACTATAACAAGTGCACAATTAACTAAACAAAGAAAAAATAAATACATAGTGTAGATTATCCTTGTTTCCATCTTTTAAGAAACCAATATAGCGGGCAACGTGCATTCAGTGCAGAATAAGCGCACGCACGCCACTCACAATTTTGAACCTTTAGGCGTCTGTATTCTGCCTGTAAAATGGACACAGCATAACATTTCTGGGCCCTCTCCTCAGCTCTGAATCAATGTCATAATGGATTCCTACTGTCGAGGTAAGTTCTTTAGCTTTTAAACTTCATTTTTTATATTTAACTTATATTTAACGTTTGTAATGTTTCCCCCAACAGGTCATATGTCACCCTGAAATTCAATTTTGTTGCTTCTCTGTGGGGCCTCCCTGTTCTCCAGATTGGGTGAGGCGGTGCACCACCGAATCCCCACCCTGAAAAGCTTTCTGTACAATTTTCCTCCACCCCACAGAGAGGCAAACTGGAATGGCTGCTACTTGTCTGCCTAACCACATGCAAATGATGGCAGAAGGGCTTGACAGCCCAGCAACCCATTCCTCTTACAAAAGCAAAATACTGCGGATGCTGGAAATCTGAAATAAAAACAGAAAATGCTGGAAATACTCAGCAGGTCAGGAGAGAGAAACAGAGTAAATGTTTCAGGTCGATGACCCTTCGTCAGAACTGGAAAAAGCTGGAGATGTAACAGATTGTAAGCAAGTGTTGGGGCAGGGAAAGGGGGGAGGGGAGGAAAGAACAAAAGGGAAGGTCTGTGATGGAATGGAAGGCAGGAGAGATTAAGAGACATTAAGAGAGATTAAGAGATGGTGCAAGGCAAACGGAGATGGTAATGGGACAAAAGATGGCTCTAGAGAAGTGTAAATGGCACTGGCAGAATGAAAGACAGCTGCCATGTGGGAGAGAGAAATAAATAAATAAATAAATGGGAAAAAAAAGATAGGGGCAGAGGTTATGGTCTGCAATTGTTGAACTCTATGTTGAGTCCAGAAGGCTGTAAAGTGCCTAATCGAAAGATCAGGTGCTGTTCCTCGAGCTTACGTTGAGCTTCATTGGAACAGTGTAAGAAGCCGAGGACGGTGAGGTCTGAGTGGGAGTGGAGCGGAGAATTAAAGTGACAGGCGACCAGAAGCTCGGGGTCACCCTTACGAACTGAACGGAGGTGTTCCGCAAAGCGGTCACCCAATCTGTGTTTGGTCTCCCCAATGTAGAGGAGACCACATCATGAGCAGCGAATACAGCAAGTAAATCACTGTTTCACCTGGAAGGAGTGTTTGGGGCCCTGGACAGTGGGAAGGGTGGAGGTAAAAGGGCATGTGTTGCATCTCCTGCACTTGCACGGGGAGGTGCTGGGCGAAGGGGAAAGGGTGTTGGGGGATGATAGAGGAGTGGACTAGGGTGTCGCGGAGGGAACAGTCCCTATGGAATACTGAAAGGGACGGTGAGGGGAAGATATGTTTGGTGGTGGGATCACGCTGGGGGTGGCGGAAATGGCGGAGGATGATCCGTTGAATGTGGAGGCTGGTGGGGTGAAAGGTGAGGACAAGGGGAACTTTATTGTGGTTCCGGGAGGGAGGGGAAGGGGTGAGAGCAGAAGTGTGGGAAATAGAACAGACACGTTCAAGGGCCATGTCAACCACGGTAGAGGGGAATCCTCGTTTGAGGAAAAAGGAAGACATGTTGGAAGCACTATTATGGAAGGTGGCATCGTCAGAGCAGATGCGGCGGATACAGAGAAACTGGGAGAATGGAATAGAGTCCTTACAGGAAGCGTGGTGGGAGGAAGTGTAGTCCAGGTAGCTGTGGGATGCCAGGTGGTCCATTTGGTTTTATTCTTATTATTGTTAATGTTTCTTGTAGCGGTTTGTTACAACTGAGTGGCTTGCTAGTGACAGTTAAGAGTCAACCACATTGCTGTAGTTACTGTGGTCACATATCGGCCTAGACCAGGCAGCTTTCCTTCCCTAATGAACCAGATGGGTTTTTACAACAATCTGGTGGTCATCATTACTGATACTAGCTTTTTATTCCAGATTTATTTAATTAACTGAATTTAAATTCCACGGCTGCCATGGAACTCACGTCTCAATATTATTAGTCCTGGTCTCTGGATTACTAGTCCAGTAATATAACCACTATGCTACCATTCCCGAACTCAAACATAAGAAAGACTTTTTAAGGCTTGATGGCAAAGTTGTAATTAATGGTTACAGTAACAGGTACAGAACACACTATAGAAAATGAACCAACTTGCTTGATTCTTCAGCAATTTTGCAAAACGACTGGTGAATAAATAAACTCTTACAGCATTAGTTAAGAGTTTACTTGAAGCAGACTGAAAATACATCTTCAAAATATTTTTTTTCTTCTTCTCAATCATTCATTTCTTCATACAAAAGCAAAATACTGCGGATGCTGGAAATCTGAAATAAAAACAGAAAATGCTGGAAATAGTCAGCAGGTCAGGCAGCATCTGTGGAGAGAGAAACAGAGTTAACGTTTCAGGTCGATGACCCTTCGTCAGAACTGGAAAAAGCTGGAGATGGAACAGGTTTTTAAGCAAGTGCAGGGGCAGGGAAAGGGGGGAGGGGAGGAAGGAACAAAAGGGAAGGTCTGTGATAGGATGAAGGCAGGAGAGATTAAGAGACATTGTGCTGGATTTTGTCAATGGGGACGTGATGGAGGCGGGACTCCCACTTTTTGGGTTGTAGTCCCGCCTCTATCGACTTGTGGCCAACCCACTGTATTTTCCCTTGATTGACCTTGTTAAGCGGCTTAGCAGGCCAATCAAGGTTCCCTGGATACAGGTGACGTCAGCCATTGAAATTTCATCTGTCAAGAGCTCTGTGAAGCTGTCAAACACTGACAATATGATTTCTAACATGAGTCCCTGTACTTAGACCCTGTAGTTAGAAATCAATCCAGCACAGAAAGCAGACTGCAGCTTTTGACAGCTCAACGGCCATTCTGCTTTCTGTGCCGGTGAGATTTCTGACTCCCGAGACCTGAAGGGCTGACACCTGCAGGAGGAAGTTAAGGTAAGTAAAACTTTTTTCCACACTTTACACTTACCTTACACACTTACCTCTGCACATGCACCCATCACTCACCTGCCCACTGGACATATCGGGCTGGATTTTGTCTTGGGGTCGGGTTGGGGTAGTGTCATCCGCATTTCATGTTCCCCCCCGCCGACTCCAGATTAATGTGGATGAATTATGCAATTTTCACTTAATTGGGCAATTGAGTTGCAGCATGTGGGAACCCATGAACCAATTAGTGGTTTCAGTCTGAAAGTCGCCTCTGATGATGTCATCATTGCTGTTGCCTGGTCTCAGAGACTGACTGGATGTTGGTGAGAGAGGACCTGCCTGGCTTTGCTGTGGGACCTGGATGCAAAATAGAGAGAGAGAGAGAGAGAGAGAGAAGAGAGAGAGAGAGAGAGAGAGAGAGAGAGAAAGAGAGAGAGAGAGAATTTTTTTTTGCATCCAAGTCCTCTCACAGCAAAGGCCATGCAGTCTCTGAAGACATTCATCAGAGACGACTTTCAGACCTAATACTACTACTACCTTCATCACATCTCCGTTGTAATAGTGGACCTGCAGCTGATAGTCAGCTATCCACTTGTGCTCCCGCCAGGTTTCACTGGAGTGTTTCACATCAGGCGTACTTCATGTCGGAAAAGGGTTAAACTAGCTAAAACGTTTCAAAATGGCATTACAGAGCCAATTTAGGGCTTGTTAAGGGCTTTAATGGCCTCTCCCGCCTCTTGGAGGCGGGACGGAGTCGGGAACCCCGTGACTGATTTTGTCAAAATTGCGTGGAGGCGGGATGGAGTCGGGATGGGGTCGGGACCCCCGACCCCGCAAATTTAACCCCCCACACGCCTCCAAACCCAACTCCATGGGTCATTCAAAATCCAGCCCACCGACTCCTCCAACCCCTGCAGACCCACGGTCCGCCTCGCTAAAACGGCGTGGTTTGGAGCCGTCGGGTAGCCCACACTTCAGGGCTAAAAATAGGGATTAGGCAACAAACTGCCTGTTAACTACCTGTTAACAGGCAGTTAATTGTCACTAATCCCCTTCCCACCTCGAAAAGGTGGCTCCCAGCACAGGTCGGGTACCCGCCTGCAGCGAAACTGGCATGGAGGCGGGTTGGGGGTGGGATGGGTTCGGGACCCCGAATCTGCTATTTTCCCATCCCACACGCCTCCAAACCCGCCTCCACGGGTCAATGAAAATTCTGCCCATTAAGAGAGATTAAGAGATGGTGCAAGGCAAAAGGAGATCATAACGGGACAATTTATGAAACAAAAGATGGTTCTAGATGAAGTGTAAATGGCACTGGCAGAATGAAAGACCGCTGCCATGTGGGAGAGAGAAAAAAAAAAAATGAATAAAAAAAGGAAGGAGGCAGACGTTATGGTCTAAAATTGTTGAACTCTATGTTGAGTCCAGAAGGCTGTAAAGTGCCTAATCGAAAGATGAGATGCTGTTCCTCGAGCTTACGTTGAGCTTCATTGGAACAGTGTAAGAGGCTGAGGACGGTGCGCTCTGAGTGGGAGTGGAGCGGAGAATTAAAGAGACAGGCGACCGGAAGCTCGGGGTCACCCTTACGGACTGAACGGAAGTGTTTCGCAAAGCGGTCACCCAATCTGCGTTTGGTCTCCCCAATGTAGAGGAGACCACATCGTGAGCAGCGAATACAGTATACTAAATTGCAAGAAGTGCAAGTAAATCGCTGTTTCACCTGGAAGGAGTGTCTGGGGCCCTGGACAGTGGGAAGGGTGGAGGTAAAAGGGCATGTGTTGCATCTCCTGTGCTTGCACGGGAAGGTGCTGTGCGGAAGGGGAAGGGGTGTTGGGGATGATAGAGGAGTGGACCAGGGTGTCGCGGAGGGAGCAGTCCCTTCGGAATGCTGAAAGGGGAGGTGAGGGGAAGATGTGTTTGGTGGTGGGATCACGCTGGAGGTGGCGGAAATGGCGGAGGATGATCCGTTGAATGTGGAGGCTGGTGGGGTGAAAGGTGAGGACAAGGGGAACCCTATCATGGTTCCGGGAGGGAGGGGCAGGGGTGAGAGCAGAAGTGCGGGAAATAGAACGGACACGGTCAAGGGCCGTGTCAACCACAGTAGAGGGGAATCCTCAGTTGAGGAAAAAGGAAGACATGTCAGAAGCACTATTATGGAAGGTGGCATCGTCAGAGCAGGTGCGGCGGAGACGGAGAAACTGGGAGAATGGAATAGAGTCCTTACAGGAGGCGGGGTGGGAGGAAGTGTAGTCCAAGTAGCTGTGGGAGTCAGTGGGCTTGTAGTGAATGTTTGTCAAGAGCCTATCCCCAGAGATGGAGACAGAGAAGTCGAGGAAGGGAAGGGAAGAGTCGGAGATGGACCATGTGAAGGTGAGGGAAGGGTGGAAATTGGAAGCAAAGTGAATGAAATTTTCTAGTTCAGGGCGAGAGCAGGAAACAGCACCGATACAGTCATCAATGTACCGGAAAAAGAGGTGAGGGAGGGGACCTGAGTAGGACTGGAACAAAGAATGTTCCACATATCCCACGAAAAGGCAAACATAGCTGGGACCCACGCGGGTTCCCATAGCAACACCTTTAATTTGGAGGAAGTGAGTGGAATCAAAGGAGAAGTTGTTCAATGTGAGAACAAGTTCAGCCAGGCGGAGGAGGGTGGTGGTGATGGGGACTGGTTGGGCCTCTGTTCAAGGAAGAAGCGGAGCGCCCTCAGGCCATCCTGGTGGGGCATGGAGGTGTTGAGGGGTTGGACGTCCATAGTGAAAAGGAGATGTATGTGGCCAGGAAACTGGAAACTGTTAAAGTGGCGGAGGGCGTCGGAAGAGTCGCGGATGTAGGTGGGAAGAGACTGGACAAGGGGAGAAAAAATAGAGTCGAGATAGGAAGAGATAAGTTCCATGGGGCAAGAACAGACTGAAACAATGGGTTTACCAGGCAGTCCTGTTTGTGGATCTTGGGAAGGAGGTAGAAGCGGGCTGTGCGGGGTTGGGGAACTATGAGGTTGGCGGCCGTGGAGGGAAGATCTCCAGAGGAGATGAGGTCAGTGACGGTCTTGGAAACGGTGGCTTGATGTTTGGTAGTGGGGTCATGGTCTAGGCAGAGGTAGGAGGAGGTTTCAGAGAGTTGCCGTTCAGCCTCCACTAGGTAGAGGTCGGTTTGCCAAACAACAACAGCACCACCCTTGTTCATACCTGTGGACCAAATTCTGACTGCCCATACACAGTCATCCAGTTGTAGTTCCAGTGATGACACATTGCTGGAGATATAGTCCAACTAAATATTCACATTGCATAATTGGGCAGAATTTTCATCTTGTTTGTAATGTACAAGATGAAAAATGAGCCCAAGGGAACTTGAAGTCCCTCTTGTTACAAAAAAAGTAAAGCATTGGCAAAGTAATCTGCCAAAGTGTGTGAAACTTCAAACATCATTTGACACTGCAATACTCCAGTGAATTTTGCAATTAAAAGCTTTACACATGTTTGTTACCTATCAATAGCATTAAATGACTATTGACTTGTAGATCAATTTTAGTCATATTGAATAATATTCAGAATCACAGCTATCCTTTTAAATGTGAATCAGACTATTCTTTTTCTAATATTAGTATTTGATGCGTGGACAGATTTTCCTGGCAAGAGTCAAGCAAGTAATAGAATACAACAGAGCATAGGTAGGCTGAGCTCCATCGGAATTATAATACAGTCAGAGAGCTCAATTCTAATTAACCCCTGCGATTAGGGGTGTTCTGCTTTGTGGGTGGGAAATCTAGTGCTGCTGCAGAATTTGAAGGCCTGCAGCAGCCAAATGGCAGGGCACTTGCTACCAGCAAAACTGAACTGTGAGAGCTCCTGACCCGGCAATGGATGTCTGGAAGAAGATGTGCAGGACCCACCATAACTATAGAAATGTTATTGGAACAAGTATGGCAAAGAAGCAAGAATCTCTTTGAGACCAAAGAAAGAAAGAACTTGTATTTATATAGTCTTTCACAACCTCAGGATATCCCAAAGCTCTTTGCAGTACATGAAGTACTTTTTTGAAGTGTAGTCACTGTTGTGATGTAGGAAACGTGGCAGCTACTTTGTGCACAGCAAGGTCCCACAAACAGCAATGTGATAATGACCAGAACATCTGTTTTTAGGTGTTGGTTGAGGGATAAGTATTGGCCAGGACACCGGAGAGAACTCCCCTGCTCTTCTTCGAAATAGAGGGAAGCTGGGGCCTCAGTTTAATGTCTCATCCGAAAGATGGAACCTCCAAGAGTGCAGCCCTCCCACAGTGCTATACTGAAGTGTCTGCAGGTAAGCGTATTGAGTACCTGGGAAGAGGTGACAACAAATCTGAATGTACAATGCACCATTCTGAGGACCGGGAAACAATGCTGCAAAAAGTTTAATGACCTCACTAAGACCTGATTGAATTTTTTGAGGAGGTGACTAAAGTAGCAGACAGGGGAATGTCTACGGATGTTATTTATATGGACTTCCAGAAGGCATTTGATAAAGTCCCACATAAGAGACTGTTAGCTAAGGTAGAAGCCCATGGAATTGAAGGCAAATTATTGACCTGGTTAGGAAATTGGCTGAGCAGCAGGAAACAGAGAATCGGGATAATGGGTAGGTACTCAAATGGATGTGTCTAGTGGTGTCCCACAGGGATCTATGTTGGGCCCTCAACTATTCACAGTATTTATTCATGAGTTAGATGATGGCATAGAAAGCCATATATCCAAATTTGCCGATGACACAAAGATAGGCGGCATTGTAGGCAGTGTAGATGAAAGCATAAAATTACAAAGGGATATTGATAGATTAAGTGAATGGGCAAAACTGTGGCAAATGGATTTCAATGTAGGCAAATGTGAGGTCATCCACTTTGGACCTAAAAAGGATAGAACAGGGTACTTTCTAAATAGTGAAAAGTTAAAAACAGTGGAGGTCTAAAGAGACTTGGGGGTCCAGGTACATAGATCATTAAAATGTCATGAACAGGTACAGAAAATAATCAAAAAGGCTAATGAAATGCTGGCCTTTATATCTAGAGGACTAGAATACAAGGGGGTAGAAGTTATGCTGCAGCTACACAAAACCCTGGTTAGACCACACGTGGAGTACTGTGAGCAGTTCTGGGCACCACACCTCAGGAAGGATATATTGGCCTTGGAAGGAGTGCAGCGTAGGCTTACCAGAGTGATACCTGGACTCCAAGGGTTAAATTACGAGGAGAGATTACACAAATTTGGGTTATATTCCCTAGAATTTAGATGGTTAAAGGGTGATTTGATCGAAGTTTTCAAGATATTAAGGGGAACAGATAGAGTAGATAGAGAGAAACTATTTCCGTTGGTTGGGGATTCTAGGACTAGGGAGCATAGTCTAAAAATTAGAGCCAGACCTTTCAGGAGTGAAATTAGGAAACACTTCTACACACAAAGGGTGGTAGAAGTTTGGAACCCTCTTCCGCAAATGCTAGATCAATTGTTCATTTTAGATCTGAGATTGATAGATTTTTGTTAACCAAAGGTATTAAGGGATATGGGCCAAAGGCGGGTATATGGAGTTAGGTCGCAAATTAGCCATGATCTCATTGAATGGCGGAACAGGCTCGAGGGGCTCAATGGTCTACTCCTGTTCCTATGTTCCTATGTTCCAAGTCAGCCAAAGTAATTTACTTTATATTAAGCTAGTATCCTAAACATGCTGGCTCAAAGAGTAGTAGATGGGTAGTGATTTGAATGCTGCTTGCCCAGAAATTGGGAAACTAAAATCACCCAAGTTATTTACCCGTCTGAGAGCAGCCAGGATCCCAACTTTTGGGATTTTAACCTGCTCTACTGAGCAAGCAGCATGGGCACCCGCCAAAAGCCAGCGGGGTCCTCCTTTACATATGCCTGTCAGGTCCCGATGACATAATTGGGACTGGCTGCATTTTAACTCAGGTCTGAGCAGGAAAGCCACCGCGGCTCCACAAGGAATGCTTAGGCCTCCCCTGCCCCGGACTCCACCCTTCCCAATCACGAAACCCCTGTGAGACAACCCCAGAAGCCAATCCCACCACCTATCTTGTGTCAGCACGCTGCCTCTGGGCAGCGTGATTTTCCATTGCTTCCTGCAAACTTCCAGGTGGGAAGTTGACTAGCAGGATTTAAATGAGGCCCAGAACTTAAAATAGCCCAGGGCTCATTTCTGGAGCAACGGGTGAGTTTCCAACTGACCCAGCTGGCCACTCATTTCAAACTCGCCTATAGTTAAAATCGAGGTAGAGCCTCACTGGATGAGAGCACGGGTCAGAGATGGGGCTACAGCAATGTATGGCTGCATTAACCTGCACTACTGTCTAGTGAGGCGCCACCCTGGCAGTGAAACATTGTAAAATTACCCCCTCGAGTTAGCCCCCTCATACTATCTTACAGTACTTTAAATGCTTATACAATAGGATACACGTTGCACCAGCAATTTACATCTGTAATTGTCACTTCAGTCACATTTTTTTTTCATTCTTGGGATGTGGGCATTGCTAGAAAGGCCAGCATTTATTACCCATTCTTGAACCGCTGTAGTCTGTGCGGTGAAGTTACTCCCACAGTGCTGTTAGGTAGGGAGTTCCAGGACTTTGATCCAGCGACGATGATGGAATGCTGATATATGTCCAAGTCAGGATGGTGTGTGACTTGGAGGGGAACTTGCAGGTGATGGTGTTCCCATGCACCTGCTGCCCTTGTCCTAGGTGGTAGAAGTCGCAGGTTTGGGAGGTGCTGTCGAAGATGCTGTACATTCTAAACTGCATTTACCCAAACCAAATCCTTCCATGTAATATAGCAGCATAATATATGTAAATGTAATCACACCTACTGAGGGCTATACTGTGACACATGGGTGTAACTTTATGGGGTAGATTTTAAATTGGAGCTCTGTGCGTGGATGCATGCACATTTATACACATACGCAGAGCGCCACCCAAGATGCCAGTTAAATGGCTGTCCTGTTGGCTTTTTACTATCATTAAGGGGCAGTCCAGCACACTGCCAGGAGTCTTTTTAACCTCTGTTTTTAATAAGATGGTTTCCACTTACACTGTAACCAGTGTGAAGCTGAAGAGGTGAGAAACCTTACACCACTTGTCAAAACATGTTGTGCCACCAGATCAGTGACTTCACTGTCCAGTTATATTGCAATTTTTGCATCAATGCAAAATGAAAATTGAATCACATCAGCATCGGCTAAACATCTCATCAGCACAAAAAACATTACAACTGGTGCAGAACTGAGATCACCAGTGATACTCCGACTGTGTTTGTTTCCCCTCTTCGAAGGGCTTTGACCTAACAAAGGGACATTAGTCAGTTGTGAATGTCTGCTCTCTCTCCTTCTGTCATTCAAAATGCAAACTACCCAGTTACAGTAAATAATATCCCCTTTTCTCGGCTTTGCAGTGACACCAAATTACCGGTTCCTATTTAGTAAAAATGTGTTATGGACCATTAGAAGTTATTGATGTGGCAGGCTATTCAGTGGAAGAATATAGTGGCGTTTACAGATCCAGCTGTGGAATAATAGAACGTGCCTTAGGTAATATCATCATCTCTTTATGCTGTGCTGTTGACATTTTTGAAAGAAAAAGTAAGTCATTTCTGAGCTGACAACTGAAGTCTGAAATTCCTGTGATTTAAGGTATCAGTGGTCAGCTCAGCCCCTAAAATAATAGTAAGAAGTCGCACAACACCAGGTTATAGTCCAACAGATTTATTTAAAATTACGAGCTTTCGGAGCTGTCGCCCCTTCGTCAGGTAAAGGTACAATGAGCGAATCTACAATATAACACAGTATATAAACACAGTGTTACAGTGTTATATTGTAGATTCGCTCATTGTACCTTTACCTGACGAAGGGGCAACAGCTCCGAAAGCTCGTAATTTTAAATAAATCTGTTGGACTATAACCTGGTGTTGTGCGACTTCTCATTTTTGTCCACCCAGTCCAACACCGGCATCTCCGCATCATAAAATAATAGGGTAATACATTACAAATATATGGACTTACTGTACGTTTTGTTACAGGACCAACATTTTGTATTCTCATCTTATTCAGACTGTGTACAATGACAATCTAAACCTACTGTTGTACTGGAACCTGACAATAAAATAATTACACAAGTGCTGTTGTCTCCATAGCAGATGGGTTGTATGAAATAAACAGAACTTCCATGGAATACAAGCAATCATCTATAATATTCATCTCTAATTGAGTCATTAAACCCTTCAACTACATTTCTTCCCAGTGTTAAAAAAGAGGCATGTATGCATAATTTACAATATCATGCCATTTTGATTTAATCTCATAAAAAAAGGACAGGAAACATTGGGGGCGATTTTCCCATTGGAGACGGGTTGGCAGCGGGTTTAGGCCGAACCCGCCTCCACTGTCAGGTGGGAAAAAGTTGGGATTTTCCCCTAATTGCCCAATTAACTCCGGGCGTGTGGGTTCCCCTGGGCCAATTACTCTTTTTGGACTGAAATTCGCTTCTGCTGACGTCACTTATGCAGCTTCATTTAAGGGCTGCTTGCTTCCTTGGCTCATTTCACTGCTGTTTTGTGGATGCTGCACACTTTTGCGTTGAGAAGAGATGGCCAACTCGAGAGCCAAGGCCTCCCCGAGGTTTTCCGATGAGTCTCTGAGTATTTTGGTTGAGGGGGTGAGAGCGAGCAAGGAGGTGCTCTTCCCCTCATCTGGGAGGAAGAAGCCTCCCACACAAACCAAGGCTGTCTGGGTGCAGCTGGCACGGGATGTAACCTCCGGATCGGTGTGCAGCAGAACATGGCTGCAGTACCGCAAGAGGTTCAACGACCTTGTAAGATCAGCCAAAGTGAGTATACCATCAGCTTGACCCTCCTTCTGCTCCCCTTCTCCTCTCATCACCAGCACTCTGCATTGTCAACCTCCTCCTACACATCCCACTTTACCCTTACAATGCTTGCACCCTTAACCATCCCTCTCACTCTATGAACACAATCACTTCACTATTCGACTATGCTGCCCTCACACTCCCTATCAATGTTATGCAATGACAACGACTAACAACACACAGGGAGGGCCCTTGGAAATAGAACCTCACTCCATCTTTGTCTCCTTCTAAGCATCTATGCTATGGAGTCTCTACACACATTCCATCATTCTCACTCAAACTCCACTTGTCTCCCTCATTGCAGGAAAAGATAGCCCACAATAAAAGGGAAAGGGCGAAGAGTGGAGGAGGGCCATTCCCTCGCCCATTTGACCAATGCTGAAGAGGCGGCCCTGGAAATCATTGGCGCTGAGGTGGAGGTGGAAGTAGGGGACGGACAGACGGGCGCAGCAGAGCAAGCTGGTGACAGAATAGTTTTGCATCTCTCTCTTTTACATTGCAGGAGTCACTAAAATGGCTGCTAATGTACATGTTTAGAATGGCAATTGATCATCTGCGCTATTGCATGTGCATGCCACACTACGTAACATCTCTAACTCATTCCTTTACTCCCCCACAGGACCATCGACAGCCCCCCTCTCCACTGTCCAGGAGGAAGAGCCTGAGGCGGAAGACTCCTCAGAGGAACCTGCAACCTCTGAGGATGCAGCGTCAGCAGATGTAAGCGTACCCAGCACCAGCGCAGATACGCACACCTCGGTGGGACCTTCGGGACATAGAGTAGTGTTGTCACCTGGTGTATCACAGCTCACAAGTGAGCATCAGCAGGTGGTGGAGACAGGGACAGCAGTGGAGAGTCCTCGTCGGAGGTCGCAGGACTCTCCTAGCTCTGCTCAGCTGCATGTGGACCCTGTGCCTCCGGGTCCATCCAGAAGGAGAGCGGTGCTGGAACTCCAGGAACAGGTGCAGGAGTCTCTGGCAGGTTTTGTCTCCAGGGTCACTGAGTGTGTGGAGAGGATGGAGGAGTCCAACTCGAATATGAGCAGAGCCTTTGTGGAGTCATTGGTGCATGAGCGTATCTCCTCGGAAAGGTTGGCTACCTCCGCGGAAGCGATGTCTACCTCCGTGGTAGCGATGGCTGCCTCTCTGCAGACGATGGCCAGGGCCATGGAGGAGATAAGTCGCCAGAGTGTTGAAAACTTGGTCAATGTTCAGAATAGACTGACACCTCTGGAGGAGCGATGGCCAGCTTTTGATCAGAGAGACCAGAGCTTCATGGAAGTCCTCAGCAGTCGGACTGCCAGTGCAGAGACGGTTCCTCATGGCCCCCCTGATGTGCAGCAAGGTGCTCTCAAGCCACTTGCTAGCGCTGAGGTGGAGCTGACCCATGAGAGGGATGTTGGTGGCAGAGAACAAGGAAGTGGGGGCTCCTCTCCAAGTGCGCACAGTTCCATGCCACTGCGTTGCCCTCGGTCAGAGCCCCATCAGAGTTCTCACCCAACTGAGATGGGCGTCTCAGCCCCTGCACAGCCGCAGGAGGAGCAGACTTTTGTCGATCCCTCACAGGCTCACAAACACAGAGGACGTCTGCCAAAGGTGTCGAAGCAGGAGCAGCATGAAAGTGAGCAAGGGGCCTCCACTTCTGCTGAAGCCACAGGGGAAGCACCACATAGGAGCACACGTAAGAGGAAGATAAAGCACAATTAGTCACATGGGCAGACACTTGGGTGTTTTTTTGTGTTTAATAATTAAATGCCATCCCTTTGTCAATGTATTAAACTCTGGTGATGGCAAACTGTTGACGTTATGGCCTCTGTGATTTTGGTTTTGGAAGTTCCACATTGCGGCCTCAGCGAGACTTGCTTGGTCAGGTTGGTGGTCAGAGTGAGAGGAAGCCCGAAAGTCATGTCCATTTTCTATCTTGTGCTAAGAAGGAGCCAAGCACATTTGCTAGAATGGGCAACCTAAGCAAATCTGGCCAAGATGAGTGCATCCCTTGCATTACGGCCAGCAATGTGCTCGCGTGCTGCTGCTTCTGATGATTGATGCGCCTCTGCTCGGTCATCATTCTCCTCCTCCTCCTCTTCTTCATCTGAGGAGGCTATGTACTGAGCCACTTGCTCCTCATGAAGCTGCAAGCCACGATGCTGTGCGGTGTTGTGCAGCGCACAGCAGACCACGACCATTCTGGAATCCGTGGCTGCTGAGTACTGCAGGGCTCCACCTGATCGGTCAAGGCATCTGAATCACATCTTCAGCAAGCTGATGGTTTGTTCGATGATGACCTGGTCGAAATGTGGCTGGCGTTGTAGCGCTCCTCAGCTTCGTTCGCTGGCCTCCTGATCGGCATCATTAGCCACGTCTCCAAGTAGCCATCCGTTAAGTTGGTTTGGTAGATTGAAGAGCGGAGGCACATTAGACTGCTGCAGGATGAACGAGTCATGGCAACTGCCACAGTACTTGGCATAAACATGCAAAAATCTCCTTCTTGCGGTCACACACCAGCTGTAAGTTGAGGGAGTGGAAGCCCTTGCAGTTGACAAAATTAGTTGGGTTGTGATGGGTGCCCTAAGGGCCACATGTGTGCAGTTTATGATGCCCTGCACCATTGGCAAGCCTGTCATATTTGCGAATCCAACCGCACGCACGATTATACCTGCTTGATCAGTTGAAAAGTTGATGTAATTGTGCGCCTTTGCGAAGAGGGCACCAGTAAATTGCGTGATGCAACTGTGCGTGGCTGACTGGGAGATGCCGCTGATGTCTGCTGATGATCCCTGGAAGGAGCCTGAAGCAAAAATGTTGAGTGCGGTGGTGACTTTGACAGCCACTGGTAAGGAGTGTCCACCGGATCCTCTGGGCTCCAGGTCTTGGGACTGCATTGTGCAGATGTCACCGACTACCTCTCGCGAAAGTCTCAGCCTCCTTTGGCACTGCTGCTCACTCATGTTGAGGAAGCTCATCCTCTGTCTGTAAACCCTGAGAGGGGGGTATCTCCTGCGGCGAACGTGCTGCCATGCACTGGCGCCTTCTGCCCTGTGCAGCATCAGGTGGGTGAGCAGGAGGTTGGCGCTCCTGCTGCTGTTGCTGCTGTTCTGCCTGGTTCTGCTGCTGCCGTGGCTGCTCCTTGTCCGAATCTGAGGTCCGTGATGAAAGGAAATAAATGTTTCCCATGCTGCTGGTAGATACCTCCGTTGGAGAAGCACTAAGTCCAAGTGGGGAGAGGGTTTTCCCAGGAGGTCCCAAAGTAAATAGATCTCCGCTGCACCACCTCTGACTTCAGTAGGCCTGGAAAAAGTACTCAAAGACCTGTGCAACAAAAGTTCTGCCACCTCTAACTCATTCCTGTTGAAAGCTCCGTTTTTATTGTGTAGCTGCAGCTATGAGGAGGCCAGCCACTTGTGAACCCGCCAGGATTAGCTGGCGTGGTTTAGGAGCGGCATGCAACACACTGTAAATGTGGCAAAATAACAACGGGCTGGCAAAATAGGATTACAGAGGCCCTTAAGTGCTTGTTAAGGGTCTTAACTGCCTATCCCACCTCTTGGAGGCGGGACCAAATCACACTCCTGAAGCCCTGCCTCCGGCAAAGTTGTGCGGAGGCGGGTTCCGAACCCGCACTCACTTTTTGCAATTTTACCAACTGTCCCGCCTCCAAACCTGCCTCCTCAGGGCTGGGAAAATCGCCCCCAATGGTTTATGTTCAGAAAAGGAAATGAGTTATGTAACAGGGTTTATTGTTGTTAGTAACTATATGACTTACATTTCAAAGTTCTATATAATGGAATGATTTTGTTTGCATATTAACAAAACCTACAAGGGACCATTTAAAGGAATACATAGCGGGCTGGATTTTGTGAATGGAGGCGAGTTGGAGGCGGGACAGCTGCTTGTCGTGTCAATGTCCCGCCTCCATCCTTGCCTGACCAACCAGAGGTATTTTCCCCTGATTGAGCTTGTTAAGCCCGCCCTGCGGGCTCAGCAGGCCAATTAGGGAGGAAGTCACTGACAGATCACGTCAACGTCAGACGTGCTATCTGTCAAGACTTCTTGAAAGAAGAATTGTCAGCGTTTGACAGCTCTGTGAAGCTGTCAAACCCTGACATTCTCTTTAGTTTAATGAGTCCTTGGGCAGAATTTTCATTGACCCGTGGAGGCGGGTTTGGAGGCGTGTGGGGGGGTAAAATAGCAGATTCGGGGGTCCCGAACGCATCCCGCCCCCAACCCGCCTCCATGCCAGTTTCGCTGGAGGCGGGTACCTGAGCTGTGCTGGGAGCCGCCTCCCCGAGGCAGGAAGGGGATTAGTGACAATTAACTGCCCGTTAACAGGTAGTTAACAGGCAGTTTGTTGCCTAATCCCTATTTTTAGCCCTGAAGTGTGGGCTACCCGGATTAAATGCCTTTCCTGCCTCCAGGAGACGGGACCCGAAGCTGCACATCTTCCCGCCTCTGGCAAAAGGGCACGGAGGCGGCTTTGCCGCCCTCAGTAGCCCAGCTCACCGCCTGGGAGGAGGTGGCCCTGGAAATCTCCGGGCTTTGATGTCCCGATGACGTCATCAATGCTGCTGGATTTAAGACCTGCAAGCAGCCTTGCTTCTTCTGGAGACTGGAAACACTTTGGAAATTGTATGAAGGACTGCATTTACCAGGGTCGCTGCGATTGTGGAGCGAATGGAGGACTCCATCGCGAACATGAACAGAGCCTTTTTGGAGGCATTGGCGCATGAACGCATCACCACGGAAGGATGGCAACCTCCGTGGAAAGGATCGCTACGGTAGAGGAGAGGATGGCTACAGCCATGGAGGAGCTAAGTCGTCAGAGTGTTGAAAACATGGTCATTGTTCAGAATAGAATGACATCTCTTGAGGAGCGATGGTCAGCTATTGAGCATAGAAACCAGACCTTCATGGAAGTCCTCTGGAGTAGGACTTCCAGTGCAGAAACGGGACCTCATGGCCCCCCTGAAGTGCAGCAAAGTGCTGTCAAGCCACTTGCTAGCTCTGAAGTGGGGCTGACCCATGAGATGGATGTTGGTGGCAGACAACAAGGAAGTGGGGACTCCTCTCCAAGCGCTCAAACGACCATGCCACTGCAAAGCCCTCGGTCAGAGCCCCACCAGAGTCCTCACCCGACTGAGATGGACATCTCATCCCCTGCACAGCCGCAAGAGCAGCAGACTGTTGCCGAGCCCTCACATGTTCGCAACCCCAGAGGACTGCCGCCAAAGGCATTGAGACACGTGCAGGAAGAAAGTGAGCAAGGGGCCTCCACATCTGCTGAAGCCACAGGGGAAGCAACACGTCGGAGCACCCGTAAGAGGAAGATAATGCACAAGTAGCCACAAGGGTACTCACTTGGGTGTTATGTTGTGTATATTTTTGAAATGCCATCAGTTGCTTGTTGTGATAAAAATTTCTGATGGCAATCTGTTGAAGTTGTGGCCTGTGTCATTTCGCAAATGGGACTTCCACATTGAGGGCTTAGAGCGATTTGCAATTGTCAGTATGGTGGTCAGAGTGATAGGAATCCGTAGGTTCTTGTCCATTGTCAATGCTCTGGTAAGAAGGTGTGAGGCAAAGTGTTTGATTGTGCAGGCTAAGCAAATCTGGCCAACATGAGTGCGTCCCTTGCATCCCGGGCAGCACTGTGGTCGCGCTCTGGCACCTTCTGGCCTGTGCAGTTTCAGGTGGGTGAGCAGCAGCTTGGCGCTCCTGTTGTTGCTCCTGCTGTTGGTGCTGCTGTTGTTCAGGGTTCAGCTGCTGCCATGGCTGGTCTTTGTCTGAATCTGATGTCCAGGAGAAAGGAAATAAATGTGGCGAGAGGGGTCTCCCAGGAGGTCACACTGGAGATGGGTCTCAGGCTCCAAACATCCACAACAATGAGTAGGCCTGCTAAAAGTTCCCCCAGACCTGAGACAACAAAGTTCTGCCACCTGCAAATGATCATTGCTGAAAACTCCTTTTTAATGGTGGAGCTGCAGCTGTTACTAAGCAATCCACTTGTGAGGCCGCCAGGATTACCTGGCGTGTTCCAGAGGAGGCGTGTAGGATGGGGGAAATGTCTAAAAATCAGAAAGGCCTCTCAAAATTGGATTATAGAAGCAATTAAGTGGTTGTTAAGGGCCTTAAAGGCGGGACGGAAATGGGGCGGGATAGGGCCCGCATGCCATTTTTTGCGATTTTACCACCTCAAACGCCACCAATCCCGCCTTCTCGGGCCTGGCAAAATCGAGCCCTCCGTTTCCCTGATGTGTTAGGTTTGACCCAAATAAATGCTGTTGTTAGGAAAATTGACAGCCTTCTCCCCGCTCCCCGAACCAGTGGGGGGGTGGGGTCCGATCCCGAGGGGGGTCCAATATCTGACCCCAGGGGTGTCCGATCCCAAACCCCGGGGGGAGGGGGATTTTATGGGAGCGGGCTGATGGTGGGGGAGCTTAGGGGGCCGGGAGCTCTCCTGCTCCTCCTGGCCCACAAGGATTGCTCCCCAAGGCTGTCTTCGCCTCGCTGCAGCTGCCAGGAATCCCAAGGGAACCCCGGCCGGCCACAGTTAAACCTGCACAGCAGGTTAAATCTGAGGCTTCCAGCCTCATTATCATATTTAAAGTGCCAACCTGCCTCCTGGAAGCGGGTTGGCTGCCCACTCCCCATCCCGCCTCCTGTTGGGATTTAGATTTTTAACGATTTAACTTACCCGACCCCAACCTACCCATTTTTTGGGGTTAAAATTCCCCTGATAGAGTTGATTTTCCCCTGCAAGCGGACTTTGGGTGGCTGGCCGGCAGAATGTGCTGGCCAGCTGGCCAATAGCCCCAGCAGGAAGTCCAGTCTATTTTGATGGCTGGGCCTCATTAGCATTGATACGATGAGCTGTGGCCTGAGATCGAGTCCCCCAGGGCAGTCTGCCAGATCTAGACCATGCAATATCAGCTGGCCCAGCCAGCCTTTGAGCCAGAGGAAAGTAGGTTACTTGGCAGGGAGGTTGGGGGGTGGGGAGACTGATCTCTGGAAGATGGGTGAGAGAGGGTGTGGCAGTGGTCTAGGCTGGCTTTGTGGAGCCTGGAGGAGCAAGAGTGTTTCTCCTGGCCCAACAAAAATAGAAAGGGATTTACCTTCGGATTCCTCTTGGGCCGGCCACCAGCTGATACTGCCCAGAATGTGCACTGTGCGCTAAGTCATTCCCCACCATTTTTGCAATTCTACCACCCTGTTTCCGTCGAGTAGGTGGCTTGAAAATTCAGCCCATATACTAAGCTGATGCTTCAGTGCAGTACTGAGGGAGTGCTGCACTAGCCAAAGAGTCATCTTTCGAATGAGATGTGAAGCTGATGCTCTGTCTGCCTGCTCAGGTGGCTGTGAAAGATTCCCCATCACGATTGGAAGAAGAGCAGGACAGGTGTCCTCGCCAGCATTTATTCCTCAACCAACGCCACTAAAAACAGATTATCTGGTCAGTTATCTTAGTCCTATTTGCAAAATCTTGCTGTGTGCAAATTGGCTGCCATGTTTGCCTGCATTACAGCAATGAATAAACTTCAAAAAGTAATTAAATGTCTGTGAAGTGCTTTGGGACATCCTGTGGATGTGAAAGGGACTATATAAATGCAAGTTCTTTTTCTTTCTTACTATGGCAGCACAGTAACATAAACAAGGCAGCATTGGCAACAAAGAGACCTACCTGAAGAAAGGGTGGTGTAAATTCTGCAATCCTGCAATCAGGGATGCCATGCTCCAAAGTAATGTGGGTCAGAGATGGAGCTACAAGACTGAAGCCTCAATTCTGCAACTCATGTTTCAAGTGAGCATGACATCCTACTAGGAGCACGGAGTAATTTGCCTTGGTGCCCCCACCCACCCCGCCTCCCCACATTACCAGAGGACCAGCAACATGAATGACATACAGAAATACCGCCCAGATGACTGTGGATACCCTGGGCCGCTGTTTTCTTCTGGCTGCCAGTCGGCTGGGAGTACAATCTGTACAGAATAGTAACAACCTTTGAAAGGAAGTGAAACTTATAGGGACTGATAATCTGATCTTTAGTGCTCAATGTACACAACACTCAATAATGTGACCTGAAAGCACCTCAGGCATTTGAAGCCTGCTCACCAAATGTGCACGAGGCTCGTTACACGCAAGGTGCCCATCAGCCAGGTCCTTGCTCTGTTTGGTGTGTCTGTAAGCCACTGTTTCTCTACTGTTGTTGGTGAAGGAACGTAAAGAACATTTTGGAGACTTCCTGGCAGTTTCTTTGAGCTTTACTACAGCTCATCTGTGTCTGCTTGGCCAGTAAATGTTGTTATTGTACTGATTTACAACAACAACTTGCATTTATATAGCACCTTTAATGTAGTAAAATGTCCCAAGGCGCTTGACAGGAGCGTTAGCAAACAAAATTTGACACTGTGCCACATAAAGAGAGATTAGGAGGTGACCAAAAGCTTGATCAAAGAGGTGGCTTTTAAGGAGTGTCTTAAAGGAGGAGAGAGAGGTAGAGAGGTGCAGAGGTTTAGGGAGGGAATTCCAGAGTTTAGGGCTTTGGCAGTTGAAGGCACGGCCGCCAATGGTGGAGCAATTAAAATCAGAGATGCGCAAGAGGTCAGAATTAGAGGAGCGCAGAGATCTCGGAGGGTTGTAGGGCTGGAGGAGTTTACAAAGATAGGAAAGGGCAAGGCCATGGAGGGATTTGAAAAAAAAGATGAGAACTTTAAAATTGAGGCGTTGCTTAACCAGGAGCCAATGTAGGTCAGCGAGCACGGGGGTGATGGGTGAACGGGACTTGGATATGGGCAGCAGAGTTTTGCATGAGCTTAAGTTTTTGGAAGTTGGAAGATGGGCTATAACTAGTAAAAGGGTAGTTAAAGGCAGGGTGGGGCCGATTAGGGACCAAAGAGGAGATCTTGTAGAGGCAAAGGGCATGGTGGAGGTACTAAATGAGTGCTTTGCATCTGTACTCACTGAAGAAGAAGTCACTTGGTCCGGATGGGATGCATCCTAGCTTGCTGAGAGAAGTAAGGGTGGAGATTCTTCCAATTCTCCATAGATATGGGAGCAGTGCCAGAGGACTGGAGGTTTGCAAATGTTACACCCCTGTACACTCGCGTCCCGTGGGGTGGGAGCGTGCAACCAACACGCTCCCAAAAGACAGGTTGCTCATTTAAATTTTTTTATGAAGCTGCGTGGCCTCTTCTGCACCGTTTCCTGCCCGACAAGGAGCCAAGCCTATCAATCAGGCTGGCTTCCAGGTGGGGAACCTGTTAAAAAAAATGCACACTGTGCATTGTTCAGGAAACTCCTCCCTCCCCCCCAGCTTGGAAATCCCGCCCCAGTAAATATCGGAGCCAAAAATAAGACAAAAAGTATTAGGCAAATTTAGGAACATACTATGGGAACTTCCTCTCAGATCCCTGAAGACAATCAATCAAGCAAGATTTGCTTTAAGAGGAACAAGCCGCCTTTAAGTGGAACCAATGACATCATTTTTGGGTGCAATTGAATGTCTTGGCCAATATCTTCTTTACAGTGGTCTGCAGTGGGTCAGGTATAATGCAGAGATGTGGGTTGTGGGCTCCTTTGCAGAATGCTGCCAAACTGTATAGTTTGGATTACTCTCAAATTATTCCACAAAGTGCTGAAGCTGAGCTTCCAAAGTTCTATTTTAGGCAGGCCCTGTGAGGTGAAAATCCCTCGGCTCAACAGCTGAAGGAGCCTTTAAGCCCTGAGATGTTCCCAGCACTTGCTTCCAGACACTCATGTTTCATGCTTCACAAAGTGTTTCCTCCTGCTCTTGCAACTCACTCATTAAGCACACCCGGGAGTGGATGTATCTGTCTGGGACTCATCACTATAGAATTTGGTGACATATTTTAGCACAAAGTCAACACGATGCAACACAGATACGCAAAACCAGGACCAGGTTTTGTGCCGCACACTTCCCTTTCTTAAAGCAGGTAGAAGGCTTTATAGTGTACGTGACAGTGTATGATAGCATAGCAAAAAAATAGTAAATTGTGGCATAAGTTGTAAAACATATACTTTCCTGAAGAATGGTACTGTTGCACAGTGCACAACCATTTTCTCTTTGCAACAAATTTGTACATTAGTTTAATGCGGTTGTTAACCCATTGGGCAATACAGTAGCAGAGGAAATTCATCTTGTTGATGTAGAATCGTTTTCATTCCAACTTATACTGCTGTTGAAAGTCTCAAAGCAATGGTAAATTGCGTGCTGGTGGTGTCAAAGCTTAATTGGTCTAGGGATTAGTGATTGACACAACCTAGGCTATCTAATAATACCGAGCTTCTGCCCTTTGTGAATAGAGGCCAGGTACAACAGTTGCATGGAAATGATAATGAAATCAAACCCACCTCAGCATGATGATAGCTCTCCACTCAAGCTGTTAAACATTGCAGACGCTTTCTCTCCATACACAATCAGCTACAGCACTGTCTCTCATCCAGTTTATCTACCGATTAGATTCCAGAATTCCTTTGCTCTTTGTTCACCAAATGCTTGGCTAGTTTTCACTTTAAAAATGCATCTTTGACACTTGGGATAAAATTAAATGATAAAAGAAATGCAATAAATATTTTAATATTCAGTGGACATCCAATTATCCTAAGAGAGACAAAGAATTAATCTGGATATTCAAACAATTGCATTTCATTTTCATATTATGTATGTACACTGCACAGAAGATAGAAATTGAGTTTGAAGAATACATAGTTGGGATAATAAGGGTTTAGATGATCATATGTTTATTATTTGTGAATTTCATACCGGAGCTATTAGTGCGAATTTGCTTCCCTGTGAAATCATAACTTGATCTGCTGAAAATTATGTTGCAGCAGCTCTATCATTATCACACATGTTATTTTATTCAAACATGCAAAGGTATTGATTTAAAGAACAGCACACTAAAGAGCTCTCATCTAATATTTTCCTCAAAGCAGTAATTTTTCAGTTCTGTATGGGTACTAATGAAATGCTGTTTGCTGGAAGAATACCTTTATAAACAATATAGCATTGTTTAGGAATCATTTATATGCCTCACACAGGACTCTGCTCCACAACGATTGGAAAAAAAAGTCAATGGATGCTAGAGAAAAGTTGGAAATTCTGATCACATTCAAGACACCTCGAACATCTCAGAATTTGCAGTTATAATTCCCAGTATATTACTACCCTGCTCTCCATCCCAGCAATTTCTTCTAAACAGTTTGCCAAGTTTACAGTGTGAAACCAACTCTTTTTCCATTCTGTCTGCCAGACCCATCTAACAGCAGCAGAACAGTCACATCAAGGCCGTGACAGTCGGGGGTTTGGTGTGGCTGATAAGGCCGGTTTGGAAGAAACAATGGCGGCCGCCTCACTTCCGCCTGCTTCCGGTGGGTCCCGCGGTGGCCGCCATTTTGGGGAGGTCGGTAGCACTGCCGTTGCTCGGTCCAGATATTTAGATTAGGGAGATCGTGACATCAATGAGTGCAACGCTGATTAGATGCACGATCTGCCATTTTGGATGTTGTCGCTCCATTTAACGCCCTCTCCTAATCATGACCAGCTGACCATGCATTCAGCAGCAGGAAGGAGCCACCAGTAGTGCTATTTAAAGGAATCATCAACAACTTGCAGCTGACTTCCTTTTTCAGTTCTACTGGTTCTGTCTAAGTTTAAAGTTTCTGATGTCGCAGTGAGTGTTGCTGCAAGTGGAGAATGCCTTGCTTCTCATTTAAAGGGTTCTGTTCAGACCACGTGCTCTCAATCATGGGAGCTCTACTTGCAGTCCCCCTCGCACTCGAGTATGATAGGGAGATGGAGCGAAGGCAGCAAAGAAGAGGAGAAGATGCTCGCAGAGGGAGGAGGAGGAGGGGCAGGAGAGCTCGCAGCAGGAGGTCTTACCCACTTAGGAGCAGTGTATTAGGAGGGTCAGCTTCACCAAGGAGGTGGTCACAGAACTCTGCCACCTCCTGCAACCAGACCTGCAGCCTGAGAGCAGGGTGATGATGGTTCTCCCAGTGGCCCTTAAGGTCACCGTGGCCCTCAATTTATTCGCCACCGGATCTTCCCAGTCTGCAGCAGGTGACGTAGCTAACATCTCCCAGTTCGCCATCCATCGCTGCATCCGGGAAGTCACAGAGGCTCTCTACTCCAGGAGAAGGGACTTCAATGTCGTCCCTCTGAAAAGAGACAAGCAGGACAAGCACGCATGTGGCTTTGCCAGGATAGCGGGCTTCCCATGGTGCAGGCCGCCATTGACTGCACACACGTGGCTTTGCAGGTATCGTATAGAAATCCCGAGATGTTCCGTAACCACAAAGGCTACCACTCACTTAATGGTGTTGTGCAACCACGCCCAGCATGTCATGATGGTGAATGCCCGCTATCCTGGATGCAAATATGATGCCTTCATCCTGCACCAGTCCAGTTTGTCAGCAATCTTCCAGCCACCAGGTCAAACCCGAGGGTGGCTGACTCGGAGACAAGGGCTATCCGCGCTGCACCTGGCTGAGGACTCCCTTCCGCAACCCCACCTCTCGTGCCCAGCACTCATATATGACAGTCATGCTGCCATGAGGAATGTCATTGAGCAGACCATCGGGGTGCTCAAGCAACGGTTCTGCTGCCTTGACCACTCGGGAGGTGCCCTCCAGTACTCGCAGGTGTCCCATTTTGTGGTGGTCTGCTGCATACATCACAATTTGGTCATCCTGAAGATGCAGCACTTGACACCATGGGTTCCGGGACCACCTTATAGAATCATAGAATCATAGAATCATAGAATGGTTACAGCACGGAAGAAGGCCATTCAACCCGCCGAGCCTGTGCCGGCTCTCTGCAAGAGCACTTCAGCTAGTCCCACTCCCCTGCCCTTTCCCCATGGCCCTGCAAATGTTTTTCTTTCAGGTACTTATCTAACTCCCTTTTGAAAGCCGTGATTGAGTCTGCCTCCACCACCCTTTCAGGCATTGCATTCCAGATCCTAACCACTCGCTGCGTAAAAAAGTTTTTTCTTATGTCGCCTTTGGTTCTTTTGTCAATCACCTTAAATCTGTGTCCTCTGCTTCTCGACCTCTTTGTCAATGGGAACAGTTTCTCTCTATCTACTCTTTCCAGACCCCTCATGACTTTGAACACCTCTATCAAATCTTCTCTCAACCTTCTCTGCTCTAAGGAGAACAACCCCAGCTTCTCCAGTCTATCCACATAACTGAAGTCCCTCATCCCTGGAATCTTTTTCGTAAATCTTTTCCGCACCCTCTCTAAGGCCTTCACATCCTACCTAATGTGTGGTGCCCAGAATTGGACACAATACCCCAGTTGAGGCCGAACCACTGTTTTATACAGGTTCATCATACTTTCCACGCTTTTGTACTCTATACCTCTATTCATGAAGCCCAGGATCCCGTAAGCTTTTTTAACTGCTTTCTCAACCTGCCCTGCCACCTTCCACGATTTATGCACACATACCCCGAGGTCTCTCTGTTCATGCACCCCCTTTAGGATTGTACCCTTTAGTTTATATTGCCTCTCCTCATTCTTTCTACCAAAATGTATCAATTCGCATTTTTCTGCATTAAATTTCATCTGCCACGTGTCCGCCCATTCTGCCAGCCTGTCTATGTCCTCTTGAAGTCTATCACTATCGTCCTCACTGTTCATTATACTTCCAAGTTTTGTGTCATCTGCAAAAAAAAAAACCTTAGGAGGAGGAGGAGGAGGAAGAGGGAGAGGCAGAGGAGGAGGAAGGGTGCTGGCCTGCTCCGACACCCTGCAAGCCCCTTTCGACACTCATAAACCCAACGACAATGGCAGCTGTCTGAGCTTCTGCTGCAGCAGTGAGACATTGTGTCGCTTCCGCCTGTGCTGCAATGGAAGCTGCGAGATCGCCCTTCACACCCAACAGCATATTTGGGTCCACAAGTTATCTCATGGAGTTGCCCATCATTTCCATCCTGGAAATCATGGGCTTCAAGCTCTGCGCAAAACCTCATGCAATGTTGGAGCTCCTCCATGCTCCTTGGCACTGACAAGAGGCTCTGTGGCAGGTTTGCCATTGCACTTAGCATTTCTGTGTGCATGCCCATCACCTTTCTTCTGAAGGCCGCCCTATCGAGGTCATCATCTGAGTCCTGTGGAGCAGAACTCGTACGCGAATTCACCCTTGGCGGAGCTGGTACCCGAGCTACCCTTTGCCCCTGGCCTGGCTGCAGCCCACTCGTGCCCGGTGACTCACCACATGCAGATTCCGCCTCTATACTACACTCTAAAGTCCCTCCAATGCCATATTCTCAGCTGGTGTCTCCGAGTGTCAGGTGCAGTGCCGATGTGTCTTCTTCTTCTTCTCCTCCATCAGTGTCTTCATCATGTTCAAGGACAGACTGGCCACGTTGCAATTGTTTTGTATCTGAAAGCAGAAAGGCACAAGGGTCGGGCTGTGGTAAGGGGAGGGGAGGTCAGCAAGATATCCATGCATACACCATCAGCAGCTTGTAAGTGAGAAGAGATTGTGGAATGTGGGATGAGGGGGAAGTGGGATGTGAGAAGAAGGATTAGGTATGAGCATACCGTCATCATCAGCGATGCTTTCCACTTCTCCGCTCGCCATGGACTCTGTCACAGCCCCTCCAATTATTTGCAACACTGATTCCTCCAGGTCGGTTAGGTTATCAACCCTCGCCATGGCTTCTTTCTAGCTGGCAATAAGGTGCTTCTGCAACAAAGCACCACCCCTTCAAGTAGTGGAGGCCAAACTTTATTGGCCAGTAGACTGCACCCGACATTGCCTCCCCACCGTTGAGCGCTAAGCCAATCAGCAGCACGTTTAGCGCTGAGATCAGTGTGGCAATCATGTAACTGAGCAGGCAGCACAAATTTTGTATGCTGCCTACACCACTTAGAAAGGCCGCAGGTGAATAGCGCTGGACGATGTCCCCGTCTATTTTCGGGCCTTATCCAATTTCTAGGCCTATCTCTCCTAATCAAGGAGCCCTAATAAAATTGAAGTCAATGCGAATCAGGGGGAAAAATCTCCACTGGCTGGACTCATACTTCACACAAAGGAAGATGGTTTTGTTTGTTGGAGTTAATTCATCTCAGCCCCAGGACATCACTGCAGGAGATCCCTCAGGGCAGTGTCCTAGGTCCAACCATCATCAGCTACTTCATTAATGACCTTCCCTCCATCATAAAGTCAGAAGTGGGGATGTTCGCTGATGACTGCACCGTGTTCAGTTCCATTCGCAACTCCTCAGATAATGAAGCAGTCCATGCCCGCATGAAGAAAGACCTGGACGACATTCAGGCTTGGGCTGATAAGTGGCAGGTAACATTCGCGCCACAGAAGTGCCAGGCAATGACTATCTCCAACAAGAGAGAGTCTAACCACCGCCCCTTGACATTCAACGGCATTACCATCGCCGAATCCCCCACCATCAACATCCTGGGGGTCACCATTGACCAGAAAATTAACTGGACCAGCCACATAAATACTGTGGCAACAAGAGTGGGTCAGAGGCTGGGTATTCTGCAATGAGTGTCTCACCGCCTGACTCCCCAAAGACTTTCCATCATCTACAAAGCACAAGTCAGGAGTGTGATGGAATACTCTCCACTTGCCTGGATGAGTGCAGCTCCAACAACACTCAAGAAGCTTGACACCATCCAGGACAAAGCAGCCCACTTGATTGGCACCCCATCCACCACCTTAAACATTCACTCCCTCCACCACCAACACACCGTGGCTGCAGTGTGTACCATCTACAAGATGCACTGCAGCAACTCGCCAAGGCTTCTTCAGCAGCACCTCCCAAACCCGTGACCTCTACCACCTAGAAGGACAAAGGCAGCAGGTGTATGGGGACAACACCACCTGCAAGTTCCCCTCCAAGTTACACACCATCCTGACTTGGAAATATATCGTCGTTCCTTCATCGTCACTGGGTCAAAATCCTGAACTCCCTCCCTAACAGCACTATGGGAATACCTTCACCAAATGGACTGCAGCAGTTCAAGAAGGCACCACCTTCTCAAGGGCAATTAGGGATGGGCAATAAATGCTGGCATTGCCAGCAATGCCCACATCCCAGGAACAAATTTTTAAAAAGGCTGTACTAGTTCAGAGTCTCAAAGGCATTAAAAGCAGGAACTAAGTGTCACAAAACATATTTGAAAGTTCTTTATCTGAATGCACGTAGCATTCGTAACAAAATGGACGAGTTAACGGCACAAATAACTACGTATGGGTATGATCTTGTGGCCATTACAGAAACATGGCTGCAGGGTGACAACGACTGGGAACTAAATATGCCAGGGTATTTAACAATCAGGAAGGACAGGCAGGAAGGAAGGGGAGGTGGGGTGGCTATGTTAATAAAGGAAGGAATCACTGTAATAAAGAGAAATGATATTGGGTCAAAGGATCAGGATAATGAAACAGTTTGGGCGGAGATAAGGAATAATAAGGGGGAAAAAAAACTAGTGGGAGTAGTATATAGGCCTCCTAATAGTTGCAACTCTGCTGGAAGAAGTATTAATCAGGAAATAGTTGGGGCATGTAATAAGGGAACAGCTATAATTATGGGGGATTTTAACTATCATATTAACTGGACAAATCAAATTGGGCAGGGCAGCCTTGAGGAAGAGTTTATTGAGTGTATTAGGGATGGATCTCTTGAGCAGTATGTAACTGATCCTACAAGGGGGCAAGCAACCTTGGACCTGGTCCTGTGTAATGAGTAAGGATTAATTAATAATGTCCTAGTTAAGGATCCCCTTGGAATGAGTGACCATAACATGGTTGAATTCCATATCCAATTAGAGGGTGAGAAGGTTGGTTCTCAAACGAGCGTACTGAGCTTGAATAAAGGAGACTATGATGGTATGAGAGCGGAATTGATTAAAGTGGACTGGGAAAATAGATTAAAGGGTAAGACGGTACAGGAACAGTGGTGTTCATTTAAGGAGTTATTTTACAACTTTCAAAAGAAATATATTCCACTGAGGAAAAAAGGGTGTAAAAGAAATGACAGCCATCCGTGGCTAAGTAAAGAAATTAAGGATAGTATCCGACTAAAAACAAGGACATATAAGGTAGCCAAACTTAGTGGGAGGATAGAAGATTGGGAAGTTTTCAAAAGACAGCAAAAAGTAACTAAAGGATTGATTAAGAAAGGGAAGATAGATTATGAAAATAAATTAGCAAAAAATATAAAAACAGATAGCAAGAGTTTCTATAGTTATATAAAAAGAAAAAGGGTGGCTAAGGCAAACGTAGGTCCCTTAGAGGATGAGACCGGGAAATTAATGGTGGGAAACATGGAGATGGCAAAAATGCTGAACAAATATTTTGTTTCAGTCTTTACGGTAGAGGACACTAAGCATATCCCAACACTGGACAAACGGGGGGCTCTAGGGGGGGAGGAGCTAAATACGATTAAAATCACTAAGGAATTGGTACTCAGTAAAATAATGGGACTCAAGGCGGATAAATCCCCTGGACCTGATGGCTTACATCCTAGGGTCTTGAGGGAAGTGGCAGTAGGGATTGTGGATGCTTTGGTAATAATTTTCCAAAATTCCCTGGACTCAGCAAAGGTCCCGGCAGATTGGAAAACTGCTAATGTAACACCCTTATTTAAAAAGGGTAGTAGGCAGAAGGCTGGAAATTATAGACCAGTTAGCCTAATATCTGTGGTGGGTAAAATTTTGGAGTCTATTATTAAGGAGACAGTAACGGAACATTTAGATAAACATAATTTAATAGGACAAAGTCAGCATGGCTTTATGAAGGGGAAGTCATGTCTGACAAATTTGCTTGAGTTCTTTGAGGACATAACATACAGGGTGGATAAAGGGGAACCAGTGGACGTAGTGTATTTAGACTTCCAGAAGGCATTCGACAAGGTGCCACATAAAAGATTATTGCTCAAGAAAAAAAATCACTGGATTGGGGGTAATATTCTGGCATGGGTGGAGGATTGGTTATCTAACAGGAAGCAGAGAGTTGGGATACATGGTTCACTCTCGGACTGGCAACCAGTAGCCAGTGGTGTTCTGCAGGGGTCGGTGCTGGGTCCCCAACTCTTTACAATCTATATTAACGATTTGGAGGAGGGGACCGAGTGTAACATATCAAAGTTTGCAGATGATACAAAGATGGGAGGGAAAGTAGAAAGTGAGGAGGACATACAAAACCTACAAGGGGATATAGACAGGCTGGGTGAGTGGGCGGAGATTTGGCAGATGCAATACAATATTGGAAAATGTGAGGTTATGCACTTTGGCAGGAAAAATCAGAGAGCAAGTTATTATCTTAATGGCGAGAAACTGGAAAGTACTGCAGTACAAAGGGATCTGGGGGTCCTAGTGCAAGAAAATCAAAAAGTTAGTATGCAGGTGCAGCAGGTGATCAAGAAGGCCAACGGAATGTTGGCTTTTATTGCTAGGGGGATAGATTATAAAAACAGGGAGGTATTGCTGCAGTTATATAAGGTATTGGTGAGACCGCACCTGGAATACTGCATACAGTTTTGGTGTCCATACTTAAGAAAAGACATACTTGCTCTCGAGGCAGTACAAAGAAGGTTCACTCGGTTAATCCCGGGGATGAGGGGGTGGACATATGAGGAGAGGTTGAGTAGATTGGGACTCTACTCATTGGAGTTCAGAAGAATGAGAGGCGATCTTATTGAAACATATAAGATTGTGAAGGGGCTTGATCGGGTGGATGCAGTAAGGATGTTCCCAAGGATGGGCGAAACTAGAACTAGGGGGCATAATCTTAGAATAAGGGGCTGCTCTTTCAAGACTGAGATGAAGAGAAACTTCTTCACTCAGAGGGTAGTAGGTCTGTGGAATTTGTTGCCCCAGGAAGCTGTGGAAGCTACATCATTAAATACATTTAAAACAGAAATAAATAGTTTCCTAGAGGTAAAGGGAATTAGGGGTTACGGTGAGCGGGCAGGAAATTTGACATGAGGCTGAGTTCGGATCGGTCAGGGCCCTGTGGGTGCCGGATCGGGCCCAGGGGCTGAGTGGCCTGGTCCTGCTCGTACTTCTTGTGTTCTTTAGATTTGAGGTTAGGATCAGAACAGCCATGATCTTATTGAATGGCGGAGCAGGCTCGAGGGGCCGATTGGCCTACTCCTGCTCCTATTTCTTAATGCAGATTTTAGTATTTTTTTCATATTTGATCTCGATTTATATTCTAGTGGGCCCACCACCACCTTCTCAGGGAAACTAATGATGGGCAACTTTGGCAGCATTGCCTACATCTCAAGAACAAATTTTAAAACATGACACAGCAGTATCCAAAGGGAAAAGTGGATAAGAAGCTGCAAGAACATTGCAAGTGCAATAATTGCCATCAGTCCTACTTAAACTGGGCAACAGGACAGATGTTGAGGAAGAATCACAGGGTGAATCACTGCACACTAGCAAGGAAGGGATAGCAGTAATAATAATTCAGGATAGGCCATCTAGTACATGCCAGAGGCTCAGTTTGCTAAGTACCATCCTAAACTGTATAGGGCTTAAAATCTTTGTAGGTTGACTTTGCAATTGAACCTGGTACAGCAGTAAGACTATATTGAACATAGGAACATAAGACACAGGAACATAGGAGCAGGAGTAGGCCATTCTGTCCCTCAAGCCTGTTCCGCCATTCAATGTGATCATGACTGATCTGCATCCTAACTCCATCCAACCCATCAATCTCAGATTTAAAATTATTGGGGCAGAAATTCGGCTGTTGTCGGGTGAGTATGCGCTGTGTACTCACCCGTGGACGGAACGAAAGAGCCGGTTTCTTGCATGCACTGCGCATGCGCGGGAAACCGGCACTTCCGTTCCCCTGAGGAAAGGGGTTCAGAGGTCGAACGCGCACGCCGGCGGGCCAGCGCATTCGCCTCGCACTTCGGATTTTTTTACAGGTTCCTCCGTGAAGGTAAGCACGGAGAAGATACACTTTTAAAAAGGATGCGCAAGGCCTTCTTTTAACAAGGTAAGTGTTGATTTTATTAAAATTTAAACATTTTTTTCACAGATTTATCTTTTTTAATTACTTTAAAGAAAGGTAAGTTTAGTTTTAGCCCCGTTAAAAAATGCAATTAATTTTTTCAAAAATTTAAATTTTTGTTTAAAATAGTTAATTAATGTAATTTATAGTTATTTTAAAAATGTGATGTTTTTTAAAAAAATTATTTGTAGTTTTTGGGATGTTTTGGGGCCGATCTGTATTCATAGATTTGACAGGTCTTCCTGTGAAATCTATGAATGAAAGATGGTCTGCTGCCATTGGCTCTCCATGGCCCACGTGATCCCAGGGGCGCATCGCACTAACTACGCCCCTGGGATACACAAGCACTGCGCGCCAGCAGCTGCAGGAGGCCAAGGAGCCGAAGTCCATGTGGGCCCAGAGGTCAACGGCAGGCACGGTAGGTAGGTGCACGCGCGATCCTTGCACCCGTGGGAAGACAAGGAGCCGAATTTCTGGCCCATTAATTGAGCTAAAATCTATTGCTTTTTGTTGGAGAGTTTCACACTTCTACCACCCCTTGTGTGAAAAAGTGTTTCCTAACTACTCTCCTGAAAGACCTGGCTCTGATTTTAAGGTTATGTCCCCTTGTCCTAGACACTCCCACCAGCGGAAAAAGATTCTCTCTACCTACCCTATCAACTCCTTTCAAAATCCTAAAATCCTCAATCAAGTCACCCCTTAACCTTCTAAATTCCAGGGAATACAAGCCTAGTTTAGGTAATCTCTCCTCATAATTTAAGCCTGGTAGCCCTGGTAATATTCTGGCGAATCTGCGCTGCACAGCTCCCACAGCCAATATATCCTTTTTAAGGTGTAGTGCCCAGAATTGTACAAAATACTCCAAATGTGGTCGAACCAGGGCATTGTATAGCTGTAGCAAAACTTCCTACCCGTTAAATTTGAGCCCTCTAGATATAAAGGCTAACATTCCATTAACCTTGTTGGTTATTTTTTGTACCGGCCCCCTAAATCTATTTGGACCTCCACTGTTCCCAGCTTTTCACCATTTAAAGAAAGAAAAGAAGACTTGCATTTATATAGCGCCTTTCAAGACCACCGGATGCCCCAAAGCGCTTTACAGCCAATGAAATACTTTTTGAAGTGTAGTCACTGTTGTAATGAAGGAAACACAGCAGCCAATTTGTGCACAGCAAGCTTCCACATACAGCAATGTGATAATTACCAGATAATCTATTTTAGTGATGTTGGATTGAGAGATAAATATTGGCCAGGACACTGGGGATAACTCCCCTGCTCTTCTTCGAAATAGTGCCATAGGATCTTGTACATCCACCTGAGAGAGCAGACGGGGCCTCGGTTTAATGTCTCATCCGAAAGACTGCACCTGTGACAGTGCAGCATTCCCTCAGTACTGTACTTGAGTGTCAACCAAGATTTTAGTGCTCAAATCTCTGGAGTGGGGCTTGAACCCAAAACCTTCTGACACAGTGGCATGAGTGCTACCAGCTGAGCCATGGCTGACACATTTAAAAATTATTCGGATCCATCCTTTTTGGGTCCAAAATGGATGACCTCACACTTAGCTGCATTAAAATCCATTTGCCACAGTTTTGCCCACTCACATAATCTATCAGCCATGGCTTAGTACAACAGTGACTAGACTTCAAAAGTTCTTCATTGGTTGTAAAGTGCTTTGAGACATCCGGTGGTCATGAAAGGCACTATATAAATGCGAGTCTTCATTTTTTTCAATGTCTCTTTGTAATTTAATGCTCCCATCTACACTATTTACTGTGCCACCAACCGTTGTGTCATTGGCAAACTTGGATATATGGCTCTCTATTATGTTATCTAAGTCATTATTAATTAGAGTGAATATTTGAGGCACAAGCACAGATCCTTGTGGGACACCACTGGTCACTTCCTGCGAAATCGAGTACATACCCTTTATCCCTACTCGCTGGGCTAGAATTTCGTGGCCTTAGCGCCACTCCATAGCGCCATTAACTGGCGCTAAAACGGCAGCCACCGCTCTTTCGCCAGCTGCTGGTGGTTCCCGCGGCGCCTACCATTTTCGTTCTTACCTTTGCGCTGCCAGTAACTGGCAGTGCCATGCTGGACAAAATGGTGGCGTTGTGACATAAATCGGCATGCAATGGCGACTTTACGTCACAAGCATGAATTTCGACCCTAGCACTGAATTCAGCGCTGGGTCCTAAGCACGCCGGGTTAACATGGCGTTCAAGTAGGCTGACAGTGGCGATGTCTGCTCTTAAAGGGACACACACATTGTTTAGGTATGTTTGGATTTAAGGTTTTGGACTGGGTTTTTTTGATTTTATTGAAGTGGTGGCTTGCTGCAATAGTGTGTAGGGAGTGCTGTTGGACGTTTGCAAGGGCTTGGATGGTAAATGAAGGCCTTTGAGAAGACAGAACATGCTGCAAATACTCAACAGGTCACGCAACATCCATGGAGAGAAAAACAGAGATCACGGGCTGGATTTTACAAACCTCAGCAGGTCCGTGGTGGCCGATGTCGGTGGCGGGTCCCGACCCCGCTGCTGTCTCCAACCCGGCCTCTGAAATGAATTTACCTTGATTGGGCTTGTTAAGCCTGCCCAGCGCGTTTCCCAGCCAATTAGGGGAAGCGGGTCTGGTGACGTAATTTGATGATGCATCATCAGCCAGTTTCCTTAAAGGACCATGTCCAACTTTCTTTTGACATTTGTGCTGTCAGTGTTCTACAGCATTGAAATGCTGCAAACACTGAGAAGCATTGCACAGAGGTGCAGGGCTGCACCCAGACTCCCCCATAACTCCCTCCATATGCCTATGGAGGGAGTCACAGCACACAGGGAGGTTCTCTTCCCTTCCCATGGGCGGAAGAGACCTCCCTAGGAGATCAACATAGCCTGGTTGCACATTGCACAGGAGGACACAAGCAGGGATGTGGTCAGGAGGACCTGGGTGCAGTGCCGCAAACATTTTAATTATTTCAGTAGCTCACAAAACGGTAGTACAAAGCCACACTCAACCTCATCCTGCTGTGTCTCTCATCACATCCCCATCACACTGCCTTCCCTACCCTACTCCTGCACATCTTTACTCACACCAACTTACCTTGCACCTCCACCCATCCCTCTCTATCTACATTATCACATCCCCATCTCACTAGCCACCCCTCACACTCACCATCATCCTAGTGCAATCATACCAACTAACAACACACAAGGGTAGGCACTTGGGTATTTTATGCAATGTTCATGTAAAGTTTCTGTTAATGTGGTGTCAAACATTGAAACCTTTATTTTCAACACGTTGCGTTCTTGGACAGATTTGTGTGCACCTTTGGAAGTGGCTTTGTGAGTTGCAGTGAATGGTGAGACATAACGGTACCCCCTGCAATGGTGATGAGTGTGAAAGGAATGGCTTTGGACATTGTAGGGATGCTTTATGGTGTTGGTGTGGGGTGGTGCAAACCTGGCGCATCATGTGGCAGCCAGGGTGTGCAGCGTCAAGTGAAGTAAATCTGGCCATGGTGATGCCATCCCTGGCCTCCTGGGCAGCAATGTGCAGCACCAGGTGATTGCGGAGAAGGTTGGTGTTGTTGTTTGTGCTGCTGGTGTGCCTGGTGCTGCTGGTGTTGGGGCTGATTGTGGTGGGATACTGAGGACCAAGGTGAGAGAGTTTCAAGGGCACCCATGTTGATGGAATAGATGGCAGGTGAAGTAGAGATGACAGAAGCGATCTGTCAATGGTAGGAGAGGTAATGATGTCATTCTGGGTGGAGACTTGTGCAAAGACTTGCAGCATGGTGAATCTGTAGTGGAAATGCAGTTTAGAGAAGCTAGTGGTTAAGGGAACATTTCTCAATCAGCTGGGAGCTTTGCGTTGACATTTGAAGTTGTCAACTCATCAGCTGATTCAATGGCCACTGACCTCCCACCTCAGCTTCACAGAAGAGGTCTAGGCACAGCAGGAAACTGGTGGGTGACCTGTCAAATCCAAAAAGCTGGGGAAAAAAATTAATAAGTGGTTGTAAACAAGCCACTAATGATTTTAATTGCCTCCTCCACAGCTGCCTGTCGGGTCTGCTCAGTGCTGGCAGACCCGACATCGGGAAAGTCCAGTGTGCACGTTGTGAACAGCAGGTTCCCAACCCGCTGTCAATCATTTTTAATTTAACAGCTGACTCACCACCCATCCCGTCCACTGAGCGTTGGCAAAATTCCAGCCCACGTCTCAGGTCGAGGATGGAATCATCCACCTGCGGTCCCAGTGACCACAACCCCAATTCCCCTTTCAACATTTATTCTACACCTTACCTTCCATCCATTATTGACCATCACAATGTCCTCTTGGCCATGATGCTGAAATAAAAGTCACCATAAAGCAAACTTTCCAATCCACCTATATACGTCTATCCATCCAATGTGATATCAAGAAATCAACTCATCACCCTTATGCATTCTCTTAGTGACTGTCTTGTGTGTGCCTTTGCCTATCCTACTGATGTCATGCAGTGCTACCCCAGTGGCTGCAGCAAGGCTGGTGGAAGGCTGCTGACTTTCACTGGGGGACACTGCAAATGTACTTGCTGGTTGACCTTGAGGAGCTGGTGGCTGAGAGTGTCAAATCAATCTTATTGTTCTTCTTCACTCTCCTCTCCCTCTTCTTGGTCACCCACTGGCTGGGCAGGCAGCATTTATTGGGTGTGCAAAATGAGGAAGGCACAAGGGTGAAGTTGTGGTGATGGGAGGGCGGGAAAGCAAGAGGTGCATGCCAGAAGGAGGATAACGTACGAGGATACCAGCATCTTTTATCCTTTCAGCCCCGACGCTGGCCAAGGGCTCAGCCATGCCCATGCCAAGAATGGCCTGCACTGTCTCCTCCAAGGGGGTAAGGTGAGGCTAAGAATGGTAGATGTGCCTCGTGATTGGTGCAGATTGTGGGTAGGTGAGTGATTGGCGGTGGGGTTCGTGCATTGAGCAGTGTTTGAGGCTAGTGGTGCAGTTGGTAGGAGATGGCTTTTGAAGATGCATTTACTGACCTTGACCAATGGTCTGAGATCATGAAGCTTCTTTGGGCACTGGAGCCAGGTGGTGGGGGTGACACTGCTGGCAGTGATGGTCTCGGTGATCTGGTCCCACATCCTTCTTTCTGAGGGCCTCCTGGCCCCTGTGGGTAGAGTACCCGTCTTGCAGTGTTGATCCCCTGCACAAAGCTGGAGTGCTGCGTGCGGGACCCTGGGTGGCCCTTCCCTGACTTGCTGAGCCATTTGTGTTAGTGCTGAGGCATTTATCCCATTTTTTGAGTTTAGGAAGTGAATTCAGCTCTCAGAGCTGAATGTTCGCATGTGGGACTTCTTTTTAATGTTAAGTATTTTTTTAAAAGGAAGAAAGGACTGAGAACTGCAATGTATCACTTCATTTAAATTTGTATTGCTTCAGTGTGCATGGCCCCTTTAATTCTCAGACCTCTTCATTACCCACAATTCCTTGCGAGCTCCAGATCCTTGCTTCCAGAGGCTGTGGGAAGCTGCAACGCCGCTCCTGCACACAAACTTCGCCTCGGATGCCTCCAGCAATGCCATCAGGACAGCGTTGCACGGCAGGTAAGCGCTGCGCCAACAATCTCTATCCCCCCAGGTGAGTTTTGCTCCTTTAGTATTGCGGCCATTTTCAGCGGCCATTAGCTCCAGTTGCCAATGACACCGGCAACTTTGCTGGCTAAAAGGAATTTCTCCCCCTTTGTCTTCTACCGTCTAGCCAATCTCCTAACCAGGTCAATAATTTGCCGTCAGTTCCATGAGCTTTAATTTTAGCTAACGGTCTCTTATGTGGAACCTTAGCGAATGCCTCTGGAAGTCCATATGAACTATGGCCCGTATTTTCCGATGCCTATGGGTGTGTACGCGCTGTGTACACACCCGTAGCGACATCGGAAATGCCGGTTTCAGGCATGTGAAGCGCATGCGCTGAAAACTGGCATTTCCGATCTGTCAAGAATGCTCTTGACAGATCGGACGCCTGCCCTGGAGAAGGGCCTCTGCGGGGGGAGAGTTCCGCTTTCTGCAGAACTTCCTCCCGCTGAAAACCCTTAGAAATCTTACACCTGGTAAAAGCAGGCGTAAGGCCTGCTTTTACCAGCATAACAGTTGAAAAAAGTAAAAAAAATAAAAAGAAATTCACTCATTTATAATTTTTAAATACTTTTTAAAAAGGTAAGTTTATTTTTAGCACCGTAAAAGACTTTAATTATTTTTTTCAAAACATTTAATTTTTGTTTAAAATATTTAATTTAATGTAATTTTAACTCATTTTAAAAATGTGATGGTTTTTGGTTAAAATTTATTTAATGTTTTACTGTGTTTTGGGGGTGATCTCCATTCATATATTTGACAGGTCTATCTGTCAAAAGTATGAAGGGAGATTCCCTTCTCCTATTGGCTGGCCTGGCCCACATGATCCCAGGGACGCTTGCTAACTGCATGCGCCTCTGGGATACGTGGGCCCTGCGCATTTTGACTGTGGAGAGGCCCAGGAGCGGAAGTATCCAGACCTCGGGAGCCCTCAGGTAAGTTCGTAGATTTTTTTCCGATAGAAGGCATCCGCACGCAGGAAGCCTCATATCGGAAATTACGGGCCTAGACCCATAGACATTCCCCTATCCACTACTTCAGCTACTTCCTCAAAAAAATTTATTAGGTTTGTTAAACATGACCTACCCTTTACAAATCCATAGTGGCTCTCTCTAATCAGCTGAAATTTCTCTAAGTTCTCAGTCACTCTGTCCTTAATTATAGATTCCAATATCTTCCCCACAACAGATCACTTGCCTCCTTGCACGTGATAGTGAAAGGAAGTCTGGATATGGTGATGCAGTCCAACATCCAAATATTCACCAGCATCTCTCACATTATAAGAACCATGAGGTTGTGGTTGGGATTGCGAATCTCAGAGAAATTGGTGTGACCTGGGAAGGGTGCCCTCCAGCAGTAACTAGTGGCAAGCATGGATTGGCACAGGACCAGCTGGTTGGCACCCATGTCAGTGACAGCTTTGTGCCATCATGCACCCCTGTACAAATGCCTCAGAAATCACTGAATCCACAGCTAATACAACAAAGGAGACACTTGGCACTGTTGCAGATCCATCAGAGCTCGATGGAGGTTCAGGTGGACTCAGTATCTCAACAGGTAGCGATGCAGCCATCCACAGTGTTACACCTTCAACTAGAGAAGCACTTAATGGTCAGCCATCTTCATAATCAGCTTGGAAAAATTCATGATATAAAATGCACCATCAAAATATGTACATTACTAACACTTCATATGTCAATAAAATTAAATCATTTTAATGTGTTGCAATCTGTAATTCTTTTTCAGCAGAAAATAGCATCAATAGCCCAAAAAGGCAAACAAAGTGGCTGACTCTTCAGATAGCTCTTGTGCGTGCCTGGAAGGCTTTGGCAATATTAAACTTGAGAGTCTTGGTGACCTTCATTGCCACTGGTAATGCACTCTAGATGGCTGTCTTCTCCTGCAGCTTTTGTGCAGTAAGTGATATACCTCAGTCATAACTCCTGGTAAGCATAACCCTCCTTATTCACTACAATTCAGCCAAGCCCAGTCAGCTGATGGATGTGGTAAACCCGCTATCTTGGGTTGAGGCACTGCAAGTCATGCATCTCCTACGCCTTCTGTGCTCCTGAGCTACATTGTCCATTGTGATACACCCACCAATAGGCACGACACCTATGCTGCCTGACAAAAAAAGCTCTCTTGTAGCACTCACTTATGGCACTGCTCTGTCAATACTTCAAAATCTTCTCATTTATTAGGCACACTGCTGCCAGGTCTGACCTGCTCTGAAATATTTTCAATTTGACTGTGCAGCTGTGGAAAACTGAACAAGTTCGATGCTTTCATGCTTTTTAGACTGGGAAGCCACTTTCTGCCGTTCAGTAGTTTTCTGGATGACATTAGCTGGCAAGCTTTCAGGGAAGTAGCGCACACAGGGAGACCACGTGTAGGTTGTCATCGGCTCCCCAGAACACTTCGCACCGCAACGGTGGCCCTAATCTACTCTGCTGCAGCATACTGCTCTGCCTCATGGTCCTGGAGTCGCCACACAATGATCGTGGACGTGCAGCTAAAGGCTGTCATGAGGACGGTGTCAGGGACTCTCAAGTCCACTCTAACTGGATGACTCCCAGTGCTGTCCCCATTGCCCCGCCTGCCATTCACCGCGACGTAACCGTGCTTCGTGAGATGAAAAAAATCATACGACATGGGTAGAAAGAGGGATGAGGTCCTGCAACAAGAATTTAGTGAGCTAGGTAGCAGATTAAAAAGCAGGACCTCAAAGGTTGTAATCTCTGGATTACTCCCAGTGCCACGTGCTAGTGAGTATAGGAATAGGAGGATAGAGCAGATGAATGTGTGGCTAAAGAGTTGGTGCAGGAGGGAGAGCTTTAGTTTCCTGGATCACTGGGTCTGTTTCTGGGGAAGGTGGGACCTGTACAAGTCAGAAGGGTATCACCTGAACCAGAACGGGACCAACATCCTTGCAGGGAGGTTTGCTAGTAATGTTGGGGGGGGTTTAAACTAACTTGGCAGGGGGATGGGATACGGAGTGGAGCTATAGTATGGGGTGATGCACAGCAAAGTATAGAGGAAAAAACAAGTCAGTCTGGAAGGCAGAGCAAATATGTAACGGCACAAGGGAGCATGGCAAGGCTGGATGGCATTTATTTCAATGCAAGGAGTCTTAGGAGTAAGGCAGATGAATTGAAGGTGTTGATGAACACATGGGAGTATGATATTGTTGCTATCACAGAGACATGGTTGAGGGAGGGGCAGGACTGGCAGCTCAATATTCCAGGGTATAGAATCTTCAGGCGAGACAGAGGGGGGTGTAAAAGAGGAGGGGGTGTCGCAATATTAATCAAGGAGTCAATTACTGCAGTAAGGAGGGATGATATCTTAGCAAGTTCCTCTAATGAGGCCATATGGGTAGAACTTAAAAAAAAAAAGGGGGCAAGCACTTTGCTGGGAGTGTACTAAAGGCCTCCAAACAGTCAGGGGGAGATAGAGGAACAGATATGTAGGCAAATCTCGGAGAAGTGTAGAAATAATAGGGTAATAATAGTAGGGGATTTCAACTTCCCCAATATTAACTGGGATAGTCAGAGTGTGAAAGGCTTAGAGGGTGCAGAATTCTTAAAGTGCATCCAGGAGAGCTTTTGAGCCAGCATGTAGAAAGTCCTACAAGAGAGGGGTCGGTACTGGACCTAATTCTAGGGAAGGTAGCCGGGCAAGTGGTAGAAATGTCAGTAAGAGAGCATTTTGGTGACAGTGACCATAATTCGGTAAGATTTAAGGTAGTAGTGGAAAATGACAAAGATGGACCGGTAATAAAGGTTCTAAATTGGCAAAAGGCCGATTTTAATATGATAAGGCAGGATCTGGCCAAAGTGGACTGGGATCAGCTACTTGTAGGAAAATCCACATCAGAGCAGTCATTCAGAAAGGAAATAGAGAGAGTACAGTGCCAACATGTTCCCGTAAAGGTCAAGGGTGGAACCAACAAGCCCAGGGAACCCTGGATATCAAGGGATATACAAGAATGGATTAGGAAAAAAAGGGAGGCTTTTGGCAGATACAAAGGACTAAAAACAGTGGAAGCCCTAGAGGAGTATAGAAAGTGCAGGGAGGTACTTAAAAAAGAAATTAGGAGAGCAAAGAGGGGGCATGAAAAAACACTGGCAGGCAAAATAAAGGAAAATCCCAAGGTGTTTTATAAGTATATTAAGGGCAAGAGGATAACCAGGGAAAGAGTAGGGCCCATTAGGGACCAAAGTGGCAATCTGTGTGTAGAGCCAGAAGATGTAGGTGGGGTTTTAAATGAATATTTTGCAACTGTGTTCACTATGGAGAAGGACGATGTAGGCATAGAAATCAGGCAGGGGGATTGTGATATACTTGAACAAATTAGTATTGAGAGGGAGGAGGTACTAGCGGTTTTAGCGGGCTTAAAAGTGGATAAATTACTAGGCCCAGATGAGAGGTATCCCAGGCTGCTGTATGAGGCAAGGGAGGAGATTGCAGGGGCTCTGACACAAATTTTCAGAACCTCTCTGGCCACAGGGGAGGTGCCAGAGGACTGGAGGACAGCTAACATAGTACCATTATTCAAGAAGGGTAGTAGGGATTTCAAATAAAACTGTTGGACTATAACCTGGTGTTGTGCGACCTCTCAATTTAGTAGGGATAAACCAGGGAATTACAGGCCAGTGAGCCTAACATCAGTAGTAGGGAAATTATTGGAAAAAATTCTGAGGGACAGAATTAGTCTCCACTTGGAGAGGCAAGGATTAATCAATGATAGTCAGCACAGCTTTGTCAGGGGGAGATCATGTCGAACCAATTTGATTGAATTTTTTGAGGGGGTGACTAGGTGTGTGGATGAGGGTAGTGCAGTTGATGTAGTCTACATGGACTTCAGTAAGGCTTTTGACAAAGTCCCGCATGGGAGACTGGTCAAGAAGGTAAGAGCCCATGGGATCCAGGGCAATTTGGCACATTGGATCCAAAATTGGCTTAGTGGCAGGAGGCAGAGGGTGATAGTCGAAGGTTGTTTTTGTGACTGGAAGCCTGTGTCCAGTGGTGTACCGCAGGGATCGGTGCTGGGTCCCTTGCTGTTTGTAGTGTACATTAATGATTTAGATATGAATGTAGGAGGTATGATCAGTAAGTTCGCAGATGACACGAAAATTGGTGGAGTGGTAAATAGCGAGGAGGGAAGCCTCAGGCTACAGGACGATATAGACGGGTTGGTCAGATGGGCAGAACAGTGACAAATGGAATTTAACCCTGAAAAGTGTGAGGTGATGCATTTTGGGAGGACTAAGAAGGCAAGGGAATACACAATGAATGGTAGGACCCTAGGAAGGACAGAGGATCAGAGGGACCTTGGTGTGCATGTACATAGATCCCTGAAGGCAGCAGGACAGGTAGATAAGTTAGTTAAGAAGGCATATGGGATACTTGCCTTCATTAGCCGAGGCATAGAATATAAGAGCAGGGAGGTTACGAAGGAGCTGTACAAAACATTAGTTAGGCCACAGCTGGAATACTGTGTGCAGTTCTGGTCGCCACACTATAGGAAGGATGTGATTGCATTGGAGAGGGGACAGAGGAGATTCACCAGGATGTTACCTGGGCTGGAGCGCTTCAGCTATGAAGAGAGACTGGACAGGCTGGGGTTGTTTTCCTTAAAACAGAGAAGGCTGAGGGGGGACCTGATTGAGTTGCACAAAATTATGAGCGTCATTGATAGGGTAGACAGAAAGGAACTTTTTCCCTTAGTACAGGGGTCAATAACCAGGGGGCATAGTTTCAAGGTAAGGGGCAGGTGGTTTAGAGGGGATTTGAGGAAAAACTTTTTCACCCAGAGGGTGGTTGGAATCTGGAACTCACTGCCTGAAAGGGTGGTAGAGGCAGGAACCCTCACAACATTCAAGAAGCATTTAGATGAGCATTTGAAACGCCATAGCATACAAGGCTACGGACCAAGTGCTGGAAAATGGGATTAGAATAGATAGGGCTTGATGGCCGGCGCAAACACGATAGGCCGAAGGGCCTCTTTCTGTGCTGTATAACTCTATGGGTAAAAATTAGGTCGCGCCCCATTTGGGGCGCAAATATCGTCTGGACGCAAATATTAGCGCCTGGCGCTAATTATCGGCACTGACTGGAAACTTCACTTTTACCGCCCCGGGAGGTGAGTGGAGCACTAAATCAGGCGCTGCACACCTGTCTTAAGGCGCAAAGGCCAAGGAGTGAGGCGCTAACTCAGAGCGCTGGCGAAGCTCATGTAATGTCAGTCAGCAATGGAACACACACACAATGGCACGGGCCAGTTCTTAAAGGGGATGGTTAATCTTGCTTTCCATCCACATCCTGTTCATTGCAGGCTTGAATCTCGGCCTGGAGAGACTTGCACATCAAATGTGCTGGAAAGAACAATGGAGAGTACCAGGCAAAGAGCTCAGAGTGCAGCTCCCACAGTCTCTGCTAAATCGATACAAGGAATGGCAAATCAAAATGAACCTGCAAAGTGCTGCTCAGTACCCAAAACTCCTTCACACAACGTTGAATCTCTCCAGAAGTCTCTCCCTCTCTCTCTCAGAATGCGTAGTTCAAAAATGCCACCAACAATAAAAGACAGGAAGAGGCCCCCTTTAAATAGCGCCCCCCCCCAGCCCCACAGCGATTGATAGCGTTCCAGTCTTCTGGTCGTTGCTAGCGTCAGGCGGTAAGGCAGGGGGCGCCACTCAATTTCCGCTCCGGGGCGCCGCAAGGGCGTTGCACCATGGAATGACGTCACAATCTGCGCGCGCAGGTGGTCGCAGCAGTAAAGTTTAGCGCTGCCGCACAATGTCTAGTTAAGTTCCCGAGCGGCGCAAACATCGCTGCACCCGGGCGTTAGCGGCTTTGCGCCCCATTAGCGCCCTCTTAAGGCGCTAACGGGAGGCGCAACCAACTGAATTTTTACCCCTATGACTCTATGAGCAACATCGACCTTCCCATTCACGAAGACTTGAAAAACCCACCACGAAAATGCTTAAAATTGCACCAACCATTCTGGGAAACAGTATCCAATATTCCTGCAGCTTGTACTTCTTGCAATATAGTATACTGTATTCACTGCTCTACATTGGGGAGACCAAACGCAGATTGGGTGACCGGCTTGCGGAACACCTCCGTTCAGTCCATAAGGGTCACTTTAATTCTCCGCTCCACTCCCACTCTGACCTCTCTGTCCTCGGCCTCTTACACTGTTCCAATGAAGCTCAATGTAAGCTCGAGGAACAGCACCTCATCTTTCAATTAGGCACTTTACAGCCTTCTGGACTCAACATTGAGTTCAACAATTTCAGACTATAATCTCTGGCCCTATTTTTTCAGGCGTCAGGTGTTGATGATTCTGCCATCCCCATTTGCAACATTTAACCACTCCTGCCTTCCACCCTATCACAGACCGTCCCTTTTGATCTTTCCTCCCCTTCCCCTTTCCCTGCCCTTGTACCTGCTTAAAACCTGTTACATCTCTAACCTTTTCCAGTTCTGACGAAGGGTCACAGACCCGAAACGTTAACTCTGTTTCTCTCTCCATGGATGCTGCCTGATTTGCTGAGTGTTTCCAGCATTTTCTGTTGTTATCCCTGCAGCTGGTATCAACCCACTATCCAGATGGACGGAATCGTGGGACACATGCAACATAAAGAACCAACACCTCATCACTGACCCAACAGCAGAGGTCCCTGGCTTCGACCTCCCTTGAAGACAGTGGACAGCACTCAACCGAATCCACACAGGACATGGACGATACGGCCGCCTGCTCCACAAGTGGAAGATGAGGGACGACCCGAAGTGCGACTGTGGCCCTGAGTCCCAGACCATGGAACACATCACATTAACCTGCCCACTAAGATCTGTTGCGGGACGACTTCATTTCTTCACTCAGCAATTCAGGAGGCCATCGAATGGATAGCCAAACTAAACATCCCATTACAAGCTTCCCCCGTCATACGAAACAACTGCACAAGTTCCTTATTAATGGCTTTAAAGGCCCGAACAAGACAAAACAAATCTGCTTTTTCTTGCACTTTTCCTCAACGTTTATTAATTCATAGTTTGAGTGTTAGGAATACTCAGAATAGCACTGAATGCAGCTGAAGAGTCCATTAGCACTTTCGAACAACATTACACCCTATTTTATTCATGTGTACTTTTCTGACAGAATGATCTTAACAAAGGAAAATCTAGGCCTTTGTGCATTAAATGTGAGAACCACCTGAAAGTTTGCAGTCCAATTTGGATACTATGTTAAAGGCGCTATATAAATACAAGTTGTTGTTGTTGATACTCAGAATCCAGGGACTGCATTTTAATTTGGAGGCAGGTAGGGATCACGAGGCACTGAAATGCGGTCGGGAAAACTGGGAAAATGGGAGGGCCTGATTAACATTTTGAATCTCTGTTTCCCACCCGCAGCCAGCCAGCTGGAGCGGAGGAGTCGGAAGGCCAGGAATCTTCGGAGGGATCGGGGGCTGCAGATCATCGGCGGGGTCGGATGCTGGAGGATCTTCAGAACGGTCGAGGGCTGGAGGATCTTGGGAGGGGTCGGGGGCTGGAGGTTGGAGGCAGCTGCAGACTGGAGGCCGAAGGGGGGGAATCAAGGATCGGAGGCCTCGTGGGGGGAGGTCGGAGGCCTCGGGGTGCAGGGGGGAGGTCATAAGGAGAACAGAAGGTTGGGGGGGGTTCCAATCACATGGGGTTGGCGAGGCAGGAACGCTGGATCCAGAAAGTAGGTGGAAAGGCATTTACCTCTTGGATCCAGCAGTCCTCTGCTTCCTTTAGCTGGCAGGTTCCCCAATGCCTGGGAAACCCATCCGCCCACAGTTAAATTAAAATGATGGATCACCATGAGGCAAGCAGCCTCATTAGAATATTTAAAGTGCCAACCCGCCTCCTGACAGTGGGTTGGCTGCCCATTCCCCCCCCTGCCTCCCCCACCCACCTCCGTTAAAACTGGAAGTGGGCGGGTTGGAGGCGGATTGTGGTCGGGATTCAGATTTTTAACTCTTTAACCTCCCACTCGACCCCAACGCACCTATTTGTGGGGGTTAAATATCCTCTGAGAAGTCAATAATCACCATTACCTCGGTTGTTTTTAGCAGAACTGAAAAATCATAAATTACAATAAAGGAAAAATGATTTACCATTTTGAAAATTCTACTTACACTTGACACTTTGTGGGTATTGTTTGGAATATGATTTCATATAGATTTTCATTCAGGCAGTATAATAGAAATAGTTTTTGTTAGATGAATCCTGAGTAATTTCTTTTCCAGATGAAAAGCAGTTATTTAAACAGCCACTTTTTGAAAAGGTCATATTCAGTACTTGCACTTTTTTTAATCCAGCCTAATGTTTTCAAGAAGTTCTCCACGATTTTATCTTGGGCTTACACCTTCATTGATGATTAAATCCGTTGTGTATGTAGTTACTTTGTCTCCATGGTCATTTATTTAATTCTGTTGGGCTATTTTAAATTCTAAGCAACTTTATATCCAGTTACTCTTGATTCAGCAAGTGAGGGGAAGGTTGTTGTGGAGTTACAGGAAATTCAACAAGAACAACTTGCATTTATATAGCACCTTTAACATAGTCAAATGACTCAAGGCGCTTCACAGGAACGTTATCAAACAAAATTTGAGCGGAACCTCATATGGAGATATTAGGATAGATGACCAAATGCTTGGTCAAAGAGGTGTGACTACAAGCGAGGCAGGTATTGGGATCCAGGAGGTAGTGATGGAGGAGCCTCAGCCCTTGTCCAACAGGTAAGAGATTCTTGCTCCCTGTGTGGACGAGGGCAGGGACTGCAGGGAGGATGAGCAATCTGACCACAGCACCGTGGTAAAGGGAGCCATTCAAGTGGGGGTAGTAAAAAGAAATGTTGTAGTGATAGGGGACAGTATAGATCGGGGGATAGATACTGTTCTCTGTAGCCGAGAGCGTGAGTCCCGAAGGCTGTGTTGCCTGCCCTGGTGCCAGGATTAAGGACATCTCCTCTGGGCTGGAGAGGAACTTGGAGCGGGAGGGGAAAGATCCAGTTGTCATGGTCCACGTAGGTACCAATGACATAGGTAGGACAAAGAAAGAGGTTCTGCTCAGGGAGTATGAGCAGCTAGGGGCTAAATTAAAAAGCAGAACCACAAAGGTAATAATCTCTGGATTACTACCTGAGCCATGAGCGAATTTGCATAGGGTAAATAAGATCAGAGAAATGAACGAGTGGCTCAAAGACTGGTGTGGGAGAAATGGGTTTCGATTTGTGGGCCACTGGCACCAGTACTGGGATAAGAGGGAGCTGTTCCATTTGGACGGGCTTCACTTGAACCATGCTAGGGCTAGAGTCCTGGCGAATCGAATAACTAGGGCTGTAGAGAGGGCTTTAAACTAAGTAGCGGGGGGGAGGGTTCAGGTGAGCGGGAATTTAAAAAGTCAATGAGAAATGAGAAAACAATAGAGCAGGATAGAGATGGGGGAAATAACCACCAGAGTGTGACAGGAAGAGACAGAATGTTTAAAAATAAGAGTGCAACAGAAAATAGGGCCAAAGCAAGAAGAAATGGTAAAAAGACAAAGTTAAAAGCTCTATATCTGAATGCACGCAGCATTCGTAACAAGATAGATGAGTTGATGGCACAAATAGATACAAATGGGTATGATCTGATCGCCATAACAGAGTCGTGGTTGCAAGGTGATCAGGGCTGGGAACTGAATATTCCAGGGTATTTGACAATTCGGAAGGATAGACAGAAAGGAAAGGGAGGTGGGGTGGCTTTGTTGGTAAAGGATGGGATCAGTGCAGTGGTGAGAAGTGATTTTGGCTCAGAAGATCAAGATGTGGAACCGGTTTGGGTGGAGATAAAAAATAATAAGGGAAAAAAGTCTCTGGTGGACATAGTCTACAGTCCCCCAAACAGTAGCAATACCTGTTGGACAGAGTATAAATCAACAAATAATGAAGGTCTGTAAAAAAAGGTACGGTAATAATCATGGGTGATTTTAATCTCCATATTGATTGGACAAATCAAATTGGCCATGGTAGCCTTGAGGAGGAGTTCATAGATTGTATCAAGGATGGTTTCCTAGAACAGTATGTAATGGAACCAACCAGGGAGCAGGCTATCTTGGATCTGGTACTGTGTAATGAGACAGAATTAATAAATGATCTCATAGTAAAGGATCCTCTCGGAAAGAGTGATCATAACATGGTTGAATTTCAAATTCAGTTGGAGGGTGAGAAAGTTGTATCTCAAACCAGTGTCCTGATCTTAAACAAAGGCAATTACAATGGCATGAGGCAGAACTGGCTAAAGTGGACTGGAAAAATAAATTAAAAGGTAAAACAGTTGAAATGCAGTGGCGGACATTTAAGGAGACATTTCATAACTCTCAACAGAAATATATTCCAGTGAGAAAGAAAGATTTTAAGAGAAGGGAGCACTATCCGTGGCTAACTAAGGAAGTAAGGGTTGGTATCAAATTGAAAATGAAGGCATACAATGTTGCCAAGATTGGTGGGAGGCCAGAGGATTAGGAAATTTTTAAAAACCAGCAAAGGATGACTAAAAAAATAAAGGGAGAAGATGAATTATGAGAGTAAACTGGCAAGAAATATTAAAACAGATAGTAAGAGCTTCCACAGGTATATAAAAAGGAAGAGGGTAGCTAAAGTAAACGTTGGTCCCTTAGAGGATGAGACTGGGGAATTAATAATGGGGAATGGGGAAATGGCAGGAGACTCTGAACAAATATTTTGTATCTGTCTTCATGGTAGAAGACACTAACAACATCCAAATAATGAATAATCAAGGGGCCACAGGGAGTGGGGTACTAAAGACAATCACTATCACTAAGGAAAAAGTACTTGGTAAAATAATGGGACTAAAAGACGACAAGTCCCGTGGACCAGTTGGCCTGCATCCCAGGGTCTTAAAGGAAGTGACTGCAGAGATAGTGGATGCATTGGTTGCAATATACCAAAATTCCCTGGACTCTGGAGAGGTCCCAGCGGATTGGAAAACCACAAATGTAACTATTTAAGAAAGGAGGGAGACAGAAAGCAGGAAACTATAGACCAGTTAGCCTAACATCTGTCGTTGGGAAAATGCTGAAGTCCTTCATTAAGGAAGCAATAGCAGGGCATTTGGAAAATTATAATGCAGTCAAGCAGAGTCAGCATGGTTTTATGAAAGGGAAATCATGTTTAACAAATTTGCTGGAGTTCTTTGAGGATGTAACGAGCAGGGTAGATAAAGGTGAGCCAGTGGATGTAGTGTATTTGGATTTTCAGAAGGCATTCGATAAGGTGCCACATAAAAGGTTACTGCATAAGATAAGAGCTCATGGAGTTGGGGGTAATATATTAGCATGGATAGAGAATTGGCTAACTAACAGAAAGCAGAGAGTCAGGATAAATGGGTCATTTTCCGGTTGGCAAACGGTAACTAGTGGGGTGCCACAGGGATCGATGCTGGGGCCTCAACTATTTACAATCTACATTAATGACTTGGATGAAGGGACCGAGTGTAATGTAGTCAAGTTTGCGGATGATACAAAGATGGGTGGGAAAGCAAGTTGTGCAGAGGACTCAAAGAATCTGCAAAGGGATATAGACAGGCTAAGTGAGTGGGCAAACATTTGGCAGATGGAGTATAATGTGGGAAAGTGCGAGGTTATCCACTTTGGCAGGAAAAATAAAAAAGCAAATTATTATTTAAATGGAGAGAGATTACAAAATGCTACAGTTCAGAGGGACCTGGGGGTCCTTGTGCATGAAACACAAAAAGTTAGCATGCAGGTACAGCAAGTAATCAAAAAGGCAAATGGAATGTTGGCCTTTATTTCAAGGGGGTTGGAGTATAAAAGCAGGGAAGTCCTGCTACAATTGTAAAGGGTATTGGTGAGACCACACCTTGAGTACTGCGTACAGTTTTGGTCTCCTCATTTAAGGAAGGATATACTTGCATTGGAGGCAGTTCAGAGACAATTCACTAGGTTAATTCCAGAGATGAGGGATTGACTTATGAAGAAAGGTTGAGCAGGTTGGGCCTATACTCATTAGAATTTAGAAGAATGAGAGGTGATCTTATTGAAACATATAAGATACTGAGGGGGCTCGCCAAGGTAGATGCAGAGAGGATGTTTCCCCTCGTGGGGAAATTTAGAACTCGGGGGCATAGTTTCAGAATAAAGGGTCACCCTTTTAGAACTGAGCTGAGGAGGAATTTCTTCTCTCAGAGGGTCGTAAATCTGTGGAATTCTCTGCCCCAGAGAGCCTTGGAGGATGGGTCATTAAATACATTTAAGGTGGAGATAGACAGATTTTTGTAAGATAAGGGAGTGAAGGGGTATGGGGAGCGGGCAGGGAAGCGGCTTTGAGTCCAAGATCAGCCATGATCTTATTGAATGGCGGAGCAGGCTCGAGGGGCCAAGTGGCCCTATTCCTGCTCCTATTTCTTATGTTCTTATGTTTTTATGTTCTTAAGGAGCGTCTTAAAGGAGGAGAGGAGAGGTAGAGAGGCGGAGAGACTTAGGGAGGGAATTCCAGAGCTTAGGGCATAGGCAGCTGAAGGCACAGCAACCAATAGTGGAGCGATTAAAATCAGGGATGCGCAAGAGGCCAGAATTGGAGGAGTACATAGTTCTCGGATGGCTGTAGGGCTAGAGGAGGTTACAGAGATAGGGAGTGGCGAGGCCATGGAAGGATTTGAAAACAAACTTTCTGTCACCCACATTTGGTCCATGAATACCCATTCTGCCATATAACTATTTTTCTTTACTTATTTTGCACTAGGTAAACCTTATTCACTGCCAATAGTGTTAATTATTTGCAATAAATAGGTCACCTACAAGCTGGACCATGAACTTTAGAACCTTTTTTGTGGTAACCAATTTCAAGAATTTTTTTACTTGATAGAGAGGCTTCTGTTAGAGGGTGATAATTATAACACCTGTGCTTTATTTTGTTTATACTGAGAATTCAAATTCCTCCAATAATGAAGCAGTCCATTCTAGCCTTTGGCCTTCAGCTGAGTTGACAAATAGCAGATAACATTTGTGCCACATAAGTGTCAGGTAACGACCATTGCGAACAAGAGGAAGCTCAGCTATCTCCTCTTGATCTTCGACAGCACCACCACCACCAAGTCCCCCCCAACAGCATCTTGAGCAGGTTACCTTTAGCTTAACTGGACCAGTAATATCAACACCATGGCTACAAAAGCAGCGCAGAGGCTGGGTACTCTGCAACAAGTGGGTCACCTACTGACTTCTCAAAATCCATTCACATCTACAAGGCTGAAGTCAGGAGTGTGATGGAACTCTCACCACTCACTTGGACGGGTGCAGCGGTAAGAATACTCAAGAAGCTCGACAGCATCCAGGACAGATTAATTCGGTTGAGTGAAACCCTTGCCACTGGACTCAATATCCATCCTGTCTACCACTGGTGCACTGTGGCTGCAGTAAGCACAGTCTACAGGATGTACTGCAACTATTCACCAAGGTTACTTCAACAGCATCTCCCTCCCCTGTGACCTCTATCACAAGACAAGAGCAGCAATGCTGTAGGAACATCATCAACTCCAAGTCATACACTATCCTGACTTGAACATATATCGCCGTTCCTTCATTGTTCCTGGGTCAATATCCTGGAATTCTCTACCCAACACCATTGTGGGAGCACCATCACCACAAGGACTGCAGCGGTTCAAGGAGCAGGCCCACTACCACATTCTAAGGGCAGCTAGGGATAGTCAATGAATGCGGCCTAGCCAGCATTGCCACATCCCAAAAACACATTTTAAAAAAGAACAGCCAGCATGGATTCCTAAAAGGCAACTTGGGTCTGACAGAAAACAATGGAATATACTGATAAAGGAACTAGAATGGATGTTGTGTATGAATTTTCAAAAGGCACTTTTTAAGATGCGCATAGGAAGATTGTTCATGAAATTGTGACACATAGGCCTAGAAATTGGATTTTGCCTGAATCGGGGCATGTACAGCACTCAGAGGGTGGTGAATCTTTGGAATTCTCCACCACAGAGGGCTGTGGATGCTCAGTCATTGAGTATATTCAAGACAGAGATCAATAGATTTTTGGGTACTAAGGGAATCAAGGGATATGGCGATAGGTCGATAGTGCGGGAAGGTGGAGCTGATGTAAAAGTTCAGCCATGATCTTATTGAATGGCGAAGCAGACTCGATGAGCCGTATGGCCTACTCCTGCTCCTACTTCTTACGTTAGCTCACGCTGCGCACACCTAATGAGGCAGCGACAGGACCATGACAAATTGGTCCACCGGCCTCATTAGTATAGTATTGCCAAGCTATGGGCACCAGTCGTGGCCCAGAGGCAGCTCGCCGATTGCAGGGGGTAGCAAGATTAACAAGATGGAATGCAAGAGTGCTCCTCCCAGCTCCACATTATGGTATTTTTTTGGTGTTGGCGTCCAGCAGTCCCTTTAAGTACAGCTGGTTAGGCTGAATGTAGACCAGGTAACCCTGAACATAGGCAGGTCCAACAGCTACGGAGTTCAGGGCAAACTAATTTCCAGTTTGGGTCCTAAAACAGGTATTAGGCCCCTTATTAGCATAATCAAAGAGCCTGAAGCCTGTTTTAGGAGGCCACAAGGGATGCCCCAACAGTACCCGTACCAATATGATGTTGGGTGTGTTTCCAACGCTGTATGATGCTCTTTGTACCCATTTCATGCCCAGAATATATACGCAACAAGATCCTATTTCACGCCCCATGGGGGCGATTTTCCCAATGGAGGCGGGTTGGAGGCGGGTTTCGGTTTGGGTGGGTTCCAAACCCGCCTCCACTGAGAGGTGGGAAAAATTTGCGATTTCCCCCTAATTGGCCAGTTGATTTGAGAGGTGAGAGTTCCCCTGGGCCAATTAGTGTTTTGGGACTGAAACACGCCTCTGCTGATGTCACTTATCCATCTTCATTTAAGGGCTGCTTGCTGCCTTGGCTCATTCCACTGGTTTTTGGTCGATGCTGCACCACCTCCAAGCTGTTATCTCCTTGAAGAATGGCCAGCTCCATGGCAAGGGCCTCCCCGAGGTTCTCGGATGAGGCGCTGAGTATCCTGGTTGAGGGGGCGAGAGCTAGCAGGGAGGTGCACTTCCCCTCATTTGGGAGGAAGAGGCCTCCCAAAGAAACCAAGGCTGTGTGGGTCCAGCTGGCAAGGGATATAACCTCCAGATCTGTGTGCAGATTGGGTGACTGATTCTGTTTATTGATGAAATGCCATCCCTGTGGGAATGTATTAAAATTAGGTGATGGCAAACTGTTGACGTGATGGCATCTGTTATTTCGGCTTAGGCAGCTCCACATTGTGGGCTCCGCGACACTTGCGTGGTCAGGTTGGTGGTCAGAGTGAAAGGAGGCCAGAGAGTCATGTCCATTGTCTATCATGTGTTAAGAAGAAGCCGAGCACATGTGCCACAATGGGCAACCTATGTAAATCTGGCCAGGATGAGTGCATTCCTTGCACGACATGTTTCCATGCGCTGGCGCCTTCTGCCCTGTGCAGCATCAGGTGGGTGAGCAGGAGGTTGGGGCTCCTGCTGCTGTTGCTGCTGAGCTGCCTGGTTCTGCTGCTGCCGTGGCTGCTCATCATCCCAATCTGAGGTCCACGGTGAAAGGAAATAAATGGTTCCCATGCTGCTGGCAGATACCTCCGTTGGGGAAGCGCTCAGTCCAAGCAGGGAGAGGGTCTTCCAAGGAGGACCCACAGTTGACAGATAGAAGCTGCAGACTTCGGTAGGCCTGCCAAAAGTGCTGAAAGACCTTTGGAACAAAAGTTCTGCCACCTGCAACTGTTCCCTGATGAAAGCTCCGTTTTAATGGTGGAGCTGCAGCTGTGAGGAGGCCACCCACTTGTCAACCTGCCAGGATTAGCTGGCGTGGTTTAGGAGGGTCGTGCAACACGCTGAAAATGTGATAAAATAACAAAGGCCTGTCAAAATAGGATTATAGAGGCCCTTAACTACTATTTAAGGATCTTAACTACCTCTCCCGACTGATGGAGGCGGGACCAAATCGCACCCATCAAACCTGCCTCCGGCAAAATTGCGCAGAGGCGGGTTGGAGGTGGGTTCCAAACCCGCACTCAGTTTTTTGCCATTTTGCCAACTGTCCTGCCTCCAAACCCGCCTCCTCGGGGCTAGGAAAATCGCCCCCCATGTTATTAAAGGGAATGTGGCAGTGTGCATAGAAAGTTAGTTAAAGGACAGAAAACAGAATCGTGGTTTATGGATGTGTCTCAGGGATGATTGCACTGTTTTTCTCTCTCTCTCGCTTTCTCTCTCTTTCTAATGATCTGGACTTGGCTTTGGAGGCACAATATCAAAATTTGTAGGTGACACAAAATTAGGGGTTTAGTTAGCTATGAAAGGACTGCAAATGATTTCAGGAGAACATAGTACATTAAGCAGACAGATGTCAGGTTAAATTTATTGTTGAGCAATGTGATACATTTTGGGTGGAAGAATAAGGAGAGGAATTATCCATGAAATCGCAAATGTTTTAAAGGAGCAGAGAAGCAGAGGCTTTAGATATATAGACCAATCTTTGAAAGTGAGAGGGCAAGTTGATAAAGCTGTAAAAGATGCACATGGAAACCTTGGGGGAAAAATTCAGTATCACCCCGTTTGTGGCGCAATTATCGGCCGGGCACAAAGATTAGCGCCTGGCGCTAATTATCGCCTCTGACTGCAAACTTGACTTTTATCGCCCCTGGAGGTGATTGGAGCGCTAAATCAGGCGCTACACATCTGTCTTAAGGCGCAAAGGCCGAGGAGCGAGGCGCTAACTCAGAGCGCTGGCGAAGCTCAGGTGATGTCAGTCAGAAATGGAACACAGACACAATGGCGCCAGCCAGTTCTTAAAGGGGAGGGTTGATCTTGCTTTCCATCCACATCCTGCTCATTGCAGCCTTGAATCTCAGCCTGGAGAGACCTGTACATCAAATCTGCTGGAAAGAACAATGGAGAGTACCAGGGAAAGAGCTCAGAGTGCAACCCCCACAGTCTCTTCTAAATCGATACAAGGAAGGGCAAATCAAAATGAATCTGCAAAGTGCTGCTCAATAACCAAAACTCCTTCACACAGCGTTGATTCTCTCCAGAAGTCTTTCTCTCTCTCTCTCAGAATGCGTGGTTCAAAAATGTCATCAACAAAAAAAGGCAGGGCGCAGTCGCCTTTAAATAGCGCTCCCCCAGTCCCTTCCCGACTGCTAAACGCTCCCCTCAACCTGTCGTTGCTAGCGGCAGGCAGTAAGGCAGGGGCGCCACTCAATATCCGCTCCGGGGTGCTACCGGGGCGTTGCGCACTCGACTGACGTCATGATCTGCCTGCGCAGGAGATGGTGGCGGTAAAATGTCTAGTTAATTCCGCGAGCGATCAAACATCGCCGCGCCCGGGCGCTAGTTGCTTTGCGCCCCATTAGCGCCCTCTTAAGGCGCTAACGGGAGGCGCAACCAACTGAATTTTCCCCCCCTTAGGTTTTATAAATAGAAGTATCAAGTACAAAAACAAAGAGGTAATGCCAAATCTGTACAAATCAATGGGTGGGCTGGGGTTAGATTATTGTGTCTTGTGCCTAGTTTGGGGTTTTGATAAGATGAATCAGGAAAAATATTTTCCACTGGTTGGTGAATTTTTGTTCTTGGGCTATGGGTGGCACTGGCAAGGATATTCTGGTGAGTTCTTTGACCTCCTTCCACTGACTGCCAAGACCACTGTGCTGGGACCATTTCTTTTGTTGCCCCTCTTGCCTTGATGCTAAATAACTGCACCCTCCTTTCCTTTATTTGAGCCAATAAAACCTCTATGGAGGAGTTTTTAAACTTGGGGACTCAGGAATCTGTTGCAGCACTCTCAGACATGCTTCTTTTGATTACAATTTGTTATCTTGTTGCTCTCACTTTCAAAGTAGCTGTCATGCCTCTTTAAGCTGCTTCAGTCAGTTTGAAAGCTGCAGTGGCAGCACTGAATTTCATTCTTCCCCAGGCGAGTATGCAATAGAAGATGCAAATTGCTCTAGGAGCTCATCCACAATATTAAAGTGAAGTTGACCCAAGAAAATAGGATGGGGTCAAACCAGCTGCAGAAGAGCAGTCCGCTACACTTCCAATGGCGAATCTGCCTCAGAAGAAAATCTAGCTGTAAAGTTTTACAGCACTTACCATTTTTTTGTTAACAGTAAAAATTTAAAACTGTGATTCTACACAGAACAGAGTTGTTAATGCAACTGTGCTATTTACTTATTTCATCAGCTGTAGTGGGTAAGGAAAACAATAATCATTTATTTTCCTGGAAACTATCAAAAAAACATTTGCTTCTGTCACTAGGCAAAGCTCTTAGACACATCTTCCCAAATTCTTTCACTCAAAATCTGCACCCCTTCCCCACCCCAGAATACCCCCCTCCTTATAACAGCATATCCAAGTCCATCGCTCCCTGCTGCTTTCCTCTCTACCCAAGTCTCCCACTGTCTCTCTGACTTCAATGGAAAGAAAACCGGGCCATGTGTATAACGGACAACCAATCTGCTGCCGTTTGGTTACGCCCCTGCTGAAGTTGACAGTTTCACTCATTATCTGTTACATAGGAGTGTTCTGGCATCCATTTGCTGAGAACCTTCTACCTAAAGAACAGCATACCACCATTTGATTGAAGCACAAAGCTTGTCAAGTACCAGAATTGAATCTTGGCATCGGACACAAGTTAGCAAGCTAAATAATTCTTAAGTAGAGGTGCCAAAATTCTATAAATTTCTTTAGCATTTCCTGTAAAGCCAATAGCCATTAAAAACAGATGCAATCTGGACATAAAAACAGAAAATGCTGGAAATACTCAGCAGGTCAGGCAGCATCTGTGGAGAGAGAAACAGAGTAAACGTTTCAGTTCGATGACCCTTCATCAGAACTGTTCTGACGAAGGTTCATCGACCTGAAATGTTAGCTCTGTTTCTCTCTCCACAGATGCTGCCTGACCTGCTGCATATTTCCAGCATTTTCTGTTTTTATTTCAGATTTCCAGCATCCGCAGTATTTTGCTTTTGCAATCTGGACATGTTCAACATCAAATGTTGTAAGGTCGGGAGAGATATGGAAGAATTTTGCTTCAAAGTGATAGCAAAGAATCTATAATCCTTAGCTTGGTTACATAGTCAAGAGTTTTTTTTTGTACCTTATGGATCAGAGCGTAGGGGAATTTCTACAGGGCAGCTAGTTAATTGGGCCGAATTTCCACAGACCGTGATTCTAGCACTTCGGAAGTTTGTGAGCTCAGGAGGTGGGCGCCTAATTTTCATAAGGCTGGCAGGCGCTTTTACCAATACTTACCATTTCAGGTGCCCACCTGCCCCAAGCTAACAGGAAATCTGGTCTCTCTGCTGGGTTCAGAAGTGTCTGCCCCCTTGTCCTGAAAACATAGAAATTTGTTCCTTAGTATAGGGGCAGAAGTTACAAAAAAAAAATCCACTTACAATCTTTGGGGGTCCAGGCTGTTTCCTTGGCCTGGATGATCCCCACTTCCCCGGACTGGTGGGGCCCACTTACGCCCTTCAGTAGGTTGGCACGCCTCATCTCATTCAGCATACCAACATCCAAACTTACACCAGGTCTCTTTGAAGATGAGGAAGTGGGATTTCCCCAATGTAGGGAGACCTCATCCTCAGCCATGCCTCCTCCATATACATAGATACATAGATACATAGAAGATAGGAGCAGGAGTAGGCCATCCGGCCCTTCGAGCCTGCTCCGCCATTTAATGAGATCATGGCTGATCCTCCAATTCAGTATCCCGTCCCCGCCTTCTCTCCATAACCCTTAACCCCTTTTGCCTGTAGAAATATATCTAATTCCCTCTTAAATATATTTAATGAGCTGGCGTACACTGCCCTCTGTGGCAATGAGTTCCACAGGTTCACCACCCTCTGAGTGAAGGAATTCCCCCTCATTTCTGTCCTAAATGGTTTAGCCCTTATCCTTAAATTATGTCCTCTAGTTCTGTTCTCACCCGCCAAGGGAAACATTCCTTCTGCATCTAGTCTGTCTAGACCTGTCAGAATTTTATACACTTCTATGAGGTCCCCTCTCAATCTTCTAAACTCCAGTGTGTACATACCTAAACTACATAGTCTCTCCTCATAGGTCAATCCCGCCATTCCTGGTATCAGCCTGGTGAATCGCCGCTGCACCCCCTCCATGGCAAGAACATCTTTCCTCAGATGAGGCGACCAAAACTGTACACAGTACTCGAGGTGTGGTCTCACCAGTGCCCTGTACAGCTGCAGCAAGGTATCCCTGTTCCTGTATTCCAACCCTTTTGCTATGAAGGCCAGCATACCGTTTGCCTTCTTGACCGCCTGTTGCACCTGCATGCTCGCCTTCAGTGACTGGTGTACAAGAACACCCAGGTCTCTCTGTACTTCCCCCTCTCCCAATTTATTGCCATTTAAATAATAATTTGCCCTCCCGTTCCTGCACCCAAGGTGGATAACTTCGCACTTGTCCACATTATAGTGCATCTGCCATTTATCCGCCCAATCACCCAGTCTGTCCAAATCGCTCTGGAGCTTCCTGGTCTCCTCCTCTGAGCCCACCCCCCCTCCTAGTTTAGTGTCGTCTGCAAATTTGGAAATGTTGCATCCGACTCCCTGATTCAGGTCATTAATGTAAATTGTGAACAGCTGGGGACCCAGGACAGATCCCTGTGGTACCCCACTTGTTACTGCCTGCCATTCAGAAAATGAGCCGTTTATTCCAACTCTCTGTTTTCTATCTGACAGCCAGTTCTCTATCCACGTCAATACTTTCCCCTTTATCCCATGAGCTTCAATTTTCCCTGCTAATCTTTTATGTGGGACCTTATCGAAGGCCTTTTGGAAGTCCAGGTACACCACATCTACTGGCTCTCCCCCATCTATTTTACCAGTTACTCCCTCAAAAAATTCCAATAGATTAGTCAAGCACGATTTACCCTTTGTAAATCCATGTTGACTCTGTCCTATCCTGTCCCCATTTGCTAAGTGCTCCGCTATTTCATCCTTAATGATGGACTCCAGCATTTTGCCCACAACTGATGTAAGGCTTACAGGTCTGTAATTACCTGCTTTTTCCCTACCCCCCTTTTTGAATAGTGGGGTAACGTTAGCTACCCTCCAATCCATGGGCACTGTTCCCGAGTCTAATGAATTCTGAAAAATCATACTTAGTGCATCCGCTATCTCTAGGGCCACCTCCTTCAGCACCCTAGGATGCATGTTATCAGGCCCTGGGGATTTGTCCGCCTTCAATCCCTTTAGCTTCCTTAACACCATATCCTTAGAGATATTGACTTGCGTCAGTTCCTCCTTTGCAAATGTCCCTATTTTTCCCGATATCCCAGGGAGGTTTTTTGTGTCTTCCTTCGTAAAGACTGACCCAAAGTATGCATTTAGTTGGTCTGCCATTTCTTTATTTCCCGTTATATATTCCCCCGTATCTGACTGCAATGGGCCAACTTTGGTTTTCACCAGTCTTTTCCTCTTGATATACTTATAAAAGCTTTTGGAGTTAGTTTTTATATTTTCCGCCAGCTTGCTTTCGTAAGCTATTTTGCCCCTCTTGATTAAGCCCTTTGTCCTCCTTTGCTCTATCTTAAACTGTTCCCAATCTTCCGCTCTGGCGCTTTTTTTGGCTATTTTATACGCCCTATCTTTGGATTTTATGCTGTCTCTAATTTCCCCTGTTATCCACGGTTGAGTCACCTTTTTAGATTTCCTTTTATGCCAGATTGGTATAAACAATTTTTGCAATTTTGTCATTCTATCTTTAAATGCTTGCCATTGTTTATCTACCTCCAGTCCTCCCAGGAACGTTGTCCAATCAGACCTACTCAGTTCCCGTCTAATGGCATCATAATTCCCCTTGTTTAAATTCAGGACCTTAGTATCTGAGTCAATTTCTTCGCTCTCCATTTCGAGTGAGAAATCGATCATGTTATGATCGCTCTGACCCAAGGGTCCCCGTACAACAAGATTACTAATTAGTCCCTTCTCATTGCACAGTACCCAGTCCAATATAGCCTGTTCCCGAGTTGGTTCCTCGACATATTGATCCAGATAACCATCCCTTAAACACTCAAGGAATTCCTCCTCCTCATTATTTTTACTGATTAGGCTATTCCAATCTATATGTAAGTTAAAGTCACCTATGATGACAGCTGTGCTCTTATTGCACGCTTCTCTAATTTCCCTCGTGATGCCCTCCCCAACCTCTATTTTACTATTTGGAGGCCTATATACCACTCCTATTAATGTTTTTCGCCCCTCGCTATTTCTTAGCTCCACCCATATAGATTCTGTATTAACTGAGTTAATATCCTTCCTTTCAATTGCATTTATCCCTTCTTTTACCAGCAATGCTACCCCTCCTCCCTTTCTTTTTTGTCGATCCTTCCTAAATACTGAATACCCCTGTATGTTAAGCTCCCAGCCCTGCTCACCCTGCAACCATGTTTCCGTAATCCCAATTAGATCATAATTATTAACCTCTATTTCCACAGCTAATTCATCTACCTTGTTCCTGATGCTTCTCGCATTAAGGTATAAAACCCTCAGGCTTTTTTTATGCTCACATTTTTTATGAATTGGTTTGGCCCTTTGTTTTTTGTTCCTCACCCTTTTACCATTTATTTCTGTCTGCCTTTCACTTTCCTCTATTTCACTACATAGGTTTCTAGCCCCCTGCCATACTAGTTTAAATGCTCCCAAACTGCTTTATCAAAAATTACCCCGAGAACATCAGTTCCATCTTTGCACAGGTGTAGACCGTTGGAATTTCATCTGGGATCTGGCAATTCTAGGTACCGGTAGAATTTGCAGCCACTCTGCTGGATTCCTGCCAATGTTATCATGGGACTTGACCAGGACAGCTGAACAATTTTTAGGCCTATGGGGCAGAAATTAGTCTGTGCCCACTTTTGGACCCAGAATTGGTGCTGCACCAGCAGCATACACCACAACCAGGCTGGCCCAAAATTGGGCCTCGGGCCTCATTTCAATCATTTCCGGGAGAGGGCTGGGGTGTAGCGCCAACTGAGGTGGAGATTGGATGACTGCAGAGTTGGAGCAGCATTCCTGCTCCTCCTGGCTCCATAGCAATGTTTTTAAAAAATACATATATTTTTAAATCTTACCTTTTATTGGCGACCATTGCTTAGGCCATGAGTTTAGCAGGCCATACACCTGCTCTGGTCTGTGATATCCAGCTTCTGAAAGGGTTCAACGCCTGTTTTAGGCAATTGCCTGGGTCAGCTGAAAAATGGCCTGACCCAATTTTGCCTGGATGTTTTTCAGGTGTCTTTGGAGCACAGGATGTCGATCCTCAAAATTGGACCTCGCTGTGCACGTTTTACACTTGTAAAATGGGCGCAACAAGGCCCAATTTCTACCTCTATGTGTTTATCACTTTATTAATTACTGCATTTATCAGTTACTGGATAATGAGAAAGGGCATACATTCAGACTGTATTTTACTTCTCTGCTACTGACAAGTGAAAAAGTGAACTCTAAGGGACAAAGTTATTTTAGAAATGTTACTGTAATACTCCATGTTTGATATAAGTTAAACACACATAATGAATTAAAAACACCTTTTTAGCAAATTAATAAAGGGCAGACCTAGTTAACTAATAATTATCTCACTTCTTGATTTACCTCAACTTCCCTCCTACTATTTTCAACCTGCACTAAGGACCTGTGTTTCGCAGTTTAAAAAAATCTCTGCATTCATATATTTGAAACCTCTTACACCATCAAGTGCCATAAGTCACAGTTGAATCAGACCTTATTACTGCTGACAGACTTAAGGCAATATGTTTAATAGATTTTTTATACATGACAGAATTTCCAATATAAAATGAGTGTTTAAACCTTACTGATAGATTACTATGCATCATGAAGCAATACTAATGATGTTTTCCAATTGCTTAGTCAAATATGCACAATGAACTCATTATTATTACACTATGTTACTGCCGTGTTCTGAATCAACACCTAGGAATTTTCAATTTAAACTTTTCTGTGGAAAAATAATTTACATATTTTATCTGGCAGATACCAAGTCACCCTCTATATGAATATATTAATAAAAACAAGACCCAGATGATAAAGGGAACCTTTCCTGTCTAATTAACTTCACTGCATCTCAGAATAAAAAGTTTTACATCTTTTAAAAGTTTAAGTTGTGGATGAGTTAATGTTTCCTCCAACTGAATATTGCGAATACTATCTGGCCCCCGTCATAAACTTTGCTCCTTTGCCAGAGATTCCTTCCCACTCTCCAGCTACTTGCCCAGTCTGAATCAGGCCATCCTAAACCTTGGTGTACTGTTCAACCCAAAGTTGAGTTACAAACCCCACATCTAAACCATCAGTAAAACTGCTTTATGTCCTCCTCTGCAAAATGTCCCACCTCTATCCCTACCTCACCTCCACTGCTGCTCTTTTCAGATCTAGATTTGATTTCTCTGAGGTGAACATTATTCACTTAGTGTAAGCAGCCACTGATTGCGGTGGAGAGATTGTTGGCACTTTTTGAACCAGATCATGATGTCACTCTGTTTTCTGTTGCCTAAAATTCTATAAAAATCTAAGAAGCTTATGTGTTTTTAGTTGATTTTTCATGTCATCAGATTGTGAGATAATCATTAACATTCAAAAAACTCCTTGGCTGTTTAAATCACGAGTTAAGACTGATCTGATATTATGAAATTCCTTGTGCATTCTCTTGTAAGTAAAAGGGTTATGTTCTCTTCAAATAAGTAATTAGCTGCTCTCTACAATGGAAAACATTGGGCAGGATTCTTCACTTATGGGCAGAGTTCCAGCAGGACATTACATGTGCCTGTCCCTCTGAATCCACCAACCCATTTCCTTGGGTCAGGCATTATTTCCTATCCACAGCAGGTTCCCAGCGGGCGGGAGCATGCCAGTGCTGCAACAAGAATACCGCAGCAACACAAGAAAGAGGTGGATGCATCATTTAAAGTACTGAAGAACCCCAAACACTGCTTCAAAGCTCCCATTAATAACTTTGGAAGAGACTGAAGCCTTCAGCGGGTAAGTGGTGGGCCCGAATTGGAGGGAGCAGAGCCTCTACAAGGTCCTTTCCCTCCATTCATTGATCTGGTACCCTTACCGTAGCTTTCAAGGTTGATTTTAACCCAGAGCAGGCTTCAGGCAGTTGAGGGGCAGGGGGTGGGTGTGGGTGGGGGGAGGGGGTCAAGTGAGTGCAAAACCACTCAATGGCCTAAATTTCAAGCCTGGGCTATTTTAATTCCCAGCCCTCACTTAAATGTCTCATTCCACCCAGAACGGGCGTGAAGAGGGTGTAGAGCAGAGATTGACAGGTGAAGATTGGCAAGCCCTTGGCTGCCCACCGATTTCTAGATAAGTGGCAGGGAGGGTTCGGGAGGATCTTGCAGGAGGGAAGGGGGATGTCAAGGACAGAGGCCAGGAGAAGTACTCCTGCTCCTCCTTTCACCAAAGGATAGTTTTAGACTTGCCAGAAGGGTTTCTTCGATCTTCAGACCAGCTGCAGATCTGTTTCTGCCTAGGGGAAAGCCACAGCAAATTGCATCAGATTCCTATTGATGTAATAGGACTCTGATTTGCATCAATTTATAAGGCTCCCATCTGCTTTAGACTGGCATCTCATCCGACTGCTAAACACTGCAGGTTAACATCTCAAACAGTCTGAAATGGTCGTGATCTGAACAGGTAAAAAAACCTGCTCATTTTAACTGTCCAAACACTAGGCGAGTAGGGTTAATATCGACCTCAAAACTTATAGCTGTACAGTTACAGTGTCATTTTTGTTTTGTTTTTGCTGTTGCCATCTATGTTGTCATTTGCCTTTGTGCCATTAGCGTGGGGGTGCCAATTACTCTCTCCTTTTTTGGTCAAGGCACAAAGACATGCCATTGGTACTTTGCCCGCACCCCACCACCACCACCACCCCTCCTAACTTTGCTTCTTGGAAAAAGAGGAAGGGCAATAGAGGGGTTGGGAGGGCGGTAGGCTGTTGAGGCTGCACCATAAGCACAAAGCACACACTTGCCGGTATCCCCACACCAGAGTATACAGGCAGATGTTACATATTGGAGCCACAGTTCACCAGTGCTGGAGGGAGTGGATATTGACTTCTGTCGCAGCAGCGCTAGTTAAGTGAACTGCTTTTGCCCTGGATAATGTCGAGATTTTTGAGTGTTATTGGGGTTGCACCCATCTAGAGTAGTATTTCATCACACTTCTGACTTAAGCCTTGTAGCTAATAGAAGACATTGAGGGATCAGGACATGAGCCACTCATCGTAGAGTACCACAGAATATCATTTACAATATTTTTCTTGAGGTTTCTATGGCTCTTCTGCCGATGTTATGGTAGATGAATGGTAGGATCCCCAAGGCAATCACCCCCATTATATTGAACTTCCCTGATGTGACCTGATGAATAGGAAGAAGTGACCACGGCCCACCATATCCAAGCACAAGGCTAATGGAACAGAGCTTCATAATATCACATCAGGGCAGTTCTACACAAATCTTCTCCTCTCAAAAAAGCAGTAGTTCTAAATCACAGAGGAAGACATTGGTACAGTTTGCAGTTGTCTCTCTTTTTGACATTTAAGGACAATGGGATAATTCAGTGGAGCATACTTTCCATTAAAAGATAAAATGCTTGGAACCTAACGCTTCCCATTAACGGCATTCAGATTAAACAAAGCGATCTGATTGTTGATTATAACCCTTAACAGCTGAACTGAATGTGCTGTTCCAAAGCAAATAGAAAAGAACAAATATTAAATAGAGATATAAAATGAGAGAATAGGATAACTATAAGATAACTATAAAATTCCATCTAAATCGATTATTGTAGAATTGTCAAAACCTTAAGACTGATTAGGAAGATGATTGGAAAGCACGTTAAGTGAAGACTTTAAATAGGCTTAGAAAGTGTTTGTTTATGCAGTCAAAATCTTACATAAAGTACGAAGGATCTATTTATTTTTCTTGAGAGGGTAGGGGTTGTTACATTTTGGGTTTTATCAGCATTCTTATCTAGATTTTGCGGAAGCTTCTGGTTGACTGTCATGTCTTCACACTGAGGACACCCTCCATCGTGTTGTGTGGCACTACCACCGTGCTAAATGGGATAGATTCAGAACAGATCTAGCAGCTCAAAACTGGGCATCCATGAGGCACTGTGGGCCATCAGCAGCAGCAGAATTGTATTCCACCACAATCTGTAACCTCATGGCCCGGAATATCCCTCACTCTACCATTACCATCAAGCCAGGGGACCAACCCTGGTTCAATAAGGAGTGTAGAAAAGCATGCCAGGAGCAGCACCAGGCGTACCTAAAAATGAGGTGCCAACCTGGGGAAGCTGCAACACAGGACTACATGCATTCTAAAAAGCGGAAGCAGCATGCTATAGACAGGGCTAAGCGATCCCACAATCAACGGATCAGATCAAAGCTCTGCAGTCCTGCCACATCCAGTCGTGAATGGTTGTGGACCATTAAACAACTAATGGGAGGAGGCTCCATGAATATCCCCATCCTCAATGATGGTGGAGCCCAGCACGTGAGTGCAAAAGACAAGGCTGAAGTATTTGCAACCATCTTCAGCCAGAAGTGCCAAGTGGATGATCTATATCGGCCTACTCCTGAGGTCACCACCATCACAGAAGCCAGTCTTCAGCCAATTCGATTCACTCCACGTGATATCAAGAAACGGCTGAGCACGCTGGATACAGCAAAGGCTCTGGGCCCCAACAACATCCCAGCTATCGTGCTGGAAACTTGTGCTCCAGAACTAGCCACGCCTCTAGCCAAGCTGTTCCAGTACAGCTACAACACTGGCATCTATCCGACAATGTGGAAAACTGCCCAGGTATGTGCTGTCTACAAAAAGCAGGACAAATCCAACCCGGCCAATTACCGCCGCATCAGTCTACACTCAATCATCAGCAAAGTGATGGAAGGAGTCATCGACAGTGCTGTCAAGCGGCACTTACTCACCAATAACCTGCTCACAGATGCCCAGTTTGGGTTCCGCCAAGACCACTCGGCTCCCGACCTCCTTTAAGAGACCCTAATGGTTCACTATTCCAATTCTGGTAGAGATATGTGCCTTGATATAGAACTCCTCAGCTGTTGTTCTTGCACCTCTTAAAGGGGGCATTATCCATGGCAGCTAGGGATACAACTTGCTATCCACAAGCAATCCCGTCAGCTTCAACTGCTCAGATAGGGCAGAATTTCTGAAGACAAAGGAATCAAGGCAATTTCCAGCAAATTTGACATTCATGTGAAGGTTTCTTTGCATCTGGTCACACGTAATCTGGATGTTCAGTGAGTAATACCACTTCCTATTAAGAAAGTTGAAAGGGTTAACTGTGGGAGCTTTTAATGCTTTAGGATTATGTAGGATCTGTTGCACCCTATACTTTGGGGAACCCAGCAACATGATAAAACTGGATGGACCCATCATGCTGTTGCCTTGCTGTCATGCCAAACTGAATAAATACTCTCCAGCTCGTCTGAAAAGTGTGTCAGTTATCTGATGAATGCATGCCCAGGCAGCATCATTGGTGATATTACACCAATCCTGCAAGGTTGCTTGGATTGTTGCCATTAATGGGCAGAAACCCATCCCACCCCAGAATGCACCTTGCAAATTGAAGTTGAAATACAGCCCCAGAAATGCAAAAAAATTGAGTAATTTCATAGCCCTTTATTTAAAAAGCGTGTTTATTTTTTAGAATCAAAATATATATAGCTAGAGATGACTATAAGAAGGATAGACGGCATATGAATTTTACCCCAGTGGATTGTAGGGCCTCAGAGAGACATGAAAAAAAATAACACTGCAGTCACCAACAGACAGACCACAGATTTCTCTCAGCTTAATGCATGTGCCAAAAACCCTCGTTCAGCAAGTAATGCATAATTCTATGTTTGAGTTTCTAAATTAAAAAGGACAAATTTTACGCAATGAAACAGCCTGCAAGAAAGTTCCACAGGCAAAACAAGAAGCATGTGAAAGCATTATCACTGGCAGGAGAGTTGGAAGCCAGAGGACATAGATTTAAGGTTATTAGCAAAAAAAATTAGAGGGGAGATAAGGAGATTTTCTTTTTAACACAGCGAGTTGTTATGATCTGGCATGCACTGCTGGAAAGGGTGGTGGAAGCAGATTCAGTAGTAACTTTCAAAAGGAGATTGGATATATACTAGAGAAGGAAAAATTTGTCACCGGCAACTCAGGTTAATAGGCGCTGAAAATTGATGAAGTGCTACCAGAGAAAAATTCGCGCTGAGGGCTAAACATTTTTAGCCCAGCACCAACTTACTGTGTAACGCACTCCTGGTGGCGTTAGTGCAGGCATGGAAGTCAAAGTTCCCATCCTGAAGTAGCGGTCCAGCTTCTAACAGCATCGAGAAGTGAGGCTGTGGAGTTTGCAAGGAATTATGGGTAATTAAAAGGGCAATGAATTAAAAGGACAATGCGTTCAGAAATAATAAAAATTAAATGCTGGAAAAATGCAGTTTTCAGCCCTTACTGCCTTTTAAAAAAAATTAACATTATAAAGAAGTCCCAAATGGGAGTCTTCAGCACTTAAAGCTGAATTCCCTTCCAAACCTCAAAAGATGGGAAAAGTGCTTCAGCACTAACACAAATGGCTCAGCAAGCCAGGGAAGGGGCACACAGGGTCATGGAAGGATCACTTCAGCTTTGTGCAGGGGGCCAACACTGCAAGAGAGGTCCTCTACCCACAGGGGCCAGGAGGCCCTCCAGGAAGAAGGATGTGGGACCACATCACTTCCAAAGAAGCTTCATGACCTCAGACCACTGGTCAAGAATGCATCTTCAAAAGCCGTTTCCTACCAACTGTACCACTAACATCACATACTGCTCAATGCATGACTCCCTGCCCCTCCAATCACTTACCTACCAGCAATCTGTACCAATCACGAGCCACATCTCCAATTCCTAGCCTCACCTCACCCCTTGGAGGAGACGGTGCTAGCTATTCTTGGCAGGGGCACGGCTGAGCCCTTGGCCAGCGGCAGGGCAGAAAGGATACAAGATACAGGTATCCTCATATGTTATCCTCCTTCTGGCATGCACCTCTTGCTTTCCCACCCTCACTTTACCACAACTCTACCCTTGTGCCTTCCTCATTTCACACACCCAAGAAATGCAGCTTGCCCAGTCAGTGATTGACCAAGAACAGGGAGAGGAGAGTGAAGAAGAAGAAGAAGAAACATCGTCACTTGATTTGACACACCTAGCCACCAGCTCTTCAAGGTCAACCAGCAAGGCCATTTTCAGTGCCCTCCACTGAAAGTCAGCAGCCTTCCATCAGCTATGCTGCAGCCATTGGGGTAGCACTGCGTGACATCAGTAGGTTACGCAAAAGCACACACAAAACATAAGAACATAAGAAATAGGAGCAGGAGTAGGCCATTTGGCCCTTCAAGCCTGCTCCACCATTCAACAAGATCATGGCTGATCTTCTACCTCAACTCCACCTTCCCGCATTCTTGATAAGAGTACTTAAGCAGTTTAAGTGAAGGGGAAAAGTTAAATATTTGGGATTCTGTTGGTTTAAGAAGAGTAAAACAAGGTTACACTGCAGTAGCAGTAAATTGGCACAGCAGGCAGTGGAAACCAGTTTTCTAATCAATCAGCAGGGGTCAAAGTCAGAGGGCGGGGCCAATTCATTGGTACCCGTATATAGGTGGAGCTGTTGCTAAACCCGAGACACTACACTAGTAGTGTCTCCCACCCTCCCACCTCCTCTAACCTTTAGGGGTAGAGGGAATTTAAAAGGTAGGTTCGATTTATATTTTGTTTTCAGGGACTTAACTTAATAAAGTAATATAAGGGTTAAGTCATGGCAGGAAATCTCGGAACCGTGTCGTGCTCCTCCTGTGCTATGTGGGAAATCAGGGACACTTCCAGTGTCCCTGGCAACTATGTGTGCAGGAAGTGCGTCCAGCTGCAGCTCCTGACGGACCGCATGGCGGCACTGGAGCTGCGGATGGACTCACTCTGGAGCATCCATGATGCCGAGAACTTTGTGGATTACTCATTTAGTGAGTTGAACACACCGCGGGTAAAGGCTAGGTCAGACAGTAAATGGGTGACCAAGAGGCAGGGCAATATCAGGAAGGTAGTGCAGGAGTCCCCTGCGGTCATCTCCCTCCAAAACAGATATACCGTTTTGGATACTGTTGGGGGAAATGACCTACCAGGGGAAGGCACCAGCAGCCAGGTTCATGGCACCATGGCTGGCTCTGCTGCACAGCAGGGCGGGAAAAAGAGTGGTAGAGCTATAGTGATAGGGGACTCAATTGTAAGGGGATTAGACAGGAGTTTCTGTGGCCGCAACCGAGATTCCAGGATGGTATGTTGCCTCCCTGGTGCAAGGGTCAAGGATGTCTCGGAGCGGCTGCAGAACATTCTGGAAAGGGAGGGTGAAGAGCCAGCTGTCGTGGTGCATGTAGGTACCAACGATATAGGTAAAAAGTGGGAAGAGGTCCTACAAGCAGAATTTAGGGAGCTAGGAGCTAAATTGAAAAGTAGGACCTCAAAGGTAGTAATCTCTGGGTTGCTACCAGTGCCACGTGCTAATCAGAGTAGCATGAACAGGATAGCAAGATTAAATACGTGGCTTGAGCAGTGGTGCAGGAGGGAGGGATTCAAATACCTGAGGCATTGGAACCAGTTCTGGGGGAAGTGGGACCTGTACAAAAGGGACGGTCTGCACTTGGGCAGGACTGGAACCGATGTCCTCGGGGTAATATTTGCTAAGGCAGTTCGGGAGGATTTAAACTAATATGGCAGGGGAATGGGAACCTATGTAGCGAAACAGGGGGAAGTAATATGCAGTCAGAAACAAATGTTAGAAGGGTGAGAAACAATAAGGGAAATCCAAGTAAACAAAGGCAAGAAACACAAAGGGCCATACTAAATCAATAGTCTAAAAGGACAAAGGGTGTTAATAAAACAAGCCTAAAGGCTCTGTGTCTTAATGCAAGGAGTATCCGTAATAAGGTGGATGAATTGACTGTGCAAATTGATGTTAACGGATATGATGTGATTGGGATTACAGAGACGTGGCTCCAGAACAATCAAGGCTGGGAACTGAATATCCAGGGGTATTCAACATTCAGGAAGGATAGAATAAAAGGAAAAGGGGGTGGGGTAGCATTGCTGGTTAAAAAGGAGATTAATGCAATAGCTAGGAAGGACATTAGCTTGGAGGATGTGGAATCAATATGGGTTGAGCTGCAGAACACCAAAGGGCAGAAAACATTAGTGGGGGTTGTGTACAGACCTCCAAACAGTAGTAGTGAGGTGGGGGAGGGTATGAAACAGGAAATTGGAGGTGCATGCAAAAAAGGCACAGCAGTTATCATGGGTGACTTTAATATGCATATAGATTGGGCTACTCAAACTGGAAGCAATACGGTGGAGGAGGATTTCCTGGAGTGTTTAAGGGATGGTTTCCTAAACCAATATGTTGAGGAACCAACTAGAGGAGAGGCCATCCTGGACTGGGTGTTGTGTAATGAGGAAGGACTAATCAGCAATCTTGTGGTGCGAGGCCCCTTGGGGAAGAGTGACCATAGTATGGTGGAGTTCTACATTAGGATGGAGAAGGAAACAGTTAATTCAGAGACCATGGTCCAGAACTTAAATAAGGGCAACTTTGAGGGTATGAGGCGTGAATTGGCGAGGTTAGATTGGCAAGCGATATTTAAGGGGTTATCAGTGGAAGGGCAATGGCAGACATTTAGAGATCGCATGGATGAACTACAGCAATTGTACATCCCTGTCTGGCGTAAAAATAAAAAAGGGAAGGTGGCTCAACCATGGCTAACAAGGGAAATCAGGGATAGTATTAAAAGCAAGGAAGTGGCATACAAATTGGCCAGAAGTAGCAGCAAACCTGGGGACTGGGAGAACTTTAAAACTCAGCAGAGGAGGACGAAGGGTTTGATTAGGGCAGGGAAAATAAAATATGAAAGGAAGCTTGCGGAGAACATTAAAACGGACTGCAAAAGCTTCTATAAATATGTAAAAAGAAAGAGGTTAGTAAAAACAAACGTAGGTCCCCTGCAGTCAGAAACAGGGGAAGTCATAATGGGGAACAAAGAAATGGCAGATCAATTGAACAACTACTTTGGTTCGGTGTTTACTGTGGAGGACACAAACAACCTTCCGGAAATAAAAGAGATCAAAGGATCTGGTAAGAGGGAGGAGCTGAGGGAAATCCTTATCAGTCGGGAAAAGGTGTTGGAGAAATTGATGGGACTGAAGGCTGATAAATCCCCAGGGCCTGATGGTCTGCATCCCAGAGTACTTAAGGAGGTGGCCTTGGAAATAGTGGATGCATTGACGATCATTTTCCAACATTCCTTAGACTCTGGATCAGTTCCGAAGGAGTGGAGGGTGGCTAATGTAACCCCTGTTTTTAAAAAAGGAGGGAGGGAGAAAGCAGGGAATTATAGACCGGTCAGCCTGACATCGGTGGTGGGTAAAATGATGGAATCAATTATTAAAGATGTCATAACAGACCATTTGGAAAGTGGCGACATGATAGGTCCAAGTCAGCATGGATTTGTGATAGGGAAATCATGCTTGACAAATCTTCTGGAATTTTTTGAGGATGTTTCCAATAGAGTGGACGGGGGGGAACCAGTAGATGTGGTGTATTTGGACTTTCAGAAGGCCTTCGACAAGGTCCCACACAAGAGATTGGTGTGCAAAGTTAAAGCACATGGGATTGGGGGTAATGTGTTGACGTGGATTGAGAACTGGTTGGCACACAGGAAACAAAGAGTAGGAGTAAATGGGTACTTTTCAGAATGGCAGGCAGTGACCAGCGGGGTACCGCAGGGTTCGGTGCTGGGACCCCAGCTGTTTACATTATATATTAATGATTTGGACGAAGGGATTAATTGTAATATCTCCAAATTTGCGGATGACACTAAATTGGGAGGCAGTGTGAACAATGAGGAGGATGCTAGGAGGCTACAGAGTGACTTGGACAGGTTGGGTGAATGGGCAAATGTATGGCAGATGAAGTACAATGTGGATAAATGTGAGGTTATCCACTTTGGTGGTAAAAATAGGGAGGCAGACTATTACCTGAATGGTGGCAGATTAGGGAAAGGGGAGGTGCAACGAGACCTGGGCGTCATGGTACATCAGTCACTGAAGGTGGGAAGGCAAGTGCAGCAGGCAGTCAAGAAAGCAAATGGCATGATGGCCTTCATAGCAAGGGGATTTGAGTACAGGAGTAGGGAGGTGATGCTACAGTTGTACAGGGCCTTGGTGAGGCCACACCTGGAGTATTGTGTGCAGTTTTGGTCTCCTAACTTGAGGAAGGACATTCTTGCTATTGAGGGAGTGCAACGAAGGTTCACTAGATTGATTCCTGGGATGGCCAGACTGACATATCAAGAAAGACTGGATCAACTGAACTTGTATCCTCTGGAGTTCAGAAGAATGAGGGGGGATCTTATAGAGACATTTAAAATCCTGACTGGTTTAGACAAATTAGATGCGGGCAGAATGTTTCCAATGTTAGGGAAAACTAAAACCAGGGGTTACAGTCTAAGGATAAAGGGGAAGCCATTTAAGACTGAGATGAGGAGGAACTTCTTCATCCAGAGAGTGGTGAATCTGTGGAATTCTCTACCACAGAAGGTTGTTGAGGCCAGTTCGCTAAATATATTCAAAAGGGAGTTAGATATAATAGTCACAACTAGGGGGATCAAGGGGTATGGTGAGAAAGCAGGAATGGGGTACTGAGGTAGCATGTTCAGCCATGAACGCATTGAATGGGGGTGCAGTCTCGAAGGACCGAATGGTCTACTCCTGCACCTATTTTCTATGTTTCTATGTTTCTATGTTTCTATCCCCACATCCCTTAATTCCCTTAGTTCGCAAAATTTTATCGAAATCTGTCTTGAATATACTCAACGACTGAGCATCCACAGCTCTCTGGGGTAGAGAATTCCAAAGATTCACAACCCTTTGAGTAAAGAAATTTCTCCTCATCTCAGTCCTAAATGGCCGACCCCTTATTCTGAGACTGTGACCCCGTGTTTTAGACTCCCCAGCCAGGGGAAACATTTTCTCAGCATTAACCCTGTCAAGCCCCTTAAGAATTTTATATGTTTCAATTAGACAGTCACTAAGAGAATGCATAAGGGTGATGGGCTGATTTCTTGATGTCATATTGGATGGATAGATGTATAAAGTTGGATTGGAAAGTTTGCTTTGTGGTGGCTTTTATTTCAGCATCGTGGCCAAGAGGACGCTGTGATGGTCAGTAACAGAAGGAAGGTAAGGTGTGGGACTAATGTTAAAAGGGGAATTGAGGTTGTGGTCACTGGTACCGCAGGAGGATGATTCCATCCCAGATATCCCGGCCAGAAAGGGGCTGTCTAGGTTGCATCCTTCCTTCTGTTTCCTCTTCTTCTGCTTCCTCCTCTTCGGCTTCTTCCTCTTCTGTTTCTTCCTCTTCTGCGTCTTCCTCTTGCCTCTACGAGCTGATGCAGTAAATCTGAAATGACAGTATAAAATGCTGGAAATACTCAGCAGGTCAGGCAGCATCTTGACCTGAGGCATGAACTCTGTTTCTCTCTCCACGGATGTTGCCAACAGTGCTCCTTGCACTCCCTACATACTTAAAAAAACTTTTAACATGCATTGCAGCAAGTCATTACTTCAGTAAAATAAAAAAAAAACAGTCCAAAAGCTTAAATGCAAACTTACCTGAAAGATGTGTGTGTGTCCCTTTACGAGGTGCTGACAGCACCTCTGTGAGTCTGCTTGCAAGCTGGGTTTACCTGGTGTGCTTAGGACCCAACGCTGAACTCAGCGCAAAGGGCCAAGTTCGCCGTGGTGACGTTAAGTCGGCGTGCGTCACCACACCCTCATTTTTCTTTGCAGGATGATACTTCTTAACGGCAGCACTACCAGGTCTGGGAAAATGGAGGACGCCGAGGGACCCACCACCAACTAGCAAAAGAACGGCGGCCGCCCTCTTTTCAGCATTTTTTGCCAGTAACGGGTGGCGTTAAGCCCCTGAATTTTTAGCCTTATGATTCTATGTTGTGTTCCCAGCATAAAAATAGAGGTCTTGCTTAAGCCCTAGAGTATGAACAACACAGCTGCATCTCTCTGATGTTGTACAGGATGAGCTCCACTATTCTCGTGCTTCTCCTAGGTGCTACCCAAGTATCGGGACTATGGTTGTGTTGTTCTCCTTAGTGGTTTATATCAATCTGAACCAACAAGTGCCTCCCTTTTCTGCTTAACTTCATGCAGAAACATTTTGCCAACTTCATTGGCGCTCTCAAAGACATTTAGGGCATTTTAACTGGGAGTGGGTTTTGGGTGGGCGGGGGAGGGGTGAGGGTCAAACCTGCCGGAGGTCATCAGTTTGAGGCCCGGGTTATTTTAACTTCCAAGCCTCATTTGCATCCCGCAATCAGTTGCTCACCCGTAATGGACAGAAATAGGCAACTGGGCGGCTTCAGGCAAGTTATTTCTGGTTTACTTTTAAGATTTTCCTTATTGGCCACCATAGAGTTTTGGCCACTGAGGAGGTGAATCCAGGCCAGAACAATTGTTGCATTGTGCAAAGCAGTTGTCTAGTTGCTGTAGAGGTAAAGCTAGCTTCTATCTGGCTAAATATCCAAAGCCTATAGCCCAAAATAAAAAAAGTAGGAAAATTCAGGCAGGCAGCCAGTAATGCTTCTAATTATCCACTTATTGACAAGTTTACTGTGGTACCTGAGTCCCACCAATATTTTATTCCTGCCAGTGGTCAGATATAAGGAAAATATGAACATAGCAGAAGCAATTAAGTCACCAACATTAGTAGATCACTTTCCACTGCTATCAATGAGAAGATCATGGAAAATGTATTTTTGCTGGGAGGTGGGATTGTTCAACTCTGACAAAGATTCTCACTTGAAACATTATGGGCCTGACATTACGCTGTCGGAAGCCTTCAGAAAGGCCCTGCCAGTTCCAGGTTTCTGCATGCGCTGCGTATGCGCGAAAACCCAGTAATTGCAATCTGTCAAGTTTCGCATTGACAGATCCTTTGCATCTGCTGCAAAAACACTTTGTAAGGCCTGCTTTTACCAGCGTAAGAGTTAAAATAAATGATAAAATATATTTTTTTAAATGATTAAAACATACACATACATTTAAAATTAGTTTAGGTAAATTTTGGCCCATTTTAAAATGTTTAAATTTATTTTTCATGTTATTAAATTTTAATTGCTTAATTACGTACGTAAATGGAATCCCCATAAGCATCATAGGAATCCCCCTTTTTGATTGGTTGACCAGGCCCACATGATCCCAGGGACGCTTGCGAACTGCCTGCACCCCTGGGATGCGAGGGCCTTTACACAGGCCAAGGACCCGAAGAGTCCGAAGCTCCGGAGACACCAGGTATGTTCGGATTTTTTTTCCGGTTCATATTCGTATTCTTCTGGTTCGCCTCTGACCGCAAATTCAGGGCCAATCTGTCTTTCTTTTTCTGTGTATTTCATTCAATTCCTGTTTTTAGTTACAATTTCCAGAATTTGCAGTCTTCCTTCCTATCTCCAAAGTTGTCTGAATTAGGGGGTTCTTAAATATCTGAAGGGTAGTGGAAGCATGGAGGATATTACCAATTAAGCACTGCATTTAAACTAGTCTACAGTCAACTTTTGTGAATCACTTAATTTGCCTTTGCAACTCAGCGGCTTATAATTAATTAATCGCCCTACAAAGGAATGAAATAATTAACTTCACATTTTCAATGGGATTCCTGCCAAAAAACAGTGTCTCGTTACATTGATTTACACTTTGGAGTGCCCAAGTTAATTCCTGCCTTGGAATTAGCAACTTTAGTCAGACATAATATATTGTGTGTTACCAGGATAATGACGGCTCTTTTCTACTGTTAAGTAAGTGTGCAGATACAGCACATTATTACATGAAAGTTGGCAGTCTTATATAGTGTTATGAAGTGAAATTTAGAGTTAGGTTCTGTTTTGTCCTTCTGAATCTGGTAGAAGATGGGCATTGACAAAAGTAATGATCTGATGTGCTATGTTTGATAAGGATTTTTAAAATTTGTTCTTGGGATGTGGACAACATTTACAAGGCAGCATTTGTTGCTTATCCCTAGTTGCCCCGAGGACATTAAGAATCATGGGCCGCGATTTTGCCGGCGCTCAGAGGGCGGGTTCGGAGGCAGGTCTGCTGTCAAAATCGAAATGATTGACAGCGGGTTGGGAGGCCACTCCGAACCCGCCTTCATGTAAGTTTACAAAGTGTCGGGTCTGCGATTTCACAACAGACGCGACATCAAGCAGCAGGGGAGGCATTAAAGATAGTTAAATGCTTGTTAATTGCTTCTTAACTACTATTTTGCCAGCCTATTTCTATTTTACCACTTTTTTTACGAGGTTCACGTTGTTTGGAGATCACGCCAGGTAAGTAGGTCGGGTTCTCTATGTCTCCCCATTGCTGTGAATAGGTGACCGCTGCAAAAGTGGTATGAAAGCTACCATTTCACAGCTGGTCACTTTCCAATGTCAGAAGCTTGAGCCTTCAGGACTTGGAAGACAATTTTGAGCTGTATGCAGTTTGGAAGTGTTTGGAGTAAACTCTCTATCCACTGTCACCTCCTTGGAGCAAGCTCTCTCACCATTGACAGATCGCTTCTGTCATCTCAAATTCAGCTGCCATCTATTCCAGCAACATCATTGCCCTTGAAAAAATTTCAACTCGGTCCTCTGAATCCCTCCACGATCAGCCCCAACACCAACATCACCAGGCACACCAACATCACCAACAACAATACTAACCTTCTCCGCAATCACCTGATGTTGCACAGGACACAGGGCATCAGCACCTGACAACATTGCTGCCCTGGAGGCCAGTGATGGCATCACCATGGTCAGATTTACTTCACTTGATGCTGTATATCCTGGCTGCCACATGATGCGCCAGGTTGACACCACCCCTCACCAGCACCATAAAACATCCCTACAATATCCAAGCCATTCCTTTCACACTCTTCACAATTGGGGTGGGGGGAAGTTATGTCTCAACATTCACTACAACTCAGTAAGACACTTCCAAAGGTGAGCACAGATCTGTCCAATAAGATAAAGTGTTGAAAATATAGATTTCAATGTTTGACAACACATTAACAGAAACTTCACATGAACATTGGCTAAACCACCCAAATGCCTACCCTTGTGTGTTGTTAGTTGGTATGATTGCACTAGGATGAGGGTGAGTGTGAGGGGTGACTAGTGAGATGGGGATGTGATAATGTAGATAGAGAGGGATGGGTGGAGGTGCAAGTTGGTGTGAGTAAAGATGTGCAGGAGTAGGGTAGGGAAGGCAGAGTGATGTGGATGTGATGAGTGTGGCTTGGCAGTAACGTTTCATGATCTGCTCAGATCATTGAAAGGCTTGCGCCACTGCAGCCTGGTACTCCTGATGACATCCCTGCTTGTGCCCTCCTGTGCAATGTGCAACCAGGCTGCGTTGATCTCTTGGGGAGGTCTCTTCCGTCTATGGGAAGGGAAGAGAACTTCCCTGCATATGGAGGGAGTCATGGAAGAGCCTGGGTGCAGACATGTACCTTTGTGCAGTGCTTGTCAGTGTTTGCAGCACCTCAATGCCGTAGAATACTGACAGCAGAATTGTCAAGATCAATTTGGACTTGGCCCCTTTAAGGACACCGACCCCGGCCGCCCCGGACCCGCCTCGGTCGGCGAAATCGCAGCCATGGTGTGGACTGGAGTTACATGTAGTCCAGGTCAAGTAATGGTGGCACGTTTCCTTTCATGAAGGACATTAGCGAACCAACTTTCATGGTCATTTATTAAATATAATTTAACAACTTGCCATGGTGGAATTTGAATTTATGACCTTTGAGTTGATAGTGTAGTACCATAATCTTCTCGAGGGCAATTAGGGATGGGCAATAAATGCTGGCCATGCCAGCAACGCCCACATCCCATGAACGAATATAAAACAAAATAACCACAAGTCTACTTCACAGTATAAGGTATCTATTATTGGTGAATTTACACACGTACAGATGGATACAAATAGTTTTTCTACAAATATTAGTACTTTTCTATGTACATCAGGTAATCCAAAGTGTGCTTCTTTTATATTATCCAAGTCTGCATCTAGATCTGTGTATAATTATGCAAGTAGACTGGACTGGAATTTTGAGCCTATTAGCATTTTACCATTCAAGTGGGATCAGCACCAGTTCGAAACTAATTAAGGGTTGAATCGCTGACTGGCCATTTTCAGCGAGGAGTAGTGCTCACAGTTATTACACAGAAATTTAGATAATATGGGCCCACAATTTCTCGCCAGTGCTTCCTGCAAGCATTGTTCCTAACGGGGAGCATCTGAATGTAGAATCAGCACTTTAGACCTGACTTACAGCAGCATATGAAAATCAACCCCAGATTTTAGCCAATGAAAGTTTTTTTTTAAAGTTGCTCCCAAGTCCAAAATGGATGTCACATTAAGTGAAAAGCTTTAAAGTTAAAAATAAATAGAAAAGCAGCTTAGAATAGATGGAATAGAGTATATTATTTGGGGGAAAATAAACGATAAGGTAGAACAGAGAGAGAATGGAAAAGAGGGAGCAGGAGGGAAAAAAAGACAAAAGGGCAAATTGCAAGTAACAGTTTTTATTTTTGTATTACATTTTGTTTTAGCTATTAACTTTTATTATTTTATTTCATAGTTTATATTTAACATTATAATGATAAAGGTATTCCCAAGTCTGTTAATGTTTAAGCAGCTTTAATAATATTAGTGTTTTTTTTGTATCATAATGCATAAGCTGAAAACAGACAACATGGGCTGGATTTTCATTGACCCGTGGAGGTGGGTTTGGAGGCGTGTGGGGGGTTAAAATTGCGAAAACTGGCGGGCGGGCACAAGCCCGCCTCCACGCAATTTTCATTAAATCGTGTCTGCTGGTCCCGACTCCGTCCCGCCTCAAAGAGGCGGGATAGGCTGTTAAGGCCCTTAACAAGCATTAAATTGCCTCTATAATGCCATTTTGAAAGGCCTTTGTGATTTTAACCCTTTTTCTATGTGAAGCACGCCTGTTCTGAATCACGAATGTGAAACCTGGCGGGAGCACATTTGGCTGGCTGGCTGGCTGGCTGGCTGGATGGATGGATGGATGGATGAGGAGGACACATATCTGGGAGTGGTGGTGCAAAAATATCTGGGAGCAGACTTAGGGCTGCTGCTGCTCATTTTGCATCCAGGTCCTCTCACAGCAAAGGCCAGGCAGTCTTTGCAGACCTTCAATGCAGCAGCAATGATGACATCATCAGAGGCGACTTTCAGACTGAAAACACTAATTGGTTCATGGGTTCCCACATGTTGGAACTCAATTGCCCAATTAGGTGAAAATCGCATCAATCTCCCACATCCAATTGCAGTTGGGTGGATAACACGAAAAGTGGATAACACGACCCCAACCCGCCCCAGTATCAAAATCCAGCCCCTATTGTCATCCCAGAGAAATAATTGTTTCCTGAAACTACCTCAAGGTTAATTCAATGGATTTGGTTCTTGCCCCTTTCAGTGGCAATGGATCCATCCCCTTGTTCAATATGTTGATTCGGATGTCTTTCAGAATCAACCCAAATGATATTTTTATATGTTAAAATGCAGGCCTATATTTGCAGTTGATAAACCGTCTTTGATCTCTGTACGATTTTTTTGATGAGTCTTATTTCTTTTTCTACTCCAATGACGACAACCATAGATCATGGTCAAAAGTATAGGAAGGAAAATGCTTTTGATCTATTTATATCAAAAGGCATTATTAAACCTTCTGTGCAAGTATAGAATGCCAAGAGCAAAAACTAAGGGAGGAATTTGTCAGTGGGTCAGCGGGCACGATCGGTGGTGGGTCGGATGCGAAAATGGGTTTTTTGACAGCGGGTCGGGGGAGGCAATTAAAATCATTAGTAGCTTGTGATTGCGGCAGGGGATGCAATTACAATCATTAGTGGCTTGTTTACAGCCACTTAACAACATTTTCTTCCCAGCTTTTTGATTTTGACAGGTCACCCACCGGTTTCCTGCTGTGCCTAGACATCATCAGTGAAGCTGAGGTGGGGGGTGACTTGCCATTGTTTGAGCTGATGAGTTGACAGCTTCAAATGTCAAGTCAAAGCTCCCAGCTAAATCAGATATCTTCCCTTAGCCACTAGCTTCTCTAAACTGCATTTCCACTACAGATTCAGAATGCTGCAAGTCTTGACACAAGTCTCCATCCAGCCTGACAACATTACCTCTCCCAACATTGACAGAAAGTTTCTGTCATCTCAACTTCACCTGCCATCAATTCCATCAGCATGGGTGCACTTTATACTCTCTCACCTTGGTCCTCAGAATCCCACCACGATCAGTCCCAGCACCAGGCACACCAGCAGCACCAAAAACAACACCAACCTTCTCCGCAATTAACTGATGCTGCACAGGACACAGGGCATCAGCACCCGACCACATTGCTGCCCAGGAGGCCAGGGATGGCATCACCATGGCCAGGTTTACTTCACTTGATGCTGTACACCCTGGCTGCCACATGATGCGCCAGGTTGGCACCACCCCACACCATCACCATAAAGCATCCCTACGATGCCCAAGCCATTTCTTTCACACTCATCACCATTGCGGGGGTGCCGTTATGCCTCACCATTCACTGCAACTCACTAAGCCACTTCCAAAGGTGCACACAAATCTGTCCAAGAACGCGAAGTGTTAAAAATAAAGGTTTCAATGTTTGACACCACATTAACCGAAACTTTACATGAATATTGCATGAAATACTCAAGTGCCTACCGTTGTGTGTTGTCAGTTGGTATGATTGCACTAGGATGATGGTGAGTGTGAGGGGTGGCTAGTGAGATGGGGATGTGATAATGTAGAAAGAGAGGGATGGGTGCAAGGTAAGTTGGTGTGAGTAAAGATGTGCAGGAGTAGGGTAGGGAAGGCAGAGAGATGGGGATGTGATGAGAGGCACAACAGGATGAGGTTGAGTGTGGCTTTGCAGTAACGTTTCGTGATCCACTGAGATCATTGAAAGGTTTGCGTCACTGCAGCCTGGTCCTCCTGATGACATCCGTGCTTGTGCCCTCCTGTGCAATGTGCAACCAGGCTGCATTGGTCTCCTGGAGAGGTCTCTTCCGCCCATTGGAAGGCAAGAGAACCTCCTTACGTGCTGTGACTCCCTCCATAAGCATATGGAGGGAGTCATGGGAGAGCCTGGGTGCATCCGTGCACCTCTGTGCAATGCTTGTCAGTGTTTGCAGCTCCTCAATGCTGTAGAACACTGAGAGCACAAATGTCAAAATAAATTTGCGCATGGTCCCTTTAAGGAACATAAGAACATAAGAAATAGGAGCAGGAGTAGGCCATTTGGCCCTTCGAGCCTGCTCCACCATTCAGTAAGATCATGGCTGATCTTCTACCTCATCTCCACTTTCCTGCACTATCCCCATATCCCTTGATTCCCTTAATATTCAAAAATCTATCGATCTCTGTCTTGAATATACTCAACGACTGAGCCTCCACAGCCATCTGGGGTAGAGAATTCCAAAGATTCACCACCCTCTGAATGAAGAAATTTCTCCTCATCTCAGTCCTAAATGACCGACCCCTTATTCTGAGACTGTGACCTCTGGTTCTAGACTCCCCAGCCAGGGGAAACATCCTCCCTGCATCTCCCCTGTCAAGCCCTGTAAGAATTTTGTTTGTTTCAATGAGATCACCTCTCATTCTTCTAAACTCTAGAGAATATAGGCCTAATCTACTCAATCTGTCCTCATAGGACAATCCCCCCCCCCCCGCCCCCCCCATCCCAGGAACCAGTCTGGTGAACCTTTGTTGCACTCCCTCTGTGGCAAGTATATCCTTCCTTAGGTAAGGAGACCAAAACTGTACACAATACTCCAGGTGTGGTCTCATTGGGGCCCTATATCCCTATATAATTGCAGTAAGACGTCTTTACTCTTATACTCAAATCCTCTTGTAATAAAGGCCAACATACCATTTGCTTTCCTAATTGCTTGCTGTACCTGCATGTTAACTTTCAGTGATTTGTGTACAAGGACACCCAGGTCCCTCTGAACACCAACATTTCCCAATCTCTCACCATTTAAAAAACTCTGCTTTTCTATTTTTCCTACCAAAGTGATTAACTTCATATTTCTCCACATTATATTCCATTTGCCATGTTCTTGCCCACTCACTTAACCTGTCTATATCCCCTTGACGCCTCCTTGCATCCTCCTCACAACTTACATTCCCACCCAGCTTTGTATCATCAGCAAACTTGGATATATTACATTTGGTCCCCTCATCCAAATCATTGATGTAGATTATGAATAGCTGAGGCCCAAGCACTGATCCTTGTGGTACCCCACTAGTTACAGCCTACCAACCCATAAATGAGCCGTTTATTCCTACTCTGTTTTCTGTTCGTTCGCCAATCCTCAATCCATGCTAATATATTACCCCAATCCCATGAGCCCTAATTTTGTTTAATAACCTCTTGTGTGGCACCTTATCCAATGCCTTCTGAAAATCCAAATACACATCCATTGGTTCCCCTTTATCTATTCTGCTAGTTACAACCTCAAAAAATTCTAACATCAAATGACGTCATCAGACCCGCTTCCTATTAATTGGCCGGGAATTTCGCTGGGGAAGCCCAATCAGGGGAAAATCATTTGGGACAGCGGGATGGAGCCAGCAGCAAGGCCAAGACCCGCCACCGACATCGCCCGCCATGGTCCCGCCGAGCTTGGTAAAATCCAGCCCTAAAATATTACTTTAGATTCTGGCTACTCCAGAATAGATACATGAAGTTCAATAATCAAAACGTGTGGTCGCACAAATAGCCAGTGTAACTTTCTCGCTCTCAGAAAATCTAATTAAGCAGCATGGAAGAATTGTAAACATTTTGGGGGTTTCTCAACCTTGTGGTAAGCTTGCTTGCCCAACTGAATAAAAGTTTTTAAGACATTCTTTCCAATGAGCTGAGAGGACATTTTTCATGGTGGTTTTGACCACTATTCCACAAATCCAGTTTGAACATTAATCTTAATTACCAACATTACTGTTTCAACAAGATGACTCATGCATTTCTCTGTCTCTACAGCACACTTAACATATAGATAAGGGTGTCCTGCCACCACTTTCAGCCTAATAAGGAAAGTTGACCTTACAAAATTGTTTCTATGTATAGCAGGTATAAGTTCAGTAGTATTTCCAAATGTCACATAATTCAGAATTAATGTTAAAATAATTAAGTGATTTTAATATTTATTTTACAGGTGTGATTTAATACAACTGAACTGGAAAGAGATTCAATGGCTGCATGCTGCAAGTTAATGCTAACACACACAACTTCAATAGTGATTTTTTTAATTTTGCATTATTGTTTTAATGTGCATGATTCAAGGGGAAAAGAGAGGCAATTTATCTTTCTCTCCTACCGCTGTCAATTACGTGTATGAAAACAATAAGGTAAAATCAAAAAATCGTTCATAGAATTGTGAGTATTGGCAATACTCTACTACTTTCACCACTGCTAGAATCTGTTATATTGCAGTATTGATTCTATTTTAATTGAAGGTTTAGCTTCAAAACTCAAAATAAAGACAACGTAATACGAATACTTCTTAAAATTAGATTTCAGCCACAACACATAATTAAACTGTACTGTCACTACTTCAATGGTGAACCTTTATAAACCATTGGTTAGGCCTCAGTTAGATTATCGTGTCCAATTCTGGGCACCAGACTTTAGGAAGGATATCAAGGCCTTGGATAGGATGCAGTATAGCACCAGGGATGAGGGACTTCAGTTTTTCTTTAATTCGTTTATGGGATGTGGGCGTCACTGGCAAGGCCAGCATTTATTGCCCATCCCTAATTGCCCTTGAGAAGGTGGTGGTGAGCCGCATTCTTGAACTGCTGCAGTCCATGTGGTGAAGGTACTCCAACAGTGCTGTTAGGGAGGGATTTCCAGGATTTTGACCCAGCGAGGATGAAGGATCGGCGATATACTTCAAAGTCAGAATGGTGTGTGACTTGGAGGTGGTGGTGTTCCCATGCACCTGATGCCCTTGTCCTTCTAAGTGGAAGAGGTCGCGGGTTTGGGAGGTGCTGCCGAAGAAGCCTTGGTGAGTTGCTGCAGTGCATCTTGTAGATGGTACACACTGCAACCATGGTACGCCGGTGGTGGAGGGAGTGAATGTTTAAGGTGGTGGATGGGGTGCCAATCAAGCGAGCTGCTTTGTCCTGGATGGTGTCGAGCTTCTTGAGTGTTGTTGGAGCTGCACTCATCCAGGCAAGTGGTGAGTATTCCATCACACTCCTTACTTGTGCCTTGTAGATGGTGGAAAGGCTTTGGGGAGTCAGGAGGTGAGACACTCGCTGCAGAATACCCAGCCTCTGACCTGCTCTTGGTGCCACAGTATTTATGTGGCTGGTCCAGTTAAGTTTCTGGTCAATGGTGGCCCCCAGGATGTTGATGGTGGGGGATTCGGCGATGGTAATGCCATTGAATGTCAAGGGGCAGTGGTTAGACTCTCGCTTGTTGGAGATAGTCATTGCCTGGCACTTGTGTTGCACGAATGTTACCTGCCACTTATCAGCTCAAGCCTGAATGTCATCCAGGTCTTGTTGCATGCGGGCATGGACTGCTTCATTATCTGAGGAGTTATGAATGCCGCTGAACTCTGTGCAGTCATCAGCGAACATCCCCATTTCTGACCTTATATTGGAGAGAAGATCATTGATGAAGCAGCTGACGATAGTTGGGCCTAGTGGAGCATTTTCCCCCCGATTCCCATTGACTTCAGTTTTACTAGGGTTCCTTGATGCCACACTCGGTCAAATGCTGCCTTGATGTCAAGGGCAGTCACTCTCACCTCACCTCTGGAATTCAGCTCCTTTGTCAATGTTTGGACCAAGGCTGTAATGAGTTCGGGAGCCGAGTGGTCTTGGCGGAACTCAAACTGGGCATCAGTGAGCAGGTTATTAGTGAGTAAGTGCCACTTGATAGCACTGTCGATGACACCTTCTATCACTTTGCTGATGATTGAGAGTAGACTGATGGGGCGATAATTGGCTGGGTTGGATTTGTCCTGCTTTTTGTGGACAGGACATATCTGGGCAGTTTTCCACATTGTCGGATAGATGCCAGTGTTGTAGCTGTACTGGAACAGCTTGGCTAGAGGTGCGGCTAGTTCTGGAGCACAAGTCTTCAGCACGATAGCCGGGATGTTGTCGGGGCCCATAGTCTTTGCTATATCCACTGCGCTCAGCCGTTTCTTGAATCGAATTGGCTGAAGACTGGCTTCTGTGATGGTGGGGACCTCAGGAGTAGGCCGATATGGATCATCCACTCAGCACTTCTGGCTGAAGATGGTTGCAAACGCTTCACAGCCTTGTCTTTTGCACTCACGTGCTGGGCTCCACCATCATTGAGGATGAGGACATTCATGGAGCCTCTTCCTCCCATTAGTTGTTTAATGGTCCACCACCATTCACAACTGGATGTGGCAGGACTGCAGAGCTTTGATCTGATCCGTTGATTGTGGGATCACTTAGCCCTGTCTATAGCATGCTACTTCCGCTTTTTAACATGCATGTAGTCCTGTGTTGCAGCTTCCCCAGGTTGGCACCTCATTTTTAGGTATGCCTGGTGCTGCTCCTAGCATGCTCTTCTGCACTCCTTATTGAACCAGGGTTGGTTCCCTGGCTTGATGGTAATGGTAGCGTGAGGGATATGCCAGGCCATGAGGTTACAGATTGTGGTGGAATACAATTCTGCTGCTGCCCCACTGGATGCCCTGTTTTGAATCTATCCCATTTAGCATGGTGGTAGTGCAACACAACGGAGGGTGTCCTCAGTGTGAAGACGGGACTTCGTGTCCACAATTACTGCACGGTGGTCACTGCTACCAATACTGTCATGGACAGATCGATTGGTAAGGACGAGGTCAAGCAGGTTTTTCTTCTCGTGTTGGTTCTTTCACCACCTGTGGCAGGCCTAGACTGGCAGTTAAGTCCTTCAGGACTCGGCCAGTAGTGGTGCTACTGAGCCATTCTTGGTGATGGTCATTGAAGTCCCCCACCCAGAGTACCTTCTGTCCCCTTGCTACTCTCAGTGCTTCTTCCAAGAAGTGTTCAACATGGAGGAGTACTGATTCATCAGCTGAGGGAGGGCGGTAGGTGGTAATCAGCAGGAGGTTTCCTTGCCCATGCTTGACCTGATGGGGTCCGGAGTCAATGTTGAGGACTCCCAGGGCCACTCCTTCCCGACTGTGTACCACCCCTGGTGGTTCTGTCCTGCCAGTGATGATGATGGAGGAGTTTGGGACATTGGCTGAAAAGTATGATTCTGTGCATATGACTATGTCAGGCTTGACTGCTGTGGGACAGCTCTCCCAATTTTGGCACAAGTCCCCAGATGTTGGTGAGGAGGACTTTGCATGGTCAACTGGGCTGGGTGTGCCGTTGCCGTGTCCGTATGGTCCATCCTTATTATTGTGCTTTGTAGTGGTTTCTTACAACTGAGTGGCTTGCTAGGCCATTTCAGAGGGCAGTTAAGAGTCAACCACATTGCTGTGGGTCTGGTAAGGATGGCAGATTAGTGAACCAGGTGGGTTTATTACAACAATCCGACAGTTTCATGGTCACCATTACTGATACTAGCTTTTTATTCCAGATTTATTTAATTAACTGAATTTAAATTCCCCAGCTGCCATGGTGGGATTTGAAATCACGTTTTTTGGATCATTAGTCCAGGCCTCTGGATTACTAACCCAGTGACACTACCACTATGCTACGTAGTGGTACTAGAGAAGCTGGGATTGTTCTCCTTAGAGTAGAGACAGTTAAGGGGTGATTTAATAGAGTCGTTCAAAATTATAAGGGGTTTTGATGGAGTAGATAGTGAGAAACTGTTTCCACTGGCAAGGGAACGGTAACCAGAGGCCACGGATTGAAGATAATTGACAAAAAAGCCAGGGGGGAGATGAGGAGAAATGTTTTTACGCAGCGAGTTGTTATGATCTGGAATGCGCTGTCTGAAAAGGTGGTGGAAGCAGATTCAATAGTAACTGTCAAAAGGGAATTGGATATATACTTGAAAAGGCAAAACTTGCAAGGCTATGGTGAAAACGCAGGGGAGTCGGACTAATTGGATAGCTCCTCAAAGAGCCAGCACAGACACGGTGGGGTGAATGGCCTCCTTCTGTGCTGTATGATTCTATGATAATAACAAAGCAATAGCCACACTTTCTAATAACTTACAGTGCAGTAGGAAAACTTTGACTCTTAAAAAATTGTCCTTGTGTCAATCATTAATCCTTTTTGGAATCCCTGCCTATTCGGGGACACGTTTATGATGAAATTTCACCTCTATGACCTGGATTCAGATCCACTCCCTGTTGTTGGGATAAAAGTCTACTCTCATTGTCAGCTGTAAAGATCCTACATGAAATAAGTTTGAGCAGATTCAACCCATATCCTAATGGCCATGGATTCCACAAAACTGCCTATAAGTTGGCACTGTTGGCCATCTGAGTCAGAGAAGCCATAAAGATGACTTGTGTGGATTTTTTTTTAAATCACCCAGTTGCAGTAGGGGATATTGTTCTGAACTTGGGTCAGGACAGAATAAAGAGAGATTTTCTTTATGTCTGACCTGGGAGTGATTCATGGTGACGCTGGGTTCCAACTGCTACCAACTTTCCCCATTTGCAAGGGCATTTCTTTCTGAATTGTTGCATCACACTGTCTAATGTTAAGATAGATCTGGATTCCACCTCAAATTCTTGCCTCTCAATTGGAGATCCATCCAAGTGCCACTTTAATCTAACACAGGAATGAATCCCCCACCATGTCTAATTACTTTTAAATAAACAATGGATATTACTTTAAATAAACATTGGATAAGATCAAAGTTTAATTGCTCTTAAGGCTGCAGGTCATAATCCTAAATTTCTCTTTCTGTTACTGTGTATTTGCTAAAGTTATTCAGAGTTTACAAACTTGGCTGCTGTGTACAATGCTTGCCTTTGTTTCTTTATTCTTTTGTGTGCTACAAAAATTTGACTATGACACCTGAAGTGGGCTGGACAGGAAAAGAAAAATGTAACCAACAGGTAGCCACGGAATGGGCAGTGTTTAGACTAAATATGGTTAAGTAGCACCAGCTTAAAATCGTCTAAACTGTACACAAAATTCATCCTCACTCCTCATTAAATTGATTGCAGTCATGATTCTCGTCTAAAAACCCAAGCTCATTGGCGTTACACTGAAAATATGGAACAATATCGGGTGTAGACTAAATGAAAATAATGATTGCCACCGGCTTTTTTCACTACTTAAAGGGGAGGTTCATTGATGCTGCAGCACCTCATTCTCAGCATTGTTGGGTGTGCAGCTGCCTCAACAACCATAAGAAGAAGGACAAAGAGAAGGAGCACTTATTTATAAATGCTGATGGCAGATCGCCGCCCTAGGGAGAGAGCCCGAAAGTTTTCTGAGGAAGGTTTGGAGGCATTGGTTTTAACGGTGGAGAGAAGGTTCTGTACCAACTGGCAGGAGGCCCTCGCCAGAAGTCTGCCGGACTATGTGGAGGGAGATGGCACACCACGTCACGGGCAGCACTGTGGTTCCGAGGTCCCACACCCAGTGCAGGAGGAAGTTTAACGTGCTCTCACGGGTGGTCAAGGTGAGTGAAGGCTTCAACAAATGCTACAAACCACCACAAGCTTCACACACTGCTCAATGTACCACACCCCCAGCACTCACCCACCAACAATCTCTACCTAGCGACACTCACACCCACATCTCACACCTTGCACACAATGACAGCTATTCAACTATGGCAGGCACAAGGGTCATTAGTTATTAGAATTCATGTGATATGTATGATATATTTATAGATACATTTATTAATAGTGTTTGGAATATTTTATGGTCTCTCTCATTTCACCTTCATGCCCAGGAGGATGCTGTGATATGACATGAGACAGGGATGGTATGAAGGGGATGTGGTGAGCAATGGGGATCTGGGGTTTCATTCATTTGAATCGCAGTCTGATGAGCCGGTCTCAGACAGCCCGACCGGAAGGCCGATTGTCTCACTGGCTCCTCCCTCCCTCCTGTTCCTCCTCCTCCTCCTCCTCGTCCTCTTCCTCATCATCCTCCTCTTCATCCTCATCCTCATCCGCCTCTGCCTCGTCACCCTCCTGAGGTGATCTCACAATCCCTGCTGGCAAGGGCTGCACCCTCATGATGGCCATGTTATACAGCATGCAGCAGACCACCACAAAATGGGACACCCGCTCTGGCCAGTACTGGAGGGCTCCTCCTGAGCGGTCAAAGCAGCGGAACCGTTGCTTCAATAAGCCGATGGTCTGCTTGATGATGTTCCTGGTGGCAGCATGGCTCTCATTATATGAGTGCTGGGCACGAGCATTGGGGTTGCGGAGGGGAGTCATGAGCCAGATGGAGAGTGGCTAGCCCTTGTCTCCGAGCAGCCACCCTCGAGCTTGATGTGGTGGCTGGAAGAGTGCTGGCACACCGGTCTGACACAGGATGAAGGCATCGTGGCTGCTGCCAGGATAGCGGGCATTGACATTGAGGATTCGCTGTCTGTGGTCGCACATCAACTGCACATTAAGTGAGTGAGTTATTTTTAGCAAGTGTTGTACTTTGAAGCCTTTCAAAAATAATGAGGGAGTTTTGTATTTGCCAGAACACTCACTGATACCAAAGAACCTTGGAATGAATAAGGAAAACTCTTCCAGTAGCAGGAAGTAGCACACAGCCACTCAAACTGCAAAACCCTGACAGGTGTGAGTGATTGGTGAGGATCCCTTTAAATAGCATCGCTAGAGCCGGCTTCCTGCTGCTGCACGCCACCTGAAGTTGACGTTGCTTTCTCCAGCCGATAAGTACATTTTTAAAAACAAAGTTGTGAGATTGGGCGTCTAGTGAGCGTTGCACACTCACTGACGTCACGATCTCCATCATAGCGAGCTCCCTAGTGATCGAGGTTACCGGCAGCACGACCGGCAACACCGATATGGCATGCGGTGCTGGAACCGGCATCAGCTGTTGTTACAGCTGTCAAAGGCACTTTAGCGCCATCTCCTGGAGTTAACGTGTGGCACAAGCCACACGAATTTCTCCTCCACCATTTTTATAATATTAGATTGATAAGTAAGGCTAATAATAGCCACATTGGCCGCGATTTTCTCAGCGGCGTCGGGATGGTGGCGGGAGAGCTCGTTTCCAGGTTTTAGTCCCGATCCTGGCTGTAGCTGCTCTGTCAAAGGCATATTCCCTTAATTGGCCTTGTTAAGGCTTGCGGGCTTCCCGGCCAATTAACAGGAAGCGGGTCTGATGACATCATTTGATGATGCGTCATCAGCCGGTTTCCTTAAAGGGACCACGGGAACATTGAGCTTGACAGTTGTTCTGTCAGTGTTTGACAGCATTGAGATGCTGCAAACATTGACAAGCATTGCACAAAGGTTGACGCTTACACCCAGGCTCTCCAATGACTCCCTCCATATGCTTATGAAGGGAGTCGCAGCACGCAGGGAGGTTCTCTTCCCTTCCAAGGGCGGAAGAGACCTCCCCAGGACACCAACGCAGCCTGGTTGCACATTGCACAGGAGGGCAAAAGCAGGAATGTCGTCAAGGGTCCCTGGTTGCGGTGGCGGCAACCTTTCAATGATCTCAGTGGATCACGAAACGTTACTGCAAAGCCACACTCAAACTCACTCTGCTGTGCCACGCAACACATCCCCATCACTCTGCTTTCCATACCCTTCTCCTGCACATCCTTACTCACACCAACTTACCTTGCACCTCCACCCAACCCTCTCTCTCTACATTATCACTTCCCCATCTCATTAGCCACC